>OU342689.1:21444076-22880652 GCA_910589285.2 Mythimna ferrago
TAAGTTATTATTAGATAAACAAGGTCTCCTATAAGCAAAACTCTATACTATAATCAGTGACTTAGTGTCAAAGACACGTAGTTACATAAAACTTCAACACTTGTGCAAGATCTACACCAAAACATTACTGTTGCAAGTTGTAGCAAGAGTCAGCAAGTCTTGCTTCAACTTGCAACTTCTCGGTGGTTCGAAGTGCAAGGCTTTGTGATACCAGTGCGGGATGTGAAACTTATACAAATACGATATGAATAGAAATATGTTGAGATATTGCGAACCAACTATTTGCTTGCTAGAACATGTTTAAGCTTTCCGTCCGATTATAATTTAGGTGACTTCAATGCAAAAGTGATTAGGCTCTTAATAAACTAGTGCGCCTCACCATCAACGATTGCATCAATGCTTACCATCAGGTGGGATCGCAGTCAAACACTAGTTTATATCAATTAAAAAAAAAGTCAGTAATGTAAATTTGTTCAAAATTTATTTAAAAAATAATATAGCTGTCAAAGTGTAATTCATTTTTTAATTCATTTACTCGAAAACCCGCTCTTAATACTACCGCTTTCAATCTAGAAGTTAACTGTTTTTAACAATCTTTTTTTTAAGGTGAGAAATAATTTAATGACTTCTCCTTCTCCAGCGCGGAGCGGAGCATGTCAAAATTTTACTGACTATAACCACACCTATGTTTCTTCATTACCCTTCGGTTTCTAGGATCACGGGTAATCTTTTAGAAGTCGACCCATGACCCTAGTAGGCTTCGACCCTGCTAGGCCCCTATGGTTTTGCTGAACACTACCGACAACGATTTGGTCAAGACGGTCACCAGACGGTAGAATCTTAAGCTACATAGACACAAACACTCCAGTGACGCAATCAAGATTTATCAAAGTAGGTAATCTAGAATGATTTAGGGTAAACAAGTTTTTAATGAAAATATTTTTTTCATAGCAAGCTTTTATAGCACGTTGTAATACTTATATAATTAATACTCGTCAAGACGTATCTTAAGAGCCTGAACTCGATGGGGTTGTGTCGTTTAACTAACAAGTTCCTATAGTCACCTTCCGGTTCCATCATCAGATCAGCTCGTTGTCATAATAATTTTGCATTATGATCTGATTTACACATGCAAGCAAGATTTCAGCTCAATCGGTTTCTGTCCGGCCGTCCGGTAACTGTCCGGACCAAGCCCAAGTCGTCGACGGCGCGCACTGTTCCCGCGCGCCTCAAGGAGTTGTCAGCAACAGCAGGGACCCAGCCGGGTCGAAGCCTACTGGGGCCAGAGTTATTCGAAAGGGCGCTCGAGCCCCGGTATGTAGGCTAGAAGGAACGGGGTGGGTCTTTTAGTCAGTAAGAGTCTGACACTATCGCCCGCTCCGCCCAAGAGCGGGGGTTGTCATTGGATGATTTTTTCCCACCACCGGTTACCGGGAAATGGACCTTTAATTTGCAAGATTTGATTACAGACAAACATCGGTACAGGTGAAACTAAACAAAAGCTTGTAAAAAATTCCTATTTATACCTATAGCAACCGATTCTAAACATATTACTTTCAGAACATGCGGTTATAATGCTACATGATGTGTACTACACAACTGATAGACAAAACAACACACATATCCTATAGACATACGCTGATATCCACACACAAAACAATCACGTGTATGTAACACTCGATCATTCTGTCGATGCCAAGGCTAAGTTCCCCAATATTTGACATGGAGGTAGGTAAAGTGCGCCAGTACGATAGGTTATTGTGTTCAACTATGTGTGACGTCATAACTGATCTCCTTTACGACGGGTAACAAGTTCTATGAGCCTTTGAATCGTTCGCAACCCATCGGTTGAGAAACGTATAGTGTCACTGATATTGGATTTTGAAAGAAAGGAAACCATACTGATATTATGACTTTGTTTGTTTGCTATCTACGTTTCATGCCTAGACCAATCTTTAAATGTGCATAAAGCATTTTTATTTAATGCTTTAAGCACACAAGAGTACACAGGCGGACTTAATGCTTTAGGCATTTTCTTCCAGTCAACCTTTGGGTGATGCAGAGAAAAAGTAGTGGTAGGTGCACAAAAAGAGTGAGAAAAAGGCGAATACAAGAATAAATATACTAATAGACCATAGAATAGATACAAGGTGTCGTTTTGAAGCTGCAAAATATTTCAGGAGGTAATTATGTTAGTGATTCTCGACCCGAATCAATAATAAAATAAGTAGGTAATTTTTTTTTTTATAACCGCGCTTTTTTTCACACACACAAACACGGAACAATAAAGGGCGTTTTCACACACACTAACTCGCAACGATAGTTTCATAAATAATGTATCATCCAATCATCATCCCGCACGCCACACCCTAGCCACGCCCCCGCGGCCATCGATCAATCGATTTAG
Source organism: Mythimna ferrago (assembly GCA_910589285.2). Lineage (NCBI taxonomy): Eukaryota > Metazoa > Arthropoda > Insecta > Lepidoptera > Noctuidae > Mythimna > Mythimna ferrago. Next base: position 21,446,484 of record OU342689.1, read on the forward strand.
TTTAGTGTAATTAAAAAATTAAATAACAAGTATTACTGATTATTGACCAGGTTTCGTATTTTAACATGATTATTTATGAGTTTTATTACAACCTCCTGAAATATTGTGCAGTTTTAAAACTGCACCTTGTATACTAATAAGCCATAGAATATATAAATAAACTGCCCCCTAGCCAAGTTACAACCGTTTCGCTTGCGTCGAACGCTTCCAATTCTTTTGTTCTGACCACGTGACTGAGCGTTAAGATGACGTCATTCCCGTACATTTGAAGCTTTCTACTAGCGTTAACGATTGCAGATTAGCAACTTGGCTAGGGGTACTGGTCATACAATTGGTCCAAATCGACAATAGGAGAACTTTAACGGTGTAAGGATTAACTGCAAAATTTTTTACGAATTAACTCGCGAACTTTGGTTTTGAATGTTAATCGGATTTTTTTAAATTGATATAAACCAGTGCTTGACTGCAATCCCACGTGATGGTAAGCTGTGATGTAATCGTTGATGGTGAGGCACACTATTTTATTAAAAGCCTATTCACTCAAGCCTTGAAGACACCTAAATTATTATTGGACGGGAAGACCGCAGCAGGCAAATGGTTCCAGTCCTTCGATGTATGCGGTATAATCGATGAATCGATACGCTTACACATTAATATAGCGTAGAACTAAATCGCGTGACAGACTTTTACTAACTTCAACCCAGTTCCAGTTGCATTCCAGGGCCAGGTTTTTCTTCCAGAAGCGAACCCATGGCCCCAGCAGAAGGCTTCAATTCTGCTGGGCCCCTACGGTTTGCCTGTATCTCCTTGAGGCGCACGTGAAACGCTACGCGCAGTCCGAGTCCCTGTCAATTATACCGACGTATTTTTGAGACACGTGTGAAATAAAGCTCGTCGTCAACTCGGGGTTGGTTCTCACCGGACGACGAGATACCTATTACTCGCCATCCACAAGCCTGCGCCTACATTGGTTGGCGTCTTCAGCAACGACGGCTGAGACGAGAAATATTTTCTCCCTTATGGTTTGTGCCACCTCCTTTGCTCGCATTACTAGTTGGCAGACACAGGTGACTACTTCCAATTACCTTACGCTCCGTGGCGTAGCCTGAACCAGGGCCTGATAAGAATTGCTGTCGCCAATAACAAAAAAAATACCTTACGTGAAGATCTTATTATATTGTTCAGCATGTAAAAAATGTTGAAATAACTAACCTTATAAAAATACCTCTAATACAGAAAATACAATAGGTATTCGAATTCAAGAGGCCGTAATATAACTAGCTTCGTATTCTATTCAAACGCTATCCATAAGCCGTCTGGCTCTAAAGGACAAGTGTTCACTTGCCCTCTATTTTACTTCACGCACTGTGAAGTAAACAGTTTCATCATATAAGAATCACCGCACACAGGCTTATTTCTTATAGTTCTCATACATTTTATATGAATCCGCGGCACACAGTTGACGCCGGTGGCCGCGCACTCGCTACAAAACATCGCTTCTCGCTTCTTGTGGCCCGCAGTGGCCCCTAAACGCCGATTCAATACGCCGTCATACGCCATTGTAATATTGTTGCGCGTATGGGTTAAAAAAAAAATAGCAGCCACCAGCCTCTAGTGGCTCGGTAACTGTCCGGACCAAGCCCAAGTCGTCGACGGCGCGCGCTTTTCCCACGCGCCTCAAGGAGTTGTCAGCAACAGCAGGGACCCAGCCGGGTCGAAGCCTACTGGGGCCAGGGTTATCCGAAAGGGCGCTCGAGCCCCGGTATGAAGGCTAGAAGGAATGGGGTGGGTCTTTTAGTCAGTAAGAGTCTGACACTATCTCCCGCTCCGCCCAAGAGCGGGGGATGTCAATGCATGATTTTTTCCCACCATAAAAAAAGCCTCTAGTGGCTGTGGCGAGCTTCAGCTTCCTTTGTGGCCAATTCTAGCTTCTCGTAGCGACGTTTGTGGTTGCCGCGTGTGGTCCGTGTGCAGCGACCTAAAGAGTACTTATTACGTCATCACTGTCCCAACAGATGGCGCTGACGGCATATAATGGCCCTTTGGAAAAATATTAAATTACGCTCGCAATTAAGAAGCCCGTGATTTGCGAGCGACACACTTTGAATAACAATGTTGTAAGGATACCTCGGAAACAATTATAAGACTAACTTTAAGCTCCGGTTTTGGGCGTGACGTGTTCGCAATTCTGGTTTACTTCGTGTTACAGAGTAAACGTAAGTCCTGAAATTATGTTAAAACACTTTGTGTTTCTTTTTTGAGGTGGGAGATTATCAAATGACTCTCTCGCTTTAGGGTGAAGCGAGAGGGAATGTCAGACTTTTACAGACTAAAACTACACTTATTGCTCGTCGACGAAATCGGGGTGGACGTCCCGGTGGTGTGCGGCGGCATTGCATTACATGCAGTAATGCAAAGCCGCCTAACTGCTTAGCATTACTGCTTCGCAGAAGTTTTGACTGCATGTGGTACGGTGTTTTTTGCAATGGGAAATCATCAAATGTCTTCTCCCGCTATAGGGTAGAGTGAGAGAGCGTGTCAGATTTTTACTGATTAAAACCCAAACTGTGTCTCTCAGTTGCCCCTTGCGTTCCAGGACCACGTATCTCTTTCAAAGATATGGGAATTATGGGAAACCCCTACGCTTTTCTTGACACTTCTTTGAGGCACGTTTGAAACACTAGGCACCGTCGACTTATCGGGCTTGCTCCGTACGGGACGGCTGAACGGTGAGCTGTCTATTACTCGTCGTCCTAGTGAGATAGTAGTAGGTTGTGGCTTACCTCTCTCAATCGGAACATTATCTACTTACATTTTTCAAGTTTTAGAGGGCCGAGTGGTAACGGCCCTGGCCTAAGAGTTGTAGGTCGTAGGCTCAAACCAAGCCAGGTGCGCATTTTTTTGTGTAATTTATTTCATAACCACTGATCTCAAAACATGAAATGAAATGAAACTGAAAAAAAACATCGTGAGGAACCAAAACCATCATGTCCTAGAACCAAAAATTCGAAGATATGTGACCTTCACCAACCCGCACTGGGCGCGGTGGATTACGGCCTATTCCCTCTCTTAGAGAGGAGGCCTGAGTCCCAGCAGTGGGAACATTAAAAGGCTGATTGTGTCATTAAATGCTATTAATTTATCATAGTATAGTCCGATACTATCTAGACTGATAAAAATATAGTATTGTGCTTAAAACGCAATATTCTAATGAGCCCCTTACGTCTTGCACTTACGTAACACGTTGTATTTAAGAAGGCTTCTTACGGATGACACTTGAGTTCTGCTAACGCGTGTACGGGCTTAAGGAGTGCATTAGAAGAGCCTTCGTGAGAATATAGCGACTTTTCTACCCTACTGACTCTATAATCACTTTTCTACGGTAAGAACTACACTCTACTCCTCCGATTGTACATATGGTTGTACAAATTGAATTACCTTGAAAAACCCTGTACAGACGGGTGTACGTTTTGTACTTAGATTGTTTACATAAAAGTATCAGACACGTGTTTCAGGCTTCTCATTTACTAAAACTAATGTATAATGATAAACATTATTTTTTTATTTGTTTTTTTTTTTAGTATTTAAAAATGTAAATGATATGTAAAAAATTATTTAAAAAATAAAAAAAACCCGACTGCATAAAAAAATACTTTAAATAAAAACTGAAAAGATAGAATGATTTTAGTTTATATTATTTTAATGGGTCCCGACTGTTGCTGAACTGTGGACTGAACTTGTGTAGTATACTTTTCAGTTTTTATTTAAAGTATTTTTTTATGCAGTCGGGTTTTTAATTTTTTTAATATTTTTTTTTTTTTACACTTTTTAGTTACTATTATAATATCACTATTTATTCACTATATTTTAGACGTAAAATCACTATAAAGTTCAAAAACCGACCTAGGCATTCGCCTCAGTACAAAATAAATAAAATAGATTTCCTGTTGTACTTTTTTTTAATATGGTCATGACATACCATTTTGAAATCCTCATGAAAAGCCCTTTAATTTGGCACCCACATTACAGAATTTAAAAAAAAAAATTTTTACTCTAACTTAGAGCATCTCACAGTCGATATGTTGTTTTTTTTTAACGTCACCTATCTAAGAACACTTGGGTTATCAAGACGAATCTAACGATTAATTATAAAAATCTGTTCAGCGGTTTGGAAGATATGAGGTAATAAAGAATATTATATACATACAAACATACAAGATACGCGCGAAAAACATAACCCTTCTTGCAGTCGGGTAATAATAAAAATACTACAGGCTGTGTTTTTCCATTTTTAACCGACTTCCAAAAAATCATTCATTCATAATCGAACAATCTGGACAGTATTTCCATAAATTGAGTCACATTTTAGGATATAAACGCTCATAACTTTACTGCTTATGAATATTATTTATGGAGACTTTACTTCAAAACCATTTCTAAAAGGCCGTTTAAATATTTTTGTACTATTTAAAAATTAGGGGTGTAAAGAAAAAGGTTTTGTGATTTTCCTGAAATATGCCCAATTACTTAAGAATAACCTCCCCCCCGCACGTGAGTGGTTAATAAGTAAATATATAGCAAAGTTTTCCTTCACCCTTTTTTGAAGTAGTGGTAATGGCAATTTACACATATTGAAGTACTTAACTGAGTTCAAAACCAGCCAATTACTAGTCGTACCTGTTACTCCTAGCTAAGTTTATAATCTGCAATTGTTAACGCTAATCGAAAACTAATCTTTATGGGAATGACATCATTTCAACATTAAGTCACGTGGTCAGAACAAATGAATAGAAAATTCGTAGCCAAGTTCACATTGTTCAAAATGATAGAATGAATTGTTATCATTTCTACAATGTTCAACGCTACATCCTTTGTTATACAAACGCTACATTGTAGAACGAGCGGCCGACTCAGACGCGTCAACATGGCTACCAACTTATCGTTTTCTCAAATGCTGACACCGAGGCGTCACCGATTGGAGAACGGAATTCAACACGAAACGATTGTAACTTGGCTAGGGGAGCTGTTACCCAATTGGCCATCACCACTCTGAAAAGAGATAATATGAGTCCAAAACAAACAAAACAAAAGTTGTCAGTGTCAAAAACCTGACCGAAAAAAAAAACTAAAAAGTTGGAAACAAGTCACTTAGAGCAAGCTCGTACAGTTGCTGGATTTTATTTGGCTCGTACAGTTCAATCATAGATTTGACGCCATCAGTGTATCAGTTTTCAGTATTTTTTTTTGTGATCGAGTTTTTTGATTGTCAATTTTTTTTTATTTTCTTCATTTTAGTGAATAATATTTTTGAAGTCGTCTCCTCCAGGTCTATATTTTAATATCCAACATAAATATATCACGAAAAAACATAAAATAATTTCACGTTAAAAAACCAACATTTTTTTAAATAATTTTCATGTACTTACCGTACACTCACAATGTACGTTACACTCACAATGTAACCTCTCAAGATAAAATGCAACTAGCTGCTTAGGCTCTAGGATATGCCAAAGAAACTATACCTACATAATAATCGAAAAATATAACTCTCCTTCTTGTGCAGTTGGTTAAAAAAAACTATCCCTGCTATTCCCTGCCGAAGTCTGTTTCCTGATAGCTACAACGTAGGGGTCTTTAAGTCAAGAGTGAATAGGTTACTTCTAGGCAAGCATGCTCTATCGTCGGCCACATCATCGCTTACCATCGGGTGAGATAGTAGTCAAACGCGAGCCTATCAATAATAATTAAAAAAATCGAGTTCACCCGATAGATACCTAATTCCTAATCCACTATTTTATATCAGTCCATCATCGTTTTATAAGATTAACGCTGTCCTCCATGACTTCATCTTCCTTGCACCAACATAAAGGAAAACGAAGAGTTATTAGTAACTTATTTGACACGCAAGTTGAGGAAAACTACCCCGAACCCACAAAGATAGCTATTATGCTGAGAACGACGGCCCCGCTGTGTTTACAACTAGTGTCCCAAATTATTTACAATACAATAAACATTGGATGGGTACTTAGGAATGTTTTATACTAGCAATTAACAGAATTACAACTTATATATAAACTAATCTAACTAGCACTGGTATGCAGAGTACTGTTTTTGTCTTCTCGTTGTGGAGATTAGACTTTTAAGTAGGACTTGAGCTCGTCCCAACACATAAAACATAGACTTGGTCTGCTAATATAATATGAAATAATATAATATAATATAATATAATATAATATAATATAATATAATATAATATAATATAATATAATATAATATAATATAATATAATATAATATAATATAATATAATATAATATAATATAATATAATATAATATAATATAATATAATATAATATAATATAATATAATATAATATAATATAATATAATATAATATAATATAATATTCCACAACTATCACACAACGCCGTCTAGTCCCAAGCTAAGGAGAGCTTGAGTTATGGGTACTAGACAACTGATAAACATACTTATGTATTTCTAAATACATACATATATAGATAAATTATACCCAGCTATATAACAAATGATTATGCTCATGACATAAACATTTGTCCTGGGTGGGAATCGAACCCACTATGTAACCTTTATATCTATACTATATACATATAAATAAAATTGGAGTGTCTGTTTGTAATATTGAAATAACCGCTTTTTACTACATATATATGAATATACACGTAGTAAAAAGCGTACATACGGTACATACACCAAAATAATGTTTTTTACAAAAAAAAATTCTGTCTGTCTGTTCGTTTCGGCTAATCTCTGAAATGGCTGGACCGATTTTAACGGGACTTTTACTGGCAGATAGCTGATGTAATAAGGAGTAACTTAGGCTACTTTTATTTTAGAAAAACAAATTCAAAATCCTGTAGTCCACGCGAACGAAGTCGCGGGCACAGCTAGTAACAACAAACACTTTGCGTAATTCATTAATCTTATATTGTTTCTTTCAGGTTCGTTACAAGTTACATTCTAGGATTTTTGTCAAATGCTAAAACGGACTTTTTATTTATTTCATTTCACGTTTGATAGAATCCATTTGGTGATTCTACTAGCTTATTTTTTAGACAACAAGTAGATCTAACCAGGATTATCCATATTTAGCAACTTTCTGGGTGACGTATATATTTTTGACGCCAACCTTCGGATTATTTACACGATTCGAGAAACGAACCTAAAGAGTTTTCTTCAAGATTATCCCGGTTTTTCTACTTTCTCCCAGACAAAGGTTCTGAATTTGATTATTTTCTCGCTAGATGTCGCCAAACTCAACATTTTTAGTATGTTTGATTTTTAGTGTATGGAAGCACTAACACTTTACATGTGACTTGGAGAATGACCGCGAGAATGTTTTCTTAGTCTAAGAAATTATATTTAGCAAAATCGGACGTTACATTTTATTGAACTTAGTTAAATTATTGCCTTTTTTACGGTGGGAAAAATCATTCAATGACAATCCCCGCTCTTGGGCGGAGCGGGAGATAGTGTCAGACTCTTACTGACTAAAAGCCCACCCCGTTACTTCTAGCCTCCATACCGGGCTCGAGTTCCCTTTCGGATAACCCTTGCCCCAGTAGGCTTCGACCCAGCTGGGAGTTAAATTATTGCCTCAAAATCTACTTTTATTTCAAATAGACCAATTACACTTTTGAATTATCAACGTTCAATCAAAAAAATGAAGCTAAATTGCACATCGGTAGCTATATTTAAACACCAGTTTTCACTTTAAGTCCTATTAAAGGAAACTTCCTCTACTTTGACTCCAGTCCATAAATAACAAACTAGTTCACTTATTCTTTTACTTTTTAGACTTAAAATAAGCCTACTTGCAATTACTAAACTGCTGTTTACAACATAATTGTACAAAACACCTTTGTTTACTGCAAACGATTTACAGAAATATAATAAACCATGTTTTAAAATTCATAAAGCCCCGAATGATGTTATTTAGTTTTTGCAGTGCATACCTTATTCACTATGCCGTCACTCATACTTTTTTAAACCTCCGGTTTCACATAGTGCACCACGTGTGGTTTAGTATACCCCAGCAACTCAAGCATCGTTACAAATAACCCGTACAAGTAAATTAACTCTTTCAAATGAAAATAATGATCAATATGCATATATATACATATTTAAGTGACGTTTCCAATAACACTCAGATTATGACAGTATGTAAATAAAACAGTATATTCAGCATGTGTCAATGCGAACTTTGGAAAACCAAATACAATTAATTTAAGAGATGTAAAAATGTGCATAGAGCGTGCTCATTATTACTATAAATTATAATTTTAATTATAATAATAATAAGATTTAATCAAAGAAAACTTAAATACACAACGCTCCCTGTATTTATAAACTACTCACCAAATACATGTAGGTATTTGCTTCATAGAACCGCAAGATCCGGCCCATTGAGCAACGCACTAAAAATCTAATAGATACATCTATTACGTTCACAGTAGAACAAAGTTTCTCTTAGTTTACTTTAGCAGTCTTTTTAAAACATGACTTTTAAAGCGCTGGTGAGTTCAAAACTCCAAGTCGGGGTATTCAATTGGAAGTGGGCAGAGAAATTCAAATGCCTTATTTGTTTTACGAACTTGCCAACTTAAAGTACGCGGTATGAAGTTGTTCAGGAAACTAGTAGAAAGTGGAGGTAGTGTCTGGCAGTGGGGAACGAATAAACACGTTTAGTTGTAGCCAGTTCGCAGTTCTCTGCGCTGTATTGCTTTTCAATTGTTTTCGCGGATCAGCTGAATTTTGGGAATATCGTCGGTGCGCTTGCTCGTGTGGAGTTTGTATTAGAAACAATGCTGGGCTTATACCGTCCGTCTATCACGCAAAAAGTTAGAATAGAGATGTGCTTTTGTACGCCCCAGTTTGGTGATTAATTTTATTGCTGCTGTTGCTTTTACCAGAGTTAACTAAGCTGTATAAAGGCTAAAATATCTTAACAAAATGTCAAATTTTAAGTATATAATTTAGATTTTCGACAATAGTAACCGGTGGTAAAATCTCACTTAGTCTCAAGACCGGTGTACCTGTTTTCGAGGTGGGAATTCGTCATATATGTAACGACTCTTACTCTGAATTGAGAAAGAGGTAATATCAGACTTTTACAGAATAAATCTGACCCGTGTTCCTTCAGTTGCCTATGCAATGGCAACGATAACTCTATTAAAAAATCCGCGGACATTCGAGCTAACAAACCTATTCAGAACAATTTCCCTAATGAATCAATTTATAAATTAAATCAGATACCTACTATCCATTCAATTCTACTTACAATAATAAAATACTATATATAAAACACAGTAATATTCCAGCCCAATTTACTACCCACTCATTCCATTTATATTTTGTGAAACCCAGTTACTACATGCTAAAAATAGGACAACATGAGTTGGCATTTTCCTTATGTTTTGAACAGTTATAATTACAACCTTCGTATTTAAGAGGGGTATAAAAATAGAATAAAATATTGACTTAATTGATTATTTATTCCAGGATTCCGTATAAAATCACATTTGCAAATATTTTTCGAATGAATGCTTTGTGAAGACCTCATCTATTCATTATGAGAGAGTTAATTTAATCATAAATCAGTTTTAACAGTAAGTAAAAAGATTTTTTTATTTTCTATCCTTCATTTGTAATAATTTAATTTGTGATTCCATAAAATAAAAAGGTTTCTTAAGTGTTTCATTGCCTTATAAAAGCTAGTTGCTCACTCTAATAACTAGAGATATTATTGGAATGTACTTAGGCGATGTTATTTTAAGAATTTATTTATCCTAATTGTAGACAAACAACAAGTGCATCGATGCCCTTTAGTGTAATTGGAAGCACTTTATTAAGTCGTATAGTCCCTTGAACCATCTGACCGAAATTATGTGAACACAACTCTCGCACTCGCCTAGGCGGCAGTACGCAAATCTGTGCATTTATTTGCGGCCAGCAGCGACCGGAAAGCGCTTTAAATGCATTTTCTCTGCGAGATATTGATTGATTTACATATGCAATGTTCACTTTGAAGAATATTTAACCACCAATTTTTATGTGTAAAATGTTTCTAACGGTCCAAGCCGTTTCGAAGGAGTAGGGAAAAGTTGCGAAATTGCTAAATATTTTTTTTTGACAAAAGAATTAATTGCACGAAAAAATTAAATGTTGATATTATTGTTCATGAATCTATAATAAAAATATTTTTTTTTTCAAACCAATTGACCTAGCCGTTACGGAGGAGTAGGCCTCAGAAAATCACTGTTTTATGGCACTTTTCGGGCGCTTGACCCTTAATATCTACGCACGCACACAACACGGAGTGCGTGGTGACTCGTTTTGCGTCACACGTAATCAAGATTCATCAAGAATTTATCACAATAGTAATTATTTTTTATTTTAAAACTAGCTGACCCAGCGAATTTCGTACCTCCTAACAGTTAATGAATGTAGTATATCTTTCGATTTAGTCAGCCGATTGCGATGAAACAAAACCTAAATAATATAATTAAGTTACATAAAATTTTAATGTATAAAACTTAATGCTATGTTTACATGTGGGCCTAGCCTCGGCCATTCGGTTTTGTGTAGCCATTCTATCAACGGGGAAACCCCGTTAACACTAGGGCGATTAGTCGAGGCTAGGTCTACATGTAAACGTAGCATAAAACTTCTGCAGATTAACTATATGTATAGATAATTCTTGTTAAAAAACATTACACATTTCTAAAATAGCTGAAATCGATTCAGTAGTCGATTGTGAACATGCTGCTTGAAGATATGTTTATTGTATTACATTTTGTCGACACAATAGTTAGCTACAAGCTACCTTCGTTGCCAATACCGCACCACACAATTACTATACGCTATGGCATTCCATCTGAAGACAATATCACATAGCATTATACTCAGGAATCGAAATGCAGTACTGGATCACGGATAAAGTAATAATTAGCTGTAGAGCGCTTTTATTGTCTACCTGTTCCGGGTTATTGTAATCAACGTAATTTGTGATAGATCTTATCTTAAAAAAAAAATCTTAAATTCGTTTTAAATACTGTACTCTAAATTTGATAGTCACACTATGACACTAATCTACATCTTAAACTAATATTATAAAGAGGTAAAGTTTGTTTTTTGTTGGTAGAAGGTAATCTCTGGAAGCACTGGTCCGATCGCGAAATTTTATTCACTGATAGAAAGCTAATTTTTTCTTGAGTGACATAGGCTATATTTTATGTGCAAGAGCTACACATGCCAAAGTTTGTGAGTAAGTGTGTAGGTTTGCGACTTCTCCAAGCTCGAACACCAGAAAATGGCCCCATGAGAACATACTCCGGGATAAAAAGTTTTTTAAGTATTATTATGGGACATAATCTACCCGAGTGCCAAATTTCATCAAAATTCATTCAGCTGTTTGAGCGTGAAGAAGTAACAAGATACATTTTCACTTTTATAATATTATTGTAATAAGTATAGATGTAAAAGAAAGAAAAAATCAATCCATGGTACATGTTTTTAAATGTTTTTGAACTAACCCATAATACCCTAGCAATTCTTAGTGTAGGGTAAAAAAAAATTACAAAGAAGAAATCTGAAAAATTACCGTAACAACAGTAGAAATGCAGTGCAACAGTATTAAATCAACAGCCCTTTGGGGCGCTCTATACCCCATAAATACTGTTGCCCATCAACACATCAACCCCGAATTACTTGAACATCCCCGTGATATAATTGAACCGACAAAGTGCCATTGTTAACCCTATAATACGGTCTAAGCTAAATGAGACTATAATGGGCCGAGTTCACAATAGACATAGCTCAATGGGCTTATAATGAATTGTTATAGAGCCTCGTTCGTAAGAAATCCCGTTGAATAAGGCACCTACGTCTTGAATGGGGAGATTTTATAGATCCGGTCTGGCTGTATTGTTAGTATGAATAGCAGTCATTATCGAAAGATATCCACTTCGTGAATTGTGTTTGAATAAAATTTTGTAAGCCATTGTTGGGTTGCAGTTTAATTTCGAGGTTTGAGATTACGTTGATAATGTTCATGTGAATGAATTTGTCATTTACAGCTTATTTAGGGAGGTGACTTAAAGTATACTTGAATGATATTCTTGTTTTCTTTTACTTTTTTGTTATTGTAGCGACATCTATGACGTCACATAAGAACTAATCCTGCATAGCACAATAAAATTAAAGTTTTCCGCGCGATTTGACACATAGTACCACAACTACCTTATTCAACTGTCTGTAATATTTTTTTCCCCTCTAGGTGCAGTCAAAGATATACTTTTACTGAATAAAACACACCCATGATCCTTTAGTTGCCCTTTACGTTCAAGATTTGCATTACCTCTTTCAAAAATACCGCAACTCGGGCAGGCATTGGTCCTAAAGTCCCTGTAATTTACGAAATACAATAGGCCGTCGACCCGAGCCTGGTCAGTATCGGACGACAAGCTATCCATAGCTCGCCGTCAGGAAACCCGTGCCTACGGTTATGGAAAAAAGCCCTGTGTTTCCCGACGCCCAGATCTCTTGCTCCATACCATGGGCCTGGCCTGGACCAGATATATACGCAAGATGTCACGGATGTCACCGCTGTCAGTCTTCTTCACACATGGCAGATATCTTCTGACAAGGAATTTTGAACAGTCACTGCTCTTTGTGTAATTTATTTCATCACCACTGCTCTCAAAACGGTGAAAGAAAACATCATAAGGAAACCGGCTTGTCCTTGAACCAAAAGTTCGGCCCATTCCCTCTCTTAGAGAGGAGGCCTGAGTCCCAACAGCGGGAATATTATTAAGGCCGACTATGATAAGCTATACTGTTCTACTGGTTTTTTTTCAGAAATTGGGTTTTAAAAATATATAAACTATTACTGGAAATATGTAACTTATTTTACTCGGTATGGTAAACGACAAGCGGAACGCATATGCGTTTCGCTTGTCGTTTACCATACCGAGTAAATCGAAAGATAGAAACAATTTACCTGCAACACTCTTTCCATTCGATTAACACTTAGGTGTCTTCTAAACTAGAATAAAAGCTGTTAATAAACTAGTGCGCCTCACCATCATTGCATGACTGCTTACCGGCAGGTAGGACCGCAATGAAGCACTAGTATACTAAAATATTATATCATTAAAAAAATCACTTTCATCTTATTACATCCAGGCCCAAGATATGAAAGCGTCTCCTTTGTGAATTTCTATAAACTTATTATAAAATCTGAGCAAAGACTGGTATTATGAAGCGCCATTCATTATTATGTTCACGGAAATCAACAATAGAAAAGAAATGAATAATAGATACTGGAAACTGAAACGATATTGGTATGCATTTAGTTCCGATGCCAATTAGATTGAATTACTTTCAAGATGTCGGAAAGTGAAATAAAAAAATATATTATATTTATTGTTTCATTCAATTTACAAACATATATCTAATACTCTGGAGGAATTTGTATTGTATAATCATACTTATTACTTTGTATCTCATTATAAGCGGACTGTATGTTCTTATGAGAAATAAATTTCTTTAAACCGAAACCGAAAAAACATGGGTTGCAGTTCGTACTTTTTGCTAATAGATGAAGCCAACCATTTCCGTTGACCTGGACTTTTTTTGGCGCACACGTGAGACATACAATGTTAGTTTTTATTTTTTTTTTGTTTTTTGTTGTCTACAATGTTTTGTGCACCAAAATAAATATGTTTCTTTCTTTCTTTCTCTCCCTGAACCCCACACTACTTAACTGACTTTTTGATAATAATGTCAGTTCTCGTACTTCGAAATATTTAATGCTTATTTTTTTTATTTTTTATTTAGCAAATGTGGTCACCGCAATCTACAACATTTGTTTAGTATTTACAAAACCTGAATATTGTTTGTTCAGAATCAGTAACTGCATCAATTAATAATTTTTAAACCATATTATATTTTTCCCAAAAATATTTAAAAATTGTCACAACTGGGACACCTCTGTTACTAAGTATAACACTGGCTACGGCAGGTCATGACAGTCATTCGGTGCCAGCACATATCTGGGTGCGGGAGCAAAACAACCCCTCAGTCACTCGGATGGCCTGGTGACCATGTATTCGTGCGGACAACTAGGTATTATATCAAGCTTATAACTTTGTGATTTTTCATGATACAGTTATAGAATTTTGTACATTGATTCTTTACTGATACATGTATGATTAGCCTGTTGGTCTAGTGGTTAGTGACCCTGACTGCTATGCCGGAGGTCGTGGGTTCGATTCCTACCCAGGACAAATGTTTGTGTGATGAGCATGATCATTTGTTATGTGTCTGGGTGTGATTTATCTATATTATGTATGTATTTAGAAATATATAAGTATGTATTTATCAGTTGTCTAGTACCCATAACACAAGCTCTGCTTAGCTTGGGACTAGATAGCGTTGTGTGATAGTTGTGGAATATTATTATTGTGTTTCGGATTTCGCATTTACTAAAAATAATGTTGTGTAAACATCTGGAACATCGAGTCGCCACGGAAATAAGTAATAGTATTCTTATTTTTATGTAACAAAAGTAAGTTATTTATCTAACTCGACTTTTCCACTATACGTTTTCTCAGAAAAAATATTATCAATACTGTACTAACATATAATCCAAACATATTCCTTATAATGTGTACCTTCACATATTTTATTATGTAACCTCAATATTGTGAACATGTTACAATAACCATTGTCTACGAAACATTAACATTATTCTACGGGTCGCTACGAGCTGCTACGAGGTGCTACGAGCTGCTACGAAGTACTACGAGGGGCTACGACACTTCGTCGTAATGGTTATTTTGTATGATATTTAGTTGTAAGGGCACATGGAAGTGGGCACTTGCTATGATAATATACTGGTAACGCTTGATTATATCTTCCTATTAATTCCTTGCTTCGTTTTATTTGAGTATGATTTATATAACATTCTAGACGTACGAAAAATAGAAATGTTTTAATGTGTTTTATCCAAAATAGGAGTTATGGTTCACAGAAATACTCAGAAAAGTATGAAAGCGACTCCGCTTTCATATTTTTCTGAGTATTACCTTTTTTTATGGTGGGAAAAAATCATCCAATGACAACCCCCGCTCTTGGGCGGAGCGGGGGAAAGTGTCAGACTCTTACTGACTAAAACACCCACCCCGTTCCTTCTAGTCTTCATACCGGGGCTCGAGCTCCCTTTTGGATAACCCTGGCCCCAGTAGGCTTCGACCCGGCTGGGCCCCTGCTGTTGCTGACAACTCCTTGAGGCGCGCGGGAACAGTGCGCGTCGTCGACGACTTGGGCTTGTTCTGAGTAGTACCTACTCAGGTATTTATAATAATTGCCTGTATTCATCAAAATTAAACGTCTTTAAAACTTATTAAACACGACCAAACCTGGAAAATATTGATATTTATAAAACCATTTATTTAAAGACGGTGAAGTAATTTAAGAACATTCATCTACTTATAATATTTATATTTAGTTTACAATCAAATCAGGTACTGTGACTCTTACAAAGTGCAATTAAAGTGACACTGGGTTTTAATCAGTAAAGTCTAACACTCTCTCGCTCCATGCAGAGTCGGAAAAGTTATTTGATGATTTTCTACGTAAAAAAAGTTAACAACAAAACCAGTACGTACAGAACTGTCGTCGAATCCTACTGGGGTCATGGCTTCGCTTATGAAAGGGACACCTGGGGTCCTGGACCGCAAGACAAAGAAGAAACATAGGAGTGGGTTTTAGTCAGTAAAAGTCTATCACACGCTCCTTCTCCACCCTAGAGTGGGAGCAACTATACGGACCAAGCCCAAGTCGTCGACGGCGCGCACTGTTCCCGCGCGCATCAAAGAGTTGTCAGCAACAGTAGGGGCCCAGATGGGTCGAAGCCTACTGGGGCCAGGGTTAATTCGAAAGATAGCTCAAGCCCCGGTACGAAGGAACGGGGTGGGCTTTTAGTCAGTAAGAGTCTGACACTATCTCCCGCTCCGCCCTAGAGCAGGGGTTGTCATTGGATGATTTTTCCCACCTTTAAAAAAAAGTGCGAGTCGGACTCGCGCACGAAGGTTCCGAACTGCCCGTAGCAAAAGACAGCAAGAAAATTACGTTTTGTTGTATGTGAGCTCTCTTAAGTAGTTTATTTCATTCTGTATTTGTTATTATAGCGGCAATAGAAATACATTATATGTATAAATTTCAACTGTCTAACTATTATGGTTTATGAGAAACAGCCTGGTGACAGACGGACAGAGCGGAGTCTTAGTAATAGGGTACTGCTTTTGCCCTAAAAACATAACCTGAGTAATTTCGTCGATCCACACGTCCAACAGACGCAAAGGTGATTTATTGTTTAATCTAACAATATAAACGACGGAACAGAAGAACCGCCAACGACCCGCGCCTCATAACCGTCATGTAAGTACTTATAACCCACGAAAGTATTTCCACGTCCCCGCGACGTATGTACATTCCTTTTCGCACTTAACCCTTAAATGCGGCGATAAAACTAAAGCGTATATACGCTAACCGAACGTTGGTATTTCGCTGTACGTCATTTAGACGCAATAAAATTCTGAGTAACGAACATTATGGGGTTTCTTTTGTCGTCTGATTTATGTTATGGGCTATTTTGTGCATGCTTTTTCTGAAAACGTTTGACGTATTTTGGTGTATGAAATGGTGGTACCTACATGTTCGTCGCTTCAAGACATGTCATACAAACTATACCTAATTTCTGTTTTGTAACAACACTAGCTATTACCCGCGACTTCGTCCGATTCAAGTTCGTAAAAATATACAACAGTAACATTGTGTTCTTGAAATTCATGCCTAAAGCATCTAATTCATTTATTTTACGTCTCATAAAACAGAAAAAGGCTAAAACGAAAATGACCTCTACTAAATATGTTATATAGAATGTACTTCTTATGTCCGGAGGTATTTATTTTAATTATTCAGCTCACCAACAATATAATACATTTAAATGAGATGCATACAATAAACTTATGAACGTCAATAACATCATATTTAGTCATATAAAACAGTATCGTCACCAAACTGATCAGGTGGTAACACAATTACGAATTATCTGAGATTAAGCATTCAAATCAATTTTAAGTGTAGCTTAAGTTAGAATAAGTTAATTAAGTTTTGAGCAGTGGTGACCAAGTGGTAACGGCTCCGACTTACGAGTAGTTATTTATTTCATCATCACTGCTCTCGGAACGATGAAGGCAAACATCGTAAGGATACCGATGTCCTAGAACAAAAAATTCGAAGACATGTGACATCCACCAACCCGCACTGGGCCCGCGTGGTAGATTACGGTCCATTTCCTCACCTTGAGATGGGAGGTCTGGATATATAGAAATAAAAATTTAGATTTACAAGCATTAAAAACTGGCTAATTGTGAGTTGGATACGACACGAAGGGTTGCGTACTACCGAATTAAAATAGCAAGAATGATGATAAAATAACTTTTTAACCGATTCCAAAAAGGAGGAAGTTATCTTGGATGGAAATCCCCTTTCAATTTTAAGTTTATTTGAATTTTATTATCTGTTATAGTAGCAGCAATTTTAATTATTATTTTGTAAAAATTTCAACTCTACTTCTTGCACTTGTGAGATAGAGCTCGCTGAGAGAGGGACAGATATATAAACGGACAAACAGACAATGGAGACTTAATAATATAACGTGGCCCACCTTGGCATACTTCGGATACGAAACCTATTTCAGACATGGAAACTGCTCACGCTAGAAAAGTGAAAACAAAAAATTAGCCAGCCAAATAAATAGTTAACAAAAACACTAGGTAAGGCGACCTACATGCCAAAACTACCTAACTTTACATACCTACATATATATAAATATAGTCTTTTATTCCCAGAGGTCAACACGCACCACCGGATTCTCGCTTTGGTAACATAAACCCTGTGACCGCGGCCGAACGTTACGAACACTAACCGAAACTCTTTTTGCGCCATTTTTTATCCCCTGACGTCCATATATTATTGTATAAGCAAAACAACTGGGTCCCGGTACGGATATAGTCGTCGCAGATTCGTACACCGTCGAGAGTTATATCACCCTTGGGCAATATTCAATTAGTGGACGAATTGGAAGCGCCTGTTCCGCTGTTTGTTTGCTTCAATCGCTGCAAGTGGCGATTGAAGCACTCGAGCGGATGGATTGTGAAACTTGTATAGAAATTGAAGTTTTAAAAAGATTGATAATTGTTTTTCAGTAATATTGCAGGGATTTAATGTACATAACATCAAATACTTACAGTACGTATGTATTAAGTACTGTATGTGTATACATACAGTACTTTTTTTACAATCTATTTTACAAGATATATATCTAATATATAAAATTCTCGTGTTACAATGTTTGTTGCCAAACTCCTCTGAAACGGCTTGACCGATTCTAATGAAGTTTTGTTTGTATATTCAGTAGGTCTGACAATAGGGCGTAGACTACATTTTTTATTTAATAATTTATATAGCAGGTGTATAAAAAAATTACAGCAACTGTCATTTGGCAGTCATTTGTCATTTGACGTTAACAGTCATTTGTTATTTGACAGTTGCTGTTACTTCATCATTCTATCATTCGGACAATCATTTCACGTTTTACAACATAGAATGAATAAGAATCAATCCAATGCCCGTCGAGAGTTATTACTATCACTCTTGGGCAATATTCATTTAATGGACAAATTGGAAGCGCCTGTTCCGCTGTTCGTTTGCTTCAATCGCTGCAAGTAGTGATTGAAATTTTGTGTGTATATATTCAGCAGGCCTGAGTAGAACGTAGGCTATTTTTACCCTCTTAACCCACATTTTTTTCTTTAATGATTTATATGGCAAATATACCCAAAAAATTACAGCAACTGTCATTTGACAGTCATTTGCAGTCATTTGACAGTCATTTGGCAGTCATTTGGCAGTCATTTGGCAGTCATTTATCAGTCATTTGACAGTCATTTGGTAGTCATTTGGCAGTCATTTGGCAGTCATTTGTCATTAAACAGTAGATTGATCATGATAGTCATATGACAGTCATTTAACAGTCATTTAACAGTCATTTGGAAGTCATTTGACAGTCATTTGGCAGTCATTTGACAGTCATTTGGCAGTCATTTAACAGTCATTTGACAGTCATTTGGCAGTCATTTGACAGTCATTTGACAGTCATTAGGCAGTCATTTGACAGTCATTTGACAGTCATTTGGCAGTCATTTGACAGTCATTTGTCATTTGACAGTAGATTGATCAAGACAGTCATTTAGAATAGAATAGAATAGAATAGAATAGCATTTATTCGGCACAAGCAACACAATATACAACAACATAAAAAATAATAAAAAAAGAGTACAGACATACAATACAGTTGCTGTGACTGTGCCTGAACCGAAAGGGTCACCAACTCAGCAATTGCTGGGCGTCAAACACCCAGCGCTGATTTTCAGCTGGCACCTCGCAGTGACGCACGGATGATGGTAAATAAAGTATACTTAAACAAATAAATATTTGACAGTAGATTGATTATAACAGTCATTTGACAGTTAGCAGAGCTTGTGTTATGAGTACTAGACAACTGATAAACATTTATAATTTCTAAATACATACAATCTACACTTAATATAACAGAGAGGTAAAGTTTGTTTGCAGGAGGTAATCTCTGGAAGTACTGATCTGATTGCTAAAATTTTTCACTTATAGAAAGCTGCTTTATTTCTGAGTGACATAGGCTATATTTTATGTACGCGGGCGAAGCTGTGGGTAAAAGCTAGTTATAAATGAACTAATAGATTCGGATATTTTATTTTTCTTTGTTTTGGGTACCTCATAGCGCCTCTATTTCCTAGGAATGCCTCCTTACTTTCACAATCTGAAGACATTTTTATGGGTGACCGTAAATCGTGAGACAACATCCGTTTATATCTTTGGCTTCGATAAGTAATGCGTGAAAAACGAGTATTTTTGCTTTCACTTTCTGTTTTCTTTTTGATGATCGTCTACTTACTACCGATCAGCTTTACGAGTGTATTTTGCATATCTATCGCACATTTCAATAGGATTATTTCTTGATTATCTGTTCAACTAATTATTAAAACAGATGATGATGAGAGCAGTGGTGGCTGATTGGTAATGGCTCCGACTTACGAGTTTTAGGTCGCGGGTTCAAACCCTGCCAGGCGGTGTTGTGATTCCTGACCCGACCACGACATGGAACGGAGATTTTACTATGGCACAAAATGATTATTTTAATTGTGCTTTATTGTGCCACTTATCCCAGGAATTTGTGCCCTGTACTTTTTGAGTAATAAGGGTACGATTGTGGTCGGGCTGGGGATCACGGTTCCTGACCCGACCACAACCAGATCTAATAAAATATCAATAGTGGGAAGTTACTGATTATGCCAAAAATATGTGCCAAATTGTGCCTGTGGCACACGAAATTCTTTTACTATTCATATCACAGAATATATCTTGGTTCGGATAAAATTGAATAATCAAGAAGTAAAGTGTGTCAATCACACGCTATGCAATTTTACTACGACTGCAAGCAGTTTTATTTTGTGAAATTATGCTACATATAAAGCACTTTATTATTTTATTTTACTGGATGTGTTCACGACTTCGTACGCCTCGCCTCCTCGTAATTTATAAAAAAATTACAACCACTATATTTTGTAGCATTATATTAGTGTGTTAAGCTTGAATAAAAAAACAGTCAAATGCGAGTCGGGTTCGAATCCTGCGGGTTCCGTAACACATACGAGCGATTTCCATAGAAATTGACCAAATAAGCGTCATAAGTAGTCATATCTTTTAATTGCGTTGACTTAGAAATTTGATTATTTTTTGCCGCATGGGATTTCCGCATTGTCGATTATAATATTTTCTAGATCTATGATTCACTATTTAACGGAAATGCACTTATCATATGTACAACTATTGTTATTTACGTAACGAGGTAAGACATTTTTTGCTTTCAGTTTTAAAGCTAAAATGTGGGTAGTTGGAATAAATTTTTCGTAAGTGCCTTATTTGAGTACTTATATCAGTGATGATGACTGAATGCGTTGTGTGTGCCACAGGCACAATTTGACACATATTTTTGGCATAATCAGTAACTTTCCACTATAGATATTTTATTAGATCTGGTTGTGGCCGGGTCAGGAATCGTGATCCCCAGCCCGACCACAAACGTACTCCTATTACTCAAAAAGTACAAGGCACAAATTCCTGGGATAAGTGGCACAATAAAGCACAATTAAAATAACCATTTTGTGCCATAGTAAAATCTCCGTTCCATGTCGTGGTCGGGTCAGGAATCACAACACGCCAGGCGCATTACTTTGTGTAATTTATTTCATTACGACTGCTCTCAAAACGGTGAAGGAAAACATCGTGAGGAAACCGGCATGTCCTAGAACCAAAAATTCGAAGACATGTGACATTCACCAACCCACACTGGGCCCGCATGGTGGATTACGGCCCATCCTCTCTCCTAGAAAGGAGGCCTGATTCTCAGCAGTGGAAACATAAAAAAAAGGCTGATGATGATGATGATGAATCATTAAAACAAATGGACATAGATTATAATTGGTAGATTTTTTGAGGAAATCATCTAATGACCTCCCGCTATTGGGTGTAGCAGTAGGGCGTGACAGACTTTTACTGACTAAAACCGCTTTACTCCTTTCTTCAATTACCCTTTCCCAACCTACTTCCTTCAATTACCCTTTCCGTTTGAAGACTATGGGTTGTCTTTTCAGAATTCAACCCCTGGTCCTCCGCCGGCCACCGTAGGCGCGGGCTTGCGGACAGTGAGCAATGGGTAGCTCGCTGTCCGACCGTCCGGTAACTGTCCGGACCGAGCCCAAGTCCTCGACAGTGCGCACTGTTCCCGCGCGCCTCAAGGAGTTGTCAGCAACAGTAGGGGCCCAGCTGGGTCGAAGCCTACCGCGGCCAGGGTTGGTTTCAAAAGAAAGCTCGAGGCACGGTATGAAGGCTTGAAGGAACGGGGTGGGTTTATAGTCAGTAAGAGTCTGATACTATCTCCCGCTCCACCCAAGAGCGGGAGTTGTCATTGATGATTTTCCCACCATAAAAAAAACCCCTGGCCCTAGCAGGCATTGGCTCAGCTGAACCCCTACGATTTTGCTGATATCTCTTCGAGGTGTAAGTGGAATACTATGTGCCACTGACGATTCGGGCTTGATTTCGAACTGTTACCAGACGGCCGGATGGTGAGCTACCCATTGCTCGTCGTCTGCAAGCCCGCGCCTGTGGTGACTGATAGTACATCCACATTTCAACGTTTATTTCAAATAACATAAAAAAGGGACGAGTATTTTAAACTGTTATTACAAATCTGTCTACAAACCTACTCATAACTTTACAAATTAATTTAAGCCAAAGTAAAACAAAACTTGTTTGGCACGTGTAGATGACAGTACCTTATAGAAAACTAAGTTTAACTTTATAATTTGTATTTCAAATGTCTGGTACCTAGGCTTACCAAAGCGTACCTAGGCTACTTATTTATTCTAGACAGGCTGTCAGGGTTAATGTAGCCCGACATGTTAGTGATGGGCTAACAGTCTGTTTCTATTTAGGTACACTTTATTACGTCATAAAACACTCTGGTTATGCTATTAACTTTGATGTGGAAATAGCTGAGTTTGCAGTGATTTTGTTTCCGTATACCTTTTTTTTTTTTTTGGTGGGAAAAAATCATGCATTGACATCCTCCGCCCTTGGGCGGAGCGGGAGATAGTGTCAGACTCTTACTGACTAAAAGACCCACCCCGTTCCTTCTAGCCTTCATACCGGGGCTCGAGCGCCCTTTCGGATAACCCTGGCCCCAGTAGGCTTCGACCCGGCTGGGTCCCTGCTGTTGCTGACAACTCCTTGAGGCGCGCGGGAACAGTGCGCGCCGTCGACGACTTGGGCTTGGTCCGGACAGTTACTGGACGGCCGGACAGTGAGCTACCCATTGCTCACTGTCCGCAAGCCCGCGTCTACGTTGGCCGGAAATCGGGATCAGAATCCCGGCGACGGCGGCGGCGATAACGCCGTTGCCTGATGCGTTCGGCCTCCTCTTTGCGAGCATTACTGCTTCGCAGAAGTCGGCGACCGCCTGCCACTCCTCCTCGCTCCGGACCATGGCCTCAACCAAGGCCCGGCGCGAGAGGTCTCCGCCGCCGATCGCCCCCACGAGGGCACGGCGATGCTCCGCCCAAGCAGGGCACACCTCGACTGTGTGCTCCACCGTGTCCTCCGGGCGTTCCGCACAGTGGCGACACCCGGGCGTCACCTCCGCATGAATCCCGTGCAGGAAACTCCCGAACGAACCATGTCCGGTGAGTACCTGCGTCATGCGGAAGGTAAGGACGCCGTGAGGTCTTCCCAGCCACGCCTCAAAGAGGGGACTTACCGCCATAATTGTGGCGTGCCCAGCACTGGGTTGCGATAGTCGCTGACGCCATTTCACCATGAGATCCCGCCGGAGCTCTGTCCGCCATGCCGTGACCTGTCGCGGCAGCGGACTTTCACCCCGGCGTTGCATCTCCACGCGCATATCGTGCATGTGTGCAAGGACTGTTGCCTCCAGATCCCACGGTGGTAGGCCAGCCAGAAGGCTCGCCGCTTCGCGGGAGACCGTGCAGTATCCCCGCACCATCCTTATCGCCATGACCCTCTGACAGGCGTTCAGTATGGCCGCCGGTTGCTTTTTCAGCGACGGCGCCCACACCGGCGCCCCGTAGAGGGCCATGGACCGAACGATCCCCGCGTAGAGCCTCCGGCAGGAGGCATCTGGACCCCCAAGGTTGGGCAGGAGCCGCTTGAGCGCAGCCCCAGCCCGGTTGAGTTTGGGAGCCAGACGTCGGAAATGCTCCACGAAATTCCACCGGCTGTCGAGGACGAGTCCCAGGTACTTCATCGTCGACCCGACACCGATGTCAACTCCTCCTACCGTTAGTTGGGAACTCAATGGCGGCGCGTTCCGAGACCGGCGACCGTGGAAACACATCGCCTCGGATTTGTGAAGCGCCACCTCGAGTCCCAACTCCTGGATCCTGTTAACGACCATCGCAACCCCGCGTGTCGCTAGAGCGACCGCCGCCCGGTACGACTCTCCCTGCGCTAGAACCAGCGTATCGTCTGCGTAGCAAACCACGCTGACCCCGTCAGGGAAGTCGCCGCGCAGCACGTAGTCGTACCCGATGTTCCACAAGGGTGGCCCTAGTACCGACCCCTGCGGAACACCGCACGACATCTCTCGACGTTTCCAGTCTCCCTGGTGACCGGGGTAGACTATAAACCTATCCGACAGATAGGCCTCGACCACTCGACAGAGGTATTCGGGCACCCGGTGGTACCGGAGTGCCCTCCGGATCGTACTCCAGGGCAGGGAGTTGAAGGCGTTGGCAATGTCCAAGGACACTGCCACGACACACCTGCCCCGGGACACCGCAGCCCCCGTCGTGAGGGCTCGCACGCGCATGATGGCGTCCACCGTAGAGCGCATCCTGCGAAAGCCGAACTGTCCGTCCGAAAGGTCCGGCCCCAACCGTGTTAGGCGCCCGACGAGGCGGTTTGCAATGACTCTCTCAAAGAGCTTGCCCACCTCGTCGAGCAGCACAATGGGCCGGTACGCGGACGGAGAGTCCGCAGGGCGCCCCGGCTTCGCTATGAGGACCAGTTTCCCCGTCTTCCAGCAAAGTGGGAACTGGCCCCTCTCCAAACATGCGCTGAAGAGCCCTCTCAGTCGAGGCCCGAGAGCCTCCATGGCCAGGACCCAAGCCTTTCCAGGCAAGCCGTCGGGTCCTGGGGTTTCCGTATACCTGAATTGAAGTTTACTAATCATTGTTTTTGAATGTGAATATTTTCTGGTAAATTGTTAAGAGGGCAAATGGTGTCATCATCATCATCATCATTTCAGCCGATACACGTCCACTGTTGGACAAAGGCCTCCCCCAAGCGTCGCCACATCGAACGTTCCTGTGCGTCCCGAATCCATCGGTTTCCCGCTACCTTCACCAGGTCATCGGTCCACCTTGTAGGAGGCCTTCCAACGCTGCGTCTTCCGGTACGCGGTCGGCACTCCAAAACCTTTCGGCCCCAACGGCCATCTGTTCTGCAAGCAATGTGCCCTGCCCATTGCCACTTAAGTTTGGCAATTCTTTGTGCTATGTCGGCAACCTTAGTTTTCCTGCGGATATCTTCATTTTTTATTCGATCACGCAAGGAAATGGTGTGTTTGTTCATATTATACGTTAGTAAAATGAATACAATATTATAACGTGTAACATAAAAAACGCACATCTAGAAAGTACATTCAGAATCAGTTAACGAATCGATATTAATTATTTTCAAATTAAAAAAAAAAATTGATAATTTTTTAATGAATCTTGCTTGCGTCACTAGCATGTTTGGTTGTACGTGCGTAGATACCTGTCGATATAAAAGTGTCTTCAAGGCTAAACTGAATAGGTTCTTAATAAACTAGTGCGCATCACCATCAACGATAGCATCACTGCTTACCATTAGGTGGGATCGCAGACAAGTTTATTTAAAAAAACTTTTTCCAAAAAAAATATAACCGACTTCAATGTTAAAAAACACTGAAAAGTTTAAAATAACTTTAATTTCGGAAGTCGGTGTTTCTATACCTAATAGTTTTGTCTCTTCGTTATTTAACACCGACTATGTTATACTTCTTTTTTTGGAAAAAGTTTTTTATTTCACACTTTTTAGTTATGGTACCACCACTAAAAAGCACCCATTTCATCACGATTCTAATAATCCCGAACACGATTAGAATACATTTATTTATTTTTTCCTTCTGGCTTCATCATCAGATTAGTTCGATATCTACATCTCTTTTTCTGACAGTTGGTCATCGACTACACGTATAAACAAAGCAACTTTTCTATGAGGAGTTCTGTTCCATATCTTCGAAGTTCATCATCAGATCATAACAATATTTCTATGGGACCAACTTTCCAAGTTGGTCCCATAGAAATAATCTTTCAATAAAAAAATAATTTTCAAAATCGGTCCACTATTGACCAAGATATCGGTGAACATATAAAAAAAAAACACATTCAGCCGAACATAAAACCTCCTCCTTTTCGAAGTCAGTTAAAAAAAAAACGCATATTGTTACACTAACGGAAAGCCTAGCACTATCATTAAGTGGAAGTTATACGAATATAATTATAAGCAATTAAATATTCAATTTTCGGCGTGGAAGGTTTAATCCAACATCCGAGAACAGTTGCCGTGACATCTAGCAGCGCACACCAAACTTACCAACGCATCTTAGCATCTCAACCCTACGGGTCCTCTACCTTGGGGTTAACTCCTCGGCAGGCTATCCTGCTATAGTACTTAGCGCGCCTCGCTTCATTGGCACGCTACGCTGCATTGGCGCCAATAAAATATGGTATTTTTTATTCAATGAAATCAAACTCACCGACACCTTTTTTTTTTTTTTTTTTTTTTTTTTTTTTTTTTTTTTTTTTATTGTTGATAGGTTCGCGCTTGACCGCTATCTCACCTGATGGAAAGCGACGATGCGGTCGACGATGGAACGCGCTTACCTAAAAGAAACCTATTCACTCTCGACTTAAAGATTCCCGGGTTGTAGCTATCAGGAAACACAGACTCCGGCAAGGAATTCCACTCCCTAGCCGCACGCACAATGAATGTGTTCCCAAAACGTTTTGTGCGTGTTGGTGGGATATCCACCATATACCGGTGGCGCATAGCCGTACGTCTGGTAGTCCGATGATGAAACGGGCTAGGCGGAATTAGGTTATGCAATTCCGACGTACACTCCCCGAAATGCAACCGGTAGAAAACCGACAGGCTAGCAACTCTGCGTCGATGCTCAAGACTTTGAAGCCTCGACTCGCCAGATATGCGGAATTGGGTGTAAAGTCCCGCAAACTTCTGTTAAAAAAGGAGGTTACACCGACTGTACGGGTGCTGGGTCTGGTCCAGGCAACTGCTCGATAGTTGATTTCGGACTTTTGTATATGTTATAATCTGAAATGAGTTTATGTTAAATTTAAGAGAATAGTTTTTAAGGCAGCAAAATTATTGCAGTGAGCGCTCTGTACGCCTTAATTGTTATGTTCATAAGTCATTTTGTTTTGAGATCATTTTGTTAATGGGACATGTATCTAATTTGGCAGTTAAATAATCGCATGGAGAATTCTAGCACCGTTTTGCAGGATTTTATCTTTTAGTTCCTATGTGTCGACATAGATGTCGCTACGGTTTCAATAAAATTATTTTAGTGATTGCGGTTTAAAACGGCCCGTCACTAACTATTATTTTTTATCCTGTGTGGGTTACTCCAGAGATTTAAACATAATGGCATAGCATATGTACTGCGGACCCCAAATAAAACGGGACAAGGACAGAAAGATGATGATGATGATGAAAATAGCATAGCATATTCAGACTTTTAATATTCCCTCTGCTGGGTCTTCTCACTAGGAGAGGGAAAGATCCTGAGATCTAAAGCGCTGGTAAACAAATAAATGAAACACAAGCCCTCATATTATCGTTCCCTATTATGTTCCAGTCCCTAATATTCCGCCACATAAATCCGATACAGTTCATCTCTCGTCCAAAATTGATTGAACCGTAACCCGAACGTGTTAACCAGAACTGCCTGACAAGTTACTCGAGACGATAGGCACTCAGTAGAGGCCAAGAGACTCGAGATGCTCAGAAATTGGTCTATCGGATTACCTTTCTGTTGAGATTATTTCCTAGTTTAGACATTTACTGTCCCCGCACACGGGTCTCAGAAAAACGCCGCCACAAAAAAACGCTTAAAGCAGCCACAAAAAAAAAATAGAAGCGGCCGCAAAAAACAGCTGAAGCGCGCGACAGCTCTTGTGTCCAGTGAAGCAAGAAGCCACTTCAAGCGTTTTTTTGTGGCGGCACCGCCGCACACGAGCCACAAAAAAAGGCCGCCTCAAAATGAAGTTTGAAGCGGCGTTTTTTTTGAAGGCCGTGTGCGGGGACAGTTAGACATTTTTTTTTATACAGCAAAATTGAATTTTGAAAATGAGAATGCCTATGAAGAAATAAACAATTGCTTCAACGAAACTTCAAAGGAGGTCTGTGTCTACAACATAATATAACTAAAAAAATATACACACCCTTATACAAGTACAATACAATGAGAAAATAAAGTAACAGTCATAATTCAAGCATTTAGGTAGTGTTTTTTTTTAAGAAGTCAGTTATCCTATTTGTCTATGCTATTATGCTAATATGGGAATCAATACTCTACACTGGTAGCGCTCACGCACACACTAACACTCCAGTGATGTAATTAAAATTTATCAATATAATTATAATTTATCAAAATAAGTATTTTCAGGCTAGAATAATAAAGATATTTTTTTATTGCTGACGTTTGCGCTCGAACGCTATCTCACCTGATGGAAAGCGATGTTGCAGTCAACGATGGAGCGCGCTTAAATCTAGACTACTTAAGAATTATTATTCTAGAAAAAAAAAACACAATTAAATGATAAATGATCTTTATTTTGCAAGTAGGTTTTATAAAAACACTTTTAAACGTCAATTTTTTTTTTTTTTTTTAATATAGCTGAAATCGATTCAGCAGCCGATTTGGAACAAACTACTTCAAGGATGTGTGTTTATTATTTTACATCTTGTTGTTTAATTGTAGGTAAAATCACATACTAAGTTTTTTTTATTACGGTGGGAAAATCATCTAATGACAACCCCCGCTCTCGGGAGATAGTGTCAGACTCTTACTGACTAAAAGCCCACCCCGTTCCTTCGTGCCTGCATACCGGGGCTCGAGTTACTCTTTTCTTTCGAAACTAACGCTGGCCCCAGTAGGCTTCGACCCACCTGGGCCCTTGCTGTTGCTGACAACTTCTTGAGACGCGCGGGAACAGTGCACGCCATCGGTGACTTGGGCTCGGTCCGGACAGTTATCGGACGGTCGGACAGCGAGCTACCCATTGCTCGCCGTCCGCAAGCCCGCGCCCACAGTGGCCGGAAATCGGGAATGGAATCCCGGCGGTGGCGAGAGCGCCAGTGCCTGATGCGGTCGGCCTCCTCCTTTGCTAGCATTACTGCTTCGCAGAAGTAGGCGACCGCCTGCCACTCCTCCTCGCTCCGGACCATGGCCTGAACCAAGGCCCAGCGCGAGAGGTCTCCGCCATCAATCGCCACCATGAGGGCACGGCGATGCTCCGCCTAAGCAGGACACACCTCGACTGTGTGCTCCACCGTGTCCTCCGGGCGTTCCGCACAGTGGCGACACCCGGGCGTCACTTCTGCACGAATCCGGTACAGGAACCTCCCGAACTTGCTACGTCCGGTGAGAACCTGCATCATGCGGAAGGCAAGAACGCCGTGAGGTCTTTCCAGCCACGCCTATTACATACTAAGTTCAAGTTTTATACAGTTACAAGGTGTCCTTCATGTAGGACCAAGCAAAATGGCAAAGAATTTCTTTTTGTCAAAAATGTCCCGCTATCATCGTCATCAGAAACGGTTTTTTTTTTCTTTTATTAGGTCTCTAGATTAACGGCCTTGCTTCGTTTCAAAGAAACTTTATTGCCACATAAAAGCCGCTACATAAAGTTCGCCATTAAAGCCGGAGACTTTAAATTAACCAGAAAAGTAACTGACACTGTCATTCCCTAACCAACAATGTTATACATTATTTATTATCCGATTTTATTGAGGAAGTCTTTGGAAATAGTCGCAGTAATCAGAACTAAAAGACGAGTTATGTGCTTAGAGTAATTCTCGTGGACTTAGATGTCCGATGACAATTTAGTATTCTGTTCCTTTAAAAAGGACAGTCAAGAAAACTTCAATTGAGCTTCAAATACTTTCTCGTCTTTGAAATATTTACACTCCTTACTTTTCAGCAATCACAGAATATTCTGTGGAATTGATTGAAATTTTAAGGTTTTCAGCAAAAAGGTAACAACCGTGCTCGGAATTTTATCCTGTTTGTCTGTTCGTCTGTATATCTCACTGTTATTTGACTCTCAGATTTTTGACATTTTAGAGGTACTAATCGGTTTGTTGAAACTTGTATCATATGCCTAACAAATGATGTAGTGAAATTAAACCATTGTATTGTATTATTTCTACTTTTGTATATATAGATTTTTTTTTTATAAATAATTTATTATTATTACGTATCTACATTGTGCTCACATATTAGAAGCGACAAGAAATATGTAACCAAGATCTATATGACTTATAATATGATTCAAACAGATTGTCCATGGAGTTTCTTGCACGTTCTTCTCCATAGAGATAGTCTACGCTTTGGAACGTGCAATTTAGTTCCACTTTTCTTAGAGTGACCGACATTTGACTATTCAAAAGTGCCTGCAAATGGTCTATTTGATTTAAATGTTTTTGATTTGATTTGATTTTTATTTTCAATACTTAGATACTTAATAATTTATACAAAATGAGCAGTACAGAAGAGGTCAATTTCCAGCCGTGGACGTCTTTTGATTGAAATGATAATAACCATGACAATGATGACCACTAAAGTAGGTACTTATGCAGACTTCAACATTCAACAACATAAAACATTTTTCCCCTCGATGCAAAAACAAACTTACATTTATGTTTACTTAATTAGGTACATATAAAATAAAAAAATTGAAGCATTTATTTGTAACATCGAAGCAACATTTTTTTTTTTACTAAATGCTTATGAAAAAATATATTTTTTTATTATTTAGGAACCTATATCGATTTTTTTTTTTTTCATTTATATCTGTCTACTTGTTTGTTCTGACTAACTTCCAAAACGGCTGGATAGGTTTGACGGGACTTTTAATGGTAGATAACTGATGTTATAAGGAGTAACTGAGGCTATTTTTATTTTAGTAACATAATTAGGGATCCGAAAAAAAAACTTCTTGAAATTATTCTGTTTCCTAATGGCAACCTGGGGATATTTAAGTCAAGAGTGAATAAGTTACTTCTAAGCAAGCGTGCTCCATTGTCGACCACATCGTAGCTTTCTATCAGGTAAGATAGCGGTCAAGCGCAAACCTTTCAACAATTTAAAAAAAACGGGTGAAATCGCGAGCATCAGCAAGTATGTCATATAATAATGAATGTTACCGTAAACATACCTTCGCCATGTTTTGATAAGCGACCCTCTTGAGATCCCATGGTTTACGGTGCCATGAAATTCATGGGTTTAATAGGAAATATAAAAACTAATATTATATTTTCCGAACTTTTTTCATGGTGATGCAAGAATAAGTAAAGAGCTGATTATGGGTCTTTTATGTGGTGAAGGTTGGTTTAAAATACTGGTAAGTGCTTACTGTTATATTATAAGGAATCCTTTTTTTGAAAAAACTCATAAAATAACCTCTCCGTCACTGGGTAGAGCAAGTAGATGGTCTCGCTCCAGCGAGAGAGTCATCAACATCATTCCGAGAGTGGCCAAAACGAACAGTCCAGTGCGTCTCGCATCCATTGAATTTCCACGATGCTAACCGGGCCTTTGGTCCACGCCTACTGGGCCCAGGGTTATCCGAAAGGGAACTCGAGCCCGGGTATGAAGGCTAGAAGGAACGGAGTGGGCTATTAGTCAGTAAGAGTCTGACACTATCTCCCGCTCCGCCCAAGAGCGGGGGTTGTCATTGTATGATTTTTCCCACCATAAAAAAGGTCATTAGCCCACCTTGTGAAGGCCTTCTACCGCTGCGTCTTTCGATGTGCAATCGTCACTCCGGAACTTTTCAGACCCAACGAAAATTTGTTCTGCGAGCCATGTGCTGCCCACTTAAGTTTGGTGATTCTTCGGGCGAGATCCAGTGTCAAACTTATGTTGACTAAAAACTTCTCGTATTCCTCTATTTGCCCTTTGTGTTCCCGGCCACGGTAACTCTTTCGAAGACTCCCGCAGTCCTATATGAGCTTCACCGTAATGCAATATCAAAAGATGAAATGTGATGTATGGCAATACAGACTTTATTCAAACTACCACTCTACTTACTCATACTACTACTCTCTCTCGCTTATTCTACTATTTTTGATTATGCAGCTTCAAGCTGGTCACAGATAGTTAACGTAATTTAGATTTGACCTTGATCTGCATCCGTCTTAATCCCCCGAGTGTTAGCCTAAGGGCCGATTTACTCTGGAATGGCAGTAGCCGGCGGTGACATGAAGAGGACGGCAGCGTTCGGCCGCTGGCAGCCGCGCACGGTCGCGGGCGGCCGCTATCCAGTCCGCTGACAATACGCGCGTGGCAGCTTAACTGCTCTCGGGCGGCCGCGCTCCCTTTTTAAACCTTTCAAGCGATACTAGTCTCTTAAGGATGTAAATAAAGTTTAAAATTATTTCACTCTGAAAGTGCTCGCCGCGTCGCTGCCAGCCACTGCTATTTCGGTGCGAATCGGTCCTTAAATACCAAGGAGCGTAGTTTCATACTACGCTCCTATAGTTTAATATACATTTTGAGTAGTTTTTTTTTTAAATATGCGTATCATGCAACACATAATTTCAGGCGAAAGACGTCCACACCACTGTTGGACATAGACCTCCCCCCAAGTATCACCTTAATGACCGGTGCTGTTACGTCTCGCATCCATCGGATTCCCGCGACACTCACCAGGTCATCTGTCTACCATGTGGGAGGTCTTTCAACGCCGCGTCTTCCGGTACATGGTCGCCACTCCAGAAACTTTCGTCCCCATCGACCATTTGTTTTGCGAGCAATGTGCCCTACTACTTCTAAATATACTAATAATGTACAGTCGAGCCAATATTTTCATCTCTTCTGTCAGAATTAGCGTAATAATAAGATTCCCTACGATCACATCTACAACATGTTGATTATCAGAACGCAAGTCTAACAAGGATAATCGCAAATCATGTTCAATTTATAGACTGTGAACGATGGAAGCAACAGGAGCAACCTGTATAACAAATTATATTATTTCATACAACACATGTTTCTTACACACGTGTGGACTTGTATTGTGTAGGTTTTTTTTTTATTGTATACTCATTAGTATTATGATTTTATGGACAATAAACATACTGAAATGGTTTTCAGTTGAGTCATAACTTATTATAAAGATGAGTAGACGAGTAAGGCATTTTCCTAAAAGAATTTCACAAGCTACTGATTTTTTTCAGCCTTCAACCTAAACCGGAATATGTACGTTTGTGTCGCAAAACCTTCAGCCAGTCGCTCTCGCGTTGAAGATTATAAAAATAAAAAATATCATAAAGTTACCTACAGCCTCGCCAACCAATATCGTCGTGCAATTTTTAAGTCACTCCCTCCATTCCTCGGTCCATTACCCCTAACACCTTCCCTAAGGCGATAGGAAATATATTAGCCGCACCGTAAAACGTCATCAGGCGCACACGCCGCACGATATCTCGTTAGTTCTCAATTTGAATATCGGCCAATCAACGCGCGACGCCGGGGTCGGAGCGACCCCTTCCCGATTCAATTATTTTGTTTTTTGCGCTCGCAACACTGTGGGTAAACATGTTTTCTTTTTTCGAAATGTTCGACGCGTCCGTTCTAGTTTTTTTTTTAAGTTTTTTAGTCCAGTTAGAGTTGACGTGTGTGTTAGATTAACGAAGGTACGTTGTTATTTCAGATCAACTATTTTTACATGGATGTAGAATTTATAGAGCAGACATAATAGTGTCGGGCATCAGATGGTCTTCTCCTGCGAGGTTACACAGCTTCATCATCTGACTGATGCGCTTTCAAAAGAAACTTTTTC
Organism: Mythimna ferrago; assembly: GCA_910589285.2. Lineage (NCBI taxonomy): Eukaryota > Metazoa > Arthropoda > Insecta > Lepidoptera > Noctuidae > Mythimna > Mythimna ferrago. The sequence continues at coordinate 21,480,376 of OU342689.1, forward strand.
CTTCATTAAAAAGAAACTGATGTATCCAGTATTTGTTTTACATGACATTATCATAAACATGAGTGTATTACAGAACTTTGATGTTCAAAATATCCGACAGTACGTCATTTCGAGGTACGCAAGTTTTGTTCATATTGAGCTCCATGTGCCCAGTACATTATTTCGAATTTATTTTATCTCGTGGTACGCAACATCGACAGTTGGTTACTGCAACGTACATACTATCCTATAATAGATACATCATCTTGAATACATCATACCTACGTTCGTTATAGCTGTCATTAAAATATCTTTAGTAAGATAATTGAGCTGTGAACTTATTACAAAAATTGTATTACGGTTAAGATAATACAAAATTACATACAATACACATCTTTTGTCATAATTTAGTCTAGTATTTTTATACAAAGAATTTATGTACAAAATTTCATAATTGTATCATAAAAATCACAAAGTTATGAGCTTGTCAGCAAAAATATACAGTCACCGGGCCTCCCAGGATGAGAGGTTGTTTTACACTTGCACCCAGCTGTTTGCTGACGCCTAATGCTCGCTATGACCTACCGTGACCTGTGTTGTACTTATGTCGGTGGTGTCCAACTTGTGACCTTTTTACATAGTTTTGAGAAAAATATAACATGGTGTAAAAACTATTAGAATCAACTCAGTGATTCTAAACAAACTCTATTCAGGTCTCGCATAAACTAAAAATAATGTTGTATAATATACCTATACTGTATATATATATATAATATACCTTGACTGACCTGTTGGTCTAGTGGCTAGTGGCCCTGACTCCTATGCCGGAGGTCGTGGGTTCGATTCCCATCCAGGACAAATGTTTATGTGATGAGCATGATCATTTGTTGTGTCTAGGTGTAATTTATCTATTATATGTATGTATTTAGAAATATATAAGTATCTTTATCAGCTGTCTAGTACTCATAACACAACCTCTGCTTAGCTTGGGACTAGACGGCGTTGTGTGATAGTTGTGGAATATTAGATACTATATTATAAGAAATGTAAAGTTTTAGATGACGTATGACCATACAATCTAAAAAAAAACTAGCAACGTTTTGACGGCACTACATATCCGTAACTTCTAAAAGCCAATCAGGTAAAACAGGGCTCGAGGCAAATTCGATGGCAACTGGCGTGAGATACGAATCACGGCTGGCGCGAAATGTATTTTTATTAATGTTTTCTGTCAAAGCTGAAAAACTAGCTTTGACGGCTACAGAACTTTGTCACATCTAGACACATAATAGAAAAGAAAATGTATTATTTATAAAAATCAAGGCATAAAAATTGGTTGAAAAGATGGCTAAGAAACCTAGTAGATATACGTATCTACTTGGTTACTTAGCTAAGTACCTTGCTAGCTGTTTTTAGTTTTTTTTTAAGCTATTGCATAGCTTCTATCGCGGGCCTTGAGCGTGGAGACCGAATCCAGAAATTCCGTAACGAAAATAACCTAACACCCAAGAAAACAAATGAGTGAACAATCAATCAAAATTCAATTCAATGTGTGAAAGTGTAACTTCAATGAATATCAAAGAAAAAAAAAACAAAGGAAAAAAAATACTGCATAAATAAAATAAATAAATAATTATAATTGCATAAGTTGATAAAAATGCTATGCAATAGCTTTACCGCGGCAGTCCCCGAGTGCCACACGTCTTTTTTTTAATATTTTGGTTTAAAAACTCATTATAGATTACATTTTATGCTAGTGAGTGTAACGTAATGTGTAACGTAAAGGAGTTACACTAAGGAGTGAGTGTTACATGAGGAAGTGATAAGGAGGAGGAGTATAGAGGAAGAGTGAGAGTAAGAAGTGTAAGTGTATAGTAAGAGGAAAGGAAGAGTGTTACGCGAGTGCAAGAGGGAGTGTAGTGAGTAAGTGCCTCCAGGGAGTAGCCCTGGCAAGGCACGTGTGGTGAGTAGTGAGAGGTTGAGTGTGGAAGTGAGGAGTGTGGGAGGATGGTATGGAGGGAAATAATATATATAGATATGAATCCTTGTGAGGTTTTATAACAAATAAAAGCATATAAAAACAATAGAAATATAAAAAGATATAAAGTTATAAAAGTCAGCTCAAACGGCGTCACGGCGGAGCGCAGCAGCTGGTGTAGGCGCAGCCCTCAGCCGTACGAGGGACGGCGAAGGCTGCGCAGCCGCAGGCAGCAACAGATGATGGTCAGGCGACACAGCCCTCCAGCATAAGGGCCGGCAGAGGTAGAGAGGAGGCCCTCAGAGGCCAGGTCCAATTGTAGTACAGCCCTCTGCCGTCAGGGCCGGCAGAGGCAAAGAGGAGGTCTTCATAGTAAAAGGAGCTCAACCAAGAATCTCACACCAGGGAGCTGAGCCAAGGAGCTGAGCCAAGAAACTGTCACCAAGGATCTGACACATGTAACTGCACCAAGAAACTGTCCACAAGGAGCTGACACCAGGAGCTGAACGAAACTGTCCCAGAAAAACTGACAAACATGCTTTTTTATCAATTTTGACGGCTATGCTGGTTGTCAATTCATAATTTAAAATTTGAAAACAGGTTTCAGCCAGCATTGCTGTTTCACAAGAAAGATATAAATTACAATTCAATTTTAAAGAATGATTCGCAGATAGGAGAACATATAATTTGTTAGCAAATTATATGTTTACAAAATAAATAATATTATGAGTAAAAGAATAAAACCTAAGACTATAAAAATACTCTTTGTTGATACCTAATCAAAACCATAGAAGAAAATAGTAGTGACATGACAGATGACAGTGATCAAAGTAAATAAACAAACTAAATATATAAGAAATATTATAAAGAGATGTGATTATTGTGAAGTAAAGTAAACGTAAGTATTAATAACATTACATTATCCCCCTTCCCCAGAAAAAATTTTTTGGCTGTTACAATAAATTTTGAGGTTTTTTAGTAATTACCTCCCAAACATAAATCTCTGCCATACCTCTCAGCCATACTTCACACAAACAGAGTTAGGGGTTTTAGTGGTTCACATTCAATGACGCACTACTCCAAGGCAATACTAATTGCATACGTCTTTAGGCTTATTTTAGGAGTTGACGTAAATCCGCTCACGTATAAGACCCATTAGAAAAGAGCTTGAGCTAGTATGCTCAGAAGGAGTGATTCAGGCTTATTTATTTACAAGGTGTCATCAACCGCACCTGATAAGAGAGAGAGAGAGAGAGGTCTAACCATTGGTTTTAGTTCCCAAGGTTAGCCCAAAGAGGCAAAGAGTGATGATAAGGGCTTATTTATAAAGGTGTCATCACCCGCACCTAAGAGAGAAAGAGAGCGGCCTAACCATTGGTTTAAGTTCCCAAGGTTAGCCCAAAGAGGCAAAGAGTGATGATAAGGGCTTATTTATAAAGGTGTCATCACCCGCACCGTAGGCATTTTTAGGGAGATGCCAAGTCTCCAAGAAAAGTAACAGATAAGACCCAATGGTATCAGACCATATAATGGGTAAGTTAAATAAAATAAATTTAGTTTTTCAGATAGAACTGAACAGAAACTAAAAACCGAAAGAGAAAACAATATTAGCAAAAACAAACTTCGAACATAAAATGGGGCCTAAAGAATCGAAGCTTGAGAAAGTGTAGAAGAGTGTAGAAGTGAAATGATAATAATGTAATAATATGAAATAAATAAATATACTAGACTATGGTTTTATTAATAAGGTACCTCACAAGGAAACAATAGAGCATAGAACGAAAGAGAGCCAAATAGTATAAAGCTTGTGTAAGTGTAATTTTGAATTTTGAGAAAAATAATATGAGAGGAACATGAGATGAGAGGGTGAGGATCTTCCAAAGTGGGCGCCAATGTAACGTAATGTGTAACGTAAAGGAGTTACACTAAGGAGTGAGTGTTACATGAGGAAGTGATAAGGAGGAGGAGTATAGAGGAAGAGTGAGAGTAAGAAGTGTAAGTGTATAGTAAGAGGAAAGGAAGAGTGTTACGCGAGTGCAAGAGGGAGTGTAGTGAGTAAGTGCCTCCAGGGAGTAGCCCTGGCAAGGCACGTGTGGTGAGTAGTGAGAGGTTGAGTGTGGAAGTGAGGAGTGTGGGAGGATGGTATGGAGGGAAATAATATATATAGATATGAATCCTTGTGAGGTTATATTACAAATAAAAGCATATAAAAACAATAGAAATATAAAAGATATAAAGATATAAAAATCAGCTCAAACGGCGTCACGGCGGAGCGCAGCAGCTGGTGTAGGCGCAGCCCTCAGCCGTACGAGGGACGGCGAAGGCTGCGCAGCCGCAGGCAGCAGCAGATAGTGGTAGGCGACACAGCCCTCCATCGTAAGGGCCGGCAGTGGTAGAGAGGAGGCCCTCAGAGGCCAGGTCCAATTGTAGAACAGCCCTCTGCCGTCAGGGCCGGCAGAGGCAGAGAGGAGGTCTTCATAGTTCAAGGAGCTCAACCAAGAATCTCACATCAGGGAGCTGAGCCAAGGAGCTGAGCCAAGAAACTGTCACCAAGGATCTGACACATGTAACTGCACCAAGAAACTGTCCACCAGGAGCTGACACCAGGAGCTGAACGAAACTGTCTCAGAAACTGACACCAGGAGCTGAACTGCACTCACCAAGAATCTCACAAACATGGTTTTTTATCAATTTTGACGGCTATGCTGGCTGTCAATTCATAATTTAAAATTTGAAAACAGGTTTCAGCCAGCATTGCTGTTTCACAAGAAAGATATAAATTACAATTTAATTTTAAAGAATGATTCGCAGATAGGAGAACATATAATTTGTTAGCAAATTATATGTTTACAAAATAAATAATATTATGAGTAAAAGAATAAAACCTAAGACTATAAAAATACTCTTTGTTGATACCTAATCAAAACCATAGAAGAAAATAGTAGTGACATGACAGATGACAGTGATCAAAGAAAATAAACAAACTAAATATATAAGAAATATTATAAAGAGATGTGATTATTGTGAAGTAAAGTAAACGTAAGTATTAATAACATTACATAATATAGGTTATAACCTATGTTTTTGCTAAGTTTCATCACGTGAGCAAGTTCAATAAATAGGCTACTAATATTATAAATGTGAAAGTTTGTGAAGATGGATGGAGGTACTCGTATGTATGGATGTGTCGCGCAAAAACTACTAGACAGATGAACTTAATCATAAACATTGCAATAATATAGCACATAAGCTATAACTTTGCAGTTCCATTAGGTGAGCAAATTCAGCCAATAGGATAATTTTTATTATTGGGTGAAGCCGCTGGAAGAAGCTAGTCTAACATAGTTTCAAAATATCAAGATTTAACAGTTGCACTATAATGACGTCACAATGTTGCTTACATAACAAAAACGATATTTATCTACAGCAGCGCCCTCAAATTCCACGATGGTTTACTTTCCGCACAGACTTCTATTAGTTTTATTAGTAATTTGTCGGCAATTTGATTTGGGTCATCAGATTGTTCCAGCAAATTATGTTGAATAAAGTTATTGTTATGTCATCAATTTTTAAACAGCGGTATCAAAGGTAATTGACTTCCTCAATCAACCATTTACCCCCTGGTTGTCTAAGATATTTCTAAAAGAAAAAAAGAGAAAGGTTCCAGAATGGCGATCTCGCACCGGAAGACGCATGTTGGAAGGCCTCCCAAGGTGTACCGATGACCTAGTGAGGGTCGCGGGAATGCGATGATGCGAGACGCACAGGATCGTTGTGGCGACACTTGGGAGAGGCTTATGTCCAACAGTGGGCGTCCTTCGGCTGAAAAGATGATGATAATGATGACCTAAGATATTTTATTGTACGAGTAGAAGGGATACTCAACTAATGCTGCTGTCTTTGTCAACTTTAGGACATCTAATATAAGTAATGATATCATCGTTGACTAAGTGCGTACAGCCAAGGAGTGGAATTCCCTGCCGGAATCTGTGTTTCCTGATAGCTACAACTTAGGAGTCTTTAAGTCGAGAGTGAATAGGTTTCTTCTAGGCAAGCGTGCTTCATCGTCGACCACATCATCGCTTACCATCAGGTGAGATAGTGGTCAAACGCAAGCCTATCATTAATAAAAAAAAAAAAAAAAAGTTTTTGCCGTGCTTAAGCTAAAGTCACTTGAGTTCAAAATTATATAAAAAACAATTCAATTATATTCTACTGCTAGCATTATTTATTTACCTTGTTATGGTTTTTTCTTTCATATTTCTATGTTAATTGTACTTTGATAATTAATTACTAATACGACACTTGTTTTCTATGTTAATTGGACGTGTACCATTTAACCGTGAAGAAATAAATAAAGTGCCGTTACCTGATTCAGTGGGGTTTTAGTTTTATGCCTCGATAATGAGATAAAAATCAGTAGATTTTGAGATAATAAAATCACTATTTTCTTGATTTCGTATGTAATTCAAAGGGTAAATAAGTGAGATTTTTGATTTTTTATTTTATTGGGGACAAAAAACAGTTACATGACAGAGAAAATACAAAAAAAAAACCTAAAAACTAGATGCAAAAACGTGTAACCCAGAGATAATGGTATTATGGTTTAATGACAGCAAGTTTGATTTTATAGCAATCAAGTATGTATGTATAATCAAATCTGCAATATTTCAATGAAAACATAAACAAACTTGCAAATCAAATATTTTAAGTTTCACTATTACAGTAAAATTACAATAAAATAATAATAATAATTAAACTAATAACTTAACTTAAGTTTTGGTAATTGTGAAACTTAAAATGTAAAACTTACATTTACTATCAAATCTTTTTACTTTATTATTTATTCCGAACTCATGTAATGTTATTAATACTTACGTTTACTTTACTTCACAATAATCACATCTCTTTATAATATTTCTTATATATTTAGTTTGTTTATTTACTTTGATCACTGTCATCTGTCATGTCACTACTATTTTCTTCTATGGTTTTGATTAGGTATCAACAAAGAGTATTTTTATAGTCTTAGGTTTTATTCTTTTACTCATAATATTATTTATTTTGTAAACATATAATTTGCTAACAAATTATATGTTCTCCTATCTGCGAATCATTCTTTAAAATTGAATTGTAATTTATATCTTTCTTGTGAAACAGCAATGCTGGCTGAAACCTGTTTTCAAATTTTAAATTATGAATTGACAACCAGCATAGCCGTCAAAATTGATAAAAAAGCATGTTTGTCAGTTTTTCTGGGACAGTTTCGTTCAGCTCCTGGTGTCAGCTCCTTGTGGACAGTTTCTTGGTGCAGTTACATGTGTCAGATCCTTGGTGACAGTTTCTTGGCTCAGCTCCTTGGCTCAGCTCCCTGGTGTGAGATTCTTGGTTGAGCTCCTTTTACTATGAAGACCTCCTCTTTGCCTCTGCCGGCCCTGACGGCAGAGGGCTGTACTACAATTGGACCTGGCCTCTGAGGGCCTCCTCTCTACCTCTGCCGGCCCTTATGCTGGAGGGCTGTGTCGCCTGACCATCATCTGTTGCTGCCTGCGGCTGCGCAGCCTTCGCCGTCCCTCGTACGGCTGAGGGCTGCGCCTACACCAGCTGCTGCGCTCCGCCGTGACGCCGTTTGAGCTGACTTTTATAACTTTATATCTTTTTATATTTCTATTGTTTTTATATGCTTTTATTTGTTATAAAACCTCACAAGGATTCATATCTATATATATTATTTCCCTCCATACCATCCTCCCACACTCCTCACTTCCACACTCAACCTCTCACTACTCACCACACGTGCCTTGCCAGGGCTACTCCCTGGAGGCACTTACTCACTACACTCCCTCTTGCACTCGCGTAACACTCTTCCTTTCCTCTTACTATACACTTACACTTCTTACTCTCACTCTTCCTCTATACTCCTCCTCCTTATCACTTCCTCATGTAACACTCACTCCTTAGTGTAACTCCTTTACGTTACACATTACGTTACATTGGCGCCCACTTTGGAAGATCCTCACCCTCTCCTCTCATGTTCCTCTCATTTTATTTCTCAAAATTCAAAATTACACTTACACAAGTATTATACTATTTGGCTCTCTTTCAGGTATTCGGTTGTTTCCTTGTGAGGTACCTTATTAATAAAACCATATTGTAGTATATTTATTTATTTCATATTATTACATTATTATCATTTCACATCTACACTCTTCTATACTCTCTCAAGCTTCGATTCTTTAGGCCCCATTTTATGTTCGAAGTTTGTTTTTGCTAATATTGTGTTCTCTTTCGGTTTTTAGTTTCTCTTCAGTTCTATCTGAAAAAATAAATTTATTTTATTTAACTTACCCATTATATGGTCTGATACCATTGGGTCTTATCTTTTACGTTTCTTGGAGACTTGGCATCTCCCTAAAAATGCCTACGGTGCGGGTGATGACACCTTTATAAATAAGTCCTTATCATCACTCTCTTCCTCTTTGGGCTAACCTTGGGAACTTAAACCAATGGTTAGGCCTCTCTCTTTTTCTCTCTTAGGTGCGGGTGATGACACCTTTATAAATAAGCCCTTATCATCACTCTTAGCCTCTTTGGGCTAACCTTGGGAACTAAAACCAATGGTTAGGTCTCTCTCTCTTCTCTCTCTCTCTTATCAGGTGCGGTTGATGACACCTTGTAAATAAATAAGCCTGAATCACTCCTTCTGAGCATACTAGCTCAAGCTCTTTTCTAATGGGTCTTATACGTGAGCGGATTTACGTCAACTCCTAAAACAAGCCTAAAGACGTATGTAATTAGTATTGCCTTGGAGTTGTGCGTCATTGAATGTGAACCACTAAAACCCCTAACTCTGTTTGTGTGAAGTATGGCTGAGAGGCATGGCAGAGATTTATGTTTGGGAGGTAATTACTAAAAAACCTCAAAATTTTTTTGTAACAGCCAAAAATTTTTTCTGGGGAAGGGGGATAATGTAATGTTATTAATACTTACGTTTACTTTACTTCACAATAATCACATCTCTTTATAATATTTCTTATATATTTAGTTTGTTTATTTTCTTTGATCACTGTCATCTGTCATGTCACTACTATTTTCTTCTATGGTTTTGATTAGGTATCAACAAAGAGTATTTTTATAGTCTTAGGTTTTATTCTTTTACTCATAATATTATTTATTTTGTAAACATATAATTTGCTAACAAATTATATGTTCTCCTATCTGCGAATCATTCTTTAAAATTAAATTGTAATTTATATCTTTCTTGTGAAACAGCAATGCTGGCTGAAACCTGTTTTCAAATTTTAAATTATGAATTGACAGCCAGCATAGCCGTCAAAATTGATAAAAAACCATGTTTGTGAGATTCTTGGTGAGTGCAGTTCAGCTCCTGGTGTCAGTTTCTGAGACAGTTTCGTTCAGCTCCTGGTGTCAGCTCCTGGTGGACAGTTTCTTGGTGCAGTTACATGTGTCAGATCCTTGGTGACAGTTTCTTGGCTCAGCTCCTTGGCTCAGCTCCCTGATGTGAGATTCTTGGTTGAGCTCCTTGAACTATGAAGACCTCCTCTCTGCCTCTGCCGGCCCTGACGGCAGAGGGCTGTTCTACAATTGGACCTGGCCTCTGAGGGCCTCCTCTCTACCACTGCCGGCCCTTACGATGGAGGGCTGTGTCGCCTACCACTATCTGCTGCTGCCTGCGGCTGCGCAGCCTTCGCCGTCCCTCGTACGGCTGAGGGCTGCGCCTACACCAGCTGCTGCGCTCCGCCGTGACGCCGTTTGAGCTGATTTTTATATCTTTATATCTTTTATATTTCTATTGTTTTTATATGCTTTTATTTGTAATATAACCTCACAAGGATTCATATCTATATATATTATTTCCCTCCATACCATCCTCCCACACTCCTCACTTCCACACTCAACCTCTCACTACTCACCACACGTGCCTTGCCAGGGCTACTCCCTGGAGGCACTTACTCACTACACTCCCTCTTGCACTCGCGTAACACTCTTCCTTTCCTCTTACTATACACTTACACTTCTTACTCTCACTCTTCCTCTATACTCCTCCTCCTTATCACTTCCTCATGTAACACTCACTCCTTAGTGTAACTCCTTTACGTTACACATTACGTTACAATTATTGCAACGTTTATCATTAAATTCATCCATTTATAAGTTTTTGCGCAATGCCGTTAATTGTGGCGACACCTGGGGGAGGCCTATGTCAAACAGTGGACGTCTTTCGATGATGAACATTTAAATGCAAACACGAACCGGTAAAGGAAAATAGTGTGAAGAAACTGCTGTACTGCCTATACTATAGGTAGGTTCCACTTCGACCACTTACCCAGTTCCAACGAAAATGGTTCTATCACTTTGACTGGGATCGGTCTATTATCACTGACTGGAATATTGTAGCTAGCAGCAAGTTTATGTTTACCATAGTTAAATATAAAGGTAAAAATGGGACACACTACCACTTTCTCGTTGTCTTCCTCAGTACATTTTTCCCTTTTGCTAATCAATGAAAAATATGAACTTAAGGACTATGAAAATAAAGTACACTTCAGAATTTGTAATGTTGCTTCGTAAAATATCTATTTAGCCTGTAAGGGACCATCTCGCATATAAGATCCTTGGGATCACTTGGTTGTCCGTCTGTTTATCTGTTAAGACCCTTTAACTCGAGAACGCTTGGAGGTATCGAGTTAAAATTAAAACCATACACTCAAGTCTGCGGTCTTTTGAAGTTGTGAAAAAATCAGACTTCCGAGTTAACGAAAAAAAAGATACGGCCGTTTATGTCGCAAAAAAACGTATATTTCGATACTCAAGGGAATCAAAGTTCTTAGGGTGAATCTCGTTGATCTAGAATCCTGAAATTTGGCATAAATCAAGGTCTCATAGAACAAGTATAGGGAAAATATATATATAAAATCTGAAAATATGAAAATTTGTAAATCCACCACAAAAAAAAAATTGTTTGCAATTCGGAAAAATTTTCGTAACTCTATTCAGGAATTGATTTCATAGGTAAATTTGTACAGAATCTTCAGTGCGCGAGTCCGACTCGTACTTGCCCTTTTTTATTTTAGTTACTGTATCCTTACTCAAGCCTGAAAAGAAATATTCTAAGTTAGTCGAAATGCATTAAAAATTTAAAGTATCAATACTCTTTATACTAGCCATCGAAAATATTGACCAAAACAAAATAAACAAATATCGTCATGTTTAAATGAATTTCCGTTTAATTTATATATATTTGGAGATAACACGGTCAGGAGTTCACCTAGGAAGTCTAAAAACATTAAAATAAAAGTGTTACGTACCAAAAATACAGCATATCAATGTTTCCCAAGTTCGTGACTTTGTTTTGATCAATAATGGTGTGATTTGCCATTTGTTATCTTTGGCAAAACTGTAATATATTAAATATTATTTCCCTTGCAGCTCAGTGAAATTTTATATCACATTTCTGAAGATTTCAATTCAAAATCACAATAAAATAACATAATAAACAAACCATCTGTCAACATAATGACGTTTGGCATTTGACGGATGGCTGGGTTGGGTTGCTACTTAAAATCTTTAATGTTGTTTTCACTTTACGCCACGACGGTTCTCTTATCGCACAGACAATACCTCTCGTAAAAAAATGCTTCCATAGACATTACGACCAACCATTAGGTTAGTAAAGAAAATTATTTTAAGAAATAAAAGCTTCACGCTACACTGCATGGTTCAGATATCAAAATTATGTGCGATTTGCGTGTCGGAAACGAAATTATATTAACTTCACCGTGTCTAAAGGTGAAAAATAGCATGTTTGTGATGTGGTCAAGTAGAGTTAGGGGAATATTGTTGCCACTAGAGAATTAGACTGCGACCATTGACGATTACGTTTAACTCGGACAGACAGTCCAGTTGGGTAGCTCCAACTTCGAAAAAGAGGTCAACCGTCGAATACCAACTCGGCTGGGCAGCGTTCAGGAAGCTACGCGGTATCTTCTCGTCCAACATACCACAGTGTCTCAAGATGAAAGTTTAGGACCAAAGCGTGTTGCCAGTGATGATATATGGCTTGAAACGTGGTCGCTCACAATAGGCCTCATCAAAAGGCTTAAAGTCACCCAAAGGGCAATGGAAAGGGCTATACTCGGGATTTCCTCGAATCAAAAATGAAGATATCCGCAGGAGAACTAAAGTTGCCGACATAGCACGAAGAGTTGCCAAACTTAAGTGGCAAAGGGCAGGGCACATTGCTCGCAGAACAGATGGCCGTTGGGGCCAAAGGGTTCTGGAGTGGCGACTACGTACCGGAAGACGCAGCGTTGCAAGACTTCCTATAAGGTGGATCGATGACCTGGCGAAGGTTGCGGGAAACTGATGGATGCGAGACGCATAGGAACGTTCGTTGTGGCGACGCTTGGGGGAGGCCTATGTCCAACAGTGGACGTATATCGGCTGAAATTATGATGATAATGAGGTACTCGTGTAAAAGTTAGGGGAGTCCAAAGTTTGTATTGAAAAACAACATTCACGCGGATGAAGTTGCTGGCAACAGCCAGTATTAAAATGTAAAAAACCAATTGGGACACATTTCCCTCTCGTCAATTCTGGGTTTTCGTCCTTACAATTTGGGATATCTCCTTTCAGAATTCTAAGTTAATGGAAGTACCCTAAATAAGTTAACCTAATAAGTATAGGTTTTGATTTCGTTGCGAGTGTCAAAATATTCAGTTAAACGGCCTTATCTTTAGACGATGTTGACTTAGTTTAATTATTTCACTCTAAGAGGTAGCAGACTTGAGTATTAGATATTAATTTAGCTTTTTGCACAGGTTAAAAAAAAGGAAAAAGCTTTTGACACAGACCGACAGACGGACAACAAAGTGACTGAGGTACGCAACCCTAAAAATGTAAGTCACTTCAACTCTCAGAAATATCTCACATTATTGTAAAAAAAAAAAAAACAAAAAAAAAATATCTTGGAAAACAATAAAATACCGAGTTTTAAAATATTTTGTAGGTAGGTACGTAACAATTTGTTAATATTAAATTAAAGGATTATTACAAAACTATTTTGAAATAACACGAAACTGTCAGGGTAAACAATATTTAAATTAATTATTCTCATTAAAGACAAGTCACTTTGTAACTCAAACATAGTTGTAATCAAAGTTTCAATATGAGAATGTACTCGTACAATATACTCCGACTTACTTAGACAATCATTAATTTTAAAGTACTTGAACGTAAGCCCGATACAAACAAACCGCATGGACTTTACGTAAGTAACTGTTCTCATGTAAGGTCTTAAAGCCTCCAACGGCTTAGGTTACACTTCAACACTAAATGTTATAATTAATGGTTCAGTGTTACATTTCTGGCTGTTATGTCAGCACGAATAGTTTAGAACCAACGATAATATTATAGTAAATTATGTGACTAGAGAATAAAGTAGTGTAGTCGCAGGCGGCATGTTGAATTCCGAATGAAACGAAGGTTGCTAATTTTAATCCCGAACGCCAGTGAGGGATTTACTTAATTAACTCCCAAGCATCGCGAAGGAGTTAATTAAGTAAATGATGAAGTAAATGGAGAAACCTGAGTGAAGTGAGGAGTTCAAGCCGCCCAAGACAAAGATAGCTTTATCCCCGTGTTGGGTACTCTACTTTTTACAACATATGTGAGATAATTTAAAGACCATTTAGTAAAACCAATCATTTACTAGAGAAATTTATGTATTATTTTTAAGGCTTGTAGTCCCTTGAACCATCTGGCCGGGACGTACCTCTCGCACCCGTCTAGGCGGCAGTACGCAAATCTGTGCATTTATTTGCGGCGAACAGCGCCCGGAAAGCGCGCGGCTGACCTTTAAATCCATTTTCTTTGCGAAATATTGATTGATTTACATATGCTATGTTCACTTTGAAGAATCTTTAACCACCAATTCTTATGTGTATAAATGTTTCTCAAAGATCCAAGCCGTTTCGAAGGAGTAGAGAAAAGTTGCGAAATTGCTAAATATTTTGTTTAAACAAAAGTATTCATAGCACGAAAAAATCAAATGTTGATAATGTTGTTCATGAATCTATAATAAACACATATTTTTTTCAAACCTATTAAGCTGGCCGTTACCTAGGAGTAGGCTTCAGAAAGTCACTGTTTTATGGCACTTTTCGGGCGCCTGGGCCTTAAGTTAACCTTATCTATCACTCAACATGTTTTGAGATTTGAAACAAACAAAATCATTACTCTACGATTCTATAGTTTCAATTTTCTATATCACTCCCGCTATTTCATTACTTAAAAAAAAAGACGTGTGGCACTCGGGGACTGCCGCGGTAAAGCTATTGCATAGCATTTTTATCAACTTATGCAATTATATTTATTTATTTATTTTATTTATGCAGTATTTTTTTTCCTTTGTTTTTTTTTATTTGATATTAATTGAAGTTACACTTTCACACATTGAATTGAATTTTGATTGATTGTTCACTCATTTGTTTTCTTATCGATCACCACGCTCAAATTTCTGGATTCGGTCTCCACGTTCAAGGCCCGCGGTAGAAGCTATGCAATAGCTTAAAAAAACTCGTCTGTAACCACGTTTTATTGCATTTTTTTTGTACATTAGAGTTGAGAATAAACTTGTTTGATGCACGTATAGTCGTCTAAAAAGTCAAACGACTTGAGAATTTTTTAATATTAAATCTTTAAAAAAAACTTTTATTCGATTCGTTTTTTATTGTTCTTCTATTAGTGAATAATGATCAAGATATCTTAATCAACCTTGATTATTAAACTAGTATTCGATTACATCAGATTTCATTTTACCCTAATAATTATCCAAGTCGTTTGATTTTAAGACAAACTCTACATTTTAATTCATTTTCTTGACGGATTTTGACATTCTAAATTCAAATCTCATTATTCCCCAGGGATCGGCCCTACTGCATTATCTCCCTAGGGACAGAATGACCTGCCTGTGATGGTTGTATGTCATATAAAAGGGCACTATCGAGCAGGTGGTGTAAAAAAGAATGTTACGAAAGTATCACTACATTATCACACTTGTGCATTATGGTAAGTCACAGTTTGGTTACAAGCTACATTATATACCTAAGTGTAGTGCAATTATAGTCACTTTCTGAGCAAGTGTGTCGAAAGGGAATTTTACGAAAGTGAATACGTTGTAGAATAAAATTGTTAGTGTATTAGCTAGCTTCTTTATTTTTGTGAAAGCACATAGTTACGTTTGTTGATCAAAAATCAATATATTCGTATGACAATAATACACTCGACGGTAATAAATGTGGTCCGAGACTTACTACTGCTTGTGATCAAACTGAAACTATTCAATACGTACATTTTTTTAATTGAAATTAGATAACTATTCAGTTTTTTTTTTTTGCCTATTTTAGTGAAGAGTACTGGGCCAGGCATGGAATTTAATTTGTTTTGCCATCGAAACGCTAAAAAGTGAAGGATTTTATGTAAGGTTAGTAGCGTATTTGGAACTTACGCTTGAACTGATTATATAATGTTTTTCTTAAAAAAAAAAAGAAAAACAAGCATCTCCCCCGAAATGTCGAACTTACAAACTTACATAATGTCGAAATCAGGGTGTTTCTTCCCACCGATCCGGAATTCGAAGCTACTGTGTTCGGTAAGGACCTGCTTTAAGCAGAAATTGAAGATGTAGCTACAACCCGGGAATCTTTAAGTCGAGAGTGAATAGTTTTCTTCTAGGTAAGCGCGTTCCATCGTCGACCGCATCGTCGCTTTCCATCAGGTGAGATAGCGGTCAAGCGCGAACCTATCAATAATAAAAAAAAATGTCGTGGTAAACTAAAAATAATCATCAATATTAATTAAAAAGGTGTTAGATAAAAAAAATCAACAATAATATTACTAAAGCATCTCAACCGCAAGACTTTTTGTCCTCAAGATTTCTTTTTAATAGTTTAAAAATCCTTATACAAAAAACATTATTCTTTTCGCTTCAAAAATGGTTTGAATTAATTTAGGAATGTAACTTTATGATCAGTCGATAGACACCATTATAATAATATAGCTGTCCATATTACATAATGCATAGAAAACTTAAAGAATGTAAACCTAGTCTTTTATTTGATTTTTTCTTATTTTTTACCCGACTACGGCTAAGCCAAAGGAGGGTTATGATTGTAGATTTGTTTGCCAATCGGCAAAGGCCTCCTCCAATCTTTTCCACTCATGTCTTTCTTGAGCCACTCTGTTCCATGTGATACCTGCCACTTGCCTTATATCATCATCCCATCTTTTTTGTGGTCTGCCTCTTTTCCTTTTACCTTCTCTAGGATACCATCGTGGCACAATTTTGCTCTATTTGTCTTTTCCTCTTATCATTTTTTTAGGCATTGTTAGATTTTAGAGCTTTTTTGGGTGGGTAAAAATCATCCAACATCCCCCGCCCTTGGGCGGAGCGGGAGATGGTATCAGACTCTTATTGACTAAAAACCCCAACCCGTTCCTTTTTGCCTTTCGTACCGGCGCCGAGCTTCTCTTTCGGATAACCCTGGCCCAAGTGGAAAAGACGACAAACTCTTTCACAAGTGTATTTACTTTCAAATATTCGCCTTTTCCAACTATGGTGGGGTCGACTTCCAGTATAACCGAATGCAGGTGGATCATCAGTATTTTATATGGCGTGACTGCCTATATGATCTCTACAACCCGGTAATTGGGTAATATAATACCTTGCAAAGACTGGTGTTCAGATTTTTTGGCTTCTGAATATCTTTAAAAAAATCTGTAATGACTGGTGAAGATCTACAAATAACAACCAGGACTAACGGCTTAAAGTACTTTTCTAGGCACGGAGAAATTTTGATGGGAAGACGGGCAACCATTCACTGACCGGTTCGGGCACCGTCGGCTACCTTCGTTACTCGTCGGGCTGCTGTGCGGGCAACGACGACGCCCGGCTACAAGTGGGGTCGTGAAAACTCCCACACTTTACTTAGCAATAACAATTAACAACATACGCGCGCCTTGTAATTTTTGTTTCTGTATAATTCCTCTGGATATACATTTGCCAGTTTTACAGTCCACTGCCTTTTATGCCTAGGTCCTAACAGATCGATCTCCGCTAACGTTGCTTATACTTGGTAATTGGACTCCAGTGATTAGTAATTAGCCATGAGTTCCTCAAAACCTTTCTCTGTGGTCTACATTAAACCGATTTCTAAGCACAGGTAAGTAAATTATACAGTTTGTTCGAAATCCCCTAACAAGTTGTTAGGAGCAGAGTTCCCAAACTGCTAGTACTAACATATTGCTGACCTAATACTGTATGTTTCTTTCAGCAGCACACAGCGGCAGAACTGGCTGGTTATTAACACAGTTCTGGTAACAGTTGGGAGTTAATTAAGCTGTCAGTTTAAAATTCAAAGCGCCCATTCAGCGAACTATAGTTAGCCTATATTTAGGATGTTTATGTAGATTACGTCAGGCCCTAGAGAATTTGGGCAAACAAAAGTTTGAAGAGATTAAGGGCGCCATTTCAGTTTCCTAAGTAGTTATTGACTTATCGCCAGTTTCTATAAGGGTTTGTTTTTCTCTAGTTCGTTTGCACCATGAAGTTTTCTCAATGCTCAATCATTTTGTTTTTTAAATATAATTTATATTTTTGTGGTCGTTTTCCAGGCTTATATTATTACGCCTACTGATCTTTTCTTTGCCGGAAAAATGTAATATCAGGTACTATTTAGACCAAAGCTTTGCTTTAAATAACACTTCAAAACCCAAGAGAGTTTATTTCTAATAAATTATTTACAGGCACTTTGAATTTTCAAGAAGTCAGTCAGAAAAACGATACTAGTTGCACATTGCGAAGCGTAGATCTTTATGAAGAAGAATATGCTAGAAACTCTATGGACGCTCTTTTGAATCATATACAGATTATGCAAAACCTGAATAAGTTTGTTCAGAATCAGCAACTGAATGGATTCCAATAGTTTTTACACCATGTTATATTTTTTTCCAAAAATATTAAAAAAGGTCATAAGTTAGACACCACCGACGGGTATTAGGCAAACAGCTGGTTGCAAGCGCAAAACAACTCCTCAGTCGCCCGGATAGCCCAGTGACTTTATTTTTGCTGTCATAACAAGCTTATAACTTTGAGATTTTTTATGATACAGCAATTTTGTACATAGATTATTTACATAAAATACTAGACACGTATTTCGGGTTTAATATATACTAAAACTTATGTTGTATATATTACGTTATACATTACAAATATAATAATAATGTAATATTCCACAACTATCACACAACGCCGCCAAGTACCACGCTAAGCAGAGCTTGTGGTATGACTACTAGATAACTGATAAACATAGGCTTATGTTTAACTTACCACCAGATATAGTAACATATAAAAGACAAAAATAGTAAATGATCACCAAAATTAAACCTACATTTTAATGTAAAATTATAACCAAAGTTTTAACATCTCGCTATCCTATTTAAGCAAAATGAATCCAAATAAAGCATCGGCAGAACCCCATGGTTACGGAGATATCAGTAGTTAAAATTTTGAGGTTAGGTTAACTACCTGCCAAGACAGCTCGACGGAGCCCCGCTACGCGGGGCTCCTGCTTCTGGGTGGTTTAAAAAAAAATAACCTCGAAGAAGGTGACGGGGTCTGTGTTCGCTCGCTTCGCTCGCTCACTACGACCCCGCCACCTTCTTCTAACCTAAACCTATCCGACCCGGGGTGCCCTAAAATTCCACTAAGATAGATTGTTGATTAGACAAAGTATCATCCTGCTCTACGGGGCTAAAAAGAGCGAATTAATTTGCTCGCTAAGATTTGGTTATCATTTACTACATTTGGTGTTCGAATACAATTTAAAGTACAGTCTATTGTAACTTTAGGATTTCATTTTTTTGGTGTCAAGTAATATATTTTTGACAAAAGAACTAAGGGTACCAAAGCGTTTTATGGTGGTCATTATATTTAATCCCATAAACATACTTATATATTTCTAAATACATACATATATAGATAAATTACACCCAGACACTGCTCATCACACAAACATTTGTCCTGGGTGGGAATCGAACCCACGACCTCCGGCCTAGCAGTCAGGGCCACAAGCCACTAGACCAACAGGCCAGTCAATATCTAGTGGTTACATATTTCCTAATGGTTGTAAAATTTTGATTGATTAATTATAATCATTTTTTAGCAGTAGGGCAGTAGGTACATCACAGACTAACGTGTTTTTATGTTTAGTTCATATCAGCCCATCTTAAGGTTAATTGTTGATAGGTTCGCGCTTGACTGCTATCTCACCTGATGGAAAGCGACGATGCGGTCGACGATGGAACGCGCTTACCTAAAAGAAACCTATTCACTCTCGACTTAAAGATTCCCGGGTTGTAGCTATCAGTTGTTGATCAATCTTGTTGATAGCTGTCAGCGATAAGACCGCCATTGTATACATACATTTAAGTATGTGTGAAATTATGTTAATTTGGCGCACAATAAACTTTATGCTATTCTGTTATAGGAGAACAATTATTTAAATAAATAAAATAAAAAGAAAAATCGATTTCAAATATAGAAAGTTAACCTCATTAAACTTGTTACAAAAACAAACAAACCAAAGAAAAAATCGTATGTCTTGAACACTTCCCAGTGCTGAATACCCGTCATTTAACTGGCAAAGCCCACAACAGCACATCAATCCAAGTCGTTTCAAATTTAAATCGACTATGAGCGTGTTTTACAATTCAAATAACGCGAAGTTGGACACCGTCGGAAAGGTGGAAACCTTTATATAAATGTAGAACTTGATCCTGGTTCGAGGTGACTTTTAATATTGCTCAGATGTCTGATGTACTACAGTTGATGACGGCTTTTTAATGGTACATTTTAGTTTTGTCTTTGGTCTCGTTATGAATATTTTATGTGATATTTTTTAATTGTCGCAATACAGATATCTGAAAAAGCTGTGTTTTTCGATACATGCATTGTAAGGAAGTTCTCCAGTCTCTGGAGCCCTAACCACTGAAAGCTTGGGCTGTGCTCAAGACATTAGCGGATAATCTTTGGAAGATTTGCTTGAAAGAACTATTTAAAAACGTAAAAGATTGTAGTAAGTGACTAAATAAACAATCGCTTGATTGAAAAAAAAATTCATAACCTTCTTAATTTCCCTCTCCATAAAACCCATTTCTATTCCAACTCCTTTCTTTTCATGCAGTACGACTGTGGAAATCACTCCAAGCAAAAATCCGTGACGCTAAAAACATATCCGTTTTCAAAGAGCTAGTCAAGGAACATTACCTCTCTACTATCTCGTAAAGTTATATATTTTATATGGATTATTATATTTTTTTTTATGTTTTATATCTATTTATGTGTAAAATCATATACTGATATTGATATATTTATATGTACTTATTTATGATTTTAATTTTAATTCATTTTAAATTTTATGAGTTACTCGTATTTATACACACTATGTCTACATTTCTCATCCAACTCTCCTGTCGCAGGTCTGCTGGAAGAAATTTCGATGAAATAAGCAGCACCTTTGTACTCTTTTATCTGTATTTGTTCTTTTCTTTTTAAGTATTTGTGTGTACATAAATAAAAATATTTTTAATTTATCTTTTATTTACTTATAGCTTTTATTACCATTTGTCGATCTTTATTTCCAGGAACAACAACACACACACACTCGCTTGGGTCTTGTATAGACAAGACCCATCATCAAGTTGCTTTTCGAAAATTAAAATTTGACAAATATGAAACATAAACGACAGTGACTGTTCCTTCATGATTTTACTACATTAGTGTTCATATAGGAGTAAAAAGCTGCCCCTCTGTGTGATTTATAAGTAACAAAGACAAAACAGTTATATTTATAAGTAACACAGACATTTCATAAAATATAATGCAGACACATTAAACGAGTTCTCATGTTAAATTCTTCGCTCGTTGTGAGAATTCCGTCGGCATTTAATTTCGACGTTCTCTAGACATTATGCACATTTGAAGTTTGTTATTAATGTACGATTCTCTTGGCATTTTCTTTCACTTTACAAGCTATTCTGTTAGATAACACAACGTTTACTTTAACTTATGAGATATTAATTAGGAGAACCTGAGTTTAGTACTTCTTTTTCTTTTTGTGTCGATGGCCTCAATATATATTTTTTTTAATTGAGATAAACTAGTGCTTGACTGCGATCCCACCTGATGGTAAGTAGCGATGCAATCCTTGGTGGTGAGGCGCACTAGTTTATTAAGAGCCTATTCACTCTAGCCTTGATGACACCCAAATTATAATCGGACGGGAAGACCGCAGCAGGCAAACTGTTCCAGTCCTTCGTCGTACGCGGTATAAACGACGAGGCGAAACGCTCAGTCCGGACCGTAGAGGTTTCAACAACGTAAGGGTGAATATTCGCCGTACGTCGGGTTGTCCGATTTTTTCTGACTATTATTTGGCAACCTGTACAGCTCTGTTATTAGTCTCGTGTAAACCATGAAAATTGCATGTGATTGTGCAGGACGGACTGCATAGCAGGTATTTAGTTCTTTTGAAAGGTTTGGTGCTAGTCATTTTAGTGGTAGTGGCCCAGCAGGGCCGAAGGCTACTGGAGCCATAGGTTGACTTCTGAAAGGGAAACCCGAGATCCTGGAATGCAAGGCAGAATAGAGGGTGGTTTTAATTAGTAAAAATCTAATACGCGATATTCCGCTCTGCCCTGGAGAGGGAGAAGTCATTTGATGATTTTCCACCTTAAAAAAAGTCGTTTTGGTGCAGTCTACTTTGATACAACCATATCTATTAAAAGTTAAAATACTCAGTAGAAACATACCCAGTAAAAAAAAACACTAATTTATTATCACATTAATATTGTGAAATCATAGGTGTATATAAATATGTTACTCCTTCATGTACAAATGGTCGGATCATATCACGCAATAGAATATAATATTTGTTCCAAAAAGTATATTTCAGTAAACCCATTTTCTACTTTCTCGTGGACAAAACCACTGACAGAAGCTAGTAGCTGCTCCATAAACATGATCACTAAACAAACACTTCAGTCAAGCTCTCAACACAACTCAATTCAACACGATTGTAGTAAGCGTATAAAACAAACATTTTAGCATTATTAGAACATGGAATATTATTGTTATTATATCTAGAAACAAGAATTTGCTCAGAGGCTACGGAAAGTTTTGTTAGGAATGCCTGGGGCCAGGAGAACTGCGACGCGAGAGGGAACTACTGGACTTATTCTTTGAATTTTGAAGTGACCTTAGAGTCGCCGCATACGAGCCACATGCTACAGCCACAAACGTCGTCATCAGAAGCTAGAAGCAACCACAAATGAAGCTGAAGCGCGTGACAGCCACTTGTGGTTGGTGGCTACTATTTTTTTTAACCCATGCGCGCTGTATCATGGACTCTGTCGAAGAAGGTTTAACGTAACGAAGGTATACGCGAATGGTGTGCGGCGGCGTTTTGTGTCAGCGTTTAGTGGCCAGTGCGAGCCACAAGAAGCGAGCAGCAGCGATTTGTAGCGTGTGGCGGCCACCGGCGTCTACCATGTGAGGAGACTCCATTTAAAATGTATGAAAACTTTAGAAAATATGTCGGTGGTGGCGTTTTGTGGTGTGACCTGTGGCCTGTGTACGGCGACTCTTACATGTAACGTGACAGTTCTCGAAGATGACTTTGTGTGCGTGGCTACAGTTGTTGAACAACTTTGACGTGAACTTATTTCTTTTGAAAGTGTCATTGTTTGTGACACGTATTTATTATTTATTTACGTTAGAAAGTTTAAAGCAAGTGCACAGCAATAGAAAGTTAAAAACTTATCGTAAAAGTTTTACAGACATAAGGGTTTATTATCGTGATAAAAGAAAAGAAATAAAAACAGTTTATTAACGCGAAAAAAGACACAATCTTAAAACTTACTAACAATCATAATTAAACATCAATCTATAGGGAAGATATAAGGCCATATGTGGGATATGGGGTGATTTTATTTATGTACCTACAGGTATGTTCAAAAGCCGTTTGGTATTTCAGACCAACAATTTTTTTTATGCTAAATAAAACTGACACAAGCAGCTACAGGTTATAAAAAACCTCTAATATATTAAATTAATAATATATGCTGGCTGTTCAAAACTATCAGTTAAGACTAAATAATGATTTTCATATTCAGTACTTATTAACTGTTAGCTTTTGGATATATTTCAAAACATAGAAAACAATACCCAGTCAGCATACATAGGTAACCATTTTTTATTTTTGCTAAACAATTTTGAGTGGGTGGAACACCGCTGGCTACGATAAGAGTGGGCCTACGACGAGCAATAGATAGCTCGCCGTTTGGCCATCCGAATAAGGGGCTGGATCCAGTCATCGACGGCGCATAGTGTTTCAACCGTGCGTCAAAGAGATGTCTATTTTATTTATATATTATTTTTCTTAATAATCCTTTTATTTTGTTTGTTTTTTTTTTGTGCACCTGCCATGTTTTCTCTTCACCACCCTAGGTAGAGATCTCTAATGCCTTGTGTGTTGCATGAAGTTTTAATAAATAAAAACCAAAGGGGTCTAGCAGGGTAGATGCTCGCTATGCCACGAGAATTTCTGAAAGAGATACTGTGGTCCTAGAATACAAGCTGAAGATTGCAGGTACCCTCTCGCTCCTCCTTAGAGTGGGAGACGTCATGAGATGATCCCTCACCCCAAAAATAAATAAAACGGTACGGTACGGTCTTTGTCTGCTTTCCAAAATATATGAGTAACTTCCTTACCCATAAAATGCGTCCCACCCAACCGCTTTACTTGCCAGTAATAAAATGTTCCACGTGACTGAAATGTAGTTCTATGTTATACCCGAACTTTGAACGTTCCTATAACCCGTACGACTTAACTGTGCAACATTTCAGCCGATGTACGTCCACTGTTGGACATAGGCCTCCCCCACGCGTCGCCACAACGAACGTTCCTGTGCGTCTCGCATCCATCGGTTTCCCGCAACCTTCACCAGGTCATCGGTCCACCTTGTAGGAGGCCTTCCAACGCTGCGTCTTCCGGTACGAGGTCGCCACAGTAATCTCTGTGACTTAACTGTGCACCTCGATGGAATTAATTTATATTCTTCCTTGTTTATATTTATAGCCATCGCAAACTAGGCGACTTGTAGCAGCGTCTTGTTGAAGCGTTATCGTTTGCATTTGGTGTCTTGTCGCCGCGACTGGACGCGGAGCTGTCGCTAGCGTTGGCGACTAGTCGTAAGACAGACGTCGTGCAGGAAGCAGAGCTGTCGCGCGACTGTCGTCGTGTGTGCGCGTACACGGCGTCACTAGACGCGGCGACAAGTAGCGAGCGCGAGCGACTCTCAGCTTGTCGTCGCGACGCCGCGACTCTGACGCCAAGTGTGCGAAGCTTTGAACAACATTTATGAAATTGTCGGTCGCAGCTTGTCGTCGCATCTAGTCACCGAGCTGTCGCTGTCGCGTGTCGCCTAGTGTGCGTATAAGGTTATTGTTACAATAATAGTACGTTATTAAAGAATGAAAAAATAAAACGTAAAAATATTATTTCGACTGGCACGGGTGCACAGTTAAGTCGTACGAGTTGTATGTGTATGTACGAGTCAGAACAATGTTGGTGCAAGCAAATCTTGTGTACCTAATTCGTATTAATCGAAACATGATTAAAATTATGCATTAAAAATAAAGTGATTTAACAGAGTGATTTCTAGTACCTACATAATTTTTAATTATTTTTAGATTTTATGGAACGATTTTTCATACTTGTCAGTACGTATATTTCATTTTTAATTTCAGTTTTACAGCTCAAAATTATACACCGTTAAATTTTGATCGTTTTAATCCCGTGGAGGGTCGATCCGGTACATGAAACACTATCGATTTGTAAAGATAAAATTAAAAAATAAAATACCTTTTTTTAAAAACTCGTATTAATTTACGTATGTACGAAATTTATTTCTTTAAGAAAACGTCAGCTGAGCGAGTTCAATGACCTATAGGTAGTAGTCGGCGTTATGTACTAATTACTACAGGTCTTCGAACTATCCATAAAACCTTAAGCGAACGCCGGCTTCGCGCTGCTGTTGTCTTACTATTGTTACGTTATTTGAAAGGTTAAAACAGAATTTGACCCCTGAGTTTGTTTCGGTGTTTCATCTCAGGGTAGTCAGCTAGCAAACACTCGCCTCATCTAGTTTAAACTGACGAAAAAAAAATTGACGTGTAAAAGTGTTTTTTATTTAAAACCTATTTGCAAAAAAAATATCATTTATCATTAAAAAAAAAAATATCTTGATTCAGAATTTCGAATTTTAGTAGCTATGTTGTGTCATATATATCGCTACATACGCATACACCATACCTCTATACCTTTATATACAGGGATTAACGAAGAGCTATTATCGTCCAACCTTTGGCTTTAATTACTTTTTACCGCTTTTTTTTATGGCTCCGGCTTAATGTTATTGGTGAAGACTTAAAACCACCTACATAAAACTATAGTGGAAACCTACCCCCTTTTTTATGGTGGAAAAAATCATCCAATGACAACCCCCGCTCTTGGTTGGAGCGGGAGATAGTGTCAGACTCTTACTGACTAAAAGCCCGTTGCTGACAACTCCTTGAGGCGCGTGGGAACAGAGCGCGCCGTCGACGACTTGGGCTTGGTCCGGACAGTTACCGGACGGCCGGACAACGAGTTTTTTTTTTTATGGTGGGAAAAAATCATCCAATGACAACCTCCGCTCTTGGGCGGAGCGGGAGATAGTGTCAGACTCTTACTGACTAAAAGACCCACCCCGTTCCTTCTAGCCTTCATACTGGGGCTCGAGCGCCCTTTCGGATAACCCTGGCCTCAGTAGGCTTCGACCCGGCTGGGTCCCTGCTGTTGCTGACAACTCCTTGAGGCGCGCGGAAACATTGCGCGCCGTCGACAACTTGGGCTTAGTCCGAACAGTTACCGGACGGCCGGACTGCGAGCTACCCATTGCTCACTGTCCGCAAGCCTGCGCCTACGGTGGCCGAAATTCGGGATCAGAATCCCGGCGGCGGCGGCGGCGGCGGCGAGAACGCCGTTGCCTGATGCGTTCGGCCTCCTCCTTTGCGAGCATTACTGCTTCGCAAAAGTCGGCGACCGCCTGCCACTCCTCCTCGCTCCGGACCATGGCCTTAACCAAGGCCCGGCGCGAGAGATCTCCGCCGCCGATCGCCCCCACGAGGGCACGGCGATGCTCCGCCCAAGCAGGGCACACCTCGACTGTGTGCTCCACCGTGTCCTCCGGGCATTCCGCACAGTGGCGGGCGGGCGTCACTTTCGCACGAATCTGGTGCAGGAACCTCCCGAACGAACCATGTCCGGTGAGGACCTGCGTCATACGGAAGGTAAGGACGCCGTGAGCTCTTTCCAGCCACTCCTCAAAGAAGGTTTCGACCCTGCTGGGGCTTTACGGTTGCTGACAACACCTTGAGGCGCGCGAGAACATTACGCACCGTCGGACTTTATGCAGCTGATATTTTGTCAAAATGGCACTATTCGGTAGTATTACTGAAACCTAATTTCATGCATAATCACGAAAATAAAACTCTGGAATTAAAAACAAAACAACATTATCCATTACAATTTCAGTTCACTCTACAGGATGCACAGAATACATTTTATAAATACTGTCTTTTACGTTAGAAAAACTAGAATGGCGAGCAAAGAACTAACTTCAAGGTAATTATTATAAGAGTTAATTAAACAAACATAATTACGGTAGCCAGCCAATTATTCTCTTTTATGGTGCTATGTGTCTGTAACATTGTGTTACCTGGAAACTTAGCGTTCGGTTACACCGAACTTTAATCGTAGTTTTACAATAAACATCAGAATTGTTATCAGAATAATTCGTCTTTTAAGAAATATTCCTGATAACCCTTCCCAAGTGTTGAAAGTCGTCGAAATCCGATAGATACGAGCTGCACAGGACCAGTACCGCTAGCCAAGTTGCTAATCTGCAATAGTTAACGCTTGTAGAAAGCTTCAAATGTACGGGAATGACGTCGTCTTATCGCTCAGTCACGTGGTCAGAACAAAAGAATTGGCGGCAAGGTCAACTCGAAGCGTTCGGCGCAAGCGAAACGATTGTAACTTGGCTAGGGGGGCAGTTAGTATTTACCGATGGCCTATTGAGCGTCGCGGGAATCCGAAGGATGTGAGATTCCCAGTTGTTACAGTGACACTTGGGAAGGCCTGTGTCCAACAGTGGACGTCTTGTGGCTGAAATGACGATAATGATGATGATGATGATGATGATAAATAAATGACAAATTATATTTATTTTGCAAATAGGTTTTAAAAAACACTTTTAGGCATCAGTTTTTTTTTTTTGTCAGTTTAAACTAGATAAGGCCGATGATGGGTACAATAACATTACAACAGTGTATTGGCTTTTTTTTAGCATTTAACACTTGGTCAAATACAACTAATTCAATTATAAATCAGTTAAATATGATTAACTCGGTCATAAATAAATCATTTTTTGCCAAGAAAAGCAAAAATGTTCATTTATCGACCCATTGAAAGCGTCTTATTCCAAGTTCGTATTACCATAATCCAATGCAACTACGTAAATTCCGACCGATTAGAACAAAGTTCGGTTTGAACTAAGAGCTCAACGATAACGTTAATCCCGGTTTAGTACTTAATCTTCGTGTTTAATCATAGTGCAATCAACCTGAGAATGTTCGCTTTTATTGCACCACAAATTATGTACCCGAGATCTTCTCCTAGGATAATGTAATATCACCTACTTAAACTAACATATAAAAGTGATAAAATAGGGTAATACCTATTCAGATTTTATGCCTCAAACTTAGTTTAACGGGTTGTAATGGGTGTTGTTTTCAAAACTTAATGAAAATAGGCAGTTTCATAATTTTAGAATTTTAAGCACGACATCATCACTATCATCATCATTTTACCCAATAAACGTCCAGTGTTGGACATAGGCCTCCCCCAAGCGTCGCGTTGCCACAATCCACATCCATCGGATTCCCGTAACCTTCACCAGGTCATCGGGAGACCTTCCAACGCAGCGTGCCATGCCCATTGCCTTATTACTTAAGTTTGGCAATTCTTCGTGCTATGTCGGCAACCTTGGTTCTCCTGCGGATATCTTCATTTCTGACTCGATTACACAAGGAAACTCTGAGCATAGCCCTTTCCATTGCTCTTTGGATGACTTTAAGCCTTCTGATGAGGCTTATTATGAGCGACCATGTTTCGGATCCATATGTCATGACTCACACATACACACAGACTTTCGCCTTGAGACATTGTGGTACGTTGGATGAGAAGATACTGCGAAGCTTCCCGAACGCTGCCCAGCCGAGTCGGATTCGATGGTTGACCTCTTTCTCGAAATTAGATCTACCCAACAGGACAAATACACTGTGATTCTGCTCTATGCTAACGAAACATTTCTTTCTTTCTGAGATTCAAAAGCTAAGCAATCAGCAATTTCATCAGCTATAAATACAAGGTGTAGTTTTAAAACTGCACAATATTTCAGGAGGTTGTAATAAAACTCATAAATAATCATGTAAAAAAACGATACCTGGTCAATAATCAGTAATACTTGTTATTTAATTTTTTAATTACACTAAACTAAATCGATTGTTCGATGGCCGCGGGGGCGTGGCTAGGGTGTGGCGTGCGGGATGATGATTGGATGATACATTATTTATGAAACTATCGTTGCGAGTTAGTGTGTGTGAAAACGCCCTTTATTGTTCCGTGTTTGTGTGTGTGAAAAAAAGCGCGGTTATAAAAAAAAAAAAATTACCTACTTATTTTATTATTGATTCGGGTCGAGAATCACTAACATAATTACCTCCTGAAATATTTTGCAGCTTCAAAACGACACCTTGTATAAAACGGAAGATTACAGAAATTCTAAACAATAAATTTGGTGAAAGCGCAAGTTACCACCACAATAAAATTGGACAAAACAAAAAGTAAGTACGGCGACACAACGTGTTGTAAAGTAACAATGAAAAATGACGGTCGCCAAGTTGCCACGAATTTGTCCCACCTCAGTAACAAAGTTAGGCAAAAGTGGCTAGATTTATCGATGGGGGATCTTACCGGCGAAACGCTGGCAACACCGTGCACTGAGTTAAAAGCCGTGAAGTTGGGAAATTGAAATGAGTTTACTATCTGCAATTCATAGCTCAAACTTGAGAGCGGCCGACGTTTTGAGAATCGAGTCTGATGTTTATTTAAGTTGTACTCAAGTTATGTGAAATGGTTTTATGTTCAGGAAATTGGTTTTTGTTTCAAATTAAACTGTGTGCATTCAGATCATTAACTACTCATATTTGACTACAGAATTGCTTAACTTGCGATTTAGAGCACCCGTCTCGACTTACAATTTGTATGTCATGGATTTAAATCCAAGCACACGATTTACTTTGAGTAATATTATTACTGCTGCTCTGAAAACAGTAAATAAAAACATCGTGAGGAAGCCGACATGTCTTACAATCACAAAATTCGAATACATGTTGCATCCACCGATTCGCACCAGGCCCATGTAGTAGTTTTTTTACTTATTGATAGGAGTTCAGAGTATATTTTTTTATTATTGATAGGCTTGCGTTTGACCACTATCTCACCTAACGATTAGCGATGATGTAGCCGACGATGGAGCATGATTGCCTAGACCTATTCGCTCTTGATTATGGCCTATTCTCTCTAATAGAGAGGAGACCCGAGTCCCTATAGTTGGAACATTACAAGGCTGATTATGCTATGTACTTAAGAAGTTTAATAATACCGTTTAAAAAAAACCATCTGGCCAAATGGGGCTTCTTCGACCCAGTTTTGACACAGTGCCAGTGTGGAGCCGCTGCACAGGATATGCGTCGCCAGATTATTAATTGACTTTCATTTATTTTATTTTGTCAATTTAATAATTTTTTAATTTTTTTTTGTTTGTTTGATTTTGACATTGATTTTATAGTTTTTTTTTTCTTTATAATTTGATTAGATTTTTTTTTTTTCAATTTCATGTAGTTTAACTGAATTTTTAATGTAATGTAATATTTTAAATTTAATTTGATTTCATCTGTTTGTAATTCTGCATTTCTTTCTTGATTCTTGTTGTTACTCTGTTACTTTATATTGTATTAATTTCTATCTGTTATTTCCTTTGTGCAAAATTGTACTGTCGCAAAAATCTGATAATCACCTGGGCCACCAAGATACAGGCTACGCCTAGTTTGGGGCCCACGGCCACTTCTATTGTGTACTGTCTGTCTTACTCTAATTGTTGATTTCTTTATTTTCTTACTAACTTGTGTGTGTGTTAATAAAAATTATTATTATTATTAAAATTATAAAATTATTATTAGATATGCTGCCCATTCTGCATAGCCACCTGCACCTTTCCCGATTTATACGAGGCCAAAAATAGACCTGTACAGGTTGCCAAATACTGGTCAGAACAACAAATAGTTTGAGTACATCGACAGGAAAAGAAGAAGGAAAACCCGGCCAAGCGCGAGTGGGACTTTCGATGAAGGGTTCCGTACTACGGTACGGAACCCTTCGTAGCAAAAATCGAACCAAAAAAAAAATACTATTAGATAATAGTTTGTTGTGTGGGATTCCCCTTAGATATTTATTTTATTATGTTTTTAGTATTTGTTATTATAGCGGTAACAGAAATACATCATCTGTGAAAATTTCAACTGTCTAATTAATGTCACGGTCATGAGATACACCCTGGTGACAGACGGACAGACAAACGGACGGACGGACAGCGGAGTCTTGGGTCTCGTTTTACCCTTTAGGTACGGAACCCTAAAAAGAATACTGATTCAAGAGTAAACGATTGTTTTCCTAATTTATTTTGATGACAACACAGAATCGTCTCATTACATTACTACGATTGACTACGTAAGAACAAACAATAATTTCTCCCTAATTCTCACCGCCCACACGTCACACTCACAAGATGGCGTCTATAACGCAAACTTTATGGGAATACCATCAACCCGGCGCAAATCGTCGCCTGTCGACTGATTGGCCATTATGCAAATCTCACACTAACAACGCCCCCGGAGGCGCCTTGCATATTTTACCGGATTATACCCCTAACGCCAATAAGTGATGGCAACCGACCCGTTAGATGTTTGCGTTATTGTGTGATGCATGCCCCTATGAGTTGGGAATTGAATTGTTATATTTTACTAATGGCGAGGTTTTTGGGGGAATATATCATGTTTTTGTGCTACACTTCCGAATGATGTGCTATTTTTTGGGTTGTAAGCGTTTCTGATTGCACATGGTTACTGAGTGAAAGTTTATTTTTGTTACCGAAATAATTATAATAACGTCTTTAATATCATGCTTGTGTTTTTGGAAGAATTAGACCGAAGTGTACCCTGTACTCAATGCCGTTTAAGTATGTTGTAACGACGACATATGGGCATAATACCAGACTGCAAACTGCTGCCGAAAAGCTACAGATGAAAAACCCATTATGACATTGCCTGACTTGATGATCAAACTCAAAGCCTGATTTTTAGTAAGCAATGGGTAACTCACCGTCCGGCAGCCTGGTAAAGATCAAGCCTGAGTCCACGGCACTTTGTGTTCTACATACACCTCAAAGAAGAGTTGAGGAGGGCCAGTTGAAACTGGTCGAAGGAGTTGTCGTAGGCTTAGCAGATAAGGTAGCTGAAGAAACACTGTGGGTTTTAGTCAGTAAAAGTCTGACACTCCCTTCTGTTCCACCTAAAGTGGCAGAAGTCATTTGTCAATTTTTCAGGTATCAAAAATGATGTAAAAAAAGAACCTGCTTGAACTGTAGCCCTTGCTTGCCATAGTACATTAAACAGAAAATAAAAACCGTAATATGTATGAGTATGACTCACAAATATACTGTTAATAGCCTTTAATTTTCCAACATATATTATGTAGTTTATCCTTACATAAATCCCATAGATACAAACAAAAAGGAAAGGTATAACCCGGCTCAAGGGCGGGATGTTAAACAAAATACAGCTGATCCCTTACTTCAGGATCAGCGGGCAAAAGAATCGATTCGCACACATCCTTACCGTGGGGCCATGAGAACAGCAGACGTGAAACTATAAAAAAACTAGCTTCTGACTGTGGCGTCGCCCGCACGAAATAAGTTTCTTTTTTTTATTGATATAATCTAGTGCTTGACTGCGATCCCACCTGATGGTAAGCAGTGATGCAATCTGTGATGGTGAGGCGCACTATTTTATTAAGAACCTATTCACTCTATCCTTGAAGACACCCTCGTTTTCTCCATGCAAACTTTGGACCCCCCATTTCAGCTTTATATTTTGGTATTATTATATCTTGAATACAATTAATTATCATCTGTAGTGACATCTATGACGCAATACCAGAACTAAAAAATACGTACGTTAAAAATCCTTTTTCAATTATCCTTTCGGGAGAAAAATGTCTGAAAGGACTTGGGAGAGGCCTTTGCCCAGCAATGGGACAGTAATGATTGGGAAAAAAAATATCCTTTCATTATTTTAGACGTAAAAAATCCTGCGTTTGGTCGGACTTTTCCGGGCGATTAAAGTATATACCCGAAAAAACTGCCCGAATTTGAGTATCGGGCAGTTGCCCGTACTAGAAACAACTCTTGTCTGGTCTGAGGATCTTCCCTTTTCAACAGAGCTTTACGAGACTTTATCCCCTCTTCTGCATACTTCTAAACATATAATTTGTAATTGTAGATTTTTATGAGTTGTAATTTATTTAAGTACTGATAAATCTCACTAAATCACTAACTCAAGATTATATGGGAGCACTTTATTCTTTGGGATTGATAAAATTGAAACTTGGCACCAATTGTAATCAAAATAAGTAATAAAAACTGTCAATAAATGTTTTTCAAAACTACCCTCAAAATACGGTTTAAGGGGTAGGTATATAAGTTTTTATGAAATCTTCCTCGCGAACGAAGTCGCTGGCTTCCCCTATATTTACTATACTCTTTGTAGCTAACAAAGTGTTAGTGATAAACCTATTTGTTACATTTTTTTATTATAGTACTTTTAAATGCTTAAATTATATTATTTATCTACACTAATATAATAAAGAGGTAAAGTTTTTTTTTTTTTTTTGTAGGAGGTAATCTCTGGAAGTACTGGTCCGATTGCTAATTTTTTTTCACCGATAGAAAGCTGCTTTATTCCTGAGTAACATATGCCATATTTTATAAACGCGGGAGATGAGTGAATTAAAAAACAATACATTAGATATAATAATGCCAATATTTCTTTGTTTACAACTTAGACATAAATGATTGTGAAATTAATCAATCCCGCCGACTTCATTACCACAACCTCGAGATTACTGGGAACTTGATTTATCTAAAGCAGCCATCGCTGGAACAATTTACAACATCCGTTCTGGATCACCACGATTATTCATCAACGGGCCCTTGTATACGGCAGAAACCAATTTGTTTATTTGCCTACAATTTAAGGGTTGAGTAGATAGCAGGTAGTCACGAAGCTATTTTGATAAAGATCATTAAGGAATGAGATAGAAGTTATAGAAGCCTGGATCCTTGATTGATGAAGACGATCAACATTACAGTATGCTTAGAAACGGAACACCTATTTATCCTGTAACCAACATTGTACAAAGAATCGCCAAACTTAAATGCCACTAGATAAGGCACATTGCCCGCAGAACAGACGGTCAATCGGGCCGAAAAACTCTGAAGTGGCGACCGCGTAATGGAAGACGTAGCGTTGAAAGGTCTCCCTCAACGTGAATCGATGACCTGGTGATGGTCGTAGGAATCCAATAGATGCGAGACGTACAGAAACGATTATTGTGGCATCACTTGGGGGAGACCCAAGTCCAACAGTGGACGTCTTTCGGCTGACATGATGATGATGACGATGAGTAACCAATAATCGCGTGAGATTTCGTAAAAGTAAAGTTTTCGCAGTAACTCAATTCATAAAATATTTAAACATCCCAATATAACGAGATGGAAGGTAAATATTATTAACATTTCTCGTCACATTAAAGGGAATCAGATTATGAAAACTCGACACTTCGCTGTCAAGGTGGGTTTTGAATATTTTATTTATTTACCTGATATTTCTTACCACCACTAGGTGTCTTATGTCTACATCGATTTCAGCGTTGCTAGGAAAGATTTGATTGTATTTAAGAAATGAATGAATGAAGAATACAGCAAAGTCTCTTAAAATAATATTTATATATTTCATTGTATGCATGATTCAATGTCGGTGTGTAAATTGATACTTAATATTAACTAGCTTTTGCTCGCGGCTTCACCCACGTTCATGATATATTTTACAGCCTATGTCACTGAGGACTAAAGTAGCTTTCTATCGGTGAAAAGAATTTAACAATCGGATGACTTCGTATAAACAAAAAACATAAAAACAAAAAAAACTTTACTACTTTATAATATTATGGTATAGTTTAGTATAGATACAGATGACGATGATTTTTTTTGAACTGATTTGAAAAAACATAAAGCGTTGCTACACTTTTAATATTAAAATTATAATAGCTAAAGAGTATGCGAAGAGACAGCGAGCATGTGGCCAGAAGGCAATGGCAATCCCAGAAGGCAAGAAAGGAAGAGGACGGCCGCCCTTGTCCTGGTGGACTAGTATGGCCAATCTAGTTAGGAAGCCCCAACTGCCTGACCAGACAACCCAGGAAAGATGTCCTGAAGCAGAAGGATAAGGAGAGCCGACCCCACCTAACATGGGAAGAGGCAAAGAAGAAGAAGAAGAATAGCTAAAGAGTATCTTTGTACGTTGGTTTGAAATAATCTCCGAATTACTGCTTCAAAATAAATAATATTTTAGTGTTGGTCACTCCATTTATCTAGCTAGGACAGCTATATAACATTACGATTCCACCAATGGAAGTGGACCAGTAACCAAAGATATTGGTGAAACAGTGGGGGACAGCTAATTAGGTTATACATGTATTACCATCAATAATATCAATTTATTTATTTATTATTTACTTTATTGTCCACTAGCGGCCCGTCCCGGCTTTGCACGGGCAATAAACATAGCCTATGTTACGCAGGGTGAATGTAACTTTCCAATGGTGAAAGAATTTTTTCATTACTCATACTCGGAAAGTAGGTCTGAAGTTGCCTGAGGAGCGGGCTGAAAGTGATACTTTTCATCCCTAGGGAGTTTTACTTTACAACTGACAGCTGTCAAATTGTTAAAAAAAAAACTAGTTCTATCTTCACATTTCTACTGAACCATGTTCCAATTTTCCATACAGCCAGTCAATCACAGCGCGATATAAAATTGAAATAACTTAAAGACAAGTATTAATTAAATAATGTTATATTTTAAGTGATTTATTTGTTCAACAATTTCTATAAAATACTTTAATTTTAAAAGATTTAATTTCTAATTTTTCATTAATGAGACTGAATAGCTGGCCGTCGGAAAAAAAAAAAAACAAAATGGCTGGAAAGTGGCAATCAGTCGTTGGTTTTTTCGAGTTTTGTTTACATTTCCGTACAACAGAGATTTGTATTAACACATTATGTTTATCAGATTAAAATAATGATTTAACGCTTACTTTCATAAGAGAAGAGGCTAAAGCAGTAGTGGAATACCTTTTACCGCCTAAATCAGAAGAAAGATACCTACTTAAAATCATAGGTACGACGACTCAGGTTTTACAAACTTTTTATTTTATTTTTAGTTTCCTCGTATTCGTAATGAAAAGCACAGTGTTTACCTCGGGGTGAAAGTAACCCATTTAACCCCTCGAATTAGCGACCTCGCTCCGCTCGGCCGCCAACTCCTTCTCGGGACGAAATGAGTTACTTTCACCCCTAGTGTAATAATGTACTATTGAAATCGGCACAGAAGTTTTTGAGTTTATGCATTCATTACAAACATACACAAAAAAATACAAATTTTTCTTCTTTATAATATTAGTGTAGATTACACAAAGAAACATAAGATAGAAAAACTTATAAAACATTATTTTTAGTATATGTGAAACCTAAATATACTTTGTTTATAATCAGCAACTGAATCGATTCCAATAATTTTTTACATCATGTTATATTTTTTGGAACAAAAAATATAACATGATGTAAAAAATTATTCAGTCACAAGTCACCACCGACACTAAACAGGTCACGGAAGGTCACAGCGGGTATTAGGAGCCAGCGCACAGCTGGGTGCGGAAGCAAAACAACCTCTCAATCATCCGGATGGCCTGGAAACCATGTATTTATGTCGCCAACCAGGTACCATAACTGGCTTATAACTTTGTGATTTATCATAATACAGTTTTGAAATTTTGTACATAGATTCTTTACATAAAAAAAAAAAAATAAAAAGTAAAAAACCCGACTACGAAAAAATACTTAAAAAAAACTAAAAAGAAAAAAAAACAAGTTCAATCAAGAAGTGTAGAAAGCATTAAATAATCTAGAGAGACTAAAATCACTCTATGCCACATGGGTCCCGACTGTTGCAGTTAATATGTTCCGTATTTGATCGAGTTTGTTGTTTTATTTTATGTGCGTATCGATTATGAAATTATTTAAATGTTGTAGTAAAAAAAAGCTTTCTACCCTTCTTGCAGTCGTGTAATAATAATAAAAATACTAGAAAATTGTTTTAGGTTTTGCATATACTAAAATTAAGTTTGTATATAAAATACATACAATGGGCGGCCTTATCGCATTCCACGATCTCTTCCAGGCTACCTGGAATCAGTGATTTTCAATTAAACACAACTAGAGCAATTCCTCGCGACCTCGAGCTTCACATCTATGACAAAGCAGAATTTGCAAGCATCACAAAGGGTAAGGATATCAAATGCATTTCAGTACAGACGTATCAGTTGTCACAGAAGGTAGAGATTACTGATAATGTACAGTATATACCTACCTGCTCAATCGATTGTTGCACCAGCACGAAACGATTATCCGTTAGCCTATAATATATGGAATAAACAAAAAAGATGCATATAAGATTTGGACGGCAAATTAGGATTCAGAAATCAGAAACTTTATTTTTTTCTTTATTGGAAATAAAGTTTAAGCACTTTCGAATTGTCAAAATGTCGGTCAGTCAAAAAAAAAAACTAATTTCTTAAGCATAGATCTGTACGGAGAAGAACGTCCAAGAAACTCTCTAGTCACTCTTTTAAACATGATATAAGTTACAAAAATCTTGGATGGCCCCAAGCTAGTTTCTATAGTTTCTCAATAACTGCGTTTTACTGGTGGGAAATAACATCATGACCGATGACACTGCTGTTATGGCTACCGAACCTAATCATAGAGAAACAGTAGAATAAATGAAACTTTTTACAATTCAACTCTCGATGGCAAGCTGCGTTGGGAAGTTCATATTAGAGAAAACACAGGAACACTAGTTATTAAAGTGGGTATGTATTGGTAACTCGAAAGTAAATCCTGTTTACCAAGATACAATAACACTGCCTATTGTGATGCCAATTTGGATTTGTAATTTTTGTAAATAAGAAATGATACCATTTTCAGTAACTCTACAATGGAACCTGTCGCTACTGTCAACCTAAAATTTGCTGAGGCTCACGACCATGGAGAGGAAAAGAATGAATATTTTTGAGTTAGTGTAGTGTTTATGGTAACAAAACTCTATATCATAATACATACAAAAAAGTATTTTCATCAATACCAGAATCTAAATAAGTTCTACGGACTTGTGTACGGTTTTACAAATATTATATATCTATCAAAGTTCCAAAATGTAAGGCAACCACGTGATAATTTGGAGGCACTTGTCATTGAATTTTTAACAATCGTTATTGAACAAATCGTTAGCAGTCTACATCAATAATTATATCGGCCCCTGCAGAAGTTATTGCATGACTATCACGACCTCTCAGTCACGACAAAGAAGATCAGTTAAAGAATCTAACTAAGACTAAAGGCGATAATAGTCAAGCTATTTGAGACTCGCTAGGTTCTTATTGATTTGCATTTGGTTAAATTGGAAGTCAACTCCAAAGGCTGCATTGATATCGTTAAGTACAGAAGTTGAAACAAGCCTGCGTAACCCAACCCCAAGAGAACATCACAAAGGATATCAAATCCCATCCTCAGCCGTATTAGTTGTCACAAAACTTTTTCCTCCAGTTAGCTTAACAAGGAGAAACTTGTAACAAGCGTCAAAGGGCAACACTAAGTCAAAGACATCGTTATATTTTTAGCTCTCTTTTATAACCAAAGCAGTAACTTTATCTTTTGAATTCTTTGCGAGTTTGTTTGTCCGTTGTTAAGTAATGCGAACATTTTTCAACGGATCTAGATGTTTATTTTTAGAGTTCGTATCTATGGTTATGATAAGATCAAAGCGGGTTTTCAAACTGTTTGACCGGATACAGAAAACTAAATCAAAGGCAAAATAGAAGATAATCTGTGCGTATATAAATCGCTATTTTATGGCCAGAAACTAGCATCAAGGTTTCGAATGTTTTACTTATTTTATTTTTCTCGTTGTTCAAAATAATTAATCATAAAATTAACTTATAATCAGAATGTACTAATCACGCTAAGGAAAGAATAACCTTCTACTCGTACAACAAAATACAGTGGATAATGTACTGTTATATATATAGTTACTGTTACATGTTATGTTATTTGGCGCCGCCGTGAGACACACATTGCTAGTTGTCTTTTTTTTATATTATAATAATTTATTAGTGTCTACATGTTACTACATTGTGTGTATCTACGAGTGTGTATGCCAAATAAAATAGTTTCCTTCCTTTATTTTCTTTCTTTCTATGTGAAGGCGCAAGAGTATCGACACAAGTAGCGTCCCATACAAAAGGCCTTCCCATCTTCCAAGGGAATAACGACATGCCGTCCGGTCTCTTGCCATCGTCGCGTGCCAGCCCATGGGGTTCCAATACGGCTGGAACGCCGACGGTGACAAGGCGCGCCTGATGATGTCGTTGATATTCGCGTGTCGCGCAATGCGACCCGCACTACGGCTGCATGACAGACCGTGGTGTCTGAGGCTGTTGAAGACTTCGCCACAGTGGCAGCGATGAGGAGAACAGCATGGAGCACTTAGACGTAAGGCAACAGCGAGACGGAAAGTGTTATCATCGAGCAAGGTGCCAATGTTCGACGACTGTGGTGCGTGAAGCCAGAGACCCGACTCCCACTCTCCCACAGCCAGCAGGCGCACTCGCTATCGACATTTTTATTTCTTAGTCCCCGCACTATGCGTGTGATATTCGTAGGTGTGCTTCGTGGAATAGGAAATTAATTGTTTTAAATTTTTATTTGAAGCCCACCTACGGGTGTGCTAAGTGGAATACTTTAGGTGTGCTTCGTCTGGGTGTGCTTCGTCTGGGTGTGCTTCGTTTGGGTGTGCTTCGTGGAATACCTCCTCGCACTAGGCACATAACGTCTAACCATTGCGAGTACCTACTTCCTACGCACCTGGTCTTTCTGAAGAACAGCATCAACAAGATTTAAGATCGGCGTCTGCCGTTCTGGTTTAAAGGTATGCGCTCTGATTTATCAAATATACTTTTAAAGGGTTGTACAAAACAATAGCACTAGAATAGGGTAGTGTCCAGGGTCAAAATAATTACATTTTATTTAGTCCGTATTTTAGATTATTAAAAAATATTGGACACGTATTTTTTCTTTTTTTTTTTAATTGTGATAAACTGGTGCTTGACTGCAATCCCACCTGATGATTTTTTCGATTAAATAAAAAATATAAAAAAAGATATAGCCTATTAAAGTTTCGTGTGACGTCACCCCGTGCGAAAAAATGCAGCACGGGCGGCGTGACGTTACACGTAACTTTAATGGGCTATATCTTTGTCATATTTGGTTTAATTTACAAATAAAGAATACATATCCCTTATTTTTGAACAATCCAAAAGACGGACTAATTAAATTTTTTACGGCAACTAGCCTATTTGTTAGGAAAATAATTGTATTGTTTTAAGTAAATTTGGATATAATGATAAAGGTAGACGTAAAT
Source organism: Mythimna ferrago (assembly GCA_910589285.2). Classification (NCBI taxonomy): domain Eukaryota; kingdom Metazoa; phylum Arthropoda; class Insecta; order Lepidoptera; family Noctuidae; genus Mythimna; species Mythimna ferrago. The sequence goes on from OU342689.1 coordinate 21,520,506, forward strand.
ATAAAGTTTTTAAATATTTTGCCTCGAGTATGTCTTTATAAATAAATACCACATTGCATCTTAAACGAGAACCATAGTCCTTCACAGAATTTAATAGAAAAATACAGGTATTAACGCCAATCAATCATTATTTTTATGACTAGCCTGTCTGCCTACCTGTCTGAGTACTAATAGAAGACGTACTGACGCCACTGTCTAATAGCCCGACATATTACCTATTGTTATTCTTTATTCAGCGCACAGCAACTGTGTAACGAATTGTGATTTTTACCTATTTATTGTGACCGCTTAAATTTAATCATATGCGATTAAACTATTAACAAAACATCATAGAAACGTGTATTTTTTAATCAATATCTTACAGATTTTAAATGCAGCTAGTATAAGAATATAAAAATTATATTCCATGAAAGTGAAGGTGTTATAAAAGTAGACTGTTGTGCAGCATCAAGTTGACAAAATAAAAATATCGCCTGCATTGTAAACTTCAGGAAATAATAGAATTAAAGTGTATTAGTTGTTTAAAGCACCAGTTGTCGACAGAAATGAACGTTCTACTTTTATGGTTTGCGTTTTTCCTTCCTCTGGTCAAAATGATATCTGGTTGTGGCTGTCCCATACGGTTTAAACTAGTGTGTGCCACAAATGGCTTGACCTATGGCAATGAGGAGTGTATGAAATGCGCTGACGATACTCTGAATATCTTCAGGTACGGAAGGTGTGAAGACATAGATTATAATATTTTAGTCAAACATGGAATTATAGCAAGAGCCGGCTCACGACGTAGGAACAGATTAATGTAAACATTATTCATATAATTTAAATAAATTCCTATTATGCAACGTCACTTATTATTTATTCATTTTGATTGTATGATTCTTCTTTCTTCTTTGTCGAATCTCTTGTGTTGTCGTTTGGGTAGAAGTAAAAAACTGGGCAACTGCGAGTTAGACTTGTGCACTGAGACAAAAGAACAGGAACGTAAACTGATCCTGTACGAGTAGTTTTTACGCCAACTGTTTCATTTTTCTGTATTGTACAATACAGAAAAATGGTTGTCTCATGGTTACTGGTACTATAGATAGAAGATGGTAAAATGATATCATAATATTGATATCATTCATGCAAGAAGCATTTCTAATATAACTTCAAAAATATTTATGTGTTTTAACTATCAACGTAATTACGCAGGGGCGTAACGCGACAGTCACAGTAAACGAAACTGTCACGTCAAAGTTTGCGTTTACGTTCACCTCGGGCGCGAACACATAACACGTAGCTAACGTGTTTGTTTGCCAAGTTTTGAAGAGCGTCTTCATATCTTGGGTGTCTGTTTGTCAGTTGTTATTTAGTGCCGGAGTTCAAGGTTGTGAAGTCTATCTCTGCGGCATAATTTATTAGATGTTGATTAAATACTCATATCTTCTTATCCTAACCTTTTTTTTTATGGTGGGAAAAAATCATGCATTGACATCCCCCGCCCTTGGGCGGAGCGGAAGATAGTGTCAGACTCTTACTGACTAAAAGACCCACCCCGTTCCTTCTAGCCTTCATACCGGGGCTCGAGCGCCCTTTCGGATAACCCTGGCCCCAGTAGGCTTCGACCCGGCTGGGTCCCTGCTGTTGCTGACAACTCCTTGAGGCGCGCGGGAACAGTGCGCGCCGTCGACGACTTGGGCTTGGTCCGGACAGTTACCGGACGGCCGGACAGTTCTTAACCTAACCTGAGATATACGACATTAGTTTTAGTATGTGCGAAACACAAAACACACGTTTAGCATTTTTATGTAAATAAAATAAACTGTGTACAAAATTTCATAACTGTACGATTAAAAATCACGAAGTTATAAGCTTGTAATGTTGCTTGGTTGGCCGTACAAATATATGATCACCGGGCCACCCGCGCAATTGAGGGGTGGTTTTACTCCCACATCCAGGTAGGCGCTAGTGTCTAATGTCCGCTATAACCTGCCGTGACCTGTGTTGTATTTAGCGTCGGTCGGTGGTGTCGAACTTGTGACCTTTTTTAAATATTTTTAGAAAAAAATATAACATGGTGTAATAAATGTTGGAATCGATCCAGTTATTGATCGGGCTTGCGGACAGTGAGCAATGGGTAGCTCGCTGTCCGGCCGTCCGGTAACTGTCCGGACCAAGCCCAAGTCATCGACGGCGCGCGCTGTTCCCGCGCGCCTCAAGGAGTTGTCAGCAACAGCAGGGGCCCAGCCGGGTCGAAGCCTACTGGGGCCAGGGTTAACCGAAAGGGCGCTCGAGCCCCGGTATGAAGGCTTGAAGGAACGGGATGGGTTTTTTAGTCATTAAGAGTCTGACACTATCTCCCGCTCCGCTCAAGAGCGGGGGTTGTCATAAGATGATTTTTCCAATCGAAAAAAAAAAAAAAATCCAGTTATTGATTCTGAACAAACTTTATTCAGGTTTGGCACGTACTAAAAATAATATTGTATTTGCTTCATCAAAAGAAGAATAATATCATCATCTTTTGAAGAAAAAAGAAAAAGATATATTTTAGGTCAAAAGCATTTTTATGCATTTTTTTATGTCTGATTATTAAAGTCAGAATATTAAAAATAATATTGTATTTGCTTCATCAAAAGAAGAATATTATCTTTTTTTGAAGAAAAATATATAATTTAGGTCAAATGCATCTTTATGCATTTTTTTTTTGTCTGATTACTAAAGCCAGAAATTTGAAAATCTTTACTATGTAATACAGAAACAGATTCTGTATTATAACTTTATAAGAAGTCGTTCGGGGAGAAATTTAAAACACTCTTTTAAAATCTACTTCATATTTAAAATTTTTTAATGAGCTAAAAATCTCAGCAGAAACATTTAAATAAATTTCTTCTGGAAACTTCGGAAACTGTATCATATATAATGAAAAACACAAGAGCATGAGGGTGGCGAGATTACAACTAAACTGTGTAACACAAGATGCGTTAGCTAACGCCGCCTAGCGTTTAAGATAAAACTTTTAGAAAGCAGTATGATAATAAATCGTCAAGTTTCCCTTCTCGTTGGCAAGTCTTAAAGCAATGATGGTGAGAAACTAGAAGGGATCAGGATTTTTTAAAATGATTTTAATAGTGATTATGATTCAAAACTATGTTAGTAAGTTCGCACCATATCGTCTTGGTGCTGTCCTGTGGAAGCGGCGAAACACCACGCCCAGTGGCCAAAAGTCTTCTTTCATAACAAGTTGCAGAAAACAATACAACAGTATTACTCGTACAACAAACGCCTTAAAATCGACATTCCGGTGCTACTCCTGCAACTGCACCCTCAGTGTTAATACATATATTTATTATTATTTTTGTTTTGTATGACTAAATACGATTTTTTAGAGAATATGGTAAGTAGGGGACGGAATGAAGTCGATAACTTCAATGCAAGGAGAAAGTGCGTCCCCATACGTTCCAGAATATGATTGAGTACCTACAATATTTCAAAACTAGATACCTACCGTCACAACAATATCTTGTATGTCTCGTTCTCGTTGCAAATCTCTTTAAACCCGAGAGAATTCAGTTCATTTAGTCCAATATACATCATAACTGAATGCCAGTATGTACATAAACCACTCACGTATAATTCAGACAGCCTTCGTTTCCACGTACGTCTAGGCTCGTCTGCGAGCCAAACATGATTGATGACAACATAAATTGAGCTGTCATTACATGCCGCATCCAGTAACTCAACATCCGTCCCCTGCCTTGTCCTACCTTATGACTTAGCAACGGCATAAATTAAGCGACGCCAAGTAATGGGCAATATTAGAGACAAGCCTGTTTTATTACCATACTTGGGTGCAAGTTTTCTACGTGTCTCATAGATCGGGCGTTATGCCACAGTTTTACTGAACATGTATCGGTTTTCAAATTTATGGGTAAGAGTTTAATTTTGTGGGGTTTAGTTTAGTGTACTGGGTTTTGGATATGTTTAGAATAATTTAACTTTGAACTTTGAAGCTTTTGATATGGAATTGATGCTGTATTGTTAAGGATTGGAGCTGATTGAAGTTCTTATCGCCAAGAAAGAGATTGTGCGTAGTTTTAAATGATATTTTGCAAATAGGTTTTATAAAACACTTTTACACTATATTTGTTTTTTTGTCAATTTAAAATAGATGAGGCCGGTGCTTCCTAGCTGACTACCCTGAGAAGAAACACCGAGAAAAAAAATTCAGCAAAGATATTGAGTTTATAATATCGATATTTTTTTTTGTAAAAAATTAAAAGGCATTTAAAGGCATTAATTCTATAATGACAAAAGCCCAGTGAACTTTTTCATCAAAATGATGCACCTTAATATCTAATCGAGAAAATATTGCAGTCAAACAATGAAGTAAAAAAAAAAAACTTCCAAGTGCGAATCGGACTCGCAGACGAAAGGTTCCATACCAAAAACGGCAAAAAAAAAAAACACTTTTGTTGTTGCTCCCTTGAATAATTATTTTATTCTGTTTGTAGTATACAAATATGTACAAAAATACATCACCTGTAAAAATATCAACTATTTAGCACGGTTCATGAGATGCAACCTGGTGACAGAAGGACTGACAGACGGATAGAGGAGTCTTAGTAATAGGGTACCGTTTTACTCTTTGGGTACGGAACCCTAAAAAAGCTATATTTTGTTAATTATAGTTGGTATTCATGTGTCATTTCATTAATTTGTTTAATAAATAGTCGATTTGCAATTAACACAATTAATTTAAATAACGACGGCTTTATTATAGACAACCTGGGATTTGTGGAATTGATTTCGATGGGTGTTCGGAGAATTTGTCCTGTTACATTAATTTATAAAAAAAAATACACTGAAACTATTACCATTCGCAACTAGTGTTTTATTTTCTTTTCTTTCATTGTTTTACAGAAAAAAAAAGTGAATATTCCTATTCACGTTTGTGTATTATGTTTGATTCTTCTAGGACACGTTTAACTTCCGCAGAGTTTGAGTAGGTAACTAGGTAGGTAGGTAGGTAGATAGTTTGGGTAGGTAGGTTTGGTTAGACAAGGTAGGTAGGTAGTAGGTAATTTTACTCTTTATCCCGACCCGAATATATTACTACTCAGTTCCTATCTTTACTAAAGAAAAAGAATATTTTTACAACGAAAGATATAAGAAAAAAAGACAGCGATTCAATAATTCACATAAATTTTCAACATTTATAATATTATAAAAAGTAGGTAAGTACAATGATATTAGTGCATTCATAACGTTTTATTAACCCCTGAAACTGTTGAATCTAGGGTTCTTGGCTTCTGGGAGGTTTTCGTAAAGTTGACATTCGCTTTCGTCCATTCCTGGCGGTATATAACGAAATGAATCGACTAAAACAGTAGAATTTGGAGACGCCATGCCCATGATGGATATCTGAAACCAAGAAAGTTAAGTTGAAACTGGTTACGAACATAGCCAATAAGGTTTCTGAATTATGAAGGTTTACCTATTTAAATGGCAAAATTTACTTTATGGGAAAGTAAAATTTGACAAATTCAAATTAAAGAATCTAATCTTTATCTCGCAAATTAAACGAAGATGGTAACGGTATACTCGTAGTAAACACGAAATTATATTACCCAAATGGAGATTAGCCAAGACCAGTAAGTCATTTTTAGTAAATAGCATACGCTTTTATAACAAGCTACCAAAAGCGGTGACTGAACTTAGCGAAGGAAAGTTCAAAACCCATATTAAGCGTGTCTTAACCAAAAAAGCATATTACAAGGTTAAAGACTATGTCGAAGATACGCTTGTTTGGCAATGACTACCTCTGCACTTGTGGCCCCCTGGTAACTCATAATAATGTGTGAATGTATCTATTAACTGCTCCATCTTTGTTGTAACATTTTTTTTCTAACACATTGCTTTTGCAATATTTTTATTTTATTTTATATTATCTGACTCCAACCTCATTAAATTCGTTAGTTTTTCTTTTTTGGTTGTTAACGTCTCATTTATTGACAACTTTTTTTTTTTTTTTTTTTTATATAGCCGCTTTTTATAATGTAAATGGAAGAACACTGTAGACTCCACGAATTCTTAGATTACTTCATATTTTGACTCACTTTTTTTAAATGATAATTTTGATGATTTCATTGTGCTTTTGATTACAATATAGACCGGTTTACACTGTTCTTAAATAAAACCTATTAATACTGTAATATGGAAATATTGTAACTACAACCATTTTTTTTTTAAAAGAGTAACCATGGAGTTTCTTGCCGGTTCTTCTCCATAGGAAACGACCAATTTCGAACCGTGCTCTAGCTTCTGACGTTTTATAAGTGCCCATGTAGGCCTATGTGAAATAAAAAACTTTTGACTTTGACTTTGACTTTGACTTTGAACGATATAAATGGATTCATTTTAAAAGACTATTCCTTTTAACCATCAAATCTATGCTTACATTTCACCTCGCCTTAAAACGTCAAAATTGTCATACAAAGTGTGTCAGAACCACGGTCAGAACAAACGAGTAGAAAATTCGGAGCCAAGTTCACAACGTTCAAAATGATAGAATGAATTGTTATCGTTTCAACAATGTTCAACGCTACATCCTTTGTTATAGTATAAACGCTACACTGTAGAACGAGCGGCCGACTCAGGCGCGTCACATGACTACCAACTTATCGTTTTCTACAATTGCTGACATCGAAGCGTCACAGATTGGAGAATTCCGACACGAAACGGTTGTAACTGGTCTAGTGGGGGGGGGGCTGTTCTACTTTCTGATTCAGCCGGAAGAAACGCCCGGTTATTTATTTATTAAAACTTCATGCAATTTAAAGTACAAAGGCGGACTTAATGCCTTAGGCATTCTATACCAGTCTACCTAGGGGGGTGAAGAGAAAACATGGCAGGTGCATAAAAAAAACAAATAAAGGATTATTAGGAAAAAAGCTTTCAAAATGATGTAAAATTACGGTTATCGCCATCGTGTAGATCGCCCGGAGGACATGGGAAAACATACGCTGAAAATCTACCTCGTTTGAACCTAACACCCAGTCCTCATGGGGACAATTGGCAGTAACAATCTCTCGAGCCCAGCTCTGGTTTAGGCTACAGTCCAGAGCGAGAGGGGAAGAGAAACGGTCACCTGCATCTGCAAAGCAGTAATGCTAAAAAACCGTGAGGAAAAGAACATCCTCACGCCCCAGCCGTCGCCGCAGGAGATGCCCCCGGCGTCAAGAGTGACAGGGCGATTCCCGGCCACCGTAGGCACTGACGATGAGCACTATGTAGCTTGCTATTCATCCGGAAAGAACCAAGTCCGAGTCGAGGGCACATCATTTTTCACACGTACCTCAAAGGGATGTTAGCAAACTATTATGAAATAATTAAAACAATGTTAAAACTTACATAGCCTTGATAGGTTGCTGAACCCATTAAAGTCATCCTCAGAGTGCTCCATCCTGCCACAAAGTTTGGATCCATGGGCGAATTTGAAGCATGCCCTGCTACCGTATCACCGCCCCCTGCTTCTAACAGAATGGCCAAAATAATAATTTGGTCGCTCATATCCGCTCCATTCATATAAGTGTTCACTTGTAATGTACCACCGACGTTCATAGTAAAAATGAATGATGACACACAACTCAATTGCGGCAGAGCCAGAGGTGTAATAAATGTGGTACTGCGTTCATTCTGACCAGTCACGTCTAAATCACTATATTTGCCAGTAGTCCAAAATGGGAAGATGTCACAAGCTGATCCCCATTGATTTTCCAACCAATCATTGTAATTTTCCTCAAACGTGTACCTCACACATGACTCGCAAACAGCGTGGCTCACCAAAGTAAACACTATTAGTAATTTGTAAAGCATTTTGTTTCGCTACTTGACTGCTGTACTACAATAACCCGTGCAATGAACATAACATTTCAGTTTTATATATTTCTAATAATCTAATCTTACTAGCGTGTATCATTACAAAGAAATAGGTATACATACAGATAGAGGTAGACCTGTCCATATCTCTTGCTAGCGACCTGACCCTGCTTCACTCGGTACAGTTTTGTTTAACAACAATACTATTTATTACCGCAGGTTTATTTCTTTTGATTTTCTTTTTTTTAGATAACAAATCATTCAGTGAATTCTCTCGCTGTAGTATGGGGCGGGAGAGGACGTGTTAGATTTTTTCTGACTAAAACCAACTCCTATGCAAAACCTCACACCACCACCCCCTCTCACCTTCTTTACTTTTCGGAAGCAAACCCATGGCCCCAGTGGGCATCGGCTCCGCCGACCCCCTAAGGTTTATTTCTCATGATAAAAATTGAATATTACCATGGTTCAAGAGATACAGACCGCGGACAAACGGACAGCTTCAATTTAGTATTGAAGACCTGATGGTTATCTTTTTGGTACGAAACCCTACCAGTGGCTAATAGAAATCCTTTTTACGATATACAAACACGGAGATTGAGTTTATTTTGAAATTTTTTCAAGTGATGTTGAATCTTTAATCTCAGTAATATGGAGATGCCAATAACTAGAAAAGCATTAAAATTTTCAGGAGCAGTGGTAACGGCCCCATCTTACGAGTTGTAGGGCGCGGGTTCGAACCCAGCCAGACGCATTATTTTGTGTAATTTGTTTCATCTCCACTACTCTCAAAACGAAAAAGGACACATCGTGAGGAAACCGGCATGTCCTAGAACCAAAATATCGAAAACCTGTGACATCTACCTATCCGCACTGGGCCCGCGTGGTGGATCACGGCCCATTCCCTCTCCTAGAAAGGAGGCCTGCGTCCCGACAGTGGGAATTGCATAAGGCTGATTATACTAAGCTTATGCTATTAGAATAAGTTAAAAACTTTTTAAACTCTACTGCTTGATTTACTAAATGCTTTTGCGAAGCCATATTGAAAATTAAAAACATTTCACAAAACTAAAGTTATTTTGCATTTTTCAGTGTTTATTTTTATTGAAGTTGGTTGTATTTTTTGTAAAATGTTTTTTACTTTACACTTTTTAGTTTTACTTCAGCTAAACCTATTGTAGTATATCTATACATATAAAAATCAATGCCACTTTTCGTTGTAATTTTATAACTCAAGAACGGGCTCACCTATCCAAACCAAATGTTTAGGCTTTGTTCGGACTATCTAGTAGATGGTTTATGTGAAGTTTGGTAGGGTATAGTAGGGTGGAGTAGAGAAGAGTGGGAGCGAAGCCGCGCGGGCAAAAGCTAGTAGTAGTATATAGTAAGAGGTACCCATAGAAGTAGATTACTTATAGCTGGAGTACCTACATCTAACGGCAATTCCAAAAAGCCCTAACACGGCTGGGATACTAAAGTATCCTAGCCGTGTTAGGGCTTTTTGTTCTGTGTGTGTTAGCCTAGAGTTTTATTACAGAGTTCATGTCATCATCACACTTCCAGCTAGCTCTGTCATGATATTCGATCGTCCGTATATCCGATGGTACCTTAAAGCTAGTTTTTTATTTTTTTATTCAGGGTTTTATTGTTCCTTGCATAAATATATATTCTTACATTGGCTACTGAGAGAGTCGGTGTTGAGGCTGTGGCAGTAGCAGGTAAAACATATTCGCCATTTCCGATAACGGATCAGCTAAAGCGCGCTGAATGACTCCTACATCCATCCTACTAATGTTAAACTTCCTCATCACCGACTCCCTCTCCACCCCTACACACTCTATGAGCAAATATTGCGCGTCCTCAATTTAACACAAGTTGTGCAATTTGGAGAGTCTACCTTAAAGTTTTTCTCATGAATATTCTAATAAGCCCAAATACGACTACGATGCATTCATTTGTTACAGAGTTCCAGTGCTTACCTTCCGGCTAATCATTTCGATGTACCTTCTAACAATCTTCATCAGTCAGTCATCGATATGACCGTATAATATAATATAATAGTTCCGTTGCATATCTCTGAAGTACCTACATTATCAGATCATGACAATATTTCTACGGGACCAATAAGAGACTTTCAAACTTAAGGATTGCTTCAAGTGTGCTTATACGATTTGTAAAGTTTTCCCAACATAACTCATCAGATGCTGACGTGGTGACCATGGGACCTCCTGGTAAGTATACCCTTTTAACAAAAAAAGATTTCCATCGTTTCAAACGATTTCCAGTAATCAGGGAACATACATAAAAAATTTTAAAAGGTTCCGCAAATACCCCCTTTTTTGAAGTCGGTTAAAAAAGGTAGATATTTATAATGATATCCTGATATTCTATGTACAGTTGTAAGTCAATCAGTAGAGCCGCTACGAATATAGCAAAAGTTCCGGCAACAACCCTTCTTGTTCTTAAGTCCCTTCAGATTCTGTTTGATTCTGTCATATTCGAGGAATCATTTAGTATTCATAGTATATTATCATAGCTTTTTATAACACTGAAAACCTTCAAATAATTCCATTCAGCGGTTCTCGAGATTAACTTAGTCGTACAGACAAACAGATACTGATGCTCCTTTTGTGCTATCATAAGACTGCACACATATTTTTAGTCGATTATGTCAGCTCACCTATCTTGATTATTTTAAAAAGATTCTGATAAGATATAATTACCTTTTATACATGAATTTTTAATTATGAAATGTATGAAAGGAAGTCACCCGGCTCTGTTCGTCTGTCTGTGTATATCTCCTTGATGGATTTGAAGTCTTGACATTATAGCCTGTAAATCATATTATTTTATCTTGACTTATATAATTAATACCGTTTACAACTATGTATTCAATTTACTTCTATGTAATGTTGTAGTCCAGTCATTATAGTAAGTTCACCTCGGAATTCGAGATAGGGTAGCTGTAAGTCTGTAAATACTTGTATATTGACACCCTAAAAGTTGTCTCAAAACCTACATATGGCAGGGTACGCAACTATTAAATTTCAAGGTCAAAGGTCACAAAAATCGTTTTTTTTTTGTAAATATCTCATTTCCTATGGGTTTTTTTGCTATTTGTATTTACTATCAATATTGTAGAATACAAAATTTTCTACAAATTTTGTTAAAAAAAATTTTATACGGTGGACCGCTTTCGAGATAGAGGGCGGAGAGCGCGCGGTCACAACATCACTTCAGGTCAACCGGTGCCTCCGGTCGAAAACGCGACATATATAGTTGATGAACTATCGATAAATCAATGATTATAAATATTTGTCAATTTTTATTAACTATTATATTATATTTTATCATTTTCTTCATGCATTAAATCTATATCTATTCAATAATACTGATAACCGTTTCCTAAAATTAAAAAATAATTAAGGGAAAAACTTAAATCATAATATAATTATATTCCCATTTACACTAATGACATTTTAAATAGTTATATGCATTACGTCAAGTCTACAAAACTTAATAAACCTGTGCAGCTTTCAAATATTCCACAAACAAGTGCAGCTGCTCATCAACATTTCAAACGTGTATATTATCAAGTTCAAACTTGGTTAGGGCATGATTTGGAACCCCAGGTATGGGGTTGGGCAATGCGAAACGATTTTCTGGAGCCTATCATGACAATTTTGCCACCTGCTCCAGAAGATTTGCTAAATACAATTTTCTGCAACTGCAAGAGTGGTTGTGGTTCGCGATGCGGATGCAGGAAAGCGGGCTTGCAATGCTCTTTAGCTTGTGGCCAATGTAATGGGCAAGCTTGTCTCAATGCTCAACCATATCAGAGCGACATTAACGAAGATGGAACCTTTGACCCCGAAATCATGGAAGAACTTGAGACAAATGTCGTTGAAGACGATAATGAAGACCAGTTTGAAATTTACCAGCAGCCGGAAGACGACGATGAAGAGGAAGAAGATGATTAAAATTATAAATTGTAGTTTTTGTACCCTTTATTCTATTTTTTTACTTTTAATAAAAATAAATGTATTGAATGATATTTTTTAATAAAAAGATTAATTCATAATTTATTTGTTTTTTTTTTTATCATTTAAGAAGTTATTAATATTAATTAGGTTAAAATTCAAATATAATTCTAAATATATTCTACAATATTGATAGTAAATACAAATAGCAAAAAACCCATAAGAAATGAGATATTTACATAAAAAGCGCAAAAAAACGATTTTTGTGACCTTTGACCTTGAAATTTAATAGTTGCGTAGGTACACCCTACCATATGTATGTTTTGAGACAACTTTTAGGGTGTCAATATACTTACAGCTGGGTATCTCGAATTCCGAGATTCTTACCTAATTTAAGCTTAAATGACTGGACTATTGACCCATAATTGGCCAACATATTTATACGCCGGAAACGGCTGATTATTATGACCGTAATAAACAATGCATAAAACAATCTTCTACCTACGATATTCTGACAAATAAATGCATTATATTCTATGCAGTTATTAGCAGTAGGTTCGCATATTCAATTATACTTACCCTTAACTTACTAAATGTGAATCGTACGTAATATAAATATTAGCTGCACGCCACAGCAATGGTGGTAAGTCTACTCTTTGAGGAGTCATTGAAGAAACGTCACGGCTTCCTCACATTTCACTTAACGCGTGCCCTTGTTGAAGCGATCGGCAGCGACAAGCTTTCGCAATAGGCCCTGGTTTAGACCATTGTCGGAGCAAGCGGAAATGGGATGCGGTCGCCTGCTTCTGTAAATAAGTAATGCTAGCGAAGGAGATGGCTGCAGCTGTGAGGGAACGGACGCCCCGGGCGTCGCGCGTCGCAGGGCGATCTTTGGGCATCACAGCCACGGGCTTGCGGACAACGAGCAATGGATAGCTCGTCGGACGGCTTTCTGGTAAGAACTGAGCCAGAGCCCAGCAAGGCCAATGCCCACTAGGGCCACAGGAAATTTATGTAAGGGAAACATGTGGCTCTAGAACGCAAAGGATAATTGAAGAACAAAGGTGTGGTTCAAGTCAGTAAAAGACTGCCACTCCCTCCTGCTCACCTCTAGAGAGAGAGAAGTCATTAAATGATAAATGATAAATGATCTTTATTTTGCAAGTAGGTTTTATAAAAACACTTTTACACGTCAATTTTTTTTTTTTTCGTCAATTAATGCTAGATGAGGCCGGTGTTTCCTAGCTGACTACCCTGAGAAGAAACACCGAAACAAACTCAGGGGTCAAAGTCTCTTTTAAAGTCCATACAGCAAAACATGTAATGGTCAAATCATATGAGAACCATGCAGATTGAGCCTGAGATGGTCTTTTGAAGAAAGAACCACACAGTTCTAAGTGGACCTGTCCAGTCAGTGCAAGCATTTGTCAATATGCGTGTAGCTCAACTCAGGACTACTAAGGAGCTCAACGACTTGACGAACAATGCCAAAGAAAGGACATTTGGGTAGGCCACATCAAATACTCAAAACTGCCAGACATCATGTGAAAATAAAAGAAAAGGAAAGAGTAATCCACATAGTTCTCACATTCACAATAATAAAATTTACAAAAGTGTAAATATTACAAATTGTAAAAAAAAAAAGTAAGTATATAAAAAAAAAAATCAGTCAAATAGTAAAAATAAACATGTCATAATTGTTAAAAAATAATAATAATATAAATATATATATACAATATCATAATTGTAAAACAACAACAATCGTCAATAAAAAAAAGGCATTTAAAACAAAAAAACATTCAAATGATAATAATTATAGTGAGTAGGTACTGGAGCAGGTCAATCCCAAGCCGTTTTATCCTCAAGATACTCTTTTACAGTATAAAAAGCCTTTTGGCAAAGTTTTCGCTTTACAAATATTTTGAATTTATTAATGCTAAGTTCCTGAATAGGACTGGGAAGCTTATTATAAAAATGTATACTTTGGCATCTAAATGAGCGTCCTATTTTTTTGAGCCTGGTGGCAGGAACCACTAACTTGTGTTTGTTCCTAGTATTAACGTTGTGAATGTCACTGTATTTTTTAAACATGTTTTTATTTTTATGAACATACAAAATATTTTCATAGATATACTGAGATGGCACAGTCAAAATATTAATATTTTTAAATTTATCTCTGAGGGAGTATCTGGGACTTAATTTATAAATTGAACGAATGGCCCTTTTCTGCAAAACAAAAATCGTTTGGATATCGGCGGCATTTCCCCATAATAGAATACCGTACGACATGACACTATGAAAATAACTGAAGTAAACTAAACGGGCTGTCTCTAAGTCAGCTAGATTTCGAATTTGTCTAACAGCGTATGCGGCAGAGCTAAGTTTTTTCGACAACTCCATTGGATGATTACCTACCAAAACAAAATCCAAAACAAAAGTTTAATAATTTACAAAGTTCTATTATTATAGCTACGATCGTGATACACTCACAAATCAGCTTTAGTTTCTTTTAGTATGTTTTATCATTTAATATTTAAAAGAAGATATGAATCTGATATATGGAAAAAATCGAGTTCTCAATAGGTTCAAACCCGAAGTTATACTGGTCCTTTATAAAAAGCAAACGCATGAACAATGACTTCCCTTCCAGCATGTCATACTGTGATAGCAAAAGTGACTCTGGGGAAGGAATTTGTGAACTCTTTTCCGATTATTTTAAATCAACATTTCTCAACACTTCCATTAATGTGAACACGTTCGTTGGTACTTCTGCTATCACCCAAAGGTATGGTTCGACTGGCTGCGTTTCCAACTGTGACATAAGTACAAATAAAATTGATGTGTCAACTGTACATAAACTTTTGAAATCCCTTGACTTAACCAAATCTGCAGGGCCAGATACTTTACCTGCCGTTTTTATTGTTAATTGCGCTGATGAACTGGCTTTACCTGTTTCACTGTTGTTTAAACGATCAATTGCTGAGGGGTTTGTTCCATCTTTATGGAAATCCGCATTTATATCTCCCATTCATAAGAAAGGCTCCACAGACAAGGTTGAGAATTATAGGCCAATTTCTAACCACTGTCTTCTAGCCAGGGTACTTGAACGCATAGTTTATAAGCAGTTGTACAGCAGTCTGGCCTCTAGTTTAAACTCTCAACAACACGGGTTTTTGAAAGGGAGATCCACAGTTTCTAACCTAGTCCTCTTTACAGAATTTGTTACTGAGCATATGGATAGGGGATCCCAAGTTGACGCAATCTATACAGACTACAGTAAGGCATTCGACAGGATCGACCATGACATCCTACTGAGGAAGCTTTTTGACTTGGGCATCAGAGGAGATCTGTACAGATGGTTCTCATCTTATGTGC
Source organism: Mythimna ferrago (assembly GCA_910589285.2). Taxonomy (NCBI): domain Eukaryota; kingdom Metazoa; phylum Arthropoda; class Insecta; order Lepidoptera; family Noctuidae; genus Mythimna; species Mythimna ferrago. The sequence goes on from OU342689.1 coordinate 21,535,718, forward strand.
ATAATAGGACCCAAGCCGTAGTCCTTAATGGCTTCGTATCTTCCTGGGTAACAATCCCCTCTGGTGTACCCCAAGGTTCCCTGCTGGGACCATTATTGTTTATGGTGTTTATTAATGATATCGGTGAATGTTTCAAGCATTCTGAGTACCTAATGTTTGCAGATGATTAGAAAATATTCAAATCAGTTACGAATCTAACTGATACTAGTCTATTGCAGGAAGATTTATTCAGGTTAATGAAATATTGTAAAAGTAATAAACTATATCTTAATATTTCAAAATGTTTAGTCATCACGTTCACACGTAAGACTCAGCCAGTCATGTTTAACTACTCGATCGAGAATCAGCCGTTATCGCAAACTAACGCTACCAGAGATCTCGGTATTCTTATCGACAATAAGCTCTCCTACGAATTTCATGTTGATCATATCGCCAAAAAAGCTGCTAAAGCCCTGGAATTCCTTATCCGTAATTCCAGTTCGTTTAAAAATATGAAAACCCTAAAAATTCTTTACTGTACTTACGTCCGCAGTCACCTTGAATACGGTAGTCAAATTTGGAACCCAAATTATGCTATTCAATCCGACATGTTGGAACGAATACAACGGAGATTCACGAGGTACTTGGGGTACAAGTTCAAAATCCCTTATATGAGTTACAATGAAAGATGCACTCGACTCCACTTGCTGCCCCTTGTAACTCGCAGAAATATATCTGATATTCGCTTTCTATTCAAAATGGCACGCTCTATGATAGATTGCCCTGAATTATTGTCAAAGCTATCCCTAAATGTCCCCCCTCGGCACTGTCGGATTAGAAATCTTCTTCACGCTCCTCATTCACGCACAGTCTACCGTAGTAACTCTTATTTGATTCGCGCAGCAAAAGCATTTAACAATTTAGTCAAAGAACACACCTCAGTTGATCTCTTTACAAGCAGCTTAGCATCCATAAATATTATTATGTTCAAAAGTAATGTTTTGTAATTGCATTACATTATTGTCTTCTATATTATCTTGTTACCTAACTTTGTATATCTTAATTACTTCCTAACTGTAACTTTCCACAATACTTCCATACTATATGTGGAGGCTTGTAAATGGCTCATTGTGATCTATTTTAACGTATATCTTGTATTGTCAGCTGTAAGCCACCCAAATAAAATAAAATAAAATATCGATTGTACAAAAATGATAATTGGCATATCAATTTCATCAAAAAATATAATAACACAAACAAACAAAGAGATAATTTTGAAATGGTGTGATTAGGTATCTGTTTATTCAGGGGCTTTACCGTGACGTGTAAAAATGTCAGGGATGCGAGCAAGAGAGAGATCCGAAACCGAACTAAACTGACCTAAACTGAACTAAACTGAACTGAACTAAACGGAACTAAACTGAACTAAACTGAACTAAACTGAACTAAACTGAACTAAACTGAACTAAACTGAACTAAACTGAACTAAACTGAACTAAATTGAACTAAACTGAAATAAACTGAACTAAACTGAACTAAACTGAACTAAACTGAACTAAACTGAACTAAACTGAACTAAACTGAACTAAACTGAACTAAACTGAACTAAACTGAACTAAACTGAACTAAACTGAACTAAACTGAACTAAACTGAACTAAACTGAACTAAACTGAACTAAACTGAACTAAACTGAACTAAACTGAACTAAACTGAACTAAACTGAACTAAACTGAACTGAACTAAACTGAACTAAACTGAACTAAACTGAACTAAACTGAACTAAACTGAACTAAACTGAACTAAACTGAACTAAACTGAACTAAACTGAACTAAACTGATCTAACTGAACTAAACTGATCTAAACTGAACTAAACGGAACTAAACCGAACTAAACCGAACTAAACTATAGGTACTAGACTGAACTAAAATTAACTAAACTAAAACAGCATCTGGAAGGCCTTAAGAATGTAGTACGAATATAGCAAACGTTCCGACAAAACCCGTCTTGGGTTTTGCCGGAACGTTTGCTATATTCGTTGCGGCTCTACTGATTGACTTACAACTGTACATAGAAAATTACGATATATTTATACACAGGTGGTCTGAAAAGTTTCCGACCTAACAAAGATACAAGACATTTTTTCTTAAAATTTATTTTCCTTTATTTACATTGTCTTCTTGGAACTTTGCATACTTCTCCCAGCTTTGCCCCCATCTCTCTTATTCGTTCAAATAGCAGTTGGCATTTTTCTCTGCAAAACTAATTATTCATGAAGTTTGCCTGAGCATTTGATGAAAATCTCTATCCTCCTGGCGCAATTAGTAGATGAGAAACAAACAGATGTTGCTTGGGACTAGATCTGGTGAATAAGGCTGATAATCAAGCAGTTCAAACCGTAATTCGTAGATTTTCGCCGTGGCATCATCTGAGGAGTGAGAGGGGCGCGTTGTCTTGGTGACGAAAGATTTTCTTTTTCAATATCTGACATCGACTCAATCAAGTGACTGTCAAATAAAAACGGCGTGGCCAAAATAGCTGTGGTGAGTAACTATAAAAAATGCACAACTACATTCTACTAGCTTTTATTGACGAGTACTGCTACCTTCACACTGAGGTCGGAATCTGTTCAGACCACCCACGTAAATTATTATAATATTTTATGTCCTTCACTTCATTGAATTTTGACTTACGTAATCTCGTTTACAACTATTATTTCAATTTACTTCCATGTAAGGTTGACCCATAATTTACCAAACATAGTTTTACGCCGGAAACATATTTATAAAATATTCAGACAAATAAATGCATTCTATTCTATTCTATTCTATTCTTTCGTATTCAATTCTGTTTCCCACTTTGAGGAGTGATTGGAGATCCGCCACGGCTTCCTCACATTCCACTTGACGCGTGTCCTCGTGGAAGCGATCGGCAGCGGCGACCTTTCGCACCAGGTCCTGGTTCAGGCCATGGCTCGGGGCGAGCGGGAATTGGATGCGGTAGTCTGCTTCTGTGGATAAGTAATGCTAGCGAAAGAGATGGCCGCAGCTGTGAGCGAACGGACGTCCCGGGCGTGAAGAGTCGCAGGGCGATCTCTGGGCAACACAGCCACGGGCTGGCCAGACCATCAGCAATGGATAGCTCGTCGTACGGCTTTCTGGTAAGAACTGAGCCAGAGTCATCGACGGCGTGTAGTACTACCTACGGGCGCGTCTCATAGAGATGTCAATAAAATCGTAATGGGTCCAGCAGGGCCAATGCCCGATAGGGCCACGAGGAATTTCTGAAAAGGAAATCTGTGTAAACCTGTTTAAGCCAGTAAAAGTCTGCAACTCTCTCCCGTTCAACCCTAGAGAGAAAAAGAAGTCATTGGATGATTACTTACATATAAAAACCCAAAAAAAGGTTAATAATTTACAATGTTACTATTATTACTAGATCTATGATTGTGATTACGTCCAAATCAGCTTTAGTTTATTTTGGTATGTTTTATCATTTGATATTTAAAAGGAGATATAAATCTGAGATCGATTCTACAAATTAATTGATAATTAGCATTTTGATGCCATCAAAAAACACAATAACACAAACAAACAAAGAGATAATTTTGAAATGGTGTGATTAGCTATCTGTGTACTCAGGGGCTTTACCGTGACGTGTGAAAATGTCAGGCGTGCGAGCAAAAGAGAGATCCCTCTTAACTAATATCCCTTTAATAGTTCAGATGGTAAAATGAATCGCAATAAGAGTTCGTTAGGTAGGGCTCAGGACACTAAGACCAACCCTACAAGACAAAACTGGTAGTGAAAAGAACATTACCCTCCGCTTTTTTTTTTATAGTGGGAAAAATCATCCAATGACAACCCCCGCTCTTGGGCGGAGCGGGAGATAGTGTCAGACTCTTACTGACTAAAAGCTCACCCCATTCCTTCTAGCCTTTATACCGGGGCTCGAGTTCCCTTTCAGATAACCCTGGCCCCAGTAGGCTTCGACCCGGCTGGGCCCCTGCTGTTGCTGACAACACCTTGAGGCGCGTGGGAACAGTGCGCGCCGTCGACGACTTGAGCTCGGTCCGGACAGTTACCGGACGATCGTCCGGTCGTCCGATCGGACAGCGAGCTACCCATTGTTCACTGTCCGCAAGCCCGCGCCTACGGTGGCCGGAAATCGGGATCGGAATCTCGGCGGCGGCGGCGAGAGCGCCGTTGCTTGATGTGGTCAGCCTCCTCCTTTGTGAGCATTACTGCTTCGCAGAAGTCAGCAACCGCCTGCCACTCCTCCTCGCTCCGAACCATGGCCTCAACCAAGGCCCGGCGCGAGAGGTCTCCGCCGCCGATCGCCCCCACGAGAGCACAGCGACGCTCCGCCCAAGCAGGGCGCACTTCGACTGTGTGCTCCACCGTGTCCTCCGGGCATTCCGCACAGTGGCGACACCCGGGCGTCACTTCCGCACGAATCCGATGCAGGAACCTCCCGAACGTGCCATGTCCGGTGGATCCTGCGTCATACGGAAGGTAAGGACGCCATAAGGTCTTTCCAGCCACGCCTCAAAGAGGGGGCTTACCGCCATAATTGTGGCGTGCCCAGCACTGGTTTGCGACAGTCGCTGACGCCATTTCACCATGAGATCCCGCCGGAGCTCTGTCCGCCATGCCGTGACCTGTCGCGGCAGCGGACTGTCACCCCGGCGTTGCATCTCCACACGCATATCGTGCATGTGTGCAAGGACTGTTGCCTCCAGATCCCACGGTGGTAGGCCAGCAAGAAGGCTCGTACTACCATCCGCTGAGGCTGCATATAAATGCACCGCCAAGCACCGCCTGCCGTCGCCGTCGCCCGCGCCTCTACACCGGCTGCGGAAACGTCACACGTAGGTACGTTGACCTCTAAACGTGCCTACGCTGCTGTTGCCACCTCCAGGAAACCATCAGGTACCGTAAAATGGGGGGAATAGGGTCTAGGGGGTGAATTGGGACAAACCTCAAGTTTTATTTGCGACCTTAATCACACATTTATGTTACGTATTACATTTTGTGGTAGGATTTAAATTTGAAGCTTGCAATATTTTTTCTATAATCTGACAACACTCAGCCATCCTGTCATAAGTATTTAAAAAAAAAACGTACTTCAAAACATTGGGTCAAGATTGTGAGAAATTTGCTCCGTTAAACATTTTAATTTTCACTGGTGTTTACTAGATTTTTAAAGAAGTGAAGTTTTAACCGTTATTTTCAGTTGTTTAGGAACGGATTAAGCTATAATGTAAGTGATATAATCTTATTGTTTTTCCTATAATTTAACAAATTCTTACTAAAGTAGAATTGAACAATAATTGGGGGGATAAGGGTCGAACTATGGGGTGTATAGGGTCGTAGATGAGGGGAATCGGGTCAGGAATGGGTTTAATAGGTACCCGATTAGGGTTAATTGGGACGGCTATGGGTGAATTGGGTTTTTGTTTCTAGGGTTGTCACAATCTCTAAATTACATTAAACTTAATAAAAGTGTTGGTAGGTAGGTACCTAATACATACTTAACTGACTATCTTTACCTACCTACACATTTATTTAAATTTTAGTAATGATTGATTAGTTGATTAATATTAATTGAAAATTAACACCTACATAATTTTCTCTCTGGACCGATTTCGCTTATCCTTTTTTGTTGTGTAATTGTTAATGTCAGGAGAAGGTTCTTATGGAAAAAAAAAATGAAAATTAGGGTAGTGTAGAGTAGAGTAAGGTAGAGTATGGTGGACTAGGGTAGGGTAGGGTAGAATAGGGTAGGGTAGGGAAGAGCGGGGGCGAAGCCGCGCGGGCAAAAGCTACTATGTATATGTATAGATTTTATTGATTTTTTCATATTATTTTTTTGTTGTTGTTTTAGTTATTCTCTGATACATAATGCCACGAGTATATAAGCCAAGACCTGGTGGAAAACCATATAAAAAATATGACAAGACTGTAATGAAACAGGCGCTCGATGAGCTAACTTTAAATCGTCATGCAACAATCAGGTCTATAGCAAAAAAATATAATATTAGCAGATCAGTTTTACAGAGGCATAGCAATAGACAAATGAGGTCACCAGGAGGCCAAACGGCACTTACTAAAGAAACAGAAGATTACATTGTGCTGAATCTGAACACTTGTGCTGAATGGGGATATCCTTTAGATATAACTGATTTAAGACTTTTAGTAAAAAGTTATTTAGATATGTTAGGGATTCAGCACAAAAGATTTAAAAATAATTTGCCGGGGAGAGATTTTGTCTTCAATTTTTTGGAACGACATAAAAGTATAATTTCGGAGAGGCTATGTCAAAACATTAAACGCGCCAGAGCAGCCACATCACCAACCATTATCAATAAATATTTTTCGGAATTAGAAAAGTCACTTGAAAATGTGCCACTAGGCAATATTATTAATTATGATGAGACAAATTTGTCAGACGACCCAGGTCGTCATAAAGTAATAACGAGGCGAGGATGTAAATATCCAGAACGAGTTGTAAATCACTCTAAAGCTTCAATATCACTGATGATGGCAGGAACTGCAGAAGGAGAGCTTTTACCACCGTATGTGGTTTATAAATCTACAAACCTATATGATACGTGGGTGAAAAATGGACCCGTAAACGCAAGATATAACCGAACGTCGTCAGGGTGGTTTGATGCAGAAGTGTTTAAAGACTGGGTCAAGGAAGTGGTCATTCCATTTTTTAAAAATAAGCAAGGGAAAAAAGTGTTGATAGGCGATAACCTATCGTCTCACTTATCGATAGAACTAATAGATATCTGTAAGAATTTTGACATACATTTCGTCTTTTTGCCGGCAAATTCAACACATCTCACACAGCCGCTGGATGTGGCGTTTTTCCGCCCGATGAAAGTAGCCTGGCGTCAAATTCTTCAAAAATGGAAGAAAACGGACGGCCGTTCACTATCATGTGTACCAAAAGGTTGCTTCCCAAGGATGTTAAAGTTGCTCATGGATCAAATTAATATAAATTCGGAAAATAATATCAGGGCAGGATTTCGTAAGACTGGTAAGCACTATAGTGAATACAGATAATTCATTTTACTATGTTTTCTTTAGTAAATTAAAGTACCTATCCTGAAATAAATTATAATTATATGAATGTTCCTTTATTAGGTATCAGTCCATTAAATCCTAATGAAGTGTTGGCACGATTACCGGAAGAGGCGCAGAATGATGAAGAGGCTAAAGAAGCTATAGACAAGTCAGTTTTAAATTTATTAAAAGATATGCGATACGGAAGTATAAATATTAAGGAACCAAAGAATAAAAAAAAAATCGATGTTACTTCAGGTAAATAATTAATTCTTGATAAATCGACATTATACACATACACGCACACACACTCACACACACGATGACCTATTTTGTACAAAATATTGTTGTAAGGACATAAAATGTACATAGGTTTTCGAATTTCAGGTCGAAGTGTTTCACACGAGGACGTAGAAAGTTACGCTGATACAGATACTGAACCTGAAATAAAAAAGAAACGAATCCAAAAAATAAATAACACAAAAAGTGCTAAAGGTAAAGGTGTAGGAAAAAAAACCAAGAAAATAAATCAAAAGGAAAACTCTTCTCTTCTTGAAAAGGAAAATAAATCACCGTCGCCAATAGCACATTGTTCAACGGCATTCGAAACGCCGTCGCCAATAGCACATTGTTCAACGGCATTCGAAAGAATCATAACTGAAACGAACAATTTGCCCGCATCTGATAATGATCAAGAACAGCGTAGTGATTGGCGTGATATAGAAGTTGAAAAATTACCCGTTGTGCTAACAGAAAATTTACAATTGTATGAAGAAATAGTAATACCCTGGTGCGAACCTACAGATTTGAAAGGAACAAATGTGAAAGAAGAAATAAATCTGATAGAAATTGAAAATGAACACGCCAGTACTAGCACTACAAATGAACCGAACATTATAATTAATAGTAATACAAAAATAACTTCAGAACAATTAACAAAACTTTTTCCGAAAAATCCAACCACGCAAACTTTGAAACCAGTAGCCATAAACCAAAAAATAAATGTAACTAAGAAAAAGAATTACTATAATGATAGTGATGAAATCTTAAAGATTCTAGAAAATGAGTGAGTTTGAGCTATGACTTGTAATTGTTGTGTTGATTATTGAAAAAATATTTACGTATTTATTCAATAATTAATTATTAAACAAATATCTGCTGTTTTTTTATTATTAATTATTAAATAAATATCTACGTTTTAATTAAAAAATAATACTGTCTATTTTTTAAGTTTGATTGTTAGAAATTTTAATTAAGTTTGATTTAAGAGGACTTTATTTTATGTTTATTTGGAAGTAAGACTTATTTTCTGTTTTATTTAATTTTAAGTAAAAAAAAACGTTGATTTCATTAATGGATTTTTATTTTTCACTACATTTCTAACTTTATTTATATATGATTATTATTATTATATAATTATGATTTATTAGATTTTATATTATGAGACTGACACTTTAAAAATTGGTAGGTACATATATGTCAAGTACGTAACCTAAAAAGACACTACCTACCAGGTAGTTATTGTAGGTAGGTACCTACTTATAGTGTGAAAGTGTCAGCCCTAGCGAAAAACTCTATTAACCCCTTAGGCGACCCGATTCACCCCAAGGCCTGGGTGAATAGGGACAAGTGAGTTTTTATAACTTTTTATCATTGTTTTTTTAATAAACCATATTTTGATGCATTATAAATGAAAATTTAAACTACCGGAACCAATATGATATCCGTTTTATTACTATAACTACAAAAATAACGATAAAAATCAATGTCGAACTTGAAAAGTGTCCCGATTCCCCCCATTTTACGGTACGTCGCAACCTAAGCGACAAGCGAAAATAGGGGACAAAGAGACATCGGGTTCTCAACCTACCCAGACTGCGGTCCGTAGCTCCTTGCTAAAAACAGGCCAAGTTGATGAAGAGGGTTTCACTCGAGTAGAAAAGAAGAAGAAGAAGAAGCCCTGTTCCCGGAACCTGTGCGGTACCGCACCGACTGGACCAAATATGCTGCTGCGTCCTGCTGTGCCTACGACGCAGCTGTATATTTCGCGTCTGCATTGCTCTAAGAAGATTGAGGAAGTCGTGGAGTATATGAAGATAAAGAGCAACTGGACTCTGAGGGTCGAAAGGCTGGATTCTCGCCACGACACCAACTTCAAGTCGTTCGTGATACGAGTTCCAACCCACCATCTGGAGACCTTTTTGAGAGAGGACTTTTGGCCGAAAGGTGTCGTGTATCGACGTTTCCGAGGACGGCTACGCGACACCACGCAGTGGAACACGACGCCGACGTTACGTGTATAATTATTAAATAAGTTTTGTTGTTATAATATGTATTAGTTTATTAATTTATAAGATTATTTTATGTATTTTTTCTATGGGCCTTCGATGCCTGAAAATAAATGGTTATTATTATTATTACTATTATAAATACAACACGGTTACGCACTGAACTCAAAATATTTCAAAACTTGACTTGGTCATTGACTCGAAAAAAAAAGATGCAGTCTGTGTGTGGCATAATATTTATTTTACGGTAATAATTACAATTCTATTTATGTGAGTTTCGTCCAAATAAATAGAAACGTATTAAATCAATAGACTTATGTTATTTCATACAGTTTGAGTAGTAACTTTACTCTTTATCACGACCCTCATAAAATACTGCTTGGTTCTTGCCTTCACGAGAGAAAGAGAATGTTTCTATAAAACAGGATACAGAAAAAAAAGGACATTGCGACTTTAGAGTTCACAAAAAACAACGTTTAATAGTATTAAGAAAAGTAGGTACAATGATATTAGTGCAATCATAATGTTTAATTAACTTCTGAAACTGTTGAATCTAGGGTTCTTGACTTCTGGGAGATTTTCGTAAAGTTGACATTCGCTTTCGTCCATTCCTGGCGGTATATAACGGAATGAATCGACTAAAACAGTAGAATTCGGAGACGCCACGCCCATGATGGATATCTGAAACCAAAAAAGTGAAGTTGAAGCTGGTTATGAACATAGCCAACTAGGTTTCTGAACTATGAATCAGAAGGTTTACCAAAGTAGGTATCGCAAAATTTATTATGTAAGCTTGACAATTTCAAATCAATTCAGAAACTGAAGTCAAGTAAAATGAGGGCTAGCGGCATGTGCACCACGAATAGTCAAAGTAAGTGTTGCGATGTGAGCCCAATTTAAATGATAAATAATCAAATTCGTATTCGCTAATGATCGAATTTTGGAAGTTATCAAGTGAGATATTCGACCAATATAAACCAAAGCATTAATGTATTTGACACGCCACAATCGCGCTGGTAAGTCTCTTCTTCGACAACGACTAATAATTCTTCACTTTCCGCCTGACGCCGGTCTTCGCCGAACATGGGAAATTCAGGAAGTGTACGTTTCGGATTCAGCCGGAAGAAACGCCCAGTTGTCACCATTGTGTAGATCATCCGTATACTATGAAAATCTGCCTCATTTGAACGTAGCACCACCGTATCTATATTACTTACTAATTGAACAGAGTATACCATATATACCATAAGTAACCCCTAAAATTCCACCCCAAGGGTAGTAATAGGATTCACTGGATCAACAATCATCCACTGAATTTTCACCAGTAAACCGATTTTGTTGAATTTTACCCCACATACCTATATAATTCTTATGATACTACAACATGACGGAGGTCAGAAGTTAAACTGATATAACGGGCACGGAAATCAGTCGAGGGAACTCCACAACGACTTGCATCAGCTACCTCGTGTGTGGGCTTATTAATTGAATCAAGGAGAACTTTATACCTAACTGAGGTACTACTTCGTCCGAGAAATTAACAATGGATACGGAAGGTATTCGTTACGAGAATTTCAGACAAATTTCATTGCCGAACAAAATTCATTTGCATTTGCTTATAAGCTAACCAATAAATCTATTTCAATAAAGATAAGCTATAGGTAGTGGCGACTGAGTCGATTTAAGTGTGAAGTAGTTTCCTTCTAAAATAATATAAGCAAAGGTATATCAATTCACAATTTTGGGCGACCATCTTTTACTATAGCTAGGAAAGGTTATTAAAATTGTAAAAGTATATTGAGCGTTGTTTTTCGTGAATGAAATGCTTTCTGTGACACCACGCCAGTAAACCGGCATCAAGCAGGATGTATCTACTTCAACACATTCCCCCTGAATGCACCGAAGGTAGGTATTTAACATTAATTAAAGTATCGCTGCTCGTGGAGGTTAGGCTACATTTCTTTAGTTATAACTTAGTGTATGGCTTTATGCTAACGATGGCCACTGTTATTAATCAATTAATTTAAAGTGGCGCCTAAGTCAATTATAAATTAATCTTTCTATTTAGGAAGGGTTCATTCAATGAAAATGGTTATACTCGTAGATGATTTGGGATTACATTTATGGTTTTTTAACGTAAAAGAAAAACTTACGTAGCATATTGCCGTTCCCAGGCCGGTCACGTTCATCGATATCGTGTGCCATCCGTCCTCGTAGTCGTCTGCAACGGCATAGATTCCAGCAGTTCCCCGATTAGTGTCAATACCATTTGGCGCATACTCGGACACTATTACTGTTATTTGTTCCCATCGGCCGTCTGCCTTCATATAAACAAGCATTTCAAGTTTACCATTACCGGTCATTGGAAACATGAACGATGATACACAACTGAAATCTTCTGAAGGCGTAACAAATGATTTGCTGCGCTCATTAGGAGCTTCCACATCAATGTTATCGTAAGTCCCGACTTTCCAGAAGGTGTATGTGTCACAGATCCCGAAATTACTAAATATTTCATAAAAGTCATCTTCAAATGTATATCTTACACAAGATTCACCAAACGCATGCGACACTAAAAGTGTTACTATAAAAAGTTTTCGTAACATACTCGTATCGTTTGTTAATACCAGTTGCAAACATGTATGTTTGCCAATAGGCGCAAAATCTACTATTTATTAAGCTTGGGTTGTAATCAAAATCACTATCATAATTATTTAAATATTAATCATGGATAAGATAACGTCCTGTGTAGCCGAGATTAATCCGTTGATAAGGATTTTTGTAGGTCATATAAAATACTTTGTTGTCACCCTTTTCTTAATAAAACTCGAGTTGTTCGGTGGATTTGGCTGCTATTTAATTAAACATTAAGTTTATTTAAATATCGTCTCTTCTCGGTACCGGTTCTTTGTGATGAGATACAAATACCACAAATCAAGTAGCACACCTAATTCACCGGATATGTTAAATTTGGAAAGTTCTTGCATTGGATTCGTGCGGAAGAAACGCCTGGGTGTCATTTTTTTTTTTTTATTATTAATGATAGGCTTGCGTTATAATTGTGCAGACCGCATGGTGGACACGGTGGAATATGCGGTAGAGGTGTGACCCGCTTAGGTAAAGCACCGCCGTGTCCTTGTCCAAACGGTGGTATTAATAGAATACCAAAGTGCTAAAAAAAAGCAAAAGAAAAAAAAAGATAAAAAAAAACTTCGATAAATTAAATTCTTGTTATTGTTCTCCTTTTTCTTAATTGCCATCCCACTTGGTGGTAAGCTGTGATGCAACTGAAAAGTAGGAGCCAAGGTGAACGGGCTCCTTTTGGCGGTAAACAGACACGCTGTGTTTAAGCGGCATTGAATCCCACCAGATTGGGTTCACCCACAGAACAGAGGAATGTATGATTCCTATGTTCTGTGGGTTCACCCCACTTAGAGACTGACAAGAGCTGAAGGCGGCTTTCCTACCGCAAAATAATCGACTAAGTAATACATTTTCACTAAACAGTTATTCCAAACGAGGGCTTTAGTTTTGTTAAGTGAAAAAATTTATGAAGCCAGTTGCTCGTTTCAAAGCGTAGGTCTCTATAGACAAAAACGTGCAAAAAAACCCTACACACTTTACTGCATTCAATTTTAGACAGTCTTTTTACGTACCACATAGTAAACGGTGCACATCTCCTCTTCTTCTTCTTCCTGCCCTTGTCCCATCTTATTTGGGGTCGGCGCAACACGTTTTTTTCTTTCATTCTACCCTGTGTAGTAAACGGTGCACATATTACCACTAATTTAGAAACATTGATACCCACCGTCGTATGTCGACATCGTTCTGCCGCATCGCAACGTCCCTCAGCCGTATCTCTACGTTGACGTCATGGAAGAGCGCTCAAGTGCGCTGTGGTAGTACTGATCTGTATCGTCACATTTTATACTGCTGAAACTTGCCTGAATATGTGATGGACTAGAATACATCCCGCAGTATACCTTTGTGACCAGCTGTTAAGTAGTAGCGACCCCACAGACTCAATCTTCCGGGAAAAGTCTTGTTCTTATTCTCCAGCTTACCTTATTGGTGATCCACCTCTCTCTTAACTTGTTTGAGTGGAGATCCATAAAAGCTTATTTGCTTGGAGGAAAGAAAATATAGGACTATTTCTTCCTCCAAGTTACCTAACTTCGCCCGGAGAATACGGTGGAGCATACGATAGAGGTGTGCCCCGCTAGGGCATAGTACCGCCGTGTCCACGTGGGGGCGATCATCGGCAACGATCTCTCGCGCCGGGCCTTGTTACAGGCCATGGTCCGAAGCGAGGAAAAGTGACAGGCGGTCGCCTTCTTCTTCGAAGCAGTAATACTAGTAAAGAAGGCGGCCGCACGCGTGAGGGATCGGCCCTTACGCCCCAACCGCTGGGATCCCGATCCCGATTTTCGGCCACAAAAAAAAAATAAGACCGGCCGGCAAATAAATAAATAAGGTAGCTTTAGTTTCTTTTAGCATGTTTTATCATTTGATATTTTTAAAAAGATATTAATCTAAAATTGATTATTACAAATTGAAAATAAATAACAAATTAATGCAATAAAAAACTGTGCAAGTTTAAGTCAGACTTGTGCACGGAAGGTTCCGTACAAACTTATCTATGTAAGTAGTTAAGTCTCGAATGGAGTCTCGAAGATTTTTCCCAGTGGAAAAAAGTTTTTTTTTTTTGTGGCGGTACAACAAATTTACTATTAACTCAACTGGAAGTATGTATGGATTTTTAATTCCCTTGAGAATGTCGAAATATAATTACGTATATATATATACATTAACGGCCGTATCTTTTTTCGCTAACTGAGAAGTTTGATTTTTTCACAGCCTCAAGGGCCTGCGGACTTGAGTATTTATGTATCGAGTTGAAATTAAAAATCTAACATTTCAACTTGATACTGCCGCGCGTTCCAGAGATATAGTGTCTTGACCGGTATGAAGGCTAGAAGGAACGGGGTGGGTCTTTTAGTCAGTAAGAGTCTGACACTATCTCCCGCTCCGCCCAAGGGCGGGGGATGTCAATGCAAGATTTTTTCCCATCATAAAAAAAGGCAAATAGACGAATAACATAGTTATCCTATTATGGAACCCTGGAACCCTAAAAACTCAATAACATAAACAAACAAAGAGATAACAACTACTTGAAATAGTGTGATTAGCTATCTGTCTACTCAGGCGCTTTATGACGTGGGTATGGGCACGTTATAATATGGCGGTAAGTGGAGGTGGCTTTGAGGAGTAGCTGAAAAGACAACACGGCGTCCTTACCTTCCGCATGACGCAGGTCCTCACCGGGCATTGTCAGTTTGGGAGATTTCTGCACCGGATTCATGCGGAAGCAACGCCCGGATGTCACCATTATGTAGACCCCCCAGAGGACATGGTGAAGCTTACGGTAGAGGTGTACCCCGCCTGGGCACCGGTGTCCTCGTGGGGGTGCTTAGCGGTAGCGATCTCTCGCGCCGGGTCTTGGTACAGGCCATGGATCAGAGGGAGGAGGAATGGTAGGTGGTCGCCTCCTTCTGCGAAGCAGTAAAGCTAGCAAAGGAGGCAGTTGCCCACGCGCCCGAGCCGCCGGGATTGCGATCCCGATTTCCAACCACCATCTGGTAACCGTCCGGACCGAGCCCAAGTCGTCGACGGCGCGCAGTGTTCCCGCACGCCTCAAGGAGTTGTCAGCAACTTAAGGGGCCCAGCAGGGTCGAAGCCTACTGGGTGATGCGAAAGAGATCCCCGGGGCCCTAGAACAATGGCAAAGAAGGAACAGTAGTGGGTTTTTAGTCAGTAATAGTCTGACACTACCTCCCGCTCCGCCCAAAAGCGAGGGATGTCATTGGATCATTTTCCCACCTAAAAAAGGTGGTATATATAATAATATGTTTTTAAATCTTGCAATGATTCAAATTCAAAATCAAAATCATTTCAAATAGACCATTTGCAGACACTTTTGGATAGTCAAATGTCGATCAGTCGAAGAAAAGTGAAACTAAATTGCACGTTCCAAAGCGTAGATCTCTGGTGATGGTGCTTATAATAGTGCATAGACAACAATGATATCTGCGAGAGCATTCAGTGCAGGTCCATCAATATGGACACACCCTTGGGTTGAATTCAGCGTTGTTCCGCATTTTCCCTCCCGGGGGTAAACACTAAACAGGGTTCGAAGTGGGTTGAACATTAATATGTTAATATTGTTGACCTAGTAACTATAATCACAGAGTAAGCCGCTTATCTTCAAGTGCAAGTTCTGCATGCCTACGGGGCGTAGCTAGCCGCTTCAGCTATTTACAGTAAACTCGAGGGGAGTGATGTAGCGACATCTATGGCGCCACATATGAACTAAACTACGAAATCCTGCATCGAACAATTACAGTTCTACGCGCGATTTGAACATACAATTTGTACTGTTGGTATGCTTATTACAAATAAATAAATAAACAACCCAAAATCATCTCTCAAACAGTTGCCCAGATCGGACAAAACATCAGTCTGGTCGGAAAATCCGCCCTTTTTAACGATGGTTTGCAGGTCCTTATACTCTGTTCCGGATACCTCTAAACTGGTATTCTAATTCATTTAATAAGTGAAGATTATTTCTAAAAAGATACTTGATTTGTTACAAATCAGATTCTTTAAATGTGAGGTTAAGGGGCCGGCGGAGGATGAATTTCTATACAAACGTAATACCACGCTCATTTGCAGTTGGAGCATATATCCAACATATTATGATGATATTCGGTTAAAGACAATATTTATCTAGGTTCCTACGTCGAGAATATTAGAAATATTGTTATTTTTAATACAAGAAAAGCCAAATGGCATGTTTTGCCATTTACGCTATAAAAAAGTGCGAAATACAATTTGCTTAAATTTCTTTTTGTTTTTTAAAAAAAGAAAGACGTAGGAACCTAGATAAATATTGTCTATAACCAAATATCATCATAATATGTTGGAAATATGGTCCAACTGCAAATGAGCGTGGTATTACGTTTTTATGGAAATTCATCCTCCGCCGGCCCCTTAATATAAAATAATCTTAGTTACGTACATTATCTGCAGTGTTTTTGATAGATCCTTTGGGTTCAAAATTATAAATGTAAAATGAGAATTCATAGTAAGTTTGCAAGTTAAGGAGTGCTACCTTTACACGATTTATTTCCATGACTTAGACATAAAACTTACCGCATCCACATAAAACTTTTTAGTAAGTGTTATGTATGTATATGTAGTTATAGATGTGGCTGCGCCGCATAGTAAGGACAACTGTCTAATACATCAGTGCGAATCATTCCGTCTTTCTATTCACACCTCCGTAGCTTCCTACCTAACAGTAAGCCATTTGGTTTTCCACATAAACCTTTTGGTATATAAATTCCGCATGCAGTAACTAATTTATTCACCAAATATCACACAAAATATCTAAGTCTATTCTGTTACCAAATATTAATCGACGGTCCCTCCCTACGTACCTATACAGGGTTATTTGTAAAACACTAACAAATTTGCAGGACTGTATTGCTAACATCATAAACAACAACATTTGTTCTATGACTTTTTACAAAACATAATACATTTACCAAAAACAAACCTTCAAGATTTCGTTGTTTCATCTAACATATTTCAACTCTGTATTTTGCCGTATCTACTTAAGCCTCCCGCGCACTGTTCTCGTAGTAATAGTAAGCAGACTTTCGAAACATTGTCATCACACCTAGCACCATTTCCGCGTACTCGACATTAGAATATTGATACACCATCATGTAAAGACCTCTGCACTGCCGAATTTCGCTACAAGAACACGTATGACGCGACGCTAGTGCACCGACCGACTAGTGAGTGTCGGTCACCCGTATTAAAGGAAAAGCAAGCAAATTCATGTTCAGCTACCCTCCGCTATAGTACTATCGCTTGTTTTGCATAGACTTCGTAATATTTAGAACGTTCAATTTAAATATTTTTATTTTTGTATGAAAATCTGATGAACTAAAATATGTTTAATTTTTAAAAGTCATAGAACAAAAGTTGTTGTTTATGATGTTCTTAACAAAGTCCTGAGAGGTTGCTAGTATTTTACAAATAACCATGTATAAAAACATGTAATTTTTGTTCCTGGCAGTACTGACAGACAATCGACTCTACAGAAATGTTGTTCAATAGCTCCAGAAATCAAAATTTTAGATAAAAGTACACTGCACCTCCTAGGTTCTCCAATTTTGGAAGGCAGTTTTTATTTATTCATTGATGACAAGATTGAACGTTTTGATAACATTTCGGAAAGACTTTCCAAAATTAACCGGCCTTCATCCTCATACGGTATTGTGGTTTTGCACCAAATTTCATGTATTTTCTCCGCTCTTCCCCTTTATGGAAGCAGCCTCATTTCTTGGACAAAATTGATCAGACAATTCGGAATACTCTGACTTCCATTTTAAATGTGGCCCTGGATGACCGAGCGTGGTTACAAGCCACGCTACCCATTCGTTTTGGTGGGCTCGGCATCCGCAAAATTTCTAGTGTAAGCCTACCGGCGTTCCTGTCTTCGGTCCACAGTTGACCAAAAGAATTTTGACTCCATCACTGGTTAGCATTGAGGTGCCGTGCTTGGCCGATGCCGTGAGCGCCTGGAAAATCGCTTGCCCGGACAAGGCGTTGCCCGAAAATCCATTTTCTCAGAGATGACAATAATCTCAATAATACGTCCACTAATACTGCTGAGCGCGCTCGCCTACTGGCTGTGGGTGAATGGAAGTCGGGCCTTTGGCTACAGGCTTTACCGTCACCTAAAATAGGTACTATGCTGAGTGACACCACCTTCCGGATCGCTACGGCGCGTTTGGGTGCTCCTAGTGGAGCTTCACATCAATATCAGTGCGGCGAAGCAGTCGACCGCCTCGGACACCATGGCCTATCTTGCAGTAGAAGCGCTGGTCGGATAGCACGGCATGCCAGTATTAATGACATCATCCGTCGAGCTCTTGTCACCGCCGGGGTGCCAGCTGTTTTAGAACCCAATGGCTTGGCACGTGACGATGGGAAGAGGCCAGATGGGATGACTATAATGCCTTGGAAATTGGGTAGGCCTTTAGTGTGGGATGCAGCATGTGTCAACACCCTTGCGCCATCCCATCTTCTGAGTACGGAAGACTGTGCTGGGGCGGCTGCTGCAGATGCAGAAAACCTCAAACGGCGTAAATATAATAACCTCATTGGAAGTTATGTGTTTGAGCCGTTTGGGGTTGAAACACTAGGGCCGATGGATCCGAGCGCTCATCGAGTTGTTCGGGAAATCAGTAAACAGTTGGTCGTCTCTTCGCGTGACCAGAGGGCTGGACTTTTCTTCAGTTCGCGAATCAGCACTGCGTCTAGCGTGGCAATGCTGCCAGCGTTCTGGGCACTTTTCCCATTGACATCGAGGTGGACGAATTTTTTGATGCCCTATAAGTTTTCCCCGTTTTTCAGCCTTTTTTACACGTTTGTACAAATTATTAATTTAAATTTGTATATATAGTAATTAACTTAGTAGTAAAATTTAATTAATATAATAATAAAATAAAACGGCTATTCACCTGTTTTACAAATAAAAATACCCGTATCTGAATATGAACATTAATATTTCTTCAATATGTAACATTCATGTATGAATAAAAATATTTTTAAATAAATAAATAAACAGGTACCTTGTTGTGTATACCTATATTATGTGACAGCAGATATATTAAAGTAATGTGCAAGAGTTTTGTTTTTAAACTGACCCTACCCTCTCTAGAAACCTGGAAACAAAATAAATATACCTAAGCATGTGGGTTTTGATGAACCGCACGCCAACGTCATTCTTATATAAATACAGCAGAGAAGTATTAAATATGAAGCAAAGATATTTAAAAAAGTTCTAACTTCAAGCACTGTTTGTTCTTTTTACAATAAATACAAACTGGTACTTATCCCGACAAATACCTCTTTAAAACAAAACCGAACAAATTCTGGAACAATTAAATGAATGACTCTTGGAAATCTCAAACGAAAACCATCAAATCGAAAACTCGAAATGCTTTCAAACAACTCCTTCATATTCTTGAATACTTATGAAAACAACTGAGATTTATACAACATTTTGTTGTTTATGTTAAGTGGTAATATAACAGGCTCAGATGTTACGTTTCAGCTTTAGCTAAATGAAATGCAATAACATCGCTTGGAGAGCCATTAATTTGATTGGATGCCATTTATACTTGACAATTGTGGTTTATGTGTACAGGCGGACATAACTTTGTATTATATATTTGGTGGTTAATTTTGAATTCAGTTATTGATATTTCAATTTTATATGTATAACTTAGGTACTATATTATAATAATATTTATAATAAAATATTTATATTAAACCAATTACGTTTGCTTTGAATGGGTAGCTTAGCTAGGTAGCCGATACCTTCTCTTCCAAAGTTGTTATACGTTTTTAGGGTTCCGTAGTCAACTAGGAACCCTTATTAAAGTAATGATTTTACCGTTGAATCTTACCGACACATATTAACTTATGTAGATGTAAGCCAACCAAGTGTTTACTTCGTTTTATTTATTCGTCATAAATATCACAATCTCACAAATTCCCTCGGGTGCATGTCGAATCTAGAATCGCGTCCACCTGTCGCAGTGTCTAGCCAAATTTTATCTAGAATTTATTCCTCACCCTAGTTTGTATAACACTTGAATTCCCAGGACGGAGTTGCTAGATTTAATAATAAACAGAGCTGAATAAAGCCACAATTATCCTTAATTTAGCGATCTCTCGTTACTGAAACTGTTTTCTATGAAAGTACATAGTTCTCAACTGTACCTATACTAAATATAACGTAGTTTTTTGTTTATTTGGAAATTATGGTGTATTTTCGTGCGAAATCTATCTACATTTACTGGCGTGGTCTTGAGGACTACAGGCAATGGGTAGTTTTCCATCTATCATAAATATGTCTGCTAGTGCTGCGGGAATGTTTGAGAGAGTGACCGTGGCCTTAGAACGTAAAGAGTTATTGAAAGACACAGCTGTGATTTTAGTTAGTAAAAATCTGACACGTCCTCCCACTCTACCCTAGACCAGGAGAAGTCAGAATATGATGATTTTCCACCTCAAAGAAATAAAATAAAGGCAAATACTTTATTTAATTTGACCGTATACCTAATGTTTATTTTGGTAATATATTTCAAAAGTAACAACATAAATAAAGCAGTAATTAACTTTACACCTTCAACCATAACTCCCCGTTAGTACCACTTGACTAACCAAGTACTACATAACAGAAAACCACGAAACGCACACACTCACCTGCTTGCACAAAGAGAATACACACACGAACAAACACTTATGTATTAGTTACGACCCGAGTCTTCCTTCAAAACTCAACTAAAAACCTGCCTTATCAAGCCACGGAACAATAGGCCTACATTTAAATTTAATTAAAAGCAATCTTCAGGGATCCTTAGTCTATAAACACCTGAAAATAAATTCACCCGACTGCCAACAATTCTTCTTTAATAGGCCAGCGAGCCGACAACGTTATCGCGAAAATTTAATAACAGTAAAACAAGTACTGTAAGGTACACACGGCCTTGGAGGTTCTGAAACTTTATACCCTGACATGTAGGTACGCTTACAGAGTAGAACAATTGCACACTTACTTGTATGTACATTCTAGTTTGTACTTTTGTGCAAGAATGATTGTACAGTACGGTCAAAATATGTTGGTCACTCTGAAGTTAGGCGTTCCGAACTATGCGAAAAAATACGCAATATGCATTCGGTATATCAATATGATTTAAAAAAACGAATTACTCTGCTAATTGTGCGAAGTTTAGAGCAGTCAAGATAGCTCGACCGTATTGTATGTACGTACAAGAAGGATCCTTCTTGGAAATGGTATTTACAGACCAAAAGCAGATTTTACAATAAAATAAATATTATCAAATCGTTGGGCTCGTAGTCGAAAACACAAATTATATAGATCGAAATAAAGTACTTTTAAATTTTCGTACCTTTAAGAATTAACAGTATTCACTATAAACTAAGTACAATCTTATAAGTAATTTACCCTATTAGATTGATTGATAAAAATTATATGTAGTTGTAATAGTGGATAGGATATTTTACTAACGAATGATCATCTGAAGGTTAAGAATTAAATATATAAATAAAGATATATGTCAGATTCCTATTTAAAGGATAGTTTAGTTAGATGCCCTCGTCTTTGTGGAGGCGATCAACAACGGTGACATCTCACTTCCAAAAAAACTTGGTTTAAAATTGTTTTATATTCGATTTGGTCATTAGAAATCGTGAATAAAATACTATTCCCTTATTTTATTCACAATCCTAATTTAGATATCGTTATTCCATCTATCAGAATTCGATCTCAAATATAATATTATTCCCCTCATGCAAATTTTCAGAGGGAACCGGCAATGAAATTAATTAGATTTTGGAACTAAACGTAATATTGGCTTCGTCGATTAGATTTTATTCACCCCTCGGCCAAGAGTTTAGCCACATGTTTGCATACATAAAAGTTTGGAAATAATTTTGCATAGGTTACGGTATTTTGGGGGAATGTATTAGCAATTTTTTATTTTGAAGTTTTTTGAAAGAAGGATTTATGAACTGCAATATATTGAGAAGATATTGACCGTTAATTGAAAAAAAAATGTATAAACGAGATATACCTGAATTGTTTGAAATTTTCATCTTTTTTTCTACTATAATATGTAAATTCTTTTACATGACTCACTATGTCTATTGGCAAAAACCACACGAAAATTCATTCAGTAATTTTTGAGTTTATCGTTGTAGCGACCGCACAACGTCATCAAATGCAATTTATGCCCTATTCATAGGAAATGTACAGGCGACGTCGGCGAGGGCTAGTCGTCCCGTACGCCTCACCTGGGCCAGAGCCACCGTGTCGCGAGTAGACTGTATGATATAGCCAAGTGTAATTGTAAACTATTGTGTGATTAAATAAAACATCAAGTGAATTCTCAACCCGTATATTATTTACCCATCCTGCACGCACGAGACATACACCAATATCTACATTCGTGTTCATACAGACACGCAGAAGCGGTGGGGGGCCTTTGCTGACTCGGCAAACATTATTCTTATAGGCCTGTTGGTCTAGTGGCCAGTGGCCCTGACTGCTAAGCCTGTAGTCCTGGGTTCGATTCCCACTCAAGACAAATATTTGTGTGATGAGCACGATTATTTGTTTTGTGTCTGGGTGTAACTTATCTATAATATTTATGCATTTAGAAAAATATAGATATGTTTATCAGTTTTCTAGTACTCAAACTACACGCTTTGCTTAGTTTGGGACTAGATGACGTTGTATGAAAGTTGTAGAATATTAGATATTATTATTACATAATACAAGTTTCTGCCAGCGGATTCGCCCTACAAACTTTGGAGCCCCGTTTCATCCTTTAAAGGGGTGAATTTTGAAAAATTCCTCCCTAATAGTGCTCCCCTACTTCATAAAAAAAACATTGTGCAAAACTTCACGCTCCTTTTTCCAATAGTTTCACCCGAGCGTTGATATATCAGTCAGTCAGTCTCTCTTATATAGATTTATCAGAAAAAAACTCTTTCTTTCTTAGAAGAATAAAAAAATAGCTTACGAACTATTCCCAGCCCTACGGATATATATATATACAAAAAGTCCATGAAAATTGGTCAATCCATTTCGGAGGAATTTGATAACAAATACCAACTATGACTATGATTTTTATAAATTAGATTTAATATAAATATAATCTAAAAGAGATAACTTAGGCCCGGAACAAATTAAGGAGTTTTTCACATCCTATAACACCTGTCTGTTACTGGTGAAGCTAAAGAGACACCGCGCAAGGGCCACCGACCACAACCACAAAAGGCCGCCGCCAGATATTTTCAATAGTTTTATGCATTTTGTATGAACTCGCCGCATATGGTTGACGCCGGTGGCCGCCACACGCTACGAATCACAGCTGCTCGCTTCTTTTGGCCCGTACTGGCCACTAAACGCCATCACACGCCGCTCGGGCATTTAAACCTTCTTCGTCAGAGTCCATTATGATACTGCGCACATGGGTTAAAAAAAGTAGCAACCACCGGCCACAAGTGGCTGTCGCGCGCTTCAGCTTCCTTTGTGCTCACTTCTAGCTTCTCGTGGGGCCTTTGTGGCTGTGACATGTGGTTTACGTGCGGTGACACTTACGGGAAGTAGTTTTTCTTTCTTTTTAATTAAGTAAGCGTACAACAAAAAAAAAACTCTAAAAAGTACAACTGTAATTTTGGAAGTCGATATTCCTTTAACAGTTTTATCTCTTTATTATCCCAAAATTAAAGTTATTTTGCATTTTTTTTACATTGATGTCGGTTGTATTTTTTATGTTTTGTATTTGTTTTATTTATACACTTTGTAATTGTGGTACCCTTCAGCCAAACTTATATAATGTACAAGTTTAAAAGTAGTCATCAGTTCTGCTAAGATCCTGATCCTATGGGGAGTTTTGTTCCATATTGTCGAAGTTAATCATCAGACGAAAACAATATTTCTATGGGACCAGTTCCAGTTTTTTAGCAATAAAAAGAAAAAAAAAACATTTTCAGTCCACAACTGATCAAGAAACCGTACACAATTCCTCATTATTTTTGAAGTCGGTTAATAACGTAACTCAATTAAGCGATTCCTGTAACAAAAGCTAGTAGGTACATTTTTATTAGCTGTTTCACCGCGCAGTGTGTACAGCATGAGGGCTATACATATATCTCATTAAGTAGTTATTCGAGGATGCTATGGGAGCCACAACAATGAGCCGTTAGGGCGCAGGCTCACTTAATTAAGCTTACTTAACTACACGTGCTCACAAAACAGTCATTAACGTCAGATAAAACTGAATGTTTGATGAACCACTGATAGTTGACCTTTTAAGTTTTAACTTAGCACACCCAAAATTAGCTCAATTTTTAATACAAAGAGAGGGCTATCGACTGTTTTAAATTATAAATGCAGTGGGCTTGAAATGTCAAAGGTACTTAAAAGTTTTCATGGTTGAGTTGGAAAACAATTTTTGAAAGCTTTTGAACTAAATAAACCTTTTAATGAATCGGTAAAGTGACAGCTTTTGACCAAGAATTCGTAAATCCTTTAGTACCCTTGCGAGATTCTTTTTAATGATATAAACTAGTGCTTGACTACGATCACACTTGATGCAATCGTTGATGGTAAAACTCACTAGTTTATTAATAGCCTATTCACTCTAGCCTTGAAGACACCGAAACTGTAGTGGGAGGGGACGACCATTACAGACAAATTGTTCCTGGCTTTTGATGTACGTGGTATAAACGATAGGCCTATGCTCGGAGTTTCCCTGCGTTGTCGAATCAGGAATGAAGATATATCCGCAGTAAAACCAAGGTTACCGACAGCACGAAGAATCGCATGGGTAGGGCATATTGCACGTACAACAGATGGCCATTGGGGCCGAAAGGTTCTGCAGCGTTGGAAAGCCTCTTGCAAAGTGGACTGATGACCTGGTAAAGGTTGCCGGAAACCGATGGATGCGAGACGCACAAGACCGTCCATTGTGGCGACATTTGGTGGAGGCTTATTTCCAAAAGTGGACGTTTTTCGGCTGAAATGATAATAATGATGATGATGATATACACGACGAGGCAAAACGCTTAGTCCGAACCGTAGAGGTGGTAATAACGTAAGTTTGAAAACTTGCAGTACGTCGGGTTGTCCGATGGTCGAGGTAGTGGCGGAACACCCCTCCAAAATGCATCCTATAGAAAACCGAAAGGCTGGCTACCCTACACCTATCCCCCAAGTCTTATTGATGTGAAATGTTAATTTTGAAATGAGCGAATACCTATTTTACTTGAGTTTGATCAAGACTTTTAAAGTCTTTTATCTCATCAGGTGTGAAACAAAACGCAAGTTACATTCCATTCATATAATAGCAGATCTATTAACAATATACACCGAGTAATTAAGCGCAGAGGCATCAGGTGCACCCAATGGAAATCAATTAATGTTATTGCCGAGCAATACCGGCCTGTAGGTAATTTGCGTTATTTGCTAGCTTATTAAGCCAGGATTATCTTGTACAGATTGAATGATAGGCATATGCTGGTCACTACTAGGTGATCTGGTCGTACAAGTAGGTTAGTCTAACATAATATGCTTGTCCTTCACATTGGAACAATGGAGTTTTGATTGGTAGCAAAAATAAGAGTATACAACTGTTGGGGGTCCAATGGAACTTCAATGAAACTCCCGTATCGAGGTATGTTAATATATTTTGGTTTTACTGATTTTTAACAATTTTATAAGCGGAGCGCGAGATGGTTAGAAGGATGACAATTTTTTTTTTGACACATTAAAAAAAAATGTAGGTGGACGAATAACAAAAAATCATATTCAGTACGGCGCGAGCGCCTAGTTTTTTGGAAAGACAAAAAATCACACACACTGCACTTCTTAATATTAACGCAGGCGTAAACAACAACATTATTTTTAGTTTCTGCGAAACCTCAGAATCAGTAAATGCATGGATTCCAATAGTTTTTACACCATGTTATATTTTTCCTAAAAATATTTAAAAAGGTCACAAGTTGGATACCACCGACACTAAGTACAACACAGGTCACGGCAGGTTCAAGTGGGCATTAGGCGCCAACAAATAGCTGGGTGCAAGTGCAAACCAACCTTTCAGTCGCCTGGATGGCTCGGTAACAATGTATTTTTGCTGATACAACAAACTCATAACTTTGTAATTTTTCATGATACAGTTATGTTTTGTACATAGATTCTTTACACAAAAATATTAGACACGTGTTTCGGGTTTCGCATACTAAAATCAATGTTGTATATGTTGTAGGGATATGATAAAAACCAGAGATTTGGTCAATTCCCTAAGTGATTTGATCAAATCACGGAGGATGTTAAAATAACAACACTATTTTATAATTTCCCTGAACAAATCTAGGAATTTGAACAAATACCAGAACTGGTTAAGAATACCAGAACAGAGCATAAACAGACTTGTCTTTAAATCGCGTTGACTTAGAAGTTTAATTGTTTCACTGTTTCTTAAGGTAGGAGATCTAAGTATTTGATATTAATTTCAGCTTCATACCTCTACACGTTCTTGAGAAAAAGGATTTTGACAGAAGGACAATAAAGTGATCCTGTAGGGTTCCGTTTTTGTCAACATAGGTACAGAACCCTAAAAAAAGAACACAAATACATTCGCAGTAGGTATTATGTACTCGTATAATAAAAAACCAAACCCGATGTCATAGAATGTACACCGAATATTATAAAGCCGGGTACAGACATCGCGAGGCGTGCGCCGCGCATGGTTGCCTCAACCTGATGCATACGATGCTAAATTTATGCGTGCGTCCCGAACGACACATGCTCAAGCTGAGCACGCAAACCACCACGCACAGTGTTCGTCAGTAGAAAACGCAAACAACACCTATCCGTCCACTCGGAGCGCACAGCTCGTACTGAGGCGGCGTTCGCAACGAACGTACGACGCGAATGCTCATTGTGAGCACACTCGTCCACACTACCCAAGGCATGCGAGACGAACCATTCGCGGCGCACGCCTCGCGACGTTTGTACGCGGCTTAAGGTACCATTCCGACTAAAGGTAGACATCTTATAAAACTCAATTTAGTTAAAATCGGATCCCAGCTTCCCCTTGCATAGGATCGACTTGGATTCAACGCAACCAATGATTTTCAATTCGAGATAAGAAGATTTGACTTGGATATATTATTTTATTATTAATACGTGTGTTTTCACCTGATGCTAAAGGTTTTTGAAGCTCATCACATAAGGGATGAAGTGGCAAGCCAATCTTGCATACATAATAAGTTTTTGATTTGAAAAATAATAGAAGAATGAGATGAAAATTGGAAGGGCTCCGAGGTTTTTTAATAGAGTTACTGCGGTCCTGGAGCGCAGAGAGCAACTGAAGGTTCATAGGTGGGTTTTAGTCAGTAAAAATCTGACACGCCTTCGGCAATATGTATACACCATCCCCAATTTATTCAACCAAATATCTGTAGATACCAGATGGAGCTGGAACGCAATGGGTATACTGAAAAACACAGATTTAACCTTTCAATCGTGGAATTTACAGACACAATAGAAAGACAATAGGTGCGCGAATGCCGGCTTCGCTTGGGGTTTAATGAATTAAGAGTTTAAGTAAGTAAAAATCTGAGACTCTCTTTCGCTCTGCATGGAGTGAGAGAAATTCTCAGATTTTTTAAAATTAATTGATGATTTCTCAGCTTAAAAAAAAATTGTCATCTTTCTACTCAAACATTTTTCTCAATGAAAATTAAAAGTAGTCACTGGATTCTTCCGATTCACATGTGACGGATGAAAATATAGGTGAAGCAGTTGTGATATGCAGCTGTGGTAACAACCACGGTTTGTGGCATCACAATTCTTGAGCAAGAGGCAGGTGTTTAACTATGTACAACTTATTTCATTACCACTGCTCTCAAAACGGTGAAGGAAAACTTCGTGGCGAAACCAAAATATTTTAGTACCGAAATTCAATTGACATATTTGACAATCCCCCACCTAACTCGATCCAATTAGTGGAAACCTCTCAGAGAGGAGCCGCGTGTCCCCATAGTAGATATTAAACCAGATGAGGGGAACTGACAATAATCATGACTATCGATTGAGCTAATGATAGCCTTATTAATTTAATAAATTCAATGAATGCCCTGGACCTTTCTCAGTATCAATATCAAAACCCTTGTGATGCTCACAATTAGATGTCATTTAATGTCATCTTCAACTAATATTACAAGTATTCCAACAGACATAGCAAGTTTGGAATGTCTTCAAAGATTTCAATCCAGACAATAATTTCATAGCTGAAAGTCATACCATAACTTAGGCATTCCTACGACTTTACTTTGAAAATACTTGAAAATTATTGATATAACAACCCGAATTTCTAATTGATTTTTCATAGAAAAGGTCGATCCAAGTTTAGTAGCATATATTGCAGTGTTAACCTTGCATATTTCTCTAGGTCCCTCTTTCGATTTGTCTTAATTTATTTTTTGCAATAAAGTTTGGTTATGGAATTTTTTTTTTAATTTTTTGTCAAAAAAAAGAGAAAAAAGAAAAGCAGCAGTCAATCAGTCAAAAAAAAAAAAACTCATGGTCCTGGAACGCAAAGGACAAAGAAGGAACATCATCATCGTCATTTCAGCCGATATACGTCCACTGTTGGACATAGGCCTCCCCCAAGTGTCGCCACAACGAACGTTCCTGCGCGTCTCGCATCCATCGGCTTCCTGCAACCTTCACCAGGTCATCGGAAAAGAAAAAGAAACATTGATGAACAAAGAAAAAGAGAAATAGGAAAGAAAGAACATAGATGTGGTTTAATCAGTAAAAGTCTTGCGCGCCCTCTTGCTCCACCCTAGAGCGGCTTTTCCCGCTCTTATTAGAAAATTTCCCACCTTTAAAAAAAAACTTCTAACGACATTCCCGCAAGAATTGACTATCTTGACATTTTCAATAATTCCCTGAAACGGAACGCTCAGGTGAACCTGCCTACATTTCTCCCCAGCTTGTAGCCATCTTAAGACGTCGTAACGGACACCTACGTCTAACTGGAATGCCTTCAAATAATTTGAATATGAATACTCCTTAATTCAACAGACAGTTTGATATTAAATTTGCGTAAGACGTTACTTGGAGTCAGGTTTGTATAGACTAGACTTGCTAATAGAATTCAAACTATGAGATGAACCATTTGTTCTTATTATAAGATGGTAGCGGGGTGTAACACTGCTAGCTTGCACCAGGTGTTTGGGAATTTAATTTTAAAGTTATTTGGCTAGATCTTGACCAAATTAATGTTGGAATAATTACTTGCAAGTTCAAGATGACAAAATTAGGCCGTATTTTTAGTACCGTACCGTAACTTTAGTGATAGCAACGTTTATTTCAACTACAAATTGCTTTCGTCTAAAAATAGGCACACTTTTTTTTGAAATGGAAAAAATTAAAGTTACGCCATTGTGTGCTTTTAGCTGTTACGGTACTCAAGCTGGGAATACACTCATAGGTAAATGGTATATTTAAAGTTACTGAACACTACCATGACAACGTTGAATTTCATCATAATATGAATTAGAATGGTGACTTTTTTGCACAACAGATTGTATCAAAGCTGTGAGTGATGTCATGATAAATACTCAGACTTTTTGTGTGATCTGGATAGACGAACCATGGCTTCAACATAGCCCTAAGAAACGCCAAACTAAAGTGGGCAGGGCAAATTGGTTGCCTAACAGATAGTCGATGAGACCATAAAGTTCTGAAGTGGTGACCGCGTACCAGAAGACGCAGCATTGGAAGGCCTCGCACAAGGTGGACCGATGATCTGGTTGCGGGAATCTTATGGATGGAAAATGCACAGTATTAGTCATAGAGGCGACAGTTGGGGGTGGACTCTGTCCAGCAGTGTACGCCTAGGTATATGGCTGAAATGATAACGATGATGAAGCACTCAGAATCAGTTTTCCCGTTTTTATCTTCAACGTCTAGAATGAACGAAAGACATACCTATTTTTCGCAAATTACATCAAGTTCGTAGTAAGCTTACATGAGTGTGTCCGGACAAGTCACACGGTCGTGTTAGCACTCGCTTGGACGCACACTAGATTCCAGCTCTAAGTACTGAAAGTCCCGCGGCGCCTCTTACATTTGTACCAACTAGTTCGACACTTATTCACACGTAAATACAAGACTTGATAGTTTTTTCTTCCTTTTTCTCATTTATGAGACGTTACGTCGTATAATATTGAATAAGTATGAGGGAAAACTTTTACAACTAAGGGTATTTTTCCTAATAGAAGTTTCTGAATCTCAAAGTTATGGAAATTCTTGGTATAGTTGTTAACCTTCAGAACTAAAGTTTCTTTGTTTTACGTAATTTTGAAAATGTATGCTTTCGTTAACATAATTTTTTTGGTAATAATCTTTTTTTTTTAAAAAAAAATTAGTACATAATGACAATATACAAAATTGTTTAAAGTGTACAAAGACTACAATAAAATGACGGGTAAAAAAATAAATAAAGTGCTGCATTCCTAGTTACAGTGCCGCTCTGCAATGAAAGAAACAATAAAATCGTACATAAATACATACATACAAGGTATGAGTACATTATGGTGTGCTTAATATAAACTAATTTTGATGTTAAACAGTAAGACATAAGATAAGAACTAACTAACAAGTTGCATTATTCTCAAAAGTGACAACCTTGTAACGATTCCTCAACTAAAACCCATTCCTCAGATCCAAACACACAGTTTAAAGATTAGAGACGCTACTGCATCATGTGGACTAGGAACTGACCATTAGTTCCCATACGAGGCAATTAAGAGATTATGTCAGTGCAACGGGCACCGGCACCCACCTGAATACCTGCTGCCGACCTGATACCGCTTAGCTTTGGGATTCCACGGGAAAAGCTAGGCTGTTGTGCACTTTAAACTGTTACGGTAGTTAAACTTGAGATGCATTCATAATCAAATAATATACCCATTTTGCACTGTGTGTAAAAATCAATCAATTTGACTGTCCTACTAATTTTAAGTTCATATTGTAATTTTTTATGGTGTACCATAGCGAGTTTATTATTTATAAATGCTCTTTCATAATCAAGTTTTCATAAATGAAAGTAACATTTGCTGTATTGAAGAAAAGCACGATAAGGTCATTAATTTTATATTTTATGACCCTGTGCTGTGGTTTCTTCGTCTATCTTTTCTGTAAGTAATATGGAATATACAATAAATAATGTTCTATCTACTTACATTTTTATTTAAGAGCTTTCCCATAAAACTGGTCATTGTTTTTCTCATAAACATAAATGCGTTTGGAATTTAATAATCTTCTCCATGTTCAGAAACAATGCATGAAATCCTTCCTTTGACATATTACATGTGGAACAGATTTCCCCCAGGCATAGATAAATGTGCTATTGAAATGGTTCGACGTACGCAGGCTCTCAGAGTGCATAGTAAAGTACCTTTTAAAGGTAATCATTGTGCCATAAATCTTGCTTTAATGGATGTACTCGTAATTTCCATTTTAACTGGCACAGGAAGAAAACCGTTGAGTGAAAAAGGAACTTATCTAAATGGGATTCCAGGGATTAATTTATAAGATCGTAAGCATCTTTGATTTTTAGTATTTTTATCGAATTTTCTGCCATCTTTAACGAGTTTCGTGAGATGTATAGGTATAATAAATACAGTAATCTAATCCGCAATCTGACATTTCTTATCCTATCTTGTCAACACATGTATTTAGCTTTCAGCTTTTTTTGTTAAATAAATAAAATACTAGAAAAACACATCCATTTCGGATATTAGGCAAAAGTTTGTGAAAACATATGTACATATGTTTGTAACTTCTTCACGCTCAAACGGCTGAACGAATTGGATTAAAATTGGCATGCGGATAGACTATATGTCACGGCTTTTACCTCGTAGGTGTTCCCTTATGACAGTTTTCTACTTTCAGGCGGGCAAAGACGCTGGCAGCAGCAGGCAAGTGGATTAATGAGTACAACTCGACATTTTTTTTAAAAGTGAGAAGTCAACAATTAATGTTTTCTCTTACTTTAGGATAAAACAAGAGGGCGTGTCAGACTTACTGACTAAAACTCAACTATGTTCGTTAATTTATTCTGTGCGTTCTAGGGTCACAGTACCTCTTGCAAACAAACCCGCAACAATCAGGTAACTTTTACGAGGGATGTCGTCAAATAACTGGCGGTGTCAGAGTTTTACTGACTAAAACCCACAGTGATCCTTCAGTGGCCCTTTTTTTGCGAGGGATACAGTAACTCCTGCAAGCAACATCCTGTCAGCAACGTTCTGCCAGTGAGATTGTGTGAATCCATCAACTCTCACCACGAATAAATTTTGAATTTCGAATAGACTGTAAGGCTGACCGGTATTCCCTCAAAACTAAAAGCACGTACGTTCTTACGATTTATGTCGCTCACATTTTTCTTAGAAGTGCAATTTTTTGTTTGTATATGGCCTCAAGGATGTCGTGACGGCAACTCTCCTTTGTATTTCGTGTAATAAAATCTCGTGTGACGCCCGTCGGCGACGCTGTCCCTCGGCCCCTTTACGGGGTGTAACTTTTCTTCCCTGTCGCCAGTATTTTATTCGATAATAATTCACCGGACGAAAGAAAATCCTTTGTTTCATTAAATTTCTTATGTACGGAAAGTTGGGACGTTAGTTTTATTCCTACCTAAATTCGTTATGTTGTCCTAGAGGTGTATTTCTTTTTTGGTATCCTGCGTAGCTTGTTTTATATTTATTGTTACAATGTAGGTTTAATGTGGCTCTAGTTTTAGTAAATACGTTATTTTCAAAGATGATAAATGAAAATTATTTAGGCCATGTAGTATTAGTGAACCCGCATTTGCATTGAAGATATGCGAAATCGTGGTAACTATTTTTTTTTCCTTTTTAGGGTTCCGTAGCCAAATGGCAAAAAACGGAACGATTCGAGATTCGTCATGTCTGTCTGTCTGTCTGTCTGTCTGTCTGTCTGTCCGTCCGTATGTCACAGCCACTTTTTTCCGAAACTATAGGAGCTATGCTGTTGAAACTTAGTAAGTAGATGTATTCTGTGAACCGCATTAAGATTTTCACACAAAAATAAAAAAAAGCAATAAATTTTGGGGGTCCCCATACTTAGAACTGAAACTCAAATTTTTTTTTTCATCAAACCCATACGTGTGGGTATAGGTGGGGATAGGTCTTCAAAAATGGTATTGAGGTTTCTAATGTCATTTTTTTCTAAATTGAATAGTTTACGCGAGAGACACTTCCAAAGTGGTAAAATGTGTACTTCTAAAATAAGAGAATGATAAAACTAAAAAAAAATATATGATGTACATTACCATGTAAACTACCAACGATAATTGGTTTGAACGAGATCTAGTAAGTAGTTTTTTTTTTAATACGTCATAAATCTAAAAAAATACACTATTATTAAAACATCGATCAAAGTTACAACGAACTACGAGAACTTTTATATTATGTTACTTGCTCCTACGGAACCCTCCATGGGCGAGTCCGACTCGCACTTGGCCGGTTTTTTTGTATTAAATGTTATGAGGATAATTACTACACCCAGTAGAGTTTACAGAGTGATCATATGATATTGATACTGCCACAAAAAATGCAACTAAAGTTGAAGTTTTGTTTAAAACAATAGGAAAGATTCCAACCAAATTTTTTGCTTTCACTTTCAATGAAGGTATCAATAAATATTTGTTACAAAATCATTTTGACTAATGCACTTAATGAAATTTCCTTGCAATACCTTCATACAAGACTGCGCTAATATTAATGTATGCTAATTGTAAGCGGTTACCGGTTACAGATTAGACTAGTTTGCCACTCCCCCAGGGCGTCATAAGAAGCCACCAGCAACTAAGGGATTATATACAAGCAGCCTGGCCATGGACATCCGTCTATGAATTAATAAGCGCAATTACGTCTGGAGGCAATGATCTACCTTGTAGCTATGCCTTCCGACTGATAAAATAATCATAAGCCACAAGCTTACAAGCACAAAAAAAAGACCCAAAAACTGACTTTTATGTTTAGGGTTCCGTACCTCAAAAGGAAAAAGCAGAACCCCACATATCCGTCTATCTGTCTCTCAAGACCCTTTGTCTCGGGAACGCGTGAATATATTGAGTTGAAATTAAAACCACATACTCAAGTCTGCGGTCCCTTGAAGCTGTGAAAAAATCAAACTTCTGAGTTAACAAAAAAAAAGATACGGCCTTTAATGTCGTAAAAAACGCATATTTCGATTCACAAGGAAATCAAAATTCATAGGGATTGTCCCCGTTCGTATCCCCGTTGACTTAGAATCCTGAAATTTGGCATGATAAAATAAGTATAGGAAAAAATCTGAAAACTGTAAATTAACGGTGACGTAACAAAAAAAATTGTGATACGAAAAAATCTTTGTAACTCAATTCGGAAATTGACCAATTTCATATGTATGTTTGTACGGAACCCTCAGTGCGTGAGTCCGACTCGCACTTGCCCGGTTTTTTGTAATTGGATTATTGCTGATATTTCAATCCTGGATTCGATTCTCGGATGGAACAAAGCTTAGGGTATTTCTGTTAAAACTCTCCTGTAATAAGGCTGAAATTGAAATAATTCCCTGTGGATGGTAACAGGATCATCCTCTATGAAATGAACCGTGATACTTTTTCGTCGTGTGTAATAGATAAAAACGACACCATTAGGTATTTACACCAGGTAATAACTTTCAAGAAGCTGTACTAATTTATTTAACAATTTATCTTTAAAGTCATAACTCTATATGAGCCAATCTGCAGCGGTCGGTAAGTTTAATGAAATTTAATTAACTTCAACAGTTCGCTAGATTTATTATCGGCTATAAAATCTGGAGTATTAACGATAAACTTGCACTTGCGGCTCGCGGGTACGCGGTGTAAAGAAAATAAACTTACTAGAGCTCCGTATTCACTAGGTACACACACAATTATTATTACACTTTTGTTTACATCAGTTCTGAAACTCTGGTAATTAAGTACTAGACTCCATTATATGTACCAAAAAGTAATTTTATCCTAAATCGCAAATAAAGTTTTTCCCACTCCAATCAATGGGTAATGTATTTCGAATCTGGTGGAGGGAAAACCGTCTAGTAAAAGAATAAGGATGCACACAATTAAATGTGACGTCATCTCTATTAAGGTTACGTGTGTACAAAAGAGATAGCGATATATATTTCCATCACACCCCCACTCTATGCCTATATTTGATATTTTAATAGCTACTTTATAATAACCAATTATGATGCTGTTTTCAGAAAAAACATCGTCTTCACTTTAATAATTTATGTTGAAGAGAGGAAAAATACTGGAAACTTGAAAAACATTGCCAGCCCAAACCGGTAAAGGATTGATGAAGAGATTTTGGATTGTAATTTAAAAAAAAAACTTTTAGTTTGCAGAAATGTCTTCTAATATATACAATTTCGTGTCACAGTGTTTTTTTATCAAATTCCTCCGAAACGGCTTGACTGATTTTTATGTTTTTTGGGGCATAGGTAAGTATATGGTACATCTAAGAATAAGTATTAGGCTATTTTTTGTACCTTCTCTAAAACTAATTTAAAACAACTCATTACTAAGTAATGTTCGTCTAGTGAACACACGGCTTTATAAAAGCCGGAAATTATGAAGTACAGACTTGTGTCGGACTAGTTTTTACCGGCAGCTTCGCGCGGATATCATTTTTAGATTTCCGCTAGTATGACACGGAGCGGAAGGTTTTATGTGTAGAAGAAATATTTCTACCAATTTTTTCATTTCCTAATACTGGGGAATGAAAGATTTTCGTGATGTTTTTCCGAAATTGATACTGTACACATACTAGGATGTCGTGACCGTTGATGAGCGGAAAGTAACAGATTATTGCGAAATGATCATTGTTTTTTCTTGTCTTAACATACAATAAACTGTAATGATACTGATAATAATATATGAATTATTTAATTAGGACGCCCGTGCTCGTAATATTTTTGCGATCTTCCCCTTATAGCTTCACGATCTCTTTTGGTTTACCAATAAAAATCCCCATTTTCTTATTCGATATCTGATTCCGATTACTTCGTCCGTAAAATGATGAATTTCTGCTGTTTCACGAAGCGTGTTTCTTTTGATCTTTGCAATCGTTAGGGAAAATAGTTCGATTCCCATATTCTTTTATTTTTTCCTTAAAAATGTTTAGGGTAGGTTGGTAGTAGCTCGTTACTATGCATGAAAACTACTACCCACCCGAAAATATTGTAACAGTTGCTCTTAAACCTGTAAAGGTCAAGCCAGTAAATCTAAGTTGGGCTACTTACATTATTAAACTTCATGCTCTTGTTGCTTTTTGGATTAGTCGTCTCTGTAGACCCAGGCTTTATGCCTTAACTATGGTTGAAAATAGTGTGAATGACCACCATAAAAAGAGCTAAATCGAATGAATTTTTGCTTGTCCTACCTATTTTATTCAATCTGTGCCTATCAATTTTTTTTTTTTTTTGGGTGGGGGAAGTCATGAAAAATATCCTCCCGCTTAAGGCGGAGCCAGAAAAAATGTCAGACTTACACTGACTAAACCTTGCAATTTGTGATGGCGAGCAATGAATGGGTAGCTCGTCGTCCGCGAGCCTGCACCTGCGGTGGTTGGGAATCACCCTGTGACTCCCAATGCTCAGGGTATCTCCTGGGGTCGGGGTTACTTCTTTCTCACGCTTTCCGCCACCTCCTTTGCTCTTATTACTGCTTCGCAAAAGGAGGTAACTGCTTCCCGTACTCTCGCTCCTTACCATGGCCTGGACCAAAGCCGTCCGTCGTCGATCGCGCCTACGAGGATACAGTGGTGCTCCGCCCTAGCGAGATAAACTTCCACCATACGCTTAACCGTTGTCCTCAAAGTGGTACACGTTTTTTTTTTGCGGAATCTAAAACAGGAATCTTCCGAAACAACATGTCCGGTTAGGACATGCGTCTGAAAGAAAGTGAGGACGCCGTGGCAGCTCTAACTACTTCTCAAAGATGCAAAATTTTCCTTCCTTCCTTCCTTCCTAATGACTTTTCATTTAATTTTCTGAGTTTCGCTATCTACTTAATAAATTCGGTTTTACTTTAAACGACAATTACAAAAATCATAACTCCAATTTGTGTCGGTAACCAAAAACTCAAAGAACGTAATAAAACAAACTAAGTATAATTAAGAATTGAATTACGACGAAAAATAACGATGGTGTTAATTAAACTAGACAATGAACGAATAAAAAATATTTAATGGCTACTGAAAATTTGCTTTAACGATTCAATAAAGGAAGTAGGACAAGATATTATGGACGTTACGACTGTTTTAATTATGTTCTATGTGCTAGATCATATTTTTTTACAGTATTACTCGGAGATGAGTCGAGAAGTGGGTGTTTATTGCGAGTAAATTATGGTCGTGCGAGAAAAATGGGCGATAATGAGGAAATAATTGTGGAAATAAAGTTCTTGATGCAGACTATCATTATTTTTGACGTCTATGAAAGACTTCAAATGTGTTATGTATTTAAGTAACTGACAGATTTTTTAGTTTAATTTAAAAATAAAAATCGTTGCCTATGCGGGTATTGGGTAGTCCTGTGTTGTGGGTGCGTTCACAAACATGCAAACTCACACACAAGACATCCAGACCCGAAACAACTATCTGTAAGCCGTACATTTTTCCGTACGGAAATTGAACCCACGACACTCAGCACTGCAACTAATAGCTCAACCACTGCGCCAATTGCGTCGTTTAAAAACACATATTATAGTAGAAAAATACTTCAAGATCTACTCAGTGTACAGTAAATCAATCAAATCAGAGCCTATAGCAATCCACTGCTGGACAATAATAGAAGATGCACTACAACACCTGATTCTCAATTTTCCAACTTAAACAATAATGCTATAAAAAACCTAAATAAATTATGATAATCCGTCAATCTGAAAAACGCGCCAATTAATCTAGGTACGTACACTAATATTATAAAGAGGTGAAGTTTGTACCTAAGTTTGTTTAATAAATATGAAATAATCCTTGGAACTACTGAATCAATTTATTCGTGAGTGACATAGGCTATTTTTGATTGTGATTAATGATATTTTTACGTCAAAAATGTTTGACGCCCAGCTAATAACATTCGAGTATTTGAGAAAGACTGAGCAGACTCATACAGTTTTGTTCAGCCATTTTTTTTTTACATTTATTGTTTTAGGTTCTCTGTGGGGTACAGGAGATATACAACAAAGTGTAGACAAATATGTTTCGCTAACTTCCTGTTAACTTGATTATTCTATCGTTCGATCGAATCAGAAATAAAGATATCAACAGAAGGAACAAAGTTACTGACATAACCCAAGAATTGCCATACTTAAGCGGCAGTTGGCTGAACTTGCTGCTTGCTGTTAGAATAAATTGTTCATGAACCTGATGACCTAGTGAGGGTTCCAGGAATTCGATGAATGTGAGACGAACAGATCCGGTTATTGTGGTGATACTTGGGGAAAGCTTATGCCCAGTAGTAGATTGGAATCAATGCTAGGTAACCTATTGCTCTGGTAAGGTCAAATTGTTTGAAGGATGCAAAGACAACCGACAGAACGCCGTGAGTTTTAGTCAATGAAAACCTGTCTCTCCTTTTCGCTCCACCCAGAGCGAGAGACGTTATTTGATTTCCCACGTAAACAAGGTTGTCTATTGCTGTTAAGTCACAACCTTCTAAATTTAAACTAACCAAATTTCAGAACTAAAAAACGCTTTCAAAAAGAAAAAGAGCACCACATTCCTTTAGCCTACACGTTTGTAACAAAGCAGCACACAAAATTGTTTTAATTAAAATTTGTTTATTGTTACAAGACAAGCCCTAGTTTAGACGGCGCAAGTTTTAGGCATAACTAAGTAATAAGAGTTGGAGCGCTAGTTAAGACATAATAAAGTTTTGCTCAAGTACTACGAGGTACAAGGATCGAGGCACTCAGGTAATTTTTAAGATATATGGTGTTATTTCTTGAACTTAAAAGTTTATTCATATTGATAGAGCTGTTTGTTATCATTTCTCCAACCCTTTTATTTACATCTTTACCATTTTGAGTACATACAAATTATATCAGCCGCTATCAGAATAATTCGAAAAAGAAACTCGAGGTACAGGAATGCAAAGCAAAGAATATATAGGTGTGGTTTTAGTCAGTAGAAGTCTGACACGCCCTCTCGCTCCACCCTAGAGCAGGAGAAGACATTGGATGATTTCCAGCCTTAAAAAAAACCGCGGCATGTTTCATCTACCTATTTGTTCATAAAGATGCACAAAGTGTTCCAATGATCACACTTTAACGCCCATTGAGCATGTTCTATTCAACGAGTACAAAATTTTAATTTTCTAATTCTTTAGGTGTTGTTAATCGATTAAATCTTCACATAAATCAGTCTTTCATTTAATAACCACGCGTTGAAGTAAGCGACAAATTATCTCATCTGTAGGTTCACCTTTTGAAGATTTTCAGCTTTGAGCTTTCAGTTCAATGGACAAGTACTTACACGTAAGCAATTTCGGTAAAAACCTGTTAGAAAGGGTAAGTTTTTAAGCCTTTTCTCAATTGCCTTAGGGAAGACCAGTTTTTACGTGGAGAACCTGCTTATCAAATACTAAACAAAATAGGAAAAAGGGACCTCAAAATTTGACAAATAAAACTCAATATAACTAGGTGTGAATAAAACTAGGTATAATAACAATAATATTCCACAACTATCACACAACGCCATCTAATCTCAAGCTAAGCAGAGCTTGTGTTATGAGTACTAGACAACTGATAAACATACTTATATATACAGTGTACGAAATGCTATTTCTATTAGCTATGTTTGTGTTGATATTCTTGCTTCATTCTATCTTTCTAGCTTGTCATGCTATGCTGGTGCTGCCTATGTGGCTACGATCTCGTCGATAGTTATATTTTTGAGCCATTTGGGATTTCAACTCTTACATTCTGGAGTTCAAAAGCTCATATATTATTTAAAAATCTTTTTAAACGCATAGTTGTTACTTTGTGTGACTCAAGAGCTGGTTTTATCTTAGTCAGAGGATAAGTATTGCCGTCATCATTATCATCATTTCCACTGTAGGACATAGGCCTCCCCCAATCGTCGCCACAACGAACGTTCCTGTGCGTCTCGCATCCATCGGTTTCCTGCAACCTTCACCAGGTCATCGGTACACCTTGTAGGCGGCCTTCCAACGCTGCGTCTTCCGAAGAATTGCCATAAAGTGTGACAATGCCGCCCATCTTATTAACATATTACGAGTTGACTGTGATAAGAAGTTTTTTGACACTATTTTTAAGCTATTGCATAGCTTCTATCGCGGGCCTTGAGCGTGGAGACCGAATCCAGAAATTCCGTAACGAAAATAACCTAACACCCCCCCACTCATTTGTTTTTTGAGCGTGGTGACCGATAAGAAAACAAATGAGTGAACAATCAGTCAAAATTCAATTCAATGTGTGAAAGTGTAACTTCAATTAATATCAAAGAAAAAAATACAAAGGAAAATAAATAAAATAAATAAATAATTATAATTGCATAAGTTGATAAAAATGCTATGCAATAGCTTTACCGCGGCAGTCCCCGAGTGCCACACGTCTTTTTTTTAGTTTATTTAAGGTTGCTTTTTTATTTTATGTGTTTATTAGTCAACCCAATTTGCTACTAAAACAGCTTTATTTAAGCTCAAATAATCACAATTTTAGCCAAATGACCAAGCTCAAATAATAGCATGATATCTACTGAATCACAGGCTAGTCCACAATCCGTGAGCCCCACAGCAGCACCCGGCGACGTCAGACGCTGCAAGTCGCACAACTTCCTGACTCGCTGACGTCAACTCTTGTGAGTCTGGACAAGGACTAACTAACTTACGCCGTATGTCATGCACAAATAAAAGGTCACCACTTATTTAAGCTCCTTTATCTTAACAGTACCTAGTTTTTGTAACATAACACTTACGCGGAATGTTTTTTCACTACTTTTCCCTTTTGTTTTTTTTCCTAATTGTTCTGTACCGGTGACGACATGCATGGACATTTTTCAATGATAGTTATTAACCTTATATTCTCTTAACCAATTAAATTATACCTAACATGTAAGCACTCTTTTATTTTGCAATTATCGTTTACCTATATATAAAGGCTCGTAATTAGCTATTTCTTAATATTACACTCTTTATATCAAGCCTTGTTTGCAAGCCTTCAGTAAAATAAAAATAAATATTTCACTGAAATTTCAGGAGTGCAGTTATTTTTTATCTACTTTATATGAATTTATTTTTTACCAATATATCTGTTACTAATTTCACGTCACAATACGTGTATTCCCTATTATTTTTTTAATGTTTATTTTGATGTCATTTTATTATATAAAAGTCGGTTGTTTACCAACTATCAATATCTACACTGATTTTCTAATAATTAACAAAATCAACTTGACGGATGTGAACTCAGATCCACGCGAGACACAATGGTTTTTTTAATTATTTCTCTAATTGCCGGAAAAGAGGAGCTCCTATTAGCCGATGACCTTGAAATTGTTTTTACCCCGTTTTCCCTATATTATTACCCTTGAACGATTAATCTACGTAAATATGGGAGCCTTATGGAGAGAAAACTGACGTACGTCCACCCATCCTAGGCCTAAACGACCTGTTATTTGACATTTTGAAGTTATGATTTACAAAATTAAAATGCTAATATCTCAAAAAAAAATGTACTGTTACTATACAAAGTATTTGCACAATATTTACAATCATTATAATATATTCTCTATCGTCAGGTATAAATTTCGTGTGGGTAATCGCTTAGGTAAAAAGTTTATGCGCAAACAGTAAACGCAAGTAGACATTTTTTTATAATTTATTTTACAAACGTAAAACAATAAACGAAAAAAATATTTGTACAGAACTGTAGTCCATGAATATTGCATTATATTTTTTTCAGAATTTCATGATGCACTTTAATGTACTTTATCCAAGTTGAAAATAGGCTTTCAAAA
The DNA here is from genome assembly GCA_910589285.2 of Mythimna ferrago. NCBI lineage: Eukaryota > Metazoa > Arthropoda > Insecta > Lepidoptera > Noctuidae > Mythimna > Mythimna ferrago. The sequence continues at coordinate 21,577,847 of OU342689.1, forward strand.
GGTAATCTTAAAAGTAATTTTGTAAAAAGTAGTTTAGTTACAATTTTTTTTATCTATTGCAAAAATACAATATCTACTTACCTACTTACTATTGCAAAAATTTATGTCAAACATGCCATTTCCCAGTAGGTACACAAACGTCATTACAAAAACAAAAAATCTTCAGACCCTGTTTCACAAGAATAGCTAAAATCGTTACTGTCAGTTTGTACCCTGCCCGCACAGTATCGTTTATTATAAAACAGTAGCGCAACCATTTGAGTAGAGAACTCAAAACCGTCTCGATACTAAACTTTCAGAACAAGACCTTACTAAGCAAATGGACGCTAAAAACGGACATTAAAAGGAAATTGAAATATTAATGCTATTTGTTTATTATTATTATTTATTTATATAAATTATCTATTTATCTGGCTTTTATGTTTTTCAAACCAATAATGTTCATTTCATACGGAATAAGTTTTTTAAGCTATTGCATAGCTTCTATCGTGGGCCTTGAGCGTGGAGACCGAATCCAGAAATTCCGTAACGAAAATAACCTAACACCCCCCACTCATTTGTTTTTGAGCGTGGTGACCGATAAGAAAACAAATGAGTGAACAATAAATCAAAATTCAATTCAATGTGTGAAAGTGTAACTTCAATTAATATCAAAGAAAAAAAAACAAAGGAAAAAAAATACTGCATAAATAAAATAAATAAATTATTATAATTACATAAGTTGATAAAAATGCTATGCAATAGCTTTACCGTGGCAGTCCCCGAGTGCCACATTTTTGTTTTTTTTTTTTATCTAAATTATGCTACTGATGTTACTATATACTATGTCATAATGGAGTCACGTAGGGTGGCCAACTTTTATTAGATCCATCATGTCGGCTGCGGTGCATTAAACCATGTTTTCACGCATCATTTTCTAAGAATATTGTAACGTGTATACTGTTCTGTTTTGGGATCACGTCTCTCGGTTATGAAGAGTCTGAAGAGTATGAAGGTCTACGTGGTCGGGTGAAACCATAAAGTTGAAAATGTAATTGAGAGGTTATTTTATGATAATGATACGGATACGAGAAAAGCAATGGTTTAATTATTACTTTATTTACTCAATTGCAGCTGCGGTCTTTATTTCGAAGTAAAAAACGTAGGTTCCACCAGCCCCTAAAGATGCAAGATTGTTTGAAACAATTATCGCCTTGGAACTCACAAATCAACTGAAAAAATATGAGTTGGTTTAAGTAAAAAAAAACCTGACACTCCCTCTCGCTCTATTGATTTCCTACCCCAAAAAAAATCCACAAGCGCCTGTAACATAATATTTATCACAAATGCTAAACCTCGTAAAAACAACAGTAGCTTCTTTTGGCGTACATCAAACTAAAAACTATGATTATCCAAGTGACTAAACCTATAATGATTGCACATGGTGAATAATGTATCAAATTTAACCTAGCGTATTATTAGGCCCATTTATTACCAATATAAAACTATAGATACTGTGAATCGGCTTAGCAATATGGTGAAACATTTATACCAATCACGAGTCAATTATTCAACATCAAACTACAATTTTGAGGAGTAATGTACTGTGTAATAATGTACATTGGAGCTTGCCACGGATTAGTAAGAATGGAAAAATACCAAGCGTTGTTGATAATCAGTTTGATCTGCAAATGTTACACTTTGTGTGACTTATCACAAAGCGGTATTTTATCACTGGCGCCTAGCATTATTACCATACCGTTTTTTGACACATTGACGAGTAATTATTAGATTTCTATATCTCTCACGAAATGTCATATTTACTAAACCCCATTTGTAAATAGAATCACGAAGTTTTCGATATTTATGTAAGTAAATTTTCATTCTCGGATATTATCTCTCCATTAGTACCTTCTCCGTGGCGCCAGCGTGAATTGTTCAGCCGGCTGCGTGTTACTCTGTATATTAGGCGATTTGTTATGTTGTTGCCCAATTTTCTCGCTACACTGTGCCCGCCATGCTGCGTTGTAAAATAGGAGGCCATGGCTAAAAATTCAGCGTAAAATTATGTCGAATGACGGGATGACGGATATTGGTATAATCAATCTATTACGGCTTCATTGGTATGTTGTTTATTCTGTGCTTTCGTTCGTGTGGCTTTACCGAGCGTGGAATGTACTCTTTTTTTGTTATTTAAGGTGATCCGTCTATTTGATCAATAAAGAAAAATATACAACTGACGTAAGAATGCTTATTGCAAATAAAATAAATCCGATATAAGTTATAAAATTCCTAAAAATCTGAAGAGGATCTATTTAAACGTGTTTTAATGACCTATCGCAGATGTGATCAAATATAACGTTTCTGGTCAGTTTTATTAAATTTCTAAAATTTGGCCTAAACCATATTCATGAATTTAACAGACTATTCAGTTTGTTAAATCTGTGTGTCACACACTACACACTCTACAATAGATGAAATAATACACTGACATAAGATCCAACGTAAGTGTTTGGTATTAGTAGATATTAGTTGATTGAAATATACATATTTTGAAATGAGCAATATTATTGTACTCTATTGCAACATTTTTGAAAATATCTTTACAATGTTAAAACGACTTCACAGCAAACAAATAAGCCACTGACGGCGGTCACCTTCTTCTACGAAGCAACAATGTCAGCAAAGGAGGCGGCTTAAATCTTAAGGTTCGTGAAATCACCGAGCCGCCTCAGCCCTCGTCGGAGACAGCCTAGGCGTCGACAGTTAGAGACGTCGAGAATCTCTCAGGCGTGGGTTGCGGACAGCGATCTATTACCAGGACAGTGAACTATCCATAGTTCATCCAGACCAACCTCGAGTCGAAGGCACATTGCTTTACTCGCACCTCAAAGAGATGTCAGCAAGATTGTCGAGGCCTGTTTGGGCCGATGCCTAGAAAGACGAGAGAGTTACCTTGCCCCTCGCAAAGAGTAACTAAAGGAATACTGTGGGTTTTAGTCAGTAAAAGTCTGACATTCTTTCACGTTCTACCCAGAGCGTGAGATATAGCTAGTTGAAAAAAAAAATGTTTTTTTTATTGTAATCGTAATAAGAATGTTAAGCAATGTAGTTAAAACAAATACTCGTAAGTTGTGTATAAATTCTTGTTAGAAATTAAAAGCTCTCAAATCTAAAGCTATTAAAAAGAAATCCAAATGATGCCAAATACCATCTTAAACACCACGCCAACCTCAAATAAAGTGCATTGAACCCCATTCAACTGACAGTAATAAATATCGTCGAATATTTTCCACGCCACGTTTAATATTAGATCCAACGAATTTCGTTCGCCATTGTTTCTCTAAACTTCTACTAGTTTATAATAGTCTGCTTAAAGGGTAGTTGCTGTTTGGTCCACACAAAATAATTTGTGTGAAATTTTTATTTTAGGAGCACTAGCATGTGTAGGCATGTCTGGTTTTAGGCATTGTGCGTAGGGGTTTCGGAATAGTGTTCTGAGAGGTCACGGAATCCTTTACATATATATAGCTCGTAGTGATCACTGGAGTGAGTTTAGTGAAGCACACTCTGCCTGTCCTTTTCCCCAAGAAGGTTTCCCGAACAAAACCACAAAACAAGAAATCTGAATGGGCCTCTAAAACAAAGCGATTCGAGAGGTCCGGTTTGAAATCAAATAAGTAGTTACAGAATAGAACCAGTAAGTCTTACGGAAGACTACACATAGTTTCACTATTATGGTTTTATAAATACACGTATATCGCCACATTATACACAAAAAAAAATATACTCAAAGTCAAATAAATATTTTTAGGAAAATAAACAGACACACGCTTTGGCATACTTTTATTCCAAAAGTTGAAAACCGTCTTACTATTGAAATATCAACCCTAAGATAAATCCAATTACCTATTTTAACAAAACACATTTTCCTTAATATTTCGTAATTATGAAAGAGGCGAGACGTGAACATTCACCTTAACTCTAACAACATACAGGGTGCGTCTCGCTGTGTTAGTTTTTATTTAACTTTGTGTTGCTCTAATGCCAACGATGTTTCAAACTTTTTGTTATTATATTATGTTAGGAATACCGTTGAAAACATTATGGAGATTTGAGTTCGTAAGTTGTTTAACACAATTAGTTGTAAATGCACGAAGTATACTTTTAGTTACGTAAGACGCCTAACCTGGTGTATTACAAAAAGAAAATCAAATTTTAGCGATATCCGTGATCTAAGGAAAAGTAATGAGTAACTTTGGCCAAGAACTAAAAATTCGAAGATATGTGGTATCCATCAACACACACTAGGCCAGCGTGGCGCATTATCCCCTCTTTTAGACAAAAGGCCAGATTCCCAACAGCATGAATATTAAAAAGGGTGATTTTGCTCTGCTATGCTTTGATTACTGCTTCGTTACCTTTATAGCCTTCCTCGATAAAAGGGCTCTCTAACATTAAACTAATTTTCAATTCAATGCGATGTTTTAAATACTTTGTCTTACCCTCAGCTTTATCCTCAAATTTCAAGTTTATTTTTAAAACATTCAACCATGTCATTTCCAACAGGATAAGCGAGGCATCCGCCAATCCTAATTAAAACTGCTTCAATTGCACGGTATGATACTCCTTATTTTCCGACTGATTTTAACTGTGGAATACAAAGTTAAATACCCATTGCAAACTGGTCTGTTTTATTTTTTCTACTTCAAAGTTTAAATTAATCCATAGAAACCAACCAATTAGAACGGAAAACCTTGACACCAAAAGGTCTTCCCATTAATCTTTCAACCACAGTACCTTAAATGTCACCTACAGGGAAAGAAATAAAAAGAGCGTCGTTCCATTTCATGTAACAATTAGAAGGAGGGAGTAAAAAAGGCCAAGGCTTAGGGACCCCACAATAAATTATTAAGGAGACAAAGTTTGTCTGTACTTTTTTTTATTTCTAAGGAGAAACTTGGACAGTCATTAATCCTCTAGCCGACGTATTAAACGGGATAAAGCGATTTTTATTACGCCAACTTTCCTTAACGTCGATTTAAAATAATCTTCGGTTACATTCGAATTATTTGTAACAGCTTCACAATCGTTTGAGAGTTTTTCGGGGCTCGTCGGGGTTGAGTTGAATTTTAAAGGACCTAATCGTTCATTTGATTTGGTCCTGACTCTTTTTCTTTTATCGGTTTCTTTCGTAATTTGTAGATGTTGTGTAAACTTTGGGACAATTTATGTTGTTTATAGAATTCAATTTATTTTAGGTAATTTAGTTTTATTCAAGTTGGAATGAGAGAATTTTCCGTACTTTTTTATTTTTCTTTTATTGTTAAACAGTGTCGGGTTAATTGTTTTTTACATTTATAAAAGTCAATATTGAATAAGCAAGTAAATAGGTAAGTACCTATTACCATAGTATATAGGCGATGTGGAAGAGTTTTTTGACGCCATATCTTAGTTTGATTTTAGTTAGTTGTAATTAGCGTAGGGTTTTATATTATATTTTTTTGTAATTTACTGTAATTGTAGTTTTAAGTTGTGTATGTAATAAGTTAAATTAATTTAAATAATAAAATAATTGATTTCAGTACCTACTACATACACAAAACCACATTGGATACAACAAAATCACATTGAGCTGATGAAAATTCAAAGAACAATAATAACTATTTCACAACAGTTTTAGAAACACGACAAACCTTTTTAAAGATTACATACTTAAAGAAGCTTATTTTTCAAGTAAAATAAAGACAAGTTAAATTGAAATTATTTACATATAATTTTTGTGTACATGTAAATATGTAATTTCAATTTTATTCGTATCTTGCTTCTGCCAATAATTTCGCTCAAATGACAGTAAAATTTTTTCTAAAGGAACATATTTACGATATAAAAAGTATCCTACGTCCTAATTCGGCACATATTCTACCCGAATTCGGCCCCTGCGGTTGCTGATAATTCCTTGAGGCTCGCGGGAACAGTGCGCGCCGTCGACAACTTGGGCTCGGTCCGGTTACGCTACCTATTGCTCGCCGTCTGCAAGTCCGCGCCTACGGTGGCTAGAAATCGAGATCGGAATCCCGGCGGCGGCTGGGGCGCTGTGAGCGCCGTTGCCTGATGCGGTCGGCCCCCTCCTTTGCTAGAATTACTGCTTCGCAAGAGGAGGCGACCGCCTGCCACTCCTCCTCGGTCCGGACCATGGCCTGTACCAAGGCCTGGCGCGAGAGATCGCCGCCGCCGATCGCCCTCCCGAGGGCACGGCGATGCTATGCCCAAGCGGGGCACACCTCTACTACGTGCTCCATCGTTTCCTCCGGGCGTTCCGCACAGTAGCAACACCCGGGCGTCACGACCGCACGAATCCGGTGCAGGAACCTACCGAGCTTACCATGTCCGGTGAGAACCTGCGTCATGCGGAAGGTGAGGACGCCGTGAGGTCTTTCCAGCCACGCCTCAAACACTTACCGCCATAATTGTGGCGTGTCCTGCTCTAGGTTGCGATGGTCGCTGACGCCATTTCACCATGAGATCCCGCCGGAGCTCTTTCCGCCATGCCGACGTACTTTGAGTACCTAGTTTAGGATAATTTGCTAGCCTGTAGAGCCTTAGAATAGAATATACTTTATTGTACACCAAAATAGAAGCAAAACTTTTAAACAAACAGTCTACAAGGGCGGTCTTATGGCAGAAACCGATAACAACTAGACAACCTTTGGATGGTCTGTGCGAACTTTTTATCAGCTTCACAAAATCGCCGCAGGATTGTGTCAAAGCTCACATTGTAATCCTTGCGAATGCCTGCCATTTCCTGATCTATTGATTTCATATGAAAAATAAACTGCAATTTGTTGTCATAAGCTAGAAGTGTTATATTTTATTAAAACGGAATAGTATACAAAATGTGTTATGTATTTATGCAATATATTCAGCAGTCTGTCTAAAACAAACTACATTTTCATGAAAAAACAAGAAATTATCGTACATTTTATTACTATATATATACCTATAATTTCTGCAGTCTTACAGTATTACAAAAGTAAAAGAAACCTTTTCCGTCGGTTTGTATTTTGCCTGCTGCGGTCTTCCCGTCCGAATATAATTTGGGTGTCTTCAAGGCTAGAGTGAATAGGCTCTTAAGAAACTAGTGCGCATCACCATCAGAGATTGCATCACTACTTACCGTCAGGTGGGATCGCAGTGAAGCCCTAGTTTATATAAATGCATAAAAAATCGGTCTTTTGAAATCGTTGGAGGTCTTTTGACTCTGTGGATCATAAATAAAGATTCCTACTATTCTAGCAGCACTCAGTTGACCCTTACCTTCTTGTGTCATGGTAATGGATTCATATACATAACCGTGACACATATTTCCTATTTGTGTTATATTTAATTATATAGAAAATCTTGTGTACTTTTTATTATAAATCGATGCTGATTATGAGCGATGTATTACATAATTTTGGGAAGTAAACTTAGTTTTCCTGCAAGTTCCATGAGAATCCATTGGGATTCCCATGGAACTTGCAGGAAAACTAAGTACACAAAACTACGAAAGTATGAGAGAGCTTCCTTGAAACCAATAGCCAATTTCTCCAAGTTGATTGTCAATACATTTGATATATCGCTAGGTTCCCCGTTTAAATGTTATAGCAGCCTGACACGGCTAATGTTGGTCGCGCACAGTTTACACGGCAAACGCATTAACACCGCAAATTTGTTACGACGTTACAAAGATAACACGTACGGTATGTTTGCGGACAAAGCCAATAATATTTGATAAATGTTAGCGGCTTTTAGAAGATGTGTTTTAAGAAAATATACTTTGGTTGTTATTGGTGGTTGTGCTCTGGTGTGAAATGGTTGGCGAATGTTTTGGCTCTTTAGTAAATAAGTCGAATAAACCAAGTCCTAAAACTCAGACAATATTTATTGAGTGTCATAATTAAAATAGAAAAAACTTTTTTATTCTTAGCTACGGTTTCGCAAACGACGAACAATGGGTAGCTCACCGCCCGACCGTTTGCCAAGAGAACCAAGCACAATTCGATGGCGCGTTTTGTTCCTCATGTGTTTTAAAGAGATGTCACCAAAACCGAAGGAGTTCAGTTGCGTCGATGCCTGCTAGGAATTGTTTTTTTTTTTCACGCGACACACGATGACGCACGCCACGACACGTGGGGTTGCGACAGTCGAGGAGAGGATACCTGCTAGGGCTGCGGGAATGATTGAATGAATTACTATGGCCCTGAAGGAACGCAGGTGCTTTAGTCAAAAAAATCCGTCCGTCCAGAACGAGAGAAGTTATTTTGATTTTCGCTCTTTTATTTTTAGTATTTTAATTATTGTCATATCACCGGCTTCCCTCAATGTAAGTATCTATAACAGTTAATCTTAATTACGTACCTACTATAAAAGCAAAAATGCAAGATGCCGTACTTGCACGTGAAACGTGATCATGAAAACTACTATCATCGTGAAGTCATTTCCCGTCTTGATTTCAGTTCAATTAGTCAGTACAAATCTTACTTATAAATCTTATAAAAGATTACAAAAACAAAAGGAATATTATACTGTACTGGCAAACAATATTTTCGTTTGATACACTTAATCTCAAGTAAGCCGTTTTGACACACGTCACCTCCAGAAATTAAGTTTTAGTTATTTATATAAAGGACAACGCTTTATGAATGATTTTTTTTCCGAATGAACGAGTTACATTTTTTTTAAAAGTGGCAAGGTCGTGAACGATCCTTAACGCCTTTCAATTCGACTTATCTACCCGTCAACCACTAATACTGACTTGTACTTGTTTCATAGCTGAGAGTTTATGTTGATCTCAGATTTCTTATTAGGTACACGTACAAATATCAACAAATGCGCGATTATGCATAATGTCCAAAATTAGCAAAATTACAATTTACATTCACATCTCATGCGGTTGCATAATTCAAAATATACTATCTAAGACCTACTTTTATTTGATCAACGTTAAAAGAAGAACACGACACGACGTTTAGTTTTATTAAAATTCACAAAACAAATGGTCGTGTTGTGTCGGTCATTTGCTAAAACACAAGCTCTTTTCTTGTCAGTAATAGGCTATTAAGAAATTACAGGTGTCCCTCAGGGCTCAGGGGTCACACGGTAGTCACTACGCATTTAACTAAAAGGTCATCATTTAAACTGATTTATTTTTCGCTGCGTAGTGTACCCTGTGTGGTACATAGTCCTGGTCCATCCTGAATTTAGCTTTAGATAAGTATCCACCTTGAAAATGTAGGAAGGTGTATTAGGTGCACTGTTACTAGATAGTTTTTATCAGAAATCCTGATTACGTAATTGTGCTTGTCTCTTCAATATGTAGGAACCAAGTGCAGCTTTTGTAAAACGCACAGCGCTGTTTCCGCAGTAAGATAGTCTTTTACCAACTGGGCAGTAGAGAACACACGTTGCTGTAAAAGTAGCCTCCATACACGCTAGGCACAAACTCAAATTTACAGGCAAAATCGGAGCGTGCATGTTGCACAAATGTGCAGGTACACAAGCTTACCTGTCAGGTAAGCTTGTGTAACTGTGCATGCAAACCTGTCAGGTAAAACTTTAGATAAAAGTTTGGCAAGTTTAATATTAGTGGCATGTTTGGTGCAGTGGTTCAGCGACTGACTGCGCTGCGTGAATAAATATTTGTATGGCCTATGGTGTTCCGGGTCTAAGTCTCTTGGTTGTGTAACCCACTCACGATACAGAAGTAATTCCTAATGTGGGGCAACGGTTTTGAAGTGAAAACTTCTTTGGCGGCGTTGAGCACTTTTTCTGTAATGGGTATAAAATCTTAAACTCGCGTCAGGACACGTGACCTGATCGAAAAAGCGTAAGACGGATGGAGAGTAGACAGCTATCCCTTATCGCGCGTTGTGAAAGGGGGCTAGACGGAAAAAATTCTCACGAAAAATTGTACTGACACTTTTACTGTCAAAATATAAATCCAAGATGGCGGCTGCAAGAAATTATCAACTTTTTCGTCATGGGTGTCGTTTTCATGGTTTTCGAGGGTGTTGAAACCGATGGTACTGTCAAAATATAAATCCAAGATGGCGGCTGCAAGAAATTATCAAATTTTTCGTCATGGGTGTCGTTTTCATGGTTTTCGAGGGTGTTGAAACCGATAGAACTGTCAAAATATAAATCCAAGATGGCGGCTGCAAGAAATTATCAAATTTTTCGTCATGGGTGTCGTTTTCATGGTTTTCGAGGGTGTTGAAACCGATAGTACTGTCAAAATGTAAATCCAAGATGGCGGCTGCAAGAAATTATCAAATTTTCCGTCATGGGTGTCGTTTTCATGGTTTTCGAGGGCGTGGAAACCGATGGTACTGTCAAAATGTAAATCCAAGATGGCGGCTGCAAGAAATTATCAACTTTTTCATCATGGGTGTCGTTTTCATGGTTTTCGAGGGTGTTGAAACCGATGGTACTGTCAAAATATAAATCCAAGATGGCGGCTGCAAGAAATTATCAACTTTTTCGTCATGGGTGTCTTTTTCATGGTTTTCGAGGGTGTTGAAACCGATGGTACTGTCAAAATGTAAATCCAAGATGGCGGCTGCAAGAAATTATCAACTTTTTCGTCATGGATGTCGTTTTCATGGTTTTCGAGGGTGTTGAAACCGATGGTACTGTCAAAATATAAATCCAAGATGGCGGCTGCTAGAAATTATCAACTTTTTCGTCATGGGTGTCGTTTTCATGGTTTTCGAGGGCGTGGAAACCGATGGTACTGTCAAAATGTAAATCCAAGATGGCGGCTGCAAGAAATTATCAACTTTTTCATCATGGGTGTCGTTTTCATGGTTTTCGAGGGTGTTGAAACCGATGGTACTGTCAAAATATAAATCCAAGATGGCGGCTGCAAGAAATTATCAACTTTTTCGTCATGGATGTCGTTTTCATGGTTTTCGAGGGCGTTGAAACCGATGGTACTGTCAAAATATAAATCCAAGATGGCGGCTGCAAGAAATTATCAAATTTTTCGTCATGGGTGTCGTTTTCGTGGTTTTCGAGGGTGTTGAAACCGATAATACTGTCAAAATGTAAATCCAAGATGGCGGCTGCAAGAAATTATTAATTTTTCCGTCATGGGTATCGTTTTCATGGTTTTCGAGGGTGTTGAAACCGATAGTACTGTCAAAATATAAATCCAAGATGGTGGCTGCAAGAAATTATCAAATTTTCCGTCATGGGTGTCGTTTTCATGGTTTTCGAGGGCGTGGAAACCGATGGTACTGTCAAAATGTAACACCAAGATGGCGGCTGCAAGATATTATCAACTTTTTCGCCATGGGTGTCGTTTTCGTGGTTTTCGAGGGTGTTGAAACCGATGGTACTGTCAAAATATAAATCCAAGATGGCGGCTGCAAGAAATTATCAAATTTTCCGTCATGGGTGTCGTTTTCATGGTTTTCGAGGGCGTGGAAACCGATAGTACTGTCAAAATGTAAATCCAAGATGGCGGCTGCAAGAAATTATCAACTTTTTCGTCATGGGTGTCGTTTTCGTGGTTTTCGAGGGTGTTGAAACCGATAGTACTGTCAAAATGTAAATCCAAGATGGCGGCTGCAAGAAATTATCAACTTTTTCGCCATGGGTGTCGTTTTCGTGGTTTTCGAGGGTGTTGAAACCGATGGTACTGTCAAAATATAAATCCAAGATGGTGGCTGCAAGAAATTATCAAATTTTCCGTCATGGGTGTCGTTTTCATGGTTTTCGAGGGCGTGGAAACCGATGGTACTGTCAAAATGTAAATCCAAGATGGCGGCTGCAAGAAATTATCAACTTTTTCGCCATGGGTGTCGTTTTCGTGGTTTTCGAGGGTGTTGAAACCGATGGTACTGTCAAAATATAAATCCAAGATGGTGGCTGCAAGAAATTATCAAATTTTCCGTCATGGGTGTCGTTTTCATGGTTTTCGAGGGCGTGGAAACCGATAGTACTGTCAAAATATAAATCCAAGATGGCGGCTGCAAGAAATTAACAACTTTTTCGTCATGGGTGTCGTTTTCGTGGTTTTCGAGGGTGTTGAAACCGATAGTACTGTCAAAATGTAAAGCCAAGATGGCGGCTGCAAGAAATTATCAACTTTTTCGCCATGGGTGTCGTTTTTGTGGTTTTCGAGGGTGTTGAAACCGATGGTACTGTCAAAATATAAATCCAAGATGGTGGCTGCAAGAAATTATCAAATTTTCCGTCATGGGTGTCGTTTTCATAGTTTTCGAGGGCGTGGAAACCGATGGTACTGTCAAAATGTAAATCCAAGATGGCGGCTGCAAGAAATTATCAACTTTTTCGTCATGGGTGTCGTTTTCGTGGTTTTCGAGGGTGTTGAAACCGATAGTACTGTCAAAATATAAATCCAAGATGGTGGCTGCAAGAAATTATCAACTTTTTCATCATGGGTGTCGTTTTTATGGTTTTCGAGGGTGTTGAAACCGATAGAACTGTCAAAATATAAATCCAAGATGGTGGCTGCAAGAAATTATCAAATTTTCCGTCATGGGTGTCGTTTTCATGGTTTTCGAGGGTGTTGAAACCGATAGTACAGTCAAAATATAAATCCAAGATGGCGGCTGCAAGAAATTATCAAATTTTCCGTCATGGGTGTCGTTTTCATGGTTTTCGAGGGTGTTGAAACCGATGGTACTGTCAAAATATAAATCCAAGATGGCGGCTGCAAAAAATTATTAAATTTTTCGTCATGGGTGTCGTTTTCATGGTTTTCAAGGCTGTTGAAACCGATAGTATTGTCAAAATGTAAATCCAAGATGGCGGCTGCAAGAAATTATCAACTTTTTCCTCATGGGTGTCGTTTTCGTGGTTTTCGAGGGTGTTGAAACCGATAGTACTGTCAAAATTTAAATCTAAGATGGTGGCTGCAATAAATTATCAACTTTTTCCTCATGGGTGTCGTTTTCGTGGTTTTCGAGGGTGTTGAAACCGATAGTACTGTCAAAATTTAAATCTAAGATGGTGGCTGCAATAAATTATCAACTTTTTCGATATGGGTGTCTTTTTCATGGTTTTCGAGGTTGTTGAAGCCGATAGTGCTGTCAAAATGTAAATCTAAGATGGCGGATGTCAGAAATTATCAACTTTTTCGTCATGAGTGTCGTTTTCATGGTTTCGAAGATGTTGAAATAGTGCAGTCAAAATGTACATAAAATAGGATAGTATTTTTTAGTTATATTGTATTGGCTAGACGGAAAAAATTCTCACGAAAAGTTGTAACGACACTTTTTCTATAGTAAGCTATTGTAAGCCGTGCGGCGTGCGCATGTTTCTCTGTCTTTCTCTCTTTCTCTCTCTTATAGAAAGCAAGCCAGAACGGAACTTCGTTCCATCCGGGTGTCCCTTGACACCTCAGTAGTTTTTCGGAGAGATAAACTTTTTAATGTAAAATAATTGTAATAATTTTAAAGTGTTAAATTTTTAATGTAATATAAATTGTCATGTTTGTGTACGATAGCGCAATAAATGAATATTGTATTCTACCACATAAATGATAGTACTTTTATACTGATAAAGCAATTGGTGCAAAATTATTCCCTAACCATTCCAAAATATCAAACATGCTCAACGTTAATAATCAAGTTTTTTTTTTTATATATAAGTCCGATGTCTGATCAGCAGTGTGCTTAATTCACCCAACCTCAACGTTAGGTTTCTATCAGTGCCGTATAGCATTAAATCCCAAACATCCAAATACTTTATATAACAATCAAATACTTTTACTACTAGTATGACTTATAGGATATTTTTTGGTACCACCGAGGCGTAATAATATGTAATTACATTATCATTTATAACTGGAGTAACTACGAGTCGTAAGACCATAGGAAAATTGGGTTATTCCATGAGGACCCCGATCCCCGAGGGGGGTCCCCGAAGATCCCGAATGCGACAAATATGATTACACTTATTTTTATTTCATTTTTCTGTTGTTTTCAATTTGTACGGTCGAGATAAGCTTTACCTACTCAAGTTTATTGAGTTTATGTTGAGATTATGTTAAAAGTTAGGTAATTATTAAATATTTTTTTTTAATCTTAACAATATCGACGATTTTGTATGTTTTTTGAAAATACTGATTGAAAACTTTTACTTTTATTACTACTGTTTTATTCATGATTCTTTTTTTAGTTGATTTTTGCATGTTTTGAGACTCAAAGTTGATAATGTAATTATTTAAAAAGCATTTTTTATTTACATGTGATGTAAAAAAAACTGTTAGTTCCGTTTTTTATTTTTGCATGTTAGTATGCCACATTAAAAAGAAATACTTTAATTAAATATCCCATGTATGTGATAAATGATATTTATTTTGTAAATAGGTTTTAAAAAAAACCTTCTTGCTCTAGTAGTCTATATTGTAATGTCTAATTAAAATATTTACCTTTACCAAAGCAAAACTTTCACTTTTTCCTATTTTTAATGTAAAATATAATAATTTTAGTAAAGTAGTAATAAAATGTTGTTTAACATCTTCTGCTGGTGGTACTTTTAAGCTAAACTTTTATTTGAGTTTATCAAGATAAAAATAAACCCAGTGCTTCCTGTACGAAGCTTCTGGGGGTTGGGGTCATCAGGGAATAACCCGAAAAAATAGCTTTAAATTGAAAATTACACTTTAAATGTTTCAGATACGTACCTAAGTATAACATTAGATTTATTATAATAGACTTTACTGTACACCAAAATAGTAACATAATCTTTACACAAACAACTGTATATTATATGGTTCAATGGCAATCTCGTCACTGACAGCGATGTCCGCCCAAATACAAGAAATTGTAATTAATTGTTATCACAACTCAGGTCTACAAGATACAGGTTCTACCAAGGGAATCTAAATTAGTTATAGTTATTGATTATGTAATAATTGCAAAGTATTCCTTTTTCGTAACTAAATAAAATTATACATAGGGTGACTGGTGTACGATACTTAAACACGTGATTGTGTTGTGCTCATGATAACAAACAATTTTTATTATGAAAGCAAAGCCGAAATCGCGAAAAAAATGGCAGCTGTTCAGTACATTAGGCAAACATAAATGTACTGAACAGCTGATTTTTTTTCGCGATTACAGGTTTGTTCCCTTATTGAAAGTTGTTGGTTATCATAAGCACAATCACGTGTTTAAGTATCGTACACTAATTGCCAGTCACCCTATTTACATTATTCTTATTCTAGTCTAAGAAACTAAACCGACATAGAACAATAAGTATCGTATCTCATGCAGCGTCCGGACCACCCTCTTTGAAACTCATTGAACAGGCTTTAGGATGAATTCCCTTATCCCATTCCGTCCCAAAAACCTCATATCCAAACCGCACAGCACCGCCTCTGACGGTGTAAGGAAAAAACTACGATTCGAATGGAACGAGCCGGCCGGCCAACATATTCTACGCGCGCGCGATTAACAACCTCTGAAAATACCGTGAAATATCGTCTGAAAGTGCGTCCAAGATGATCCTGGATCCCAGCAACCAGTGAGTACCTGACTTCCAATTTTGTACCATCCTTGTAGCCTGTTTTTTAGAAACGGTTATATCGCGTCAGCCAACGTTGACGCTACACTTATTCATACCTATTCATATTTTTGGTCCTTCGAGCCGGATACCTGTAGATTACAGTTTTTTCAGGCATTCTCAGGTTCAATTTCGAATGAAAACTCTGAGATTTGCTATATTTTTGCATTTTAAAAGTATTATCCTACAAAATTGTGTTGGTCATATTCGCCGTGTAACCCATGCGGATTCAGAGGTCATCTTAATTTAGTCGGATTGTAGTCACAAAAATTCATGTAATTTGCGTAATTTGTTGTGGAAATATTATTATCTATAACTATTCACGGTATTTATACACTTACAAACATTATTACATAACTATTTCACCTAAAGGTATCGATTTACACACTTAATAAATCTCAACGTTCGTTCGTATTTCGTACCTACCTACCTACTTATTATTCGAACAAAGCAAAATGGAAGAAAGCAAATTAAAACTTCTTCAATCTCAACGCGAATATGTATATCGTGATATTCAAATCCTTTACGACTTATCAAAAACTATGATTCAAGATCGTTCAAAGGTATCGGCGTTCAAGGCGAGATATACTCGAATACATTCAATTCGCGAAGAATTCGTTTCGTTATGTAGTAATATACAAAGTTTGGAGTTAGCCATAAAACCTGACGCTCGAGTGTGTCAAAAGTCTTTGAGTTCGTTTGACGATTTGTACTACGCCGTAATTAGTGCAGCGACTGATCTGCACATTACTGATAGGAGCGACAACGTCGACGGGCCGC
The DNA here is from genome assembly GCA_910589285.2 of Mythimna ferrago. Taxonomy (NCBI): domain Eukaryota; kingdom Metazoa; phylum Arthropoda; class Insecta; order Lepidoptera; family Noctuidae; genus Mythimna; species Mythimna ferrago. The sequence continues at coordinate 21,594,185 of OU342689.1, forward strand.
CGCCTGCGACTTCCATGCAAACGGGACGTAACGCGCGGCTACCTAAGCTTGAGTTACCTAAATTCGACAGTAAAATTGAGAACTGGCAAGCATTTTATGATATTTATAAAACCTTAATTCACGACAACAATTCGATCTCACAAATAGAAAAATTTCACTATTTAGCGTCCTGTTTACAAGGCCCGGCCTCATCCATTGTCAAAGGGGTCCCTATGACCGCTGATAATTATGAAATTGTTTTTAATAGTTTGATCGAACGTTATCAAAACAAGCGAATTATAGCTTTGACATACTTAGATAAATTCATCAACCAGCCAGTTTTAAAATCGGGTAACTTCCAAGATTTACAAAGGTTAACAAACGAAATTTATGAGGCATACTATGCACTTCAAGCTTTAAAAATTGACGACTTAGGTGATTTTATCTTATTTTGTTTAACTTCGCGCGCACTGGACTCAGGCACGCGTGATCGTTTCGAATCGCAAAACATTTCTCAAATACCCACCTTTAATGAATTGTTAAAGTTTCTTCAAGATTATGTAAAAATCTTAGAAACTAGTCATTTATCTTCTAAATCTAATGTCAACAACAATTCTAACCCTCGTAACCTTGAGGGGAAAAAATCTTCGCCCGCGACCAGTAGGCAAAATAGCAGCGGATCCAAACGCTCATCTTATCTCACAAATTCCAACCCACCTGCAAATGTGACTTGTGCTCATTGCAGTGAAGCGCACTCGATTTATCGGTGCCCTATCTTTCAATCCTTAGATTCTCGTACTAGACTCGCGTTAGTACAAGGTAAACATAACATGTGTACCAATTGTTTACGTACAAATCACGTCATAGACAAATGCCTGTCTAAAATGTCTTGTACGATGTGTGGATTACGTCACCACACCCTATTGCATATTGATCCTTCGCCATCCAGCGTCGGCGCAACTACTGGAGCGAGCGTCACGGCTCACGCTCAGGCCGCCGTTCCCAACCGCGAGCTAGTCCTACTAGGAACATGTCAGGTGCGCGCGTTCAACACCGCCGCCGGCACTCAATGTACTGTACGGGCACTCGTGGACAGTGGGGCGCAGGACTGCTTTATCACCTCTGCGTGCGCACGCACGCTCGGGTTAAAACTCCACCGGTGTAATCTTAGCATAGCCGGACTAGGACAAAACTCAGTCACACAAGTAAAAGGGGTGGTGGAATGCACTATACGACCTGTACACGGTGATGCTCCACAATTTAATATCAAGCCAGTCGTATTAGACAACATCACTGCTCTAATACCTAGCGTTAAAGTACCTTCAGCTGTTCGTGAACGGTGCAACCATCTCGTGCTAGCTGATCGCGATTACGATGTTCCCGCCAAAATTGATATATTAATAGGAGCGGAGTTATTCCACGAAATCTATGACGGTCAACGTATCAATCTGGGGCCCGGTTTACCTGCAGCTATGCATAGCGTTTTTGGGTGGATTCTCACAGGGACAGTAAACTTTAATTCTGCACCATTAAACACCGCGTGCTCTTTAGTGGCCACCACATTTAAATTAGATGAACAAATCAAAAAATCTTGGGAAGTGGAGGAACCACCGCGCGTTATCACCGTACCCGAGAATGACATCGGCGAACGCTTGTACACTGATCTTACCTATCGCGAACCTGACGGACGATCCGTCGTACCCAACCTCTTAAAGGATAACAAATGCTCTTTGGGTGAATCTTACAATAGTACTTTATCGCGGTTGACTCATCTTGAAAAGAAACTTAGTAGTCAAACTAAACTTAAATCCGATTATATTAACTTTAAGCGCGAATACGAGAATTTACATCACATATATCCTGTACCTAACCCTGCGGTACCTACTCTCAATCCTTATCTTATTCTTCACAGTTGCGTCGTTCGCTCTAAGAGCACGACCACTAAACTGAGAGTAGTGTTTAAATCAACTTTAAAAATCTTAGGAGTCCAATATGACCCTGTGAGTGACAGTTTTTGTTACTCACAGTCCCCTATCGAGGACAGTAAATGCACCAAGCGTTCCATCTTATCTAGCGTCGCAAGTATTTCCGATCCTCTAGGGTGGCTTACACCTTGTATCCTAAAAGCCAAATTGCTCCTTCAAGATTTGTGGCGTCTTAATCTTTCATGGGACGAACCCGTGCCGAGAGACATCACTCAAATATGGCGAAACTTCATAGCCGATCTCCATAACTTAAAACTAATAAAAATCCCTCGTAGGATTATACCATCTCAATCTAAGGAATTCCAGCTTGTTGGATTTTGTGATGGATCCACCAAAGCATATGGATGTTGCGTTTATCTTCGTGTCGTTACCTCTCATGACGTACACGTTTCTCTTTTAGTTGCTAAGTCCAAGGTAGCACCTCTAAAAGTGTTGACTGTCAACCTTTTAGAGCTTTGCAGTGCTGTATTACTATCTAAAGTAATAAATCGCATTCAATCCTTGCTTAGTTCAAAACTCATTTTGAATAAATCTATCTTATTCACAGACAGCTCGACTGTATTGTCATGGTTAAACGCTGAGCCACATAAGTTTAAGACTTTCGTTGCGCACCGAGTGGTCCTAATTAACGACAGTCCTGTGCCAACTGAATGGCGACATGTGTCTACCCATGACAATCCAGCCGACATCTGTAGCCGTGGTTTATCGTGCTTATCTTTGTCTGATTCTCGAATCTGGTGGTCTGGTCCTCAGTGGCTGTCTACTGAACACTTCAACTGGCCTGTTTCAGCAGTAGAAGTATCAGATAACGTGCCAGAACTCAAGCCTGCATCACGCGCGTGTCATGCTAGTGCGACACGTGAAGCCGACGCGCTGGATTCTGTCATGGAGCGCCACTCCTCTCTTTCCCGAGTTGAAAGAGTGGTTGCTTGGATATACCGTTTCATTAATAACGCAAAGGCTAAACGTTCAGAGCGTAACTTCTTACCTTACCTGACAGCCACTGAATTAAGCCAATCTTTAGATCAGATAACAAAGTATGTTCAACATCAAAGTCTTAGTGATGTCATATCTTTGATAGCATCCAAGAAACCTTTACCCAAACATTTATCTAAACTCTCTCCTTTTCTCGATACTCGCGGAATCTTGCGAGTGGGGGGTCGTCTCAAGCACGCATCGTTACCAGGTCGCGTCAAACATCCATACCTCCTGCCTAAGATTTCTCGGTTAAGTATACTTCTGATTGACCACTATCATAAAACTTATCTTCATTGTGGGCCACGCCTACTCCAATCTTTAATTATGCGTCGATTTTGGATACTCGGAGTTAGAAATCTTATCAGATCGCGGCTATCTAAATGCGTAACCTGTTTTAAAATTAAAACTCTTTCACTTCAACCTTTACAAGGTGATCTTCCACCTTCCCGATTACAACTGGGTCACTGTCTTCAAACAGTAGGCATCGACTTCGGAGGTCCTTTTATGATAAAAGAGAGTAATCGCCGTAACGCTAAAACTTATAAAGCTTACCTTTGCCTCATAGTCTGCCATGCCACTAAAGCCGTTCATCTCAAACGTGTCATAGGATCACAAAATTTGACTTACGAAGAATTTTATACTATCTTAACGAAGGTGGAAGCTATGTTAAACTCTAGACTCTTAGTGGAACTCTCTACCGATCCCGGCGAGGTTGACGCTCTTACAGCTGGTCACTTCCTTATCGGTCGACCTTTGGTATCTCTACCTGAACCGGTGTATGCTGAAAACGAGACCTTACGTACTCGATGGCAGCTTTTGCAGCGTCTATCTCGGAGCTTTTGGCGCACTTGGCAGAGGGACTATTTGCATACATTGCAACAGCGAATGAAATCGTTTAAACACGGTAACGGTCAACCAAAATTGAACGATCTTGTAACCATTTATGAACCTAACTTACCCGCTAACGAATGGAGACTTGGTCGCGTCGTCCAGCTCCACCCGGGCAAAGATAATATCATTCGTGTTGTGACAGTCAAAACTTCAAAAGGCTTACTTGTAAGACCTACTATCAAAATTTGTCCTCTTCCAATCGCTCAAAATAATTAATAACCCATATCAAATCATATCAAATATCTATCAATTTTTTTTAAGAGTAACACTTATTATTTTATTTATTTATTTTTTCTCAATCCTATACTTATTAAGTACATTTAACCAGCATAATCTCAACACTTAACATACAACTATATCCGTACAGTGACATATCTGAATCTGCATGGACCGCAAGTCTCGAACTTCATCTATCTTAACTTATGAAATCCCTCGTTGATTTCAAGTGGGGGGATATGAACAGGCTTTAGGATGAATTCCCTTATCCCATTCCGTCCCAAAAACCTCATATCCAAACCGCACAGCACCGCCTCTGACGGTGTAAGGAAAAAACTACGATTCGAATGGAACGAGCCGGCCGGCCAACATATTCTACGCGCGCGCGATTAACAACCTCTGAAAATACCGTGAAATATCGTCTGAAAGTGCGTCCAAGATGATCCTGGATCCCAGCAACCAGTGAGTACCTGACTTCCAATTTTGTACCATCCTTGTAGCCTGTTTTTTAGAAACGGTTATATCGCGTCAGCCAACGTTGACGCTACACTTATTCATACCTATTCACTCATGTTAAAGAAACAAGATTGTGGAGTCAGTTCAATGAATATAAGCTCCGTACAGAATTTCAATGCGACGTCACTTAAAGAAACTGAAGAAACTTTATCAAGAATATCTACTGGAGCGGACGACACTTGGAAAAATAAAGGAAATAAAATGTAAGTCTATTAGCGGCCTTGTCCGCGATTTAGATCTGAAAGAGAAAGAAGTTTAAAACAAAAAAAAAATATTTTAAGCAGGTTCTACATTTGGACGCGAAAATTCAGGGTAATAAAATAATTTGTACCTATGTAATTTTTAATCGAAATTGGCTTTTAGGGATGGTTACTAATACTACTAGACCAGTTTTCCAATTCAAAAGTAATCATTAGTTAAGCATTGACTTAACGATAAGTACTATTATGAGCGTTGCCATCCAACAAAAAAAAATGTATTAATTACCTACATTATACGCAAATAAATACACATCTATATATCTATCATCAGATTTAAATTAATAGTTTTTGATCGCTTAGCATTCACTGTCTAAAAAATAAATCTTACACCTTTTCTTAGATAGGAAATCATCAAATAACTCTCATCTGCCCTGGATGGAGGAAGCGGATCACACTTTTACTGCCTAAACCCACCGATGTTCCTTTTCTTGGGTATACTTTTGCATTCTAAGGCCGCGGTAAGTTTTTTCAAACAATACCGCAAAAATATTTTCAGGCCTAACGGCTTGACAAGACAATATTTTTGAATTATCATGTTCCAAATACATTCATTGCATTCAATAATATGGTTTTTAATTAATTATCAAATAAAGCATCATATTAATCGCTCTGATGATTTTTTTGTCATATTAATCAACACTAATATAATAAAGAGGTAAAGTTGTTTTTTTTGTTTATGTAGTCTGTCTAATAAGTCAACCGACTTGGGAATTTTGTATAATATTTAATCATTTAAAAAATACTTATATTCGATGCTTTTTATAAGGTTCTTCTGTTAGTAAACAATGATCTCAATCTCTTAATCAACCTTGATAATTGAACCCGTGTTGACTACATCAGATTTCATTAAATCCTAATAATTACCCCAAGTCGTTTAACTTATTAGACAAACTCTAGCAACTCTAGTAATCTCTGAAATTACTGGTCCGATTGGAAAAAAAATTTCACCTATAGAAAGCTACTTTATTCCTGAGTGACATAGGCTATATTTTATGTACACAGGTGAAGCTGCGGACAAAAACTAGTTGGAAATATAAAGAAAATCGAACGTTACCTACAAACATACATATATTAAATTTAAATTTAGTACATTTCAATCTCAATTGTAATTTGAAAAGGAAGCACGGTCAACAATTTAGTGAGATCTTAATGTTCCTAAACCACTTTAATTAAACTTCGTGTGCAACCCCCCTAACGTTACAGAAAACACGCAAACAAAGCGAGATAAGGGCGGCTGCAAATGACAGCTGCCTCTTGCCGTTGCCGAGGTACGAAACAAAGATTGACAACAACAGACGGCTGTATGAATTATTAAGGTGTCTTTTTCGGACTGCTTCTCTGATAACGTGGAAGAATGATATCACTTTAAACTGTCAGTCATACCTTACTTTGAGATTCTTTGAAGATTTTATTTATCTAAATTATATTATTATTATTAATGAAGCCGTTTTAAAAGGGAGTTTTGTGTCAAATTTGTTGTCAATTTTATAACTTCTAAAATTGTATTCGGAGAAAAAACGAACGCCATTTTTTGATTTAGGTATATTTGAAATAAATGCATTTCTTTTAGAAAGCTTTCACCTCTTCTTTAGCTTTCTTTTGTAGTGGCCTGGCATTATGCTGAACTGGACCTATTTGGCGCAGCAATGAGACATACAATGTTAATGTATTTTAAGTTTAAGTTTCTATACTACTATAATAATTGTTATCTCATTGTATCAGGTACACACACCTCACTGTGCCAAATAAACCTGTTTTTTTTTCTTTCTTTCTTTAAGTGCCTGGTCCCAATTCCATGGTACGGCGTCGCCACGATGAATGATCGCGGTGCCACGATCACGGCACGACGGCCACTACGCCGAATCGTGCCGTGAATCGATATTGAAGTTTTAAGAAAATTCGCCTCTTGTATTGACTAGATTTGTAGAAACGTCATCTATTGCTAGTTGAAAGTCCAAAACAAAGTGTTCAATATACAGTTTATCAGAAATTCTAGCGAAACCTATCCTACAAAAAACACGATAAAGATATCACAATTAATGTAAATATGTAAAAAAAATCATATTACAATTAATGTAAATAAACGTTCTTTTTCCTGTTGTTCAATTATTATTATTAGCTATTAAAGTGTAAAAAATAGTGCATAATTATTTATATCAATCATATATGGTGCTCTTCTTTAAGTGATGGCCGTGATGGGGCACTTATTCTTAGGATCGCAATGTTTTCCTTTATATGTAACAGTGTTTGCTGTTGAAGAACCAAATAAAATAAATAAATAAAACACGACTGTTGAGGAGCTAATCGTTAGTTAGAGCCGCTCACAGTTCACGACACCATACGCACGACGTCGTACCGTGTTACTGTGACGGTACCGTAACTTTTCACGGTGGCGACGACGCCTCGGTGTTCCCCGGTACCTAATGGCGGCGGGCGGCGCCCCATACCGTGGTTACAGGCTAGGCCCTAAGATGAATTCAAAGGATGTATTGAAACTAATGAAGTACCTAATGGTCCTTTGATACGAGTCACACTTTAATCAGACATACATATACAACACTAATGTATTGATTTATATTTTGTTTGTCTTTTAAACCAGGTACTCGATCAAAATTTTGACATTAATTTGTTCTAGATTTGGAGTTTGTTATTTATTTAGTGTCGACAAAAGTTTCGAATTAAGGAGATTTTAATCAGTTACTACCTCATTACTCAGTATAATGTCAAGATTATAGACACCTACATAGTAAGTAGACTATGAACGACACTAACTGATAATCACGATGTCTCAGACTTTCGTCCTATTTCCCTGAAGATTTTCTGATTCAGTTTATAAAGTATTATCTACCAAATGATAATGTTTTTATAGTTTTGTTCGGTGACTTGTTATTTCAATAATATTCTTTTGATGTTTTGATAAATGGTTTTGAGTAGTTATTTTGTTCTGGTATTTTTACTATCGGAATGTTGTTCTGTTGTAAAATGTCAGGACAAAGACCTTCCGTCCTCGATTTTCATTTAGAATTATTGAAATATCAATATTTTGATCGTACTATTTTATTATGATTCGTATCTTTATTATTCTACTAAGCGTTCTAGTTCTGATTAGGAATCTAGAAAATAGACAGACTAATAAACAATAATAAGTAAGTATTGTACTTAATACCCAATGAACCTACTGGTTAATATTGCTGAGAAGATAACACGGTTATAATTCTGTATCAAGATACAATCAGCCAACACCCGTTTTCTCAATTAAGTATTTAGAGTTAAAGACGTGTCAAAATATGCTTAACTGCGAAATTTTGACTAATTTCTAAGCTATAATAAAGAAACTTCTATTTTGAGGATAAAAACAATTACTTACAATTTCAAGAAGGTAACAAAGTTGTAACTAACTACATTCTTCTCGATCGAAATGAACAATCGCCTTATAGCTGACATCATGATGTTCGATAATGAAATAACAATCTCGAACCAACCACTGTATCATCCATTTTCTTTCCACCCAAGTAAATTACACAAAATCTAGACACAATAATAGAAGCTGAATATCTCAAGTAGAACTAACGTAGCAACTTGTAAGTAATCTAAGCTAAGTTACTAGCGCGGCACGTACGCGTTTACAAAGTCAAAATAGAAGATAAACACGGACCTACACGAGGATATTTCATTGGGTCAGCAGTTAACGCAATTTGTTTGGACGAGGCATTCACGGCGCCCCGGGCCGGGCAAGATGAGCCAACTAGTGTAGGAAGCGACACAAAGGACAAGTGACAGCGACAGCTATTATAGTTTGTCATATAATATTAACACTAAAGTCTGTTCTCCAGCAAAAGCAATTTTTTTTTATTGACGGCTAGTAGATAGGTAAGACACTATTGACACGCAGATATTGTTAACAAGAAGCAACCATGGCACCTACGACGTTTCCAGTCTACATTATTGATATCGATTTTATTTTGTCTACTTTATTTATTTATTAAAACTTCATGCAACACAAAGGTACAAAGGCGGACTTAAAGCCTTAGGGTTTAGACCCTAAGGCAGTCCCTGTTTAGACAGGGACTGCATTTCAACTGCAATCCAACTGCAAATTGCAGTTTAAGTGCAGTCCGTCTGTTTAGACCCTTAGGCCTGAAACTGCGTTAAGCGGGCACCCGCGCGGTTTCATACAAAAGTGCTCCGTCGCGGGGACCAGCGCGGGTGTCCGTCACGGGGAGGCGCGCCCCGCACCCACGCAACGGGGCCCGCCTCCGTGCGACGGAACCCGTCGCGGGGGCACGCGCGCACAACAACCTAGATTCAATAAACGGGCTTACTGGCTGTCGTTTTTTTTTTTGCTAGTCGTCGTTTTGCTACGCAATAATATATTAAGTTCTCCATCGACACGACTATACAAGCACACCGTTAAAATTGAACTAGCGACACTGCGTAAATCGGTCTCCGCGACGGGTCCCCGCGACGGGGACCGTCGCGTAGCCACGGAGCCCACCCACATGTCCACGCGCGTAGACACGCGACGGTTGCCCGTCGCGGGCGCCCGCTTAACGCAGTTTCAGGCCTTAGGCATTCTCTACTAGTCAACCTAGGGTTAACTTTCACACAACTCTTTCTAATCCCAAACTAAGCAGAGCTTGCGCTATGAGTACTAGACAACTGATAAACATACTGATACACAGATGTAAGAGACAGGTCTCCGCAAATTTTAAGAGCTTGCTCAGTAGACGAAACCGAACCACCGTCTACAAGATTTTTTTTCAAAAAACAAAGAAAAATAATTGAGCCACTCCAAACAAAATGACAAAATCATTAATTTGATTGTACAGTTTTTATTGAGAGGCCAATTTTTTTTTCGTGTCCTGAAAAAAAGTTTTGTGAAAGGTTCTTTTCTAAATACATATTATTGATAAATTACACCCAGATCTTTGATCAATAGATACAGAATAAATGACCCTTTTTATTTTAAGTTCTTGCAATCCATCCTAAGGTTGTCTGGTAGATATCGCTGTTAACGATAAGACCGCCATTGTAGGTACATACGTAAGTAGTTTTAAAAGTTTAGTTACTGTTTTGATGTACAATAAAGTTTATTCTATTCTATGATCGTGAAGGGTCACAAACCACTAGACCATCAGGCCAATCAAAAGATAAACAAGTTATCCTCTGCGGTTTTACTAGCGTCTTTGGTTACCGGTCCACTTCTATAGTAATAACCTAATATTTTATAGCCTTACTTGATAAATGAGCCATCCAACCCTTAAAGTATTTTTCAATTCAATTCAGTAGTTGATGAGATTAGCGCGTCTAATTAAACGAACAAACTCTTCAACTTTATAATATTGGTAGGTACATATAGATAAATTATTCCTACGCACATCGTGAGACTGACATGAGTCTGCACATGTGCGTCCAATCTTGATTGCAATCAACAGATCACCATCTTGATTTCCTTATCTAGAGATCTTGTGATTGGACGTATTAATCTGTGAATCTACTTCTAATATCTCACAATCGATCTCAATTGCTAATATCTATTGACTGTACGGGCCGCCCGCAACAAATCAGCAATCGATGATAACTGCAGTAAAATCTACAAAGTTATCACCGATTTGCTACCCATACAAGTAACCCTTTTGATATTACGGGCTCGCGGACGGTGAGCACTGGTTAGCTTGCTGTCCGACCGTCCGGTAAGCCTCCGGACTGAGCCCAAGTCGTCTACGGCGCGTACTGTTCCCGCGCGCTTCAAGAAGTTGTCAGCAACCATAGGAGCCCAGCAGGATCGAAGCCTACTGGGGCCAAAGGTTTGCTTCTGAAAGAAAGGCTCGGCCTCGGTATGAAAGGCAACGAAGCAACGGGGTGAATTTTAGTCAGTAAAAGTCTGACACTATCTCCAGCTCCGCCCAAGGATGTCATCTGGATGATTTTTACCCGCCAAAAAAAAAACCGCTACCTCTCTTACCTTACATGCCCCTATTAAGCTTCTCCAACCCTGAAATTAAATCGGCCGTGTGATTTACATTTTAATATGGCAAGAGGCTCACCTGTGTTAAAACGGATTTATTGTATTGACGTTACGACATTAGCTGGCCATCCCATCGTAAACATTCTACGGTTTCCAGCGTTTATGCTGATAGAATTTACTCTCTTGATCAAGTTGTTCCGGGTTGAAATGTTTTAAATAAAATATACGACATTGCGTCGTTTTTAGCTTCATATAGACTAAGCTATAAAAATTACATATTTCTTTCAGGCGATAAGTAGTCAGTTGATACACATTGTGGGTTTATACTTTAAACTTTGGGATTGACAGAATATGGTAAAAATATAAAATCCACGACAGGAGCCTGATTTTGCCATAGCAGTCATTGACTCGTTTTCATTTTATTACATATTAATTTCAATAACGAAAATAAATCATGAAGCTGTCTGAAATCGACATTTAGGGTGATCCTTTACATTTTCTAGTAATGAAATGCAGTTCATTGATTTTGTTGAGTACCTACGCAGAGATATTAGGAAAAGATCAGTGAATGATTTAATCTGACGCCAATCAATTAACAAATACTTCAAAGCAATTGCATTAGGCACCAGTACGTAAAATAGTTAATTCGTAAAATGTTTTCCATTTTTGGCGACAGGACATATTCTTCTGAATTTAAAAAGAACGTAAGATTTGGTCGGTCAACCACCATCAAAACCCATGGTGTGTCCTTGTCAACTCTGAGTCGGGAGCTTAATCACGTAGTTTATCAACTCTCGAATCTAAAAAAATCGAATTATAAAATCAGAAGTTGTATCTTATGGTCAGACTTGCCTTTTGTAACTGTAATAAAATAATAACTTATTTTACGAGTATAACATTATTTTTATAGACAAACTGTCTCAATCGCAACACAACTGTAACACTCACTCTTTTACAATTATATATTTTTAACAAGCTTTTATTAGTTTCTCCTTTATGTTTGTAACCAACGCCTTGGCAATGTTAATTTATTGTCAAACAAAGAGAACATTATAAAGTAATTTTACACTGTAATCTAAATACACAAAATAATAATATTTTATTAACAGTTTCTTTATTTTCATTAATATATAGTATCATTGTCGCCTTTATGAGCAGCTGTAGAAAATTATTGCTGAGCTTATCTAGCTTTGATATTATTAAATAAGTAGGTATGATCAATGTGCAACGTAGATTTTTTTCATTTTATCAGTGTAATTAACCAAAGTATAAAGTTTTTAATCCAAATTGAATTCCTCATCGGATTGGGCACGCCACAATTATGGCGCTAAGTCCCCTCTTTGAGGCGTGGCTGTAAAAACCTCATAGCGTCCTCGCCTTCCGCATAATGCACGTTCTTACCGGACATGGTAAGTTCGGGAGGTACCTGCGCCGGATTCGTGCGGAAGAGACGCTCGGGTGTCGCCACTGTGAAAAACGCCCGTAGGACACGGTGGAGCACACGGTAGAGGTGTGCCCCGCCCGGACAGAGCATCGCCGGCAGCGGCGATCTCTCGCGCCGGGCCTTGGTACACGCCATGGTCCGGAACGAGGAGGAGTGGCAGGCGGTTGCCTCCTTCTGCGAAGCAGTAATGCTAGCCAATCTGATTTCCGGCTTCCGTAAGCGCAGGCTTGCGGACGGCAAGCAATTGGTAGCTCGCTGTCCGACCGTTCGGTAACCGTCCGGACCGAGCCCAAATCGTGGACGGCGCGCACTGTTCCCGCGCGCCCCACGGAGTTATCAGCAACTGTAGGGGTCCAGCTGGGTCGAAGCCTACTGAGGTTAAGATCTGTTTCCGAAAGGGAGGCTCGGCACCCGTATGAAAGGCAAGAAGGAACGGGGTGAATTTTTTAGTTAATAAGAGCCTGACACTATCTCTCGATGTCATTTGGATGATTTTTACCAACTGAAAAAAAAAATCCACATCGGATTTCGTTTGCACGCGCGCCTTGGTTTTTTTTACAATTTTGATGGCATTGACGCCATCAAACTTGTAAAAAAACCAAGGCGCGCAACTCAGCAACTCAACTCAACTCTCACTAAAAAGTTGAGAGATCCATGTAATACCAAGTCGATTAATTTATTCAGTCCGTACTTAAGGGACCTTGATGACCTAGATTAAATTAGATTAGAAATATGAATAGAATTAGATAGATATATAAATCATTTATTTGCTACAACACAATTCATACACCAAAGTACGATTAAAATTATAAAGACTAAGCACTTACACAAAAATAAACACTATGGCTCTTATCAATGTAGGTATTTATTTTTATTTTTTTGAGTATATACTCAGAGTAAATAAAATAGTTAAGAGCCATAGTGCGGTGTGCATCTCAATTTTGCACCAAATGGGAGTCCAGCTCAGCACGTGTTCGGCAAATATTCCTGACGCTGATATTTTTATTTTAGTTTACCAGTTTGAGATAATTATCTATTTATACTACCTATAATATGTATTCCTTAGATCTTCAGAAAGTACTATAATTTACTGACCACCTCAATTAGGCTGACTACAATGACATGTGGCGGGCCACAGAATTAATCGAACCTATCGGGTACTGCACGGTGCGGTGTCGGCACTTTGAAATCAAAGTCACAAGATAAATAGATGTAAAAGTATGATAATGTGAGGCCTCCCTGATCCGTCTGTCGTCAATGTTAATATGATTTCAAAGCTGGTTGTTTCGTACAATGTTTGGTATAAAGAGACAATGACAAAAAAATAAAGCGACTGAACGCTCTGTTGCCATTCGGTAATTCCGCCACTCACTTGAATGTTTCACAAAACTTATTCCGCCAAGTACGTATTTTTTTAAAAACCTTAAAAATGTTTTGGGAAAAAAAAATATCATTCAGAATCTATTTTAAATGTGGAAGATTTCTAATAAATATTATATAAGTATTTTCTTTACTTTTTTAATCAATGATATAAAGAAGGGCCAAAGTAAACGCAAAATAGCAATTTTTCAGAGGTCTTTACTGGATTAGTTGAACACAAACCTACATAATTATATGTTTTGATTTCAATCAATAGAAAACTTGGTAATATGTACAAGATACCTATGTTTCCAAAATACCTAGAGAAATATGTGTAATATTATGTGTAATAAAGTCATAATCGCGTAAGAGCGGTTGTATGAAAATGTACCTCGGGTTGGACGCTCGTTTTTTGGTGCCCAATGTGTTTATTTAAACTACCAGCATTTACCGTTTTCATGGAAATACCAAGTAAATATTCATGAATCTTTGACCATAGTTTAGAGACTCATATTTGTACGCGATCATGTTCCAAACGACCGCTTTACTAAATTAGCTTACCTGCGAATCGTTGAAATCACAAAAAGGGAGCGCGTACCTTACCGACGGCAATTCCTATGAAATATTATAAGACATTACGCCGTTCGGTCGGACTCACTATATAAACTATGTGCTATTACCACAATGAGAGTTTAAGTCTGGGGAGAGTGTGCCCAAATGGAACGAGTGTCGTCAGCAAGGCAAACACCTCACCTTAGAGACCGCATTATTCATGAACCTATTTATTTGTATTGCTTACTTGCGTTGTTTTCGTCTCGGAGCTCTTTGCCTCGGTGAGCTGGCTAGCTGATATTTTTACATAATCATTATTAGGTCTAAAAAGCTATGGAGGCGTGAAAAAAGATTCTAAGAAATCAAATCATACAAAATATTCATGGATATGAAAAAAAAAACTGTATAAAATACAACGAAGATTAAACTTTTCTAAACAAAAAAAAATTGCAAAATCACTTTAATTTCGTTGTCATTTTTGTAAGTCGTATTTTTAGCTTAAAAATTTTATTGAAAATAAATTATAGTATTATGTAATTTATACTGCCATCGGGTAAAAGGCCTGCTATCTTTAGCTTTGGCCTACCATCTCCACTATTTCATGTAACTACCTTGTCTCATTGTCCCAATCATTTTATTGTTCCCTTGTCCTTCTATCGTCTGTTAACCTGGGGCCTAAGTCTGCTAGTATTATGTAATTTATACTGCCTAGTATTATGTAATTTATACTGCCATCGGGTAAAAGGCCTGCTATCTTTAGCTTTGGCCTACCATCTCCACTATTTCATGTAACTACGTTGTCTCATTGTCCCAATCATTTTATTGTTCCCTTGTCCTTCTATCGTCTGTTAACCTGGGGCCTAAGTCTGCTAGTATTATGTAATTTATACTGCCTAGTATTATGTAATTTATACTGCCATCGGGTAAAAGGCCTGCTATCTTTAGCTTTGGCCTACCATCTTTACTATTTCATGTAACTACCTTGTCTCATTGTCCCAATCATTTTATTGTTCCCTTGTCCTTCTATCGTCTGTTAACCTGGGGCCTAAGTCTGCTATTTTTATAAATTCGTCATTCCAACACGATCCCATTGTCATTTTGCTAAAAGTTTGTAATCTGCTAATTCATAATGATCGATCATTGTTCGGTCAATGGTCTTGTAATAGAATTGTGGTAGAATGACAATATCGGGCTTATTAAAAGCACTAATTGCGCAATGACGTCGTAATGGTAGGTCACTGAACAAAGGAACTGTCAAAATTTTTGCAGATTACCGCATACGTCAGATATTCATTTGTCATTATGTACGAGATTACCATTCTATGCCATTTCTTTCAAAGGAGTGTCAGTGGTTGACCATCGGAAAGTCATAATGACGCCATTACATTAGTAGATTACCAAAACGTGTCAAAATCAACAATTATGAAATCAATGATAGACCATTCTGACACTATTGTAATAGCAGACTTGAGGCCCTGGCAATATGGCCTGCTCACTTCCATTCACTTTGGGGTGAGAATGTCAAGGTATCTTCTTAATTCTTTACTGTACATAAAAACTTAATACACAATGATTTTACAATTCATGTATGTACAATGGTGAATTTAACAATGTTTTTTCTCCCAGTAAACCACTGTTACTAATGTTTTCTTATTTGTCGCTTTATCTTTTAATTTTATTCCGCTTATCTGTATTTTTATTGTAGTCTGGATTTTGTTAATAACCTTCAGGTCTAGCAACTACAGGTGCGAAATAGAATTTCCGATTTCATGATTATTTTTTTAGTCGATAGTGAAAACTGCGATTCAGTCTGAAGATATTCTTGTAAGTAGGCAGAAAAAAATAGTTTAGGAAACCATCACCCCATAAGCAAGTCCACTAGATCACTTTTTTTTATAGAACAGGATGATTTCGAATTCCCTCCTCGAATGTGATACTACTTCTACATAATTATTCACATTACAAATAAGCATGAACTTGTACTTTTTATATATATAATTAGCTTTATCGGACAGGTCTAGTCCGATAAAGCTAAGCAAATAGCGTCACCTTTTTTGTGACTGACCGATTTTGACAGTTCAGAAGTGCCTATAAATGGTTTATTTGAAACTAGCTTTTGCCCGCGGCTTCGCCCACGCATATAAAATATAGCCTATGTCACTCAGGAATAACGCAGCTTTATATCGGTGAAAAAGAATGGAAGAAAAAAACGTGTTGCGCCGACCCCAAATAAAACGGGACTAGGGCAGGAAGATGATGATGATATCGGTGAAAAAAAATTTTGATATCGGACCAGCACTTTCAGAGATTAAAATAAAAAGGTGCCGAGATACCTACACTATCTAACGTTTATTCAATTTTTTTGTTTTATTTAATTTCTCTCGCTCGGGATGATGAAGCGAGAGGAAGTGATATACTAAAACCCACTAGTGTCCGTTCAGTTGGTTTTTGCGTTCTAGGGCCACAGGAAGTCTTTCATACAATCTCGCAACCCTGGAAGGACCGGCACTAACCTAATTACTACCATTCTGCACAAAACTTGCCACTTCAAACAGTTTTCAAATCACGTGTCTTATAAATACTTGAAGTCTTCAAAAAGTCACAAGTTATTGCAGAGGTCATGAAACCTTAATCATATTCTTGTGAAATCCAAGTCTTCCGACCATAAACCTGATAAATGAAATCGATAAAAAATGTTTCATTTAAATACCGATAATCGCGATTATAAACAACAAATTATAGGTAAATCGTCTTTTCGTTCAAGATTCTTTCGATTACTGAGAATATAGTTTTATCAATGTATCTTCAGAGTTAATAGAGTTATCGAATAGGATCTTATCGACTTATAGCCTGCTCACTGACTAATCATTATATTTAAATAACGTTTAATGTTAGGTATATCACTTCCCTCTTGCGCATTTGTTTGAAAAAGAACAACAAACAACGTGACAGCTGATTAAATACATATTTCTCGGTAATTCAAAATATACCCTGAAGCAGAAAAACGACTTGATTATATACCAAGACGTATTTATTAACAGTAAAGTTAAGTATAAAAATCTCAAAGGTCAACCAATCTTGCCAAAGCACCCTTCTCAAAATCAAACTCATTACAGATCAGCGACAGCGCAAAATAAGATAAAAATCTGAAATTAAGTAACGCTTACTTCTTTTAAACTACACAATGGATTTTGATACCCGGGGGAGTCGCTAGTATTTAAAGTGAACGAAGCAGTAATGCTCGCTAAGGAGGAGGCCGACCGCATCAGGCAACGGCGCTCTCGCCGCCGCCGGGATTCCGATCCCGATTTCCAGCCACCGTAGGCGCGGGCTTGCGGACAGTGAGCAATGGGTAGCTCGCTGTCCGGCCGTCCGGTAACTGTCCGGACCAAGCCCAAGTCGTCGACGGCGCGCGCTGTTCCCGCGCGCCACAAGGAGTTTTCAGCAACAGCAGGGGCCCAGCCGGGTCGAAGCCTACTGGGGCCAGGGTTATCCGAAAGGGCGCTCGAGCCCCGGTATGAAGGCTTGAAGGAACGGGATGGGTTTTTTAGTCAGTAAGAGTCTGACACTATCTCCCGCTCCGCCCAAGAGCGGGGGTTGTCATAAGATGATTTTTCCCATCGAAAAAAAAAAGTATTTAAAGTGAAAACACCAAATTCCGCATGAACGGACACGGTAAGTTCAGGAGGTTCGTGCACCCGATTCATGCGGAAGAAACGCCTGGGTGTCACCATTGTGTGGTTAGCCTGCAGGACCAACATACGGTGTAAGTGCGCCCCGCTTGGGTAGAACTACACCGTGTCCTCGTGGGGGCGATCCGCGGCAACGATCTCTCGCGCCGGGTCTTGGTACAGGCCATAATACGTAGCGAAGAGGATCAGGCGGTCGTCTCCTTCTGCGTAGCAGTAATGCTAATAAAGGAGGTGCATGCGTGAGGCAACGAACCTCATATCCCAGCCGCAGGGACCCTGATCCCGATTTCCAACTACGGTGGACATGGGCTTGTGGACGATGCAATGTATAGCTCGCCGTCCGTCGTCCAGACCGAGCCTAAGACGTTTACAATTTAAAAAAAATATTTACATATTATTTTTCCCCCGTCACTAAACGTATCAAAAGCACTCCTTTGTGCCCAGTGGCTTACGACACAAAATAGATAGGTACGAAAACAAGGCCAGATGAATGAAACATTATCTCGGTTTCAAAGACCACCCTTAAATGGTTATAATTCCGTAAATAAAAACGTAACGATTCCAAATACTATTTTAATGACACTAACCTGAAAATGCAAAAAAAAAACCACTAAGACTACGAACGCATAGCTTCATAGACGCGTATTTTTATTTTTTAGCGTCACGCAGGTGTACACCGAGTGTATAATGATAACTACGCGTCTATAAAGCAACGCGACAGTGGACAGTAGGCCTTAATTTGAATTTTGTGAGCAACGCTGATGCTTCCACCTTTGCAACTATATTTTTTAAAGTTTAAAATCTATTACGTTACTACTATTATTTATTATGTAATGCTACATTGTAAAAACTGCCGCTAACACAACATACAACGATCAAATAAAATTATAAAACATACAGGTAATATTTTGATTAAAATCATAATTTATATCAAACATATAGTTAGCTTTATCTTTCAGATTGTTAGCTATAACTGCTACTGTTTGCGCCATTTCAAATACTCGCTCTATGATATTGTTATCCTTAAAACGTGTCTAGATCTAATGATATTTTTTTATAATTATTATGGATATAGAATGATTGATATGATTGCGTCAATAGAATGGCTACAAATGCCCACGTTCTTATTAAAAGTAATTTGAAATTCAAAAATAGATATTACGTAAAGTAGCGTAAGTATTTGCCTCAAATCTCCATAGCTACAAGATCTATACCGGTGGTAGCAACATCTTTTTCAGGAGAACCTTTGCTACTAACTCAACTTTTCCGATTGTGAGTGTCTTAAAAGAATAACATAAATAAGTAACTAAAGACACCAAAGATAAGGATTATAGATGCTTAGCCATAAGATATGCTAATTAAAATGGTCCTTCAAGAAAAACCTTTGCTTTCAAAACGATGTCTTACCAGACGGTTGCAAGACCGCGCCTACGGTGGCCAGAAACCGGGTGGGGCGTGAGAGCTGCACCCTCGTGCGTGCAGGTGCATCCACCTCCTTTGCTAGCATTACTGCTTCACAGAAAGACCGCCTACCACTCCTCCTCACTTCGGACTATGGCCTGTACCAATGCCGGCGCAAGAGATCGTTGCCACTGATCGCCCCTACGAAGACACGGTAGCGCTCTGCCCAAGCGGATACGGTAGAGGCCCCGCTCCACCGTGTCCTCCAGGTGGTCCACACAGTGGAGGAACTTCCCAAATTTTTCATCAGAGGGTTTAGAGCTGACACTGCAGCGTTACACGAATGCTACAACTTTTAAAATTTTCGACTTTTCTTTACTATATATACTTATAAACCTTCCTCATTTCTATTAGTGAAAACCGTATGAGAATCCGTTAAGTAATTTTTGAGTAAATACACCACTAATTTTTAATTAGTACAAATACTTAAAGGGCTTATTAGAAAAGCCCTTGTTATTATTTAAGGAAAGTCTCAATAAAAAAAAAATAATCATAAACAGCACAGTTATTAGCGTTTGCGTTTATCCCAAACTGTCTCTCAATTTATGGAAATATTGTGTAGGCTATTGATTATGAATGAATAAATGACGATTAAAATGGAAAAACACTGCCCGCAGTATTTTCTACTAGCAATTGTTATGTATGATTGAATCTATGATGAATTTACCTTTTCGTGGTCAATTTTAGGATTTCGGTTTTTTCTACTTTTGAATACAAAAATATGATCAGTAACGGGTACAGATACAGCCTCATGTTTTTGTGTACTAATTAAAAAGTAGGGGTGTATATCGCAAATAGATAGACAGACAGAAATAGCAGGGGATTTTGTTTTATAATTTTAAAATTATCTATACATTCATATAATAAATCTATAAAAGTTTTTAGTTTTGCGCGCATCACGTAAAATGTACGAAATCAATGTAGATAATTTTTATACAATAACATTTTGTGTAACTTGATTTATGATTTAGGTTTTGTTTCGTCACAATCGGTTGACTATATCGAAAGATATAGCACATTCATTGACTGTTAAGCGGTACGAAGTTCGCCAGGTCAGGTAAATGAATATAATGTAGAAGAGATAAAGCTAATTCGAATTTTGAAAAAGTATGTAGTCAGATGAGATTAGAACACTTTCAGGCCAGTAGGCGCGACGACAATATACTAAGTTATCTAACTTGGCGATATTCCGATACTAGTATCGCACGTATGGCTCGAGCCACGTAGCACCACACAAATACGCGGCAAAACAACGTGTGAAGTCGAGCGAAATTTAACGGGGCTGTTAACGGCAGCTAAGTAAGTCTATACAGGCCCTAACAATGTGCGTTTTATTTTCAGGATTTTGCTACCCATAAAAAACTACATTAATACAAAATATTTCAAATGATACTGTCTGAGCAGGAAGCGAAATCATAGCGCGATCACCTAAAATAATGTAGTTTGCAGAAATTAGTACCGCTTGTCTCCCTAGATGGCGTTAGGATCGAGTTAGATCGCGCTATGGTTTCGTTACGGCTGTTTACCTAGGTCTAGAGGTTTTTTTTGTGAAAATGAGCAGCAGCAGCAGTAGCGCACCTATCGGGAAATATTGTAACCAAGTTTCAATATACGGAAGTGTGACGCAAATCCGGTAGTGTGTTATTGATGTCCCTCCAAGTCGACCCTCGGTCGTGTACATGGTCCTTCGAGCCGGATATGGTCGCGAGTGTTTTTGGTGGTCACTGGTGGTGGAAGTGACTACCACCCTGCGCGTCAGTACTGGGCAGTGGATCGCTGTCCAGAGCAGCCCCTTCAGCGGGTACCAAGTGAAAGGTGCCCAGGAGTTGGAGGCGGAGCCGGGTGGAGCTGGAGCCAGGAGCAGCCTGTTGGAGCTACAGCATCAGCAGCCAGGTCTGGCTGTGTCACCCTGGAGGAACGGCGCAAGGGAGGTGAAGCAGACCATAAGGGAGAGCAGCTAAGCAGAGGGCTCCGTTTGTATGGTGCAAGTGTCGGTCATCAGTGTGAGTGAGTGTACAGTTGTGAAGAAAAACCGTAAGTACATTTACAAACATAATTCAAAAGTTCAATATAACTTTGGACTTGTAAAATATTTAGGCAAAAAGTGGTTGGAACGGGGAACCTATGCCCAAATTTCAAAAAAATTAAAGTTAAAAACACTTGTAAAAAAATCTAAACCGTTAAGTTAACTTTAACTAATTTTTGGAGTTAATATTGGAAAAAGTTCAAAGTGTTTTTAGAGACATTAAGTTAAATAGTTGTGATTACTGCTATCACAAGTCTATTGTTTTATAACTACGTTTTATCTTTTTGTGTTTTCTGTTGTTACTTGTATTGTTGTTTATAAAAATGGATTCGTATAATGATATTCAAGAGGACATTAAGTCTAAAATTGTGAAGGCTAGAGCAAATGTTAAAAAATGTCCTAAAGACCGGCTTACAGTGTCGTATATCGAAACACGTTTGGAGAGCTTGGAACAACATTGGAATATGTTTTATACGACTCATTTAAAAATAATTAGCGAAATTAAACGGGCAGATTTGTGTAGTTCCAAATATCACAAAGATGGTGTCTATGATGACGTAGAAGAGATTTATTTGCAATCCTATGTGCAAATAAACCGATACAATGTAGTGATATGCGTAGTAGTCCAGGAACTAGTTATGAAGTCTCTAATTTTCGATTGCCTGAAGTAAAAATTCCCACGTTCTCCGGTAAATACCGAGAATGGCAGACCTTTAGGGATTTATTTGTCGGATTAATTCATAACAATAAAAGGCTGGATGATGCACAGAAAATGTATTACCTCAAAGGTTATTTAACCGGAGACGCGGAAACCTTGTTGAGAAATGTAAAAGTTACTTCAGACAATTATAAGGCTAGCTGGGAAAAATTAGAGTTAATGTACAATAATAAAAAGTTTCTGGCGAATGGTATTTTGAAACGTCTATTTGGTCAAAAGGCTTTGACGGTAGAATCGGCCACGGATATTAAAAGGTTAATAAGTACTACATCTGATTGTTTGGAGTCAATAAAAAATTTGGGTATTGATGTGTCATCCTGGGATATCTTGATAATTCATATAGTTAGTACAAGATTAGACAAAGAAACCAGGAAAGCCTGGGAATTTCAGGTAGCTTCAGATCCCACAGATGGTTTGCCGACATTCAATCAGTTGAGTGAATTTCTAATAAGTCGCTTTCGTGGTTTGGAAAATCTGGATAGCAAAATAGAAAAAGATCCTAAGAGTACACAGTTATTTCATGTAGTCAAAAATAATAAAAATGCAACTTGCGCATATTGCTCCGCTGATCATAGAATTTCATCTTGCCCTAAGTTTTCTAAAGAGTCTACTGATAGTCGTCGAAATATTGTGCAAGAAAAGAACTTGTGCTTTAATTGCCTAAATAGTAACCACTCTGCTAGGTTCTGCAAAAACACTCACAGGTGCCAGGTGTGTAAACGCCGCCACCATTCTTTGCTACGCCCAACGGGTGTTTCTGGGTTGGCAGTTGGTGAGGGTAGTTCAGCTGCTCGCGAGGGAACCTCATCAACTGATAATGAAAAAAAGGATAATAACGCAAAAATGGAGGATAAACCATTAGTCTCATGCCATTCGACAGGAAACACCAGGCAAGCGGTGTTATTAACCACAGCCTTATTAAAGGCTGAGTCAAAACATGGGACTTACCGCGTGGTAAGGGCGTTATTGGATCAGGGATCACAAGGATCCTTTGTAACTGAATCAATGGTTCAGTATTTGGGTTTGAAGAAAATACCTTCAAAAAATACAGTATTAGGTATGGGTGGAGACAAAAGTACTTCGTCAACTGCCAAAGTAGTTTTAACGATTGGTTCAAGAATTGATCCAGCGTTTAAACTACAAGTAACCGCCTACGTCCTGAAATCGGTCACAGCCCTTCTCCCTGCTACGAAAGTGACTAGGGTAGAATGGGTAGATTTAAGCGATACCGAGTTGGCCGATCCAGAATATTTCAGGCCTAATAAAATTGATATTTTATTAGGTGCTGAAGTATATAGTCAGGTTATTCGGGACGGGTTAAAGAGGAACGCAAGCGGGACACTCGTAGCGCAGGGCACCGCTTTAGGCTGGATATTGTCGGGGGCAGTTGAAGTGGAAAACAGTAATAAAATTCAATCACATCTTACCGTGATGCACTCTACTGTCCAAGATGATGAAGTGTTGCGAAAATTTTGGGAATTAGAGGCCGAACCATCTAGGACAAAAAAGATGCTCACGGAGGATGAAGTTAGATGTGAACAATTATTTACAACTTCTACATGGCGTAATGAAGAGGGCAGGTATGTCGTAAGGTTACCGTTCCGAGATGTAGAGCTGATTGGAAAGTTTGGTGAGTCAAAGGCTATAGCTGAAAAAAGACTGAAAAGCTTAGACTCAAAATTAGGGAGAAATAATAAATTAAAACACGATTATCAGAAGGCTATACATGAATATTCAGAATTACATCACATGGAAAAGGTATCAGAAGATAAAAGAAAAAATAAAGAAGCCATATATTTACCACACTATGCTGTCGTCCGGGAAGATAAGGATACGACCAAGGTGCGTGTCGTATTCGACGCTTCATGCAAGGGTTCAAATGGGATTTCACTTAATGACTATTTGTTGATCGGACCAACCTTGCAGTCAGAACTGCGGCATATTATTATACGATGGAGATCACATGAGATATATTTAGTGGCCGATATCATTAAAATGTCTCGGCAAATTTTAGCTGACAGAAGAGATACAAAATATCAGCGCATACTCTGGAGGGACAGTCCTGAAAAGGATGTAGAAGAACACGAACTAATCACTTCGTTGATAACATCCAAAACAAGGGTGGCGCTTGTCAAACAAGTGTCCATCACAAGACTAGAACTTTGTGGGGCAGTTCTTGTTGGCAAATTAATATCGGAAGTAGGTGAAGTCACGGGTATACCTAAAACTGATTGGCATGCTTGGACTGATAGCGAGGTAGTACTGGCATGGTTAAGTCCAAGTCGCTGGAAAACTTTTGTGGCAAATCGCGTTTCAGATATTTTGACCACATTAGATACTCATCACTGGGCTCATATACCGACTAAGCAAAATCCAGCAGATTGTGCTTGTCGAGGCGTTTCTCTTTCAGAACTGGTGGGTATGTCGATATGGTGGGATGGACCAAGCTTATTAAAGGAACCGGTGATTGAATACGAAAGGCCAAAGCATCTTGTTAAATGTTCGAAAGAGATTGTTAGAGTCAGAGTTAGGCTTAAAATGTCACAGTTGGATCACCAGAGAATGATGCAAGATTTCTGGCGTCGATGGTCGCATGACTACCTTCACCAATTTTTGCAGAGGCATAAGTGGGCCTGCAAAACTCCAGAACCATCGGTTGGTGATGTGGTTTTAGCAAAAGAAGACAACTTGCCCCCTGGCAAGTTGTTATTAGGTAGGATTAAAGAGAAACATCCGGGATTGGATGGTGTTACTCGTGTTGTAACGATACGTACACAGGCATCGACCATAAAAAGGCCGACGTCTAAACTGTGTGTTCTTCCTGTAACCAATTAAATATGTTATTTTATACTTATGATGTTTTTAGTGTTTTTTGGAACTTATAATAATATCTTATTGTTGTTAATTGGTTAAACTCCTTACCAATGACATTGATACACCCATATCCAAATAATCGAAATTACTTTAGCACGGTGGGCGGTGTTGAAGGACATTGGGCAGTATGTCCTTGGTGGGCGGTATGTCTGAGCAGGAAGCGAAATCATAGCGCGATCACCTAAAATAATGTAGTTTGCAGAAATTAGTACCGCTTGTCTCCCTAGATGGCGTTAGGATCGAGTTAGATCGCGCTATGGTTTCGTTACGGCTGTTTACCTAGGTCTAGAGGTTTTTTTTGTGAAAATGAGCAGCAGCAGCAGTAGCGCACCTATCGGGAAATATTGTAACCAAGTTTCAATATACGGAAGTGTGACGCAAATCCGGTAGTGTGTTATTGATATCCCTCCAAGTCGACCCTCGGTCGTGTACAGATACACATACAGGCTTATTTGTAAAACACTTACCTTTCAGGACTATTACTAACATCATAAACAACAATTTTTGTTCTATATATACTTTACCAAACATAATTCATTTATCAAGTACAAACCTTCAAGATTTCGTTGTTCTATCTAACACATTTCAACTCTGCATTTTGCTATACCCACGCGACGCGACACAAGCGCATCAAGTACCCCCGCCGCTCGATCCCTGCTCCCCTCCGCTATTGTACTATCGCTTGCTTCGCATAGACTTCGTAATATTTAGAACGTTCAATTTAAATATTTTCATTTTTGTATGAAAATCTGACGAACTAAAATAATTATGATCCATTTTTTTAAAGTCATATAAAAAAAGTTGTTGTTTATCATAGTCCTGAGACAATGCGTTTTACAAATAGCCCTGTATATTTACAAAATTTTCTATGATCATAATAATAATTATATCAAATGTTGATTTACATTATAACTATCACTATCGTAATCTCTCATAAAAGCGTAGGTACCAACTGGCACAATAAAATACGCAAGAGGTACGGCTGGGTATTTGACACTTTTCACCTAATCAGCGATTAAAACTATCAGAAATGATTTTTCATGGAAGTATTAATAAAAAGTAGTAGGATAATGATTGTGCACGCCACAATCGCGGCGGTAAGTCCCCTTTTTGAGGAGTGACAACATAAGCTTCTAAGCGTCATCACTTTCCACCTGACGCAGGTCCTCACCAGACGGCTTTTTCGGGAGGTACCTGTTTCGGATTCAGCGGGAACAAACGCCCGGGTTGCCCGGAGAATACGGTGGAAGTCTGCCCCACTTAGCAGAGCACTACCGTATCCTCGTGGAGGCTGGTGGTGACCTCTCGCTTCCGGCAGGATCGGGAGGCGCTTACCTCCTTCTGCGAAGCAGTAATGCGAGTAAAAGAGGTGCCTGAAACCGTGAAGGAAAGGACATCCTATCGCCCCAGCTACTGACGCATTAGACGCTTTGGGCGTTAGAAGTCGCAGGGCAATTCCCAGCCACCGTACCGAGCAAGCAAGCTAGCAAGCAACGGAAAATTGTGCTCCACGCACGCCTCTAAAAGATGTGAGCAAAACTGGAGGACCATATAACGTTGCACTAGAAAGTAAAGCGCAACTGAAGAAACACAAGTGGGTTTTAATCAGTAAAAGTCTGTCACGCCCTTTCACTTCACCTGGAGCAAAAGAAAATATTTGATGATTAGTTCAAATTCTCTAATAGGTACTGTGATATCGAAAGGAGATCGCATGAGTTGCTTTTTTTATGTAACCAACGAACTGGCTTGTAAAATATAATTCGATTAAGGATTATGCTGTTCTAGAATAGGTTTGAAAGTTGGTAGAAAAAGAATGTGTATTGTTTTTTCAGTGTTGAAGTGATTTTGTAAGGAAAACATGAATTCGTTTAAATAAGTAAAAAAATATAAGAGTGCGCCGCCCGAAGTGTTTGATTTCATAGAAGAATCCCTATACGAGCCTACCGACGAGCTGAGCTGCGTTACAGTACCTAACTCAAAAAAAGAGTAGAGCAATTTCATCGTATTAAAAGCTGGTTTTAAAATTTAGGACTGTCTAGGTAAACTGTTTGAAAATAGGCTAACAAAACACACCGAAGGCTTTGGCACGCCACCGGAAGTGTTGGTGACGTCACGCGCGGGTGCCACCTACATCCGGCCGCCTGACACGTTCCGAATTCATCGGATTACCTCTCAAACAAACCCCTCGGTGATTTATGGATTTTCGTTGAAAATTGCAGACGCGGTCATGTACTATTATTATGAAGGTATAGTTGGGTATACCAAGCTATGTTGACAACGTTATTTTTAGTTTATGTGGAAACTGAATATAATTTGTTCAGAATCAATAACTGAATGGATTCCAATAGTTTTTACAACATGATATTTTTTTTCCCAAAAATATTTAAAAAGGTCACAAGTTGGACACCACCGGCACTAAGTACAACACACGTCACGGCAGGTCATAGCGGGCATTAGGTGACAGCAAACAGCTGGGTGAAAGTGCAAAACAAAGTGCAAAACCACCTCTCCGTCGCCTGGATGGCCCGGTGACTATGTATTTTTGCTGACATAACAAGCTTATGACTTTGTCATTTTTTAATGATACAGTATAATACATAGATTCTTTACATAAAATAACTAGACACGTGTTTCAGGTTTGGCATATACTAAAACTACTCGTAATGCTGTATATCGAGAGTCGATGTTGCAATTTATAGTCAGGTCTATTGAATGTGCTGGTCAATAGACCGCGCACACCCACCTAATGTCTGCCAAGCTACCCAAGTATTATTTTTTACTAGCTGTGCCTGCGACTTCGTTCGCGTGGACTACAGGATTTTGAATTTATTTTTTCTAAAATAAAAAGTAGCCTATGTTACTCCTTATTACATCAGCTACCTGCCAAACAAAGTCCCGTCAAAATCGGTCCAGCCATTTCAGAGATTAGCCTGGACCAACAAACAGACAGACAAAAATTGTAAAAAAAAGTATTTTGGTGTATGTAGCAATATGTATATTAATATGCATGTAGTAAAAGGCAGTTATTTCAATATTACAAATAGACACTCCAATTTTGTTTATATGTATAGATGTATAGATAAATGATTTGCAAAGGAAGCTGATCTGAGCTTTTTTTTTCTATCATAAATATTTAAGTGACATTCAACTACAAAATTATAGTAAAACGCATTAAGTAATATGAAAATAGTATTGTTACTTACCAGATAATAATTACGAATACTCATACCTACATCTTTAATTATATATTTAGATACTAGCTTCTGCCAACGGCTTCGCCCGCGTTAAAGCAATTCGCGTGTTTCTCCATTAAAACTTTGGACTCCCGTTTCATCCCTTTAGTGGGTAAATAATGAAAAATCCTCTCTTAAGGGCCAAGCGCCCGAAAAGTGCCATAAAACAGTGATTTTCTGAGGCCTACTCCTCCGTAACGGCTAGGTCAATTGGTTTGAAAAAAATATATGTTTATTATAGATTCACGAACAATAATATCAACATTTATTTTTTTCGTGCAATTAATACTTTTGTCAAAAAAAAAATATTTAGCAATTTCGCAACTTTTCGCAACTTTTCCCTACTCCTTCGAAACGGCTTGGACCTTTAGAAACATTTTTACACATAAAAATTGGTGGTTAAATATTCTTCAAAGTGAACATTGCATATGTAAATCGATCAATATCTCGCAGAGAAAATGGATTTAAAGCGCTTTCCGGGCGCTGCTGGCCGCAAATAAATGCACAGATTTGCGTACTGCCGCCTAGGCGAGTGCGAGAGTTGCGTTCACATAATTTCGGTCAGATGGTTCAAGGGACTATACGCCTTAATGCTCGCCTACATCATAAGAGGAAACCTTGTAGAAAATTTCAGATTCCTAGAGCCAGTAGTTTCGACAGTGAGTTGATGTTGATATGTCAATCAGTCAGTTTCTTCTTTTATATTATAAATATCTATAATAAAACAAATTCCTTTATAATCTTCTAAATACCTATAAACTTCCTTTCACAACTGACATAATATTTATATACTTGGTATTTATTAGTATGGATGTATATTGTATTATATAAAATTTATTTATGTAGATTTATAGTGTACTCTGGACCCTCGAATGTGAACTCTGTCACTCATATGTTTGCTAGGAGAAAACTTAATGTCGAGTTGCGCGTTGTACATGAATTGTCAAATTACTGTATACTGTAAATATGAGTTTTTGTGTACGATAAGTAATTAAAAACTAAGGAAATATTTATAAACAAATACATTAATGATAATACCTAATATTTGATTTTCCCAATCTTTATTACGGTTACAGGTGCTACAGATTTTTAAAATACTTTTTTTTTTTTAATTTGTATAAACTAGTGCTTGACTGCGATCCCACCTGATGGTAAGCAGTGATGCAATCGTTGATGGTGAGGCGCACTAGTTTATCAAGAGCCTATTCACTCTTGCCTTAAAGACACCTAAATTATAATCAAACGGGGAGACCGCAGCAGGCAAATTGTTCCAGTCCCTCGATGTACGTGGTATAAACGACGAGGCGAAACGCTTGGTCCGGATCGTAGAGGTTTCAACAACATTAGGGTGGATACTCGCCGTTCGTCGGCTTGTCCGATGGTAGAAGTGAGATGGTGGAATTAAGTCATGTAATTCCTGCGCACACTCTCCAAAGTGCATTCGCCTATGCTCAAGACTGTAGATTGGACTCAACCAGATCTGGATCGCCAATTAGTCTCTTCGCACGCCTTTCCACAGAGTCCAAAGCTGCCAGGTGGCATTTTGCAGCACCAGCCCATATGTGGCTGCAGTACTCCATACACGAACGGACTTGTGCTTTATATAGCTTTAGAAGCTGTCCCGGTGTGAAGTACCGCCGGACCTTTGCAAGAACGCCTAGTTTCCTAGCAGCTACCTTGGCTTTGGACTCAATGAACCGCCCAAAGTTAAGGGACCTAATAAACAATACAACACCATTTTAAACGTACATCGTTAATATTTGAGACAGTACTTTATAAATATGTAGATTTCTCTAAGTTTGATTTCAGACCAATCCAAACGACTCATTTTAAAAATCTTCGGAATATTCGCCATTCGTTTTCTGAGTATTAAAAAGTAACCACATGCAGCGGTACCTATTGCAAAATTATTGGAATGTTGAAATGAATTATTGGAATTATTGTGTGTGTGTGTTTATATATATTATCAGGTCACTGGATTTTAATCAAGATTATAATCAATGATCGAAATGATGTATATTAATCAACGATCAAAATCAAAAACTATTTATCTATTTATTATCATATCAGAAAACCCAGAAGCAGGATTTATTTATTACTAGCTTTTGCCCACGACTTCGTCCGCGTAGAAGTCGAAAATGGTTTTACTAAGTTTTTTAATTGATTTTGTTTTATTATACTCGTAATAAATAGATCTTGTCCAACTTCTTTGGCGTAGAAGTGGAAATATTTGTAAAGTCTAAATAGGTACATTAAAAGGCTGTTTTAAGTGCATCACGCTCTTATAAGTAAGAACTGGAACTATAGAACGTTGGGTGAAAAGTAAGGACCCAGCCTTGAGCTTTACTAACCATTACCGTAAAAGATACCTGTACCGGAAGTTGAATTCTTTTAAAATTAAAAGGTAAATCCGTTTTGTATCATAGGGATGCAAGGTATCAGCACTGTTTGCCCCACTGTTGGACACGGCCTGGTCAGGTCAAAATTGTGACACAGATCATGTTGATAGCTCTTAATCCATTACAGTATCAATGGCAATGTAGTTGATGCTATCTCCTAAAAGTAAAGCCAGAAATATCTATTTATTGATTTTGTCAATACTACTATTTCTAGCCGCCAATATTGCCCTTTGATACATCCACTGGTAGTCCTAATTTTTTAGACTTTGGAGATTATGTCAATAAATTGACATCACTGACGATCAATTTCGATTTTGTTATCACATTAAGGTACTTTCCTGTCTCCTATTAAAAGTAACTTTGAAGGACCATTTGTACTACCTCCGCTCAAATGTGTACTCATATTAAATTAATAGATAATTTATGGGGGTCGACGAATTTCCAAAGCGGGGAAGTTTTTAAGAGAGACTTCATATTGGTTCAAGTACAAAGCATTTATTTGTTTGAGTATGGTAGTTCTAATTCCCCCAACTAACACTGGCAATGTTTGACGAAAATCACCAGCAAACTTGAAAGTGATTCCACTACACACACACACACAGCACACAGTTTCATTACAGTTTCTTATGTCTCTGTGCATTAATTCATGGTTATACAGACATCTTTTAAAACTTTTTCCAATGAGCCATTTTTACACCATTCTTGAACACGCTACCTTTCTGCGGTGCGTGTGCACCTGTAAATAGAGTCGCAGCATTCGCTCATCATTATTTTGTAACTTTGTAATTTTAAAACTTTCATATCTCCCAAGATATTTATCGAAATGAAATGATGTATAGATGATAAAATACTTAGAATGATTATTGTATTCATTTGGATTAGGATTAATATAACACCTTCGCAAGTAATGCATTATTTCTGAATTTTAATTACAATCAAAAAGGTTATTTATTGTGAGCCAAACTTAACAGATAGAGATATGTTGTTGCAGACTTTTAAAGGGAAACAGTTTTGTAATAAATACCTCATTTTTACGTAACTTTAACCGTTAATGCAGCGCATGCAAAGGAAGCTCTCAAAAGGAAGGTTTTTTCCCCGTTTTCGCAACATTTTTCATCGATACTCCGCTTCTATTGGTCATAGCGTGATGTAGCCTGTAACCTTTCTCGATAAATGAGCTATATAACACTGAAAGATTTTTTTAAATAGGACCAGTAGTTCTTAAGATTAGCGAGTTCTACCAAACAAACAAACTCTTCAGCTTTATATTATTAGTACATATAGATTAATATTATTTAATATAGTAAAACAGTCATTAACACTAAAAGAATTATTTTATTTTATTCAACATCTTTTCAAACGTTTTTCTCACTGAACCGCAAACGTTCTAACAATATCGTCTTCTATTCAGCAGCAAACAAGTACAATCCAGGGTTGGTCTCCACGAGCACGTTGCGCATCGTTAGCATACACTATACAGGGGAGCTACAGTGCAACAAAATGGGACATTAAATGATTTATGTTTTCTAGAGCAATTATACTTAATTTTCCGGAACAAACAATTGACCTAACTCTATATTTGTGCACACAGGACACAGGCATATTTAGTTCTTGCTAATATCTATGAGTGTCTCTGTGTGATTTACTAGAGAAATCAACATCATCATTTTTCAGCCGAAAGATATCCACTATTGGACATAGGCCTTCCTCAAGTGTCGCCATAATGACCGGTTCTGTGCGTCTTGCAGTACGAATCGAAGACGATCATGTCAGTATTTCTGGAGTTTTGTGGAATGTGTGAATGTTTGCTGATTTTTTTTTTTTTCTATATAAATATAGTCTTTAACTAATGTAATTGGCGAATAGCCGTTTTTTTTTAAAGTAAAACCATAAGTAAATAAAATAAATAACAACAAATAAAGCTGTATCCCCCAATCTTCCTCTGATGAACTAAAATCATACTTGTCACGTCTTGCTTCGCCTTACCTGGCCATATCACGCCTTGGTGCGAGAGTATTGTGACATCTGGCTATTTGACGTCATTTTATACCAAACCCCTTTTTATTTAATCAACGATTAAAATGTTATTAGTCCACATCGATGTCAATGGGAAAAGTGCCCAGAACGCTGGCAGATGAGCGCTCGGACCCCATGGCCCTAGTGTTTCAACCCCAAACGGCTCAAACATATAACTTCGGATAAAGTTATTATATTTACGCCGTTTGAAGTTTTCTGCATTAAAATAACTTTATTGCATGCGACCATTATGCCATCTAGGGACCTAAACCAACATATACACTTCCATCTAAATGGTCAAACTGTTTAAGGGGAATTAAGTGACAAATACACGTACAGAAGAATTATCCTATAAATAAAGTAGAGGCAATAGTCCAGCCCAGATTCAAGCCATGGCGTGGAGCGAGAGGGATTGGGAGGCGGTCACCTCTTTCTGCGAAGCAGTAATGCGAGCAAAGGAAGTGCCTGAAATCGTGAAGGAAAGAATATCACCTCGTCCCAGCTACAGACGCAGGAGACACTCTAGCCGTCAGGAGTTGTGGGGCAATTCCCAGCCACCGCACCAAGCTCGATTATGGAGATAAAATAGGTGTTGGTGTAGTAGATTTAAAAATAAATTCTCAGTTACTTGCTAGAAGCACCTAAACATTACATACCTAAATATACAACGTGAAAACGGCAAAACAGCAACAAATTGCGAATAAAAGGAAAGTCACATTTTTCGTGTTATGCAAACAAAATATGTATAGGTCAGTTGATTGTTTTTATCGCGATTTCAAATTTGGTGCCATCGTAAAAATTGTTCATAATGATGAGTGTTGTCAGTATTTTCATGTACTGTATGCTTTTTTACGACTGAAAAGTGTTAAATTTTCCTGTAGAGATTTTCCTTAGTTTAATTCGTGAGATTGAAAAACCTCAATACGCAATGAGAAATGTGTCACTGGCTATCGGAATCAAAGCATTGTTGACATTCCCAATATTTACTTACTCAGAATTGACAGATTAAAATCGGGTGGTTCTCGTTTCCTGTCACACTTTACATTATCTATGTATGTTGTTCTAAAACAATTAGCATATTATTAATGTTAAAACTAATTAAAAAATGTGATGGCGTCTGTCAGTCTGCGGCAGCATTGGAATATATCAAAGTAGAATAGTAAAAGTTTTTTGTTGAAATGTTTGTCCGGCCAAACATCAAGTTTAAATAATTTAACATTAATTATTTACTAAGATTATTTGTCAAGTTTAAGTTTAATTTTTGACTGTTGACTAATATTGGGTAAACGTTTCAAATATTTTTATCGGCAATGCTTCTACAGATAACTCTATACTATTGGTTAATACATGGTACTACCAAGGATAAGCACCGTCGTGTTCTCGTGGGGGCGATCGGCGGCAGCGATCTTTAGCGCCGTGTCTTGGTACAGGCCATGGTCCCGGACGAGCAGGAGTGGCAGGCGGTCGCCTCCTTCTGTGAAGCAGTAATACTAACAAAGTCGGAGTCGACGGACGCGCGAGGGAGCGTCCCTCACGCCCAAGCCGTCGCGATTCCAATCCCGATTTCCAGCCACCGTTGTCGCAGGTTTGCAGACGGCGAGCATTGGGTAGCTCGCCGTCCTACCGTCCAGTAACTAAAAAAAAAATACTACCCTGGTTATAAAATATAAGATACGCATAGCACATAAAATTAATTTGCCGTGTCGGCCCAATCTGCGTACGTTCAAAATACAAAGTCACATTTCTCAATTTGTAAAATTAAAATATAAGTAATGTTTGGTGGCTCTGACGTCTTCAGCCATTATAATAATTATAATGCCTTAGCACTGCTTGGCATTACTAGGATTTATGTTAAATAAGCACAAATCGTAAACAAAGCCGCCAAGCAAACGGTTACATGAAGATAAAAAGAAAACAATTGCACTTTATCAATTTGCCGGATAGGTATATATTAATATAATCTTATCCACGATAACTTTAATATTCCTATAATTACTACACTTACACGACACTAGGAAGTATCAGTCGTGTGGAAGTGTCTGAATATGGTGGAATATTTTAAATGTTTATTTGTTTTGCTGCTTGCGGTTTCGGCAATAAAATGTGAAAATTGCGTTACATACGACTTTGAAACCAATTTCAATGATAGCTTCAATCATGGCAACCCTATATGTGAGGGCATGGCTTCCTGGCAACTGGGGAACTACAGTTCTATTGGCATACACAGTCCTAATAAAGAAACCGATTTGTTTATAACTCCTGATGAGAACCTGAGCTGCGTGTCGTCGTACGGCTTCGAGATGAAGTCGACTGGCATTGTGGAGGTTTACGTTTACATGGAGTCAACATCGCAGCGGGATCAGATCGTTGTGCTTGCTAACGAGGTCTCGAGCATTGGGAGCAATGTCGTCACAGGCACGGCTATGCTGACGCCCCTCAGCACCAATTACTTTAATGGATGGCACGTCCTAAGAATAAATTTGTTCGGTACCGGGATTTTTAGTGGATATGTAAGTAATTTAATTATAATTATTTTTCAGTTTCCATTTACGGGAGATAAAAGCAGTATAAAGTTAAATCTTTTCTATTTTTTTTTTAATTAAAAACAGGAATTGGTAAGAACTGACTCTGAGCCAGGAACAATGGAAAGCATGGAGGGAGGCCTTTGCCCAGCAGTGGGACAGTATAGGCTAGATATAATTATAATATAATAATTATTTTTTTTTTGATTAAAAGACTACAGACGTTGCCAATAAAGCAAAATAACGCGATAGATACTTACTCAATAAATAAAAATTAAATGCGCGGTTTTCTACAAATTAAATATGTGATTTAATTTGGAATAAAGACCATTTTTATTGGGATTATATTAGTGGAAACTAATTGACGTACACGTTGCAAGAACGAAGGAAGGTCTTTAAATGGATTAAATGATTTATAAAATGGATTTTCATAAACTCTATCAAATCTTTAAAATTTAATCCCATAAATTGTATCTTTTAATCTCTTACTTTTAATAACACTTTTTAGGGTACCGTAGCCAAATGGCAAAAAACGGAACCCTTATAGATTCGTCATGTCTGTCTGTCTGTCCGTCTGTATGTCACAGCCACTTTTTTCCAAAACTATTAGAGCTATACTGTTGAAACTTTGTTAGTAGATGTATTCTGTGAACCGCATTAAGATTTTCACACAAAAATAGAAAAAAAGCAATAAATTTTGGGGGTCCCCCCCATACTTAGAACTGAAACTCAAAACATTTTTTTTTCATCAAACCCATACGTGTGGGGTATTTATGGATAGGTCTTCAAAAATGATATTGAGGTTTCTAATATCATTTTTTTCTAAACTGAATAGTTTGCGCGAGAGACACTTCCAAAGTGGTAAAATATGTGTCGTCGTCCCCTCTAACTTCTAAAATAAGAGAATGATGAAACTAAAAAAAAGATATGATGCACATTACCATACAAACTGCCAACGAAAATTGGTTTGAACGAGATCTAGTAAGTAGTTTTTTTAATACGTCATAAATAAATAAAAAATACACTATTATTAAAACATCGATCAAAGTTACAACGAACTACAAGAACTTTTATATTATGTTACTTGCTGCTACGGAACCCTTCATGGGCGAGTCCGACTCGCACTTGGCCAGTTTTTTTTCTTATCTTTAACTTATCTCATAAGCTTTACAATGACGTTTTAAGATCGTCATAAATCCGGTGTGAGTAGAGGATTTTGTTATTCGTTCTGTATAGCTCCGGCTCTTTCTCACACTGGAATTCTTGATTTAAAGACGTCATGGTACGTCCCCTGGTAATTCTTTAACAGTAGATCAATACGATGTCAAACAATGATAAAGGTCAAAGTTGGGGTCCAGAAGACAAACAAAGACAAAATGTTATAGTGAAGAGATGATGAAAACTGTGTACGCCTAGTGTTATATCATGAAATCATAAACATAATTCGCTCAGCAAAATACCCAATATAGTGCGTGCCCAGCCACGTGCAATGAGGTTCCGTAGTGATCCGCTACAAAATGATTTAGAAAGGGGATGTTCATTATAATGAAACTATTAATTCAGTTAACGGTATAACAGTCAATAACGTTTAAAAACGGGCCCAGTTATGGCAATAGTAACTTAAGAAGAAGTTGTAAAATCCAACTTCACAAGGAAAATAAATAATGTAACTACTAGCTGCTGTCAGCAGCTTCGCCCGCTTGACAGTATAAAATTATCCCAAGGGATCAAACTCCTGGGATCGACGGCGCGCACTGTTCCCGCGCGCCTCAAGGAGTTGTCAGCAACAGCAGGGCCCCAACCGGGTCGAAGCCTACTGGGGCCAGGGTTATCGGAAAGGGAACTCGAGCCCCGTTATGAAGGCTAGAAGGAACGGGAGGAGGTTTTAGTCAGTAAGAGTCTGACACTATCTCCCGCTCCGCCCAAGAGCAGGGGTTGTCATTGGATGATTTTTCCCACCATAAAAAAAGTACCGGACGGCGCAGTTGTTGGCTACTACGCTGCGTTGCGCGCGGGTTCGGTTCCCGCACGGAACATATATTTGTATTGTATGGTCTATAGTTATTCTGGTTCGGAGTTTACATGTTTGCAAATGCATCTACAATACAGGAGCTAACCCTAGAGTAGGGCAACGTTTTGAAAAAAAAAACTCCTGGGATAAAAAGTATCCTATACGCTATTCTAGGACATGGTCTACTCTTGTACCGAGTTTCATCGAATTCCATTCTATAGTTTTTGTGTGAAAGAGTAACAAACATTCATAAATACATTTCGCGTTTTAATATTAGTAGAATTAGCTGGTGGTTCTAAAAAAGAATGGTAGTCAGCTTCACGTATTTTGAATAGGTACTGCGGTATTCGACTGGAACGGAGACTCTTTGTTAAAATCTCCAAATATTACATTAGTGTAGTTAGCCAATTACAAATTACTTCTAAAACCTACGGTGACACTGTTAGAGCTTTTGTGTGATCTATAAAAGACGACTATTTTCATTTTGTTCACTATAAAAGTACTTCTTTCACAGTATCCACCTCCAGCAACATCACTATAAGACCGCGTTTTGCCCAGGTACATACACTAAAACCGGGGTTTGAAGAAATGCTTATGTTTGGGGCTTCTCTGATCATCCCGTTTGGAATAAACGTGACATGACGTGCCTATGTTCTTATATTATAATAAAAAAAAATATTTACGGGAAGTAAAAAAAAATACCAACTTCATCCAATTCCATTCCATTTCCTACTCTTAAACTCCATTCAACACACACATTACTTCCATTTTTATGGATTTTATAGTTCGTCCGAAATGTCCATTTAAGTTGGGCGACCATTTCCATTTAACTTATACACCACCATCTTGGAACTAAATCCAGGAATACTAATCATAACTATTCAATATTTTTAAAAGACCTGTCTAACGAAAACCCACATTTCACGGAAGACAAGAAAAAAATCTATCCCACTTTTCGTGCAAGGAAGGAACACAATTAGGGTTCCGTACCACAAAAGGATAAAACGGAACCCTTACAAGACCACTTTGTTGTCCATCTCTATGTCAGTCTGTCAAGGCTCTTTATCTCGAGTACGTGTAGATGAATCAAGTTGAAATGAAAACCACATACTTAGGTCTATGGTCCCTTGAAGCTGTGAAAAAATCAAACTTGTCAACGAAAAAAAAAGATACGGCCGTTTATGTCGCAAAAAACGCATGTTCGACACTCTCAAAGGGAATCCAAATTCATAGGGTACTTCCCGTTGACCTAGAATCCTAAAAGGTATGAAGCTAGGTCTCATAGCACAAGTTTGAGAATTATGTCACAAAAAAAAAACTTGTTTGGCGATTCGGAAAAATCTTCGTAACTTAACTCGGGAATTGAACTGTTTAAGTAAGTTTGTACAGAACCCTCAATACGCGAGTCCGATTCGCACTTGCCTGGTTTTTTCTTTATAAATTAAATAAATGAATGCCCTTAAATAACAAATAAAAGACTTTACTTCAAGAGTTCTCTTCCTCCTTGTTAAGATTATGGAACCTTAAAAACGGCTATGACGGGCAACACTAATCAATCAACCGTAATATATTAATAAATTTTTATATACTTACTTAGGAATAGCTTGTTATATTAGATTAGCAACGCTGATAATACTACCGACGTCATGAAAATTAAAAAATAAACAAAGTATCTATACTTAGATACAAACATGTAGTTATAACAAAAACACTTTTGTATCTGTATGCACACTTTCTTCGTCAACAGAATTTCATAGTTTTGTGTGTCAGCTGTGAGTAGGCGTAAGTCCATCATGACGAATGCGCGTATATGGAACTACAAGCCCGTGGACAATAGGCATCGATCACTAATAGATCGATATTATTATAATACAAGGTGTCGTTTCGAAGCTGCAAAATATTTCAGGAGGTAATTATGTTAGTGATTCTCGACCCGAATCAATAATAAAATAAGTAGGTATTTTTTTTTTTTTATATCCGCGCTTTTTTTCACACACACAAACACGGAACAATAAAGGGCGTTTTCACACACACTAACTCGCAACGATAGTTTCATAAGTAATGTATCATCCAATCATCATCCCGCACGCCACACCCTAGCCACGCCCCCGCGGCCATCGATCAATCGATTTAGTTTAGTGTAATTAAAAAATTAAATAACAAGTATTACTGATTATTGACCAGGTATCGTTTTTTTATATGATTATTTATGAGTTTTATTACAACCTCCTGAAATATTGTGCAGTTTTAAAACTGCACCTTGTATATTCATAATATCACGATTGAAAATAAGTTTAATTTGTTGTTTTGTTTTATTTCAGGTGACATTCCTTGGTGTTGCCTCACCCGGTTCTAAAGTCATAATTGATTCCTTTCGATACATCCCACCACTATACGAAGATGATTGTCACGTTTACGATGGAGAGTTTGTTACATCCAGCCCAGTGGAACCTGAAGCAACTGAATCTGAGGATTGTGTCGCTTATAATTTTGAATCAGACTTTGAAGAGTTTTTTGACAGTGACAGAGGGTTATGCACAGGCTTTTCACGCTGGAATTTAGACCAGTATACGTCTTTGCCAATTGACCACACAAGTTCAGAAAGCCTTCAATTCATTTCTCCACAAGAATTTATCAGTTGCGTTTCCTCATTTCCATTTGAAGCTAGTAATGGTGGTGTAGTGGAGGTAAACGTATACATACAGTCAGCAGTAAGCACTGACCAAATAACTGTGCTTGTAAATAAAATAGTAGATGAAGGCAGTGATGTGGTAATTGGAAGTGCAGGAGTTTCACCTTTGGCATCAAACTATGCGGACGGGTGGCAAGTCTTGAAAATTGTTCTATCAGCAAGTGGAACATTTAATGGATACGTAAGTGCTATTATTCTTTTTTTATAATATATAAATAGCGTTTATTTTGATATAATCCGTATTAAATCCGATAATATTTATTTTATTGTGATAAGCTTTCGCGATTGGAAAATATGATTGTATTTGCCATATTTATTCCAATGTTTAACAACAACAAAAAATCAGAATAAATCTCATCAGCTAGGAAGTCCCTAATTTTTAATAAACTAAAATAAAAATATACTCAAATAAAATGGAAGATAAAATAAATTATCTCTTTTTTTTCAGATTTCTTTCCTTGGTTCAAAATCGCCAAAATCGATTGTCCTCGTTGATTCCTTCAGATATATTCCATCAGAACTTGCAGTGGAGGAATGTAAAATTTATGATGATGAAGTAATTGAAACTACAACATCAGTTCCAATCACAACTGTTGCCCCAATAGGCACCGGCAAAGACTGCGTCACTTATAATTTCGAAACCAACTTTGAAAACTCATTTGACACTGATAATGTGTTATGCAATGGATATTCTTCCTGGCATTTAGGAGATTACTATTCTCTGGCTATTGACACAATTGATCCTAACAGCAAAACTTTCATTGCCCCAAATGAAACATCGAGCTGCATTTCTTCGTTCGTCTTCAAGATGATGCCAGGAGGTGTTGTAGAAGTGAACACATTTATGAAGTCAGCTTCAAATCTAGATTACATTATTGTTTTGGCTAAGAAAGTTGTGCCTTCTGGAGATGATACCGTAGCCGGATTTCAATTGTATTACGCATCTAACGATCACTTCGTCGAAGGGTGGAATAAGTTGAAAGTCACTATAACGGACAATTCCATTTTCGACGGTTACGTAAGTATAGCTTTTTTGGTATCTTTTTGTTTTGCACCTTGCACATTTCGTACAGAGATTAGTCTCTCTTGAATAAGAATATAACCCAAGAGGCTGATTTGAAAAATAACCCAAGTATAAGCTAGCAAAAATAGCAATGCAAATTGCAAAGTCCATCATGAAATTATGTTTGAATTCAAATAATACTTAATTTCAAAGGATGGGGGTTATTAAAGCAAAGACCTTCGTCCATTTTGAGCGAATAAGAAATGGAAACTGATCACGTTTTTTGAACCTTCGTTCACAATAAAGATTGCAATTTTGATATTAAAATCTAATAACTACTTATTGCTTCCTATCACACGTATAAAGATTTGTGTAATCAGATTGATGTCAGTTTCAGAGTAAATTGTACGATGTTATTTTTATACAATATAATTTAATGTTTTATATTTTAACATCTTTATATCTCTTCGTAAAGGTTTGATATTTCGCCAAATATTATAACAATCTTCATAAATCTTAACAACTTCAATAGAATTCTGACACTATTTTTATTAATAAATAAAGTAAGACGATTAGTTCGCATTTCGTCAATCGTGAATATGGAATAATCTTCGAGAAATATAATCTTGTCTGATTTGATTTCAGATTACTCTCCTCGGTTCGACTGCAGAAGAGTCCATAGTTCTGATTGACTCGTTCAGCTACACGCCACCTAACTACGCAGACATCTGTGACATATATTGAAGACGAAGTTTCGGCTAAAGTGTTATCTGTCGTCATATTGTTGAAAGTAAGGCTGTCTCCACTGTATATTACAAATATATAAGTTTAAGTTAGAAATATGTATTTCGTCGGATTTAAAGTTAATTTGAAAATTATATTTTAAGATGAAGGAGCTATAAGTTCCTTCGCTGATTAATTTTAATAATAATAATGACATAAATAAAACCCACTCAGGGAAAAAAATATACAAAATATGGTAAGCCCAGGCGATGGTGGTCGATTGAGCTGGACTCCACCACGATATACAACAATCGACGGGGATAACTAGATGAAGAAAAATATGTTATTTATTAATGTTTACTTAATTTTTGTACAAACTCAAAAAAATAAATAAAAAGACTTTAAATATTATTTTGACTTTACTTTCAACAATAAGATGTACGATATAAGGAATCTGATCCAATTACTCATTAATCTAATTAGAATAATGAAATCAATTTATCAATCATTTTGTGATACAGCGAAATTTATGTATACTTACTTAATTTTCAATACGATTTATAACTTGTATTATTTGTTTAAATATATTTGAATAAAAATGTAATACTTGAAAAATTTCAATATTTACGTTAAGGTGCATAATTGCACGCGAATGCTCGTCAGTCAGGGAGGTAGTATTGTATTGTAATGCTCAAAATCGAATCGATAATGTTACATTCCGCGCGAATGCTCGTCAGTCGGGGAGGTAGTATTGTAATGTAATGCTCAAAGTCGAATCTATAATTTTATATTACACGCGAATGCTTCTGGTGAGTGAGCACCTTTAAATTTATTTCGCAGCTTTTTTTTTCATAAATTTATCGTAAAAATATATCAGAAAAATGAAATGAATGAATGAAGGCACAAGAGCATATTCGCAAGAAGTGTGGTAGAATCATCACAGCACTGATTGGTTGGATTTGTTTTTTCACTACAGCATTGCTTATTCATATGTATGTATCTAAGTATGTATTTACTATTTTTTTTGTTTTCTCTTCTGTTTGTCTATTATTTTATTAAATTGCACCTGCCATGTTATGTTTCTGCACCACCTTAAGGTCGACTGGCAGATAATGCCTAAGACATTAAGTCCGCCTCTGTACAGTTTTATGTGCATAAAGATTTAATAAATAAATAATAAATTAAAATCGAAAAAGTATATTCAGCAGAGAGATAAAATTTTATAAAATCAATGCATGAAAATGTTTTATTCATTTTATAGTTGTAACACGTGTTATAACTATAAAATGAATATATGTTGACAAAATTAGATAGTAATTAATTAAAAATGAAGAGGTGATTTGTTACGATTATGTTTTGTGTTGATGTGGTTAGTTCAATTGAGAAAAGAGCCAAGAGGATCATTGGTAAGGATGCACTCGTCGAGTCGAAGCTTCAATGTCTTAAGCACCAGTGCTATGACACGAGCGTCTCCATAGGTACGCCATAATCGTAGCGGTAAGTCCCCATTTTGAGGAGTGACTGGAGACGGTGTCCTCACCTTCCACATGGCGCAGGTCCTCACCGGACATGGTAAGTTCGAAAAGGTGCTGCACCTGATTAGTTCGGAAGAACCCTCCCGGTTCTCACCATAGTGAGGTCCGCTTGGATGGTACGGTGGAGCATACGATGGAGGTGTGCCTCGCTTGCATGGAGAAAAGTTTAACACGTCCTCCCGCTCTACCCTAAAGTGTGAAAAGCCATTAGATGATTTTGCTAATGCGTCTCCAAATAAGTATAAACAGCTCGCGAGGACTCGGCAATCATTGTACTAACAATCGTGTAAGCCAATTGTTTAAAGGCCACGAGCCTCGATGAACACCTTAGGAACTTCCCGTTGGGCGGCTGGATTGTTTTGAATCAGAAAGTGGTAGATACTCCTGGACACGGCTCGTATTGTGAGGAAGTTCCTCTCTTTGGGGCCCTGACTGCCAGTAGATTGAACCCTGTTCATGACACCTCTTGGCTACAATTTTTTTTTTTATATTGACGAATATTTTAGTATCTGCTTTGTTTAAGTTAAGAAATATTTGAAAATGTAAACAATATATTAAGAAAAGGAATCATCCAATGACATCCCCGCAAGAGCGGCGATGACATTGGATGAAATTGGGCGGAGCTGAAGATAGTGTCAGACTTATACTGACAAAAAACCCACTTATGTTCCTTCGTTGCCTTTCGTACCAGGTCCGAATCTTCCTTTCAGAAAGAAGTTTTTTTTTTTAAATTGATATAAACTAGTGCTTGACTGCCATCCCACCTGATGGTAAGCAGGGATGCAATCTCTGATGGTGAGGCGCACTAGTTTATTAAGAGCATATTCACTCTAGCCTTGAAGACACCCAAATAATAATCGGACGGGAAAACTGCAGCAGGCAAATAGTTCCAGTCCTTCGACGTACGCGGATATTATAACATATGTCTTTTTAAAAAAGTGTTGACTTTTGGTAAATTTAGCTCAATTATGATGATGTATACACACTAGTTTTTGCCCGCATACACAAAATATGCCTATGTCACTCAGGAATAAAGTAGCTTTATAACGGTGAAACAATTTTCGCAATCGGACCAGTACTTTCAGAGATTACTTCCTACAAACAAAAAAAGAAACATTACCTCTTTATAATATTAATTTAGACTAGTGAAAAATACGCTACGAAGAGTTGACGATATTTTTCGATTCAATTCAATTCTTTCCTATTATGAATCGTAGGAAAATGTATACAGTACAGGTTTTAATGATTTTTTTGTAAACCACTTTCTTCCTACACAAGCTTAATAAAATATAGGTATAGTGAGTTCATATATGTATACATATCAACAATAGTTAAAACAAATTAATATTGTCATCTTAATCACATCATTTTACGTTTCAGGACTGAAACTTTTCTACTCCTCTTTTTCCAACCCACAAGTTTTCATTTTCAGGTGAAACAACAAAATACACATTAATAAGCTTTTTCATCTAAAAATTAAAACACTAAGTCCTAGAAAAATAAAGGAGTGCATGCAAGCTTTTAGCTTGCAGTGGAAAGGTAAAAGTTTATCTAGAAACAAAACGTAACAAACCACTTATTACTTACTACTGAAAATGGGCTAGGTACCCAAGCCCTAAATAAACACTTCTATAAATATACAAAGTTTATAAAATTACCTGACGAAAGTGAGCCTGTTTTAAATAAAATTAAAAAGAGGAGTTTATTATCTTTGAGCTCTTTCATAGAGTGTTATTTGTAAAACACTAACAACCACTTTTGTTCTATGACTTTTTACAAAACATGATTCATTTACCAAAAACAAACAAGATTACGTTGT
Source organism: Mythimna ferrago (assembly GCA_910589285.2). Taxonomy (NCBI): domain Eukaryota; kingdom Metazoa; phylum Arthropoda; class Insecta; order Lepidoptera; family Noctuidae; genus Mythimna; species Mythimna ferrago. Next base: position 21,639,057 of record OU342689.1, read on the forward strand.
TTTCTTTTTGTTTCTTTTATAATTTAGGGACTTTTATAACGCACAGCGTATGTCAGTCCCGTCGTACCCTAAGACAATTATTATTTAACAACAAACGAGATCAATGGATCAGGGCCATAAAGTCGAACAACTTTGTCGCATCATCGGAAGTCGGCTTGCTTAATATTTGGTTGAATGTACCTATATTGTTCTTGTTCAACTTCAAAACCCTGAACAACTTACTCCTATCAGCCTCATACTGAACACATTCCTTTAACAAGTGATGCATATCATTTACAACTCCACACACCTCACAGTTGTTTTCAAGATAACGTTGTTCTATCTAGTACATTTCAACTATGTATTTTGCTATACCTACCTATGACTGTATTATTTTTGTATGAAAATCTGATGAACTAAAATATGACACATTTTTAAAAGTCATAGAACAAAAGTGGTTGTTTATGATGTTAGTAGCATTATCCTGAGAGGTTGCCCTGTGTTTTACAAAACCCTGTATAGACTGTCATATTTTCTGCTTTTAGACCATTACACCGTTCCCCATATCTGTTTCTTATCACGAAAACAGCAAGGTAATGATGTCCCATACAAACAAATTAGTCCTGACAACATTTGCACTGGAGGGAGCTATAAATTCATACGGATTTGGGGGACGCAAGCGTTAACTGCTCGCAGGCAATAACCTGTCACCTTTGCTTGATTTACGTTAATAGTGACGTCATGGGACATTTTTCTTTGATACGAATAAGGCTGTGGTATCTTGCCGGTTTTGTGATCGATTGATTTAATACGTGCCTTATTTTGATGATTATCAACAGAGATATAGGTTTATGTATTTAATCAGACTTAAGGTTTGCCAAACAAAGTGCTATAAAGACTATTATAGGCACTTTTATTATGGATATTTTTTGGTACAGCTCAAATAGAATCGTAAATGTTTACAGCCATGGCTGATATCTTAGTTTTGTAGGAATTAGGAAGAAGAACTCAGCATCGTCATAGTCTCAGCTAGAACATGTCCATTGCTGGACCTCTCCAAAGTGGTGCCACAACAACCGGTCCTGTCACGTGTCATCCATCGGATTCCAACGATTCTCGCCAGGTCATCGGTGCATTTTGTGGGAGGCCTACCAACGCTGCGTCTTCCGGTACGCGATCACCACTCCAGAACCTTGCGGCCCCATTGACCATTATCGAAAGAAGGACTACAACATAAAAATCGGTGCAAGGTGCTGGAGGCTACTTACAACAGTCGGACAATGTGCTAAGAGCAGCAATTAGGCAATACTGACCAAAATACTTTACAAGATAATTTAGAAAAGCTCCAAGGATTACCAGGTTCTTTCACCAGTTTTTTCATGACGTAAAACAACGTTGGTATTTTTCGGATTCAATACGTATCTCTATTAAAACACTCTTATTTTACTGAAGTCGACCATAAAAAAACTTTCTATTATTTTAAATCTTATGTAGTTTCGTAGGAAATGTGATGGTTGACAGAATAGAAGGGAAAAAAAACGTATTGCGTCAATACGAAGTACCATGAAACAAAAAAAAAAAAAATAACCGACTTACTAAAAAAAACACTAAAACCATCAAAATAACTTTAATTTCAGAAGTCAGTGTTTCTATAATAGTTTTGCCTCTTCGTTATTTAACACCGACTTCCGAAATTAAAGTTATTTTTATGGTTTTAGTGTTTTTTTTAGTAAGTCAGTTATTTTTTTTTTTGTAAAAAGTTCTTTATTTCGCACTTTTTAGTTGCAATACACTTACAGCCAGAGTACCTTTTTCTCATTAATCATTTTCTCACAATTCCAATTAACTTAAAACCTGCTAGGATACAATGTTTTATTATGAAGTTCCCGTGTCTACCTTCCGGCTCCATCATCATCATCATCAGATCAGTTCGATAGTACCTGATAGCCAAAGTGCATCTCATGACAATTCTAATAAGCCCAAGCACGGCTAGGATACATTGATTAATTACGAAGTTCCGGTGCCTATCTTCCGGCTCCATCATCATCATCAGATCAGTTCAGTAGTACCTTATAGTCAAAGTGCATCTTATGACAATTCTAATAAGCCCAAACACGGCTAGGATACAATGATTAATTACGGAGTTCCGGTGCCTATCTTCCGGCTCCATCATCATCATCAGGTCACATCGATGATACCATTTTCAACATACCTATTCAGAACAATTCATTTATTTGTAACTATGTTCATTGAGAGGTCTGTGTGAGTATGAACTTCCGTTGACCATTTCTGGTCTTCTTCACCAGTTCCACTTCATCAAATGTCATGTTTTGACTATAAATGCTTAAGTCTTTGATGAAAATACCAAAAGAACTATATGGTTGCCTATAATATTTGAGGAGTTTCCTCGATTTCGCCAAAATTCCATCATCAGATCCCGACTTGGTTACTATGGGACCATTTGGGAAGTAGGTATACCCTTTCCAACAAAAAAAGAATTTTTCAAATCGGTTGGCAAGTGACGAAGTTATGCGCGAAAATACATAAAAAAAAAAAATACAAACATCCGAATTGAGAACCTCCTCCTTTTTTAGAAGTCGGTTAAAAACAGGAAGATTATGAGTTTCGTTGGTAATATAGCCGCTCATGTTTTTGACTGTGTGGACAAAGACAGAAACAATGATACAGTTGTCGATATTGCTACTACCTACACTTTTCTGATTGGTTGTTGTGGCGTAATCTATTAAGATTAGATTATATTAATAGTCCCATCCCCTCATTTTCTAAATATTTATCTAATAATAATCTAATTAAATATGTTTAAACAATAAAGTAAAAAAATATAACAGAGTTCGTCCGTTAAGGACTTGAAAGATAAATTTAGAAATTCCCTTTAACCTTTTAATTCCCTTTTTAACTTTGAATTCCCTTTTAACTTTTAATTCCCTTTAATCTTTTCCTTTTCAGAAATTCCCGTGATCTTAGTAGGCAATAGGCCTGCTGGGCCCCTAGTTGGAAAAAAAAAGATTTCACTTAGCAAAAGATATAAACATGGGATAGAGCACTTGAGCGTGGTCTTTCTGCAAGTGCACGACCTTAACCCAACCAAACCAAAAAGAAACTGAAACAAGTGACAGAATTTTATAGTTTTCCGAGCACTGCGGCAGAATTGCTCATCTTTGACTGGTTGTATCTTCGTAACCAATGGACAAATGCTCAAGTTTCAAATTTAACTATCTTTATAGCTATCTATATCGCACTACGATTCGAATAATAATAATAAAAATATCGATAGGAATCGTAGTGCGATAGGAGTCAGTTTTCGAGTATTGAAAAATAATTAAAAAATGAAGATAGCATATTTTTTTTACATTTTTACACATATTGTTAAAAACACATTTCAAATGTTTTTAAAAAGATTCATTGACTGGCCCTGGATTCCGAGGTATAAATCTTACGGCACTCCACTATACCTCCTTAGATTATAAAAATATTTTCAACTTCTACGCGAACGAGGTCACAGACAAGACTTATTAATAACAATAAAGCAAAATCAATCAAAAATAATAATAGAAACATTTTCGAGTTCTACGCGGACAAAGTCGCAGGCAAAAGCTACTATACTATAAGCCCGATACCTATTTCTAATCTACTTTTATACCAGCTACGTCTAAATTGCCATTCGGTAATTAAATTCTAAGAAAATGTTAATCCCTGCAGATAGTACAATTCGGTCATAATAGGCGGGCTCGTATCAGATAAGTAGTCAAATTGTTCATGTTTATCAATGCTAGTCAAGGAAAATAACGTGTGAATTATAAATTCACTTTAGGGGTCATTTAGAGCTATAAACATAGTTAAACTTGATGTAATATCCATTCAAGTCTACCCCTTTTTCTTTTTTTGGATGGTTACTTAATATAGACTAATATCACACGTTTGCTTCAAAAATTGATGGATTATTCTGATTCGATGATTTAGGTAATATGCTCATAACTATGGAGGGCACTGTATAGGTATTCTTTAAGACACGAATAATATACGTGCAATGTGCATTTCTTAAAACCGCATTTTTTTCAAAATTTCAGCGTTAGTCGTTCGTGATGTACCAAAAAGTCTACCTGTATTATGTAAGATGGTTATCAAAGGCTTACAAAGATTTAATACCTATTTTGAGACCTTTCAAATTCTTATTTGTTATGTAACTAAGTTCACCAAGTCCAAGATTTATCATAATTTATAAAAACGTATATTCGCCGTTTAATATAATATAACCTTAGATATTTTAGTTTTATTTTTTTATAACTCTCTCTTTTTTTATTTAGCCTATACTTTCCCACTACCATTAAACAGGGTGAATAGAAACACATAAACGAAATAAAACTTTGGTTTGGTTTTTCACTTTTATACTATATTATTGGCTTCTAACAAAGCATCGACTTTTTAGAATAAAAATTCATTAATAAATTGATGTGGTTAAATACTGCAAAAAATGTGGCAATGGGCAGGGCACATTGCTCGCAGAACAGATGGCCGTTGGGGCCGAAAGGTTCTGGAGTGGCGACCGCGTACCGGAAGACGCAGCGTTGGAAGGCCTCCTACAAGGTGGACCGGGGCCTAAGTCTGCTATTTTATAAATTCGTCATTCCAACACGATCCCATTGTCATTTTGCTAAAAGTTTGTAATCTGCTAATTCATAATAAATAATAATAATAATAATAATAATAATAAATAAATAAATAATAATAAACTGGCAACTCTAAATGTCAACAGAAGTATTACTTTATGTTCAAACTATATTTAATAAAAATAACAGTTTGCAGTCTTACATTCCCAACATATTTCTTACCAGAAGCCCCTGAGTCTGTGTTTATCAAAAATTATAAAGTTAATACTCCCAAAAATAAGAAAATGCATACTCATATAGAAAGAAGAAAAAACCGAAAGACAGATGACATATTGTGTCAAGTGAAAAATCAATTATAATGAATGTAAATAATACGAAACTACGAAAATGTTGACGAGAGCTGCCGCTCGTCGAGCACGCCTACCAGCTCCGGCCTCGTCGCTCAGCTCCGCCTCGCCGCCGCCGGAACCCAGCCCCACTGTGAGTGCTGTGACACCGGCCGTGGCAGCTGCGTCGAGCTCGAGCGACGAGTACTACTCGCCGCCGACGACACCACCACCTACGCGTCGTCGGGGAGGACGCCGGCCACCGGCTTGCTTAGGATCTCGAGGCCCACCGGCCTCTGAAAGGGTCCCAGCTACCGGTGGAAGTGTGTCGCGCATGCGATGAACACAATCGATTAACGAAAACGTCATGCGCGCATACTTTGGGGCTACAGAGGGAGGAAACAACCTGACGGCGTACCGTGTTCGGATGCTCTCTTTGTTTCAGGTGCTTGAGCCAACCGTCAACGTTTCGGCCCAACGACTATCGGATCAGGTGCGGGTCATCCAGCGTAATCATATGTTGGATGATACTGTACTTGATCGCCTCCGAACGGAAATGGGTAGCCATGCCGTAACCTCTTCGTCGCAGACGGTGGTACCTCCACAGGTATCCAACCATCTTTCCATCAACGCTGACGAGGAGATTACTGACATGGTTACACATGTAAGTACCCAATGTAACAACGAACTGAGGAGTGCTTTGGAGTGTGCTATTAGGGAATATCGCAACATACCACCTGAACTTAGACCTCGCATACCTCGTTTGCCCATGTGTAACAAGAATAGGGCGTTGGTGGCTGCTCTGGATTCGCAGTTGTCAAACTATTTTGATGACTGCGAAGATCTCACCGATACACACTCGATCATGTACTGCGCGGCCGTAGCGGCATGTCGTGTAGCTCACGTCAAATTTCCAAACACTGACGTAGCTACACGACCAAAACCAGCTGTGCCGGCTTGGCAGTGCAGGATCGAGCGTCGTATTGGTGGGGCCAGAGCACTCATCGGCAAACTAATCTGCTTCAGGGAGGGTAACACTCGCCCACGAGTGATGCGCTTTGTGAGACGGGCGTTTTCGGGGACTGACATTAGCCCCCGAGACTATATGTCCCGTGTCACAGAGCGTATCGACTTCCTGAAGCAGAAGGTGTATGCATGGGCAAACCGTATCCGAAGGTATAAGCGGCGGGTTGAACGGTACATCCAGAATAGCACATTCCGGAGTAATGAAAGGTGGGTATACAGGACTTGGGAGCGACCGGACCAAGGTGTGACTGACACGCACCTTCCGGATGACGACGCCATGTGTTCATTCTGGCGCAACATCTGGTCGGTGCCTGTCAGTCATACTGAAGGTGGTTGGACTCGAGAGGTTGAACGAGCGTGCGAATCAATAACAGAAATGGGGGCAATAACAATCAGCCCCCAAGATGTGGCCCGTGCAGTCCGTCCGTTGCCTAATTGGAAATCTCCAGGGCCGGACGGACTGCACAACTTTTGGATAAAGTGGCTGCAAAGGTCGCACGCTCGTTTGGCATCTCAGTATCAGACCGCCTTAGAGTCTGGCTCGCTACCCGAGTTTCTTACAACAGGAGTTACCCACCTGCTCCACAAATCCGGTAGCACCGCGGAACCCAAAAATTATCGGCCGATTACGTGTCTGCCGACAGTTTATAAGGTTCTTACATCCATTTTGAGAGCAAAGATTAACAACCATGTTGATAATAACGCTATCATGTCTGCCTCTCAAAATGGATGTAGGAATGGGTCCCGCGGTACGAAGGAGCTACTCCTCATCGATATGGCCATTAGCCAACAGGTTCGGCGTTCCCGAAAGGATCTGTCGACATGTTGGATAGACTATAAGAAGGCCTATGACTCAGTTCCTCATACATGGCTCATGAGGGTGCTGGAGTTGTATAAAGTTGATGCAACTCTTTGCGCCTTCCTGATGTCATGTATGAGGCAATGGAGGACAGTCCTTCGCTATCCAGGATGTCGAAATATCCAGAGGAATAGCGAACCGGTAAGGATCGAGCGAGGTATATTCCAGGGTGACAGTTTGAGTCCGCTTTGGTTCTGCCTAGCCTTGAATCCTCTGAGCACACTGCTAGAGAATTCAGGCCTAGGCTATCGGTTGAAGAGAGGTGGTCAGGTTATATCTCACCTCCTTTATATGGATGATTTGAAGCTCTTTGCCCCCAACAATCTGCAACTGATGGAGCTACTGAAGGTAACGGAAACCTTCAGTAGCGCCATCAGGATGGAGTTTGGTGTGGACAAATGTGCAGTCATGCATATAAAGCGAGGGGAGATTGTGGAATCCGTGGGTACCCAACTCTCGGATTCCATACACCTGAGATCCCTCTCTCCAACCGAAACCTACAAGTATTTGGGTATGTCGGAAGCGTTAGGCATCAATGCCACTGACATGAAGCAATCGTTGAAGGAGCGCTTCTTTGGCCGCCTGAAGAAGGTACTTAACAGCCTTCTTTCAGGTGGAAACAAAGTGCGTGCCTTCAACGGTTGGGTCATGCTGGTATTGATGTACGCTTTCGGTGTACTCAAATGGACTCAAACGGAACTTGACGCCCTGGATAGGAAGGTCCGTACACTGCTGACTGCATATCGAATGCATCACCCTCGGTCGTCGGTAATGAGACTGTATATCCCGCGGAAGTGTGGGGGTCGAGGCTTTTTAAATGCTAAGACCCTGCACAATCGCGAGGTATGCAGTCTCAGGGAATATTTCCTAGCCGCCGACGTGGGTATGCATCGTGATGTAGTAGCAGTGGACAAGGGACTCACCCCGCTCTCCTTGGCTAACGAGAACTGGCGCAAACCTGTAGTGATTGACACTAACGTACGCAAGGAAGTATGGCAGAGTAAGGAACTTCACGGACGCTTTTTCCGGGCCCTTCATGAGCCCGGTGTAGACCAACTAGCGTCCGTAGCCTGGCTGCGCGTCGGTGACCTCTTTGGGGAAACCGAAGGTTTTGTATGTGCAATTATGGACGAAGTTATCATGACGAATAACTACCGGAGATTTATTGTGAAGGACGGCACGGTTGACATATGTCGGGCGTGTCACCGACCGGGTGAATCAATCCGCCACATTATCTCTGGTTGTTCTCGTCTAGCTAACGGTGAATACTTGCATAGACACAACCTTGTAGCCAGGATTATCCATCAGCAACTTGCTCTGAAATACTCTCTTGTGGAATCGGAGGTGCCATACTACAGGTATGTGCCCGACCCAGTTCTCGATAATGGCGATATCACGTTGTACTGGGATCGGTCCATCATCACTGACAGGACTATTGTAGCCAATAAGCCTGATATAGTGGTGGTGGATCGAAGCGAGAGGCGTGCAATGATTGTTGACATATCCGTTCCGCATGACGAGAACCTCGCGAAAGCCGAGAAAGATAAACAAATCAAGTATATTGACTTGGCTCGCGAGGTTGTCGACATGTGGGAAGTGGATTCAGCGATTATTGTACCGATAGTCGTTTCAGCCAATGGCTTAATAGCCAAGAGCCTCGACCAACACCTTAGGAGGCTCTCGTTAGGCGACTGGATCAAGGGCTTGATTCAGAAAGCGGTACTTCTGGACACGGCTCGTATAGTCAGGAGGTTCCTTTCTCTGGAGCCCTGACCACCGGTAGCTTGGACCCTATTCCCGATACCGGTGGGACACTATTTTTTATATTTTTAAATGTTTTTTTTTTTATAATTTTTTTAAGGAATATTTAAAAATGTAATTAATATGCTAAAAGGAATAATAAAGGAATAATAATATGTTTATTTAGAATAACATTTGATAAACACACACATAATGATCGATCATTGATCGGTCAATGGTCTTGTAATAGAATTGTGGTAGAATGACAATATCGAGCTTATTAAAAGCACCAATTGCGCAATGACGTCGTAATGGTAGGTCACTGATCAAAGGAACTGTCAAAATTTTTGCAGATTACCGCATACGTCAGATATTCATTTGTCATTATGTACGAGATTACCATTCTATGCCATTTCTTTCAAAGGAGTGTCAGTGGTTGACCATCGGAAAGTCACAATGACGCCATTATATTAGTAGATTACCAAAACTTGTCAAAATCAACAATTATGAAATCAATGATAGACCATTCTGACACTATTGTAATAGCAGATTTGAGGCCCTGGTGAAGGTAGCGGGAAACCGATGGATGCGGTAAGCACAGAAACGTTCGATGTGGCGACGCTTGGGGGAGGCCTATGTGGACGTGTATCGGCTGAAATGATGATGATGATGACTGAAAAAAAATATTCAAATATCGTGAAAACTACCCTTTGAAGTTTTGTTTCTATTCATCCTATTTGGCAAAAGCTCCCTCCAACTTCTTCCAGGTATTCTTTTCTCGAGCCACCTTGAAATTGAACAATCCTTCTGGTAGACGTCTACCTAAAAACTAACTCTCTTATGAAATCCTTTTTCTTGTAATATTGATAGGCTCACGCTTTTTACTACATCACCTGATGGATGAACAACGTTATGAAGAAATTGGCTTCCTTTCATATTTATGATTTTAATGAGATTATTAATATAATCCCACCAAAAACATAAATCTGTAGTGATAATGAATATCGATAATGAAGTCGTAGAAAAAAAAAAAGCATTGTCTGCGCAACTATTTACGCGTATTTCTACGAGGGCCTCGATGCAGATATTTAACTCTAACTAAACAATTAAATAAAATCCATTTCTTATTCTTTCAACAAAAATAACTTAAAAGAAAACGGTAACTAATAAATCTGTGATGTTAAACGACACTTTAATATTGGATGGCTTTCAGCTGCTTTCAGGCGGAAAGTCCAATTCTTTCGTTTAGACACAAAGAGCACAGTGTGACAGCCTTTGTGTTACTGTTTAGGGGACATAGTACATCGCAATGCGGAAATACAATGAAATTTAATACAATTCCCAAGTCTTTGACTTGACCTGAAACCGCAACACCGTTGAATAGTAGGTATAAGCAAATATTTGAATTTAAATTTCAATCATTCGTATAACATGTCACAAATGATCGAGAATCCTATTTATTGTTTTTAGGGTCTCTTTGATAGATACTTATATATCTAAATACTCTTTAATTTACATCATAAAAAATAAAACTTTATAGAAATGTTTTGTATCTAATCGCATTACGTTTTTATCTAACTACATTTTTTTACCAAATAATAGTAATTCCATTGTATCCAAACAGGTAAGACGTTTCATGTTTTACCAATGAAAGGCACTTGCAAGACAAGCAAGACGAAAACTCCCTACATATCTATGTAATCTTTACCCGTCTGTATAATCAATCTGTGAACTTCGAAACGCAGGGAAGTTTGTCTGGGAACTCAGCACCGCCAATCAAGCTCTATTCTAATTCTAATTCGACGAGGGTGGGCGTGAACGACGGCTGAACTTCCACGTCAGGTGTTACACTTTAGTTTGCACCTAACTGTTACAGTTTATATTGGTTCGGTGTTACCACAAACACTAGCCGGTCGAAATGTAGTTTGTTCTAAGTGACAGTGGTTTGTTTTTGGTCAGCTTGATTGGCTTGATTTGTTTGCCGAAAAATCTTAGTCTTATTCGTGTACTTTATGGTCATAAATGTATTGGTGTAACTTGATTCTGATCTGACTGATCGTAGATGGTTTAGGTAGACACGACGCCTCTAAGTCTTACTGCAGCACACGGGCCACCGGCCACAACCACCAAACGCCGCCACCGGCGTCTATTTTCTATAGTTCTCATACATCTGTACTTCTATACTAATACAATAAAGAGATAAAGTTTGATTTTTTGGTTTGTACGAGGTAATCTCTGGAAGTACTAATCCGATTGCTAAAATTTTTTCACCGTTAGAAAGCTGCTTTATTCCTAAGTGACATAGGCTACTATAAGTACGCGGGCGAAGCCGCTGGCAAAAGCTAGTTTTATATGTATTCGCCGCACATGGTTGACGCCAGTGGCTGCCACACGATACTGCACTGGCCACTAAACGCTGCGCTGATACAAAATGCCGTCACACGCCATTCGCGCATTTAAACCTTCTTTGCCAGAGTAGGTACATTATGATATGATTCACGTATGGATAAAAAAAAGAGTAGCCACCACCGGCCACAAGTGGCTGTCGCGCGCTTCAGATGCCTTTGTAGCCACTTCTAGCTTCTCGTAGCGGCGTTTGTAGCTGTGGCGTGTGGCCTGTGTACTGTGACCCTTATCCTTGCGGAGGGTGCATGCAGCGGAACTGATATTGTGGCAGTGCGCCGCACAGAGCAGCTTGGAGCGTGGCTTAGGCAGATGGGATCCATCAGTTGTGCAGTAGAAAATATTGAGTTCATTTATTGTTACGAAGCTTACAGTGATTCATGCTGTAATGCGTTGTCTCTTGTACCAAACACCGTCTTATAGAACGGTTTTATGCGCGAAGAGGAACAAGGCCTTTCGAGTGTTTTAGGTATCAACGGATTGCATAAAAGCCAATATAACGTGAGAACCGCTCCATCAAAGGTCGCGCTGGTCCGCGGTGTTTCTTTTTCAAAACTATTTTCCAATAAACACAAACAACTTTAATTTCCAAAGTGTGTCAAAGTATCCTATACATTAGATTGACTTGAAAAATTTTAATGAGACATCCATCGATTCGTCTAAGGGTCCAAGCCGCTAATCGATCAAACTGTTTGCTTAGAACCTGCTGTCATTCGCAGAGCAAGACGAAAATTTTCTTGAAATCGATCGCTAAACCGGACATTTAACTTGGGCACGCCATAAACATGGCAGTAAGTCTTCTCTTTGAGGAGGAGATGGAGTGACATCAGGGCCTCCTTACTTTCCGCATGACTCAGATTCTCACCAGACATGGTAAGTTCGGGAGGTTCCTGCATCGAATTCAGGTGGAAGAAACGCCCGGGTATCAATGTCAACCATTATGTGAACTGCCTGGAGAATACGCTGTAGCATACGGTGGAGGTGTGTTCCGCTTGGTCAGAGCACCGCCGTGTCCTCGTGGAGGCAATTGGTGGTAAGGACAACGAACATCCTCACGCCCCAGCTGCCGAGACCCTGATTCTGTATACCAGCCAAGGCTACGCGGATTTCACACAATGGATAGCTAATCGCCGTCCAGCAGTCCGGTAATCGACCAGACCGAGCCCCAGTCGTCGACAGCGTGTAGTAATCCACGCACTTCTCAAAAAGATGTCAGTAAAGCGTAGGGGCCCGTAACCGTATAGGAGATTTTCTGAAAAAAATTACTCGGGTTTTTATTAGGGTCTATTACGCACTAGTATCCTAAATAATTGTACTTCATATCATCATCGTCGCCATTTGGTTGGGATTTTGTTCGATTTAAATTCAGAGACCTTGCTAAATTGTTTCTACTAGACTCATATTGGACAAATAATATTTTATCAATAAATGTTTGTAAGTCCTTATATTTGGGCAAGTTTATACAAGTTATATACATATATGTACCGTCCTCCACAAAATAATAATTATTATTATATAGATTAAGTAGGTATATAAGTACGTACTATTTTTTTTTTTTGCCATTGAATTGTAAAATTCTCTCATTTAAATGCAACTCCCATTTTTCCAACAATACCAATCAGCCCAGCCAATTCCTATTTACAACTAAGACTGGCGAGTACATGGTGAAACCAATGTTGCGCAATAACTTATATTCATATTATCACTTTCCATTTTTTCGATCATCGTGAATATCTGTTCGGATCATCATGATCACATCATGGACCAGGACGCGCTATCGACTTGGCGGCGCGTAATGTTTCACGTGCGTCTCAAAGAAATTTCAGCAGAACTGAAGGGGCCAGTAAAACTGGGTCCTTACCTACGAGCCGTAACTGTAACCGTTGCAGGTACAGTAACATCGATCGGCGGCGGGCGATCGGCGGCGGAGACCTCTCGCGCCGGGCCTTGGTTGAAGCCATGGTCCGGAGCGAGGAGGAGTGGCAGGCGGTCGCCGACTTCTGCGAAGCAGTAATGCTCGCAAAGGAGGAGGCCGAACGCGTCAGGCAACGGCGTCCTTGCCGCCGCCGCCGGGATTCTGATCCTGACTTTCGGCCAGCCACCGTAGGCGCGGGCTTGCGGACAGTGAGCAATGGGTAGCTCGCTGTCCGGCCGTCCGGTAACTCTCCGGACCAAGCCCAAGTCGTCGACGGCGCGCACTGTTCCCGCGCGCCTCAAGGTACAGTAACATAGTTCACGTGTAGACGTTTCCTCGTTGTGGTTACTGTAACCGAATGGATCCGCAGTAATCGTCGTGAGCTCGTAGCTCGTAGCAATCCCTAATTTCATTCCTTTTTCTTGCCACGAAGAATTTTGGTTAGAAGGATTCCATAAAAGAGGATTGTCTTTGCATTTTGAATTAGTCCACTCCATTGTCAATATTTCTGTCATAAATGGTTACGCGGTTACAAGAAGCATATTTACTTACACAAGATGGCTATGTATCCAAAATATCTAGAGAAAGATGTGTAATAACATCATAATCACGTAAGAGCGGCTGTATGGAAATGTACGGGTTGGCCGCTCTTAACGGATCAATGTTCTTAGTTAGTAATCTATGACACATTCTTCGAACTAAGTTAAAGACCTGCCTTACATTATTTGACTCAACTTTCACATATTTCGTCTGAATGGGTCGTAAGATAAAAAGCAAAAAAAAACTTTTACATACAAATATTGCGCATCACATATTGCACAGTTTACGCTCAAACAGTCCGTATATAAAGTGTTACAATATGCATTGTACCGGGGCGATCAATGCAAAACGGAATCCATTCCGAACGCGATCGTTACGTATCGGACGATCGTTACGAGCGATTTACGATCAACGATAACGATACTTTCTCGTCTACATCGTTAAAGTGCACAGATAACATTTGTTTAACCCCGTGCGTTGGTTGTGCAGACAGATACACTTGTTAGCTAATGCTAATACCTAAGAGTCTGTGTCCGTTTGTCAAAATACGAATAAACTTATGAAAACTGTTATAGGATATGTTTCTTCATTTCAACAGAAACACCGACGTGTCAGCTCACTCTGAGATGTGATGCGAATCTTAACAGCCTATCTTATTTAATCTATATGTAATGAAATGACCTCCTTGGAAATGACATTTCATTAATTTAATTTTTAAGCTGTGGATACGGGGTGACGTATCATTCAATGGCAGATGATGTTTAGATTATTTTGTGCATTTTATTGTTATAAAAACTTGTAGAGAGATAATTAAAGGGATATAATTGAGGAGGCGATATTAGTGAACTTTAAATGTCGTTTCTTTGTTTTCAGGTGAGATAAAAGTGTAATTTTAGTTAAACGATAATTGTTATACTGTAAAAGCATATTGAATAAAACAAACCTTTGTTTTCAGAGAAACAATTTGTGGTTTATTTCGAAAATCCTCAATAATATATCTTATAAAACGACATTTTTGTTAACTAAAAGAAGATGGACCGGCTGCAATTTGAGTTTACGATGATAGCTTCAAATGATGGCAAATCAAATGTATTAGCCATAACCTCAATATCTACAGAAGAAGGAAAATGTTATGTTTTACCTGATGAGCTGAAGCCGGTGATTCATCATACATATATTGTCAAAATGAATACTTTCTCAAAAATAAAAAATAGTATAAAGAAAAGGCATCAAAGTAGAAAAATATGGATAAAATTGGATGAAGATCTTAAGAAAACATATAGAGATGAGGAAGGTAATATGCAATTTTTAGATCAATATTTAGAAGAAATGAGCACAAAACAACCAATAGACAAAAACGACAATTTGCAACATATCTTGGAAAAATTAATAGAAACTACTACAAAGAAAGAAAATCAACATAACCTAAAACATATTTCAGAGAAATTTATTATTGAAAAATTCACAAGCAAGAACCCTAATGCAATTCAATGGATTAAGAATTTTGAAAAGGAGTGTGAGCGCTTTAATATATCAAAAGATGAAACAAAAATAGATATATTGAGATTATTTTTAGAAAAATCTTGTTTGGATTGGTATAGCTCGATGGCCATAAAACTAACAATAAAGGCTGAATGGAATGAATGGAAAGACAAATTTTTAGAAACTTTTAAAAACCGAGGATGGGACATAGTTACATATGCTCTCGCATTTAGATATAAAGAAGGACTACTAATTGATTACGCTATTAGAAAAGAAAAGCTTATGCTAGACATAAACAAATCGATAGACTCCAAAACAATGATAGATCTTATTGCAACAGGTTTACCTGGGTTTATCTTAAATAGGTTAAACAGAGATGAACTCAATGACACTACTGATTTGTTCAATGAGATAAGAAAATATGAAGGTATGATGTACAAGAAAAACTCAAGTACAATAAAGAGTTGTACATTCCTTTATAAAAATAAAACTAATGAGAAGAAGCCATGTAACACCTGTGAATCTTTGGACAAAGGAATTAGATATCATCCGGAAGAGTCATGTTGGTTCAAGAAAAATAAAAATGAATCTGAAAAAGTTTTTAAACCCAGAAATGTAAATAACAACTCCATTATTGAAGTAGATATAAATACTGAGAAAAAAAAACGAGTAAGTACACCATTAATCAAAATCAAGCTCTTATTAAAAAATAAACTAGAAGTGAGCGGCATTTATGATTCAGGCTCACAGATCTCTTTAATAAATTCAAGACTGATTAAAATAAAAGAAAAAAAGGACAATGAGAATATAGCATATATGAAAACGGTTAATGGTGTAAAAAAACAGATGGCATGATAACAATAAAAATAAAAATATTTGATTTAGAAGAAGAGGTGGATGTATACATAGTAGAAAATGAATATTTTGATGATTTTATAATCGGATTGGATATGATAAAGAAATTCAAACTAACCCAAAACGAGGACTTGCGGATAGAACAAAAGATAAGAACAAATAAAATAGATGAAATGTCTAAAGATAACAGAAATGAAGAAAAGAATATAAAAACATTAGCAATAAATTTTAATGAACACATAGAAACAGAAGAGTTTGTAAGTATGACAGACCATTTAGATAATGAAAAGAAAATTGAGATCGAGAAAATAATAAAGGAATATAAAACAATTTTTGCAAAGGACAAGTATGATATAGGAACAGTTAGAGATTATGAAGCTCACATAGATTTACTAGTAAATAGATACTGTAGTAAAAGACCATACAGATGTACAATAGAAGATAAATTAGAAATTGAAGAGCAAATATCCATGTTACTAAAGAATAATTTAATAGAAGAATCCTACAGTCCTTTCGCTGCTCCAGTGACATTGGCATTTAAAAAGGGTGAAAATAGGAAATCCCGCTTGTGTATAGATTTCAGAGAACTAAATACATAACATATACATATGGTGTAACAATTTAATTTGGTAATATTTTTGTTTTGATACCTGAAATAAACGATAGATAATAATAATAATAGTGGGCAGTACAGTATGGTAAGTAAATATGCAAAGAAATTAGAAGACGTCTGCGAGTCTGACGAGGACGTCCGAGATAATGGCAAGATAAGTTGAGAGATAAGCGGAACCAGGTGTGAATTCCCATAAACTGCCCATAATAAAAAGAAACTGATGACTTCAGCTTACCGCGATGCATGATTTTGTAATTTAGTTCCTATATGGCGACATAGATGTCGCTGTAGACAGAATGATAGTGCTCACTTTAAAATCTATTTTTTTATGAAAACGAAATATTTAAACTTTTAATCTCTTAAAAAAGGATTTACTGACTGGCTTAAATCATTGATTTTTTTCAGGAAATACTTTTTATTTTTTGTTATGGGAAATCCGTATAATGGCGACACCCAGACGTTTCTTCCGCCTGAATCCGAAGCTGGAAACTTCCGAACTGGCCAAGTTCGGAGAGGATCTACGTCAAGTGGTAAGTGAGGATGCCATTGTGCCTCTCTAGGTACTCCTCAAAGAGGGGGTTGTTACGATCGTGGCGTGCCCTGTGGCATTACGATGACAATCATTAATGTACGCATGATATTATAACTAGAATAAAATGCTTTAGGTATAATTAAAGTTTGTATAGGAAAATAATGTGGTATAATACTTATTACGATTATAGATTATATAATCTACATCGTAATAAGTATTATTACACCTAAAAATATGCATAACGGTGTACAAATAATTCACGTGTAAAAACGTGCATTGATTTTATCAGTAATCACTGATTCGACGTCACTCAACGATCACGGATCGGCCTCAGCATGAGGGACAGGTTTGAAGATAATATAAGTAGTAGTCTCAAATTGATTTGATCATGTTAACACTTGCCAACCGTTACTACCTTAATTTTCTTTTAGTTTCATGTATAAAATACAAATACAAAAAAAATATAATTCTTTTTAGTTTTTTTTTTTATAAACCTACTTTAGATTAGTCTATGATTGGAGTCTCCTTTTAAACATGATGATAGCAGGTATCATCATGCTTAAAACTTTGGCTGTTTACAAAACTTAAATAATATACCTATTCTATTAAATAGATACCAAAGTTTTTATATTCCGACAACTTTTTCTTTAGCTCGACATAAAAGATACCCTAACAACTTTTAATCTAGCAGATAATAGTCGTCGTGCAAAGATGATAATTACATAAATAAAAATGTTACGTATATAAAAATAAACGGAAATATATTTACACGATTACTTTTACCAGAATAAGCCGATCTGCGGTATGTGAGACTGCAAATCGGTTTCATGTCCTGTTATGGGATTATTATTAGATATTAACAAATAGGTAGGTACTTTTAGTTTAGCGGAAGCTTATCAGTTGGTATCGAACACTTTCTTCGAACGTTTAGGTGTGGCAACTCAAGTTTTATCGCCTTGCTTCTTATGCGCCATGCGTGGTAGCTTGCATAGCTACGATGATAATACCTCCTACATCATAACTATCAATCATAATTATTGTAAATTGTTGTTAATCATTTGTTGGAAAACAGTAAAAATAGCTATTTTTGTATATTCCAAGGCGTAGATCTCTACGGAGAAGAACATGATAAACTACGCAATACTAACCCGGTTACTTAGTTTATCTGCACCACAACTTGACCTAGAACAATGTTTGTTCAATTATTTTTAGGTAAAAACTGGTCAAACGCGACCCTATCCATTATAAAAAAAATAACTTGGGTACTAGATTGATATAACACTAAGCTAGGTTAGCATTGGGCTAAGTTGATAGAACACTTATCTAAGTTGAAAAAACACTAAGCTAAGCTGATAGAACACTCAGCTGTGTAAGTTGTTAGAGCACTGATCTGAGTTGACATAACGCTGAGCTAATTTGATAGAACAGTTAGTTAAGTTGTTAAAACACTCATCTACGTTGATAGTACACTGAACTAAGTTGATAGAACACTTAGCTAGCTTTAAGAACACTGATCTAAGTTAATAGAACAGTGAGCTAAGTTGATAGAACACTGAATTGAGTTTATTAATCATTCTTCTATCACACTAATGAACGAAACACCTAAGAACCCTACTTCTACCCAGAATGATAAGTATAAGAGTACAACACAACACAATCAATAGATAGTTAACGCCTGTTAATTTAATTATAGTACTGGAAAATGTTATTTCTTGATCACATTAGGACGCCTGATAAAATTGTATAATTGATTACTTGATTTGTCGTTGCTAGATAAATATATACTACAATGTTAGGTTAGGCGCTCAGTATTTCAAACCAAGATAAATAATACACATAAACAATGGCCTTGAATTTAGCTGATCATTTTCCAGCACACACACAGGGTTTTTTTTACAAATAAGTAGCAAACACATGAAACACACTGTAACATAATATAACCTATTAAGGCTTTTTCTCGTTGATATAAAATAATATAGGCAAGATGGCCAAAATGAAGCTTCCATTAACAACATTGTCAGTAACAACCCCGAGTCTGGGTTTATAACCGGTCAATAAGATCGCTCCCTAGTACATGGTCACAATTTTCGACCGGCAAAATCACCCAAAAGTTGATTTTGTATATAAAATAATGATTTCTAAATTCTGCTGTTCCAGTGTATAGTGCAGACATATTAATATCGTTTCTTCAAGACACACCATTTCATGACTTCCAACTAATATTAGTTGGAATGGGTTTTCTTCTCGTACTTAAATGTGGTAAGCAAATAAAGTCCACGCTTACAGTTGCCTCGACGTACCTAAATAGTGAGCAATAATAATCAACCACAAGAATAACAGGGCAGTAAATTGGTCGGTACTTACAAAAAAATCTATAAGTGAGTGTTGATGACCTAAGTATGAAGCAATTTGGGTGCCATAAATAGTATTTGATACCATTATTTTTATTGATTTGATATGTCGTTATCAATGCTAGATCTATTATATCCAAGGTTGATCGCAATCATCAAACAATCCACATGTTGTTCCTTAAACCTTGAACACAACCGCTGTTTCCTACCAGTACTAAGTATATGTAGGCAGATAATATTTACACAGCAAAACGTAATTCCGTTTACAGCAGTTTTCAGTCGTAATACAATATAAATATTTTCTGATCCCTTTTGCGACTTAAACCCTTTTTATTTATAAGCTTTTATTTAACTTTTACTCAACTTTTATTTTTTATTTAACCTACAATAAGCTTTTATTTAACCAACAATAAAATTTTAATATAGGTACATGTCGGCGGATGATTGCCATCGGAGTCGACGTCACACGAAATACACAGTCACAGTACTAACAGGAAACGTTATAGAGTGATGGTAAAGAAATACGTTACTTCAGTTCAAGGTGTTTATTCCATGGACGGTAAAAAAGTGCCTTTCTAATCACATTACATCGGTTTTTATACACAGAAGTTGACAAGTATAAAAATTCACTATGAAGGTAGAAAAATATTTAAAATAAATAAATAGAACGGAATTTGTCAGAGTAAATTCTTATTTAAATATGACCGGATGCTTTGATATTTTTAAAGAAATAAAAGGAAGCAGTCAAGTTAAATCCTCATAAATTCGACCAGATTTTATGATATTTTCTAGAAAGGAAGTCGTCATTTAATTTGTTATAAAATGAACAGGATGTTGTATTATTTTAAATAATTCTAAAGGAAGTTATCAAATGAAATCCTTTTATAAATTCAACTAATTCGAAAGGAAGTTATCAAATGAGATCCTCATATAAATTCAACAGGATATTGCTATATTTAAAAGAAATAAGCGGGAAGTGATCAAATTTAATCCTTATATAAAATTCTACAGGATGTTGCAATAATTTAAAAGAAATAAGCAGGAAGTGATCAAATTAAATCCTCATCAAAATATTCAAATAATGGTTTGCGCCCATATACACGTATATTAGAAACTTAAATATTAACTAAACTAAGTATGTATCCTAAACCCTGCTATGTATGTCACTATTAATGTGCGTAAATCAGTTAAAGTGCGGATTAATTAGTTAATCTGCAGATTATCTGATTGAGTTCGTTAAACTTAAAAATTTGGTAATTTTTTTTAAAACCACCCAGTCAGTTCCACTTTACGGAAATAATCTGCCAACTTTCATACTGTAAAGGATTGTACCCTGTAATTTGCGGTATACCAAGTTGCGCATTAATTAATTAAAGCCCAAGCGAACGCCGGTGTTCGCTCTCTCATTGTCTTTCTATTTTATCTCTAATTACAGTATTTGAAAGGTTGTTAATCTGCAAATCACCGGATATTAACGTATTCCACATTCTAACGGTAACATATATACAAAAACACAAAATACAAAATAGGCGTCGAGACGTCTCCTTTACATCGCTTTCATAAAGAAAAGTGCCCAGATGACTAAAAGAAAGAAACAAAAAAAAATATTTTATTTCACACGCTTGGATACACGCTGCCGCTGTAGAAACCAAATTTAGAAAACTTAAAAAAAAAAAAAACACTGACACAATGTGTGTCTCACGGCTGCGCCAATAGGTCCAGTTCAGCAAAAATGCCAGACAACGACGTGGTAGTCTGTGGTAGTCGCCTGACACTAGTTTTCAACTGAACCTTACCGAGGGTGAATGGCAGTTATTTACTTATTAGTATTATATGTACGGTAAATAAATATATTTAAATGCTAATGCGTGACAACTAAAGCGTGCAAACTTATACACTAAAATATTATGTCAAAATTGAAATTAATTACAATAAAAATTCATTTTAAAAGTCATTAAAACTATAACAATTATTAAAAATTCATTTTAAAAAGTCATTAACTCTTTGAATGTCGTAATTAGAGACACAATAGAAAGACAATTACCTTATGTCGGACTGTGTAACTTAAGACATTCGAAAGGTTAATACTATAATAATTATTATTATTGAGCCATTTATACAGTTGCATTTTGAATAGCTTACAATTTAATGTTTTAAAAATACTTGGTAATTTATTAAACAGTCGTATACACATAGCCAAACAATTTTTATTATATTTTGCTGATCTAGGTAGGTCTTCCAGCACAAGCCTATATTGGTCACGACGACTTCGAGAGCTTTTAAATAGTTCTTCTGCTGTTCTAAATAATTCTAAGTGCTTTCGAACAAACATACATGCTTCATATATATATAATGAAGGTAACGGTAGCAAACCAAGTTCCTTAAATATTGGTTGACATGATTCGTCCGATGGAATCTCGTATACAGCTCTTAGACATTTCTCTTGGGCAACAAATGCTCTATTGCGGTCAGTACTATTTCCCCACATAATTAGTCCATATCGTAGTGAGGACTCCACATATGCGCAGTATGTCATCACAGCCGTTTTTATATTAGTCACTTTTTTATTTGTCTCAAAGCATACACAAACTTATTTATTTTATTGCATACAGTATCTACCTGTGCTTTCCAGTCTAAATGTTCGTCAATTACTACTCCTAGAAATTTAGTTTTTGTCACTTGTGTAATTTTCGGAATATCCATTTTAAAATTAAATGTATTATTATAAGATTGATTAAATTGTATATATACTGATTTATTTAGATTAATTGATAAATTATTATTATTTAGCCAGTTAATTAGATTATCTATTGTATTATTTATGTCCGCTTCATGATCTGTAAGTGATTTATATTTTTTATCGGTAGTAACGATTATGGAAATGTCATCGGCAAAAAGGAAGCATTGATGATTAGTTACATTAACTATGTCATTTATATAAAGTAGAAATAAGATAGGGCCCAATATGCTACCCTGGGGGACGCCCCTTTTTATACTTCTATATTCAGACGAATATTCTGTCATGTTCCTACTTTCATTTAGTATAGTAACAGTAACTTTCTGTTGTCTGCTAGTTAAATACGACGATATCCATTGTAGTGGCAGTCCTCTAATACCAATAGCCTCAAGTTTTTTTAATAGTCTTTCATGTGAAACGAGGCCAAATGCCTTAGACAAATCAAAGAATAGCCCTGTTGTTAGCTGTTTGTTGTTGATATTAGTCAATACCGCTTTCAGAAGTGAAAAGATGGCAAGAGATGTGGACTTGTGTTTCTGAAACCCAAATTGTTCTTTTTTTATAATATTTGTATTTTCCGCAGTAGTCGACTATTCTTTAATACATGCACTTATACTTTACACTTCCACTTGCACTTTTACTTTTGATACATACTAAATATGTATGTATTTAGAAATATATAAGTATGTTTATCAGTTGTCTAGTACCCATAACACAAGCTCTGCTTAGCTTGGGACTAGACGACGTTGTGTGATAGTTGTGGAATATTATTATTATTATTTATGATACGAAAACAAAGAACAGCGTCTATCCACGTTGACGTCGGTCAGTGGGTCGTCTTAGGGGCGGATTTTTAGGAGTTGGAGTATATGCTTAGGGGCACTATGAGCAGTGAAGAAAAGCAAAAAAAAAAAAAATTTGGTCAAAAAAATTTTACTACTTTTGTACTTAGAAAATTTTCGAAGTCCTCGCGCCATAGCGCCCCTAAGGCTACACTCCAACCTTGACGTCCTTAACCGATGTGTCATAACCAATTTAATTAACCATCCATATATATGAATAAATAGGAAACAACGTACTATCATAATAGGTGGACGAAAGACAGGAGAAGCTGATTTATACCTTAAAATAATAAGTGTTATTTTATCAATAAATAGGTAACGACCTACAAAATACCCATGTAAGATGTGAGATGATACTCGTATCTCATGAGGAAAATCTAAATCGAATATCCATTTTTTTTTCAAATTCATACAAAAATAAGTAAGTTAGAATCTTTTAAAATCTGGTGGAATTGGAAACTGACCAGTAAGGCCTACTGTCCACGGACGCGTAGCTTTCGTTCGGCTGCTCACAGTTTTCATATAAAACTATGAAACTGCCGACGAAGCAGCAACGACGTACTCGCGATGCTACATGCAGGCTTCATAACGCCTGCCGTACCGCATGTCATACTTCGGGGCGTACATCGAGCCCGACCACGTTTTTTATTTTTGTAAAAGTGGTGGGAACGTCTTCGTTGTCCGACGGTATTGTCACAATTCACAAATACCGAAAAAGTAATAGGTACACTTCGTAGACAGGATTCAGTACGCTGTGCTGCTCAAGTTGTCTGGCGTATTTTGGAGGATCTATGAAGCTATGCGTCCGTGAATAGTAACCCAAACAGAATAAACCGGCCAAGTGCGAGTCGGGCTCGCCCATGAAGGGTTCCGTAGCAGCAAGTAACATAATATAAAAGTTCTTGTAGTTCGTTGTAACTTTGATCGATGTTTTAATAATAGTGTATTTTTTTTAGATTTATGACGTATTAAAAAAAAACTGCTTACTAGATCTCGTTCAAACCAATTTTCGTTGGTGGTTTGCATGGTAATGTACATCATATATTTTTTTTAGTTTTATCATTCTCTTATTTTAGAAGTTAGACGGGGGGGGAACCATTTTACCACTTTGGAAGTGTCTCTCGCGCAAAATATTCAATTTAGAAAAAAATTATATTAGAAACCTCAATATCATTTTTGAAGACCTATCCATAGATACCCCACACGTATGGGTTTGATGAAAAAATTTTTTTTGGGTTTCAGTTCTAAGTAAGGGGACCTCCAAAATTTATTGCTTTTTTTCTATTTTTGTGTGAATATCTTAATGCGGTTCACAGAATACATCTACTTACTAAGTTTCAACAGTATAGCTCTTATAGTTTCGGAAAAAAGTGGCTGTGACATATGGACGGACAGACAGACAGACAGACATGACGAATCTATAAGGGTTCCGTTTTTTGCCATTTGGCTACGGAACCCTAAAAAGGATGCACAAATTGAAATGTGATGTCACTGCTATTAGGTTACATGCGTACGAAAGAGATAGCGAGACCACACCCCCATTTTGCTCAGATAAATACTATAAATCCTAATTGCTGCTTCATTTAATAACTGATTTTGATGTTGTTTTCTGAACAAATTGCTTTTTAGTGATATTTGTAGTTTAGCATAAAATATTGTACAAAAATGAACACGGAAAAATACTCAATTTAGTTAGGCAGGAAAGTACCTATTTTTCTCATCCCACATCATATTTTTTACCGTGTAGATATCACTATTTCGTCTTATTTCTGTGGTGGACATTTTGCGATATTATTTAAATGAAACAGGTATGAAATATTCCCTTCAACTCCCCAAGCATCGCCCACACCGGTATTATTTATTCGCCTATATTTATTTAAAAAGTTGTGACGCGTCCCCGGAGTGTCGTATTCACCGTTTTGCTGTGAAAGCATTCGATGGTATTTGAATATATTGCTATTTCCTTTTATTTTATACTTGAAAACTTTTATTTTATGTGTAGGTACTAAAGTAAAAAGAACGAGGTCTAAAAGCAAATACATAATTATTACTATTAGATTCACCGATTAGGTAAGTACTGTCTGTATGGACATGTAAGAATTGCGGACGTAAGTCTTTTGAGGAAACACACACTACAGAGATGCCACGGCATCCTCATTTTGCGCCTGCCGCAGGTCGTCACCGTACAACAAAACAGGCATTCGGCGGTAAGAAACTCCGACCATGTGCGGATTGTGCGGATTGTCCGAGAGACATGGTGGAGCATACGTAAGAAGTCTGCCGAGCACTGCGTTCCCACGCGGCAGCAACCAAAAGAAATAAACAATAATTCAAATTTTAAAATAAATAATATTTTCAGAGTTTTGGGAATGCTGTCAGGCTGTAAGACGCGAGTGATTTTATAATAATACAAGAAAGTGGTTTCTTACGAAAAATCCATACATACTCGTACTTTAAATATCGCAGTAAATGCTGTGTTAGGCGCCTTTTTGACCTCACACAGATCTTAAATGTTTCCTAATTCTACTGTTTGTTTTAAAGTTAAATTTATGTGTGAGGTACAAATAAACGTTTTTCTTTTTTTCTTTTCTAATCAAGCAATAGAAGTTGTTTAGAAATGTATCTCGGGGTGGACGCTCTTAAATGTTTTTAATAAAATACGTAAACATGTAACGTCGGAAAATCATAATCTTCAATATCATAAAAGTGAAAGTTTGTTTGTTTCTTGTTACTCTTTCACACAAAAACTTGGTACACAGGTAGACCACATCTTAGAATAGCACATAGGATACTTTTTATCCTGGGATTATGTTGCCTTGGGATAATTTCCGCTGGAAGCAACTAGTTATACAAGGTGGCTGAAAATTAATCATTCAATTTTGTTTTTGTATAACTTTTTTTAACATTTGTGCCAGTTTTATCGCATTTTTCATGGCTTTCCGCAAGATTTTCGGTGATAACTGTTCGCATTCCGGTCGAATATTCTCTTTAAGGGCTACGATCGTCTGAGACTTGTTGGCATAAACCTGCGCCTTCAAGTAAACCCAAAAAAGAAATCTAGGGCGGTTAAATCGGGCGATCTTGCTGATTATGCCAAATAGTCAGAAAGGTAGATTGCGCGACCACCAAGCGAAGTGTTCACCAAGCCCGTCTCCTCCAATTCCAGAAGTAAGAAGTCGAAGTCTTTGCGTGACCCGTCGTCTGGTTGATGTTTTTTGTTCTCAACGACATCAGCAGCTACAGCGCAGCATCGGTATTCTCGGCAGAACGACCACTCCGGTGGCGGCCGCACCCTGCGAAGACTTTTGTGGTTTCACGCGGGGATAATCTACATTATTGATTCTCGAAATGTTATGAAAATCACGATAGCTTTGACAATAAGATAACGGTTTTTACCTTGTAGCGCGTCATGATTTCTTACTAAAGGGTGTAATAATACTGATCGTATATACCTTTTATTTTTTGAGGTGGGAAATCATCCAATGATTTTACTCGCGCGAGGGCATTACAGACTTTTACCAACTAAAACCACACCTGGACCCTTTAGTTGCCCTCTGCGTTCTAGAACCGCGGGTTTCCATTTCTAAACTTTCCCCTAACCCTAGCGGGTATATATGTCCAGCTAAACCCCTATGGTACTCAGGCTCAGTCCGGACGGTTACCAGACTGATGGACGGCAAATTACCCATTGCGCCTACGGTGGCCAGAGATTGTCCTGCGACTCCCGAGGCCTGGGGCATCTCCAGTCGCGGCAACTAGGGCGTGAATAAGTCCTCGGCTATCTTTTTCACACCTCCTCACTCCGGAACTCGCCCTTGTACCAAGGCCGTCCAAGGGTCGTTCCCACAAGGACACGATGGTGCTCTGCCTAAGTGGGGCACACCTCTACCGTATGCTCCACCGTGTCCTCCGGGTGGTTTACACAATGGCGACACCCGGGCGTTTTTTCGAACGAATGCGGTGCACGAACCTCCCGAATTTACCATATCCGGTAAGAAACTGCGTCATGCGGAAGATGAAGACGCCCTGTTGTTTTTCCAGCCACCCCTCAAAGAGGGGACTTACTACCATAATTATGGCTTGACGTGCTCAGCACTGGGTTGCGATAGCATAGTCCCACCTCGAGTCCCAACAGCTGGATCCTCTCCACGACTGAAGCAACCCCGCGTGTCGTTAGTTGGAGCGTCACCTGGTACGTCTTTCTGTTTGTCTTTGCTACTCCAGGTCAGATAATTGAAGGCGTTGATAATGTCCAAAGACACCACCAACATTATCCTGACCCGGGACACCGCAACCCGCGTCATGAGAACTCGCACACGCATAATGGCGTTTACCGTGGATCCACCTCCTGCGAAAGCCGAATTGGCCGTCCGCAAGATCTGTCCCCACTCATACCAAGTTTGCAACGAGGCGGTCTGCAATAACTCTTACAAGGGGCTAGCCCACTTCATCGAGCCTCACAATGAGCCAATACGCGGACGGTGAGTCCGTAGGGCGCCCCGGCTTCGCGATGAGGACCAGTTTCCCCGTCTTCCCGCAAAGTTGCAACTAGCCCTTCTCCGTGTGGGCGCTGAAGAACCTCGGTTCGAGTTCCTCCATGGCACGGACCCAGGCTTTTCCAGGCAAACCATGTCATTCTGAGGCGGTATTCTTGGCCTTCAGCCTTCGCACCGCCACTCTCTACCTCGGTCACCTCTGGAGCGTTGTCGTCGTCATCGTCGTCGTGGTCCACGCTGGCGAGGGAGAGTATTCGCCTCGCGCGGGGTGTACTAGCTGAATTAGTAATTCCATAAGTGGCAGAGACGACAAATAGCTAATCTATGAACTAACTAATAGCCAATAACTGACATTCACGCAGACGAAGGTGCTGTGAATATGTTCATAAATTACTTTGGAGACAGTATAAAATAAAAAAATCGCTGAGGGATCATTCTCCTATTATTCCCTTCTGGAACAGATGTCATCGGGTTTTTATTAGAAAAATAAGTTGCAGCCTGGATTTTCACTCGGTTCATCATCATCATCATTTCAGCCGATATACGTCCACTGTTGGACATAGGCCTCCCCCAAGCGTCACCACAACAAACGTTCCTGTGCGTCTCACATCCATCGGTTTCCCGCAACCTTCACCAGGTCATGGGTCCACCTTGTAGGAGGCCTTGCTGCGTCTTCCGGTACGCGATCGTCACTCCAGAACCTTTCAGCCCCAACGGCCATCTTTTCTGCGAGCCCTGCCCATTGTCACTTAAGTTTGGCAATTCTTCGTGCTGTGTTGGCAACCTTAGTCTCCTGCGGATATATTCATTTTTGATTCGATCACGCAAGGAAACCCCGAGCATAGCCCTTCCCATTGCCCTTTAGGTGACTTTAAGCCTTCTGATGTGGCCCATTGTGAGCGACCACGTTTCGGAGCTATATGTCATCACTGGCAACACGCACTGGTTTTTGGACTTTCGTCTTGAGACACTGTGGTATGTTGGACGAGAAGATACCGCGTAGCTTTCCGAACGCTGCCCAATCGAGTCAGATTCGACGGTTGACTTTTTCAACTGGACTGTTTGTCCGAGGTTTTTTTTTATAATGGATAGGCTCGCATTTGACCACAATCTTAGAGGTAGACGTAATCAAAACAAAAAAAAAACGTAAACATGATTTTAGTTGTATCCACGGAACAGTAAAAACAGTGGAAGAAGTAAGTAGGCGTGGCACTGTCGCCGCTAGTAAGAATCGCGTTGCGCACTTGCTGTTCAAACGCCCTCATTCTTTAACTAGACTGCGCAACATAATAATTAACGAATATTAAAATGCCTTATTGTCCCATACTGTACTTTAAAAACAATAGTCGGACTAAAAATCTAACTCATGGAGGTGTCTCATACCACCGAAAAGTATTGCATAATAATAAAATTAATATGCTTACACTGATTGGACAGGTCCACTCAAATGTGTATGGTTCTTTCTTCAAAAGACTATCTCAGACAAATCTGCATGGTTCTCATGTGATTTGACCATTACATATTTACTGTATGGACTTTAAAAGAGACCTTGACCCCTGAGTTTGTTTCGGTGTTTCTTCTCAGGGTAGTCAGATAGGAAACACCGGCCTCATCTAGCATGAAATGACGAAAAAAAAATTGACGTGTAATAGTGTTTTTTTAAACCTATTTACAAAATAAATATCATTTATCATTTATCATTTATCATTTATCATTATTTTCGGATTTATTTTAATAAAATGAAAAAATAATATTACGTGAAACATTGCGCAGGATATACAAACAAAACTAGCCCTTAGTGACATAAAAACAAAGTTGATTTTCTTTCCTCGGTTATTAGCTTTTCTGGAATATTCGGTAGTCTACCTATACTTTTGACGCTGAATAGGTATGAATAAGTGTAGCGTCAACGTTGGCTGACGCGATATAAGTTCCTAAAAAACAGGCTACAAGGATGGTACAAAATTGGAAGTCAGGTACTCACTGGGTGCTGGGATCCAGGATCATCTTGGACGCACTTTCAGACGATATTTCACGGTATTTTCAGAGGTTGTTAATCGCGCGCACGTAAGATAAGTTGGCCGGCCGGCTCGTTCGATTCGAATCCTAGTTTTTTTCCTTACACCGTCAGAGGCGGTGCTGTGCGGTTTGGATATGAGGTTTTTGGGACGGAATGGGATAAGGGAATTCATCCTAAAGCCTGTTCAGACGCTATCCAAATAGTGCGTGACTATATCGATAAAATCAATCGATATGTATTACATTGCCTTTTTAAAATAAAAGTGATTATAGTTTAATAGTTTTTGTAAGTAATATAATACAGATAATTATTAAATTCAATAAAATAAAAATTGTGGTATGATATTTGTGTTGTATTGTAAATAAATTTAGTTAAAGAGTTAGGAACAACATAGGGCGTTTGAATTATACTTAATATTCCTATGTTTAGCAGTGGGCGATGACGATGATTTCAGCTGAGATGATGATAATTGATGTACTATGCAAATAAATACCCTTTTTACTACGTTTAAAAATTGCCTTTAATCATATAAATTTCATAATTTTAATACTATCACACTATCGCATACAATTTGCATGCAATTTGCTGCATGACTTGATTCCGCCATCTCATTTCTATCATCGGACAAACCGACGCACGGCGAATATCCACCCTTACGTTGTTGAAACATCTACGGTCCGGACTAAGCGTTTCGCCTCGTCATTTATACCGCGTACTTCGAAGGACTAGAACAGTTTGCCTGCTGCGGTCTTTCCGTCTGATTATAATTTGGGTGTCTTCAAGGCTAGAGTGAATAGGCTCTTAATAAACTAGTGCACCTCACCAACAACGATTGCATCACTGCTTACCATCAGGCGGGATCGCAGTCAAGTACTAGTTTATAACAGATAAAAAATTTTTTTTTTTTTTTTGCATGATATGTTTTAAATACGTTTTCATACAATCGATATTATTTCGATCGAATAAGGTTACTTCCCTATCTGAGTAGCAGCCTGCAGTCATGTCAGTGATACCAGACATTCAAATACCAACCTTATTTTTACGTAGATACAGTTCATACTGAATATTATATACTGAACAATACCATCTAGCATCTTGCATTTCGTATAACATTTTTTTTGCATTTCGTCTACGCCCTGTTTTTGTTTTCAGCCAATCATATTTTTGGGTTTTGCAGTAAGAGTAAATTGTAAATGTATGAGTTTGGCGACAGCGGTTCTGGAACAAACATTTTCTCAAGCTACTTCCACTGTTTTTACTGTTAGTGGGTCTTAAAATGAACATGGATACAACCACGGGGTTGTATCCATGTTCATTTTAAGACCCACTCATTCGGAAGCTCTACTGAGGTCATTGAGCAATATGCTGAGCTCCTCCACTCGGTTAATGTCATTGTAATAGACCTGTTTATAGAAGAATATGGCGAATCTATATCCACAGGTACACCTCCTAATGAATAAGTTGGCCGTATGCCTCCTAGAATTTGATCCATATCAGCGACGATATCATATGATGCAACAACACTACGTGATTTTTTCTTCCTAAATCAACAGATTCATTTCCTGCTTAGAAATGCAAATTTTTTGAAAATCCAAATTAAATTTTCAACAAAATCATATTCAAAACATCTTTCCGCTATTCTTCATAGATTCTAATTTGGCCATTAACGCCCACTTGAAAATTCACACTGTATATCGCTCATGTCATAAAGATAATATAATTTGTTCATGTTTTGAATGGATTTTAATAATAAATGTTAAACTTTTGACACAAAGATCCGCCGCCTTATCAATTTTATTATTTAATCAAACTTCAATTAAGATACTGATTTAGTATCAGTGATTTCAAGATACAAAAAAATTAATTGTGGCTATTATTTTATTTTTTGTATGGGAGTAAAATGCTCACGCGACATTTATTTTTACTAATGTGTGCATATCATTGCTGTTTTGGGTACCAGTTTAAACAATATTTAACCTTCAGGCATAATAAAGCGCGTGTTTGTGTTGATAATTCTCTATGGATACAAAGATCCGAGTATTTAGCTCATAACAAAATAAATGCAAGTATCTTAACTCCAAATGAAACACTAAGTTGTGTGGCATCTGATGTCGCTCAAATACCAGCTGGAGTGTTAAAAGCCAATATTTTTGTTCAATTAGCTTCTAAAACTGATAGTGTGTCTATATTGGTGTATGAAACTTCGGGCAGCAATGACAAATTGGTAGGAAGAGCCGATATTTTTGCATCTGATAGCAAAGTTTTTAATGGATCTCATACACTTCAAGTTCCCGTTAGGAAGAGCAATGGTTACGTAAGTATTAACTTTCGGTATCATATTAAATCAATTCTCTAAAAAACAAAACAACTCGCTATTGATTCATTATTAGGTACGTATATTGTAAATTCCACTCAGGCAAAATGTTGCGATCAAGTATACAATATTAATTTAAGTATATTTATTTTATTTATTTATACTTTCTTGCACATAAAAGTACAGAGGCTATATATATACTAATAAGATACTTATAAGATCAAATTTTGCTAGTTGGGTAGCTTTTGCCCGAGGCTTCGCTCTCGCTCTACCCTACTCCACCCCACTACACCTTACTCTACCCTATTCTATCCTACTATACTCTATTCTATACTACCCTAATTTTCATTTTTAACCGACTTCTAAAAAAGGAGGTTGTTCTCTATTCGGATATTTGTATTTTTTTTTAATGTATATTCGCGCATAACTTCGTCGCTTGCTAACGGATTTGAAAAATTCTTTTTTTGTTGGAAAGGGTATACTTCCCAAATGGTCCCATAGTCACCAAGTCGGGATCCGATGATGGAATCTTGGCGAAATCGAGGGAACTCCTCAAATATTATAGGCAACCATATAATTCTTTTGGTATTTTCATCAAAGACTTAAGCATTTACAGTCAAAAAATGACATTTGATGAAGGAAGAAGACCAGAAATGGCCAGCGGTCCAAGTCGGTGTTAAATAAGGAACAAACAATATCGAGAAACACCGACTTCCGAAATCAAAATTATTTTGATGGTTGATGGTGTTTTCTTTAGTGAAGTCGGTTATTTTTTTTTTTGTAAAAAGTTTTTTTTTTCCATAACAATCTTCTTCTCACAATTACAAACACAATAAAAAAAGAATTAGCGAAATCGGTTCAACTGTTCTCGAGATTTGCGCTTAGCAACACATTTAGCGATTATTTTTTATATTATAGATTATGTGAAACCCGAATCACGTGACTGACTAGTATTTTTATGTAAAGAATCTATGTACATAATTTCATAACTGTGTGTAAGTTCACAACATTGCACATTGGAAGAAAAGATACCTACAGCGGCAAGTTGAGGCTAGCGGTAGTAGCCAATATTTTCTGGCGAGAAACCGTAGTTATTTATAAAAGAAACCAATCTATCAAATTGTTTTTAATGTTTTATGCTTTTTTTTATTATTTTTGAAATTGTAAAGTAAAAGTATAAAGTAGAATTATTATTAAGTAAAAGTCATCAAACAGTGTTTTTTTTTCTAAAATAAACATTTTATATCTATGTATCAGTACCGGTATTTTATTTAAATGTAAATATCTAAATATCTGAAAAACTAGACGTGATAGCTGATATCTGTAAACCGATTTTGACTCAGCAAACCAAAGCCAATAGAAATCACTTGGTACTAGTAGTTTATTAGTAAGCACTGTGCTAGTAGTTTACCTATACCACAGCCGATTTAACAGTTCCCTAAAAAAAAATATTTTTAAGCTATAAATCTTTCATTACACTGACTTGTTACTGATATTTAATTTTGTTATATGTTCATTTTGCCACATTGCGCTGTTTTCTCTTAGTGTTTGAATTTTGACCATCGGAGGACGATTTCGGTGTAAAAATGCTACCAAGTGCTTAATTATTATATATTATATTACGTTCTGTTGAAAAAAAACATGAATCGGACACAATGATGAAGAACTGCGATAAGGCTACCCAATGTCCCAATGTATCTTAGTATACAATAACGAATTTATAAATAAATAAATAAGAAAGTACAACTGCAACAACTTATGGCTCTCAACATATTTCACAGACTTCATTTGTATTCAAACTTCAAACACAAAAACCGCTAATAAGGAGTGAAATAAATATTCTTTATCAATTTCAGGTAGTTCTTCTGGGACGTGCATCAAAAGCGTCTAGTATTTTCATCAGATCAGTTTACTGTCAACCAGTTCCCGTATTACCACGATCCACAAATAATGAAAATAAAAGTTTATACATATCTACGTATTCTTTTGATACCTTGCCTGGAATCACATTACCAAAGATATCATTTCCAACCGCAAGTTTTAACTTGGAATCATCAACAGAGACAGAGCCCACTACATTAGAAACCACTACAGTGACTGAACCTACTACGGCCGAATCAACAACGGTGACGGAACCTACAACGATAGAATCAACTACAGTGACAGAGCCTACTACGACTGAAACTACTACGAGTGAATCAACGACGGTGACAGAATCCACTACATTAGAAACAACTACAGTGACTGAACCTACTACGGTTGTGACAGAACCTACAATGATAGAATCAACTACAGTGACAGAACCTACTACAATTGAAACTACAACGGTGACAGAACCCACTACTTTAGAAACAACTATATTGACTGAACCGACTACTGTTGAATCAACAACGGTGACAGAACCTACTACAATTGAATCTACAACAGTGACAGAACCCACTTCTTTAGAAACAACTACAGTGACTGAACCGACTACAGTTGAATCAACAACGGTGACAGAACCTACTATAATTGAATCTACAACGGTGACAGAACCCACTACTTTAGAAACAACTACAGTGACTGAGCCGATTACGATTGAAACTACTGTGGTGACAGAATCTACTACGGTTGAATCTACAACGGTGACAGAACCCATTACTTTAGAAACAACTACAGTGACTGAATCGACTACAGTTGAATCAACAACGGTGACAGAACCTACTACAATTGAATTTACAACTGTGACAGAACCCACTACTTTAGAAACAACTACAGTGACTGAGCCGATTACGATTGAAACTACTGCGGTGACAGAATCTACTACGGTTGAATCTACAACGGTGACAGAACCCACTACATTAGAAACAACTACAGTGACTGAACCGACTACGATTGAAACTACTGCGGTGACAGAATCTACTACGGTTGAATCTACAACGGTGACAGAACCCACTACATTAGAAACAACTACAGTGACTGAACCGACTACGATTGAAACTACTGCGGTGACAGAATCTACTACGGTTGAATCTACAATGGTGACAGAACCCACTATATTAGAAACAACTACAGTGACTGAACCGACTACGATTGAAACTACTGCGGTGACAGAATCTACTACGGTTGAATCAACAACGGTGACAGAACCTACTACAATTGAATCTACAACAGTGACAGAACCCACTACTTTAGAAACAACTACAGTGACTGAACCGACTACAGTTGAATCAACAACGGTGGCGGAACTTACTACAATTGAATCTACAACGGTGACAGAACCCACTACATTAGAAACAACTACAGTGACTGAACCGACTACAGTTGAATCAACAACGGTGACAGAACCTACTACAATTGGATCTACAACGGTGACAGAACCCACTACTTTAGAAACAACTACAGTGACTGAACCGAATACAGTTGAATCAACAACGGGGACAGAATCTACTACAATCGAATCTACAACAGTAACAGAACCCACTACACTAGAAACAACTACAGTGACTGAGCCGATTACGATTGAAACAACTACAGTGACTGAGTCGACTACGGTTGAATCAACAACGGTGACAGAACCTACTACAATTGAATCTACAACAGTGACAGAACCCACTACTTTAGAAACAACTACAGTGACTGAACCGACTACAGTTGAATCAACAACGGTGGCGGAACTTACTACAATTGAATCTACAACGGTGACAGAACCCACTACATTAGAAACAACTACAGTGACTGAACCGACTACAGTTGAATCAACAACGGTGACAGAACCTACTACAATTGGATCTACAACGGTGACAGAACCCACTACAATTGGATCTACAACGGTGACAGAACCCACTACTTTAGAAACAACTACAGTGACTGAACCGAATACAGTTGAATCAACAACGGGGACAGAATCTACTACAATCGAATCTACAACAGTAACAGAACCCACTACATTAGAAACAACTACAGTGACTGAGCCGATTACGATTGAAACTACTGCGGTGACAGAATCTACTACGGTTGAATCTACAACGGTGACAGAACCCACTACATTAGAAACAACTACAGTGACTGAACCGACTACGATTGAAACTACTGCGGTGACAGAATCTACTACGGTTGAATCTACAACGGTGACAGAACCCACTACTTTAGAAACAACTACAGTGACTGAACCGAATACAGTTGAATCAACAACGGGGACAGAATCTACTACAATCGAATCTACAACAGTAACAGAACCCACTACATTAGAAACAACTACAGTGACTGAGCCGATTACGATTGAAACTACTGCGGTGACAGAATCTACTACGGTTGAATCTACAACGGTGACAGAACCCACTACATTAGAAACAACTACAGTGACTGAACCGACTACGATTGAAACTACTGCGGTGACAGAATCTACTACGGTTGAATCTACAACGGTGACAGAACCCACTACTTTAGAAACAACTACAGTGACTGAACCGAATACAGTTGAATCAACAACGGGGACAGAATCTACTACAATCGAATCTACAACAGTAACAGAACCCACTACATCAGAAACAACTACAGTGACTGAGCCGATTACGATTGAAACTACTGCGGTGACAGAATCTACTACGGTTGAATCTACAACGGTGACAGAACCCACTACATTAGAAACAACTACAGTGACTGAACCGACTACGATTGAAACTACTGCGGTGACAGAATCTACTACGGTTGAATCTACAACGGTGACAGAACCCACTACTTTAGAAACAACTACAGTGACTGAACCGAATACAGTTGAATCTACAACGGTGACGGAACCTACTACAATTGAATCTACAACGGTGACAGAACCCACTACTTTAGAAACAACTACAGTGACTGAATCGACTACAGTTGAATCAACAACGGGGACAGAATCTACTACAATCGAATCTACAACAGTAACAGATCCCACTACATCAGAAACAACTACAGTGACTGAGCCGATTACGATTGAAACTACTGCGGTGACAGAATCTACTACGGTTGAATCTACAACGGTGACAGAACCCACTACTTTAGAAACAACTACAGTGACTGAACCGCCTACAGTTGAATCAACAACGGGGATAGAATCTACTACAATCGAATCTACAACAGTAACAGAACCCACTACATCAGAAACAACTACAGTGACTGAGCCGATTACGATTGAAACTACTGCGGTGACAGAATCTACTACGGTTGAATCTACAACGGTGACAGAACCCACTACTTCAGAAACAACTACAGTGACTGAACCGACTACGATTGAAACTACTGCGGTGACAGAATCTACTACGGTTGAATCTACAACGGTGACAGAACCCACTACTTTAGAAACAACTACAGTGACTGAATCGACTACAGTTGAATCAACAACGGTGACAGAACCTACTACAATTGAATCTACAACAGTGACAGAACCCACTTCTTTAGAAACAACTACAGTGACTGAACCGACTACAGTTGAATCAACAACGGTGACAGAACCTACTACAATTGAATCTACAACAGTGACAGAACCCACTTCTTTAGAAACAACTACAGTGACTGAACCGACTACAGTTGAATCAACAACGGTGGCAAAACCTACTACGGCTGAATCCACAACGATGACACAACCTACTACGATAGAATCTTCAACAGTAACAGAATCCACTACATTAGAATCAACTATAGTGACTCAACCAATTACGATTGAATCAACAACGGTGACAGAACCTACTACGGTTGAATCTACAACGGTAACAGAACTTAATACAATTGAATCTACAACGGTAACAGAACCCACTACGTCAGAAACAACTACAGTGACTGAACCGACTTCGATTGAATCAACAACAGTGACAGAACCTACTACGGTTGAGTCAACAATGGTGACAGAACCTACGACGCATGAATCCACAACGTTAGCTGATCCCACAACCATAGAATCGACCACTGAAGAAACTAATTCATCTGAAAGTCCTGACGCTGAAGACTTCGAAGGTCTTAGCGCTTTTGTTATTACAGTGATAACTTTGAGTTCTGTTGCTGCAGTAGCGGGTGTTGGATTTACCATATGGTTCTTCGCTTGCTTTAAAACTGGACTACTAGCAGGCGCTACTTCATATAATTTAAGTGGGACTAGTGAAATACCTTAAGTGTTTACTATCGTAATGAAACATGGTTAAATACAATGATCATGTATATGAATACTCTTTGAAATGAAAAAGTCAGTAATTTGCTTTTCATTATTGAAATGGTGTACTCACACATTTTGTCTCACAATTAAAAATTGAATTAAGAATAAGGTAAAAGACCGTATTTTATTACTTAAAAATCTGTTTACCATACTTTATTTTGAATACTTAATAATTACCGACAATAAGCATAATTTATTCATAAACATTTAATTACTTTTTAAATTATTGTCTTTATTTATTTATAAATATAAAAATTACTAGCGACACGCCACGATTTTTTCTTAATTTGCAATTTGCACTCATGCAAGAGTGCAAATTATGAAGAAATTACATTCGTAAACCTTTCTCGTTTCTTGTTCTTTTTATTATACAAAAGTACATCAACATTTTTGTGTGGTCGAGGAATTAGTTAATAAGTAGATATTCACGGGAAGCGAATTTATTTTATTCTATGTAAAAATACAGATCAATATAGATTTTACTACTGTATAATTGATAAGGGAAAAAATTGTCTGGTCAATGTAATTTATAAAACGATGTATATAAACAATTAGGCACCTACTTGATAGATCATCTTGTTTTCTTTACTGAGTCGGTCTCAAAGTAATCTTAATTTAAGTACATAATAAATTGAAATGTGTAAGGTGCAGAATTGCACATGGTATTTTTTTTTTAATGAAGATCATAAAATACTATAGGTGACTTCATCCTTGCATAATTTCAATTGGATCAGAGACTAGTGCCGTCTGCAGCGTGTGACTAGGGTTGCCGCCTTTTTTTAGAAGAAATAGTGTTTCTTACATTTGGAAAGGGGGAAATGATGGTACATTTTTCGAAGAAGAAGTACACTTCACTGTTTTACTATTTTCACAACAAAAAAATATTTGTTTTGAAACAATTGTCCGACTACCGAACCGTTTAAATGAAGCCATGGTTATCTTTTACCGCCACTTCGCCATTCATGACCGCGAAGACAAAAATGATTTATTGGTTGTTTCTTATTTAACACAGACTTCCGAAATTAAAGTTATTTTGATCCTGTTAGTGTCCAAAATAACTTTATTAATATGTTGTATTGAAATTGACTAGGTTTTTTTTTTGTAAAATGCTTTTTATTTTATTTCCCATGACAATTCCAATTAACCCAAACACTGCTATGCTGCAAATAATAATAATAATAATAAATTTATTGAGCCATTGTTACAAATTGTACCTTAAATTAAATAATCTTAACGTATTATAGGTCTGTAACTATTTGCGGGCTTCAGTTATGTAATATACGGTGGTCCCCAAACTAGGCGGCGCCTGTATCTTGGGGACCGGAGTTAAAACTGTAAAACTGCTGTTTACCACAGGAGATGATGTAACAAAAGGTACATAAAAAGAATATAAACATTCGTAAAAAAATCTAAGATTAAAACAAGTTAAAAGGAGATCAGAGTAACGGCCTGAATATTTTGAAAAATAATAATTAGAATTAAAAATTGTGCTTAACCTTGCACAGAACTTATAGTAAAAATTAAGAGTAAGGTGTTGATGTGTGAGTGTAGTGTGAAGGTGTGAGTGTGGCATGTAGGTGTGAGTGTGATGTGAAAGTGTTAGTGTCTGGGATAGGATTCCGAGTGTGAGCTAAATGTCATGAGAAGGTTCTCTGAATCGTCGTAATTAAGTCCTAAAAGCCATTTTTTGACTGTTTTTTTACACATTGAGAGGGTGAGTGTTTTTGTATCACAGGGTAGACTACTAGTGACCTTGTTATAAACGAAGGTGTGTAGGTAAGCGGGGCATCGTCTGGCTAGGAGAGAGGTTGTTCGTTGCAGCGGTATATGATAGACACGTTTGGAAGTTAATGAGCGATA
This sequence comes from Mythimna ferrago, assembly GCA_910589285.2. Taxonomy (NCBI): domain Eukaryota; kingdom Metazoa; phylum Arthropoda; class Insecta; order Lepidoptera; family Noctuidae; genus Mythimna; species Mythimna ferrago. The sequence continues at coordinate 21,678,741 of OU342689.1, forward strand.
GTCTGGTCGGAGCTTTATAGTTTTATGAGTACGGAGAAAAGCATTCAGAATGTATAATTGACGAACACGCAAAACTAGAAATTCACTTTACAAGGAGTCTGTAGGAAAGAAAAATGATTTTTTTAGTAGAACCTTTATAACAGCTCTCTGGGCCCTTTCAAGCTCAATTATTGTAGTCTTCCCAGCTCCACCCCAGATAGATATACCATATTGTATTATGGACTGGCATACAGAAAAATAAACTGTTCGCATTACGTCTATTGGGGTGCGGTCTGCTACATTGTTTTATTAACACTGCTACATTGTTTTATTATGAAGTTCCTGTGTCTACCTTCCACCTTCCGGCTCCATCATCAGATCAGTTCGATAGTACCTACCTTATAGCCAATATGCTTTTCATGATAATTCTATTAAGCCCAAACACGGCTAGGATACCAATGTATCCTAACCGTGCTGAGTTTTAGTACTAATCAATATTAATTAAAGAGTTCTGATGCCTAACTTCCTACTCTATCATCATCATCAGGTCACTTCGATGATACCATATTCAACATAACTATTCAAAACCATTTATTTATTTGTATTGTCATAGTCACTTAAGTGTCTTCACTGTGATGATATATGAAGTAAAAAGTGATGAGATCTATGTAATACTAAGTCGGTTAATTTATTCAGTCCGTACTTAAGGGTCCTTGATGGCCTAGATTGACTTGGCAAACGGACTAAACAATCTAATTTAATATAATATGGACTAGCTTTTGCCCGCGCGGCTTCGCCCCGCTCTTCCATACTCCACCCTAGTATACCCTACTCTATTCTACTCTACCCTACTATACCCTACCTACGCTACTCTACCCTACTCTACCCTACTCTATCCTACTCTACCCTACCCTACCCTACTCTACCCTATCCTACTCTGCCCTACTCTACACTTCTCTACACTACTCTACACTACTCTACCCTACTCTACCCTACTATACCCTACCTACGCTACTCTACCCTACTCTATCCTACTCTACCCTACCCTACTCTACCCTACTCTATCCTATCCTACTCTGCCCTACTCTACACTTCTCTACACTACTCTACACTACTCTACACTACTCTACCCTACTCTACCCTACTATACCCTACTCTACTCTACTATACTCTACTATACCCTACTCTACCCTACCAAACTTCATATAAACCATCTACTAAATAGTCCGAATAAAGCCTAAACATTTGGTTTGGATAGGTGAGCCCGTTCTTGAGTTATAAAATTACTACGAAAAGTGGCATTGATTTTTATATATATTGCGATTACTTGTGATATACATGCGATCTAAGTCAATCTAAGTCATAATCAGGCTTCTAGTTTTATACACAACGAAGTTACAGGGGACCAAAAATGGCCTAAACTGCTTCGAGAAAAGAATGTTACAGCCGAGCCACTTTTTTACTTGGCTTGGTGAAGGCACTGCCGTGTCCCCTAATAGACATATATTTTTTTCAAACCTATTGATCTTGCCGTTACCGAGGAGTAGGCTTCATAAAGTCACTGTTTTAGAGTACTGCTTGAGAGTTAGACCCTTATAATGCATGGACATAGCGGTTGCGATGGTATCAACTTGAAGTATTATTTTCATGTATTGTTTTATCTCAGGACCTTGGGATCCTGGATATATTCCCCCCGGTTGATTGAAAAGTATTGCGATGTATGGAAACCAAAATATAAGACTGTTGTTTTGGGAGGCTTAAGTAGACTGTTTACCAGAACCTATGTTAAGTCTATAACCCTTGTTTGATCAATATTGTTAATATCCATCGATAAAAAAGCAGGGGGTGACATCCGCATGTGATTCGCTAATGCCAGCACGCAGTGACGTTGCAGTAAGAGCGCAACATACCCAGAGGTGTTTGAGGAATGAAGAGAGAGAGAATGAAGAGGTATACCACAGCTATTAGAAGAGTCTCAGAAGTATGTTCAAGATCCCTACCAGCACCATACTAGATAAATAATAGATAAATAAGAGTTCTCATTAATTCTCTATTAATTATTTCCTATAATAATTCTACTTCACCTGGTATCGTAGTATACGTAATAAAAAAATACTACCAAAATCTAGTTGTTTGGATCAAAGATCTTGAACCTCCGTTTACTGCATTGGTGACCTCGTCGTCATCAAAAACACGGTCAATCAACACCCAAAGCAATGAATTTAAACACTTTTTTCTAAATAACAGAGAAACTTCAGATAACAGAATTTTTCTTACGCTTTGATAAAAAATACACAAATACATAGAATTTATTTAAAAAAAAAAAGATATGCAAGATATAGATTTTATTTAGTTCAACATATTTTGACAAACTGTCTAAAATAGAAGAACATTTGTTTTTCTTGTTGTTAGCCATTTTGTCGAATAATAGAATGCGTTTCATCAAACTTCAAGCGACTTCTTGCCCTTCTCCCATGTTCCTGTCACCCGTCACACTATCACTACGAACAAGACATAAATACTACGCTTAAGGACATTGGAAATTGAAATAATAATTTTGTAATTAACCTACAAAAAACAAACGTAATGCACTTTTACCAACGCACTTCAATCCCAAATATAGTGATAGAATATGATAACTGTAGTATAGACCAAGTTAAAGTTGCAAAATTTCTAGGTATACTAATAGATAGTTAGTTGACTTGGAAACCTCAAGCAGAAGAAGTCTGCAAAAAACTTAGCGTATCCGCATATGTCCTTCATAATTTAGCGAAGAAGGTCAACATCACCAAAACAATAGTTGCATACCATGGTCTAATCGTGTCCATTTTAAGATATGGAATAATCTTTTGGGGATATTGTACTCTACGAGAACAGGTGTTCAAGGCCCAAAAGCGTTGCATAAGGGCAATACTCAATATGAAAGTGACGGATAGTTGCGTTCCTGTGTTTAAGTCCCTCAAACTTTTAACTTTCCCATGCATGTATATTTTGGAAGTTGCAATTTTCGTTAAAGGTAATATGAATCTTTTTGGTACTATGTCAGAAACTAGGAAAAGGCCTATCAGAAGTCAGTATAGATACCTACTAAATGTTGAGAGTTGTAATACTGCTTTACTCAAAAAAAGTGTTTTTAATATGGGCCCACTAATCTATAATAAAATACCCAATATCATTAAAACTGACACAAACAAAAACTTTAAAAAAGAAACTAACATCATTATTAACTCTTTGAATGTCGTAATTAGAGACACAATAGAAAGACAATTACCTTATGTCGGACTGTGTAACTTAAGACATTCGAAAGGTTAATTGAAAAATGTTATTATTCTGTAACTGACTTTTTAAATGACGCTGACATGTGAATTAATATTATCATACATAATGATTTCATTTTCTCTTTGACATACTTGATTTAATTTTCTATTTGACATACCTAACAATTATTTTTTTTAAATATATATTCTTTTATTCCTTGACATACCTTATGATTTATTTTTTACTGTGACATATCAAATAATTCAATTTTGTTTTTATTTTTTTACTACTTGACTTACCTATTTTTTTTTTCTTTGACTAATGATTATTACACTTCTGGACACATCTATTGGCCCACCTTAGAGTTTAGGTTTCGATGGCCCCTACCGAAATATGATTGCTAGATTGAACAAAAACTGTTGATGCAGTTTTAAACCTGATACATTTTACCATCTTTTTCGATCGTATTGTTTTAAATTTGAATTCAGAATACCATACGACATGGAGCTACGCCTAACAAGTCGGATATGCACCTTGTTAAAGGCAATTGATTTTTGAATAAAAAACATGTTTTATCAAATAAAGGTTTAATTTAATAACGCGTGTTGCCTCCATGGGCATCTACCACAGCTCTCATACGATTAGGCATAGAGTTTATCAACCGCTCTATGAAATTTTGAGGGATCATCTCCCATTCCTCTTCTATGGCAGTTTTCAACTCCTGCATCGTCTGGGCAACTGGCTGACGAGCCCTAACACGTCTTTTCAGCTCGTCCCACATGTGCTCAATGGGGTTCATGTCTGGGCTTCTGGCTGGCCAGTCCATAACTGTGATGTTCACATCCCGAAGATATTCCCTAAAGATGCCGGCCGCATGGGCTCTTGCATTATCATGCATAAAAAGGAAATTTGGGCCCACATAGTCCGCGTATGGTATCACGTGAGGTTCTAAGCACTCACGAATGTACCTTTCAGCATTTAATGTTGGCAGCCGTGGTCCTGTAACAACCTCAAGTTGAGTTTTGCCGCTCGCGGATATACCGCCCCAGACAGTCCATGAGCCACCGCCATAAGCAACCCTCTCTTCAAAGCAGCATTGTGCGAAACGCTCTCCCTTACGTCGGTAGACCTTCTTCCTTCCATCATTGCCTTGTAACACAATTTTAGACTCATCAGAAAAGAGTACACGGCTCCAATCTTGCTGTGTCCAATTTAAATGACTGCGTGCGAAATGAAGGCGCGCTGTTCGGTGGGCTCGCGTTAGTTTGGGCCCATTAGCTGGCTTGTGTGGTACCATATCGTGTTCTTTTAACCTTCTCCGAACAGTTCGCGCGCTCACAGATACTCCGTGGAAGTCGCGAAGTTGGTTTTGTATCTCAATGGAGGTAAGGTGACGATTTCTCAAGCTGGTCGTCACGATGAATCGATCCTGCCTTTCAGTTGTGACCCGAGATCGTGGCCTTCCTTGGCGACGAACAAAGCCGCCAGTCTCTAGGTACCTCCGATAAACATTTCGGACCGCAGATCGACTTAAATTAAGTTGAGCACTCACGTTTCTTTGGCTGTGTCCGGCCTGAATAAGTGCCACAGCTTGGGCGGCGACTTCAGGTGAAGTATCCATAGATTATTGATAGAACCTCACCTTAATGTTAAGAATAAGTAATGTTTGTTGCAAAACCAAAAATATCAATCACTTTTTCAAGAATGAAATCCAAGTAAACCAATAAAACCAAGTTCTCTTAGTATTCGATTGTTTGATATCAACAAACAGGCTCCAAATTGTCTTTTGTTTCTTTAAATTCTGTGTTCGAAATTCAAAAAAAGACAATTGAATGAAATTGTGAATGTGCCAGGTTCAAAACTGCATAAAAACTTTTTGCTCAACCTAATATAAAATTTTAGCTAGGACCAAACGAAACTGAAAATACAAGGTGGGCCAATAGATGTGTCCAGAAGTGTATTAAGCTATTGCATAGCTTCTATCGCGGGCCTTGAGCGTGGAGACCGAATCCAGAAATTCCGTAACGAAAATAACCTAACACCCCCCACTCATTTGTTTTTTGAGCGTGGTGACCGATAAGAAAACAAATGAGTGAACAATCAATCAAAATAAAAAAAATACTGCATAAATAAAATAAATAAATAATTATAATTGCATAAGTTGATAAAAATGCTATGCAATAGCTTTACCGCGGCAGTCCCCGAGTGCCACACGTCTTTTTTTTTATTATTATTATTCTTTGATATAAATAATGTTTTTTTGTGATTTTATTGATTTTAATTTATCTAATTTATTTTATGTCAATTATATTAAGTAGTTTTTTAAAGTTTTATAAGATTGTCTCGATTTATAAGATTGTAACGACCTCATTAACATTTGCATGCCTAATATAAGGTAGATTTTACAAAGCTCACTTAATTATTATTCCATCCAATCATTGTACCTGCAATCTATGCAAATAAATTTTACTTTACTTTACTAACTCCGAAAGAAATTCTAGGTATTCTAGGAATTCTAATGTTTGAGTCCTTCAAATTTCATTAAATAGTAGATTTGACTAGGGGGGGATAAAGCAGTGTCTTTAAGTCGCGGGCGGCATGTTGAGATCCGAACGAAACGAAGGTTGCTGATTTTAATCCCGAACGTTACTGAGGGATTTATACAATTAAGTCCCTCGCAATGCTCGGGAGTTAATAAAGAAACCTGTGTGAAGTGAGGAATTCGAGCCGCCCACAGAGACAGCCTTATCCCTGTGTTGCATACTCTACATTTTACACCATCTGTGAGATAATTAAAAGACAATTTGGTCGACCAAATCATATATTAGAGAAATATAAGTATTATATTAACAAGTTCATCAAACAAACAAAATTCACTACTCTAAGATTCTATACTTTCAATTTTCTATATCGCTCCCGTCAGTAGAGTCTGTATAATAAGTTAAACGACTTGGGTTATTATTAGGATTTAATGAAATCTGATGCAGTCAACACGGGTTCAATAATCAAGGTTGATTAAGAGATAGAGATTATTGTTGACTAACAGAAGAACCCTATGAAAAGTATCGAATATAAGTATTTTTTAAATGATTAAATATTATACAAAATTCCCAAGTCGGTTGACTTATTAGACAGACTTAGAAACACGTTTTATTCTATTTCCTTTTTTTCTTGTTAGTGGCCAGTTTGAATTTCGAGTCAACTTGTTCGATGCACGTACATTTTAATTCACAATGTTGACGATTTTTGATGTTCCAAATTCAAATCTCATTATTCCCTAGGGATCGGCCATACTGCATTATCTCCCTAGGGATAGAATGACTTGCTTTAAGTGAGTTAAACCACCTGCTCGATAATGTCGTAGCAGTTCATCACGTCTTATGGAGTCTGCGACTGTCACCTAGCGCTGCGCACGCTGCAATCGCGGCGGTAAGTCTTTGAGGAATAGCAAGAAAGGCGCCACGTCATCCTCATTTTCTACCTGACGCAGGTCCTTTCCGGACATGGCCAGTTCAGGAGGTTCCTATTTCGGATTCAGGTGAAAGAAACGCCCGGGTGTCACCATTGTGAGAATCGCTCGGGGGACACTGTGGAGCATACGGTGGCAGTTTGTCCCGGTTATGTCTACCGCGCCGTCAGTGTCTTGTGGAGGCGAGTGGCGTCAACGACCTCTCGCGTTCAGCTCTTGTTCAGGCCATAGTCCGAAGCAAGAGGGAATGAGAAGTGATCGCCTTCTTCTGTGAAGTTGTAATGCGAGTGAAGGAAATGGCCACCGTGAGGGAACAGACATTCTCACCCTCCAGCTACGAACCTCAAAGAAATGTCCACAAAAATGAAGGAACCCAGAAGGGCCATGAATTACAATTTCTTTTCTTTTTCCTTGCACTGGGACGGTAGTAGATATTATACTGTCCCTACCATTAAATCTCCTCAACAATAAATTAATCCTTAACAATAAATGTTATCCGTAAATCCTTTACGGATAACTTTTATTGTTAAGGATTACGCACAAAAACAATCTATCTGGAATTAATAAAAATGACTAACGACTTATTTGGCGTTGAATGACATTATTAATATGTTAAAAAATACCCACATTTAGTATTCATTGCTATGACATTTTTTGAAAACAAAATCATTGGTTTCCTTTTTTAACGTGTTTAGGTATTACATTTTTTTTTAAATAACATTAAGTAGGCACAACAGTAAGGTCGCGTCCAAAAGAAGTATTCTGTATGTCGTCATTATAGTCGCCACCTGGTGGGGGCAAAATTGATTTTGAAAAATATTGATTTGATATACCGCAATAAAATATGCCGCCTTGGTAATTATAACAGCAATGATTACGCATTGAAATACATTGATAATGATTTTTTTTATATCAATGAACCACACCGTTATCTTTGCTGTAATATACAGTATTTTGATCTAGCTATATAATCTACATATACATACATACTACTCATTTCCATACATTTTTAGGAAGGAAATTTCCAAATAACTTCTCCCACTTGGGGTTTTTTTTTTCGCGGTATGAAAATCATCTAATGACATCCCCCGCTCTTGGGCAGAGCGAGAGATAGTGTCAGATTTTCACTGACTAAAAACCCAATCCTGTTCCTTCGTTGCCTTTCGGGGCTGAGCTATCTTTCAAATTAACCTTGGCCCCAGCTGGGCCCCTGCTGTTGCTGACAGCTCCTTGAGGCGCGCGGGAACAGTACGCGCCGTTGACGACTTGGTTTCGGTCCGGACAGTTACTGGGCGGTCGGACAGCGAGCTACCCATTGCTCCCCGTCCTACGCCTACGGTGGCCGGAAATCGGGATCGGAATCCCGGCGGCGGCTGGGGCGCTGTGAGCGCCGCCATTGCCTGATCCGGTCGGCCTCCTCTTTTGCTAGCATTACTGCTTCGCAGAAGGAGGCGACCGCCTGCCACTCCTCCTCGCTCTGGACCATGGCCTGTACCAAGGTCTGGCGCGAGAGATCGCCGCGGCCGATCGCCCTTCCCATTTGGGGTTAAGTAAAAAGGAGTATTAGAATTTTACTGACTAAGATCCATCTGTGTTCCTTCGGTTGCCATTTCCGTTTCAAAACCTCTTCGCCTCTCGACACCTCTTTGAGACGCGCGTGGAACACCCACCCTGCGTATACCGATACACAGGGCGTCAGAGAAGCAATCGGTAGCAATAGTTCAAAAGAACCAATTACACAATATATATTTGCGGTTTAGTTGTGTAATAAAATACATATAATTGAGATTATACGGATGCAAACAAATCATATTGAAAGTGATAAAGAGTGCAGTGTTAGTATTCGATAAACGTTAAATGATTATAAATTATAAATAAAAACTTACAGATTGAGGTTTGGTAGATAAGCATATAAAAAGATTATAGCTTTAAGTTCTAAGTTTATTTAGTGCTAAACATAAATATTATATGGGATAGTAGCTGATAATAATATCCACCTACAATACGAACAACGACAATTCCTTAAACTCTAAATTGCCTGTCTTTTTTTGTAGAGAACAACTTCTAACAGAAGCCCTACGTGCATAACGATAGTTATCAATTTATCAAAGATGTCCCACACATCAAAATCACTCGATTCGAATAATAGATAAAGAATGTGTAATCTAGTCTTGTACCTTCAATATCACAATATTAGGATGTTTGTTTGTTACGCACAAAGGTTTTTTGTTGATTTAATTTTTGCATGTAATCCTGTATATTTTGTTAAATATGGAGTCATATTGAATTCTTTCGAATGTCCTGAAGTCAGAAAATTGAAAATATATCCCTAAGATCCAATAGACCTGTGAAATTCCAAAAGAGGTAAGAATTATACAATTATATACAAAATTTTCTCAGGGGAAAACCTGAATAGACATATATGAGAGCGCTTTTTGACTAAAAATGAGAAGTCAAAGCTGCGTTAATAGGGGATAGACTCCGACGATTTCGGTTTCAGTAACGGTTTTGGTCAAAACATATGGTTACAGCCGCAGTTTCAGTTTCTGACAAAAAGGATTATATCAGGTCACTCAGAAAGTTTTGCGAAAAAAAGTATTTATGTTAAAGGCACTGGCCACTTCTAATTATTTTGAAAACTTTGGTTATTTGAAAGTAAAAATACCATTCTTCGAATTTTGAATTTCCCTCAACAGTTTTTCGAGAGCCAAATCAAATCATCGTGTCTCATTTAAAAATGGATCTGCATCGGGAACATTTTCGTTTTTTACGATTTTAAACGCCTACGAAAGCAAAGAAAGAAAAAACGTTTATTCGTGCCTCACACAATCATATAAAGCGATCAAGGAGCGTAGGGAAAATTGATCGCTAGTTTCTTTACTTTGACGGGGTATCTGATTTCAATTCCATTACGAGGCTAAAGCATCATCGCCGAACGGTAGTCCAAATGTGCAGAAGTGCAATGAGCAAGCAATCGAACACCAGGCTCCACAGGGTATTGCTTCACCATGACAACGCGCCCGCGCGCTCAGCGCTCAAAACGAGGGACTTCCTGGACACCACACCGGTCAGAGTCTTGGGGCACCCTCCTAACTGTCCCCGCACACGGGCTTCAAAAAACGCCGCTTCAAGCTTCATTTTGAGGCGGCCTTTTTTTGTGGCTCGTGTGTGGCTTTGCCGCCACAAAAAAACGCTTGAAGCGGCTTCAAGCTTCACCGGACACAAGAGGTGTCGCGCGCTTCAGCTGTTTTTTGCGGCCGCTTCTAGCTTTTTTTGTGGCCGCTTCTAGAATATTTTTGAGGCAGCGTTTTTTTGAGGCCTGTGTGCGGGGACAGTTACAGTCCTGATCTAGCACCGTGTGTTTTTTATTCTCTTAAAAAAAAAATCAGCTGAAAGGGATACAGTTTTCATCGCCGGAAGACGCACAAGCAGCGTTCGAGAGGGCCGTGTAAGAGGTATCTGCGGCGGACTCGAAAAAATGTTTCGAAAATTGGTTCAGAGGCATGAAATTTTGTAGAGGCTGGTGGAGAGTTCTTTACTACTCTTTACTACTACACTACAACAACCCATTACGTCCCGCTGCTGGGTTTGGGTCTCTCCTTAATAAGGAGGATATAGCCTACTGATACCTTCGTTGGCTAGACAGGTTGGCACAGGGTTTTATTTAAAATTTTCCTTCTCTTTCACTGATTGTGTAGTGAATGTTTCCCTATTCGCCTCTTACGAAATCCTGGGATGAAAAGGAGTGGTGACATTCTCACTCCGTCATCACACGGAGTAAGAGAAAATTCTTTGAAAAGATTTAATAAAAATATTGTATCCATAGAAGTTATGTATATTAGTTTCTCAAAACTTTCTGAATGTCCCACATATGATAAATTATTTATTTTGCAAATGGATTTTAATAACACTTTTAAACGTTAATTTTTTCTTCAATTTAAACCAGATGAGAGCAGTTGTTCGAGTCGAATATTTGGCTCAAGTGAAACTATGTATTTTATATGTATAAATCTGTAGAAGTTTTCTGTTACGCGCGATCACGTAAAATGTACAAAATCGATATAGATGACTTTTATACATTAAAATAGTGTGAAAGTTGATATATTACTAAGGTTTTGTTTCATCGCAACCCGTTAACTATATCGAAAGATGTAATACATTAATTGAATATTTGGCGGTACAAAATTCTCCGGGTCAGGTGGTTTACTAATAAAATCTGTCAGAGTAATAATTTTATAATATCCTTGATAATCTGAGGACAATTTAGGTGTACGAAGAACAAAGACAACTCGCAGAGGACCGTTAGACATCTTTTATATGAGACACCAACCGACCAGCAGGGACCCAGCCGGGTCGAAGCCCACTGGGGCCAGGGTTATCTGAAAGGAAACTCGAGCCCCGGCATGAAGGCTAGAAGAAACATGGTGGGTCTTTTAGTCAGTAAGAGTCTGACACTATCTCCCGCTTCGCCCAAGAGCGGAGGTTGTCATTGGATCATTTTGCCCACCATAAAAAAGGCACCAATCGACATTATGGCCGTATGCAGGTGTATCTAAATGCTACCTTAATAAATAATTCTTGTTTTTTAAATAATCTTATACGAAATAGCTTAGGGGAAAAAAATAAACAAAGGAATGACATTACGGATTTGAAAGGCTCAAATAGACTGACTTTAGACTATGGAAAGGCCTTGCCTGAGAACAAGACTTCTCCCGGGAGAATTGATTAATGCAGTCGATACTACTTAACAGCTCGTTACAAAAGTGCGCTACAGATTGTATCTCTTAATTTAGTCCATCACTTCAGGCAAGTAACAATGTAAAATCTAATGACACAGACCAATAATACAGACCGCTCTTGAACGTACGAGTCCTTTCACGACGTCAATGTAGAGATACGGCTGCGGGACATTGCGATACGGCAGTAAGACGTTGACATACGGCAGTGGAACTATCAATGTTTTTATTATTCTCCGTATTTTTGTTCCGTGTACTTAAACCAACTGTCTAAAATCGGATGCTTGCACATTTTTGTCCATGGAGATGTTTCTTTTTTTATAGGTTGGAAAATCGTCCAATGACATCTTCGCGCCCTTGGGCGGAGCGGGAGATAGTGTCAGATTTTTACTGACTAACAATCTACTCCTGTTCCTTCGTTGCTTTTTGTTCCTCCATCTACCTTTCAGAAGAAAACCCTGGACCTCAGTAGGCTTCGACCCTGTTAAGTTCCTACTGTTTGCTGACAACTCCTTGAGAATGTCATTATGACAAGAACAATAACAAGATTTTGTTTTACTTTATTTAGCACTTTTTTATCCCATCAGCTGTATCGCTAACTCATTGAGTCTACGGCAAAAAGGGAAGAGCCGTGTTGTTGCAAACAAGGAACCTCTCCACTCTCATGAACTTATCGTTTGTCCACATTATTTTTATTACTTATATTATTGATTTGCTTGAATATATGTGTACGTAGTTGTATTGTGGTGTTTGTATATCATCACAAAGAACCGGTACCGAGAGAAGACGAGATATTTAAGTAAAATAAATGTTTTAATTAACAGCCAAATCCACCGCAAAACTCGAGTTTCTTAAAGAAAAGGGTGAGAACGAAGTATTTTATATCACCTACGAAAACCATTATCAATGGATTTATCTCGGCTACACAGAACGTTATCTTATCCATGATTAATATTTAAATAATTATGATAGTTATTTTGATTACAACCCAAGCTTAATAATCATAGTAGATTTTGTGCCTATTGGCAAACATACATGTTGCACGACATGTTACGAAAACTTTTTATATTAACACTTTTAGTGTCGCATGCGTTTGGTGAATCTTGTGTAAGATATACATTTGAAGATGACTTTTATGAAAATTTTAGTAATTTCGGAATCTGTGAGGCATACGCCTTCTGGAAAGTCGGGACTTACGATAACATTGATGTGGAAGTTCCTAATGAGCGCAGCAGATCGTTTATTACGCCTTCAGAAAGTTTAAGTTGTGTATCATCGTTCATGTTTCCAATGACCGGTAATGGTATATTTGAAATGCTTGTGTATATGGAGACAGACGACCGAACTGAACAAATAACAGTAATAGCGACCGAGTATGTGCCAAATGGTATTGACACTAATCGGGGAACCGCTGGAGTCTATGCCGTTGCAGACGAATACGAGGACGGATGGCACACGATATCGATGAACGTGACCGGCCTGGGAACGGCAATGTGCTACGTAAGTTTTTCCTTTACGTTAAAAAACCATTAATTTAATCCTAAATCATCTATAACCATTGTCATTTAATGAACCTTTTCTAACACGGAAGATATTGGATTTAGAAACCACTTACTTAAATAAATTGCTTAAAAACAGTAGCCAACATTAACACAAAGCCATACACCATAGTTACAGCTAATGTTTAACAAATAAAAATGTTTGTATTTATAAACAAAAACTTGTATTTGTAAAGAAATGTAGCCTAACCTCCGCTAGCAACGATATTTTAATTAATGGAAAATACCTGCCTTCGGTGCATTCAGGGGGAATGTGTTGAAGTAGGTGCATCCTGCTTGATGCCGGTTTACTGGCGTGGTGTCACAGAAAGCATTTCATTCACGAAAAACAACAATAAAAACTCTTTCACAATTTTAAGTAACCATTCCTTGCTATAGATAGAAATGGTCGCCAAAAATTGTGAATTGATCTAGTAGCGATTGGCCTAAGTATACCTTTGCCTATTTTGCCAACATATTTATTTGTGGACCTTTAAAGTGAAAATTGCCATTTATTGGCGATGAAATTTTCTAAGAAACCTTCCGCATCCATTGTTAATCTCTCGAACGAAGTAGTACCGCAGTTAGGTTTATAATATTCTCCTTAAAATTCAATTAATAAGCCCACACACGAGGTAGCTGATGAAAGCCGTTGTGCTTTCTCGACTGATTTTACGGAAATTTGAAAGTACAAAACACCATCTATGGCTAAAAAACAAAATATCTTAAAATATGACATAGTACCTTCATCCACTCATGTCTAAATTTTTTTTTTTGTCTTAGTATTATTAGTATTATTTAGTGACTATAAAAAAATCGCTAAGTGCTTTTCATAACTTTTGCTCTGTTTAAACGATTACCTTTTTGGTCAATTTTGTTTATTATGTTGTAAGTTGAACAGAGTTGTTTTATTTCTTGCGAGATGGCTTTGCATTTTATTTTTGGCGTTGTAACAGGTTGCTGATTACAAATTTTCTGGGATAAGTGTTGAATACATTTCGTTGTATTTTTTTACTTTATTGTGTAGTTTGTCACCTTTGTTTTTGTTTTAGGCATTTATACCTTGGTTCACTTATTTTTGACAAGATATTCTTACAACTTTGGTTATTCATCTCGAGGTTGAGATGTTAGTTTGTATTTTGTTCCATTCCAGACGAAAAAAAAATAATATAAATTTTCCGTTAAATACTGTATTGATATCTTCTCTATTTCTTATATTTTTCCACTAGATGCAGGAAATATTTTCGTTAAAATTTGAAATATTCTCTACACTATATTTTTTAGAGCTAAGGAAACATCGGTTATTTGTCACTGGTATTTTTATAATTTGGCAAGTATTACGATCAAAGAGATCATGCACCAGTCCTTTAGCATGAGGAATGTTGCTTATAATATATGATCTATGCAAGAACTGTAACATCTTGGTTGCGTATTTGCGTTATGTGAAAAATGAGATTATAATAGTTAGTAGTATAAAAAGAAGCCTTAAAATCGCGAAATGTTCGCAATCAAAAGTTATATATACCCAAGTAGACCATCCTTATAAAACGCGTCGTACTTATCATAAAACATTTAACCCATTTCTATTCAAATCAATCAAATAACCGACGAAAAATAAGAGTAGGTTCTCAGTTCTCAAGTCAAACCGTACACAAAACAGATAGGTTTATATCTATCTCTTTTGTGACCCATACCCAGTATATAATTTTCGCAAAATAAATATCGTTTTTTTCTTAAACACTTTATATAATTAATTTTTATACGGTTAACTAGTCATGTGCAGTTATTTACAGGTTAGAAAATTCGTTTATTCGTATACCTTAAAATTGACCCAGAAATTCCACCCCAAGGGTAGTCTGTGCGGAACGCCCGGAGGACACGGTGGAGCACACAATCGCGGTGTGCCCTGCTTGGGCGGAGCATCGCCGTGCCCTCGTGGGGGTGATCGGCGGCGGAGACCTCTCGCGCCGGGCCTTGGTCGAGTCCATGGTCCGGAGCGAGGAGGAGTGGCAGGCGGTCGCCGACTTCTGCGAAGCAGTAATGCTCGCTAAGGAGGAGGCCGACCGCATCAGGCAACGGCGCTCTCCCCGCCGCCGCCGGGATTCCGATCCCGATTTCCAGCCACCGTAGGCGCTGTTCCCGCGCGCCTCAAGGAGTTGTCAGCAACAGCAGGGGCCCAGCCGGGTCGAAGCCTACTGGGGCCAGGGTTATCCGAAAGGGCGCTCGAGCCCCGGTATGAAGGCTTGAAGGAACGGGATGGATTTTTTAGTCATTAAGAGTCTGACACTATCTTCCGCTCCGCCCAAGAGCGGGGGTTGTCATAAGATGATTTTTCCCATCGAAAAAAAAAAAAAAACCCAAGGGTAGTCCTTACTAGAATTTTCACTTGTGAACCGATTTTGTAAAAACTGGCCCCATATTTAAAGCTCTTATAATCTAATAAAGAAATTAAAATAATCAGGGAATGAAAGTTATACCCTGTACAGTAAGTTGTACACGAAGTGCGCAAACACAGTGATATTTGTAGGATTAGGTAGTAATGTGTGTGGTGTATGTGTTATGTGAACATAACACATACACCAAATATTTATTATGTTGTGAACAAAAAATACTAAGTTGATTCATTTTTGTAGTGAATTAAAGCATTCATGAAAACTCTAAGTTTTTAATAGTATTTTTTTAATATGTAATATGAGATTATTATTTCTTTATTCATCTGTTACACATATTGTATTACATATTTAAATATTTTTTGAACAAAAACATATTTAAAAAATATTATTATTATTATGCTAACGATGTCATAAAAACACCACAAAGTATTACCAAATACATCAAAGTTAAAAAAAAAATGAATAAAACTATGGCACCAATTTCTGTAAAATAACAATTACAAAAAATATCTTCTTCATCCACTCACGTCTGCAATTGATGAACCCCAAACCCAAAAAGGCAGGGTCAAGGCCTACTTACTGGGGCCAAGGGTCTGCTTCTGAAAGGAAGATTCGGCTCCGGTACGAAAGACAACGAAGAAACAAGAGTGGGTTTTTGGACTGTAAAAGTCTGACACAATCTCCCGCTCCGCCCAAGAGCGGGAGATGTCATTGGAAGATAATCCTACCTACAAAACCAACAAGACATCCTACTTTCTTCTGTACAATTACTCTAAAGGAACATATCGTGGTCAATTTTTAACACCTAAAGCAGTATATTTGACTTTTTTTTTTGTAGAATACCTTAAAATATATACAGGGTGGCCAGAACATTGACGTCCAAAAATAAAATGTAGGTCCCTCGTATCGTGGGGTATCCGAATCACCCCCATGTATGTTCCGCGACTTTTCATAGTTTTCGAGTTATGAATGTTTCGTGAAATTATGACTTAGCTTTTCAACTTTAAATAAAAAATTTAAACAGGTGACTTCATGGTTTCTAATTAGGCTTCAAGAATGCGCCAGACTCTCAGCTTTCATAATCATAAAGTAAATAGTCTAAATGAGGCTACTTTGGCTTAAATCGGCCTTCAAAATCTGCGAGGTAGAAAATTCTTAAAATTAGCCATCTGACGAATACTTTGCTAACCAAAAATTATTGCAAGAAAAGCTACGATTCAAAAACTTCGCGCGATCTTTTCTCGTGCACCATGGGTTGTAAACGAAGGCGCTACTCTTTTACCTGCAATAACAATGGGCTGAGAGGATAAGAGACCGAATTATTGCTATCTCTCTTACTCTCGGTTATTTTCATAAATTAACCTTAGGAACGAGAAAATAGGCAAAAAAAAAAATCGTCATATGGCTAATTTTAAGAATTTTCTACCTCGCAGTTTTTGAAGGCCGATTTAAGCCAAAGTAGCCCCATTAAGTACTATTTTTTTATGATTCTGAAAGCTGAGAGTCTGGCGCATTCTTGAAGCTTACTTAGGAACCATGAAGTCTCCTGTTTAAATTTTTTATTTAAAGTTGAAAAGCTAAGTCACAATTTCACGAACGTAATTTTTTCACTTTAGACCAACTTTTTCATAACTTTCATCACAGTTACGAAGCTGATTACGTTATGCATAAAAGTACTACTCATGAAGATTCAGTTGCAAAAAAAAAAATCTCGACGAAGCCATGTACTTTTTTTTTTAATTTTTTAGATTGGTCTGGTCGATCATTCTCAAAAAATCAGAAAAAAATTCATAACTCGAACACTATGAAAAGTCGCGGAACATACATGGGGGTGATTCGGATACCCCACGATACGAGGGACCTAAATTTTATTTTTGGACGTCAATGTTCTGGCCACCCTGTATATTAAAGAAAAATATCGCGTATTTAGTCAGCATAATGTGAAGATTGGGCTGAAATTGCCAATTATTTTTCCATAATTATCATAAATAAAACATCTTACTTTAAATTGGAGTACGAGCTGAGCGGCCAACTCAGACCCTGACTAATGTGGGGGATGGTGTTAGTTTGAACAAGTAATTTTATGACGACACATCGTATAGCATGTAGTATATGCTCAATTGCTCACTGTCGAACATGCCCCGTTAGACATGCAGATCATTTAAGCATAAAATAAATGTGTGTGTGTGGGCATGCAAATTAAGGCTACATAAAGTTTATAACGTTTTTCGTTACGTACGTTTTAATTTTACGCATAAGCAATTTTACCCTTTGCATGCTTTAAACTTTTTAAAAGGCATTTTGTGCAAACATATTATATGACACAAGATATGACGGTTATCTAGAAAAAGTAAACGGTGACAGACTGGTTTCGTACCTTTTGGTGTGCATAATTTTGGTGTCGGGAAGGTAAAACTGCATTTGCATACCTACTGAAACCAAGCTTGATGAACTACTTTGACGGAATAAACTCTAAATATGGATTGAAGTTACAATATTTTTAACTTTACGATACTATTCCAGAAACCTATTTTGTAATCACTTAACATTGATTCTTTTTACAAGCTTTTATTTAGTTTCACCCACGGAGCAAGTACAAAGGTTTCACCTGTCCCGATGTTTGTCTGTAATCAAATCTTGCAAATTAAATTTGACCCACTTCCCGGTCACCAATTGAGCTAAAATTTTGCATGCATGTGTAAATCAGATGACAATGCAAAATTATAATGACATGGAGGTGATCTGATGATGCAACCGGAAGGTGGCTATAGGAACTTCGCAGTTGAACGACACAACCCCATCGAGTTTGGGCTCGTATGATTCGTCTTGACGAGTTTTAATTATATAGGACGAGCTATAAAAGCTTGCTATGAAAAAATGATTTTAATTAAAAGCATATTCTCCCTTTCTTCCGTTTTCTTTTTTTCTTCTCACACAACCTTCTCATTCTTAAAATTAGGTTTAAAATTGCACATTATTTTTAAAAATTAATTTGTTTTTTTTTATATATTTTTCGTGTTATTTTATGCGGCTAACCCAAATGCTCTTTCTTTGGTAGGTATTGTTCTTCAAGTCTTTGAGCTCCTCAGTACCTTAAATTGAGCCAAACTAATACTAACAATGCTTGCACTAGCTGGACAGGTCCACTAAAAGCTGTATAGTTATTACCACAAAATACCATCTCAAGACTCAGACATTAATGTACTTGATTTGCGTATGATTTGACCATTACATGTTGCTGTATGGTTTTTTAAATTTACTTTTACCTCTGGGTTTGTTTTGATATTTCTTCTCAGCTAGGAAACACCGGCTTCTAATTTAAATTAACATTGACGAAACATTTGTTTGTAAAACCTAAAGTTTAAAAAAATAAAAAGTTGACCGTGTCAAAAAACTCGACTATAAAAAAAACTATAAAAAAGTTCGAAACAAGTCACTTTAAGCAGTCATAAGCAGATAATGAAATTCCTTACCTTCCGCATGACGCAGGTACTCACCGGACATGGTTCGTTCGGGAGTTTCCTGCACGGGATTCATGCGGAGGTGACGCCCGGGTGTCGCCACTGTGCGGAACGCCCGGAGGACACGGTGGAGCACACAGTCGAGGTGTGCCCTGCTTGGGCGGAGCATCGCCGTGCCCTCGTGGGGGCGATCGGCGGCGGAGACCTCTCGCGCCGGGCCTTGGTTGAGGCCATGGTCCGGAGCGAGGAGGAGTGGCAGGCGGTCGCCGACTTCTGCGAAGCAGTAATGCTCGCAAAGGAGGAGGCCGAACGCATCAGGCAACGGCGTTATCGCCGCCGCCGTCGCCGGGATTCTGATCCCGATTTCCGGCCAACGTAGACGCGGGCTTGCGGACAGTGAGCAATGGGTAGCTCGCTGTCCGGCCGTCCGGTAACTGTCCGGACCAAGCCCAAGTCGTCGACGGCGCGCACTGTTCCCGCGCGCCTCAAGGAGTTGTCAGCAACAGCAGGGACCCAGCCGGGTCGAAGCCTACTGGGGCCAGGGTTATCCGAAAGGGCGCTCGAGCACCGGTATGAAGGCTAGAAGGAACGGGGTGGGTCTTTTAGTCAGTAAGAGTCTGACACTATCTCCCGCTCCGCCCAAGAGCGGGGGATGTCAATGCATGATTTTTTCCCACCATAAAAAAAAAAAAAAAAAAAAAAAGCAGATAATGAAATTTATTTTAGTTCGATCATAGATTTGACGCCATCAACATATAGGTACAAGTTTAGTGCAGTGATCGAGATTAGGTACTTAAATTCATCAAGCGATATATATCGTTTAATTAATTTTAACAACTTTGAAAAGATATTGTGATAAAAGTTTTAAACTAACACTTCTGGTACACAAAAGACACGTGACATCCACTTCAGGAAATCCTACCTGATATTATTAGACCGATAATTACGTAGACCACTATACAGGGTTATTTGTAAAACACTGGTAACCTCTCAGGCCTATGTTACTAACATCATAAGCAAAAACTTTTGTTCTATGACTTTTAAAAATGTATTATATTTTAGTTCATTAGATTTTTATACAAAAATAAAAATATTTAAATTGAACGTTCTAAATATCACGAAGTCTATGCGAAGCAAGCGATAGTACAAAAGCGGAGGAGGCGGCAAGGGCGCTAAGGGAATAGCAAAATACAGAGTTGAAATGTGTTAGATAGAACAGCGAAATCTTGAAGGTTTGTTTTTGTTAAATGAATTATGTTTTGAAAAAACTCATAAAACCAAAGTTATTGTTTATGATGTTAGTAATAGAGTCCTGCAAGCTTGTTAATGTTTTAAAAACAATCCTATATATCCGCACCGTATGATATGTGACTTTATAGGATATTAATTGCCACTACATGGCCCAAACTATTTAAAAAGTAAGCCATCGTCCAAAAAAAAAGGTATTAGATATGACATCGCACCGCGTTTACGTTTTTACATTGTTTACGTCTAATTGCCAGCGAGCCCTTGAGGTCGATTATGCCGATCTTGAGTCAAGGAGATTTATAAAGAATAACTTTTATTGATAAATTAAATTGACATTATTAACTGCTATACTTTAAATTAAGGACCCACCAATTCACATATTATTTTAAATTATTTTGCATATTGTTAAAAATCTCTGTTGCCGCATCGTCACCGTTGTCTATCTGCCCTTTTCGACCACTCCATTTTTACCCGACTACGGCAAAGCCAAAGGAGGGTTATGATATTGGCAAGCTATGTATGTATATATGCATGTGAGTATGTTCATCTTTTCCCTCATAGCTCCTAATCTACTTATCGCAACTCGACATAATTATGAGGTATCGTTAGAACCGTCTTAATCGTCCGCTGAACATAAGCTACGTGACGTGTCAGAAAACTCGCCCTCTAGCGTACGCAGCACGTTATTAAAGTGTTTCTTTTGGTACCTATAACGTGTCACTACGGCTTTTTTTTTGTTCTGTTCTTATTTTTCACCATCCTGAAAATCTTGTTTTATTTTGGTTTCGTACGGTTTGTGCACGGACGGAAGAACTCAGCGCAATGTTCAATGACTTCAGTAGAGCTTCCGAAACAGCGATTCTTAAAATGAACATGGAGAAAATCAAAATCATGATAAACAACCATGTTCGAGTAGTAACCACTAAAGTCTATGACCATGCGTATTACCAGGTTCCGAAATGATTGCCAACGCATTCAATTCCCTGCCCTGGAGTACGATCCGGAGGGCACTCCGGTACCACCGGGTGCCCGAATACCTCTGTCGAGTGGTCGAGGCCTTTCTGTCGGATAGGTTCATAGTCTACCCCGGTCACCAGGGAGACTGGAAACGTCGAGAGATGTCGTGCGGTGTTCCGCAGGGGTCGGTACTAGGGCCACCCTTGTGGAATATCGGGTACGACTACGTGCTGCGCGGCGACTTCCCTGACGGGGTCAGCGTGGTTTGCTACGCAGACGACACGCTGGTTCTAGCGCAGGGAGAGTCGTACCAGGCGGCGGTCGCTCTAGCGACACGCGGGGTTGCGATAGTCGTTGACAGGATCCAGGAGTTGGGACTCGAGGTGGCGCTTCACAAATCCGAGGCGATGTGTTTCCACGGTCGCCGGTCTCGGAACGCGCCGCCATTGAGTTCCCAACTAACGGTAGGAGGAGTTCACATCGGTGTCGGGTCGACGATGAAGTACCTGGGACTCGTCCTCGACAGCCGGTGGAATTTCGTGGAGCACTTCCGACGTCTGGCTCCCAAACTCAACCGGGCTGGGGCTGCGCTCAAGCGGCTCCTGCCCAACCTTGGGGGTCCAGATGCCTCCTGCCGGAGGCTCTACGCGGGGATCGTTCGGTCCATGGCCCTCTACGGGGCGCCGGTGTGGGCGCCGTCGCTGAAAAAGCAACCGGCGGCCATACTGAACGCCTGTCAGAGGGTCATGGCGATAAGGATGGTGCGGGGATACTGCACGGTCTCCCGCGAAGCGGCGAGCCTTCTGGCTGGCCTACCACCGTGGGATCTGGAGGCAACAGTCCTTGCACACATGCACGATATGCGCGTGGAGATGCAACGCCGGGGTGAAAGTCCGCTGCCGCGACAGGTCACGGCATGGCGGACAGAGCTCCGGCGGGATCTCATGGTGAAATGGCGTCAGCGACTGTCGCAACCCAGTGCTGGGCACGCCACAATCATGGCGGTAAGTCCCCTCTTTGAGGCGTGGCTAGAAAGACCTCACGGCGTCCTTACCTTCCGCATGACGCAGGTACTCACCGGACATGGTTCGTTCGGGAGTTTCCTGCACGGGATTCATGCGGAGGTGACGCCCGGGTGTCGCCACTGTGCGGAACGCCCGGAGGACACGGTGGAGCACACAGTCGAGGTGTGCCCTGCTTGGGCGGAGCATCGCCGTGCCCTCGTGGGGGCGATCGGCGGCGGAGACCTCTCGCGCCGGGCCTTGGTTGAGGCCATGGTCCGGAGCGAGGAGGAGTGGCAGGCGGTCGCCGACTTCTGCGAAGCAGTAATGCTCGCAAAGGAGGAGGCCGAACGCATCAGGCAACGGCGTTATCGCCGCCGCCGTCGCCGGGATTCTGATCCCGATTTCCGGCCAACGTAGACGCGGGCTTGCGGACGGTGAGCAATGGGTAGCTCACTGTCCGGCCGTCCGGTAACTGTCCGGACCAAGCCCAAGTCGTCGACGGCGCGCACTGTTCCCGCGCGCCTCAAGGAGTTGTCAGCAACAGCAGGGACCCAGCCGGGTCGAAGCCTACTGTGGCCAGGGTTATCCGAAAGGGCGCTCGAGCCCCGGTATGAAGGCTAGAAGGAACGGGGTGGGTCTTTTAGTCAGTAAGAGTCTGACACTATCTCCCGCTCCGCCCAAGGGCGGGGGATGTCAATGCATGATTTTTTCCCACCATAAAAAAAAAAAAATAAAAAAAAAAAAAAAAAAAAAGGTTCCGAAATGAGGTCCCTCACAATGGGCCTCAACAGAAGGTTTTAAGTCATCCAAAGGGCAATGGAAAGGGCTATGCTTGGAGTTTCCTTTCGTGATCGCATCAAAAATGAAGGTATCCGCAGAAGAACCAAGGTTGCCGACATAGCACGAAGAATCGTCAAACTTAAGTGGCTATGTGAGATCAAGAATAAAAATAAAGATACTTCATAGATATCAGAAGCAAAACTTCCTTACCTTCAATTAAAAACATAGTGAGTGAAATATGTGCATACATAGCTTTTCTGATTGGGTTTTGATAGTATCTGATTTATAATATTATCTGTTAGACATAAATTAAAATTTAACAAGTTTTTTTCATAAATATCACGATGACGATTACAACACTAAGTTTTTTAAACACGTATTATTAGAATTTGGTGTTGATCCAAGCTACTCAAATATCTAGAACTAAATATCCAGAGTGAAGTCCGGTAATACCTAAACTGAGATCAAAAAGGTTTTTATTTAATAGATTACAGTTACTAATACAAGATTTTCTATATTTTATTAGGTTTGAATTCACAACTTCAGGCAGACAACAGGTAAAACTACTGTTGCACATATTTTACATTGAATTAATGGCGAATAAAAGATAGTCGGCTATAAACTTATATTAGGGGGTACGGCAGTGTCCCCACCAAGGCGAGCAAAAAAATGACACGGCCGTAACCATGGATATCCGGAGATATGCCTTCATTACAGAATAGTAAGGAGTTCTAGTGATGCCGCTTTATCTCCCACCAAAATAATTACAACATTCACAAATAGTGTATTTACAACACACATTTAAAATTTGCACACGCACACTATGAAGAAACCACCTACACTAAATCAAATTCTAATAGCACACATAAATACAAGGTGCAGTTTTAAAACTGCACAATATTTCAGGAGGTTGTAGTAAAACTCATAAATAATCATGTAAAAAACGATACCTGGTCAATAATCAGTAATACTTGTTATTTAATTTTTTAATTACACTAAACTAAATCGATTGATCGATGGCCGCGGGGGCGTGGCTAGGGTGTGGCGTGCGGGATGATGATTGGATGATACATTATTTATGAAACTATCGTTGCGAGTTAGTGTGTGTGAAAACGCCCTTTATTGTTCCGTGTTTGTGTGTGTGAAAAAAAGAGCGGTTATAAAAAAAAAAAAAATTACCTACTTATTTTATTATTGATTCGGGTCGAGAATCACTAACATAATTACCTCCTGAAATATTTTGCAGCTTCAAAACGACACCTTGTAGAATGGGCGTAGCATGCACTTGTAAACATGTATCATTCAATGCACACGCATGCAATGAGGGAGTCTAACGTAAAGGTCGATTTTATCGATATTTAATTTCAGCATATTCTTGTAATATATTGTACTTCGTTTTATTTTCTTCAAATGATGTTTCTTTATATGCCTATCCGAAAAGAGTGTTTACTTTTAATAAAATAAAATTGGAATATTTTTTTAGTATCATATTACCGGTTAAAAGGGTCGTTCTCTGTTAAATATCATGCTGTATTATTATATAATACATTATTTAATCTTAAAAAAATGATTTTAATCATAATAATACACGTTAACATAAATTTCTATAGAATTAAAATAGCGTTATCTAGAAAATTAGTTTTAATTTTAGACAAATTAGAAAAATTGTAGGTAGTTGATGCTGAAAGGATCAAATTCGTAAAGATAGAATAACTGACACTAACCACTCAATGTAAATACTATTAACAAAAAAAAAATGGGCAAGTGCGAGTCCGACTCGCGCACTGAGGGAGTTCCAAACAAACTTACCTTTTAAACAGGTCATTTCCCGAAGGGATTATCAAAGATTTTTCTGAATAGCAAAATAAAACAATTTTGTGACGTTGTGAAGTTTCAAGTGTGGATCTTTTGGAAAACTGAAAATTAATTTGTAATTTTAAGGTGGGTATTACCATAATAATAAGTTATTATTACTAAGAATAATTTAATATAATACGTTACGTTATAAGTGACCTAAGTTTGATTCTATGTCTGAGGATTACAGCCGAAAGTGTAAAATGCAATGCGCCCGCTAGTTATATGACATTTTTTACGTTTGTAAGAAATAAAATGTGAAACTCTCGGTATTATAGACAAAGATTTCATAAAAACTGGTCAAAGTTTCTTAATTTTGGCACTCACTGACTGCCGATCATCAAAACTTTAAGGCACTTCTAGCACACATATAAGCTTCAGAATACAATTAGTGTTTAGTGTATAAATCAATGAAAAACTAAAACATTTTGCAATTCCGGTACAGTCTTCTAAATACACCAATTGCTTAAATAACTTTGTAATCCCAGATAAACAGATAAACAAATTTATTGGTAAAAATTACATTTACACGTCACAATACCTATGTTTTAAATAAATGAAATATGTACTTAGTTGTGTAAAATTTTGCTACAAATAATTAATCAATAACATTAATTCATTAAACCCCAAGCGAACGCCGGCGTTCGCGAACCTATTGCCTTTCTATTGTGTCTGTAATTTCATTCTATTAACCTTAATTACCTAAATAAAATTACCTAAATTACATAAACCTACCATCCTACCTATTATCTAAATTGATCTTTAAAAAATCACTAAAATAAATAAATTGATTTTTTTTAATAAATAAATTTGTTTTTATCATTATAATTAACTAGCTTTTGCCCGCAGCTTCGCCCGCGTACATAAAATATAGCCTATGTCACTCAGGAATCAAGCAGCTTTCTATTGGTGAAAGAATTTTAGCCACCGGATCAGTACTTCCAGAGATTACCTCCTACAAACAAAAAAGCAAACTTTACCTCTTTATTATATTGATCTAGATAGATTTTAGTCATTATCATTAGTTATTATGTTACATGATATTTTATTGTCTATCATCTCTTTAATAGAATAAAACGCTTTCTGAGTGAGCCAGCATTCAAGTTTGGCTTTAAAGCTAGATCTCGTCATAGCCGAGGTACCCGGCGTAAGCTTATTAGACTTTGAACGTCGATGTGGTACCCCCGCTAGCTTATTGGCTTGTCGGATGATGTAATTTATGTCTGTCCCCTTACTTTTTGTAGGTATGCATGTTATCCCACGTTAACATAGCAGCCTGAAATATTACAATTCCTGGCAAGGTTAGAATACTAACCTTACAAGCGACACAAAGAAAGGTCGTACAGATGTTTCTTGAGATATGTGGGCCATTGCTTGGACTGCTCTTTTTTGCATCCAAAAGACACGTAACCTATTCAGCAGCCTGACCTATACATATAAATTGGGCGGAGTATCGCTGTGCCCTCGTGGGAGCGATCGGTGTTGGAGACCTCTCGTGCCGGGCCTTGGTTCAAGCCATGGTCCGGAGCGAGGAGGAGTGGCAGGCGGTCGCCTCCTTCTACGAAGCAGTAATGCTAGCAAAGGAGGAGGCCGACCGCATCACGCAACGGCGCTCTCGCCGCCGCCGGGATTCCGATTAAACAGGCTTTAGGGTGAATTCCCTTATCCCATTCCTTCCCAAAAACCTCATATCAGCCAAACCGCACAGCACCGCCTGCCACTCCTACCTACGATTCGAATCCAACGAGCCGGCCGGCTAACATATCTTACGCGCGCGCGATTAACAACCTTTGAAAATACCGTGAAATATCGTCTGAAAGTGCCAAGATGATCCTGGATCCCAGCACCCAGTGAGTACCTGACTTCCAATTTCATACCATACTTGTAGCCTGTTTTTTAGAAACTTTCATATCGCGTCACCCAACGTTGACGCTACACCTATTCATACCTATTCACCGATAAAATCATCCGGACCGAGCCCAAGACGTCAGCGGCGCGTGGGGTTCCACCGCGCGCCTCAAGGAGTGGTCAGCAACCGTAGGGGCCCAGCCGGGTCGTAGCCTACTGGGGCCATGGGTGATGCGAAAGAGATCCCCGGGACCCTGGAACAATGCCAAAGAAGGAACAAGATTAGGTCGTTAGTCAGTAAAAGTCTGACACTATCTCCTGCTTCGCCCAAGAGCGGGGGATGTCATTGGATGATTTTTCCACCTAAAAAAAATGTATATCACAAGTAATACGTATCTTATTAAGTTAGATTGTTTAATCCGATTGCCAAGTCAATCTAAGTCATCAAGGTCCCTTAAGTACGGACTCAATGATGGCATAAACTTTTATTTTGGCACCATAAAACTTTTGGACTAAGCCTTGATTTTATTAGGTAAAACTAAGCGCCTTGAAAAACTGTAAGAGCAAACACAGGTGAGTTTGTGTGAAGTTCCATGTTCAAAACTTGCTTTTTAACGTTTTATAGGTACTTAGGTACCAAATATACTACACTTGAGAGCAAAAAAATCGCACATGGCTTGTAATTTCGTTTAATACTATTTTTTTCTTAAATCTAAAGATATTGAGTACAAATCATTAAGCAAAATTGAAGCATATAAAGTTAGCTTTATAAAAACACAAAATTAAGATCATTGACCTTCACGTAACTCACAAAAACCAGCGGTCTACCCAATTCCCCAAATTCACCCATTTGCATTTCACTACTTACACCTTTACCTGGAGCTACAAAAAGGGTGCTGTTTTGGAGTTTTAATCAGTAACCGTTGACGTGATAACGTCTCTATTAGAAACAGATGGATTTACTGGAAAAATATGGATACTACGCCCGCAGAAGCCGTTCAAGTTATTGCCTTGCCCAAAGCAGGCCATAATCAAAATGAAGTCGCTCGACAGCTAAATTTTAGCTGCTTTCTTGTTCGTCTAGTATACCAGAAGTTTTAAGACACCCGTGGTTATATTTGGCGACCAGGATATGGCCGGTGGCGCATAGGATCAGGGCGTGATTATCGCTTTTCTGTAACAAGTACTTTGAGAAATTGGCTACTGAACACGATTAAGCTGACACAAAAGTTTCAAGAAGTTTGAAATGTCAGTATAAGTCAGTGGGCGATTAGGTAAAGACTGGGTGAAGCAGGCATGACTACACATCACTCAGCAAATGGTACCAAATTGACCACAGCTCACCGACAAGCCCTGCAATAATTTGCCACGAAACACTTAAATTGGATGTATGCCTAATGGCAGGCTGTTGTGTTTTCTGATAAGTACAGAATGACTTAGATGACCATGATGGATGCTGTAGGGTCTACAGAAGGTCATCAGAGCAATTTTAACAATGCTGCATAAGCGAAGAAGTGGGTTTTGGAGGCGAATTGAGGTGGCATAATGTTGGACACTAAAACTGACATTGTATTCATCACTGGGCCATTACTGGCCTGATATCAAGAGGATTGACAACTTTATGATACATCAAAAAAGTGCTCGAAGAATATGTGAAGCCACTTGTATGGCTTATGGTAGATTTTTTTTCCTTAATGCAGAACAATACCAGATCGCACGTCGCTAGAACAGGTTGTGACTACATGTAAGACGTTGGAATCATTGCGGTAGAGAGGCCAGCTCGTAGTTCTGGTCTTACTCCAATTGAGCATATCTGGAATGACCTTGAAAGAAGACTTAGTGCAAAAAGCCTGGCTCTCTACGCCTCCATGAGCTTCAATTTGTCGTTGACGAGAAGTGGGACGTTATACCCTAAGATTTAATGGTAAAATTATTACGGCTGATGAAAAATCAAGTAACAGCTGTAAATAAGGCTAAGGGCCAGGGAAGATACACTTTATCGACAAACAAGATGACAAAGAATTTTAAGTTTGACTCTCATTCTTTCTTAAGTGAAATTTGGTAATTTTTCCCATTTGTTGGATTTTGTGCTCTAAACCCTTTCAAGGATATTTTTTTACACTGTATTTCATATCATTAGAAAGGTGATTAAATAGGCTTTCAATTAGTGTACGTCATGTTTTCAATAACTATTCACATTCATGACAAAAACTGCCTCAACAAAAAGAGTTATGATGTGCGATTTTTTTGCTCTCGAGTGTATTTATAAAACCTAGAAATACCAAGGCTCATACCACAGGCATTGGAAACGATGCTTGATTACTTGAGCGTTGTCTATATTACGGTTATAAATGGGATTCACCATAGAGAAGGGGAGACCAGTCAGAGCGAGAGATGCTGTTCCGGAGAGGCTTGGCCAAATTAAAAGGGGAATTAATAAACGAGCAAAAAAACTTAGCGACTGATGATGATATACTGTTTTAATAACTTGAGCGATATGAATTTGAGTAAGCGACAAATTAACTAAACTAACGATAAATATTTATCTATATCTTCTATACTATATATATAAATGAATCTCTATTTCCCTTGATCACGCCATCACGCGTGAACGGCTGAACCGATTTCGCTAACTCTTTTTTTGTTGTGTTTGTTATTGTGAGGAGAAGGTTCAAATGGAAAAAAAAAGGAAAAATTAGGGTAGATTAGAGTACCCAAGGCGTCGACGGCGCGCACTGTTCCCGCGCGCCTCAAGGAGTTGTCAGCAACAGCAGGGACCCAGCCGGGTCGAAGCCTACTGGGGCCAGGGTTATCCGAAAGGGCGCTCGAGCCCCGGTATGAAGGCTAGAAGGAACGGGGTGGGTCTTTTAGTCAGTAAGAGTCTGACGTCTGACACTATCTCCCGCTCCACCCAAGGGCAGGGGATGTCAATGCATGATTTTTTCCCACCATAAAAAAAAAAAAAAAAAAAAATGGTAGATTAGAGTAGGGTGGAGTATGGAAGAGCGGGGGCGAAGCCGCGGGCAAAAGCTAGTTAATAAAAAAATCCAGGACGGGCTTACTAAAAGTGGGTTGTGATTTATCCGTTTTAGACATTTGAAATTGTTGCCGTGCGACTAAATTAGTAAGTGAGCGATTACAAATAAAATTGAGGTTTTACATAACGAAATATGTATGAAAAGTTCACTTTAAGAAATGTTTTCACCTTTGTCTAATTATCTAGTCGCAGGTAGATTCATCATTTTGAACTGGGTGAAATAGGTTGGGTTAGGTTAGGTTAGAGCTGTGACCTGCCTGCTTGCCAGGGTTTGTGTGTGTGTGTTTGTACCAAGCGGGCGATACGAGCGGTCAAGTTAACTTGTGACATGGATAATACATAAATATCAATATTTAGGACATTCGATATTGTGTACTTCGATATTTAGGACATTCAAAACACTGATTGCTCGAAATTAATATGCATTCGGCCATTACCCTAATCCGTTATTGTTGTTTCGGTCCTAAATTAATATATTTCCTTCGTGCTTCCCACTTATGGAAGCACCCTCACCTTTTGGAAAAAATGGACCAAATTATCCGGCACACCCTAACTTTAATTTTAAATATGACCTTGGACGATCGAGCTTGGGCTCAAGTTACTCTTCCCATCCGTATGGGAGGCCACGGCGTCCGCAAAATTACCAGTATTAGTTTACCGGCATTCATATCTTCGGTCCACGGCACTGATAAATTAATCAGGAACATCCTAACTTCTACACTGATTCCTTTAGAAGTGCCGTGTTTCGCCGAGGCTTTGGATGCCTGGAGAATCGCTTGCCCGAATACAAATCCACCTAACAACCCGGCTTCCCAGAGACGGTGGGATGAGCCGCTCTGCAAAGTAGTTCAGGAAAACCTAATCGTAACATCTGCTACTGCTGCGGAGCGTGCGCGCCTGCTGGCTGTGGGAAATTGGGAGTCAGGTCTTTGGCTTCACGCACTGCCGTCGTCGAATATTGGCACCTTGTTCGACGATACTACTTTCCGCTTAGCTGTTGCCCTACGTCTAGGTGCTCCTTGTTGTTCTCCTCATCGCTGCCACTGTGGCGAAGTTGTCAACAGCCTCGGTCACCACGGCCTATCATGCAGTCGAAGTGCGGGACGCATAGCGCGGCACGCGAACATTAACGACATCATCCGACGAGCCCTTGTCACCGTCGGCGTTCCGGCTGTTTTGGAACCTCATGGCCTGGCACGCAACGATGGTAAGAGACCAGACGGTATGTCTTTATTTCCTTGGAAGATGGGTAGGCCTTTGGTGTGGGACGCTACCTGTGTCGATACTCTTGCGCCATCCCATCTTCCTAGCTCTTCGTGCTGTGCTGGTGCTGCCGCGACGGCTGCAGAGAACCTCAAGCGGCGGAAATATAACAGCCTCGTCGGCAGTTATATTTTTGAGCCGTTTGGGGTTGAAACTCTCGGGCCGTGGAGTGCTCATATGCTTTTTAAAGAATTGGCGAAACGCTTAATTGACGCTTCGCGTGACCCAAGGGCTGGCTTCTACTTCGGTCAGAGAATAAGCATTGCCATACAACGTGGCAATGCCGCCAGCCTTTTGGGCACACTTCCAGTCTACAGCGATGCGGAGGAGTTTTATGACGTCATATTTAACTAGGCATTTAGTGTATATATTATTTTTAATTATTTAAGTTATTGTTTAATTTGTTTATTATTTCCTAGCAATTAATTTCAAAACACTTAATTTAAGATAAAATGCCACTCAGTATAAATCATTTGCCAAATATTGAAAAAAAAATGCAGGACGTAACGTTGACACTCAAACAAATCTTTAATTCGCTTAAATATTATGAAGCTTCTCGTTTTGAATTTCAAGTAACTCAAATATAATGTTTGTAAGTCGCTGTTCTGTTGATTTCTCGTCAGTCGCAGTTGCTCACTTACTGATTCTCTAACCTAAATTAATTATTTTTGTCACTTAAAACTTTAATAAACAGTCACTCGTTTAAATATGTACTACCCAAATTAAAACAGCTATACATGAAGATGGGATAATATTCCACAACACAAGAGTCTAACTCGCATGCGTTCCATGAGGAACCGCATAGATGCTACCATAAGCCCCCTGTACATAGAAATTTTACCGCGTGTTCTCAGCAGCGTACACGATTGCGCGCACGAGTGATGAGAGTGACAAGGATTGAACGCGTGGTCTTTCTCAAACTTTTGCAACATCTTCACAAGCGCCTTCTTTCACACACGATTACGGTTTCATGCACCAAGGGCTGACTGTGTAAAACTCGCCATTAGAACCTACGGGGGAAACATGAGATACTGAATAACTTTTTTCACATTTTACAAATTCTTCTTAAAGGGTAAAACATACTAGTTTCTTTTTATTGTAGCTACCAGCAACGTCATTGGGGGCTGTTATACTTCATATTTTGTCTTTCATTCTTTCGTCATTGTTCATTCATATGATGAGTACTGGGTACATCCCTAATCTTAGTATACTTTTTTTTAGTTTGCCGGTTTTGGGAAAGTAACGACCCTATCCCTGCCTCAAAATAAATTAGTTGTACAAAACCCGATAGAATTTTCATCGTCATTAAACGATACCTTATACTATCCCGGCATTTTTTTTTTCGTTTAATGTAAAAAACTTTAAATTCATTCAAAACCAAGCATCAAAGGTGTTACGGTTTTTTATTTATTTTTCATTAATTCAGGCAGATTTATTAAACCTATGTAGGTTGGTATAATCTATGCTATGTATGTGTATATGTGTGTATATATTTATTTATTTATTTATTTATTTAACAATTCATGTACACACTTGACTTATATAAGAAAAGAGGACAGAAACAAAAAAATAGGTACATAGGTGATGCTTATGTATAATCGACAACTTTTCCAATTAGTTTCACCACTTACCAGACACCTTTTTTGTGGGTAAAACATACAATGACATCTTCGCGCCCACTGACTAAAAACCCACTCATGTTCCATCAAAGACTTTCGTACTGGGGCTGAATCTTTCTTTTACAAACAGATCCTTGGTCTCAGTAGTCTTTGCCCCTACGGTGTCGACGTCTCGGGCTCGGTCCGGACGGTTACCGGACGATCAGATGGCGAGCTACCCATTGCTCGCTGTCCGCAAGCCCGCGCTTACGGTGGCCGGAAATCGGAATTAGAATCCTGGCGGCGGCTGGTGCGTGAGGACCGTTGCCTCATGCGTGCGACCTCCTCCTTTGCTAGCATTACTGCTTCGGCCACACCTCTACCGTATGATCCACCATGTCTTCCAGGCAGTCCACACAGTGGTGGCATCCGGGCGTCACTTTCGCACGAATCCGGTGCAGGAACCTTCCGAACTGACCATGTCCGGTGAGAAACTGCATCATGCGGAAGGTGAGGACGCCACCTTACGGGCACACCTGGCACCTGGCAACAGTACACGCACAGCTCGCAGGCCTTCAGTCTTACTTGCAACCGACGCAGTAGTGAAGCGGATCTTTTTCGTATGATCGCAAAGAAATCATCTGTACGCGCTGCAGCGAACGTACCTGACGCACTACAGAAACGTGGCAGCGACATCATTATCCTAAAAGCATTGTTGTATTGCACACACAAGGCATTAAACGTCTTCTACGTGTATCTAGTCCACAGATTGCAGGTATAAAAAGCCTGTCAATTTGACGTTATTGTCGCACATTGCCAGGCCAATATGTTACATAGGCCAATACCCTGTGCTCCCTCTCAATATCAGAGTTATCAGTGCCATACTCTGTAACCCAATGACCCAGGTGTTTAAATTGCTTGACTCTGCTTAGAGTTGCACCTTTGTGGTGAGACTAGTGGCACCACTTCATAGGTCTTGTTTTGTACCATAAAAACTAACAGCTCGCTTTTCTTGGCATTACGACAATAATTATTTATTTATTTCACAAACACATCCATAATGTTAGTAAACAAATACCTTAAACCTATTGTTAGTCTTATATTATAATTAACCGACTTCATAAAGGAGGAGGTTCTATGTTCAGCTGAATGTATGTTTTTTTTATGTATGTTCACCGCTATCTCGGTCAATTGTGGACCGATTTTGAAAATTATTTTTTGATTGAAAGGTTATGTGTCCAAGTTGGTCCCATAGAAATATTGTTATGATCTGATCATGTATTTCGAAGATATGGAACAGGACTCCTCATAGGATCACAGCAGAATTGTCGTAACAAGTAAAATTGCTTTGTTTATACGTGTAGTCAATGACTGACTGAAAGAAAAGAGGGGGGGGGGAATGTATCGAACTGATCTGGTTATGAAGCCGAAAGATAAATTAATGTAATCTAACCGTGTTTATTTATTTATTATATACTTTATTGTAGTACATACAAACTTAACAAAGAAAAACTTATATCTAAAACACGTACAATGGGCAGCCTTATCGCATTTCGCGATCTCTTCCAGGCAACCGAGGCGTGTAGGCGTGTTTGGGATCATTAGAATCGTTATGAGATGCACTCTGGCTATAAGGTATTCAAGTTTGGCTGAGGGTTACTTTTTAGCGGTGGTACCATAACTAAAAAGCGAAAAATAAAAAAACTTTTTACAAAGAAAAATTAAACCGACTTGAATGTTAAAAAACACTGAAAAGTACAAAATTACTTTAATTTCGGAATTACTGATAAACATACATACATATATATTTCTAAATACATACATATTATAGATAAATTACACCCAGACACAGAACAAATGATTATGCTCATCACACAAACATTTGTCCTGGGTGGGAATCGAACCCACGACCTCCGGCATAGCAGTCAGGGCTACTGATCACTAGACCAACAGGCCAGTATATGACTGAGATATTTGAACTGGTAAGATCTCTTTATGTTCATGCCATTTAGGGTAAGATTAGGTGTGTCATCTGTGCATTTACCGGAGTCATTAAAGACCAAGTAAACTTACCAAAAGGGAAAGGCCAAGATACGGCCAAAGATTTACAATGCCGTAGGCAAAATTATTATTTTATACTAAAAATCTTAATAATTACTAGAAATAATTATAAAAATAATATCACGTCAAGCAAAGTTCGGATAAATAATATTAAACTATAAGTATATTCATTAATTCAGTGTTTCCGTGGTTCCTGCAACAAATTTCATTTTTTTTTATTATTATTATTTCTGATCATGGATACAAAGTCTTTCAGTCGAAATAATAGAGATTATATCGAATTTTCAATTTAGTAATCCAACAGAACATAATTTATTATATCAATATTATACATTTTGTTCATTGATAAAATGTGTACGAAACGTAATAATAAAATTATTTTGCTTATATTATTGTTCGGTGCTTTGGAAGAAGTCAATGGTTGTTTTAATTATTCATAAATTGATTTCTAGTGCATAGATAGTGTGATTTAAAATTGGAAATGGAAGCGGGGAATGTCATTAGATGAAAAAAAAAGTGTCATATTTTGCCGCGTTACAATTGAATTGCGATATTTTAGTTTGTGACTATTTTAACTATTCGCTTTCATAATAAACTCTGCACTCGTTTTTCCCGACGACCCCAGCCTGCCTATAGATTCTGAATCTACTATGTTACCCCAGCCACTTTATACCGGACTCTGTTTCTACTTCTTTGAATTACTCCAGCATCCGACAAATGGACACCAACCCTATGTTTCCCTATGTATTTTTGCTTTAAATATTGCTGAAATGAGACGACATTCTTTGGAAGTTCAGAATCTGATCTGTGATTCAAGAATGGATTTATCCATGCCAGGTAAGAACTATTTAATTTTTATCAATACTTACTATACTAACAAAAAAAAAAAAACGATATACTAACAAAAATAAAAGTATGTAAAAAAAAAAGACGTGTGGCACTCGGGGACTGCCGCGGTAAAGCTATTGCATAGCATTTTTATCAACTTATGCAATTATAATTATTTATTTATTTTATTTATGCAGTATTTTTTTTCCTTTGTTTTTTTTTCTTTGATATTAATTGAAGTTAGACTTTCATACATTGAATTGAATTTTGATTGATTGTTCACTCATTTGTTTTCTTATCGGTCACCACACTCAAAAACCAAATGAGTGG
Source organism: Mythimna ferrago (assembly GCA_910589285.2). Classification (NCBI taxonomy): domain Eukaryota; kingdom Metazoa; phylum Arthropoda; class Insecta; order Lepidoptera; family Noctuidae; genus Mythimna; species Mythimna ferrago. The sequence goes on from OU342689.1 coordinate 21,714,383, forward strand.
GGGGTGTTAGGTTATTATCGTTACGGAATTTCTGGATTCGGTCTCCACGCTCAAGGCCCGCGATAGAAGCTATGCAATAGCTTCAAAATACTACAAATGTTGACGTTGATTGGTACTCGTTGATGAATAAATAAGCTAATACTTAAAATTCACTTACATGATGTTATTAGACTGTTCTAATTTTAAACAACTAAGAAAATGATAATTCAAATAAATAAATAAATATTTTCTTTCACAAATTAAATTCTAAATCCACCATTTTAAATCTAACCATAAAATAATATAACAATTAAAACTGATTTAATTCATTTCCTCCAACTTTTATTTAAACAAGTAATAGCTGTAACTGGTTTATTATTTCTTATACTTATGTTGGCCAAAGTTTATATGAATGGTGGGCCATACCCTTTTATCTGTAATTGTTTCTAAGGCAATCGGTCTGTAATTACTTACCTGTGAAATATCACCAGTCTTATTCGCACAGGGTCCACAATCGTTTTAAGTAAATCATCGGACTACCAGACGTACGTACTATGCGCCACCTGAATATGGTGGATATCCCATCTACACGCACAAAACGTTTTGGGAACACATTCATTGTGCGTGCGGCTAGGGAGTGGAATTCCTTGCCGGAGTCTGTGTTTCCTGATAGCTACAACCCGGGAATCTTTAAGTCGAGAGTGAATAGGTTTCTTCTAGGTAAGCGCGTTCCATCGTCGACCGCATCGTCGCTTTCCACCAGGAGAGATAGCGGTCAAGCGCAACTTATCAAAAATAAAAATAAAAAACAGCTGGTAGATAAAAATGACTCACACATAGGTTAAACAGTAAGGCAAGAACCCTTGGGAGATGAACACCTGCGTTCTGCATGTGCTCAACACTCAAGCTATCGTGACCAGGCGTATTACCCCTGGACGTATTTTTAATGACCGAAGATACGTCACGATCAGTAAAAAGTACACTAAGGTCATTAGAGCTTACATTCCGAGGCGAATTAACTTTGGAACGTTGTCGAAATAAGTTTGCAATATCGACTGAGTCACACCCTCTTTATGAGTAAGTGTAAATGGTACAAATTATATTTTTTGATAAATTCACTACAATAAATCCTTTACCTTTCACAGTTCCCGTAATATTTATTTTATTAATTTGCCAACTTTTGTTTTTAGATAACTACTTAAAGACATTACAATTGCATTCTACAATACTTACTACTTCAACGCGTTGAAAAGTAAATCATTTTTCTAGTAAAATTGTGTTTTTTACAATTAGTATTGCTCACAAGCATCGATATGTATGTACGTATGTACCTGCTGCTTTGTATACGGTATTCAATTTGTGGAATTGATTAAATGATTCATATCTTCTTTCAAGAATTAAACGATAAAACATAATAATAAAAGTATATGGAATGTTCGTTTGTCACAATGTTAAGCTGTTGGTAATACGTTGTTATTGACAAAAAAAAAGTTTACATCAAACTGGATGTTAGTTTTAAGAGGGCTATTTATTTAAATTGCAAAACTAGACGAGGTAAAAACTACAGTGAATCATATTCGAATATGTTTTTCTTTCGCGCATACTCTCTTCTAATAGTACTTTTAAATAGGTATACAAAAAGACCATACATACATTTACATTTTAAGACTTTTACATACCTACTTCTTATGTGCACAAATGAAGATTTCTATTATGAAGTTACTTCGAGTGGAATAATAAATACACAGACAGACAAACGAAGCCGGGTGACTTCATTTTATACATTTAGAGATTTTATCTTATCAAAGTCCATTATGAATAATTAAGATACGTATTCGATTAAAAATATTATACGAAATATAAATTAAAAAGATTTTGTATCTATAGCAGTAACCGCTGCATGTGGCGAACTGAAATGATTCGCAAGGTGTTAATATTATTTATTTTGGTGTCTTACGCAGTCAGTGATTATTGTGTGAGATACACGTTTGAAGAAAATTACAATGAGTGGCTGGAAAATCAGTGGGGATCAGCTTGTGACATCTTCCCATTTTGGACTACTGGCAAATATAGTGATTTAGACGTGACTGGTCAGAATGAACGCAGTACCACATTTATTACACCTCTGGCTCTGCCGCAATTGAGTTGTGTGTCATCATTCATTTTTACTATGAACGTCGGTGGTACATTACAAGTGAACACTTATATGAATGGAGCGGATATGAGCGACCAAATTTTTATTTTGGCCAATCTGTTAGAAGCAGGGGACGGTGATACGGTAGCAGGGCAAGCTTCAAATTCGCCCATGGATCCAAACTTTGTGGCAGGATGGCACACTCTGACGATGACTTTAACTGGCTCAAAAACTTATCAAGGCCACGTAAGTTTTAACATTAGTATACTTAGAATCTACTCGTAGTACCTAGCTGTTTGTCATGGAAGAATTATTTTGCACTATCACATTACACTAATATCATAAAGGTGAAAGTTAGTATGTATGTACCTACATATAATGTGGTGCGTGTGTTTGTTACTCTTCCGCGCTCAAACAGCTGTACGGACTTTGATGAAAATTAGCACATGGGTAGATGATGACTCCGGAAGTATGTTCCCCTACAATAATATTCGATTTTCACGCAAGCGAAGCCGCTTACAGAAGCTAGTATTGTTATAAATATTGTACCACACGCGCCTAATCTAAAAGCAAAGTGTTGTTATATTGAAATTAGTAGTTATGAAACTGTCAATGAGTTGCCAATAATTCGTATGAAATGACATAATATAAGAAACAGCCCAGACCCTGCTGCGCGGGGTCTGGAGATACATGAAAGTTTACTCTACAGTTCCCAGAAAACTCCGATCAGGATTAAATAGGAAATTGACATTGGTAATTTTTGATGTTATAATATTTATTTATCATGGAAGTTCTAACTTTTAAGCCTTACGCCAAACAAAGCCCTATTACGCTCACTCATCCAAGCGACACTAGACACTAGAGTCGAAGGACTAAACTATTAAAGCTACATATTACTTATTTAAACTATTTATGTCTGAGTTAAAACCTACACAACCAAAAAATAATTACACTTTTTATAAGACCTCCTGTACATTTAAAACGGGGGTATAAAAATCTGTCTTTCTCCAGAGTGTGGAGTATCTTTCAAGAGATGATTAACCAAAGTAGTAAAGTATTTTTTCGTTTTCAAAATTATTGAAAATGACAGGCTGTCAAAGTTCTTTTTAACTTCTATTTGACCTAAGAACGTCTGTCACGCCAAGATCGTCAGGTCTTAATAATTTCTAATTATTACATACAAAAATTTGATCAACGACGTGATGGGTTTTGGGAGAAATCATCTAATGACTACTCACACTCCACCCTAGAGCTGGTGCGGGAGAGCGAGTTAGACTTTAGCTGACTAAAACCACACCTATATCCTTCACTTACCCTTTGCGTTCTAAAACTACTGGCGTGAAATGCTACGCAAAGTCAACGACTCGGGTTCGATCCAGACGGTTACCAGACGGCTGGATGGCGAGCTACCCATTGCTTATCGTCCTTAAGTCGGGGTCAGAGTCATGGTGACTAGGGCACGACTTTATCCGTTCCTTCTAGGGTGTCGTCATCTACTTCGCTGGCATTATTGCTTTACAGAAGGCAACCGCCTCCCATTATCGGCCCGACGCAAAAGGTCACTGCTGGTCACGGCGGCTGGGGCGTGACGATATCCGTTCCCTCATGCGTGCGGCCGTCTCCTTCGCTAGCATTGCTGCTTCGCAGACGCAAGCGGCCACCTCCCATTTCCTCTCACTTAGGACTATTGCCTGAACCAGGGTCCGGCACGAGAGAGCAACGTGACGGTGCCCTGACTGACATGTGCATGATCCTTAAAACTGCAAATTTGCAACTGACGTGCAGATCCGATGACCTGGTGAAGGTTGCGGGAAACCGATGAATGCGAGACGCACAGGAACGTCAATTGTGGCGACGCTTGGGGTAGGCCTATGGATTCCATCTGTAGACACTTATAATTAGGATTGGACAGACAACAGGACAACCACTATATTTATAACGCTCTGTCAATTCTGGCTTAATTTTATTTCAAAATTATATACTTAAGTTTAGTTCATTATCCCCAAGCGAACGCCGGCGTTCGCGCACCTATTGTCTTTCCATTGTGTCTCTAATTACCACGATTGAAAGGGGACCACATCAGATAAATTTATAAACTGTATCACAATTTATCAACAGCTAAATGGCTTTTGCATTTTTGCTTTGTTTATTGCCTAGTGTACTGAAAACAATCATAACCATCTTTAGCTAATGCGTGACATTCTATCTTATCTTTTATAATCTATATTTTATAATAAATAGTTCAAAATAAAGCCGCTTTTCGTGTCAGTCCGTGCTTCTGTTGAATTCAGCAAATAGGTTTTGGAGCCATTTTCACCAACATTTATTTTAGTTTATAATGTAACAAGAAAATATATACATAATGAACTTAAATATTTAAAAAAATATATATATTTAAGAATGCTTAACCTAACTATACACACTAAAGGCTACTCCCTACTAAAATATGGCGACCAACATTTAGATAATTTATTTCTAAAGGTTCATTTGTATGAAATACTTTACACTTAACTTAGATTTAGCACAAAAATCTCAATAGGTATCTTGAAATGTTGTCTTTTTAAGTACCGACATGAGAAGTCTGGGTCGGTCCCTAGTATCTTATAATTGAATTATTGTAATTGCTGATAACATGATAATATAATTAATTAATTATGAAGATTGAGTTGTGATTGTAACACATTAGGTTTTCCATTTTTTTTAATCTTACTATAAAATTGACTCATGGAACACTCAATATTTGACGTTGGGAGGCAAAATAAACCCGCAGAATAAGAATGCAAACCCGCCCAATGCTTCCCATGGATGCAATTTTGTTTCACGAATTTTTCAAGACATTCTTCATACAAAACTTTGCCCGACTACTACAAACAAAAAAAAAAACAAACAAAGCTGTCTAGCCATTTTCAAGTGATGTTCAGTCATACATGTGGCAATTTTTATTTATATGCATATTATTATTTTTTTCTTTCACAATTCGAGCTGATCCTTTGTAGAATGAGTTACCCTAGTGCTCAAACGCTACCGACGTTTAAAAAAATGGTGAAGGAACATGAAAATGTTGTTGCACTGACACCCTAGTTCACAAGTTATGGGTCTTCTATTACTTCAAGTGACGATATTCAGTATTTACAATACGTTTTTCGCATTTTGCATGCCAAAGGCAAGTTGTATGAGGATTAAAATATGATTTGCGACCTGAACACGTATTTCTTTAAGGAATTATAATCATTAAAATCATCAATACATACATATTCATAGTTCAACTAAACCTATTGAATGACTTTTTCACAAATAACCACTGATTTTCCTTTAAATGCATTTTTAATAAAGAAACTGAACTGTTATGATTTTCCTTTTCTATCGATACTATATACGGTTCCTAACGTTTCTTAAAAAAATCCTAGTTCATAAAAAGTAACAATATTGTTCTTTGATTTATGCTCATATCAGCAATGGTCATATGTCATCAAACAATGTCACTTCTAATACGTACGTATTTAATATAAACATAGGAAAACTATCTGGTCAACACTCCATCAGCTTACCAATATAATAAGTTATTTTTTATCGCTACCCCGCAATAGGAATTGCACCGGAATCACAATCACATAAACTATCATTCACTGTAGATACCTATAGATAGATATACAGGGTTATTTGTAAAACACTAGCAACCTCTTAGAACTATGTGAAGAACATCCTATACAACAACTTTTGTTCTATAACTTTTAAAAAATTATCAAATTTTAGTTCATCAGATTTTCATATAAAAATAAAAATATTTAAAATGAACGTTCTAAATGTTACGAAGTCTATGCGAAGCAAGCGATAGTACAATAGCGGAGTGTAGCTGAACATGAATTTGACCTATTTACGGGCGACCCTCACTAGTCGGTCGGTCGCTTGCGCTTGCGTCGCGTTGTACGTGTTCTTGTAGCGAAATTCGGCAGTGTGAACATAATTATCTTTACATGATTGTGTATTAATATTCTAATATCGAGTACACGAAAATGGTGCGAATGCTTGCTAAGTGTAATGACAATGTTTCGGAAGCCTGCTTACGAGAACAGTGTGCGGAAGCCGTAAGTAGATACAGCAAATTACAGAGTTGATATGCGTTAGAGAGAACAACGAAATCTTGAAGGTTTGTTTTTGGTAAATGTGTTGTTTTGTAAAAAGTCATAGAACAAAAGTTGTTGTTTATGATGTTAGCAATACAGTCCTGAAAGGTCGTTAGTGTTTTGCAAATAACCCTGTATAGTCCATTCAAATATTTGCGAGCGGTCAATGCCCGATTGGAAAAATACTCACGACACGCAACGCAGCCACCAATCACTGATAAATGATAAAATGATATTTATTTTGTAAATTAGTCCTGAATTAGTGTGTAATAGTCCTTTACACTGTAACACTTTACAGTGTAAAGGACTATTACCTTTTGACAAAGTTTTCGTTTTACAAATGATTTGAACTTATTAAGACTTAGTTGTTGAACATGACTAGGAAGTTTATTATAGAAGTGTATACATTGGCATCTAAATGTGCCCCCTATTTTTTTGAGCCTGGTTGCAGGAACTACAAATTTATGTTTGTTTTTTGTATTAAAATTATGAATATCACTGTATTTTTTAAACATGTCTATATTTTCACTCAACCACTCCGCCAACCGAGCCGTCATTTATGCCTTGATCACATGTACCAAGTAAACCGAGTACTTGGTACGTGTAAACACAGCGCCGAGTGCCCACCCTACCGCTTCCCCGCACTGTTTCGCTTGCTCACTCGGCAGGTCTAAACGTGCACTGTCTCTCCACTAGGCCACATGATTACCACTTAGTATTTTTTTTAATAACGTTTTTACGATCCATCGTGTCCGAAATGTAGTTTCAATTGACTGTCAGTCTGAACTGACTGTGCCAATAACAAAACATGTGTGAACAACTCGCTTATATCACTGTCTCAGCCGAGACCCATTTTACTGTCCCGCCTTTTTACTCGCTACGTGTGATCAAGGCATAAGTCTCATTACACATGAAACATACGAGCGAAAAAATATTTTACGACTGATGTTTTAACAACTTGAGCGGAATGAAAAACATATTGATCAATATTAAAATCCAGAACGAGTTTACTAAAAGTGGGTTGTTGAAATCCCTGCTAAGCGACAAAATTAATAAGTGAGCGACAAGTTTTACATAACGAACTACTATAAAGTTCACTTTAAGAAATGTTTTCACCATTGTCTAATTATCTTTACGAATTCGGTGAAATAAGTTAGGTTAAAACTGTCACCAACAGCGCGTGAGCCGAGCGAGCGTAGCGAGCGGTACCGCGGCAGCGGTCTGGGAACGCTACCTATGTCGAAGTTGCTCGCAGATTTTATTTTCCCATTTTCTAATTATTCGGGTTTTCGCAATATCCGAATTATCAAATTACCTCGTGACATACGCAATAAATAAATATCAATATTTAGAACATTCAATACTCTCTACTTCGATATAAAATGCCACTCAGTATAAATAAATAATTTGCCAAATATTGATAAAAATGAAGGTCGTAACGTTGACACTCAAACAAGTATTAGATCGCTGAAATATTATGAAGCTTCTAATTTTGTATTTAAAGTAATTCAAATTGATGTTTATAAGTTGCTGTTCTGTTGATTTCTCGTCACTCGCAGTCAGTTGCTAACTCACTAATTCTTTCACCTAAATTAATTATATTTTTATCACTTAAAACTTTAATTCACAGTCACTCGTTTAAATACTACCCTATTATAAACCTAAAATAAAATTTTCTAGCAAAACTTTACACAGACAATAAACGACAAAAAACAGTAGAAGTTTTACTATTTAATTAAATTCGACCCTGTAGACTCACACGCGCACGCGCTGATATGATAAGTCATATCTAAAAATACAAATTATAAAATAAACGTTTTGCAGGCGGTGTCGATAGTTACAGATTTATTAGATAAGAGCAAAGATTCCGTAAAAATTTGTCAACAAGGATAAACATTACTTACACATTTATTAAATAACTAAACTGTTACTCACGACTTCGTTTGCGTGGAGTTTAAGAACATTAATCTCCTTTTTTGTGGCAATTATGTAAAAAAAATGTCGTCCATTGCATCATCATCATCCCGAGAATCGTGTGCAACTGGATTGAGGGCATAGAGTATAATCTATACTTGTAATAAATCTGTAGAAGTAAAAATTCTGTACATTGAAAATATAAAAAAAAATAAATGGCAGGAGTTTTACTAGACCGACACCGAACCCAAAAAAGTGATTAATTTTTTTTTTGTCTGTCTGTCTGTTTGTTCAGGTATCACGCAAAAACTACCGATTCAATTACGATGAAACTTGGTAAAATTATTTTGTAAAATCCTGGGCACCACACTGGGTACTTTTTATCCCGGAAAAGTATATACAATAAAAAACAAACATAATTTTGCGATTTGATCCCTAGACTTGATTACTGTACCAACCGCAAATAATAAGTTTGCCGTAAGTTACGTCACCCACAGTGGAGATCACTAAGGGGCGCTGCACACGGCTAAGATCCATATCCATACTAATATTATAAATGGGAAAGTGTGTGTGTATGTCTGTTTGTCCGTCTTTCACGGCAAAACGGCGCTACGGATTGACGTGATTTTTTAAGTGGGGATAGTTGAAGGGATGGAGCGTGACACAGGCTACTTTTTGTTTCTTTCCAACTCCCCCACAGAAAGGGAAACCGTGTAACCCCAAATTTAACGCGAGCAAAGCCGCGGGTAAGAGCTAGTAATATAATACAAGGTGTCTTTTTGAAGCTGCAAAATATTTCAGGAGGTAATTATGTTAGTGATTCTCGACCCGAATCAATAATAAAATAAGTACGTAATTTTTTTTTTTTTTATAACCGCGCTTTCTTTCACACACACAAACACGGAACAATAAAGGGCGTTTTCACACACACTAACTCGCAACGATAGTTTCATAAATAATGTATCATCCAATCATCATCCCGCACGCCACACCCTAGCCACGCCCCCGCGGCCATCGATCAATCGATTTAGTTTAGTGTAATTAAAAAATAAAATAACAAGTATTACTGATTATTGACCAGGTATCGTTTTTTTACATGATTATTTATGAGTTTTATTACAACCTCCTGAAATATTGTGCAGTTTTAAAACTGCACCTTGTATATGAATGAGGGCCCATTTTTTAAATCCTTATGAAACAAAACAAGATTTATAGGGAATTTAGTTAAAAATTAGTAAAACTTTATGCAATGAAAGTTACAGGAGGCAACGTGATTCTCCACGGGTCGAGATTGTTGATTCGAGAATCAATAATAATATGGGTAGTTATTTTTTTATTTTATTTCTTATTTACGGAAATTGGTTAAAGGGTTTCGCCAAGAACCTAAGTGGGCGGAGCTTCGTACAAGTATGCGAATGGTGACCCGGGTCAGCGCTGTGTATTCCTTCATGAGATTTACCTACGCTGTTTCATGGCCCTTTGCTCATACAACGCCATAAAAATAATTCACTCTGCATAATTCACTTAAGGTGTGTAACTATACGCCGTGAATGTCTGGCCGGAGTAAAATGCACACATACTCGTACATTGTTTTATTTATTGAAATTAATTTGATCTATTTACGGAATTCGACATCTCTGGTGCTCCAGGGCCCCAAATCTGCTATTACAATAGTGTCAGAATGGTCTATCATTGATTTCATAATTGTTGATTTTGAGTAAGTTTGGTAATCTATTATTACAATGGCGTCATTATGACTTAACAATGATCAACCACTGACACTCCATTGAAAGAAGTGGGATAGAATGGTAATCTCGTACATATTTACAAATGAATGTCTTACATATGCGGTAATCTGCAAAAATTTTGACAGTTCCTTTGATCAGTGACCTACCATTAGAACATTATTGTGCAGTCATTGCTTATAAATAATAAATATAGCTCGATATTGTCATTTTACCACAACTCTATTACGAGACCATTGACCGATCAATGATGGATTATTATGAATTAGCAGATTAGGAACTTTTAGCAAAATGACAATGGGATCGTGTTGTAATGACGAATTTATAAAAATAGCAGATTTGGGCCCAAGGTCTTGTCCATAGATACGATAACTACATAAAACATACTAGGTACTGGTCGGTTAATTTATCTTTCATTTTATTCACTGAAGTTTAGTCTAGTCAATAAAGCTGAAAATCTTGGGCCCTCAGTTCAGACGTTTCCGTAAAATTCAACTCTAATTTACTTTTAAACGATTAACTTTTAGATAATTATTTTTTAAGCCAAAGTAAACCGCTATAAATCTGTAATGTGATATTCTACAGATTTGAAAAATTCTTAAAATAATTAATTAATTTTTAACTAAATTCCTAAATACCTAATAAAAATACATGATTCAATAATAATGATACTTAACATTTAATTCACTTATATAAAGACATTACATACATAAATCAATTAATGTATACTCAATTAATATATTTATATAATACAAAAATCTACCAATACTTATATATAGACATAATAAACAAGCACGCATATATAATTTAATAATAATGATGACAAAAATAAACATAATATTTAACAGAATTTACAACATTACACCATCTACTATGATTACATCTATTAGATCTACCAATAATAACCCAAAGGTTGACTGGGAGAGAATGCCTTGTTGCATTAAGTCCACCTATGTACCACTACTGTGCATGAAGTTTAAATAAATAAAAATTAAAAAAAATTCCAAGCCAAAACCCAAATACCAATTTAGCCTTCCGTATTGATCTTGAAAATATTTTATACCACCTATGTACACAATATGTGATGTATTTTAGTATTGAGTATTGCATTGCCACTTTAAAATTTTTTACGTATTATAGAACAGTGCTTGAGGCTTGACTGAGCTCAATGTGTCCTTATTTTAAAATCACAATCAGCTCAGAATCACTGCTTGAGGCGAGATTTGATCTTTGTTTTAGCAAATGTAGTCAGACCACGCTTGAGCATAAATTCTCATGAAAATTGTTGTGGATTTGGAGTAAATTGAGTACCTACTTAATCAAAATGGATATATTTCCAGAAGTAGATTATTATAATCATTTATTTAATAATGGAACGAATCGAAAGTTTAACTTAAATGTTTCTCTGAGATATTAAAGAGATATGCAGGATCCCTGAAATTTTGAAAACTTTAAGAAATACAGGTTTTCACGAGATGTAGTGAAACATTTAATTTTACCTTTAAGTCTTTATTTTCATTTTTTTGAGTTTCATTAGAATACGGGTGCAAAACATTCTAATTTTTTTGCAGTATTTGGCAGCAAATGTATCGTAGTCAATACCAATAAAACTCTCAGCTCCATTTTAACGAGATCGCGCCTGTTTCAATAATTCTACATATTGTCAAATTGTGCAGACACCCGAGATACAAAACTACACCAATTTTACTTTCAATATTCACTAGGAATTAATTTGCCAATAAGTAAAACAGCTACTGAACTTCACTCGAAATAATCCCGCCAAAAAAACTCAACTTCACAGTTTTGATCTATTTTAATCGTGCGAAAAAAAAAAGAATTGGAATAGAAAACCAATTATTGTTCAGGGTTACCATCATGATTGCTATATTATTTTGTAAAACAACGGATAGCATAAACTTCATTTCACAGAAAATTCTGTCACGGCCCCGGCGCTGCGGGGTTTGGGCGGCCCCACGCGAGCTTGAATTACACTCTAAAGGTAGGGCATACAAGACTACGTAAAGTCGGTTTTGCTGCGATTCGTTTCTGCACTAAATTTTGTGCCTAGCACAACATGAGACTATTTTAATTTAATATTGAAAATGCTGCCTAGTAACCGTCTATATATCCATGACCAAAATGTCAGAAAAGTGATTGGTTCCTCAAATCGGGGTGTTTAACCATAATTGTAGTATCATTACTATCAATATATATTTTAAACGATAAATCTAATGATTTTAGGTTAAATAAACGTTATATCTAATAACATTATATGAAATAAGTTTTAGAACATTTAAATGTTTTATGTAAAGAAATTATATCAACAGTTTGTAATCTCACGTTCATTATATCTTGTGAAGGTATGCGAAACAAAGTTCTGCCATAATAAAAGTATGCTATTGTGAATGTGACACGTAAACATTCTTCCAAATAATAGTTATGCCAAATATTTTTTATGCTTTAAAAATAATTGATTAAATAAGATTATGTCAAATGTGTTATGCCAAATTAAATTCGAAGTATCAAGATTCTGCCAAATAGAAGGAACCCTGAGGATAGTTCTAAAATAAACTGAACGCTTAAGTCGAGATTCTTCGCTCAAGCAGTAATCGGTTGAACGCAATTTAAGTAGTACTTGAGTAAGGTTCTGTAATACAGTTCCTAGACTATGCCTCTTTATGCAAGCATCTGGATTGAAAGCCCACGTTATTTAATCATAATAGTTCTAATTTACGTTTAAGAAATGTTTGAGTCATTAATATAAGCTTTAAGCTTTACTAATTTTTACAAAATTCCTTATAAATCTTGTTTCGTTTCACAAGGATTTAAAAAAATGTGTCCTCAATCCAGATGCACACCCGGAAATCGAGAGAACCGTTCCCGGGGAAAAATAGAAAATATCTAGCTTAACTTAGACATTATGACATTAGCTACATATCCCATTGAAAGTTCCATCAAATTTTATTCAATCGTGTCGAATATGTATCCCGTATTTTGAAATCCCGTTCCCACAGGAAAAATAAAAGTAGCCAAGTTGTGTGTTGTGTTGTTGTCTTACATCATTCATAACCTATCCGTCAGTGAAAGTCGCGTCAAAATCCATCCCGACACATATAGATAAGAATTCATATTCTTCGTATATGTAGGTATCAAAAATACTTTCATATGCGTTTAGTTAAAAAAAATATATATTTTGATAATTTATTATAATACTTCAACTTTATTTAGATGTATAGATATTATCAATCCTTGATGACACAATTGGTGCAGTGGTTGAGCGATTGGCTGCTGCGCTGCGTATCGTGGGTTCGATTCCCGCACGTAACAAAATATGGGTGTCTATTGTATATGAATTAACATGTTTAAGAACACACCCAAAATATAAGAGCAAATGGGACAAATATTTAAAAAATCAGAACAATACAACATAATTAATATAGAAGTCTGTCTAATAAGTTAAACGACTTTGGTAATTATTAGGATTTAATGAAATCTGGTGTAGTCAACACTGGTTCAATAATCAAGGTTGATTAAGAGATAGACATCATTGTTTACTAACAGAAAAACCTTATGAAAAGTATCGAATATTAGTATTTTTTTAATGATTAAATATTATACAAAATTCCCAAGTCGGTTGACTTATTAGACAGACTATACACGAGGTATCTTTGACATCGAAGTACAAACGAATACCACGGATCCAGTACATGATTCTGGACCCCCCAGTGCAGCATTGGTGGATTTTTCGTCTGATTTTCCTTTTCTTAAAAAAAACTGTAAAATTGCTATTCTAACCAGCCCCTATGATATTTTTAATTTTAAAATGAATTCATTCTTTTTTTTCACAAAAAATGTTAGAATCACGATATTATACAGTTTAAATAAATTAAAATAAATAAAAGACAAAAAAAAAATAGGAAAAACCGACGAAAAAGTCCCGAATTATGTACTATGGTATTCGTTTGTGCGTCAATGCCGAAGACGCCCTCTATATAAGATAAAAGACAGATAATTTACTACTAATTAATTTTTCAGTCCTTGGTAATTAATAGTTAGCTTATAGAAATTCATACTCTAATAAGACAAAGTTATTAAATGTAATCGAGAAGTGCTAAATACTTCTAATAAATCTTTAAAAAAATAAACATTAAGAAAACTAAAACACGCATGCTTTATTTAAATTTATTATTATTTAAATCAGTGTGTGATATATTTTATGCTATACATTTTCAATTATACATACATATACTGATATTGAATATTTGATAAGTATAATCATATTATGTTCATTATCTGTGATTATTCTGGAATTAAAATCCATACTAATATTATAAATGGAAAAGTGTGTGTGTGTGTCTGTGGAGGGTGGAAGTTTGTATGGAGCTTTCCGCAATTTTCAAGGTAGAAAGCTAAAAATTGGTATGCGGACTATTTATGACTAACAAAAAAATGCATTTTTTTTTTAAATCTGCCCCAAACCCCTTAAAAGAGGGCGTGAAATTTTATATAGGACTTTTCGTAATTTTGAAGGTAGGAAGCTAAAAATTGGTACACAGACTCTTTGTTACCAACGAAACATACTCGTACCTGCTTTATTTATTTTTGGAAGTCTTCCCCCGGCCCTTAAAATAGGGGATGGAAATTTTTGTGAGCCTCTCAACAAAATTAGTGCAGGTTCTATGATACAAACGAATAATAAAATAAAATAAAAAAATAAGATAAAACAATATTAAAATATATCCATAAATCAATCAGCTTTTGAGAAAAAAAACAACATGCGAAACATAAATAAGTGTTACTCATGGATACCGATAGATGGCGCTGATAGGTTTCTGAAACACACTAGCGTTGTGTGCTTTCTCATTGGCCCGCGTTTCACACTATAGTGCATACGGTGCCTATACTCTGTTATTTGACTATTGATTTGCTTTCGTTTTTAACAAAGCGCAATGACAAACGTTAAAGGTGGCTGGGGTAAATGAACTTAGAAAAGCCGTGCTTTTCCCAATGTAGCATATTCGCGTGTGTCCAATGCCCAGAATCTTTACATTCCGTCCCCAAATGGAAAGACATATATTATTGTCTAGAGTAACGTATTAAAATAATATTCTGTTCCGAGTTCTCTTCTGTGTTCTTAATCAGGAAAGGGGAACCGTGTTATCCCGAATATAACGCGAGCGAAGCCGCGGGCAAAAGCTAGTAAAATAATAAATCAGTCACTGCTGTTGTATGTTTATCATAATGACGACTGTCTTTCATTCATATTAAGTTCAATACCTTGAAAATTACAGAATATTCAGTAGAATAAACGTAAATATAATTACGGCGTATCAAACGTTCGTGATAAAGTTGTCATAATAACTGCTTAATAGCAGTTATTATGTCAACTTTATCAAACGTTTACTCTGGTAAGCACTAAGACAATCTATGGTATACAGTAATATTTTATCTCGACATAAAATAAGTAAATATAGTTCCTTTACTTAAATTGCATGAATTGCAAAATAAACCAACAAAATATATAAACAAACAAAACCGCCGTATGAATGTATATTCGAGGTAAATACATGAATGCAAAGATATATTAACACAAAGCTACGTGCGGAATAATTGATGCTATCTTATCCATATCCATTCTGGATTTTATAATATTAAGATATTGTTTTCGTAGAAATATGAGACTTAAATTATTGTGTAAGAGATTTTGTGTCAATTAACACTAATTTTATTGTTACATGTGGCGAAACAAAATGATTCGCAAAGTTTTTATATTATTAATATTGATATCTAACACAGTCAGTGATGAGATCATCAAGAAGTGTGCGAGATACACATTTGAAGGATATGTAGATGACTCCTTAACAAATGACGTGGGTTGTCTCTCCGAAACAATATGGATTACTGGCAAGTACAGCGATTTAGCTTCGGTAATTAATGACAATGATCGCAGTACTACTTTCATTAAGCCCACGCCCACAGAACAAAGTTGTGTGTCATTTATTTTGACTATGCACGGACGTGGTACGATTGAAGCGAACGTTTATGTGAATCATAGAGATCATTCAGATGGTATCGTTGTTGTGGCCCGACAATTAGACACTGACCTATATCTAGGTGTACAAGTTTGGAATTCGGCCATTCCAAACTTCACGGACGGGTGGCACACTCTGAAGGTTGAATTACTAAACACTGATGAAAGCTACGAAAGCTACGTGAGTACTGACAATATATTACCTAGTAGGTGCTTTTTTTAATAGACTATTAATACAGGCTATCATTTATTTGAGACTGTGGCTTCGCCCGCGAGGAGTATAAATTAGGCACTACTGAGATGCTGCGTGAATGTTGGAAAGAGTTACCATGGCTCTGGTACGCAAACAGCAGCTGAAGAAATACCGGTAGATTTTAGTCAGTAAAAGTTAGATGCCCTTATAACCCACCCAACGGGAGCGGAAGAAGTTGTATTATGATTTCCCACTTCCAAAAAAAAGGTAGGTAAAGGTAGTTACCTACTATTCAGATAAAAAAATATCCTCTTAGTGTTTTAATTCAAGTGGTACCTATTCGTAACGACGAAAAATACTTTTTACAAAAAAAAACCGATTTCAGTAAAAAATACACTAAAACGATTAAAATAACTTTAACTTCGGTAGTCGGTGTTTCTCGGTATTGTTTGTTTCTTATTTAACACCGGCTTCCGAAATTGAAGTCCAGTTATTTTGATCGTTTTATTGTATTTTTTTAGTGAAGTCGGTTACTTTTTTGGGTAAAAAGTTTTTATTTCACACTTTTTAGTTGCGATACACTTGTAGCCAAGCATTGAATTTGTATATCAATGTAGCCAAGGTACTTTTTTCACATGACAATTCCAATTAACCCAAACCCTGCTAGGATACATTGTTTTATTATGAAGTTCCCGTGTTCACCTTCCACCTTCCGGCTCCATCATCAGATCAGTTCGATAGTACCTTATAGCCAAAGTGCATCTCATGACAATTCTAATAAGCCTAAACACGGCTAGGATAAATTGATCAATTACGGAGTTCCGGTACTTATCTTCCGGCTCCATCATGTTCATCAAATCAGTTTCATAGTACCAAAGCCTATCATGATTTTTCTACGAAGCCCAACACGGCTAGGATAAATTAATTAATTACGAAGTTCCGGTGCCTATCTTCCGGCTCCATCATCATCATAGATCACTTCGATGATACCATTTTCAACATAGCTATTCAGAACTATTCATTTATTTGTATTGTCACCAGCTCCACTTCATCAAATGTCACTTTGTGACTCATGAAATTTTGAAAAAAAATGGGACCAATCTGGAAGCTGATCATGTAAGAGGAAAAAAATTTTTTGGAAATCGGTTCCTCCTTTTTTTGGAAGTCGGTTAAAAAATAGTAATGAAATTAACGTATATTTTGAACATTTCAACTCATCCAGTACTTACGTAATCGCTTACAGGATTAAGACTTCAAAAGTGCACTTATCATACAATCAGCAATGTTTTTAATGACATAGCGGCTATTATACATGCAGTCTACATAAAAGTGTCACTATCAGTGCAATGAGATATTTAAAAATACTATTATTGGGTAAACCAAGGACCTTGATTGACGCTTATCAATTTATTTACTTTATTTCACAGTTGATTAGTCTAATTCCTTAACCATGAATTAATGTAACAGTATAATAATAGTCTTATACATTTTCAATTTGGGGGCTGAGACCCCTCCTCCATAGGAAAATACCCCTTTGCAAGTCCCTACAAGTGGTCCCCGAGTACTAAACACGTGGGTTTGTGACCACCCACTGGGCAAAAACGTTCTACCAAGTAGCCTGGCCGTGTTCAGATTTAATGCTCTGCAGTGTAGCCAATTTCGAGGAGTTGGGTCGAAGTGGTGGTTTCAATACAGGCGGACATACCAGATACACACACGGATGCGCGTTGCGCTACTGGCCGACCGCAGGTAGTTAGGGGTCCAAGTAATGTGCCAGTAACACATAAAAGGCTGCCCCACCAACTGACGAAAAATCCCGGCATACGCCATCGTGCTAGTTGGTGACCAGATGAGAGGGCCTGAGGGACATATCCGGGAAGGCTCGGGTGGCTTGGGCGTCCCTGCAATCTCCTGACTAGTACCCCAATATTACCGTCCGTGTTAGTGCTTACCTAAGGGTTAGCAGCGTGGAACCCGTCTCACTTCCTTCTGCTGTCCTTCTTTCACTATTATCACACAAAATGCCAAGAATTAAAAAGAGAACAATCAAACAGTGGCAGCACTCCCTCTCTCATAAAGAGCACCTCAGTAATATTCGAGGACTGCACTCCAATCTCGTTGCAGTGCACCGCCATCTAGAGACTGAGAAACCTGCTCTTTTTTTTTCTCTTTTGGAAACGTACATCAGTAGTCCGTCAGACGTATCATACTTGTCTTACCCAAGTTTTACCCTGAAGCAACATTTAAAACCACGCGCGCGTGTATGTATGTACGCCCGGGACATCAGCTATTGGCGTCTCCGCTACGTTGAAGACTCCAGGTGACGTGCAGGGCACTTTAGGGCCTGGTAGACACTAGCTTAGACCAAATTCTCTACACCTGTGTCTACCGTTCGCAAAGTGGTGATCAGGAGGCAACCAGGCTCACACAGCACCTTAGTAAGGCGGCGGATGCGGTTCATAAGCGGTACCCTTCTGCCTAATTGGTGATACTAAGGAATTTCAATGCCCATCATCAGGAGTGACTCTACCCATACCAGTGTATCGACCATGCTCACCCAACTGGTTCAGGGGGCTACGAGAGAGCCAGATGATTCGCACGGGGCCAATTGTTTGGACTTTCTGCTGAATACAGATCCGGATCGGCAATATCTTCACCAATAGGTAGTTCCGACTGTGTGATGAAATCTGTATTCGTCTATTTCTCGCCTGGTGCCACCCCAAGAGGCACCCGGTGAGTTTGGCGATACAAGTCAGCAATATGATCTTCGCATGTTATCTTTGGCGGCCTACTTGCGGTAAGGATGCTGAGGTCTCGGTTTGACCACATTAACCGAATTAGGTCCAAACTTGCTTAGAAAGCGTTTTGGTCCCTGGGTAAGTCGATTGAATCGAAATTATGCCGTCCCTTACTACCACGCCTGCTGAAACCGATGGGTCATTGGCACACACCTCAGAAGGTTAATTTGCCTCTCTTTTTGAGGAATCTTCACGTCTGGATTCTGGTAAAGCGTGGCCCCCTGCCTCTTCAAAGTGATGCGAGACAAATATGGCGGACATTCGCATCCATCAGAATGTTGTCCATAGGGTGCTCTGTAACCTTGACCTGAACAAAGCCAGCGATCCCAATGGAATACCAACGATTGTTTAAAAAAATTGTGTGGACCCGGCAAACTATAGACCTATCTCATTAACGTCAATTCTCTGCAAGAATATGGAACGAGTGCTCAATTGTAAGCTCCTGGCATACTTAGAAACTAATGATGTCCTCAGTGATCGTCAATACGGCTTGCGCCCAAATCGGTCAACTGAGATCTTCTAGCATATGCCATTCACATTTGAAGTGCACCTCATCGAGAAGTATGGAGAACTTGCAGTCTCACTCGATCTCGAAGGCTTTTGACAGAGTCTGGCAAGAAAGCCTCATTGCTAAGCTTTCTTCCTTCAATCGACGTCACAGATCCAGTCTTTCCGAGAGACTACGGTAAGCGTTCAACGCTTGAACTTATCATTGAAGGCGGTCTCCGATCAAGGCAATGCCAATCTGGTCAAGTTTAATGCTGCAAAACCCAACAGGCGAGTCTTTTTCCACTAAACGGTGCCAATTCTACCCGGCTCCATCTTTCCGGTGTGAGACTGTGCCGATAACCGACCACCTTGAGCTTCTTGGTGTAACGCTGTCATTTCGCTACCTTGTCGAAGACCTACGAGACGTCTAAGGAAACAGCAATTGCTTCCCCATTCTTATCGAGGGCCGGGTGGGTGGCATTAAGTCCCCAGTATAAAGATTGCGGCAAAACCCGTACTGTCGCTCACTGAGGAGATTGTTACCTTCCAGATATGCCAAGGCACGAGATCAATTCACGCTCTGTAAGGCCTTCTTAATAAATGTAAAAGAATTTTCGATTTCAAGAAGAAACCCATAGTTCCTGAAATTAGCGCGTTCCAACAAACAAACTCTTCAGCTTTATAATATTAGTAGTACGAGTATACGTAAAAAGAACATACCGAATACGGAGCGACACGTTTCGCTGTATAACATGGTATAATAGACGTGGGCAAAAAGGCAGTCAGGCTCCAATGGGACTGGGCGGGCTCCAATGACATCCGCATGCACAGGGACCACACAGTGGGTTCCTACAGAAGGAAAGCGCCGTCAAAGAGGTGGCGGATGATTTGGACGCGTACCGCGAGGACTGCTTAGAGACGGCGCAGGAGACGAAAGTTTGGAAGGACTTGGCCTGCTGTTTCACAGCTTGGCAAAGGCCTCCCGCCTTTGTCCAGCAGTGCGACAGTAATAAAAAATACTTATACAATATATTTAAGCAAAAATTACTTACGAAACCTATGCTTTATTAACACAGTATAAAAGTCATATTATAAAGGCCAAAGTTATAGAACGTTCCTCTTTCTATCAACAACCGGCCAGTACAATAAAGTAACACGCACACATTATGCAAGTACAAAAAAAAAATAACAACTATGGAACCTATGCGTGGGCCCATACACACTTGTCTGGTTTATTTTACGATGCGGAGCCTCTGTCCATCGTGTATGGTGGGTTGTAGCGACTAATATTGAGAACCTTTCGCATTGACCTTTTTTGTGACAAATGTTTTTTCAATAGTGCATTCCCACTTGATTTTCATAGAATTTCTAGGAACCTTAATATCAACGTTCTACACCAATGACTAACTTCCCTCGTTAGTAATTAATTGGCTTATGTAACTTTCTTTTTAATGATTTTTTTTTTAATCTATGTGAGGCTTGTAATTAGCGATTTGGCAATATAACACTCTTTATATTATTTTTTTCTATTACTCTGTAAAGAAGGCTTAAAATTCGAAAAAAAAATGCTGAAACCACAGCTTAGGCTAAAACCTTGGTGGTTACCAATCTAAGTTTTTTGTTTCAGATATCCATCATGGGCATGGCATCTCCAAATTCTATTGTTTTAGTCGATTCATTCCGTTACATACCGCCAGGTATGAACCCCAGTGAATGTGAACTTTACGAAGAAGACCAAAGTACTGAGTCTTCCACAGAAGAGCCAACTACGGAGTCATCTACGGAAGACCAAAGTACTGAGTCTTCCACAGAAGAGCCAACTACCGAGTCATCCACAGTACACGAAAGCACTGAGTCATCCACAGAAGACGAAAGCACTGAGTCTTCCACAGAAGATCCATCTACCGAGTCTTCCACAGAAGACCAAAGTACTGAGTCTTCCACAGAAGAGCCAACTACCGAGTCTTTTACAGAAGACCAAAGTACTGAGTCTTCCACAGAAGAGCCAACTACGGAGTCATCTACAGAAGACCAAAGTACTGAGTCTTCCACAGAAGAGCCAACTACCGAGTCATCCACAGAAGACCAAAGTACTGAGTCTTCCACAGAAGATCCAACTACCGAGTCTTCCACAGAAGACCAAAGTACTGAGTCTTCCACAGAAGAGCCAACTACAGAGTCATCTACAGAAGACCAAAGTACTGAGTCTTCCACAGAAGAGCCAACTACCGAGTCTTTCACAGAAGACCAAAGTACTGAGTCTTCCACAGAAGAGTCAACTACCGAGTCTTCTACAGAAGATCAAAGTACCGAGTCTTCCACAGAAGAGCCAACTACCGAGTCTTCTACAGAAGACCAAAGTACCGGGTCTTCCACTGAAGACCAAAGTACTGAGTCATCCACAGAAGAGCCAACTACCGAGTCTTCCACAGAAGACCAAAGTACTGGATCTTCCACAGAAGAGCCAACTACGGAGTCATCTACAGAAGACCAAAGTACTGAGTCTTCCACAGAAGAGCCAACTACCGAGTCTTTCACAGAAGACCAAAGTACTGAGTCTTCCACAGAAGAGCCAACTACGGAGTCATCTACGGAAGACCAAAGTACTGAGTCTTCCACAGAAGAGCCCACTACCGAGTCATCCACAGTAGACGAAAGCACTGAGTCTTCCACAGAAGAGCCAACTACAGAGTCATCTACAGAAGACCAAAGCAGTGAGTCTTCCACAGAAGAGCCAACTACCGAGTCTTCTACAGAATACCAAAGTACTGAGTCTTCCACAGAAGAGCTAACTACAGAGTCATCTACAGAAGACCAAAGTACCGAGTCTTCCACAGAAGAGTCAACTACCGAGTCATCTACAGAAGACCAAAGCACTGAGTCTTCCACAGAAGAGCCAACTACCGAGGCTTCCACAGAAGAGCCCACTACCGAGGCTTCCACAGAAGACCAAAGTACTGAGTCTTCTACAGAAAAGCCAACTACCGAGTCATCTACAGAAGACCAAAACACTGAGTCTTCCACAGAAGAGCCAACTACCGAGGCTTCCACAGAAGACCAAAGTACTGAGTCTTCTACAGAAGAGTCAACTATAGAGTCATCTACAGAAGACCAAAGTACTGAGTCTTCCACAGAAGAGCCAACTACCGAGTCTTCCACAGAAGACCAAAGTACCGTATCATCCACAGAAGACCAAAGTACTGAATCTTCTACAGAAGAGTCAACTACCGAGTCTTCTACAGAAGATCAAAGTACTGAGTCTTCCACAGAAGAGCCAACTACCGAGTCTTCCACAGAAGACCAAAGTACCGTGTCTTCCACTGAAGACCAAAGTACTGAGTCATCCACAGAAGAGCCAACTACCGAGTCATCTACAGAATACCAAAGCACTGAATCTTCTACAAAAGAGCCAACTACCGAGTCATCTACTGAAAACCAAAGTACTGAGTCTTCCACAAAAGAACCAACTACAGAATCATCTACAGAAGACCAAAATACTGAGTCTTCCTCAGAAGAACGAACGACCGAGTCTTCCACAGAAGACCCAAGTAGTGAGTCTTCCGCAGAAGAGTCAACTACCGAGTCATCTACAGAAGACCAAAGCGCTGAGTCTTCCACGGAAGATCAAACTACCGAGTCATCTACAGAAGATCAAAGCGCTGAGTCTTCCACGGAAGATCAAACTACCGAGTCATCTTCAGAAGACCAAAGCGCTGAGTCTTCCACGGAAGATCAAACTACCGAGTCATCTACAGAAGACCAAAGCGCTGAGTCTTCCACGGAAGATCAAACTACCGAGTCATCTACAGAAGATCAAAGCGCTGAGTCTTCCACGGAAGATCAAACTACCGAGTCATCTTCAGAAGACCAAAGCGCTGAGTCTTCCACGGAAGATCAAACTACCGAGTCATCTTCAGAAGACCAAAGCGCTGAGTCTTCCACGGAAGATCAAACTACCGAGTCATCTACAGAAGACCAAAGCGCTGAGTCTTCCACGGAAGATCAAACTACCGAATCTTCCTCGGAAAAACCAACTACCGAAGAGGTAACAACGCCAGAAGTAACTACACCGGCGCCTATTGTCGTTGGAGATAATAAAGGCTTTTGGACCCCACTTACCATTACAATGGTGGTTCTTCTATCGCTCATAGTATTAGCTTTAATTTGTCTACTATTTTACGAGCTTGGGCGAAGAAGAGCTAAAGCTGCGGCAACTAGAGCAGGTATTCATAATGATGATTTCGAAGATCTTCCTAGTAGTTTTAAAGTACCAAGAGTAAGAAGTGTATACTCTGACGTAAACCCATTGTCAAGAATTAGTTCGTATATGCCATAACTATCAATGTACGTATTAGTTACTCGAAGCTTTTCTTCTAACTAAACCCTACGAGGTTACCTGTTTCTGATTTTCATATCACCAAAGGATCCATTATTTATATTCATTTTAATAATCACATAGGTTATAAAATTGTTAAAAATTATGTGATCAGCATTTTCCCATATTTTTATCTGGGCTACACTGGGCAAAAAAGAATTATACTAAATTAGGATTTAGTATAATCCTTTTTTGCCCAGTGTATATAGTAGCTATATATAGTAAAGATGGAATATGTTGAAAAGATACACACACCACTGCTTCTTGAATAAAGCAAAAATAAATTATAAATATAACTTAAAATATTATTTATCTACAAGTCTGTTTATTTTCCATCATAAATCCATTTTTATTCTTGCAGCCTGTTTATAATCAGTGTAATATTTTTAAATTGCATCGATGTATTACTCATTTTGCATAATAATCATCATCATTGTTTATTGTATACGAGCGACAGAGTTCTGTAAGTTTTGTAAACTGCACTTATACAAGGTGTCGTTTTGAAGCTGCAAAATATTTCAGGAGGTAATTATGTTAGTGATTCTCGACCCGAATCAATAATAAAATAAGTAGGTAATTTTTTTTTTTTATAACCGCGCTTTCTTTCACACACACAAACACGGAACAATAAAGGGCGTTTTCACACACACTAACTCGCAACGATAGTTTCATAAATAATGTATCATCCAATCATCATCCCGCACGCCACACCCTAGCCACGCCCCCGCGGCCATCGATCAATCGATTTAGTTTAGTGTAATTAAAAAATTAAATAACAAGTATTACTGATTATTGACCAGGTATCGTTTTTTTACATGATTATTTATGAGTTTTATTACAACCTCCTGAAATATTGTGCAGTTTTAAAACTGCACCTTGTATAAACATACAAGGAAGTAACTTATTTATTAATCGGAAATAAGAAGACTTGTACTATCTGTCACTGGAAAATTGTAAACACCATAATAGTCCAAGATCCCAGAGCTGTCTGACGTTACTTATTATCACATGTAGTGTAGTCTTAGTAGTGTCATAAAAAGGCTGTCCATGGAGATTCTTGCACGTTCTTCTCCATATTGAGCAGGTGCCAAATGGAGTTGAGTGTGCAAAATATGAGGACCACCTTCTGTGAATAGTTTTGGACTCAGAAAAGCATGCAGATCTGCCTGTCTGTCAAGACTCTTTATTTAAGACAAACGGACAACAAAGTGATCCTATGAGAGTTCAGTTTTTGCCTTTTGAGGTACGGAACCCTAAAAAAACGTTAAAGTTAAAAATAGAATATGAATGTTGATAAAAAATAATATTGAATACTTCAAAGTTACTTTTCTGCCTACCTGTCTGTGTCAATTTACTTACTATTTCAGGGAGAGGGGTATAAAAAAATGGACCAATATACCTCCTGGCAACATCCAGAATCATAATCTGATGCTTTTCTGAGTCCAAAACTATTCACAGAAGGCGGTCCTCATATTTTGCACACTCAACTCCCTTTGGCGCCTGCTCACGCTTTGGAACGTGCAATTTAACTTCACTTTTTTGTTTTTGACTGACCGACATTCTGACAATTTAAAAGTGCCTGTAATTGGTCTATTTGAAATAAACGTTTCGGATTTCTGTGCTTTGAATACCTGGGCCCTAAGTCTGCTATTACAATAGTGTCAGAATGGTCTATCATTGATTTCACAATTGTTGATTTTGACAAGTTTTGGTAATCTACTAATATAATGGCGTCATTATGACTTTCCGATGGTCAACCACTGCCACTCCATTGAAAGAAATGGCATAGAAAGGTAATCTCGTACATAATGACAAATGAATATCTGACGTATGCGGTAATCTGCAAAAAAATTGGGCTTATGTTTAACTTACCACCAGATATAGTAACATATAAAAGACAAAAATAGTAAATGATCACCAAAATTAAACCTACATTTTAATGTAAAATTATAACCAAAGTTTTAACATCTCGCTATCCTATTTAAGCAAAATGAATCCAAATAAAGCATCGGCAGAACCCCATAGTTACGGAGATCTCAGTAGTTAAAATTTTGAGGTTAGGTTAACTACCTGCCAAGACAGCTCGACGGAGTCCCGCTACGCGGGGCTCCTACTTCTGGGTGGTTTAAAAAAAAATAACCTCGAAGAAGGTGATGGGGTCTGTGTTCGCTCGCTTCGCTCGCTCACTACGACCCCGCCACCTTCTTCTAACCTAAATCTATCCGACCCGGGGTGCCCTAAAATTCCACCAAGATAGTTTGTTGATTAGACAAAGTATCATCCTGCTCTACGGGGCTAAAAAGAGCGCATTAATTTGCTCGCTAAGATTTGGTTATCATTTACTACATTTGGTGTTCGAATACAATTTAAAGTACAGTCGTAACTAAAATACTATTGTAACTTTAGGATTTCATTTTTTTGGTGTCAAGTAATATATTTTTGACAAAAGAACTAAGGGTACCAAAGCGTTTTATGGTGGTCATTATATTTAATCCCAAAAAATTGACAGTTACTTTGATCAGTGACCTACCATTACGACGTTATTGCGCGATTAGTGCTTTCAATTAGCTCGATATTGTCATTCTACCACAATTCTATTACAAGACCATTGACCGATCAATGATCGATCATTATGAATTAGCAGATTACAAACTTTTAGCAAAATGACAATGGGATCGTGTTAGAATGACGAATTTATAAAAATAGCAGACTTAGGCCCGTGTGCTTGTAGAGCTCCCCCTTGGGGCAATTAGGCAGGTAGGAGGTGAGAAAGGAAACTAAAAATAAGAGTTACTCTAGAATATATTTTAATAGTCAGACAAATTGTAGTGACCAAACATCCCCTAAAGACAAAAATTGTTCAACCGAGAGGATGAGCGCGAGAGCACGCATGCGTTTCAGAGCAAGAGAGATGATTTCATGAAGTGACTAAATGTTTGGGCACTACAATTTGTCTGACTAGTGAAATATAACTTTGTAATAGTTGCATCACTAATCTCAAATTCTTTGAAAGTGGTGTTTACAATTATCCGGTAACATATTCATCACTGATCTTAAAAGAGACAAAGTTAGCTGATGTTCAGATGTAGTGTTAATTAAATCGAACCTATATAACATAAAAGATGTTTTCTCCTTACTTCATGATTAAACATAATTATACCACCAGAAACCGAAACAATAAAAAAATAAATTACTAAATAAAATTGGAATTTGAAGATAAACACTTTATGCTACCTACGAAATTGTTAGTAAAATATACTATCTTATCAAATATCTATGAATAATTAAGATACGTATTTGGCCAAAATTTACATTTAAAAAAGGTATATTGTACTTTGTGTCTATTAGTTGTAACTAGTACATGTCACGAAAAGAAATGATTCAAAAAGTCCTCATATTATTATGTTTAGTGACTCACACTATAAGTGATTTTTGTGTGAGGTACACATTTGAAGAGGGTTTTAATGAATTGTTTACTAATGAGTTGGGAATTCAATGTGTCTCGAGGCCAAAATGGATTGTGGGCGCATACAGCAATTTGGAGATAAGTGGACAAAATGATCGCAGTACCTCATTTATTACGCCTCTATCAGAATTGAGTTGTGTGTCATCATTCATTTTTACTATGACCACCGGTGGAACCATAGAAGTGAACATTTTTATGGAAGCATCGGATCCTCTTGACCAAATTATTGCTATAGCAAACATGTTAGATATTACTGGTGACAAGTTTACAGGAATGGATATAAATTTAGCCTCGGATCCGGACTTTACGAGCGGATGGCATATTCTCAAGATGACCTTAAGTGGGACAGGAACATATGATGGCTACGTAAGTATTTTTTGTGACGTCTGTGAAGCTACGGGTTCATGGATAGTAAGCTTAACTGTTGAGATGAATTATAAACTTGAACGGTAACATTTGGTATTTCTGAAGTCATGCGTCACCTGCATTTTCAAATTAAATTCTGTCAGAATATAAAAAAACGTGTTACAAAACAAAAAGAAAGGTCCTTAAAGTAGTTGGTTCAATACAAAGTCCAACGATTTCCTGTATTTCTAAATACTAAAGTATTTTCTAGAATTAAAATAAATACTTATCCCGTGTGTATATGTGTGTTTATACTGTCACATTTTAAAGTCTATAATAAAGTACATAATAAATAAAATGCAGTGAGGATATCCGTTCCCTTCCGGACACTTTCCTAAACCAAAACCGGACTAGAAAGGTCGCTGCTGCCGATCGCCAGCGCTAGGACTCATTTCACGAGCAGACTTTCATTGTATGCTCCACCAAGTCCACCGAGTGATCAGCACTGTGGTGACACGCGGACATTTCTTCCGCTTAAACAATTTAAGCACATAAATAAATTTAAATATATTTAAACAAATAGTAAAGGGGTAATTTTAATACCACACTATGTGCGATGTCGAAGTAGTCCAGCAGTATTCATTAAAGAAATAATTATGTAGTTCATATGCATTTTTTACTTTTCCTAGCAATGTACATCAGAGGAACAAATAATAAACATCTTAAATTATGATTCATAACAATTAATCAAGTAGAACGAAAGTTAAAATTACATCTTTGTAAAGTTTGATTAAAAAAAAATAGTGGCATCGACTTTGCACCTTTCAAAGTTCTCATCTAAACAGATGCGTAGCGTGAACTAATTAAGGGTCTAAACAGACGGACTGCATTTCACCTGCAATCCAACTGCAAATTGCAGTTTAAGTGCAGTTTGAATGCAGTTGACCAAACCAAACGTGCGGTCCGATTGCAGTCGTGTGAACTGCACACCGACTGCATCCGAACTGTATCATACCCACCCGCCCGCACACTCCGCCCTCCCGCGCATGGTGCAGTTCGGATGCAGTCGGTGTGCAGTTCACACGACTGCAATCGGACCGCACGTTTGGTTTGCAGTTCTATTGCAGTCGTGTTTGCAGTTCTATTGCAGTCGTATCAACTGCATTCAAACTGCACTTAAACTGCAATTTGCAGTTGGATTGCAGTTGAAATGCAGTCCGTCTGTTTAGACCCTAAGACGTGGGCGAAGGCACATCAGCGAAGCCATTTACTATCATAAATTTTAAAACGAGGTAGCGACAATCGCAACGCAATGGTCGACCACATCGTCGTTCACCATCAGGTGATACTGTGGTCAAATGCGAGCCTACCAATTATAAAAAAGACCTTTGTTCTTAAAGAGCCCTCGCTTCTGCCAGACCCCTTTGGGTGCAAGGCGGTGGGCGAGGGCCCACTTCGACCATGCCTAGCTACGCCAATGCATCTAAACCTGTCTGATCAACCGTGTGTTTAACTTTTCATTGAACCTCACTCTCTTTGTTTCAGATATCCATCATGGGCATGGCGTCTCCAGGTTCTATTGTACTAGTCGATTCATTCCGTTATATACCACCAAACATGGACGAAAATGACTGTCAACTCTATGAAGAAATTACGACTCTGGAGCCAACAGACTTCCCGGATACAGATCCAACAGACACCCCGGAACCTGATCCGACAGATACCCCGGAACCAGATCCAACAGACACCCCAGAACCAGATCCAACAGACACCCCAGAACCAGATCCAACTGACATCCCAGAACCAAATCCAACAGATACCCCGGAACCTGAACCAACAGACGCCCCAGACCCAGATCCAACTGACATCCCAGAACCAGATCCAACAGATACCCCGGAACCTGAACCAACAGACACCCCAGATCCAACTGACATCCCAGAACCAGATCCAACAGGCATCCCAGAGCCAGATCCAACCGATACCCCAGAACCTGAACCAACAGACATCCCAGAACCAGATCCAACTGACATCCCAGAACCAGATCCAACAGATACCCCGGAACCTGAACCAACAGACGCCCCAGACCCAGATCCAACTGACATCCCAGAACCAGATCCAACAGATACCCCGGAACCTGAACCAACAGACGCCCCAGACCCAGATCCAACTGACATCCCAGAACCAGATCCAACAGGCATCCCAGAGCCAGATCCAACGGATACCCCAGAACCTGAACCAACAGACATCCCAGAACCAGATCCAACAGACACCCCGAAACCAGATCCAACAGACAACCCGGACCCAGATCCAACGGACACTCCAGAACCAGATCCAACAGACACCCCGGACCCAGATCCAACGGACATCCCAGAACCAGATCCAACAGATACCCCGGAACCTGAACCAACTGACACCCCCGATTCAACTGACATCCCAGAACCAGATCCAACAGGCATCCCAGAGCCAGATCCAACCGATACCCCGGACCCAGATCCAACTGACATCCCAGAACCAGATCCAACAGACATCCCAGAACCAGATCCAACAGACACCCCGGACCCAGACCCAACAGATATTCCAGAACCAGACCCGACAGATATCCCGGAACCTGAACAAACAGACGCCCCAGACCCAGATCCAACTGACATCCCAGAACCAGATCCAACAGGCATCCCAGAGCCAGATCCAACCGATACCCCAGAACCTGAACCAACAGACATCCCAGAACCAGATCCAACAGACACCCCGGACCCAGATCCAACGGACATCCCAGGACCAGATCCAACAGACACCCCAGAACCAGATCCAACAGACACCCCAAAACCAGATCCAACTGACATCCCAGAACCAGATCCAACAGATACCCCGGAACCTGAACCAACAGACGCCCCAGACCCAGATCCAACCGATACCCCAGAACCTGAACCAACAGACATCCCAGAACCAGATCCAACAGACATCCCAGAACCAGATCCAACAGACACCCCGGACCCAGATCCAACGGACATCCCAGGACCAGATCCAACAGACACCCCAGAACCAGATCCAACAGACACCCCAAAACCAGATCCAACTGACATCCCAGAACCAGATCCAACAGATACCCCGGAACCTGAACCAACAGACGCCCCAGACCCAGATCCAACTGACATCCCAGAACCAGATCCAACAGATACCCCGGAACCTGAACCAACAGACACCCCAGATCCAACTGACATCCCAGAACCAGATCCAACAGGCATCCCAGAGCCAGATCCAACCGATACCCCGGACCCAGATCCAACGGACACTCCAGAACCAGATCCAACAGACACCCCGGACCCAGATCCAACGGACATCCCAGAACCAGATCCAACAGATACCCCGGAACCTGAACCAACAGACACCCCAGATCCAACTGACATCCCAGAACCAGATCCAACAGGCATTCCAGAGCCAGATCCAACCGATACTCCAGAACCTGAACCAACAGACATCCCAGAACCAGATCCAACAGACACCCCGAAACCAGATCCAACAGACACCCCGGACCCAGATCCAACAGACACCCCGGACCCAGATTCAACAGACACTCCGGATCCAGCTTCGCCTACACCGTATCCATGTCCAACACCACCTAATGAGAGTGAGGATACAAAAGGTTTTTGGACCCCTCTTACAATTACAATGTTGGTTCTTTTATACCTCATAGTCTTAGTTCTAACGTGTTTACTTTTTTACGAGATTGGACGAAGAAGAGCTAAAGCTGCTATCGATAATTTAGATTTTGAAAGTCTACCGAGTTCTTTCAAAGTACCAAGAATAAAAACTGTGTACCCTGATGCCAAAAAGAATCCATATGCAAGAAGAACTAGTTGGTAATTGAAACCTATGTGATTATTTGTGTCGGAAAGAACTCAAAAGTTTTTTTTACACTCCTAGAGTTATTTAATGAAGTACAACAATGAATTTACAATACAATTAGTTGTAGAGCTATTGTATATATATATTTATATAGTACTACATACATATCATCATCTTCATCATCATATCAGCCGAAAGATTGGACGTCTTTTGTTGGCGTCGCCACAACGACCGGTCCTGTATGTCACGCATCCATCGGAGTGCCATATTTATTTTCCATATTTTCATTTTCATTTGACATTGTCATTATGAGAAATCTATTATGTAACTGAAGAAAAAAATGCCTTTCACCCGTTTAGCTTCATGGATGTTCCAATAATAGACCATTTGTAAAAATAGAAGCATGCTAACCTTAGAGTCAGTACAGAGAAATACCGTCTAGGTTTTTTAACTTTTTACATTAAAAAAATGTACTCCCGGAAAATAATATCCTTAAATAAGTCAATCTAGGATTCATCGTGAACCATTATTAATTTTAAGAGAACGATACTTTGTAAACCTATTTTTTTTTTAAATGCGGTTACAAGCTCTATGATATTAAGATATCTATTAGGTATACAAATACCAAAATAGCCTAGTCCATAAAGTAGGAGTGTGCTTTATGGCCGCGACCGTTTCTACCAATTAAGGTGGCATTCCGTTCTTAGCGACCGCGACGCGCGACAGCGACACGAGTCCGCGACTGGGTCTACTGCTTAGTATGAATTTATATGGAAAACTAAACTAATGCAGCGACCCGCGTCGCGCGACCGGTGGGAGTGGCCAGCGACCCGCGTGGCGAAGCGACCCGGTCGCGTCGGGAGCAGTGCACGTGACGCAAGCGATGAACACATAAAAATGGGGTTGTTTTCATCATACGAGGACGAAATTTTGATAGAGTTAGTGAATAAAAATTGTCCTTTATATGAGTAAGACTCCAATCTTATAAAGACAACATTGTGGGGGATAATATTTGGGAAGGATATCATCTTCTTCTTCATCCTCCAATAGCTGCTGAATAACTCTCTTTCTAGCTGCGGATATAATGTCCAACACAACGTATACTGCAATAGAACACAACCATCACCTATAAAAACTACGAGAAGACTGAAGGCAGGCGTCGCGGCCGCTGACATCGGAAAGCTCGTGGTCGCCCAGCGACAGGCCACCATTGTCGCGTGGTCGTCTAGTCGCTGTCGCGTGTCGCGGTCGCTAAGAACGGAATGCCACCTTTAGGAATATTAAAAAGATATGAGGTTTATGCCAAAATGTGTGATATGGATGGCTGATCTCAAACGTCTAAGTAATAAGAAAGAGATGTTAATTTATATTGTGCAACTTAAAAATAAGAAATTTGGTTAGGGTTACAAAATAACATTGACATGCCCAGTTAATTCGCAGAATACTGTATATAAGTATATAGTAATTATGTCACAATTTAATTACATTATAAACTTTCACGGTCACATTCACTACCAAACTGTTGGAAATTAAAAGTAATGCTCACAGCATCGAAAATTAAAAATCGAACGGTGCAATAATATTTAAGAGGAGAGTCCTTAAGAAACACCTAAAAAAGACAGGGTTTTTTAAATTTCTAAATTCAGTGCGCAGAAACACAGTGCAGTGTGCACAGAATTATACAAAAAAAAAAAAATTTTGCAATTTCTGCAAATAGCTATAGTCGATTTAGCTGTTCTTGAGAGATATGAACATTTATTTTTTCTGGAAATTAAGAATAGTGTTACAAATACCACGCGGTGAAACTATTGGCACATCTATTTAGGTTCATCATTTTTTTATGTGTAATTCAGCGCGATATTTTTAGAAATTTTGAAAACTGTGGATGCCTTTTTAGGTGTTTGTTAAGGACTCTCCTCGTGAGTGAAAACGAACATGAAAGTTACTGCCCTAAAACTGTAAGCGAAAGTGTCACTATTTAAAAAACTATATATTTACCAATTCTATAATTGGTACTATTCCCTAGATATAATGTAAATTCTATGTCACAAATGTCTGTTATAAATAATTTCAATATTGTATTAAACCATTTTGTACTCGAATACTATCTTTTTGTTAAAGTAAATAAATATTTATTTGTGAATATAAGCAAAATACGATTTATATTTTGGAGTTTTAATTTATTTTCTCAAGAGTTGAGTTCAGCGCCATCTAGTGAAGATACTGTAAACATACATTTAGGTGATACTATCTAAACTTTTTATTCTTTCTATCTATTTTAGATGTGTAAAGCAGCAGTGTAATTCAAGCTGGTGCAGAACTTTATATAAATATAATGATATATCTAATATTTATAGCAATTTAAGTCACACTAACATATTGTTAACTAGCTGACCCAGCGAATTTCGTACCGCTTAACAGTCAATTAATGTAGTCACCTGTCTTTTGATGTAGTCACCTGATTGCGATACAAAGCCTAAGTAATAAATCAAGTTACACACAATTTTAATGCATAAAAGTTATTTATATCGATTTCTCACATTTCGCGTGCTGCGCGCACAAAACAAAACTTCTACAGATTTATTATTATAGTCTGTCTAGAAAGTTAACCGACTTGGGAATTTTGTATAATATTTAATCATTTAAAAAATACTTATATTCGATACTTTTTATAAAGTTCTTCTGTTAGTAAACAATTATCAATATCTCTTAATCAACCTTGATTATTGCACCGGTGCTGACTACATCAGATTTCATTAAATCCTAATAATTACCCAAATCGTTTGACTTTTTAGAGACTCTACATATATGTATAGATTATGCTATACAGTATTGGAGGACATGGTGGAGCACACGGTAGAGGTGTGTCCCGCTTGGACAGAGCACCACCTGTGCGATCGGCGACAACGCTAAGCCTTGGTACAGGCCATGGTCCGAAACGAGGAGGAGTGGCAGGCGATCGCCTCCTCCTGCGAAGCAGTAATGCCACAGTATATTAATTTCATACAGTAATACTAGTAGGTCTGTATGTCTTTTTGATGGATAAGTATTTCCTTTTATGTCCCGAAAAAAAAAATGTCTGGATTAATAAATAAAGTGAATAGAGTAAAGGAAAGTGATTGACACGAGTGAAATAGGTAGTTCATGAATCATGATACGGTAGGTACGCTTGCGTTAAAACGTCGGGGCATGTGTGTTTTGTTTTGATAGTTTGTATAATTTAAAGTAAAGTGGTATTTTATTATTAATAATAGTTGTTTATTGTACTGTGTGTATGAATAAGACTAGAAAAAATTAATTTGACCGTCAGTCTGCCACTAGATAGTAGAAATTTTCTTAAATTAAGTATTTCTGTTGCATAAGAACAAATACCACTAAAAACCGTTTTTAGGGTTCCGTAGCCAAATGGCAAAAAACGGAACAAAAAACAACACGCATTTTTATTGAAAACTTCCTATTCAATTCTCAAAGTATTTTATTTGTTTATATAAAAAAAATATTTACAATCACAAAACTAAGTGGAAACACAAAGTAGGCCTACCTAATTAAAATGCTGGAGGCGGGCAGCCCTGTCGCATGTTTACGTACCGCGCGGCTGTAGGCATTTTTATTTCAAAAATACGGGCGAGACACATTACTGTATGAAATTAATATACTGTGGTAATGCTAGCAAAGGAGGAGGCCGTACGTGTGAAGCAATGGTCCTCATACTCCGCTGATCGTAGGGGCCCATCAGGGTCGAAGCCTACTGGGGCCAAGGATCTGTTTCTGAAAGGAAGATTCGTCCCGGTACGAAAGGCGAAAGAAACAGGAGTGGGTTTTTAGTCAGTAAAAGTCTGACACTATCTCTCGCTCCGCCCAAGAGCGGGGGATATCATTGGTTGATTTTCCCAACTAAATATGAAGAAAATTTTAAGAGATTTTCAAGGATGCGTCTAAGCTAGCAATTAGAAGTTGAACAGCTGTACCTCCTACAATTTAAATAAATAACAGTCTACTATAAACACCAAAGCAAAATTCTTCTTATCAGGAAAAATGACAACAATTAACTATAGATGCAGTAAGTAGACAACAACCGACCAATAATAACCGTCGGATATATCCTGTTTATGGACAAAAAACCGATGACATTGCATATACAAATGAGAGATTAAAAGCAGCTTCATTTCCAACAAATATATCAGAAGAGACCGGTGGAACGAGAAGGCATATAAGACTTTTACTGACTAAAACCTACTCCTGTTCCTTCATTGCCTTCGTTCCAGGGCCAGGTCCTCTTTCGCACAACCCATGATCCCAGTTGGATTTAACCCTGCTGGGTCCTTACGCACGTGGAACACTAACGCGCCGTCGAAGACTCGAGTTCGGTCCAGACGGTTACCGGACTGCCGGACGGTGAGCTACCTATTGCTCGCTGTGCGCGAGCCCACGCCTACGGTGGCTGGATACCGGGGTTGGGATCCCGGCGGCTGGGGCGTGACGGCCGATCACTCACGCTTGGAGCGGCTCATTCGCTAGTATTACTGCAAAGCAGAAGGAGGCGACCGCCTGCCATTCATCCTCGTT
This sequence comes from Mythimna ferrago, assembly GCA_910589285.2. Classification (NCBI taxonomy): domain Eukaryota; kingdom Metazoa; phylum Arthropoda; class Insecta; order Lepidoptera; family Noctuidae; genus Mythimna; species Mythimna ferrago. Next base: position 21,750,385 of record OU342689.1, read on the forward strand.
CCGGACCATGGCTTGTACCAGGACTCGGAACAGAAAAACCTTTAAGGACATTTTAATGTACACAGTAAGCAGACAGACCCAAGTTTTTAATGAAGATAATATTTGCAACTGAGCAATGGGTTTAAAAAAACAAACAATAAATTAAAAAAAAAAACTGCCATATTTTTATTTGACTCTCTCTCTTTTTATTTACAGACTGCATTTTATGTGCAATATTTGAGACCCGTGTCTCAAATATTGCATAAGCATGAATATGTCGATTTCATCTCCATAAGATGCTTTAACCCGACAATTACGTAATATAATTCTACCAGAACCTCGTATGTTAGAGATTATCTATAAATAGGCTCATACACTAGTGCGCCTCACCATCAGGGATGGCATACTGCTTACCAACAGGTGGGATCGCAGTGAAGCACTAGTTAATATCAATTTAAAAAAAACACAGTGAAGTGCACTAGGTTTAAGTTTCAGGGTTCCACCTGGCAGCTGACCGGAGACTGCTTATGGTAGTAAGTAGTAACCCGACACCGAACAGCATCGCAAGTTAGTAGAGAACAACAACCATCACTCGCCCTTATCTTGCACGTTGATAAGACTTTGTTCCAGAGAACTTATATGTGTATTGACGATTAATATATCCGATAGTCCGTGATAAGGCATGGAATGTTGAGCTGTGTGTGAAAAAGAAGGATGAAAAAAGATTGCACTGGTGTGACGAGAATGGATAAATGAAAAATTAGTACATTTGGAGAAGTTTGAAAATTGCGCCAGTGACTGAAAAGTTGAAAGGGAATTGTTTGTCTTGGTATGGTCATATGTAGAGGGATGAAACGCATGAAAAATGTTATGAGTTTACATGTGGATGAATGGAGAGGGAGCGGGAGGCCAAAGAAAAGATCGATGGATTGTGAGAAGTGATATGAAAGAAAAGGGAGTTAGTGATAGCGTGATGATTGACAGAATAGAATGAAAGAAAAAAAGTGTTGCGCCGTCCCCAAATAAAACGGGACAAGGGCAGGAAAATGACGATGATCAAGAAATAATCTAAGGGTTCAACGAAACTCTTAGTGTTTACATAAGAACATAAAGTACACTGAGTACTTGTTAGGCTTAAAAAAGGAATAGTTGTAGTTAGTATTAAACACTCTTCCATACTGTCGTTTTGAAGCCATCTCAACCATATCTGGATAGTTAGATCTAGATAAAGCAGGTACTTTATTTTTTAATTTTATCTTTACAAATCGATAGTGTTTCATGTACCAGATCGACCCTCCACGGGATTAAAACGATCAAAATTTAGCGATATATTATAACTTACACGAATAATATCGTAATATAAGCCTGTACTAGCACTTACTTAAATAAGTTAAAAAACTATTTACCCGAATAATATCGTAACAATGTTTACTGTCAAACCATATTGATATTTTTATTCGTAAAGATCTAAAACCATATTATTCGTTTAAAATACATTGTCTTGATTTTTTATGGAATATAGGCGTAGTTTTTCATATCTTCATATCTTATAAAGATAGAAAAATTCTGAAAAAAAATTACATGGTGTATTTTAACTTCTAGATGCCGAAAAACGCATAACATGAAAAACCCCGTAATAGGTCATTACCGGATTATTTGCGGGGGACGTCGATATGTACTAACCTATAACTGTCGAAATTCAGAATTGCACTCGCCACTAGGTTAGTACATATATGGGTCTTAATCTCAAACGACAAAGAGGTGGACTAAAAATACTATAATCTGTCTAAAAAGTCAAACGACTTGGGTAATTATTAGGGTAAAATGAAATCTGATGTAGTGATGAACACTGGTTGAATAATAAAGGTTGATTAAGAGATCTTGATCATTGTTTACTAATAGAACCTTATAAGAAGTATCGAATATAAGCATTTTTCAAATGATTTAATATTATTATGGGACTTTGTAACAATAAAAAATGCAAAAGATTTTCGTTTACTATATATTTTTTGTCGAAGCAATGAGTGTCGAACTAATGATTTTCAAAATTGAGAGTGTGTTGAAAATAGACATAAGATAAGATAGACATAGTTATAATAGACAATCTTCTAACAAATGTTTTGCAGCACCACAACCAATCGCAATAACGAATGCACTTGTGCTTTATTTAGTTTATGTTTCTATGGTAGAAATTGATTTCTCAATACTTTGTTTCATTATTAAGACCGCCATGAGTGTATTTGAATCCCATAATATCACGGGCCTTATAAGAGACCACCTTTTCCTGGTTCCCCCAGATTTGTTTTTATAATTTTTCATAGAAGTCATTTAAAGAAACATATCCAAAAAGAATAATGGTCGTCAGAAATAAATAATAGCTACTTTTATATTATATACCTACCTACTTTATTCAAAGTAACTAAAGTATCACAAATCCTTGTCAAATTCGTTACGTGACTTCAAATATCTACTCGTTTCGTACATGGTTTTTATAACATACCTACACAAAAAATATGAAGCACGTACAAAAACGAGGTCTTTGTACAACAGTGTTCAAATTGGTTCCTACTTCTTAAATGCTAGTAATTTTTAAGACATGCAGTGGCGCATGACGCAGAGATGCAGCATCTGGTTAGATTGAAAGCTGCTCCCATCTTAATTGAGAATAGGCAAGGCTAATATAGAGGCATTTATGCTTAACTAATAAAAAACAAACGTGCTTGTTGTCCACAACTGATACCAAAGCAGAATTCATCATGACTTCTTTAAGGCCATGAAGACTCAGAGTTAATAGAAATTCAGCCAATCCTATTTAAAGTATGTACATACTTGACCATAACAGCAATGGCCTCTGGTTTGCTTCAGTTATTGACTTCCGCGCGGAAACGGTCGACTTTTTGTGAAGTACAAAAAATATGGCACGAAATCTTTTACCTATCATTACTATAATATCACTTATATACATACTATAAATATATTATATATCTATATATATAATATGGAACAAAAAAAAAGTATCTGTTTTTCAGTCGGTCAGCAGTAAAATTATATTTTAAAATAATCCATATGCATAAAAAAGAGAGCTGCCCTCTAAGAACTGTGAGGGATAGAAAAGTGACGTGGTGGAACAAAAAGCTCGATGTTTTAAGGGAAGAATCACGTAGGTTGTTTAATAAGGCTAAATCGACTGACGACTGGGATCGGTATCGGAAAGCTTTAACTACCTATAATAAAGAAATCCGAAAGGCGAAAAGACTGTCATGGAGGAAGTTCTGCGAGGAGATTACTAAAGTCCCTCAAGGAGCCAGAATCCACAAAGTCTTATCCAAATCGCCTACAAATCAACTGGGATTCTTAAAGAAACCAGACGGTGCCTTCACTGCATCAGCGGAAGAAACCCTGAAACTTCTGGCGTCTACACACTTCCCTGGCTCGGTGATGGCACCAGATAACATCGTACAAAATACTCCTCATATCCGCCTCACCAGGCCTTCAAATGAAGACTGGAGAAGAGCGGCGAGGTATTTTAGACCGAACAAGGTAGAATGGGCTATAGACTCATTCAAGCCAATTAAATCTGCAGGGGATGACGATGTCTTCCCAGCTCTTCTGCAGCAAGGGAAGACTATTCTCATCCCTATTTTAATCAAAATCTTCAGAGCAAGCTTTGCCTGGGGATATATACCAGAGAAATGGACTATGGTTAAAGTCTGTTTTATCCCAAAGGCCGGTAAGAAGGACTACTCTCAACCAAAGTCCTTCAGACCAATAAGCCTTACCTCCTTCCTACTCAAGAGTATGGAAAAGGTTATTGACGAATGCATCAGGGATGGACCATTAAGGGATAACCCTCTGCATCCGAAGCAACACGCTTACCAAAAAGGAAAATCTACAGAAACTGCTCTGTTAGAACTAACAGACAGGATCGAAAGGGCTTTGGAAGATAAACAGATAGCCCTATGTGCTTTCCTTGATATTGAAGGAGCTTTCGACAACGTCACCATAGACGCCCTTTCCAAGGGAATGAAGGCGAAAGGGATTGACGAAACAACTACTCGTTGGATCGAATTCATGCTCCTCAACAGAACTATCAGTGTTACCTTACACGGAACTACAAAGAGCTTCAAAACAACTAAAGGGTGCCCGCAAGGAGGCGTTTTATCGCCACTTCTATGGCTACTCGTTGTTGACCAATTGCTGGTTGAAGCCTCTACAAGAGACTTAGATGTACATAGCTATGCTGACGATGTGGTGGCTTGTGTTGTCGGCCCCTGTCACAGCACGGTATCATCTATACTACAGAGATCTCTGAACATTATTAACACATGGTGCACAGAAAACAATTTATCGGTTAACCCGAGTAAAACAACAATAGTCCCCTTTACTAGGAAGCGTAAGTTGGACAAACTTGTAACGCCCACTGTAAAGGGGACTCCCATACCATTCTCCAGCGAAGTCAAGTACCTGGGCGTAACTATCGACCAGAGACTGACCTGGAACACTCACATTAACAATGTGATCCAAAAGGCTAAAATAGCTTTAGGAATATGCTGTCGCTTAGCAGGGAAGAAATGGGGCTTAAACCCTAAAATCGCCCTGTGGTTGTACACCGCCATAGTCAGGCCGATAATAACGTATGCCTGCGTAGTATGGTGGAGGAAAACAACTCAAGTGACAGTCATTAACAAACTTAATGGTTTGCAGAGACTTGCATGCCTCATATCAACAGGGGCCATGTCCACAACCCCAGGAGCTGCTCTAAATGCCCTGCTTAACCTACCGCCACTTCATCTATTCATTGCGAAGGAGGCGAAGGCAAGCATGTACAGAACAAACAGCACTGGCAAAGCAAACTGGCGCTCTCAAGCACTGAGATCGCTACACGAATCAGTACTTGAACACGATCAACTAGCTATGACAACAGACGTCATGCTTCCACAGTGTAATTTCACAAGGAATTACACAGTGGAACTGCCGAGCAGAGAGGATTGGTCAAACAACCTCATCACTTGCAAGGCTGGAAGCCTGATCTGGTTTACAGACGGGTCCAAAATGGGTGAGAATGTAGGATGTGGAATATTTGGCATTAGCCCGAAATTCAGCAAAAGCTTGAATCTGGGTAAACATGCTACCATATTCCAAGCGGAGGTATACGCCATTATAGAATGTGTGGAGGCCAACCGTCAACGAAACTACATAAATCAATTAATTCTGATTTACTCAGATAGCCAGGCAGCTCTCAACGCCTTGAACTCGAATACTTTAAATTCGAAACTGGTAAAAGACTGCGTTAACAAACTGAATGACCTGGGGCAAAGGAATAGAGTTATTCTGAGATGGGTACCAGGTCATTCTGGAATCAACGGCAACGAAAAAGCCGATGAACTTGCACGGGCTGGGGCTCAAGGTCATCAGATAGGTCCAGAACCCTTCTGTGGTATCTCAAAGAACCAGGCCATGCAGACCCTTAAGGGCAACTTATTTGGCGATTCAAAAAAGAACTGGTTGGTACAACCAGGTCTGCTACACGCCAAATCTCTCATAGAAGGCTACTCACAAAAACGAACTGCCGAGCTTCTTGAGCTTAGCAGGACGAACATCTGTGCGATAGCCCGCGCCTTAACCGGCCACTGCAAACTAAACAGGCACCAATTTCACATGAAACTGAGTGACACTGATGTTTGCCGGTACTGCAATCAGGAGAGGGAGACGCCTAAGCACCTCTTGTGTGAATGCGGGCCTCTTGTCCACAAACGCAGTGTCCATCTGGGCCGACACATTATTCGCCCGGAGGAGATTAAAACTCTAAAAGCTAGGAGTATTCTAAATTTCTTGGAAGCCTCCGGGCTAAAAGAGTTACTCTAACAAGGTGGCGAGTCACAATAGATCTTCTAGGTCGCAGTGACTACATCCCCTACACTATGGGTGATGCATAGCCCCTTATCTTCTAAATAATAATAATAATGCATAAAAAGCTAAAATGGGTTCTGGAGGGAAGTAGTTTACGTATACTTAATGATACAAATATTGCGTTTCACGAAACTATTCCCGAACACCTCAAACTCAAACAAATGGCAACATGGACTTTTGACACAGAGTTATTATGTGCTTTTGATTGTTGGTGAAATTATTTTTATTGAAGTTCAGGTGTTGTTTTAATGTATTCAAAATGATTCCTGGTAGATATGTATTATAAAGTCGGTATAGTTTCATATCTAAAATCATAAGCAGACAATATATGGAATAATTGAAACAAGTGCGATGTTGTTAAAATTCACGTTATTGTAGACTGCCTTGACGAAACTTGCCATTTCGGCTAAATATATAAATACTTTTAGACTCCGCTGCAACCGCATTCCTATGGAATATTAAATATTCTGTCATCATAATCATCATTTCAGCCGAAAGACGTTCACTCTTGGACATAGGCCTCCCCCAAGCACCGCCACAACGACCGGTGCGTCTCGCATCCGATATTCTTTTGTTAAAAACTAAATACTGTGTGTACAGTGTGTATTCTAAACTTGAAACTAACTAAATTTAAAACGTGCGTGATGGTACGCGACGAAAAAAAAGGCCGTTCTTCAATCTGTAATTGCTACAAAATGAATTCATAAACATAATTATAAATCGTAGTTCTCCTACTGTTTATTTATTTGTGTTATGCACTTAGCTACGTGGGTGGAAAGACAGACAGAGATTCAATGATACTTGTGCGGTCGGTAACTTGTATCCTTAACTGGCCTTGCAATTACTTTAAACAGACAAACTAATAAAATTACAAGGATTTGTAATTTTATGAGAAATTCGCAAGGTCGTGCTTCCCACCTACATACCGATTCTTAAACAGCTCATTTTTGGTCACTAAAAAACATAACACAGTGGCTGTATATTGTAGAGTAAAGGTAGCATCCCACTAAAAACATACCTGTTAAAAAGGGGACCAAGTTCATATCGGCTAATTGTTTGCCTATAAAAGGGTTGAAATCCAATCCAATGCCAAGTTTAGGTGCACTTTGAAATCGATCATAATCACCTTCATCAACAGCCTGATCATCGTTAAATTTGAACTTGGCAGGTTTTCATGCTACACGTAACACTTAATTAATTGTATAATTAAATTTATTATTTATATAATTAAATTAGCCGCTAGGAACTTGGTCCCCTTTTTAAAAGGTATGTTTTTACTGGGATTTCAATACTTTTTTTCCAGAAATTGTACCTATTTTTTTCGTTTTCTGCCACGCCCGCGTCCATTGTTAACCTTAGATCGTATTTTCATTGTATAACTGATTCATAAATATTTGATTAAAAATTTGATGTTCGATTAAGCCAACTCACGCTTGACCGATTTCTTAAATTTCTTATGACATGTTTTATACCCCCTCCCCCCTTCCTCCCCTCCCCCTCCTCTTCGTATTCTCATATCACTAGTTCATAAATATTAGATTGAGTCAACTCACGCTTGACCGATTTCTTAAATTTCTTTATTTTTATTAACCTACTTATAACACACTACCTGTGTGCCAAATTTCATAACGCTGGGATAATTGGAAGTGGCCTAGAGGTTTTGATTACCGGTCAGTGAGTCAGTGCCAAAATTAGCTATATTCACAGGGTCATATTTCAGGATCTACTGAAGCTATATCTATGAAATTTGGCATGTTGCTTTAGTACTAGTATATGATAATAAGCACTGAGCTACAGGGGGTCAAAAGTGGGTCGAAACGTTTCGTGTAAATAGTGCACGGCATGCGCGCGGCCTGTTGCTGGAACTTGGCCTGCGCACGGCCGGGCGCTTAGATATTTGGAACACCGCAGGTAATTGGAAATACTCTTATATTTCTGACATCAAAAAAGTTGGAAGTTCTTAATTCGTTTTTTTATGTATTTGGTACTTTGGAACTCCGTTGTTTATAAACTGAATTGGATTTTTTTCCTCATAATAATATTCTTCCAAATTATGGAGCTCCTATATTATAATTGCTTACATATCGATATTGATTTTTTCATAAAAAAGTCGAGCATTTCCATTCAGAAAGAAGGTACCACTTTATGAAGTGGAACTGCTGAAGAAGATCGCAGATGTCCAACGAAACTTTTTTTTTAAATTATTTAATTTAAATTTAATATTAATTGATATAAACTAGTGCTTGACTGCGATACCACCTGATGGTAAGCAGTGATGCAATCTCTGATGGTAAGGCGCACTAGTTTATTAAGAGCCTATTCACTCTAGCCTTGAAGACACCCAAATTATTATCGGACGGGCAGACCGCAGCGGGCAAATTGTTCCAGTCCTTCGACGTACGCGGTATAAATGACGAGGCGAAACGCTTAGTCCGGACCGTAGAGATTTCAACAACGTAAGGGTGGATATTCGCCGTACGTCGGGTCGCCCGATGGTAGAATAGATGGCGAAATCAAGTCATGCAATTCCTGCGCACACTCTCCAAAATGCATCCTGTAAAACACCGAAAGGCTATCTACCCTACGCCTGTGCTCTAGGCTTTGAATGTTGGACTTAACCAAATCTGGATCACCAATTAGCCTCTCCGCACGCCTTTCCACCGAGTCCAAACTTAAACTTCACAAACACACAGAAATCACGAAGAAGACAGTAAGCGACTAAGATAAAACATTTTTTTTAAATTGGGTAGGTACATGAAAATAATACCATTGAACTGCTTTAATCATAAAAGCCAGAAGGTGTCCGGACACTGGAACTTTGTAATAAAACAATGTATGCCATTTGCCTTATTAGAATTATCATAAGATGCACTCTAGTTATAACGTACTATCGAACTGACCTGATGATGAAACCGTAAGGTTAGTTCGGAAAAGTAATTAATTACAGCAAAATAAAAGATTACAGCTAAATTTTCGAAGATTAAAACCGACATAGTTAGGAGAGATTGGTTAGTTTCTAGGAACAAAAATAAATAGCAAATGCCTCAAATATGATATTCCAACTATCGTATCTGTTATTGATTAAAGCAAAGGGCCCCTAACCATAGGCCTATGCCTTTTTAACCCTTTTACCTTTGACTTATTCCTGAAAACTAAGCAGTATTGCAAATATGCTGCACATGCTCTGTTGGCAATTTGAACGAGGTCCTAGACCTTGAAATGCGATATCATAATGCTGCTTTCTCTCTAGTGTATGTAAATTTTCCTATTACGTTTTTTTTTTATGTTTTACGATCGTGGAGCAGAAAAGCATACATCCTGTGAACAAGCATTGCCTACCTTAAACTGTTATAGCGGGTCAGGATAAAGCGAAGTGTTTTTTTTTAACTTCTTCTCAGGATAAGGAATGGGATAGGTACTATGAAGGAATAGGATATTATTATTTGCACACGCGTTCTTTAGCGGTTAAAAAGAAACTCAAAAACCAAAAAATCGGCCAAGAGCGTGTCGGGCCACGCTCAGTGTAGGGTTCCGTAGTTTCCCGTTCGTCACAATAAGTGTACCCACTTATGAGTTTAAAAAATGCTTGCATATACGATTATACTACAAACTTAGTCCAGAAATGATTTTGTAGAACCCTTTTGTCTTTTTTGTACAAAAACTGTTCTTTCCATCAAGTTCAAAATAATTTTCCTAGAAAGTCCGTATAAAGTTCTACTTTTCAGATTTTTTTCATATTTTCTAAACTTATGGTTCAAAAGTTAAATGTGTCCCCACATTGATTTTTACTTTTGGAGCGATTATTTCCGAAACTATTGACATTATCAAAAAATGATTTTAGTAAACCCCTATTCATTTTTAAATACCTATCCAACAATATATCACATGTTAGGGTTGAAATTTAAAAAAAAATCACTTCCCACTTTACATATAGGGGGGCTACCCTAATAAAACATTTTTTTCCAATTTTTATTTTACCACTTTGTCGGCGTAATTGATATACATATTGGTACCAAATTTCAACTTTCTAGTGCTAATGGTCACAGAGATTAAGCGAGGACGGACAGACAGACAGACGGACAGACAGACATGGCGAAACTATAAGGGCTCCTAGTTGACTACGGAACCCTAAAAAAAACATACATTCAGCCGAACATAGAACCTCCTCCTTTCCGAAGTCGGTTAAAAAAAATGATAAAAGCGAAACGATTACAAACTTACTTAGGTACATATTTACCAACTTCTATTAACCGCATTTTAGATACGTCAAGTATTTTAATAATGTTTAATGTGCAAAAATATATTAAATTAATTTGGTATAATTTTTAATACAATAATACGATAGTGAAACATAATTCTTCAATGGTCATTACATTTCGTGCTATGCACTAGGTCACCAACAGTACTCTAATATAGATCAGTCATTGTAGTCTATTTTACCGGGAAAAACTTTATAATTTACGAATGCAATAAAGAACGCTAATATACTGTACTTATTTTGGCTCGGATTTTTAAATAAAATAAATATAGTCCTGCTATTTTCTAGTATTTTATTGAAATATTTTTATTCTTGTCGGTCATAAGTAAAATTGCGGTAAAAGAAAACCATCGCTTCATTGAATGAAAACTGTTTAGTAATCGCACAATTGTAACCCAACGAAATACTTGTGTCGCAACAAGTAAAACTGGATGTTTTTAATATCGTGCGGTTTTGCTCACGCATGCGGGATTGCTCCGCACGCGTAACCCCCCGCAAATGTCCATTTCACACAAATATTTATTGTAATGCGTGAAATAAGTACGAGAGACGCGTTTTTTGCATTTTGATTTTTGCTGCATAAGGAGCAATCCAGCATGCATGATGAAATCCGCACGATATTAAAAACGCCTCTTTATTCTAACAATATACTCTTCTTTTCATCCTTCTAACATCAGATATACACTTTTTTTAAACAAGTTGGTAACCCAAGCTATATGCCGCGACCTCTATTAATAACGTAATATCAAACTATGTTATTAATAACAAACAAGCTATATTTAAGAAACGTAAAACCCAATCAGCAATCCGAGATGATGCGAGGACCATGGACCCAATGCGTCATAGTGACCATATACCAGTAGTCTAGGTGACCAAGCTTATGACGAGCTGATGGCCATTATAGCGGAGACAGAAAAACCCAATGCCCTGTGTTCTTGACACAAATATTCGTAAGGTATAATAAGACGTAATAGCCGACAAGACAAGGCTCTTGCATGAATTTACAATAGGCCAGATGTGACAGATGAAAAGAATTGCCAGGGGTAGTCTTTGTGGACGGTATAAGTGGGTATACAATTAAATTTAACAAATAAACCTACGTGATTATAGAGGGCTTTTAAGCAAAAAATGCCAAAAAAATATCCTTAGATAGTAACGGAAGTGCACATTGACATTGTAATTTGTCTGAAATATGTAAGAAGATAATAGAGTCAAATAATGAATTAGGAAGTAAGTAGTAGTGTAGTGTGTATTGGAGTAGTAGTGCATCAGTGAGTAGTAGAAGTTTGCACTAAACAACCTTTGCAAACTTTAACTTTAATCCTAACTCAATAGGCTTATAGTTTAGGCAGGTACAGTTAGGTAAAGATTACATATAAGTAGGAGTGTAAATAGGTAGATCTAGTTTAGATTTAGGTATAGCAACTGCTGTATTACACTGAAGTTGCTAGACTTAAGTGCCTAAATATTAGGTATATACATATGAATACTATCATACAAAAAATTTGTATGATAGTATTCATATGTATATACCTAAACATGAACATCTCACCCATGAATACACTCACTTCCTGGCGGAGTCTGTGTTTCCGGAAACTGCATCCTAGGGGTCTTTAAGTTAAAGTCTGACTCAATCCATCCAGAACGCAATAACTATTGATCCATAACGAAATATCTAATGATTTCCCACCCCAAGAAACTTCTTGTTTTATACATTCCCTGTATTTACATACCTGTGCACTTACATTATTTACGATTTATGGAGAACCTCTTTGAATTTCCGCCCGACGCATGACTCATATTGATTTAATTTTCAAATAATTATTTTGTAATGTAAGCAAATTAGCTTTTTTATGATAAAACATTCCAAAACGAAATTAAACTTTGATTAAGTAAATTGCCATTACCGTGAAAATAAAAAATAATATCGGAGACTTTTTTCATATTCCTTCGTCACTTAATTAACGCTTAGAACGTCAAGTATTAAGAAAATTTCTTCCACAAAGGTTTTTTACGGTAAACGTTACTTGGGACAAAGGAAAATTAGGAGCATTGGAGAACAAAGCGAAGAGGCCGACCACAAAATAAGCGAAGAGATTCTACCACTGGACTCTGATATAGTGAATTATTTGTTTTAGAAAAATTTTACTTTTCGCAAACTCATAAAGTTGTAATCTTAAAAATAAATCAGCTGTCATATCATTCAAACGCGAGGAAAACCTTCCGAAAGCTTTATACAGACTGAGCAAATGAATAACATTGTAAAATCTACGTATATATTTGGTTTTCACCAAGGTTTACCGTCAAAAACTTGACCAATGCAAAATGTAAGTTATTGAAGTGACTACTTTTAGACTACCGCAGATAGAATGACATCAAAGGAACTAGTAGACCTTGATAACTCCTTATTCGAAAACAAGTTGAAACATAACCGTAATAATTTTGATCTAAAGGCATTTAAAAAAAAACCGGATTAGGTACACGCATAAATTTTATAAAACTTACTTTTTTATTTCATTGTTTTTTGCACCATTCTTCTTTTTTTTTGAAGTTGGAAACCACTTCTTCTGCTCTAGGATAGAGTGAGAAGGCATGTTAGACTGTTATTGACTAAAAACCCACCCGTGTTCCTGCAGTAGCCTTTTTTTTTGGTGGGGAAAATCATCCAGTGACAACTCCCGCTCTTGGGCGGAGCGGGAGATAGTGTCAGACTCTTACTGACTAAAAAACCCACCCCGTCCCTTCAAACCTTCATACCGGGGCTCGAATTCCCTTTCGGATAACCCTAGCCCCAGTAGGTTTCGACCCGGCTGGGCCCCTACCGTTGCTGACAACTCCTTGAGGCGCGCGGGAACAGTGCGCGCCGTCGACGACTTGGGCTCCGGACAGTTACCGGACGGCCGGACAGCGAGCTATCTATTGCTCACTGTCCGCAAGCCCGCGCCTACGGTGGCTGAAAATCGGAATCGGAATCCCGGCGACGGCAAGAGCGCCGTTGCCTGATGCGGTCGGCCTCCTCCTTAGCGAGCATTACTGCTTCACAGAAGTCGGCGACCGCCTGCCACTCCTCCTCGCTCCGGACCATGGCCTCAACCAAGGCCCGGCGCGAGAGGTCTCCGCCGCCGATCGCTTCCTGCAGTAGCCCCTTTACGTTTCAGGATCACAGTAACTCTTTCGAACATTCCCGCAGCCCATTCCCCTAAACTCATATTCGTAGTAAGCTTTATGTGGAAAACGTTGAAGGCGAAGTGATAAGTTATGCTATCCAATACATGATCTTAGCGAAACCACTTTAAGCTCGCAACAGCAACCAATGCAGAAATAAAGGAATAAAATAGAATAAACTTTATTGTACACCAAAATAGTAACAAATTCACAGAAACTTAAATCTATGGGAACAATAGCGGGTGATTTATTTGATATAGAGTTAGAAAAAAAAAATCTCGAAAAAAAAAAACAGTAAAAACCCAAGACCGAGAAATTCTTAAACCATAGGAAACGTCAGATCGAGTTCTTGAATACATAGTAGTTATGAATGTTGATCGCAGAGCGAAATATAATTGGGGCAAGCGAATAAAATTAAAAGTCCCAACGAAGACTCCCCACGAACTCGCCAAGATAATTGGTCGCGAAAGCAGAAAAACAAGATAAAATTAATGTGCCACCATCAAAACACTTCAGCATTTCTTAATTAAGCACCCACTTAGGACGCTTTGTTTGTTATACAGAGCTGGGGATGCGTTTCACTTTAATATATTTAGTGGGTGGTGAAAGTGACAAAGGTTGTGTTCTATGAACAATGAAATGGTATCCTCATGCTTTTTGTCGTGAGCAGGAAAACCAATACGTACCATCTTTATTCTTTGCATCGTACAAAGAAAACTTTACCCCTTTATAATACTGAATACCTATAGTCGGTTTCGGAAAATCGATACTAGGAAATGTTTGTTTACTGACCAGTAATCCTCAAAGCTTATCTCATAATAAAGCTAGGATTAAGTAAGCTTTAAAAATTCGTTAGATAGAAGGTGATTTAAAATCAAACCATATTTAATTTCAATAGAAAATTAAAGTTACCATACCGTAATCAACGTAGGTAAAAGATAAAATTTATTACAAGAAAAGGAACGCTTATTTCGGTCTGTACGTAAAAGGTTTTTTATGTACCCATTGAACTATTACGACTCTACGGTATTTATTTATTTATTTATATATTCTTTATTGCACATCAATTTTACAAAAAGAAACCATATAATAAAAAACACTCAATTGGCGGCCTTATCGCACCAGGCGATTTCTTCACAGGCAACCTAGAATAGAAGGCAGCTAGGTATTATTTCAAATAGAAGAATATCTATTGAATTAACACACATACAACAATAATGTAACAACTACTAATGACCATGCCTCACATTTATAACAAACAAAGGCTATGAAAAAAAAGTATATTTTCGTAACAGTGAGGGTTTCAAATAAATTAGGACATTCCTATTCAGAAAAGAAACTGTCTACCAAAGCCAGTGCCTAATATCTTTCTTTTGAATATTTAATTAGGCGACGCATTAATCTAACGTCTCAAAAGAATTAACGCTACTTAAAACTTTTGACAGTGGCCGCCATTAAACGCGGATACTTATTAAACGGCTTTTACAGGCTTATAAGATCCTTAGGTGTAAGAAATTTAAAAAATTGCACTAGGTAAAGGCATTTGGTTTTATTCATTATTGGCGACTCACCAATTATTGGTGTCGGTGTTTATAGAGATGACCTAGCTTGTTATCGCATATTCAAGTTAAAAACCTTTATGTAAACCTTCCAGAATAATACGCTAAAATCTCTGAGCAGAGCAGTTTTTGCATCAAAACCCGTTGCAATGGAGAAGATTCACACTCACCACAGCCGAGGAATATGAATTGCCACGAATTTTGTTTATTCATTTAAATATTCATATAGGTATAAATTACGTCAAATCAAATCAATCCCGCTCAATATTTACTTACCGTTAGGTAATACCCGGAGCAAAACAAGTACATAATGGGTTCTTAAGGAAAGTGGTGACTTCTCTTTCTTGTTTAGTGATAAGTTTACATTCGGATAATCAACATAATTAATTATACTCCTTGTTTAAATCTGAGGATAAGACGATTAATACAATTTTTTACTAAGAAAACGATAAATCTTTAATGCGTAACGACAATTAATCCTGTTTGATACCTTATGCTAATAGGTACCTATACTAAAATTTGTTTTCCGTTTTCCATTTAAAAGTAGGTAGGTAATAATCTCGTAGAATTATAAATTCTTCAATATTTTAAAAAGCTTGAAACTAAAAACAATTGTTTTTAGTTTGCTTATTTAAGTGTTTAGTTTACCTGAAAACTACTTTAGAACAACAAGATTGTAACAGCCGTATCGATAACATCAATAGATATAAATATTTGTGCCGTGCGAAAATCGAACCCGCGACTCACGAAGCAACAGCCATTAGCTCAACCACTGCGCCAACTGTGCCGTTGTTAAGATATTTCTTATAGTGTTAAAAAGTTAGCTGTTCTGTTCAATAGCTATTATAATAGTCAGCTGTTCTGTTTAAAATTAGTTAGTTCTTTGTTTCCTTTGAATACGTTCAGTACGGAATGCGGTATAATACGCCTCTTACGTGTCATCTTTGCGATGTGGCGAAGAAAATCAGCATTCTTTGCCATGTGGAGGCCGTAACTTCAATTTGGTTTAATTAGAAAGAAGACGAATATATAGGCGACCTATGATGCCTACTAAAACAATGCAGTGGTATATATACTCTAATAGGGGGTCACTTTGACCTCGTACCACATATAGCAAAAAAAAAAGTTTTAGTTTCTTAGACGCTACGGGGTCTAAGAATAAGCTCCTTACCATAATTATAGTTTTCAACGCTAGGGGCGTTTAAACCGCTAGAAAGGGAATATTTAAAAAAAATAGTCCCGTTGTGAACGTGCTACGAACAAGCAGGTTATTTTCCATGTAGAGTTTTTACACCAGGCAAAAAAATGCAAAATTAGTAGCTTTTCAACCATGATATGCAGATGCTCAAGAACAATCCAAAAGTTAAAAAAAACTGGGCAAGTGCGAGTCGCACTAGCGCTTTGTACGCGCCGTACAAACTTACCCATGTAAATAGTTCATTTCTGGAATGGAGTCTCGGAGGAATTTACCGAATCGCAAAAAAAAAATTGTGACGTAACAACAAATTTTCAGTTTTCAGATTTATTCTTGTGCTATAAGACCTTGCTTATGTCAAATTTCAGGATTCTGGGTCAACGGGAAGTTGGATGAATTTTGATTTCCTGAAGTGTGTCGAAAAATAAGTTTTTTGCCACATAAACCGAAGTATCTTTTTCTCGTTAACTTACAAGTTTGATTTTTTTTACAGCTTCAAGAGTCCCCAGACCTAAGTATAATATGTATATTAATAATATTATATATTAGCTGTGCAATAAAAAAAAATACCTTCCATCCTTTCCTGCGAAAAATTCTAGGATTACAAACCTGCATGCCTGCTATTGCTAACAAGATAATGATGACGGGATGAGCTCACCTCCTACCGAACAACAAGACGACAAATCTTCGCTATGTGATTTTTTATACAATATTATTTTTTGTTCAGTATAGTATGTTCAGAATCAGTAACTGAATGAATTCTAATAGTTTTTACACCATGTTATATTTTTTCCCAAGTTGGACACCACCGACACTATGTACAACACAGGTCACGGTAGGTTATTGCGGGCATTAGGCGCCAGCAAAAAGCTGGGTGCAATTTGCAACCAACCCCTCAGTCTTCGGATGGTCCGGTGACTATGTATTTTTGCTGACTTATCAAACTTATAACTTTCTGATTCTTTTATGGTAAAGTTATGAAATTTCTAACATAGATTCTTTACATAAAAATACTAGACACGTGTTTCGGGTTTCGCATATTCTAAAACTAATGTAGAAATTGACTAGCTACATATTTTTTCATATACAGGGTGTAAGGGACAGCCCTCCACAAACTTTAAGGGCTTGCTCAGTAGACGAAACTGAACAACCTTCCACAAAAAAAGAAATCGGCCTCTCCATACAAACTGACCAATCAAGTTTATAATTTTGTATGGTGAGGCGGATTTTTATTTTCGTTTCCTGAAAAAAATTTTGTGGAAGGTTGTTCAGTTTCGTCTAGTGAGCAAGCCCTTAAAGTTTGTGGAGGGCTGTCCCTTACACCCTTTATACTAGTTTTGTACAAAACTTAACTACAACATCAACCAACACGACTTTCAAAACCTGCTTCAAAGACTTATTACCTCATAAAACAGAACAATACATAGGTACAACGTACAGAATTTCCGAGTTTTTTGCTTTACTTAACCAGGAGCGCCCGGATGAACCTAAATGTGTTCTTTGTCTACCCGGACCTAGACTAGCAAACGTGTGACCATATCAAAAATAGTTTGGGAAAAGTCCCGGAAAATCATGTTAGTTCATTATAGTGATAATTTTAATTCCTCATAATTATAGCTGTTTGAATATCAGATGTTACAAGTAGATGATATCTGATATCATAAACATTGAACAACAAAGCTGTTCGTAACAATTAATTTAAGTTATAAGAAGATCGTTAACAAAGCAGCTTTTGAAGCAATAATCATCATCACCATCGTCATCATATCAGCCGAAAGACGTCCACTGTTGGACATAGGCCTCCCCCAAGCGTCACCATACGACCGGTCCTGTGGGTCACGCATCCATCGGATTCCCGCGACCCACGCAGCCAGGCCATCGGTCTACCTTGTTGGAAGGCCTGCAACAAGGTAGACCGATAACCTGGCTGTGTGGGTGATAACCTGGTCAGAAACACTAATACATATAGCAAATTAATAGTACATTGTTACACTAGGGGTGAAAGTAACTCATTTCGTCCCGAGAAGGAGTTGGCGGGCGAGCGTAGCGAGGTCGCTAATTCGAGGGGTTAAATGGGTTACTTTTACCCCGAGGTAAACACTGTGCTTTTCATTACGAATACGAGGAAACTAAAAATAAAATAAAAAGTTTGCAAAACCTGAGTCGTCGTACCTATGATTTTAAGTAGCTATCTTTCTTCTGGTTTAGGCGGTAAAAGGTATTCCACTACTGTTTTAGTCTCTTCTCTTATGAAATTAGGCGTTAAATCACTATTTTAATCTGATAAACATAACGTGTTAATACAAATCTCTGTTGTACGGAAACGTAAACAAAACTCGAAAAAACCAACGACTGATTGCCATTTTCCCGCCATTTTGTTTTTTTTTCTGCAGCCGGTCAGCTATTCAGCCTCATTAATGAAAAATTAGAAATTAATTGTAATCTTTTAAAAATAAAGTATTTTAAAGAAATAGTTAAACAAATAAATCACTTAAAATATAACATTATTTAATTAATACTTGTCTTTAAGTTATTTCAATTTTATATCGCGCTGTGATTGACTGGCTGTATGGAAAATCGGAACATGGTTCAATAGAAATGTGAAGATAGAACTAGTTTTTTTTTTTAATAATTTGACAACTGTCAGCTGTAAAGTAAAACTCCCTAGGGATGAAAAGTATCACTTTCAGCCCGCTCCTCAGGCAACTTCAGACCTACTTTCAGAGTATGAGCAATGAAAAATAGTATATTCATGCTTAGATCGAAAAGAGTAACATATAATAGTATATTCATGCTTAGATCGAAAAGAGTAACATATAAAGTAAAAAAAGTTATCGTTTAAATTAAAGACAAGGGTTTTTTAACCCTACCATGGAGTGTCCCGGGCAAAAATTAAAAAACAACTTTCGAAGCACCTATCGCAAATTAAAACAGTACGTCTATTTTTAGATCGAAAAGAGTGACATATAAAATAAGAAAAGTCATCCTTTAAATTATCGACAAGGGTTTTGTAACCCTACCATGGAGTGTCCCGGGCAAAAATCAAAAAACAACTTTCGAAGCACCTATCGCAAATTAAAACAGTACCGTCTATGTTTAAATCGAAAAGAGTAACATAAAAAGTAAGAAAAGTTATCTTTTAAATTATCGACAAGGGTTTTGTAACCCTACCATGGAGTGTCCCGGGCAAAAATCAAAAAACAACTTTCGAAGCACCTATCGCAAATTAAAACAGTACGTCTATGTTTAAATCGAAAAGAGTAACATAAAAAGTAAGAAAAGTTATCTTTTAAATTATCGACAAGGGTATTGTAACCCTACCATGGAGTGTCCCGGGCAAAAATCAAAAAGCATCTTTCGAAGCACTTATCGCAAATTAAAACTGTACGTCAATGTTTAGATCGAAAAGAGTAAAATATAAAGTAAGAAAAGTTATCCTTTAAATTATCGACAAGGGTTTTGTAACCCTACCATGGAGTGTCCCGGGCAAAAATCAAGGGAGCAAACGAACAATGGGCTCGTAGATGGCGCATTTCCTCCGCGGGAACTAATTAAGAGGATTCTATTCAGGTAATAGTTCCGTTTCTATAGTATCTACGTATGTATTCACGTATTCAGTGGTTCGTTCCACTTTGTTACCTCTTCCTGAGGCCAATCAGTCGTAAATGTAATTGTGGTGAACGTATTGTTTCGATTACGCTAGGTAAAGTAAGATTAAAGACAATTATCACTGTGAAGAACTTTTCAGTTTCCCTATTTATTATTACTAAACTAATAAGCAACTATTAGCATAAGGCCTGGAATGCACACATGTAGTGTATGTAATGAATATACAAATTAGGGTGTCGTCATAGCCCTATAATAATACTATTAACCTTTCGTATGCCGTAATTAGAGACACAATTAAAAGTTGAGCGCTTGAACTTGTCCTTGGAGGCAGTCTCCGAATCGGGCGATGCCAATTTGGTCAGGTTCAATGCTGCAAAAACCCAGGCGGGTCTATTTTCCGCTAAAATGAGCCAATTCAGCCCCGCTCCAACTTTCCGGGGTGTAAACGTGCCGATAACCGACCGAGACTCTTGACCTTCTTGGTGTTACGCTGACATCAACACTCACCTTTGGGCCATCATCATCATCATCATTTCAGCCGACAGACGTCCACTGCTGGACATAGGCCTCCCCCAAGCGTCGCCACAACGAACGATCATGTGCGTCCCGCATTCATCGGATTCCCGCTACCTTCACCAGGTCGTCAGTCCACCTTGTAGGAGGCCTTCCGGTACGCGGTCGCCACTCCAGAACCTTTCGGCCCCAACGGCCATCTGTTCTGCGAGCAATGTGCCCTGCCCATTGCCACTTAAGTTTGGCGATTCTTTGTGCTATGTCGGCAACCTTGGTTCTCCTGCGGATATCTTCATTTCTGATTCGATCACGCAAGGAAACTCCGAGCATAGCCCTTTCCATTGCTCTTTGGGTGACTTTAAGCCTTTTGATGAGGCCCATTGTGAGCGACCACGTTTCGGATCCATATGTCATCACTGGCAACACACACTGGTCATAGACTTTTGTCTTGAGACACTGTGGTATGTTGGATTAGAAGATACCGCGTAGCTTCCCGAACGCTGCCCAGCCGAGTCGGATTCGACGGCAAAAGCTCAACTGGCTACAAAAAAGCTGGGAATCCTCGCAAAGGTCAGACAGTACTTCACGCCGGAACAACTGCTCAAACTTTATCAAGCGCAAATTCGATCGTGTATGGAGTATTGCTCTCATCTTTGGGACGGATCTGCCCGATACCAGCTTGATGCACCTTTTTTTTTATGGTGGGAAAAAATCATGCATTGACATCCCCCGCTCTTGGGCGGAGCGGGAGATAGTGTCAGACTCTTACTGACTAAAAGACCCACCCCGTTCCTTGAGGCAATTGAGAGGCGAGCCAGAAGGATAATTGGCGATGATACATTCGTCGAGTCGAGGCTCCAAAGTCTTGAGTATCGACGCCGAGTTGCTAGCCTGTCGGTTTTCTACCGGTTGCATTTCGGGGAGTGTGCGTTTGCATTGCATAACCTAATTCTACTAATTCTAATTGACTACCAGACGTACGGCGATGCGCCACCGATACATGGTGAACATCCCACCCACACGCACAAAACGTTTAGGGAACACATTCATTGTGCGTGCAGCTAAGGAGTGGAATTCCTTGCCGGAGTCTGTGTGATAGCTACCACCCTGGAATCTTTAAGTCGAGAGTGAATAGGTTTCTTCTAGGTAAGCGCGTTCCATCGTCGACCGCATCGACGCTTTCCATCAGGTGAGATGGTCGTCAAGCGTGAAACTATCAACAATAAAAAAAAATGTGTAAAACTAATCTATGAAAGAACTCTGAAAATCTACTATTTTACGTGAACTTTAGCCTTCCATAATGTACTCATATATTAACATATAAAAAAGTACGAACAATAGAAGCGTTGCACATTTAATCGAGATTCTGAATGACGACCATTTTTCTGAAAAACCTCCTGGAACAGGTTTTATGAAATATTCGAGTAAATCACGGAATCACCGAATGCTAACAGAGTTTTCAGGCGTTTTCTCTCTTTTTTTACATTCATCAAACATCACGTTGGATTGCGTTATATGAAGCAACAAGCTTTTAAATCATGCTCGATGTTGACGATAGGCGAGTGAAGAAGGACTCTCTCAAAAAAACCTATTCAAAGTAGTGATTATTTTGCTTTTCTTTTATTTTTGTTTACTATTATTTTGTTGGTCTCTTTCGATCTCGAGTCGGCCGGCGTCGCACAGATTATATTATTATGCTTGTTTTAATAGACAACCTAGACAACAAAGTTGTCTATGGTTTATGTCAGTTAAGCCTGGTCCATACTTGACCTGATAAGGCAACTAATGTTTCTTTTTTTTTTTTTTTTTTTAGTAATTATTTGTGACTATACGGGCAGAATAAACATGTTTTCTTTCTTTCTTCTTTCTTTCTAGACTTAGTACGCACAGGGCAACTGAACAACACAGATGTGGTTTTAGTTTGTAGAAGTCTGACACGTCTAGACTCCACCCAGACTAGGAGTAGAAGTCACTGGATGGTTTCCCACCCTAAAAAAAACCTTTAGTGTCGCCCCACATGGCGGCCACAAGCCACTTGAGCCTGTGGCTGCTACTTTTTTGTATATTATATGTATAATGGACTCTGTCGAAGAAGGCTTATAAACGCGAGAGTGGCGTGTGACAGCGTTTTGTATCGGCGTTTAGTGAGCACAAGAAGCGAGCAGCGGCGTTTTGGGGCGTGTGGCGGCTTCCGGCGTCAACCGTGTACGGCGAGTCCATATAAAATGTATGAAACCTACAAGAAATATGCTGGTAGCGGCGTTTTGTGGTTGTGGCCCGCAAAGCAAAGAACTCTACCCTTAAATAGTCATCTACAAGAATATAGACATCTACAAGTTTCTTTTCTTGTCTGCCTTGATATTGAATTTGCAAATCGCAACATTTAAAAAAATCGACTTCACTACACAAAACTCTAAAACATTCAAAATAACTAACTTTTACAATTTTAAACATCATAGTATTGCCAGAAGGTCATGGCAATTCGGATGGTGCGGGGGTACCGCACGATTTCCTGCGAAGCGGCGAGCCTTCTGGCTGGCCTACCACCGTGGGATCTGGAGGCAACAGTCCTTGCACACATGCACGACATGCGCGTGGAGATGCAACGCCGGGGTGAAAGTCCTCTGCCGCGACAGGTCACGGCATGGCGGACAGAGCTCCGGCGGAATCTCATGGTGGAATGGCGTCAGCGACTATCGCAACCCCGTCATGGGCACGCCACAATTATGGCGATAAGTCCCCTCTTTGAGGCGTGGCTGGAAAGACCTCACGGCGTCCTTACCTTCCGCATGACACAGGTCCTCACCGGAAATGGCAAGTTCGGGAGGTTCCTGTTCCGAATTAAAGCGGAAGTGACGCCCGGGTGTCGCCACTGTGTGGAACGCCCGGAGGACACGGTGGAGCACACAATCGCAGTGTGCCCTGCTTGGGCGGAGCATCGCCGTGCCCTCGTGGGGGTGATCGGCGGCGGAGACCTCTCGCGCCGGGCCTTGGTCGAGGCCATGGTCCGGAGCGAGGAGGAGTGGCAGGCGGTCGCCGACTTCTGCGAAGCAGTAATGCTCGCTAAGGAGGAGGCCGACCGCATCAGACAACGGCGCTCTCGCCGCCGCCGCCGGGATTCCGATCCCGATTTCCAGCCACCATAGGCGCGGGCTTGCGGACAGTGAGCAATGGGTAGCTCGCTGTCCGGCCGTCCGGTAACCGTCCGGACCAAGCCCAAGTCGTCGACGGCGCGCGCTGTTCCCGCGCGCCTCAAGGAGTTGTCAGCAACAGCAGGGGCCCAGCCGGGTCGAAGCCTACTGGGGCCAGGGTTATCCGAAAGGGCGCTCGAGCCCCGGTATGAGGGCTTGAAGGAACGGGATGGGTTTTTTAGTCAGTAAGAGTCTGACACTATCTCCCGCTCCGCCCAAGAGCGGGGGTTGTCATAAGATGATTTTTCCCATCGAAAAAAAAATAAAAAAAACATCATAGTATTTTTTTTTGTATTGAATTCGACTCTTATATTAACCAACCAGCAGTTGCAATGTTCAATGGAAATTACCTACCTCTAAACAGGGGATTTTCTTATCCCATTATTACAATTATTTTATTGTTGTGTAAACGGCATGTTAAAAGTAATATTTATTGAGGCAATAGTGTTTGCAACAGTACCAATTAAATCAATAAATTGTTTATCAATATCATCGATCAAATATCGATTTATTCCTGATTATCTCAGATGATAACGATCTACTATCATAACTGTTGTTCTACCTACATGCAAATTGCGCAACTCAACGTCATAGCTATGTGGACTCTGTCATGAAGGTTCTATTATTGATAATATTATTTTAATAATCTTTTATCGTGTTTATGATACCTACTTATGCGTAAAATTCGTTATTTTTTAAATTATTTACCAAAAAAACGAAATAATGTTTTGGATTTACGTAGGTAAAATTTTATAAAATCACAAATAACTTTCACATACGCAGCGTAGAACATTCAAACTCTTTTATTTTATTTTTTTGCAATTCAGCAATCAAATATTTTCAAATAGTATATTTTGATGGAAGGAGGTAATATTTGTCATTGTAGTTGCAGCACACCCGACTCGAAGGTGAGGTTGCCGTCGCGCCAAGAAAAACAGATTTCATAAATGTAGGATCGTATGATACGACGTTTTTCAACACATATACTCCAAATAATGAGCAAACCTTTATAAACATTATGTTTAGTGACAAAAAACTTGAAAAATGGTTTCAGGACTTTGTTATGCGGCCTCTAGCCGCGCGCCGCCAGCCTGATACAATAAATATAAAAATTGTAGCAGGGGCTAGTTGACGCACCTTTCTGCATTAGTGCTACATTGTAAACCTAAAAGTGATAGGAGCGGGTTTTCGTTTTCAGGGTGATGAGTGTGTTGTAAAATGACATTTGAGTGTACCTTTCAATGACATTGGTTTAAACTAAAACTCCCATGTAAGTATATAGTAAAATATATAACACCAATAGATAAAAGAAATCAGCTGAGGTCCGGATACCCAAAGGACCGCAGTACCTACACCTTGCCATCCTGTATTAAGGTATCGTAGTACCGATTACGGCATTTTATTACCTCGGCGCTATTAAACCACTTTATTAAGGCTTTCAGAAACTCCAAAAATGACAAGCAATTGAGAAATATGCGTAGAATATTAGAAACATAGTATTCAAGTATATGACTTAAGAAATCATTGGTTGTTAATCATTTAGCCACTTGCGTTGGGTTGGTCCAACGAGTTTTTGTTTCCTATTCACCGGGGTCGTGAGTTTGCGCCTGGGTAAGTATTCCATCTCATTTAACTCTTCAATCCCCACAGGCGACAAAAGAGCTGACGAAATGAAGTATATTTGGTCTGGCGGAATGAACGATAGAGTGTTTGTCGGATTTATCCGACGTTATCATATCAACTAAGTACATTGGTGCTCAGGAATGGTCGAAAGAGTTAGCGTAGCCATGGAATGCAAAGGGAAACAGGAGGATCATTTGTAGGGGATTAGCCTGTAAACTTCTGACACATCCTCCTGCTACATCCAGAGCTGGAGAAGTTATTTGATTATTTCTTCTATAAAAAAAAAGTTTAATGACGAACTGTTTATTTGAATTAAAATTCATCCCACACCACCATTAAATTTTTAAACAAAAGTTGTGGCGCATGCACTCTCGCTTTACTCATAGGGAGTTTAATTTAGGACAAGTATATTAGTATAAACCTATGTATATAATAATAATAGAGTTTTACCCACCAAGCATCATGATTTAAGTAAATGATATTTTCAATTTCTTAATCTCCCTTTGTTAACAACAACAATAAACCGATTTATTAGATGGTAAAATCGTCATTACTTTCCCGGATACGATGAAACAAATTCAAAACGTCTAAATTGATAATATTTTACGTTAACAATTTTATTTGGAAGGAATGTACGATAGTAAAACTATGTATATTAAGGTTTTAAATAGATTAAACAAATCTGTTTGATTGGTTGGCCCAAATAAAATATTTCCTCCTATAAAATCTATTTAATCCAGTTTTCCAGGAACTTTTGTAATGTTTATAAGTCAATATCTAAGCTATCTTACTCGTAATTACGATACTGTTGTGTCAGTTTAGAATTGATATACTAGCAGCAACTGCTGACAAGTTCAAAAAAAATGTGAATAAATATTTATTTATTTGTGTGTAAATATTTTTTTTTCTTATTTATAGTGCAAATAGTCATTTAATGTACCCATAATGTCTTAATTTGAAAGATACTAACTTAGAGATTTATTTTAGGACAATTATTTATAGTATTAAAATCTCGGAAAATCGAAGTTTTAATAGTTTTTTTATTTAAACCTTGTCCAGTTTTTGCATAATGTAATGTCCACTTCGACACGTTTTCCTATTAATAATAATGTATAAAGTCACGTACTTTTCAATGCAAGCAGTCTGCGGTAGGTGGCGCACGCGCACCCAACCTCCATTACTCACAGGGCCATGATAAACATTCGAATTTTATTGGACCTTTTATTTCACAATGGGTAGATATCCTTCATCATCGCTATGCAACTTATCACCGCATATTACATATGTTTACACTCAATTCAATATTTTCAGATTCTTATTCCACATTCGAAACCAACAACACTGACTGGATTTTGCATTGAGATAGGAACTCGTTACTAATAATACCTTTTTTTTTATTGTTGATAGGTTCGCGCTTGACCGCTATCTCACCTGATGGGAAGCGACGATGCGGTCGACGATGGAACGCGCTTACCTAAAAGAAACCTATTCACTCTCGACTTAAAGATTCCCGGGTTGTAGCTATCAGGAAACACAGACTCCGGCAAGGAATTCCACTCCCTAGCCGCACGCACAATGAATGTGTTCCCAAAACGTTTTGTGCGTGTTGGTGGGATATCCACCATATACCGGTGGCGCATAGCCGTACGTCTGGTAGTCCGATGATGAAACGGGCTAGGCGGAATTAGGTTATGCAATTCCGACGCACACTCCCCGAAATGCAACCGGTAGAAAACCGACAGGCTAGCAACTCTGCGTCGATGCTCAAGACTAAAAACAAACTTTAAAAGAATTGGCTAGTCACAACTTAATGACTGATCGAAAACAAATTTGGTTTGGTCCAGAATATACTCTTCAAGGTGGACCGATGACCTGGTGAAGGTTGCGGGAATCCAATGGATGCGAGACGCATATGATCGTGCATTGTGGCGACACTTAGGGGAGGCCTATGTCCAAAAGAGAACGTCTATAGGCTGAAGTGATGATGATACTCTTCAAAATGAAATCTTGAGAAATGAGCATAAACAAAATGCGTTCTCCTACAGCAACTACGAGGAAGAAAAAACTAGAACTGGTACGCGGGCCCCATAACGCAACCCCAATATTTTTATGTTATGGGGCAAACCCCATGGCCAATTAGCATAAAATTTGTTATGTAATTTTTGGTCAATTGGGTCACAAATATAACCTGCCTTGTAGGTATGAAACAACACTTAGTGATTGGCCTTAAGACGGATTTGGTAGTACTGAATAGGTTAATAAAGCTGAATCAGAAAAGGAGGTAAGTACCTACGAGTATATTTCTTGAGTCACCTTTACAAATCATCATGATTTCATGATTACTAGATTCGTAAGCAATACCTACATAATGATAAAAGAACAATTTTTTTAAATTAGACCTTTCTCATCATCATTGATTATCCGAATTCTCGAATAAAAATACTAACTTTAATTAAATAAAGCAATAATTGTTGTCAATTTTATTCTCTAATATGGGTTTTTACCTGAAATAAATGTTTTTTTTTTTTAATAAGCTGTATCAGAGATTGCATCACTGCTTACCATCGGGTGAGATCGCAATCAAGCACTGCTTTAAATCAATAAAACAAAAAACGAGAATTGCATGTTTATTCAAACAAACGCAACAGAATTTGCAAGGTCGTGAAATCATTGAAATATTTTCGATAAGTTGTTGCATATTATTATGATAAAAAAGAAAATTCTAAGAAATCATGACATAAAAATGATTATCTCATATTAGACCTTAACCTCAAAGGATATTAGGTAATGCGGGTAATGACATCTAAATCTAAGTAATTTATATGAGGAAGCAACGTGCAAAGTTTTCAAATGAAACCGGTATCGGCATCAAGTGTTTTATAATATCTACATTTTATAATATGCTTGTAAAATTAGTATTTTGGAGTATACACAACTAGATTTTACGGTCCTGTGACCAATGTTATCGTTGATAGGTAATTGTAATCGCGATATCCATAACAGCTTAATAAAGATTCCTAGAAACGCGAGTTAACACGAATAATCCCACTTAACGTTGTAAATACGCAAATGTTTTTGATATTATTGTTATTTAATTACGACTCAGCATATTAGAGATCCGTGGGTTTAAGAAACTGTAATTTTTTAAATGTATTTTATATTACATACGAATGTAAGTTTTTGTAATACATGTTGGAAAAGTAACTTAGTTCCATTGTAGGTATGCTTTACTCGCATAATTTTTTAAACTATTTTATAGCGAAAATCGTAATTTTATAAACATTATTTTACACGAGACTATACACACCAAAGAATTGATTGCCAACGTAAAGCAACGTAGGTCTGTCGGTCGATGGTTGACGATCTTAACGTACCAAAACAACTTCGTACCTTGGAAAGCACGTCAAACCGCTGATCCAGGTCATTTATAGAACTTTGACAGTCGTTACGGAGAGCCTGAAACCCGGAAATCTTTTAGACTAACTACTCAATTACTGGGTTGTGAATGTTTTTTTTTTCTCGCTCTTGGGCGAAGTGGGAGATAGTGTCAGACTCTTACTGACTAAAAAACCCATCCCGTTCCTTCAAGCCTTCATACCGGGGCTCGAGCGCCCTTTCGGATAACCCTGGCCCCAGGAGGCTTCGACCCGGCTGGGCCCCTGCTGTTGCTGACAACTCCTTGAGGCGCGACTTGGGCTTGGTCCGGACATTTACCGGACGGCCGGACAGCGAGCTACCCATCAGAGAATCGCTTCATGTAAAATACCTACTGGTATTCAGCTGAATCAAGTTAGACTAGAATCCGGTTCCAACATAATTGGGAAAAGACTAAACAGATTACTTACTAGTTGGCTGTTGAACATTGAGAGTGAGAAAACGTGTCGGACTTTTACTGTCTCAAACCCAGCTATGTTCCTTCATTTGCTCCTTGTGTGGCTCGTTTAAGAGTACCTGCTGTTGGTACAGATATATAGATAATATTTTGTTGCCTATAAAGATGAAAGAAAACTCCCTGAACAAATGTAAAAGGTAAGGTTGAAAGCTATAAAACATGTTATTTTAGAGTAACAACCGGAAAAGTGTGATTTACAAGCACAATGGGGATAGATTGCAGTAACAATAAAATTGGCACGCCATACGCTGAAAAATCTTTATAGATATTTTTTTACTATTCCGATTTTTTTAAAGCTCCAAAGATTTGTAAATAAACACCTAGGTACCGCTTGATTAGTAAAGTCTAATTTTACAACTAAATAAGTAGCTTAAATTAAAATCTAGCCTGGCTCTCTAAATTACGAGAGACAGTATAAATTATTTTGTGAATTTCCTTAGTTTTTTAGCAAAGTTTCATTTTTTTATGACTTCAATCAGTGACAGTAGGATCCAAAATAGGTCCTAGCGTCTTGATTTCAGCTGTAACTATATAATATAGAAATTAAACATGGTGTTTGTAATGACACTATGAATATTGAATAGGTACTCTTTACCCGATAAGAATTAAGCTGTTAATTGCGCTAACTAATCCGGTGACCGGAGCCCGGTTGCGGCAGCCAATCACAAGCGCCTCCAATATGTCATGATACGTCGGATTGGCTGTCCGGTCTGTTATCGCCTTTTAGTTAATCACCTTTATTTTTCTATGATATACGGACCTTCTGTGTGTTTTAAGAAACATCCCGATTTACCTAAATTCAAAATCAGACGACTGGGTTATTAAAAAGTTCTTGGCTTAGAAAAAAAATTGATAGGAATTAAATAATGTATAGTACCTTTGTACTCTTTTATCTGTATTTGTCCATTTCATTTATAAGTGTTTGTGTGTGTACATAAATGAATAAATAAATAAATAATGTAAATAAATAACGTTTCCCACAGACTTGTCCAACATTTTATTTCTCGAAAAAGCGTTAAATAGAGCGTCTATTATTGATACGAAAACGGGCATTGAGACTTAAAAATACTACTCAATTCAATACATGATACTAAAATGTCACATCGTGTGAGCCTTAGCCAAAATAGCCTTCGAATGGTTGTCATAAAAATAGAAAATTACGTCGTCGTGAAAAGCCTTAGCGGAGACTACATCGCCAGGAAGATTTCTTTATGAAAGATTGCTTCACAATAACGAAGATATTCAGAGCATATCACTGGCTTTTAGGCAACTGAAAGACGAAACATAAATTCTAAAAATATAAAGTATTTTGGAGAAATTTAAAATTTGTTTCAATAAAGAACATTTTTAAGTATTGAAAAGAATCCACATATCAAATTGAAATTGGTATTGATTAGATCTGTGTTAGATTATGTGTTTATCGTTTTTCTTGTAAAGGGTTTACCCTCGAGGTCGACTGGAGCTGTCATTTAATTTTATTATTATGATGATAAGTAAATGGATGAAAGATTAGCTGCCGTTTAGATTACATGAGGGAGAGCTTTTTTTTAAAGTAGGAAATCATCCAATGATTTCGGCGTGACGGCGTCATAGACTTTTACTGACTAAAACTATACCTGTGTCTTTCATTGCCCTTTGCATTCTAGAACCACGGTTTCCATTTTAGAAATTCCACGCGCCATAGGGGTCATCAACCCTGCTGGGTTTCTACGGTTTGTTGACGTCAGTCTCTTTGTGGCACGCGTGGACACCTAAGCACTGCCGACAACTCGAGATCGGTCATTACCAGACGGCAATTGCTCGTCGACCTCTGGCGTGGAATAGCACTGGCGCGGGCCTACGGTAGCCGGGAATCGCCCTGCCACGTTCGTCTCCTGTCGCGGCGGCTGTGGCCATCTCCATCGCAAACATTACCGCTTCGAAGAAGGTGCCAACCGCATCCCATGCACTCTTGCTCTGGACCATAGCCTGAACCCGGGACCGGCGCGAAAGATCACCACCACTGATCAACTCCCCTGCTCGGCCCTAACAGGGCACACCTCCACCATATGCTCCACCGTGTCCTTTGGGTCATACAATAGTGGCGGCCGTGGCGGGCATCCAGGCGTTTCTTCCGCCTGAAACCTATACATGAATTTTCTGAACTTGCCATGTTCGATGACGACCTACATCATGCGGAAGGTGGGGACGCCTAGGCGCCTCTCCAGCCAGGCAGCAACTCCACAAAAATGAGACTTATCACAATTGTGATAAGCCCATAATGGAGCGTTTATGGATTTCCAATGATTACTTGCATACTGCAGAGAGTTGAAATTAATTAGTACGAACTTTATTATATGTAATTACGCTTATCTATTCACTTGTTAGTGGAATGCCAATACCTTTATTCATAATTAGGTACTTAGATACCAATCACGAGCTTATCGATATCCGCAAAAGGTAAAGAAAAACAACCTGTATGATTATATAAATCTGATCACGTGTTGGTGAAGTCCAACTTCATGATGAAGCCGAATATCTACTGAAGGATTAGCAAAGCTACCTAATATTGTTAGACGTAGCTAATATACAGGGTTATTTGTGAAACACTGGCAACATTTCAGGACTATGTTACTAAAATCATAAACAACATCTTTTGTTCTATGACTTTTAAAAATGTATCATATTTTAATTCATTAATTTTCTAAAAAAAATGAAAATATTTAAATTAAACGTTCTAAATATTACGAAGTCGATGCGAAGAAAACGATAGTACAATAGGCTAGTTGCCGTAAAAAATGTAATTAGACCGTCTTATAGATTTTTGGAGAAGTTATAACGTCACGCCGTGCTACATTTTTTCGCACGGGGTAACGTCATACGTAACTTTAATGGGCTATATCTTTGTTATTTTTTGTAAAAATACGAGTCCAAAATTTTTTTATAATCTAAAATACGGACTAAATAAAATGTAATTATTTTGACCCTTGAAACTACCCTATAGTGCTTGAAGCACTTGCGTCGCATCATACAAATATAGGTAAGCATAGCAAAATACAGAGTTGAAATGTGTTAGACAGAAAAAAGAAATCTTGAAGGTTTGTTTTTGGTAAATTAAATATGTTTTGTAAAAAGTCATAGAACAAAAGTTGTTGGTTATGATGTTAAAAATACAGTCCTGCAAGGCTGTTGGCGTTTTACAAATAACACTGTATAATAAATAAATATTTTAGTATTCAGCATGTATTGTTTCCATTAACTAATTGTTAACTTATTTTATGCACTAAGTGCAGTGCAACCCCATTTGGTGTAGAGGCAATCTCTGTCCGTACCAGGTTGCCTAGAAGAGTTCGCAGAATGCGATAAGGGACAATTGAATGTCTTTTTATTACTGTAAGATTAGGCTAACATTGTGTTATTCAATATCTTGGTGTAATAAACTGCATATAAATAAATATATCTAATATGGTTCTAAGTACCTACCTATCTGTTATCCAAAAAAGTTAACATTAGGTGTTTGTCTAACTTTATATTTGTATTTATTTAATTATGTATTTGCAAAATTTGCTATGTGCAAATACCTACTTGTCCACTATAGTAACTTACTATTGTGGGTTTTTAAACAAAATTATTTACATTTATTTCCATAAATTATTTTGTATTTGCTTATTAATTGAATATCATATCGTACGGGCACATTTTGGTGTCAACGCTTTTTGTGTCACACGTATTAATAAATCACCCTTTGTTATACCGTTGCTTTGTTTGTGTACCAAATAAAGTTTACAAATAAATAAAATAAAAATAGAATCTATTGGTCCTATGAGCAAGTGCTATATTATCGGTACATGACAAGCGGAAAAGGAATTTTCTAATAATACCATAATCTGTCTTATAATGTTCCCACAGCTGGGAGTTAGGCCTCCTCTCAGGAGAGTGAATGGGCCGTAATTCAACACGCAAGCTGAATGCGGGTTGTCTTCGAATTTTTGTTTTTATAACATTTTCCTCACTGCGTTTTCCTTCACTATTTTAAAAGTAGCGGTGATAATACATCACTAAATTATACAAAGTAAAGCGCCTTGTAAATCAGGAACTTTACTACTAGGTCAACACTGATATCATTTTTTTTTTCCCTAGCTATTACTGCCCTACTGCTGGACAAAGACCTCCCCAAGTCCTTCCAGACATTCTTCTCTCGCGCCGTCTCGAACCAGTTCTCGTGATACGAGTCCAAATCATCTCGCCACCTCTTTCTAGGGCGACCTCGACGGCGCTTTCCCTTTGCAGGAACCCACTGCGTGGCGACACTTGCATGCGGCTGACGTGACCTGGGCGGGTCACGTCCCATATCAATATATGCTTACAATTTTACCTCTTTGTTCTACCACAGTATAATAGCATCTTAACAGTTTCTTGAGTGCAGGCACATAGTTACATGAAACACAATACAAACATTTGTATTGATTTTTTTATATAATGATACTAGAAGAACTTCTCCTTGGACCACGGGTAGATATCGTTTATACCCATCATTCATTTGGGGCCACACGAAACAAATTACACAGTCTTGTAAAGGAAAACCTTGACTGTCTAGGAGGCTTCTTACATTCGCACAATCAGCTGGTGTATTTATGATGACCAAACCAACACTTAAGCATATCATTTCTCATGTCTGACTCGTTCTACAACCGATTGTCTATTCTAAATTTCCTTGCCTTGGAGTCTCTTTTAATTGCTGCGTATACAAATGAATGATACGGAAGCTAACGTTAGGTTAGGACATGATAAAAATGACTCAACAGACATACATATCGTTTAAGGCAGAGTGAATAGCATTCTACAGTATTGTGACCATTACGTCCAAGGATAATTGGTGGCGCAAGGATCGAATGTGATATTAACATTTTGTTATGTCATCGTTTTTGATGCATATTGTAATATATTAATAATATTGCGTATGATTGTGGTTTTTAGTATCTATCTACATTTGTAGGGAATCCCAGCTGGGCTGATGTCAATTGGAAGCGGACTCGTGCTTGGTAAGTGGGTCATTTTAAAATTGATTTTTTTATGACCTCAGAAGTTTTTATTTTTTTATTTTAGCAATCTATTTCATCTCTTGGTATCGTATCAACTTAAGGCGCTTATCACACTGCCACGCACCACGCAGCGTAGCGCGTCAAAACGCTCCTGCGCACGTACTTACGGAAGTGCAGATCTGCATCATCGTGCGGGTTCTTTACGCACTCACGCGCGTAAGTGCGTCTTGTGAATTCACGCAAGCACGCACTTATTTCATACAAAATCACGCACGGTATTATGTAGTGTGATAATCACCTAAAGAATTTTTCTAGTGCGCTAACAAATATTTACAAATGTTTTATTGTTACTTTTGAGATGCATATTAGAGTGGTCGATTTCATATTAGAGTGGTCGATCATTACCAGTAAAGCTTCACAGACAACAATTGTGACAGTCAAGTGACAAAGTGGTCTAACGGGCTACACAAAATAGGAAATAAGCCAAGCATACAACATCGAGTCATATTACGTATATTATTGTATATGTCGTGATCAGATCTTAAAATTGATCACTTCATAAAGCCAACAAAAACTAACTGTTTTGATACATCAATCCACGTTTGGCCATAGTTATCATAAATGTAAAATTTATATAGTAAAGGTCTAAAGAAAGTGGAAACTTATGTATTGCTCTATATTTAAACTTTAAAATTTAAATTAAAAATTCTGCATTCAAATAAAAAATCAATTGAAATTAAAAGTACTTACATAGAGCAACGCAGAATAACATAATTAATTGACTTCAGTAAGGTTTATAATTACTGAAGATCATCTCCAATATATTTATTGACAGTGTAGATTTATGTCATTTTAAGGCATGCTCAGCGTTTCTACTCATATCTATCTACATTTGTGTGTCAAAAAAAAAAATATTTATACAATGAATGGGCTAACTGACAATATCTTCAGGATCCACCGCTGATTAGACTTTTTATTAGAGGCTAAAGAACTGATAGAGACGTTGATTTATAAGTGTTGCGTAGCGACATCTGTTATGTTAACCCCGAACTAATAACTTCATATCTCGATGATCATAAAGTGCGTTTTTGATAAAATAATAAATGCTTCGTCTTCAAACCTAAAGTTTAGCATAGGAGTCCTTGTGTGACTTTATAATCAAGCCATGCGCCTTTAACGCGAACCAAATTGGGTTTAAATCGTCCAAAAGAATCCAGTTGACAATCCATCGTATACCTATCGCTAACTCATTAACTACATTAGTAGGTACAAAAACTTACCGCAATTCTTCTATTCCTGAAGGAGGTCTTACATAACTGGTTCACCGCTTGTATTCCTTGATGCTCAAGACTCCAAGCTTTCTCTTTATGAATCGCTGATATAGGTAGGTACCTATAAATATTACATTTTACTAAATTTATTATAATATGCCGTGCACACAATGGCCCATGCTGGGTGATTAGCAGTCTTTTGAACCTACGTCACATAGATTTGTATCAAATGCATATCTTTGATACAAATCTATGTGATAAAGATATTACGTATGCTTGATAATATCAAAATTTTGTTCCAATTCCATAGCTAGGTATAAATTACCTTTAATTCTGCAAACCATAAATAATTATGAACGGTCTCTTACAAGACTCAGTACCGTAAACAGCTTTCATGAAATGATGGCTGATTGGCTTTTGTCTTTTAGTAAATAATTCGCCAATTTGAAAAAACAATGCGAAAAATTAATTAATAAACTCTTACCAAAGAACTTCATTTAACTCGCACTACTATCAACAATAATTTAATCTTCGATTAATTATAGAATATTAATATTGTAATTATGCACTTTAATTTTTTTGTAAAACAAATGAAACTATGCGTCTTACAGAATCCCGCCAATTTTTCCATCTGTCAAAAAATTTGAATCATGTTCTAATTCGCAAATCGATTTTTTTTAAATTTTTATAGCTTCCAGTACAAATATTTTTTTTATATTAGAACTATTTACGCTTGTTTTAAAATCAAATAAAAATAAAGTAACACTTCTATAAGAGAATCAGAATTTTTTATCTCTTGTTTACCTACCAACCTATAAAATTATATCGCAATTATAATCAAAATCTTATCTGCTTATTAACTAACAGAAATCAGTTTAAACTCGCACACTGGTTTCTACCAAAGTAAGAATTACACAAGAAAACTGCTTCCTAAGACAATTATCAAATCACTTCCTAACTTTTCTGCTCATTTCCTCCATAAATTCTTCGATAATGATTTAACATCATTATAAGGCATCGTCAACAAACAAGCAGGAGAAACGAAAGTGATAAATATCCCGATGTAAAGAAAATGTATGTCAGTGTACCTACTCTATATACTGAGTTTAGTATCTCTATTTTATGGCTACATAATAAATACGTAAACATAAACCCACAGACATTTTAATCAACAAATAATTCCAAAATTCTTAAAATTAAAGAAGGTGATTTTTTATGGCTGTCTCTTTCAAAGAATTTGTGTCGGTCAAGGAATTCTGTTTCCAGCGAAAAATGATATAATGTTGCCTAATATGTCTTGATATAGGTATTACTTATTTCGGTATTCGCTCTTATCTCTAATACGATTAAATTGAGAAAGACATTTAATTTATTAGTTAGGTAGATCAAGTATCTACTTCCCTTGGTAGGTATAATACCTACGTAGTTAGTAACTAAATATTTTCTACCTGTCTTTATATACTAATAATCCGCATACAGGTTAAAGACATCCTATGTAGACACACCACTAATCCACACACATAACGTTAGATCAATCCGAAACAATAGTATCCATATAATGTGTACAAACATTTGAACAACCGCATTAATTAAACCTGACTATGTCTAAGACAAAAAACACACAACAGAAGTGAGAATATAAATGCTGAGATCAACAGATCGTGATCATTGTTAAACATATCACAGTGTAGTGCGGAATTGCGGATCGCAGTGATCATGAATATCTTGGTGAGCGTTATTCTTTTAATAGTGCAGTGTATAAAATCCTCTTTTTTTAAGAACTGGTTATCTCTGAAAAATAAAAAAAAAACAATGTTTGGTGATACTAGTGAAATTTGTTTTTTATACTTAAAAAAAAAATCGGCAGGACTTCATTCAAATATTACAACAAAACAAATAAAAAAGTAGGTGATTGACTATGCTTATCATAATCAGAAAAAGTATTTTCGCTGACAGCAGGTCTGTGTTTAAATGAAAACCAGTTTAAATTAAAATCGGTAAAACTAAATAGTTGCAGCCTTTTCCCTTAAATTCTACTTAAATTAACATTGTATCTAAACTCAGATTTGCGGAGAAGAAATATATTACTCGGAAACTAATATCAAGGAAAATTTGACCTAATCTAATCATTTTCATTTTGTTTTATTTAAAACTATGTTTGTCTGAAACAAACAGGAATTCATGAATAAATTCGTAGAATCTAAAATCAATGATAAGTGCGGTTTCTATTTTAGTTCGTTAATTTCTGTATCATACGATAACATTTGAAAAATAAGCAATCTTTCCAATCTTTTGTATTGTTAAGATTTTATCGTTTGTCAAATTGGGTATTCAATCTTGATACGACTATCTTTTATGAATATCTAATATAATTAAATTGTAATACATTATTAGTTCGGGCCCATATGACTGTGATCAAATGCCGACAAAAGTTGTTTTTTTTACGTAACAACATGTAGTCATACATACCTACCAATACTAGGATAAGCTTATGTTGGTAGGTTTGACATCGTACGTCACTGTAGGTAGTACCTAGTTGCCTAATCTATTTTTCGAGATAGCAGAACAAGTTTATTTTCCCTGATAACTAGATAATTATTTTAGAACTTATGTAGGTACCTAGAAACTTTAAATATTTACTTATATTTGGCGCCTAACTATCACTTAACAGGCGCCAGAATTACTACTTATATCTGATTCCAAGATAAGCAACCATAATCCCACATAATAAATTTTAATAGAAAAGTTATGTTTGATTGTATCTTTCTATTTGATAGGTATTAGCTTTTATTATACACTAAAGTAAATGAGGTAGTTAAGCGACCGTCATACGGTTCAAGTCCATTGATTTTACGATAAAATTAGGTACA
This sequence comes from Mythimna ferrago, assembly GCA_910589285.2. Classification (NCBI taxonomy): domain Eukaryota; kingdom Metazoa; phylum Arthropoda; class Insecta; order Lepidoptera; family Noctuidae; genus Mythimna; species Mythimna ferrago. The sequence continues at coordinate 21,788,441 of OU342689.1, forward strand.
AATAGAATACTTAGACGTTATCAAGTCGGGAGACAAGACACGTGATAGCTACCTTGAACATTTGCAATATCTATTCAAGTTCAGTCAATAATCAGACAATTGTTTTTGAAGAATAAATTAAATATGGTGTTTTAACTAAATATTTTACATTCAAAAGCAGCCAATGCATCATTTTATTTGATACCTGTGTAATGATTTTTAAAGAAAATATTCATAAATCGTTCAACTTCCAATGATAAGCGATAGATGGCGCTAGTAGTTACATGAACTTTAGACATTCGTTGTAGATATTAAGTAATAATTTATAATATTAGACTTTATGGATTTGTTTTGTATAAATATATCATAATTGTTAAAATGAAATATTTACTTGCAGTTAATTATTAGATAAACTCTAATGTATATTAGTTAGTCAATTGATGTTACGTACTCTTTACTTTGCTCTGATTGGTCGGTTAGTCGACCGAGTGTTTGTGAAATTTTGTGGTAGGGAAACACTGAGTTTGTTACTGTCATTGTGGACAGAGTCAGTCTGCTTTGAGTCGTTGAACAGAAAACATGTCCGACTAATCTGTGTATTTGTAAATGATTGTTAAATAGAACGATAACTATGAAATTGTGTTGATCAAAGTGAATAAAATATTTATACAATTTATCCTGAAGTGTTTGATTTATCACATTTCAGAAGTGGGATATGCCTACAAATATGTGCAGTGATAACAGGAAGAGGTTATGTGTGCCTAAATTGAAGATAAATGAGTTCAAGAAATATATTTTTGTCTTTCCAAGTGTACTAGTGTGATTTTAGACAAGAGGTTATGTGTGCCTAAATTGAAGCTAAGTGAGCTCGAGATATTTTTTTTGTCACCAAAGTGTGCAAGTGTTACTTTAAGCCAAGAAGTTGTGTGCCTAAATTGAAGCTAAGTGAGCTCGAGATTTATTTATTTTTTTTTAGCCAAGTGTGCCAAGTATTTTAGACCAGTATCATACTCACCCAAATTTCTTACTGATGGAAACAGGCTCGTGTATTGAATCATTCGATTTCCTTCAAATGTGTGAACTGAGTGGTACAGATATGCGCGTCATGTTCGTAATCGAACGTTGACAAGACTAAACACCTCTTAAATGCTGGTGATTCATTTTAGTTTCTATATTTCAAATTGGGTTGCTTTTCCTTTATTTAATTTCATCGAATTCGTATAGTGATAGATTAAAAAAAAAAAAAAACAGTTTATATGTAAAATTTTCCTATTTCCCAAAGCGATAATTGTCATTGTTGCCTCGGATTACTTTGTGTGGCACGATAATTTCCCTTTCGTTTCGACGCATAGTTGTAAAAACATGTTTGTACCCCTTATTAGTATGTCACAATAATGATAAATGATATATAATTAATGATAAATGATCAGTGATCAGTGATAAGTGATCAGTGATAAGTGATAAGTAATTAGTGATAAGTGACCAGTGATTAGTGACCAGTGATTAGTGACCAGTGATTAGTGACCAGTGATTAGTGACCAGTGATTAGTGACCAGTGATTAGTGACCAGTGATTAGTGACCAGTGATTAGTGACCAGTGATTAGTGACCAGTGATTAGTGGCCAGTGATTAGTGACCAGTGATTAGTGATCAGTGATTAGTGATCAGTGATAAGTGATCAGTGATAAGCGATCAGTGATAGGTGGTCAGTGATCAGTGATAAATGATAAATTTATTTATTTATAAATGTTAAACGATAAATGATAAATAGTAAATGATAAATGATGATAAATGATAAATTTATTTATTTATAAATGTTAAACGATAAAAGATAAATGATAGATGATAAATGATAAGTCTTAAATGATAAATGATATTTATTTTGTACTGCTGTTTTATGAACTAAATTTCCACCTATGACAAACAATAAATGAATTTGAGATAACAAAGTTTAAACTGAGTTTGTATATGTATAACACGATTTAAAAGGCTGTAAATGGAATTTCTTCTCCATAGAGATCTACACTTTGGAATATGTAATTACCGTCAATTTGCTGACTTACTGACTTCTTGGCAATTTAAGAGTCTGTAAATGGTTCATTTGAAATGTTTTGAATTGATTTCAGTGCTTTGATGAGGCCAAGAGTGTCTTTGATGAGGCCAAGCGTGCCTTTGATGAGGCCAAACGTGACTTTGATAAGGCCCAACGTGCCTTTAATGAAGCCAAGTGTACCTTTCATGAAGCCAAGCGTGCCTTTGATGAAGCCAAGCGTGCCTTTGATGAAGCCAAGCGTGCCTTTGATGAAGCCAAGCGTGCCTTTGATGAAGCCAAGCGTGCCTTTGATGAAGCCAAGCGTGCCTTTGATGAAGCCAAGCGTGCCTTTGATGAAGCCAAGCGTGCCTTTGATGAAGCCAAGTGTGCCTTTGATGAAGCCATGCGTGCCTTTGATGAAGCCAAGCGTGCCTTTGATGAAGCTAAGCGTGCCTTTGATGAAGCCAAGCGTGCTTTTGATGAAGCTAAGCGTGCCTTTGACGAAGCCAAGTGAGCCTTAATAAGACCAAGCGAGCCTTAATGAGGGATGAGGCAAGCATGCCTTTGATGAAGCTAAGCGAGCCCATTTGAGGCCAAGTGGGCCATTAAGGCCATGTGGGCCATTTGAGGCCATGTGGGCCATTTGAGGCCAAGTGAGCCATTTGAGGCCAAGTGAGCCATTTGAGGCCAAGTGGGCCATTTGAGGCCAAGTGAGCCATTTGAGGCCAAGTGGGCCATTTGGAGCAAAGTGGGCTATTTGAGGCCAAGTGGGCCATTTGAGGCCATGTGGGCCATTTGAGGCCAAGTGGGCCATTTGAGGCCAAGTGGGCCATTTGAGGCCAAGTGGGCCATCTGAGGCCAAGTGGGCCATTTGATTTGGCCAGATGAGCCAATTAAGATTCGGGTTAAGTGTGCCCGGTGCAGATGAAATTATCCTCAAGAGCGACTTGGATTCCGACAGAACTACAGAAGGAAAAATTGCCAGTCTTATTGAACAAATAGATAGTTCCTGGTTCAAACAGTACAGACTTGAAGAAAAATGATGCAAAGAGACGATTTGGAAGGAATAAGACACCACCACGATGCAAGAAGCGAAGATGTACCCCACGTTGGTCTAAGAAAGTGGTTGAATGATTTTCAAGGAGGAAAGCGTTACAAGTATCGAGGTTTGAACGTATCCATTGGAACTTTGTGATACGGGAGTTCTATCACTTCTGTAAATTTTGAGAGTATTTAAGTTTGATTAGAAAGAGTAATTATAATTGATTTGTATTAAGCAAGTAGGATCAGAAACTGACTATACAATTTGTCTCAAAAACTTGCTAGTATTACCAAGAGAAAATAGAAAATTTACGAAACCTTGCCAAGTTTTGTAAGTTAGCATTTAGTGACGAAGTGGTAAACTAAACTAAAATGATTTTATCTAATGAGCAGAATTATGGTCGGTTTCAAGCAGAAATGTTAGCTAGTAAGAATTAAGGTGTAACTTATGTGAATATTATTACGACAAATTAATGCTTATATACGGATAACATATAAGTAAAAGAGCTGCAGATAGAAATTTAAACACACGGGATTAATGATAAATCTATTAGGAATTGAGCCAAACCATTAAATTGTAGACGAGGAAATGGATTTATTACACGTTTTCAATTCCTGTGACGTGTGCATACTGTAGCGGAGACTGATTCCATAGATAGAGAACACAATGATATTTATTTTACAAGTAGGATAAAATATATACTATTACATGACCATCACTAGTTCTCGTCGTCCAGACTGAAATCGAAGCCGGTTCCTAAGATGATTATGATACAATGAATGATTTAAATAGAGCTAAATATTACATCGTTATTTATTCGGTTAAGGGGAAGATGGATTGAAAATCCATACACTAGAGTAGAGGACTAATTTCAAGGTTTCAAATAAAAATAAAGTTAGACGAACAGTGCGATCCGAACTTCATTATTAGAACCTTTACTTGGTACGAAATCACGCACATATGCTGCTAATATTATTTGAGAGATAATATTAGTACAATTAAGCCCTTAGCCTCTAGCTGAAGGATCACTTTTATTCTAAATGCTTAAGTTTCTGTTTTATATTATGCTTTCAAATAATGAAAGTAATGAACTCTGACTAAACGAGTCGCCACACAACATGTAGCAACATGGTGGCTACAGATTTGTGAGTTTCATTTAACCACTGAGAGTGTAAGATCTAGGACGCGTATGTCGATACCTTAAGTCGTAATATCATGTTTTCCACAGAAATTAAGACGAATACTGTTTCTGTTTATAGTATTGAAACGAGAATTGATCTAAATATCAAATTTTCGAATACTTTGACTAGAGACACAATAGAAACAAAATGAGAGAGCAAGCGCCAGCATTTGCTTAGGATTAAATGAATAAGATCTAGATTTCAAATTCTTATAGCTGAACCCGATGAAAAACCTAATGACATGAAGTGAATTCAGTGCGCGTAAATAATGAAGAATACTTTCGAACAAAAAGCTGATCAATTTTACTTTATGCTTACAGTCTCATATAATTAACATTGACCAATGGTTTTGAGTACTTAATTGAGTGTTGGTTATAAAACATATTTGACAGTAGTTTATTAACTTGAATAATACTGCAATCATGGATTTCTTTTAGATACCCTACTATCAAGAGCTTTTGCGATAGTCATGGTATTGACCTTGTTTTTAACGCTGTATCTTGTTTAGGGTTGAGCGCGGTTTTGCTAAAATGTATAACCACTATTTTAAATCCCCTAGCAAAATAAAATGATTCCTATGACGAACACCAAGGAAACAATATGCCTATGGCGTGTTATTAATTCTGTTAAATGTCCCACTAGACAGACTGCCACAAAACTACCAGGATCAGAGTGCCTTTAAATGATAAACATTACGAAGTAAAATACGTTAAAAAGTTTAAGATATGAAGTGAGCGCCAATATCTGGGTTAGACTAGCAAAAAGATATTTTCGTTATCAGTAAAATCCTTGATACAGCCTACAGCATAAGTGGTTTAATAAAGATTAGTAGATCTGATTGCAATTATGAGGGTAAAATTGAATTTGCCTCATTTTAAAATCCATAGATCCATTAAAAAAAAAACAAAGTTTTAAGTATAAAATTACTGTAATTACCGATTTTGGCAAACTGAGGAAGAACATTTAGAAGCATACTTTCCTCCGACCTTATATAAACTCGGATATAGAGAAAAGCCTTTGACAAAAAAAAAAAAACTCTATTCTTCGTGTGATGAGAATGTTATAAACATATGACGTGACGATAAAGCAAATAATCAAGACTAAGCCGAATGTAATGATTATGAATGTAAGACTCAGTTCCTTGTAGAACTGGAATTAAGTTTCATAATTTTAATGAAAATATCCTATCATTTTAATTGTAATCGTGCGTCAGGAGATCGCACGATGTCGGATGGCCGAATGTAATGATTTTTAAAGAAAATATTCATAAATCGTTCAACTTCCAATGATAAGCGATAGATGGCGCTAGTAGTTACATGAACTTTAGACATTCGTTGTAGATATTAAGTAATAATTTATAATATTAGACTTTATGGATTTGTTTTGTATAAATATATCATAATTGTTAAAATGAAATATTTACTTGCAGTTAATTATTAGATAAACTCTAATGTATATTAGTTAGTCAATTGATGTTACGTACTCTTTACTTTGCTCTGATTGGTCGGTTAGTCGACCGAGTGTTTGTGAAATTTTGTGGTAGGGAAACACTGAGTTTGTTACTGTCATTGTGGACAGAGTCAGTCTGCTTTGAGTCGTTGAACAGAAAACATGTCCGACTAATCTGTGTATTTGTAAATGATTGTTAAATAGAACGATAACTATGAAATTGTGTTGATCAAAGTGAATAAAATATTTATACAATTTATCCTGAAGTGTTTGATTTATCACACCTGGATCCATTGTGTGACTCCCGTTAAGACCGATGCTTACCCTGGAATTCAAGATTGTTCGAAAAAGTTGCCATGGTCCTGGAACGCAAAGGGTAACTAAAGGAACACAGGTGGGGTTCAATTAGTGAAAGTCGTTAAACTTTTACTGACTGATGTAATCTACTGGTATTACTGACTAAAACCCACCTGGGTCCTCTTTTCCTCCTCTTCTACTTCCTTTGATTGTGTGTGTCGATTTGACTCAAATGTTGTCCGACCAACATGCAGCCACCTGGATAGGTCTGTCGGTAACCTCGTTTATGTCGTGGAAGGTGCAGGTGATTGTGCACGCTAAATAGGAAAGGAGGTGACGCATATCCTGTCAAGGGGCCGCACACTGGCACTGTGTATGAGTTAAGATACCCCATTTGGCCAGATTGGTTCTACAGCGGCCAATCTGAGCCTACCGAGAGATTTCCAGATTGACCACTGTGGTTAGTGTCCAGGTAGCAGATGTTCTGACAGGGAGATGAAGTTTGGAGGAGTGGGATATCTAATTATCTATTCCTCCACAGTTCGACTCTTACTATATCAGCATATCAGTTAAAAGAGCCTCGTCTTTTTACTAAACTATAATACCTATAATATGATAAGCTTGATGACCTTACTTACCTAATTTTAAGTTAATACCTACCATGATAGTGTTTACGCCATCATTCGAAAAATTGTACTTAGTGTTTTTTTTTTTTTTGGTGGGTAAAAAATCATCCAAATTACATCCCCCGCCCTAGGGCGGAGCGGGAGATAGTGTCAGACTTACTGGCTTATATCATTCATATTTGCCTTCGTGAGTTGGCTTTGGCCTCTCCTACACCTACCAAAGGCAGCTCCTGAGATAAGCAAAAACCTATTTTTTAATATTTTACTAGTAATTCTCTCTATGTTTGAGTCAAGCATAACCTGACCTTCCTTGAGCTATGACGTTATCCATTATATTTACGTTATTCATTATAACAAATAATGCATAATATTTATTTAAAAGTTACCGCTTCCAATCAGTCTCCTGATCTCCTCACGCTTTACCGTGTGGACTGTGAGTTACTGCATATAGGCACTAAGAAAAGACAAAACTTGCACATAGATAAATAGTACGTAGGCAGGTGTTACCTATTTATCTAGTTGCAAGTTTTGATAATTGCGCATAATTATTATCTCGGAGTATTATCATCTACGTACCAAACTATGTATGTTAAAGTTACCGACAGTAGGTACATTTTTAATAAAAATCTAGTTATGTACCTACTAGACTTATAAATACTAAAATATTTCTATAAAGTATCATCAGAATCCATTCATAAATTTTTGCGTGAAATAGCAACAAACATAACACACACACATAATTTAATTAAATATACAGTAATATACACACATGGATGCAAACTTTTGCTTTTATAATATTAGCACAGATTAAGTACCTACCTAATAATACAAGTAGATAAGCTCTGAACTTCAGAATTGTGACAGCAAATCAAAACTTTCTTAAGTATTTTCCCAAGATTACCAGTAAAAAGTAGCCTATGATATTATTTGGGGAGTGATATTATGAAGATTCGAATGACATTCTTGCGACGCACGCTTGATAACCGAATCAGTGCGGCCAGAGATTTTTTGGCGGGATTTCTTCGAATGAAGTTCAGTGGCTTTGTTAAACTAAATTGGTGCAGTTTTGCATACCTAGCTGTGTCTACACATCTGGACAATATGTGGAATAATTGAAACAGGCGCGATCTTGGTAAAATGGAACTGGAATTTTATTGCAGTGCATTTGCTGCTAAATACTAGAAAAACATTAGATTGTATTACATTTGTATCCTAATGGTTCCAAAAGACATTATTGTTAAAAAAATATCACGGAAGAAGACATGAACGTGTATATTAGGCATAATATAGGTATGATAACCTCCCCTTAAAATCTTATCTATTAGCTTTCAGTCACTTTAAGCTATTTATAGTTCCATTAGAACGCAGATATTAACACGTTCTAATGTTTTTGCAGCATTTGTCAGCAAATGCTGGATCAGCCTTCTCGGTAAGCTTCGCTGTGGCAGTCAGTAATTCTCAGTTTCATTTTACCAAAATCGCGTCTATTTCGATGATTCTACATAATGTCTAATTGTGCAGACACTTAAGATACAAAACTAGGTACATCAACTTTACCTACATCACAATATATATTAGGATCAATTTGCAAATAATTAAAACAGCCACTGAACTTAAGTCGAAGAAATACCGCCAAAAAAAACATGTCCAAACAACAGTTGCTACCCAAAAAAAAAATTATGACTTCCGTGTGCCATAAAGGTATGGTACACGCAAGTACCGAAGGTCGTTTTTTTTTTAATCTAGTACCATTTAAGACTGCATCTGTAACAAAGCCAGAAATTATGATAATGTTGGATAGGAAACAAAGAACACGTTTAAAAAGTTAGTCTCAATTACACCAAAACTTAAGGAAGAGCATGCATTGTTAAGTTCAGTTTAAATTGCCCGGTACATTGAGCAACGCGCCTTTGTTCTCAGTTTCGAATGAATTAACTGGTGGACCAATGTGTTTTGGGAAACGATATGGTAGATGATGTATAGAGTTAAAATAAAAATATACTTAAGTACTTTAATGCTGAAAGTTTTCCTTCGACGGATTCAACTGTATTTTTGGCATGATATGCTTTTGCTTAGGTACCCAATTCAATAACTTTTTTTTAGAAATATTTATTTCTCACTATAATTTTTATGATATTTTGAGTTGGGGGGCGGCTATGATGACTCGGCTTACTTATGAATGAAAATAGGTACCTATACCTAAGTTATTAGAGCCTGATTATTCGGACTGATTAAGGTAGTTACAGAGAAATTAAAATCAGTAGGTATGAATTCTAGATGTCTTCTTAATTAAAAGCTTAAAATCCTAAAAGCATCAATAATCTCAATTACTTTTATCAGCTCCATCACTTTATAAACAAGTCCAATTAAATCAAGGTGACTGAACGCAGCGATCTTTAATTACGATTTTTTTTCCACTTTTTTAGAACATAATTTTGCTGTCATGTTCCGTGGCCGTGACCATCGCTCAAAAAGTGGACACAAGCAATGACATCATAGACGGACAGAGGCGGAATGCTGGAGGTTATGGCCTATTAAGACCCGGTTTGCAGGGCGGATACAATCAGGGCGGATACAACCAGGGTGGATATAACCAAGGCGGATATAACCAGGGCGGGTATAATCAAGGTGGTTATCCTACCCAAGGTGGTTATAATCAAGGTTATGGCGGTTATAATGGCGGCTACGGAGGCGCTGGACCAGGAGGCATCTGGCAAGGCTATGGTGGTAACCAAGGCCTTGGACAAGGATACGGCGGCAACCCAGGATTCGGCGGTGGCAGACCCGGATTTGGGTCATATCCGGGACAAGGCGGTTACCCTGGTGGATACCCAGGTGGATACCCCGGTGGATACCCTGGAAGTAAGCATATTGACTATTATGTGTACACTATCATTTCAGTTAAAAAATGGTGTCCCCTAAGGGTCGCCACATCGACCATACTGAGCATCTTGCATTTAGCCGATTCTCACAGCGGTCACCAGGCCATGGGTATACAGTTACACTGACTAGGTATATTTTGTTATATTTTTTTTCTTTTTATTATACTAAGTAGTTTTTTATTTGTAATAAAATTTACATAACTACATACCCATGTACATAAAAAACTTAAATATAACATAACTATTTATAATAAAACCTAACTATGTACATAAATATAATACAAAAACACAAAGTACACTCAGGCGTCGAAGTACTCCTCCACTTCGCTGTCAACCGGAAATGTGCCCAGAAGACTGTCAGCATTGAGAAAGATATTAGAACCAATCGATTATGTAGATAGGTAGGTACCTATAAAAGTTTTCACCATTAATCTTACCTATTATACCCACTGAAAATCATCGAGGTAAATACCTATGACCCTAATGAATTAGTTTTACCGAAACCAATTAATCACAAATATAATCATGTTCATAGGTACCGGAGGCTATGGCGGCGGCATCGGTGGCTACCCAAGCGGCTTCGGACAAGGATATCCGGGGTATGGCGGTAGCGGTAAGCACGGTTTACTGGATCTAAAACTATGGCTGAACTGAGGCGAATCCCGCGCGGGATGCGGGACGAAATTGGCTCGCGACGTTTGTGCCAACTAACTTTTATGGAGGACGGTGATTCAAACTAGAGTGAAAGGTCGCGTGATTTTCATTTAAAAAACCGCGCGGGATAAGCGTCACTATAGTCCAAAAAGAAAAAGGCAGTGTAGCAGACTACACAGCCTCACACTCAGAAGAGTGTGTATGGCTGTGTATCTACTGGTGTAATCAAAGCTTCCTTACAACAACCTTGCTTGTGTACAGCTGCCACCACGGATATTGAACGCTGGCTTCAAGTTGCGCAGAAGTCAAAAATCGGGTCTCTTTAGGTGGTGCGACGTGAGACGCGGGGAGCGTCAGTGATTGGCTCGCTGCGCATCGCGTCACAAACGACACTCGTGATTCGTTCATTGCGCTTGCAGCATGTATCTAACAACGACGACGATTTGCTCGCCAATGTATGGAATGCGCAAAGCGATCCCCACTCCGACGCCGAGCGCTCAATATCCGTGGTGGCAACTGTACAGGGTTATTTGTAAAATATTGGCAACCTCTGAGGACTATTTACTAACATCAAAAACAACAACTTTAGTTCTCTCTATAACGTTCCATATTAAAAAACCAAGTCTCTCAACGCACCTGTCTGTTCACGGTAAACTTAAAAACTACTCACTCACTCATCACTTCTATAATAAACTTCCTAGTCATATTCAACAACTAAGCCTTAATAAGTTCAAATCATTTGTAAAACGTAAACTTTGTCAAAAGGCTTTTTACACTGTAAAAGACTATATTCAGGACGAAAAGGCTTGGGATTGACCTGCTCCAGTACCTACTTACTACAACTGTTGTCATTTTTATTTTTCATCTTTTGTATTTTTTTAATTATTTTTATTTTCAAATGTGCTTTTTCTTTTTATTTTATTTGTTTTTTTCACATTTTGACATTGGAGATTATTTTTATTTTACAAAATGACATGTATAGGTACATTTTAAGTACTTAAAGTATTTTTTTTTTCTTTGACATAAATATTTACTTTTCTAAATATTTTGTAAATTATCAATTTGCTTATATTATTGTAAATGTGAGGACTATGTTGATTGCTTTTTCTTTTCTTTTCAGTAATTTTAACGTATGTCTGGCAATTTGAGTGTTTTCTGCGGCCTACCCAAATGTCCTTTCTTTGGTATTGTTCGTCAAGTCGTAGAGCTCCTTAGTAGTCCTAAGTTGAGCTTTTCGAATACTGACAAATGCTTACACTGATTGGACAGGTCCACTCAAATCTGTATGGTTCTTTCTTCAAAAGACCATCTCAGACAAATCTGCATGGTTCTCATGTGATTTGACCATTACATATTTACTGTATGGACTTTAAAAGAGACCTTGACCCCTGAGTTTGTTTCGGTGTTTCTTCTCAGGGTAGTCAGATAGGAAACACCGGCCTCATCTAGAATAAAATGACGAAAAAAAAAAAATTGACGTGTAAAAGTGTTTTTTAAACCTATTTACAAAATAAATATCATTTATCATTTATCATTATCATTTACTGAACGGATTCTGAGGCGATTTTCACATACCTATAGACAGAGGGATTCATGATTAAGTGTAAGTGTGAGTCGCTAATAACAGACATAATTTACGTAGGTAGATATTATAGTAGGTACTACTATTTATTTAAGTATTATTTTTAATATTAGATAGGTGTGATTATGGACGTATAGGTAATTCGATTTGATTTTGCGTTCAGGTATCCAAGAACCACACTATGTATATAGGTACATACTCAAATTATTTAAATCGACAGATTCGTTTAAACTCTACATTCCTATCATATAGATTCTCCGGTTAAAAACTCGTGGAAAACGATCACGTACCTACTTATGGAGTCAATGGCCACTACGGCCATCGCACTTTACAACACCTTCCACGATATTATTCACATAGCCATTGTATTTCTTGTAAAAAACTAAATTATTTGCACGCCAACTCATAGCGGTTTTACTTTTTGACATTATTAAAGTAGTGATTCAGAATTTTACATCTACGTTAGTAATGAGAATATATTTTGTTCTGAATAAATAATAACTTTACTGTACTTACTGTTATTGTAAATCACCAGTGTTTAAGTCCGGTTAGATCAAATTAAATTAAGTTTCCGGAACACACCTTAACTTACAACTATGGTGGCTCAATGTTAACTCGGCATGTCCTGGAACTAAAAAAAATGAGAGAAAGACATGTGCCCGACAGGTAGATTACGACCCATTCCCTCTCCTAGAGAGGAGGAATGAGTCCCAGCAATGGGAACAATAGAATTATGCTATTCTAACTTAAAGTTGGTGAGAATAAAGATACGATAGGCTGACATTATTAAATATTACAAACAATTAACTATTTAGCTCAGTTATCATAAAATATATACTTCAACATAAGCACCGACAAAGTACAGACAATGGATTAATGAATTTGAAGACCAGCTTAGATAGCACCTCTTTTTAAATACCCGTCCCCATTCAAGAGGGCACAAATTACAGTGGCTTTGATATCGGATACCTTTGATGTGCTACATCGAATACTAATCATTTGAGACGAGAGGGACTGGTTTTTATTATAGATCTACTATTTATACCAAAAGGTTAAGTTGCTAGAGCAAAAATTTTATGGCTACTTAAATATGTAACACAGTAATATTATAAATACGAAAGTTTGCATGTATGCATGTTACACACTCAAATAGTTGAACGGTTTTGGATAAAATTTGCCACAAGGGTAGACCATGTCCTCCTACCTTGGGTATTTTTTTACTTTTAAGTAAGCGATGCTGCCAGTAGAAGCTAGTTATACCTAAATAAAGTAGTATTTTTTTTTTTACTATTAGTTTAATTTCGGTCCCTGTGTTTAGGAGAAGTTTATACTCATAATATAAAATAGAAAAGAAATCATACATTCTTTTTTATTTTATATTATGAGTATAAATATATAAATTTTTAGTTGGGCATGTTCATGATACCTACTTAATACAGAAAACCAATTTCCTAAAAATCTGTATCTACGGACAGCGTTTAGATGAGTAGCCAATAAAAACCACTATAACATCTTTCAGTCTGGTTTATCCAGCCGTAGGTGGTCTTTTGCAGAATTTAAAAATAATAGCCAGATTAACATCCTGTTTTACCACTATAAATCCGTTCACGTAATTCACGAACGAACAACACAGCAATTTTAATCACCAATTTTTGTTCCCCAGGTAATCGCCCCGGCCGCTACCCGAACCGACCCGATATAGACTACACCCGTCCCGTTTACCCGGAAATCAACTACCCTGGTAGCTACCCTGGTAGCCGCGGGTCCGCCAACAATTTATACAGGCCTTTTGTAGAGAAACCTATAACAACACCTTACAACGTTCACACTGGCATCTACAACACAGCTTACGAAGATCGCTATCAATACAGTGATAAAGTCAAACGGTACCTAGAAAGAAAAGCGGGGGAAATCAAGGAGAGTGAAGAGAAATCGTAGTTATTTACATATTTTTAGCACTAAAATAGAATTTAAGATCTGATTATAGGTATGAGTACATATTGTTGCACTGATTCTTTATTAATACAATTATTTATAGTTGAACTTGTTTTTTTTTTATAATTTTGAAGTCTACGCTTTTATAGACATGCCTTAAAATTTCTTAAAAAATACAAAGTTATTATTTTAATTTTACAATTATCTAGGCCTACATGAGCACTCATAAAACGTTAGAAACTAGTGTAAAGAAGTACACTTTTACTTCCTTTTTTAATAATTAAAACACACCTGCAATATTAAGGGTATTTCCATAGCTCAGTTGATGATATAATAAAACACAATGATCACATTAATTACTGGTAAGATTGCAGGAATACAATGGATGCGAGGCGCACAGGACCGTTCATTGTGACGAATTGGGGGAGGCCTATGTCCAACAGTGGACGTTTTTTTGGCTGAAATGATGATGATAATGAATTACTCACCACTTTTCAATACATTAGATACTAAATAGAAGTAGGCACCTGGATCACATAATCACTTAAAAATTCAGATTCATTTATTTGCCTTGGACCCTGACAACACAAAGGAATCGTTGAATATTCTTTCTCAGACACCTGTTTAAAAGTCCATACCACCTTTTTACGTGATATCAATCTGGCATACATTACTCACTCGTTGCATTACTACCTACATTATAAACCAGTTCAGTGATTCGCCTCGCTGGGCCTGCTTCAATCGTTTTGAATCACAATGCTCATTCTGGTACAAATAAAACGACAGTATGAATATGTAACTTATTTGATTATATTACATTGAAATAATCATTTAAATTCTATTAAATACATTTAATATTTTAATAACATTTGCCAAGGACTTGGGTGGCAGCTGTAGGCTATCCTAGGGTAGAAAATGTTTCATAAATAAATAATGCTATATTATTTGACCTGACATAGATTGACCTTGATACCCTTTCGCAAATTAGGATGATAAGCAGTGCTGGTTACTAATTGAATCCATCAGGAACCAATAAGAAGATCAGCACTGACCTAATTTAGAATTTAGGTACTGGTCCTCGACTCATGGTTGCGATAGGAACCGATGGGTTTTAGTCGATAGGAGCCCAATAACAACATAACCCTCCGCATCTCGATCTTCGAATACTTACATTCATTTTTATCGAGAGCAGTGATGGCCGAGTGGTAATAGCCCCGACTTACAAGTTGTAGATCGCCGATTCAAACCCAGCCAGACGCATTACTTTGTGTAATTTATTTCATCACCACTGCTCTCAAAACGGTGAAGGAAAACATCGTGAGGAAACCGGCATGTCTTAGAACCAAACATTCGAAGACCTGTGACATCCGCCAACCCGCACTGGGCCCGCGTGGTGAATTACGGCCCATTCCCTCTCCTAGAGAGAAGTCATGAGTCCCAACAGTGGGAACGTTATAAGGCCGACTATGCTATGCTATATTTTTTATCAATCTACTCGTACAATGCCAATCTCACCCATTATAGCAACAACTCCAAGTCACTTGACCACAAATAAAATGTCAATAAAAAAATTATAATCATGAACAACAATAATAATAAAATAAATTAGGACCCACTGAACCAATCAGAGGAAATAGAGTTAAAGAACGAAGCCGCCCCGGAGCGAGCGTTGGCGAAGTTGATAGGCAGGGAGCTGGTCATCAGGTCGGAGATGTCAGACCGCGACTTGTTGGGGCTCGACGACACGGGCTTCTTTTTCACCTGGGACAAGACAGTTTTGTTAGAAAAAAGGTTAATAAGTATCTAGTTTGTAATGTCATGGAAAATATTTGGATCGTAAATTAAATTTTCATGTAAGTAAATTTTAATGTTCAGAGAATAAAGTTTTATTTATGTATAGTTCTTTCATTTAACTAAGTTTAAGTTATCTCAAACCTCAAATGATATTTGGGAGATTAAAAATTTACCAAAGCCTGCCATGCACACTAGTGAAAACACTTATTCGCAATAAGATTATACATTAAAAAAAAAATACTGTTCGTTCAACTGATTTTAACTTATATTCCGTAGATATAAGGATGACATTAGAAGCAAAAAAGTGGTTATAACACCAACTATTTACTGCAGCCGCCATTTATCATGCCACCACCGTAATAAAAGACAAACTCGGTTGAGTAGATAGTGAAAAATGTTGCCATTGAAATTACAAAGAATTTGGTAAACCTCTACATTCTATACTAGGAAAACGCTTTCGTCGTCAAAATAAATTTTCTTCGACTTTGGACAAGCATGTCCAATGCCAGTTATAGTTATGTTGTTTATTAAAGCTCATTAACTGAAAAATGGCAGTTCATTAAGATCAGTTTACACGCATGCACTTTGGGAGCTAGTTATTTTAAAATTACCGAAAGATAAAGTAGACAAACCAGATCTGTTTGACATAGTCTGGCTAGATTTTAGACACAGTAAGCACTTCATAAATGTTACATGATACAATTCAGTAAAACGAGATCCTATATTTGAATAAAAAAATTGAGATAAACAATAAATTTTGGGACATCAAACTTTATGAGACCAATTCAAAACAAAGTTCACATTGCAACCCTTACTTTGTTACTTAATTCATTAAACCCCAAGCGAACGCCGGCCGTTCGCGCACCTATTGTCTTTCTATTGTGTCTCGAATTACACGATTGAAAGGTTAAAATGCACGATCCTAAAGTCGGTACTAGAATTAGTCGGTGGAGATGAATCAAAATTAAATCGAATTAAAAATTCAAATCAATTCCAATATATCCTTTAAAGACTACAATATTATGAAGAATCGGCTAAAACAAACAAACACTCAATCACTCTAGGTTGAGAAGTAAGAAATTGTTTTGTCTACGGTATATGCATTCCACCATGTGCATATTGTTAGATATTCACACATTAACAAAGAAACACTGGATTGCAAAAACATTATGTTTATTAGTATAAACAAAAAATGATTGTATGCTATTAGTAAATATGCGGTACACAAGAAAAAACTAGGAAATTAAGAACAATGGTTAAACCGACTAATGTGTATTATTAGAATAATATGTGTAATAAACTTAAGTTACTCATACCAGTTCACAGTATGAAGAAACCGTCATTCTGAACAATAAATTAAGAAAAGTCAATTTTTGAAGCAGCGCAACGCGTTTTTGGCATAGTAACTACCCTATCTCCCAACCTATAGGACGTACAAAATTACATCTTCAAAATTCATTCCGTGGTATCTCACTCTCGTGCTATTGTTGCAAACTTATACTTTATTTCACCACTATTTTTATTTTTTGAGGTGGGATATCATTAAATACCTTCTCCCGCTTTGGTCGGAGTGAGAGTGGTAAACTTGTACTGACAAAAATCCAGCTGTGTTCCTTTAGTTGCCCTTTACATTCCAGGGCCACGGTAATGCTTTCGAACATTAACGCAGCCGTTTTATTTCGCCACTATATTCATCAAATTGACGGTACTGTGGCTTATAAATAATAGTCTTGTTTTAACCATGATCTACCCGGCCTTGTCCAAACCGCGTCAAGATCAGCTTACAGCCAACCTATCTGACCTACACCAGTCTACAAATCATCACTGGTAACACGAAACTCCTTAGCAAGACTGATTGTCAAACTTTCGGGCTTCTGAAAGCCAATAACGACTGCCAAAAACCTCTACAAATCAAAGTCTCAAATAACTGTGTCACGTTCTTTCCGAAGTACAAAGAGTTCTCGGTTTGTAATGATATTTTAATAACCCCAAAAAATATTTTGTCAAACTACCCACTCTCAGAAGTACCTACTAAATTAACATTCACACATTTCATATCAAAAATACTTACAGGTTTATCCTGCTTCTTCAGATGACTGGGTGGGGCAGCTACTGGTAGTAAAGAGAACCAGTGAGAGTCTCCAGAGGCTAGTAGGGCGGACGCCTTGTCTCCTGTGCCGCCTGACAAGACCGGCTTGGTACCGATTAAGGACGTCAGTTGACCGTGGTGGAGGATTAGGCTGCCTAGGAGAGTCTATTGAAAAACAATGAATGCCATGTCAAATTACAAGTGTTTTTTTGCATTAGAGTAATAAAGGTAGGATAGGCTGATCTTGTTTCCATGGCCATTCACGCTAAGTGGAAAGACAGCGACATTATAAAAACTCTTATGTGGCCAAACATGTTATTTAAGAATTGTAAAAAAAAAAATGGTACCACTAGCGCCATCTCGTTACCTTATGAAGAACCTTTTGCACAATATTGATTGATATTGAATGATCTATTTACAACACACTAACCTGAACTCTCTGCACAGATCTCTTCAAACTAGTCTGAATGTATTTATAGAATACGTCATAATCAAATGGATCGATCTTCTGTCTCAGAAACTCGCAGATCTTAACCGATTGCTCCGTAAATGTCTTGTTCTCTCTAGGAACTAACAAGAGCGTCAAATGTCGAACATCCATCAACAATTGAAGCGCACACCTCTGGTTTATATCTTTCTCGTTCTCTCTTATGACTTTGTCGTAGTGTGTGAAGGTGATAGCTATAACTCTCTCGATGAAGAGAGTGTGCGTCTCTATTGGTAAAGTGTGTGGGGCCACTTCGTCCAGTATTCGGCTGGTGGCATACAAGTATTCTTGCAGTTTGAGAGACGGTCCAGCTGGTACCTTTATTGTAGATTCTATTGGATTTCCTTCTTCGTCTTTTTCTGTGATTTTGATGACGTCCCATTGCTACACAAACGAAACAAACTTATACTTAGGCGACTTTTTATGAATTGTTGCCTATTTCAAACATTAAGATACTATATGTATTAAATTTTAAGTAAGTAACTCTTTAGAACACCTCACCCTTAAATTATAAGTAAACTAGACAGATCTACTGTAAGAAACTTACCATCATCAAGTAATCAATATTCGCTTCCAAAGTAAATGCTTGCGGCAAACCTTTGGTCAAATCTTCTACCTTGGCCACCACGATATCCACCCACTTGCCCCAACAGAACTGACAGTTTTCCTTCAAAACCAAACACAGATCATTCCACCTCTTCAAAGCATTATCATCTATATTGATGACCCCCAAACTGTCGCGCTCTTCAGGAATGTAGCACTTGCGTAAATGTGGCATAAGGGTGGATATTGCTTGCGTAAAACGCGCAGTGTATATGGCAGTTGTTTTCTTTTGTAATTCTGTGGATTGTAAGGTTGGTTCTTCGAAGCATGCCTTGATGTATTGTAGCATACTACGGAGAAAAACATTCTTTAGAGGCTTTCTGGAGTCTAATCAAATCAAATGTGATTACAGAATAGTGGCGTTGCAAAAACTGTATAATTGTTAAAAACTGTATAATTTCTAAAAATGTATAATTTTAAAAACTGTATAATTTCAAAAACTGTATAATTGCAAAATCTGTATAATTGCAGAAACTATATAATTGCAGAAACTGTATAATTGCAAATACTGTATAATTGCAAAAACTGTCATTTTTGTAAGGATTGTAAAACAGCTCCTTACGTTTTCCGAAAACATCAGGTACAGTTATGACAAATGTAGGTGCATTCTAATAACATATATTACACATGCATTATAACAACGTACCTCTGTATATTGCTATCAGAGACATCTCTCAAATACACCTCGATCAGTTGCTTATCGCTGTAGATCTGGTCGATATCGTCCTCGTCCTCATACGCAAACAGAAGCTTATCTTTACCGGCGGAACTTCTCTTATCTTTGTACAGGTACACCTTCAGGTCTTCCAGCAATTTCTGCAGCTCGTCGTCCAAACTTTGGCATAGTTTTTCTAAAGTCGGTGTGTAGCCGTGATCTTGGCGAGCCATGCCTATAAAAGACAGGAAGAGTTGTTTGGATAGTCAGTATACCGTTCAAAAATACTGCTCGACTAATAGTATGTATCAATCAACTTAAAGAGACTTCATAAGCTTACAGCTTTACAAAACTAAGTTGTGTATGAAAGGCCTTATAACTTAACATACAGATTTATTTATAGGCATTTGCTTTTACTTCATCTTTCTGCCTAAGACCCTGAGAAGTCGGGAAAAGCTGACGTTAAGGGTCTACCCATCCGCCCGCACGCTCCGCCCTCCCGCGCATGTTGCAGTTCAGATGCAGTCGGTGTGCAGTTCACACGACTGCAATCGGACCGCACGTTTGGTTTGCAGTTCTATTGCAGTCGTGTCAACTGCATTCCAACTGCACTTAAACTGCAATTTGCAGTTGGATTGCAGTCGAAATGCGGTCCGTCTGTTTAGACCCTAAAGCTGCCTTATGTAATTTTTAATTTCAGATAGTTCTGACTCTCAACCTTAGTTATACTTTCGAATACCGTAATTAGAGACACAATACAAAGACAATGAGAGAGCGAAGCCGGCATTCGCTTGGGGTTTAATGAATTAAATAAACGACTTGATTATGGCAACATCATTCATGTTTTTTGCAATTAACCTTACACAGCTACCGTGCAGCCAATCAATAATTGCATATCTATCAGTACGATTGCATAAGGAATAGGCTAATCAAGTATTCCTGCACAATCGAGGATATCTACAGAGATGGAAGATAGCGCGTAAGCTGTACAGATGGCGCCGATCTGAGATCTTTGTCATGACGAATGGTGCTCAGCGTATTCATTGATGACGATTAGACAACCCGATACGTGACAGATACGATCTTTATTATAATATCTTCAGGTTTACATCTGAATCGGTGATTACTAATATAATCACCAACATAGCTACTACGATAGCTACAATCACTGATTGTGATCGCTGACCTATAGTCTTTTGTTTAAGGGATTTATCAGAGAATAAGTGGAAAACAGGAAAAACCGTTAACAAAATATTGAGATACGAGGGGGAAAACTTCATGTTCTGAGTTGCAAAATCATCACACACATTCTTTAAGTCCTAATGGCTTAAAGAATATTTAACAACGTATATTTGCTCGTGCATCTAACCAGTATTGCCAGTAACCTACCCACCCAGAACCCATGAAAGAAAGAAAGAAAACATGTTTAATTTGGCACACAGTAAAAACAAGTATGCAGAAACTTAATAACAGTAACATTGTGTCCCACGGCTGCGCTGAACAGGTTCAGTCAAGAAAAATGTCCATACAACTATGTAGCAGTTGCCTGATGCTGGTTTTTAACTGAACTAGAAGTATACGATATTTTGTTGTAGGTACAAAATCCTTTTTTCTGCGGGTTTTTATTTACTATAGCTTAATAAGCACATAGGCGGACTTAATGCCTTAAACATTCTCCACCAGTCAATCAAGGACTCTCATTGCGACATAGCATTTATTATTGTTGCCTGCTCAAGAATTAGGACTACTGAAAATGTCCCACAAATTGAATCATAACATCTACGAATCATACTATTGACTTTTTGCTACTGGTAGCGCCATCTATACGCCACCAACGGAAACACGTGTCCAAGCAATAAAACTTCTCGACCCCGATTGCCGGACACCGGATGTGATAAACAGAATTATATCACTTCAACAAACATAACTATCGATAATTTCCATTTCCGAGAAATCGGGCCCATAATCAAAAAGTAAGTCTTTTAAATATGTAGAACATTTTCGATAATTTTTAACAAACAGTTACTAGACACCTGTATTACACGTATCATAGACAAGATAAAGTTGAATGTCATAATCGATCAGTGTCGCTTGCACAGCTTACTTGCGACAATGAATTTATCAATACTGAGAAATGACTGTAGGTTATCACATATTTGTTCAGTGGACGGCCATTCTTTAATTGCACGAAGGTAAACACAATTAGTTGATATCGTATACATTCACAGTACTGTATCGATACGATATATATTTTTAAATCTATATTTTCCTTTCAAGTTCTTTTGGAATTGGACCTTCGTGTCTGTTCCTTGTATTGCAAGGAACTTGGAAAAATAAAACAGTGAAATTCTACCTGTCATGAAATAACTATAGATAAGCATGATCAATACAAAAAAAAACATGTGAAGATTATTGTTTTCACTATTTGCATAACATACAATATTGAAATATTATTTATTCTCCTTTAACTTGATGAGCCAATAAAGAATCAATGAATAATAGAAAATAGAAAACATATCGCATATTTATTTTTGAGATGGCAAATCATCCATCGTCTTATCCCACTCTAGGGTGAAGGATGTCAAACTTTTACCTCACTAACTAAAACCTCACCAATGTCCTTCATTTGCCCTTTGCGTTCTAGGGTGACGGGTATCCTCTTTAGAAATTCCCTGTGGCACCAGTGGGCATCGGCTCTGCTGGGCTCCTACGGTTTTACTGACACCCTATCACGTATTAACTATGAATATACCAATTACCGATCACGTCACAAAACCAACAAAACCCTCGCAGTGAATAGAATTTCCTCAAGAACTTTGCCGAGGGCATGCCCGCGGACAACTGCAAAGTGTGGAAATCTCTAACGTCCGTATAAGTAGTAGTTGTCAGCATGTGTTGGGTAGTAGGTGTTTTCTTTATCAAATCAATGTGACACAACAATTGATGACAATTGATTTTTTTTTTCTTTTACTCAGAAGTTTCCCTGAGTCAGAAGAAACCTAACTATATGGTTTTGATTTCAACTCGATACCTCCACGCGTTGCCGTGATAAAGAGTCTTGACAGACAAATACGTATACGTAGGTACGGAACCCTAATAATGTTGAAATATCGTATTTTTCTTATCGATGCCTAGACTAGACTGACAATGGCCGCCATGATCTAACTTCGATCAGAAGGACTAACTAAGGGCCAAAACTGCATTACGTGGTTGCCCGCGCTATCCCATAATGCAGTGCTCCTATACGGCTCTTGGCGTGGGCACAAGTCGCGGCTCGCGCGCCCCCTGCCCGTGCCTCTACGTAACAATACATTAAAGTTCTCCATCGACACGACTCCATGCACACCGTTAAAGTTGAACTAGCGACACTGCGCAGATAATAATCCGGTTTCCGCGACAGGAACCCGAGCACACCACACACGCGCATAGTCACGCGACCCGTGCCCATGCATGCGCAGACGCAGCGTCAGCCCTAAGGATCCAGGTAAATCGATATACTTTTCGCCTTTTGTCCGCAGCAATGTAATAATTAAAACATTAAAAAATAACGAACTTACCCTTCATCAAAGAATTCATGACTTTAATAACATCCCCCCTGGACTCAATCACTGTCTCTCCAATAAGATCTTTCCACACAAACCAGTTGATATCCGCCTCCTTTTCTACTTCACTGTCTGAGGATACCTTAGTCAGGTCTATAAGCAGTTGTGTCTTGAATGCGTCGTAGACTTTGACCCACCGCGAGTCTATGATCGCTTGGACGCGAGAGGTCAACAGTGGTTGGTAGTAGTGGCACCACACGTGGACCTCAGGTATGTCTAATGAGGTACATATTGTTGACCAGTTTGCCGGAGTTTCTGTAAAAAGAAATTATGATGAAGGCTTTCCATTTGCAAAAACGTACACAGGTCATAAACATAGAGAATGGGCTTTTTTTTTTTTTATGGTGGGAAAAAATCATGCATTGACATCCCCCGCCCTTGGGCGGAGCGGGAGATAGTGTCAGACTCTTACTGACTAAAAGACCCACCCCGTTCCTTCTAGCCTTCATACCGGGGCTCGAGCGCCCTTTCGGATAACCCTGGCCCCAGTAGGCTTCGACCCGGCTGGGTCCCTGCTATTGCTGACAACTCCTTGAGGCGCGCGGGAACAGTGCGCGCCGTCAACGACTTGGGCTTGGTCCGGACAGTTACCGGACGGCCGGACAGTGAGCTACCCATTGCTCACCGTCCGCAAGCCCGCGTCTACGTTGGCCGGAAATCGGGATCAGAA
The DNA here is from genome assembly GCA_910589285.2 of Mythimna ferrago. NCBI lineage: Eukaryota > Metazoa > Arthropoda > Insecta > Lepidoptera > Noctuidae > Mythimna > Mythimna ferrago. The sequence continues at coordinate 21,812,000 of OU342689.1, forward strand.
TCCCGGCGACGGCGGCGGCGATAACGCCGTTGCCTGATGCGTTCGGCCTCCTCCTTTGCGAGCATTACTGCTTCGCAGAAGTCGGCGACCGCCTGCCACTCCTCCTCGCTCCGGACCATGGCCTCAACCAAGGCCCGGCGCGAGAGGTCTCCGCCGCCGATCGCCCCCACGAGGGCACGGCGATGCTCCGCCCAAGCAGGGCACACCTCGACTGTGTGCTCCACCGTGTCCTCCGGGCGTTCCGCACAGTGGCGACACCCGGGCGTCACTTCCGCATGAATCGAGTGCAGGAAACTCCCGAACGAACCATGTCCGGTGAGTACCTGCGTCATGCGGAAGGTAAGGACGCCGTGAGGTCTTTCCAGCCACGCCTCAAAGAGGGGACTTACCGCCATGATTGTGGCGTGCCCAGCACTGGGTTGCGATAATAGAGAATGGGCTGACCTATCCTTATCCAAGTATAAAGTGAATGTGGGTAGAAAAGTGATTTTAAAAAGTTAGACTTATCGTGAAGTCATCACAGTTTCAGCATTAGAAACAGATACACAAGCTACACAGGCTTATTTGTAAAACACCGGCAGTCGCAGACGTCGCAGGACTAACTTAAAAAATTTTAGTTCATCAGATTTACATACAAAAATAAAAATATTTAAGTTGAACGTTCTAAATACTGCACATGTGCTCAATGTTGCACATGTGCTCCTAGACTGCACAGGGGTCACTGAAATACGCACACGAACCATAGGATCCCCGAATTCCCTTATAGATGTCCTGAAAAACCTGAGAGGCCTGATCTGCTTTTGGAGAGAGGTGGGCTGGTTGGAATAAGCCCACCCAAGGTTATGGCCGCTATGGCCCACGTACAATGGTCCGCATAGGACTAAGTGCGGAAACCATACTCAGACATAGATATAGACATAGACGTTCTAAATATTACGAAGTCTATGCGAAGTACACAAAAGTACAATAGCGGAGGGGAGCGCGGATCGAGCGGCGGGAGTGCTTGATGCGTTTGCGTCGAGTCATGCAGACGTAGGTAGGTATAGCAAAATACAGAGTTGAAATGTGTGAAATCTTGTTTTTGGTAAATGAATTATGTTTTGTAAAATGTCATTGAACAAAAACTGTTGTTAATGATGTTAATAATACAGTCCTGCCAGGTTGATAGCGTTTTACAAATAACCCTGTATAGAATAATTACCGCCATTATTTTGATGTAACAATTTCTGGTCAACATCTGGTAAGTTTACATAAATCGGTAATCCATCACAGGTTGGATTACGTTTACTGGACATACAGAATTCAGATCCATATTTATCGTCAGTTTTGTTTGCCAAATTCATTACTTTTACATTGTATACTAAAGAGCAATAAATGTCATATGAGGGATATGTTTAGTGGAGATGACGTGAGCAGCAATGGGACAAAAACCATACATACCAATCTTAAAAGCCTCTTCCCTAATCTCATGCAGTACTTTGACTCTAGTAATGTTCTGCAGTAAGGTCTGCACATTAGTGTCGATGAAAGACTTGACCCAAACATTCCAGTCCTGAACGCTTTTCGTTATCTCTGCTTTGGCTAGCGGCTGCACTTCTTTGTTTGATGACAGCCTGGTGATGAGAAGATCGTATAGTATACTAGCATTTGCCCTCGGCTTCACCCGCGTACATAATAGTAGATTATGTGACTAGGGGATAAAGCAGTGTCTTCGTCGTCGAAGTCGCGGACGGCATGTTGAATTTCGAACGGAAAGAAGGATTTACATAATTAACTCCCGAGCAGAGCGATGGAGTTAATACAGAAACCTGAGTGAAGTGAGCAATTCAAGCCGCCCAAGACAAAGACAGCTTTATCCCCGTTTTGGATACTCTACTTTTTACACCATCTGAGAGATAATAGCAATTTGGTCGACCAAATCATATTGGTATTAGAAAAATACAAGGTGTCGTTTTAAAGCTGCAAAATATTTCAGGAGGTAATTATGTTAGTGATTCTCGACCCGAATCAATAATAAAATAAGTAGGTAATTTTTTTATTTTTATAACCGCGCTTTTTTTCACACACACAAACACGGAACAATAAAGGGCGTTTTCACACACACTAACTCGCAACGATAGTTTCATAAATAATGTATCATCCAATCATCATCCCGCACGCCACACCCTAGCCACGCCCCCGCGGCCATCGATCAATCGATTTAGTTTAGTGTAATTAAACAATTAAATAACAAGTATTACTGATTATTGACCAGGTATCGTTTTTTTATATGATTATTTATGAGTTTTATTACAACCTCCTGAAATATTGTGCAGTTTTAAAACTGCACCTTGTATAAATATTACTTTACAAGTTCATCAAACAAACAAAATTCACTACTCCAAGATTCTATAGTTCCAATTTTCTATAACATCCCGTCAGTAAGCACGTTTTATTCTATTTTCTGTATTTTGTTAGTGGCCAGTTTGAATTTCGAGTCAACTTGTTCGATGCACGTACATTTTAATTCACTATGTTGATGATTTTTGATGTTCCAAATTCAAATCTCATTATTCCCTAGGGATCGGCCATATTGCATTATCTCCCTAGGGATAGAATGACCTGCTTTAAGTGAGGTTTGTATGACGTATAAAACGACATTATCGAGCAGGTGGTGTAAAAAATACTTGTAGCTTCTTAGAATAAAGTAGCTTTCTATCGGTGAAAAAATTTTAGCAATCGGTCCAGTACTTTTAGAGCTTAACTTTTACAAACAAAAAACAATAATTTATACGCTCGCCCACGTACATAAATTATTTCCGCGGCCGCGAGTAAAAGCTATAGTGTTTTATATTGCAGCGACATCTATGGCGTGGCATATGAACATTATGAACTACGAAGTCCTGCATCGCCCAATTAGAGTTCTCCGCGCGATTTGAGCATATACAATAGCCGGAAATTATCTAACGGGCAGTTGCCCACCAAACATAACACCCTTCGGTCGGAGGATCCTCCTTTTTCAAAGGAGGTGTACGGGACTTTACTCTCTGACAGTTCGGCTGAGGTCCAGGTTAGACGCGAACATGCCGCGCAGTATCCTTCCATTTTCAGTCCGTGTAAGGAACACATTTCTCTGCGCCAAAACTAAGATCACACGTTACTCGAAAAGCTGATTTTCTTAAGTAGGACTGGACAAGTCTACTGCTTGTCAAATGAGATGTGGGCTAAGAGCTACTTGTGGTGATCAAGGCGAAGGTGGAGAGATGAGCTTGACCCTTACGAGAGGGACTGGCCTGCAGGAGCTGAGGACAGACGTGTGTGGAAAAGGAAAAGGGAAGTTTTCGCCCCGTAGTTGGACATAATGGGCTAATTAGAATAGAATATAATAAGACAAAGGTCGAATCCAACTTGGCTGGGCAGCGTTCGGGAAGCTACGCGGTATCTTTTCGTCCAACATACCACAGTGTCTCAAGACGAAAGTCTATGACCAGTGCGTGTTGCCAGTGATGACATATGGCTCCGAAACGTGGTCGCTCACAATGGGCCTCATCAGAAGGCTTAAAGTCACCCAAAGAACAATGGAAAGGGCTATGCTCGGGGTTTCCTTGCGTGTTCGAATAAAAAATGAAGATATCCGCAGGAGAACTAAGGTTGCCGACATATCACGAAGAATTGCCAAACTTAAGTGGCAATGGGTAAGGCACATTGCTCGCAGAACAGATGGCCGTTGGGGCCGAAAGGTTCTGGAGTGGCGACCGAGTACCGGAAGACGCAGCGTTGGAAGGCCTCCTACAAGATGGACCGATGACCTGGTGAAGGTTGCGGGAAACCGATGGATGCGAGACGCACAGGAACGTTCGTTGTGGCGACGCTTGGGCTAGGCCTATGTCCAACAGTGGACGTATATCGGCTGAAATGATGATGATGAAGACAAAGGTTTGATTGATTCGCCCAAAGAAGTAGTTCTAGAAGAATAGTCATTTGAGGCTTTTTTTTTTCCGATGGGAAAAATCATCTTATGACAACCCCCGCTCTTGGGCGGAGCGGGAGATAGTGTCAGACTCTTAGAGCCATATTTCACCGGGACACCCGGGTAGCGCCACTGGTTGCGCTACCGTGGTGTCCCAGTGAAATATAGCAAGACACCAAACAAGACACCAAACAGACACCAGAGCAAAGATTTTATGTATCCTACGGATAATCTAGATTGCCTGCGCAGCAAACACACTCTATAGTGTTCTTTATTCTCATTGCCATTAAGTTCATATTGACAAGCAAACGGGGAAAAATGTACTGAACAAGACAACGAGAAAGGGTCGGTGTATCCCTTTCTTACCTCTGTTTTAACTAGGGTAACCATGATTTTACAAAATTAATTGTTATTATTTTTGTCACTGCAGCATTTGATATTAATTAATGTATTTTTTTATATCGACAGCAAAGTACCAATAACATCAAACTGTCTGTCAGACCTGAAAACAAAAAAAATTACTCGAATTTTACTAAGACGATTATCGTATGATTTTGTATGAAATGAGTCAGAGCCTGCGTGAATTTACAAAACGCACCAACGCGCGTGAGTGCGTAAAAAACCCGTACGATGATGCAGATCTGCACTTCCGCAAGTACGCGCGTAGGTGCGTCGACACGCAACGTGCAGCGTCATGCGTGGCAGTGTGATAATCGTTTAAAACACGCGGAAAAACCTTTTTAAATTCATAGCGGTAAATTATGATTTTCTTGAAAAAATATTTTTAGGCGGTATTGGTACTTCACGGTCGATAAATATAATATTCTAGCATTTGCCCGCGGCTTCGCCCGCGAACACCCCACTCAGGAATAAAGCAGCTTTCTATCGGTGAAAAACTTTTTGCTATCGGACCAGTACTTCCAGAGATTACCTAATATGGCTTGTTCGTCAACTCGCTTAAGCAATTCGCGCGAGTCCGCGCGAGTTGGGACCTTCCGATTCACCTACTTTTTCTGTCGTCCTCTCGCTTAAACGTATAAAATACAGTCAAATAATAACAATTACTATAAATAACTAGCTATTGCCCGTGGATTTTTTCACGCAGGCTATACCGGTTATCTACTTAGATTTCGGGATATTATGTTAAAGGTGAGGAATGAGGCGAGTAGGATGTGGCCAATGGTACACGATACCCAAGTTACTTTAAAAACATTTTACGTTACTTTTGACTTTCTCATGTTACCTGCACCTGCATGGTCCTCACCGAAAATGGCAAGTTCGGTCGGTTCCTGCATCGGATTCAGACGGCAGTAAAGCTCGGGTATTACTATTGTGTGGACCACTCGGAGGACACGGTGGAGCACCCGAGGACATGGTAGAGTTGTGCCCCGCTCGGGCAGAGCACCGCTGTTGCCTCGTGGAGGCAATTTTTGGCAACAACCTTTCACGCAGGGCCCTAGTTCAGACTATGGTCCGGAGCGAGGAGGAATGGCAGGCGGTCGCCTCTTTCTGCGAAGCAGTAATGTTAGCGAAGAAGGAGGCCAAAGGACCATCGGCCACCGAAATTCCGAGCCCGACAACGGACCACGGTAGACGCGGGCTTGCGGACGTCGAGCAATGGGTAGTCCGCTATCCGGACGTCCGGTAATTAACCGAACCGAGCTCAGTCGTCAACAGCGCGTAGTGATCGACGTGCTCCTCAAAGAGATGACATCAAACCGTAGGAGTCCAGAAGGGCCGATGCCCGCAAGCTAGGACCCCGGCGAATTCCTAAAAAGGAAACCCGTAGTCCTAGAATGCAAAGGGCAACTGAAGGTCACAGGTTAATCGTGAAATGGAACGCATCCAAGAAAGATTTTGTTCATCGTGTGGGCGCTCTTAACTTTTTTGACACATACATGACGTATCGATACTGCATATTCACTCACTTACGTGTATTTCTAAGTCTCCTATTCCGCTTACTTAAACGTGTGCTAACATTAACTAATATTTGGACGTCAACTTTGGTTGCTTATTGCTGATAATGTTGTGATTTGTTGGTAATTAATAGGTAAATATGCAATATTATATTATTGTAATGTTGATTTATAAGTGTTTTATTTTAAAGTCAAGTCGAATACAATTTCTAATACATTTTTAGTGGGTACCTATGTTATAATTTTTTTTTTTAGTTGACTGTACATAAATACGTCAGATTTTCAAGTCTGAGCGAGTTGACGACAGAAAAAGTAGGTGAAATCGGAAGGTGCCTGCTCGCTTGGACTCGCGCATATCGCTTAAGGCCCAAGCGCGCGAAAAGAGCCATAAAACAGTGATTTTCTGAAGCCGACTCCTCGCTAACGGCCAAGTTAATAGGTTTGAAAAAAGGTTGCTTGTAGGTCCGGCTGGTATTTTTTATTTATAGTTTTTTTTTATTGATATAATAAAAACAACGAAAATTAAAAGCAAAATTATTTATATATTTTTGAAAAAAAAAATAGATACGTAGTCAATTTGACGAATATTTCCAGAATTTTGTGATAGATTCCATTCATCGTGATATGCTCTCTATGCAAATTCTGGCATCCTGTTGCAGGTTTGTGTTGTTGAGAGCTGCAATTTAATCAGCTAGTGTTTATATAACAATAATAATAAATAATTTATTAGTTTGGTGGTGATCACTTGCTAAGCGATCTCCTGCTTGGTGAGCTCCTACATGTTTTCAATAGCGTTCATGTCTGGTGTATTGATTGACTAGTTTTTTTGTCCTATGATGAGTTCCCTGACAGTTTTTGTCTGACAATTATAGTGATGTGACCTAACGAAATTTAATCGATTTTTTACAATAACGAATCAGTTGGCAAAGGTAATGGAATCGGATTACCGATTTTAGATTTATAGATGATAAATGTGAAAGTTTGTATGTGTGTGTGGATGTTTGTTACTCTTTCACGCAAGAACTAGTCTACGGATTTTGAAGAATTTTTACAGTAAATTAAAAAATCTGACAAAAACTAAAAACCTGAAATAACGCGGGCGAAACCGCGGGGGACGGGTAGTGGTAAATAAAATGCAGTCTGTTTAAAATAATAATTTATTTATTATTCACTGTCAGAACTTGACTCTTGATTTGAACTCATATCCATATCGGAATCGGAATCTTCTTCAACTAACCGCGATGATTAATTATTAGTCCTCTGTTATAGTTTTTTGAGTTTTTTCTATTACTTTTTTCCAATTTTACATGCGATTACAAGATGGCCGCTCCGATTTTGTCGATTAGTGTGTCGTCGAGTAGTGTCAATCTCTATTGGCAGAAGTTCCGTTTAACGCATTACACATTTTTAAGTTCTATTCTTTTTTATTTTATTTACTTAATTTATTAACAGTTAATTATAACCACAATAACTTACTTAGTAATTTACGAAAGACAATATTTTTTTTATCATTTCCTTTTTTTTTTGCCAGTTTATTTTTTTAGTAATCTAAAGTAGTATGCGTGCCACGGAAAAAAATGAACTGTCAGGAAACTCATCATAGGGCAAAAAAGGTATAGGGTAAAACATTTATGTTTTTTAGCCAAGTATGCAGTAACACCCCTGGTTTTGTAGCACAATGCAGATTCGGGCATAAAAATGGACTCTTCGTCAATATGGAACCATTCTTCGAGATGCGGCAGCAGTCCAGTTTCTAGTACTCGCTTGTACTGGTCATGCCTCACGGTCCCTTTCACGATATGTAGACCCTTGCTTGAGATTAAAGACCACATCATAATACTAATTGGGAATTTAGCTGTCTCTTAACACCGGTTTTTATGGAGCTATTCTCCAGGGCGTCGTCGGAAAGGAGCATTTTTTGAACGGACAAAAGAGCTTTTGTCAACCAAAACCTGAAACGTCGATTCATCGGAGAAACATGTCTGAAAAATTATATTATTTCATCAGATAATGGCAGTAGTTTATTAACAATGTACTGTACTATTTAAAGTCTTATTTTTAACCGACTTCAGTCTGAAACAGTCATATTTTGATGTTGTTTGGCCCTGTGCAATAGTCTCTTCTTAATGACCTCGGTGAGGCGTGGTTTTTTGGCAGGCCGATGACCTATCAACTTCTCTTTTGCTTACTCTCGAAGAATTGTCTTATCGAAAACTTCTAGGCTCTCGTAGTTTATAATCGTGGTAAGGTCTTACCTGTCTAATATACATATTAGTTTTTGATTAGTTTTCTAAAATATAATGTATTAATAACAACTTGAACTTCTTTAGAACACAATGGCTCGTAGTACGAACTAATCTATGGACACACTAGTAGAAAGGGATAGAGAGCGTTCTTGGGTCGCCACACCCAAGAATCTTTTATACTATCTGGATTGATTACGTCAACCTCAAAAATGTACTGAAGAGTACGATACAAGTACGCCCTTTTTTTAATTCTTTTTTATTTTGTTTTGTAGACTATTCCATAATGTGGGATGTCGTTAGATAGGTCTTTCAAAAATATTGCGAGTGTTTGAAAACTATTTATCAATTTAGGGATCCTATTGTGAATTATAAATATAGTTTTTTACCTAATGCTAGTTTTCAATTGAACCTTATTGAGTTAACAGATGAAAACCAGTTTATTTATTTATTTCCACACTGATAAGGTGTAATTTGTTAAGCTTAAAATAAAGAAAAAACAGGTTAAATAAAGTAACACTTAAAGGTATTTCACCTAGTATGTTTCAGTACATTTGCTATTACAATCTTTGTCTTGGACGGCTTTTAATATTCTCACTTTACTTAGATTTCTATAAACACACTTGTTTTTCCAATTTACTATGGACTTGGCAGAATAGTCGAAATCGGCTCGACTTGAATAAAGAATACACAAAAAAACACTAAAACGATCAAAATAACTTTAATTTCGGAAGTCGATGTTTCTGGTATATTTTTTTATTTAACACCGACTTCCGAATTTAAAGTTATTTTGATCGTTTTACAGTTACTGTAAAACAAACATAAGTAACTAATTGTTGTTATAGATAGTTTTTGTTAAAAAACTAACTATTAGTTTGGTTTGATTCTATAGTTTTGTACCAACTTTATGGTTATATATTTTTGTTAAATTTTTTGTATATTTAATTGGCCATTATTGGTCTTGTTCATCAGTTCAACTTCATCAAATGATACTTTTTGACTGTAGTAGAATGTATGTATGAATACAGAGACTTCTTGGTAAAAACACCAAAATCCCTATAGATATACACACATACATAATCAGCCTTTTTAATGTTCCCACTGCTGGAACTCAGGCCTCCTCTCTAGGAGAGGGAATGGGTCTCCATCGAATTTAGAAGGAAAAAACAATCGAATTGAGAACCTCCTCCTTTTTTGAAGTCAGTTAAAAAAAATTACATCCACCTTCTTCAATTAAAAGAATGATATATTCGTAGCCACAACCCCCAAAAATGACTTTCATATCAATATTGTTTTTAGTTTCATTCTATATCAGTAAATCAATACCTGTCTAATTCTAAAAAAAAGTGTGGTAGAGTCTGTCTAAAAAGTCAAACGACTTAGCTAATTATTAGGGTAAAATTAAATCTGATGTAGCTAACACAGGTTTAATAATCAAGGTTGATGAAGGGATCTTGATAATTATTTACTAGTAGAAGAACCTTATAAAAAGTATCGAATAGTATTTTTTTAATGATTAAATATTATACAAAATTCCCAAGTCGTTTTTTATTTTTATACTCATAACTAGGTACTTAATTTTATTTCGAAAAAGTATCAATGCATACAATCGCAGTATACGTTTTTTAAAGAAAGCGAAACGGCCCGTGCTTCTCAGAACGCGGACGCGTTCAGCGCGGACTGAGGCTTGGAAGTGGTGGGTTCAATGAAAAATGTATGAAGATTTTTTTAGAGTGGTTTTATTTTGGTCATAAATCATAAAGTTATTTATGTAAGTTCAAAATAATTAATTAAAGGTGTAGAAGACTATATAAGCTGTGGTATTTTATGATTTTTAAGCTAAAAATGTGCACTGGATTTAGCTTACGCGACCTATTCAGACCCTTGTATTTTGTAATTTTCTTGATTAGTGCGTTGGTAAAATCGTATTTAACTATATGAATGTTTTATACAAAACCATAATATTTTTTTATGCCATCCTAGAGATGAATATGTATATTATCTTTTATTTGATACCGTGACATCCTCATAGTTATGATTCTTGGTGCATTATAATGGTACCCGAAAAAACGAGATATTTGTCTAAAACGGTCAAAGCGTCCTTAATAACATCTTGAACTTCTTTAGAACAGAATGTCTCGTAGTACGAACTAGTCTATACACACTGGTAGAAAGGGATAAAGATTCTTGTATGGTACTTCTTTATTACATCTTTAAGGTTGTCGTAATTAATCCAGATTGTGTTGTACAAGATTCTTGGTTCACTGTCACTAACGTTTGACAGTTGGTTAATTATTGTTTTCAAAGGTTAGATTTCCATCTTATTATACACGTTCTTTGGTGGGGGGCGTGACTGGCGGCCGGACTGGTGTCCGCACTGGTTGCGCCGCCAAATGGGTTGCGCTACCAAACAGACACCAGGTGAGTAACGCTCTATAGAGCTCTATACATTTTACTGGTGGCGCAACCAGTTGCGCTACCAGTGGCGTCCCGGTGAAATATGGCCCTTACTGACTAAAAAACCCATCCCGTTCCTTCAAGCCTTCATACCGGGGCTCGAGTGCCCTTTCGGATTACCCTGGCCCCAGTAGGCTTCGACCCGGCTGGGCCCCTGCTGCTGCTGACAACTCCTTGAGGCGCGCGGGAACAGCGCGCGCCGTTGACGACTTGGGCTTGGTCCGGACGGTTACCGGACGGCCGGACAGCGAGCTACCCATTGCTCTCTGTCCGCAAGCCCGCGCCTACGGTGGCTGGAAATCGGGATCGGAATCCCGGCGGCGGCGAGAGCGCTGTTGCCTGATGCGGTCGGCCTCCTCCTTAGCGAGCATTACTGCTTCGCAGAAGTCGGCGACCGCCTGCCACTCCTCCTCGCTCCGGACCATGGCCTCGACCAAGGCCCGGCGCGAGAGGTCTCCGCCGCCGATCACCCCCACGAGGGCACGGCGATGCTCCGCCCAAGCAGGGCACACCGCGATTGTGTGCTCCACCGTATCCTCCGGGCGTTCCGCACAGTGGCGACACCCGGGCGTCACTTCCGCAGTCATTTGAGGCTCAGAAAGAATCACAACAGTTTTCTATGCTAAACAAATATCAACCTTATTTCAGTTACGATACGTTTGAAAATAATACAATTTCCCTTTCTGCTTCGCCAGATAGTCGTAATTTGTTACAATCATACCTATAATTGACGATGGCCGGAGGTAACAGCTTCAAAGACGACGGGTCACTGAACTTCACTAATTCAATTAACGGCTGCGAATCTCGTTTGAATAAATCTTGCAACTTCGCTAGAACAGCGCCACCGTCATTATCTGTAGAAAAAAGTAAGTTACAATGACTATGGTAGAATAAAGGACTTTAGGGTTTTTATTTATTTTTTTGAGGGGGGAATCATTCAATGAAATCTCACGCTCTAGGGTGGAGCGATAGGGACATGTCAGACTTTTACTTGGCTAAAACCTACTTGTGTCCTTAGTAGAACCACGGTTTCCTTTACAGAAATTCCCTGTGGCCATCGCGGGCATCGGCCCTACTGGCCCCCCTACGGTTTTACTGACATCTCTTTGAGGCGCCGTCGACGGATCAGGCTCGGCCTTTACCGGACAGCCAGACGGCGAGCTACCCATTGCTCGTCGTCCGCAAGCCCGCGGACCTATGGTGGCCGGGGATCGCCCGATGACTTCCGACGCCCAGGGTTTGCTGTGACGGCGTCGAGGGCGTGAGGATGTCTGTTTGTAAGGCCGCTTCCCATTCCCTGTCGCTCCGGACCGTGGCCTGAACCAGAGGCCCTACCACGAGCTCTTAACGCGATCCATCTTACGACCAAAACTGAACTGTTGGTCTAGTGGTTAGTGATCCTAACTGCTATGCCGGAGATCGTGGGTTTGATTCCCGCCCAGGACAAATGTTTGTGTGATGAGCATGATCATTTGTTACAGAACAAAGCCAGCGTTTTTGCATTATATGAATGCAAGATACAAATTGTAATTTCTTCATATTCAAATCATTGTAATTTAAGCCACAATCACAAACGAAGAAATAACTTTAAAATACTTAAAGTAATTCATAACAATAATGAAAAATTAAATCTAACTTACCAACAAAACAAGCATACACCAGCACAACAGTCTTCAACACAATTTTGACTCCATTTACGATTTTATCTTTAATCTGTGCTCTGACGTCTCCTTCCAATATTTGTGCCAGGTCAAACTGTAGTGTGGACTTCAGGCTACCATTACTGTGTAAACCTATCAGTGTATTGAGGAGTTCAACCATAGACTGGGAGTCGAGGAGATAGAGGCTGACTAGACAAGAGCAGGCCACCTGAAAAATAAATGAATAATTTGATATGAGCATTTCTAGTGCTAAAGCTACCTAGATACAAATTACAATAAGGAAGTCACATAGATAGTGTAGCATATGCTTGCTGGGGTTGGTCCTCGCATAGTCTACCACTCATTAAACAAAAGGAATGTTTTAATCAACCCTGGTTCACCTGGTTGCCAGATACAATATGTAATATAATAAATGGACATCCTGAAAGTAGTTTTTTTTTAAGGTCAATCATCCAATGAAGACCTGTGTAGGGCGATTCGGGAAGGCGTGTTAGGCTTTTACTGACTAAAAACACACCTAAATACCTTAATATATTTCATTCTAGAACCCCTGGTTTCCCTTTCGGAAGTCAACCCATGGCCCCAGTAGGCTTCGTCTTCCTACCCCAGGAAGGTCTACCGTTTTGCTGACATCTCTTTGACGCCCGTGTGGAATACTACGCGATCATGACTCAGGCTCGGTCCGGACGGATACCGGACAGCCGAACGGCGAGCTATCCATTGCTCGTTCTCCAGAGACCCACGCCTACGCAGGCTGGAAATCGGAGTCGGGATTCTGGCGGCTGGGACGTGAGGACATGCGTTTCCTCATGCTTGTGGCCTTCCTCACAAGATTTTCTACTTCGCAGAAGAAGGCGACTGCTGCCCATTCCCCCTCGCTCTGGGCCATGGCCTGTACAGAACCCGGCGCGAATAAAAAGTAAGCTAATATTACAACATATTCATTACATAACTCTCGGGTAATTAGCAGTCCCATTTCAGAGCATATGCCATTGGTAAGCTCTTTGCAAACCACTGACATAAAGCCTGCATCTCCCACAAATCCCACAAACATACCTCAACACTAATCTCGACATCCTGCAGCTTCTGTCGGCACACGTCTATGATGGTCTGGTTGAAGTTAGCAAGGGAGTTCCACTGCTGCTGCACCAGTCTTTGCAGGGACTGCATTCCTGGCTTTGTGTTCTTACCTCCTATCTGGAGTTGCAGACCTGGCAAGGACAAACTTAATATGTGAATACAATTCTATAGAGACACATAGTCAACAGATCTACAGAACAAATACTCCATGTACACAAATAAGTTTCAACTATTTTAAGATCTTTTAAGTGATTTATGTCAATTCAGCCTTCAAGAACTGGGACCACATTTTTATGGCAAGGCTGATTGATTTTTCAAACACAAACTTTGGCCTTGCCTCTCATAATTGAGTACTTTCTATATCTTGGATCAGTTACCTTTTTTAACACTTAACTCGTCAATAGCCATAGCAGGCCTCCGTCACTCTATGTACTTGCGCGCTATAATTACCTACCGCCCGGCTGAGCGGTCTCGGGCCGTTTGCGGACCAAATTCAGTGCGGTTTTCGCCACAGAGTACTTTGTTTTTCAAAACAATATCTATTAAAACTTTTTATTTTATTCAGGATTTTTTCTACACTAAAATTTAATAACCGAGATTTTAGAAAGGGTAAGACATTTATAAAAAAATGTATAAAAATAAAAGATATGTAACTTTTAAAGATTTTTTTATTTTACCTACACACTGACGTCTATAATTATGTTTTATCTAGATGTATTGCACAGTCAGCACCAATTTATAAAAAAAATATTTTATAAAAAATACAATTCTAAACATATTCACAAAAAGTTCTCAATAACATAGACGCAAAGAGTTATATTAATTTAATTTTATCGAAGAGGCAGCCCTGCGATTGCTGTGGGATCGCACGGTGCGAAGCAATCACAACTATACGCTTGAGTATTTAGGCATATTTTGGCATGCAGTGGTTGCTGACGCGACGGAGTAGGCTATTATAGCAGTAGGTATTGGAAATTTTCTACTGAGTGAAATATCTATTACGTAGTAACTATTTAGTAATCTGTGGCCATAGGTATATTTATAGGAAATAACGGAAAGGTTTGCTTTTTCAAGCTTATTTTCGATATTTACAAATTACTTCATGAAGAACTTATTATTTAAGTTCTTAAAAAAACGCTCAATAATTTAATAACCTGTGCGGACACCAATATTCACTCGACGTTTAACGGAAATAGTACGAAATCACGCGCGAACATTCACTTGGGTTTGAGTAGTACATGCTGGTAATATGACCAAATATGAAAGGCTAAGTTATGGACAAAGCCACAAAATAAAAACAAAAGAAACTAAAAATTTTGAGTTCAGTGCCTTCTATCAACTAGGGCCTCCGACTTTCACCTTAATTTGTTATACTTAGAGGACTACCAAGTTGTCAAATAAATAATTATCTAAGCAATGATGACTTATGTACCTGTATTAACATGCCTGGCCATGATAAACAACTGTGTGGCTTTCACATAGTCCTCTGTCTCAATGCTGGTCCATATCTTTTCAGGTATTTCCATCAACAGCTTTACTTGGACAGACAAACTGTGCACCGGATTTGTGTTGAACTGAAAACTACAATATAGACAAAATGGTAAATAACAACAAAAGTTGTAGATAATAATTATTAATGTGACTTATTCAAGTGTAAAGAATTTTTTTTTTATTTGATATAAATAAACTAGTGCTTGACTGTAATCCCACCTGATGGTAAGCAGTGATGCAATCGTTGATGGTGAGGCGCACTGGTTTATTAAGAGCCTATTCCTTTTAGCCTTGATTTGCTTCCAAATTCCTCATTTGCTTTTATTTATTTTCTTTAGAAAACTAGCTGTAGCGACATCTATGGCGCCACATATGAACTACGAAGAAAGTACGAAATCCTGCATCGCGCAATCACAGTTCTCCGTGCAATTTGAACATATACGACAGCCCGAAATCATCTACCGGGCAGTTGCCCACCAGACTATAACACCTGTCTGGTCGGAGGATCCTCCCTTTTCAATGGAGGTTTGCGGGACTTTACACTCTGTTCCGCATACCTCCAATTAAAATAAAAAAAACTCAGGTTTTTTAATTCTATGAAATCATGCTAGTTCTTGTGTTGTTATGAAATCAATTAAGTTAAGATTTAGTGAGTACCTCTGAGCTTTAGAAGGTTTTTCATCAATTTTGAAGCCCACCAGATGCGTGTTGTGTAAG
The DNA here is from genome assembly GCA_910589285.2 of Mythimna ferrago. Lineage (NCBI taxonomy): Eukaryota > Metazoa > Arthropoda > Insecta > Lepidoptera > Noctuidae > Mythimna > Mythimna ferrago. The sequence continues at coordinate 21,827,514 of OU342689.1, forward strand.
TTTTTACAGGCCGCCATCATATCACTAATATGGTTCAGAGTACTGCTGGTGGTCTCTCTCATCTCTTCAATAGTGTCTGCTGCATGGATCAGGTCTCTGTATCTCTCCCTGAAATTGTGCCAAAAGCCTACAGTAAGTAAATGTTTAAATTGATAGGCTGCAACTAGGCTATTATTAATTACATGTTAAAGTTCCTATCAAATGTGAACTCCTTTTAGGTAATTAATGCAAGATATGCATCAGTTAAAGAACATCCAATACTAAATGCATGACCAATTAATTGGAGACAACCTTCTGGTTTCAATTGAGTAAAAGCAAAAGACAGAAGTAACAAAACTTTGTATTGATAATCTTTGTTTACAATAGTATGGTGATAAAATCGGCTCTTACCCGACCATAGCCCGTAATTCCTGTCTCTTCCTTTCAATTTCATATTGTAATTTCTTCTGCACCTGGTCTATATCGCTAATGTAATGGGCTTGAAACAATTGATCAGGAACTATGTCCAGGAGGTTAGGTTGAGACATCTTCGTTGGATTCACGTTTTATTTTAGCAATTTACAAATTACTACACATACTGGTGCTATGTAACTATGTCCCACTAATCCGCGACTGTTCATTTACCACTATTTTTATTTCAAAATGTAAACAAACCAACGATTATTTTGATTATGCCAACACATCGGCTGTCAAAAGTGTCAAAATTAGCGTTTCTGTCACTTGTCATTTATTGACAGCATGCTATCAAAAGCTCCGTTCTGAAATATTTCGTCAGTTGCCAATTTTGTTTAAGAAACCGCTTTTACAAATTCGTGCTCGAGTCTCGACTGCTCGCCATTCGGCTCGTCGTTCGACAAAACATTTTTACACAAAGAGTGCGTGCGAGGCGAACAGCGAGCATACCAACTTCATAACCGCTCCGGTTCTAATCCGCTGAACTGACTTGTCTTGAAAAAATCCCGCAAAAACTACAAATTGCAATTATGTGCGTGACCCACAGTAGAGTTCACTCCTGCTGTTGGAAGCGCCGGAGTTCGGATGATCTATCTGCGAAGAAAATTGCTTTCACCTTACCTACCTACATAGTAGTCATAGTCAAGCTTCATTACCCTACGATGAACGTGGAGACTCGTGGCGAGCAATATTTCCCTGTACTATAGAACATTGATTTTACTCTATTCTCCCTCATTTTCAAAACCCGGTTGATTATTTGAGGATGGTCGCTTATGCGAAAGGGCGCTCGAGCCCCGGTATGAAGGCTTGAAGGAACGGGATGGGTTTTTTAGTCAGTAAGAGTCTGACACTATCTCCCGCTCCGCCCAAGAGCAGGGGTTGTCATTGGATGATTTTTCCCAAAAAAAAATCCAAAGGATGGTATGGAATAGTGTTTACCTACTTAAAGGAAAATAAAGCCTTCTACAAGGAAGAATAAAGAAATTATAAAAACGACAGGTTCAGCAGCGCGGGCTGACTCGAGTAAGGGACAGGGTGAACATTAATATCACGGCGACGAGCCTCGATGGAACGGAAGAGCTGCTGTCTGGGTTTGCGTAGAGTGATATCTCCCCATATCTTCGGAGTTTCGATGTTTCACAGCAATGTCAACGAAACGTTTGGTACGGCATTTCATAGTCTACTGAATAATAGTGGGGTTTTTAAATCTAGTAGATACAGGTGCAAATTCTCATCACGAACTATTTAGGGGGAAACTGTTCTGGAGCATCTCAGCTCTGTCTAAGTAGGTTGCTTACGACGTAGGTGATGGGGTTTTGAGTGCGAAGACAAGGCAAGCATATGTCATAATGGGACGGACGCACGGGCACGGCGGAAAAGGGCAATTTTCACATAAGTGACCTGATTAGCAATTTTCTCCATCTTTTGTTTTTATGCTACCCTATTTACCTTATCAGCCACTCAAACGAAAACTAAGAGTTTTATTAATGAAGATAGTATAAAATGTTTTGAAATTAAAAATGCTTGCTAATGTTCTGCATGCCATGCCATCATTTAGGTTGTTTCGTGAAATTGGGACATATAAACGACTATAGGGAATAAGAATTAAAACTAGCACATTTTATCGAAATAATAAATATAATCAAAGTACATAATACAATTAAATTTTGCAGTAAAATAACAATTACATGTTTGTAGTCAATCCGGTGTCGCATACTCTGTATACTTAAATGTCATTGAAGAAATAATATCACAAATTGCAGATCATTAATAATAATGAAATTCATATTTAAAGATTCGATTTGTATAAACTTTAAGTACAATAAAATATACTTTGATATAAAAATTTCAGTCGGATACAAAAACAAACTTCTTAATACTTTATTGCAAGAATTTAAATGGAAATAAACTTTCGTAACTCTTTTCCTATAAACAGTCTGACCTCTGAATTTATAACACATTATTCCCCGATCTCCAAGTCCGTTTTCATAGAGAAACTACATTTAGACAAAAAAAAAAATCCATGAACTCAACTAATCAATAGCTGAGACACATTAAAAAAAAACACTTCCGAATACCGTTCATAAATCCCGCCACTTTTTAAATTGTCAACAATTTATTAAAGAAACTTCATTTGTTTTGATACTTAAAAACTTGTTCACCTAAAATAATGTAAAGCACGATTTTCTACTCAATATGAAATGTTTTAACAGGCACTATATTTTTTATTTATACACAAACACTCAATTTTGGAGCCAATGTTAGAGCCTTCAGTATTTGTACATTGTTCGTACTCAAAACGAGTTGACGCCTTAACTATCATACATTAGGAACATAAGTGGGGCCAACATTGGCCCCGCATAGACGAAATGCAAAGCCAGAGTGTGCGTATTGACGCTTTATCATCAAACCAAAATATCAGTCTGAAAGAACTTATAAATCAGAATAATAAAATAAATACTCGTAATAAATGGACCATTCACGAAACAAGATTCAACTTGGAAAATTAATCAAAATGATTTTCTTATTTCATTATAAAAATATATAATAACACTAAAAATATCCATGTTTAACGGTGCAACATTGATCTATTTGTTACATTAAAACTACACTTAAATCAACCATCTTTAGCTGGCTGTACACATTATTAGTTACTAAACGCAATAAAATGCTTGGAAGTCTTGTTATTGCTGAATTTAATACTAATTAATAACTTGCAACACTAAAATATAATACAAGAAAATTTTGAGATCGTCATGTGTATGTATTCTGGATCAAATTAGATTTGTGTACATCGAAAGATAATATAAACGCCAGAATATTTTGATAGTCTAGTTTATTTTAAATAACCTCAAAGGTTCGTAAACCATATCGAAATAAAAATAAACATTTAAAAATGTTACGAAAGAAGAATACTTTATATAATTTTCTCAACTTTCCACCAAAAGTGAAACCATACACAATGTATGGCAGGGCATCTAATCATATAGCCATGTGTTATAAAGAGGAACATTTATTTAGCAAGGAACTCACGACAACAGTCTGATTGATATGAAACCGTCACTACTGGACCGGTTATATTGTCCAGATCGTCACAGGCACAACACCTGAGCACCTTGCCCAGAGGTCACTACTCTAACCTAACTAAAGAGAGACTGTGAGTTTGTTTTGAAGCCTTACTATATTCTGATCAAGAAGTTTATAGTCAAAGGAGACCTATAATATCTTACTAAAGAAAAAACAATGTCCTAGACGCAAGTCCCCTCACACTGCTGTCAATTTTTCTCCATCTAAATTAAGCTCTAAGAAAGTGGTTCACAAGAGATTGAGAGAACCTTCAATTTTCAGTTTAGTAGATACTGCTCTGTTCATTGATGAGGATTGTATCCTGCGGTGACAGGGCTTCTGTCTTCGTCTATAAACTTCTTAGTACTGGCTACATTTCCCTATATAAGCCACTCGTCCCGCCGACAACGTCGGACAATAATTTTAATTTGTCCTTAACACAACCATAGCAATGTGTACAGCCAGCCTAACCTCGATATATAACCGCTCTCACTGCGCACTGGACCTCGATCAACGTTCGTTTATTGCCTATGACTTATGAGATTACTGCCACTGACACTTCAGTACATCACTTCGTAGACAGTCGCCTTCTTGTCACCAGAACCCGTCACTATGAACTTATCGTCCGCTGATATATCACAACTGAGCACCGATGACGACTCCTTAGACTGTAGAAAAAGAAAAATATAAAACATGTTGCATAAACAAGATAATAATATAAATTTGTCGGAGAAATCACATGATACTACAGTCAAAGATTTAGAACGACTAAAATATTTCCAAGATTTCTGTAATTAGATACAGATAAATAACAGTATTCTCAGTAAATAACTGAGATTGATGTGATTCTACTGAGTTGATGAACTGCTGTGACATTTCAACCAAAGGTCTTAGGGCTATATTTCACCGACACGCTATAGTGGCGCGACAAGTCGCCGCTACCAACAAAATGTATACAGCTCTATAAAGTTACTCACCTGGTGTCCGTTTGGTTGCGCAACCAATTTGGTGGCGCGACCAGCTTGTAAGTACGTGTGGCGACTCTAGTGTCTGGCGCAACTGGTCGCGCCTCCATGGTGCCCCGGTGAAATATAGCCCTTACAATTTGATCGCTATTAAAAATGATAACACACCTGGAATATACTAGCTCCGTAAGGCGTACGCCACGCATTAAGTAGGTTGTCCTTGCCGGTGGACACGAACCACTTGCCGGCGGCCGCGAACTTGAGCGACAGCACGCACGACTCGTGCAGCAGCAGCTGGTAGCGGTCCGCCTTGCCCGCGTGCAGCACCTCCACGTGCGAGTTCTCCATGCCAACCGCTAGCCATGAACCTGACAAGTACACAGAAAGGTAAATGAGACAAGACAATAACAGCGCGAACGTCAGCGTTCGCTTGGGGTTTAATGAATTCATCATCATCAACGCAAAAGGACCCAAACCAATGCTGAGTGCATGATCATCTGCTTCATGCGCTTCTCAGTCTAGGCCCCCTTATTTTAAGTAAGGCAATTATTAGATAACTCCTCCTGCTATGGGTGGAGCGAGGAGTGTCAAATTTTTACTGATTAAAATCTGGCCGCTGTTGCCCTGTTTGTTCTGGCAGCCGTATCGAAAAATTTCATAACGATTTTCCAGCTTCAGAAGTACAAACATATATTTCAGTCAAAATCTATGTGTAGTATCTATAAGTGGATCACTATTCGTGATCATTTTTCTCTAAAAAAAATAACAGACTTACTAAAAAAAACCACTAAAACCATCAAAATAACTTTAATTTCGGAAGTCGGTGTTTCTATAATAGTTTTGCCTCTTCGTTATTTAACACCGACTTCCGAAATTAAAGTTACTTTGATGGTTTTAGTGGTTTTTTTTTTTGTAAAAAGTTTTTTATTTTACACTTTTTAGTTGCAATACACTTACAGCCTGAGGACCTTTTTCTCACGACAATTCCAATTAACTCAAAACCTGCGATAAGGTGCCCCGGGGGTTATTGTAACTAAATTGAATAACTTCGTTATTATAGGATTTTTAAATATAACGCCATCTAGAAATTACGCAGCATACCATATTGTTACATGAAAATAATAGATGGTAGCACTGCAGCTAAAAATGAAGGTAAAACAGGTTGATCTGTCAAACCGCCATTTTGAAGCAATTTTGTACGAACGCACGTGGTGACAAAAATCAACAAAAATATGTGTTGAAGTGTTTTATTGCTGGTGTTTCAAGTGGAGTGCATAGTTGACAACCGTAAGTAGCTATAATTATTTTTTGCTTAAGGATTGGTTGATGCTACAATAAGATATGCGAATAGTTACAATTTCCCTGATAATATCGTAAAATGGGGTAATTGTAACTTTGAGGTTAGTTGCATTTACCCCGTGTCGGTTTGTATGAAACCATAAAACAATAGTGTTGTGCCATGTCGATATTTTAATTCTGTGATATTTTTATTAATATTGTGTAAATTGCTGAATTAGATATTGATATGCTAAAGACTAGATATGCGTACTCAAAGTACAGTATTATATTGAACATAATCAATCTTCAATATTTTAATGGTATATTTTTATCAGTATGTTAAAGTACGCTTTCACAACTTGTGAAATTTGGCATGCAGGTTGCTTGAACCCTGCGGGACATTGGCTTTTTCTCCAACTAAGAGAACTTAATCATTTTAATGTTTTGATCAATAATCTTTTGTTTTAGATGGTCCGGAATTATAAACGGAGAACAGAAGTAAAATATTCCCAGGACAATTTGTTAAAAGCATTGGAAGCTGTTAAGAGCAATGAATTGAACACCTATCAAGCGGCTAACGTTTACGGAATTCCAAGGTCTACCTTGGTTCGACGCTGTGTCAAATATTCTGCTTTTATTTTTCTTCTTAACAAACATTCAATAAAAATCGATTATCGACAAACGTGAAAAGTAAATTTACTACACTAACTATTACCGAAATAGTTGCAATTGCCCCTGGATTACAGAAATATTTATATTACTCAAAATTGAGCTTAGATACGTGAACTTATGTTTCAAGTTCGCCTACGATAGCACGTTTCCGTTGAAAACCTCTGTTTATAATAATTTTATGACCAACAGATACGCTACGATTGTCGTTAGTTGCATTTGCCCCTTATCGGGGTAAATGCAACTTTTTCTACCTCAAGTAGAAAACCGTTTTATTATTTTAATTTCTTACGGACTTTCTTTACAGAACTAGTTTATATGTGATATTAATGAAATTGTTAATCAAGTAAAATGATCAAATAAAGAAAATTTGCAATAAAAAAGAAACTGCACAAAATCAAAGTTGGAACTACATTTTTTCTAGTTGCAATTGCCTCGGGGCACCTTACATTGTTTTATTATGAAGTTCCCGTGTCTACCTTCCGGCTTCATCATCATCATCAGATCAGTTCGATAGTACCTTATAACCAAAGTGCATCTCATGACAATTCTAATAAGCTCAAACACGGCTAGGATACATTGATTAATTACGGAGTTTCGGTGCCTATCTTCCGGCTCCATCATCATCATCAGATCAGTTCGATAGTACCTTATAGCCAAAGTGCATCTCAGGACAATTCTAATAAGCCCAAACACGGCCTGGATACATTGATTAATTACGGAGTTCCGATGCCTATCTTCCGGCTCCATCATCATCATCAGGCCACATCGATGATACCATTTTCAACATACCTATTCAGAACTATTCATTTATTTGTAACTATGTTCATTGGAAGATCTGTGTGAGTATGAACTTCTTCTTCGCCAGTTCCACTTCATCAAATGTCATGTTTTGACTATAAATGCTTAAGTCTTTGATGAAAATACCAAAAGAACTATATGGTTGTCTATAATATTTGAGGAGTTCCCTCGATTTCGCCAAGATTTCATCATCAGATCCCGACTTGGTGACTATAGGACCATTTGGGAAGTATACCCTTTTCAACAAAAAAATAATTTTTCAAATCGGTTGGCAAGTGACGAAGTTATGCGCGAACATACATAAAAAAAAAAAAATACAAACATCCGAATTGAGAACCTCCTCCTTTTTTAGAAGTCGGTTAAAAATGCTAACTTTCGGCTGAGGATTGTTCCATATTCCCAATCCCATTATTGTCGCCTTTGAAGGGTTTCCAATTGAGAGTCGTTAAGCTAGCACAACTAACCAGTCGGACAATATCCGAGCGAGAAGATCTGGCTGGAGAAGTCGTGCTGGTGCAGCTGTCGGCCCTCGCGCAGGTCCCACGAGCGCACCGTGTTGTCGAGCCCGCCCGTCCACAGCCGCGTGCCGTCGCCGCTGATGTCTATGCACGACGCGCCGTCCGTGTGACCTGGACACAACATCCAACATTTAAGCCAAGCTTACATTACTGTGTCGAGGCGTGTCAAAGGGGATCAATAGACTATGCACACAAGTAGGCCGTTGCAAACACAACCTGGCAAAGTGAGAGATTATAGACCCCTCCGTCACCCAGTGCAAGTGCGAGTCCAATTGTCCGTACACCTGCACTGTAGATGACCTAAAAAAACGCCACTGACGTCGTTATAAACGAGGCAACCTACTGGGCCCAAAAACTTTGAGGGAAAAGAAAATCATTAATTCGAGGAGGAGAAAAAGAAGAGGAGGCTACAAGACACAAAACGACAATGTGAACACAACTTAATAAGTGGAGAGTAGCCTCTGGTATTTGGGTTGAGAATTTGTTCATGATTTCTGGGGTTACTGACACCAAAGATAAAGCCCAAACTAAGGTCCGTTGTAGGTTGGGGTGTTTGTCCTGTATTTTTGTTTATTTGGTGTACAATAAAGATTATAATAAATAAATAATGTCAAAACAGTAATTTCTCGTCAAACCTGTGATTTACAAGTTTGTAATGTCATTTTGTTTGTGTGTATTTTATGGTTCACAGTATCAAAATTTTCTCAAATATTAGATGTACTAGGACTTTTAACAGCATATTAATCAAACTGAAACAAGGTTTTACTACATACCTTGGAATTGTCTAACTAATGTTTGGTTCTGAAGATCCCATACCGCTATGTTTCCGTCTGAACAGCAACTAAAGCAAACCTGTAGAATAAAAATACAGGTATTAATGTCAAACACACGTTTGCATTAATAATTTTGACGTCAATTAAATGACAACAAAATCGGGGATACAGTTTGGTGTTGCAACTACTTTTATCTATCATCACCATTCAATATTTAATTACAACTAGATAGTTAAAGGATCAAAGAATTCGGTACACTCTGTACGGACACATAGCGCGCGAAGAGAGAAAAACGCGGAAACAAAACTTTTATCTCGGAAAAGCCACAAAATTCGATTAAGTTTCGTGTGAACTCGGTTAGCATGCGCGGCGTGGACGGCGCCAGGCCCTAAATGGACAAGTTAGACGCCTCGCCGCCCACGGTCAGCTTGGCTCTGTCTGCAGTTACCTTAGAGTCGGGACTAATAGCGAGCGCATAGCATGCAGGCGCGGAGGATGTGAGCTCGGCTCGCATGCGCGGCGTGGGCGACGCCAGGTCCCAGATGGACAAGTTGGACGCCTCGCCGCCCACGATCAGCGTGCGCCCGTCCGGCAGGAGCTTCACTGAGCGGATGTAGTTGTCTCTTTGCTGGAAATACCAAAGACAGAATCAACCTTACTTTATGTCAGCTAAGTTTGTTGATTAGATTCAACTTTGCATTTTTTTTTTAGATTTCATAGTTATATTTGAATTAGTAGGGTTCACTGTCCAATGTATGTAATTAAGGTAGTTTAAGGGGACAACATCGCACCTAAATTGAGTATAAGAAGACTCACCAAACAATCAAGCTGCGAGAGCGGTTCCGCGGCCGCGGGCGAGCCCGGGTTGGTGATGTCCCAGAGCTTGACGCAGCCCTTGCCGCCCGTGTAGGCGTGGCGCGCGCCGGGCGCCAGCGACAGCGCCACGGCGCACACCACCTCGCCGTGCGGCAGCGCCGCCACCGCGCGCGCGCCCCGCGGCACGCCGGCGCCGCCCAGCGCGTCCGCCGGGAAGCCCACGGGCTGCAGGGGCCCACCGCACGAGTGGTACGAGTAGGCCCTGTCGGTGGGAACATGCTGTACTTGACTGATGGAACAAACCAATATTGTATTATTTATTTTGAATGTATAGTTTGGTAGAATTTCACACATTTTAGTAGATATAAATAATTTTGATTTTGTTTAAATTTTCATGGTTAAGAGCAAGTTATATATTTTTATTTTTATTTTATTTAACCTAAACTGTCGCATTGCTGTGCAAAGACCTATCCCAAATCAATCAGCCCTTGCGACATTAGTTTGCGACTTGCGAAAGTTTGAAAGGAGTTGTAGTTATTGAGTATTGTAGCGGAAGCAGAAACCAAAACACATGTCAAAAATAAATTTTAGAGAAAACTGAAGATGCAGAAGAAAGAATGTAAATACCAAGAAAATCTAGCGACTATAGTGAAAGAATATTTAAAAATGTGTACTGACGGTTTAGAGGGCGCAATGCCGTTAGTCCTGTGATGCTGGTCGTAGTGCATTGCGTGCGGCGGCTGCGGCGCGGGCCCGCGGTAGGCGGCGTAGGCGGGGAAGTACGCGCCGCGCGCCGCCAGCCCGCCCGTCGGCGTCGGCGCGCGCGCCTTGCCGCCCGGCGTGCCCGGCTTCTCCTGCCGAAACATACAACACCTTTACAGAGAACCTCCTCACAGGGACACCATGGCAGCGCTGACAGAACATGCATGCGCTCTATGAAGTATTATCCTCATAGAGCGCATCCATGTTCACCTCTTATTTTTTATTTAGCTTCAATTAAAATTTTTATTTTCTCTTTTTTTTGAATAAATTTTTTGGGCACTAGCGTCTATAACACAGGTTCATCACCTAGCACAGGAGTAAGAAACTTCAATTAATTTGTAAAAACGTGTTAGGTATGTAAATCTTTTTTTATTCAACCTGGCTGCGCAACTATGCGTCTCGGCGAGTTATTTTCCTACTGCACTATGAACGAGCCGTTAGGGAGATGAGGCACTAGTACCATCGTTACACATCCTTGCAGACCAATACCTACATCAATTCACCTTGCGACAATCTTGTCACCAATTGGTTCATTATAACCAATTGGTTCATAATAATAATAGTTTAATTGTACAAAACTTAATTAAAATTTAATGAAAAATCGATAAAGTAACCAACTCACGTCTTTGGAACTCTTGGGAGTGGAACGACTGGACGAGGAGCCAGATCTCGAGGGGGGTCGCGGACCATTCTCTGTTCGCTCGCCGCCGTCCGTGCGGACATTGGGTGATCCTCGCTCCTCCTACAATGGTAGGAAAGGAATGGATACATAAATAATTATTGCATACATTCTTCTCTTGGATAACATCTCATAAACTTCAATCTGCAGTTACCGAAAAAAAAGCGTTATTGAAAACCAATGTGTCTATTGTCTATCCCTAAGTTAGGGTGTTTTTAATAAAGTGCGGATTTCATTACGCATGCGAAATTTCCCGCATGCAGAAAATTTCACGCAGCATGAGACACGGTAGCCTACGATCTAGTTTTATGCGGGCTGCTATGCGTTGTGATTGTGTGCAAGAGCACGACAAACGCGCGGGGATTTCGCCCGGGGCTGCCGTCTGGGATCACTCCCCGCGTCACGCTTGCGTATACTACGCATTACAATAAATACTTGAATGAAATGGACGTTAAGCGTGTGAGGCAACCCCGTATGCGTGATCAAAACCGTACGATAAAAACACCCTAAGGCCATGATAAATTAACTGGTCCCGATGTCATACAAATTCGTTCTATAGTTTTCACATGCGCATAAATACTATCACGCTTTTGCTTAGGATGCACTAAGATCAAAATCACCCTTTCTATAAAAAAAATATTGTCTATGACAAAACCATTAAGATTCCGTTGCGAATAAGGGATACTATTTGTCCATAGTTCCATCTCTCTCTCACACCGGAATGATGACCGATAAAACTGAAAACGCTAGCGTTCGCGCGCTAGCGTTCATATTTTCTTAAGTTTTTTGCATTTTACAGGTCAGTCAAGTTGTGAGTTGATTAAAATATGATACGCGGGTGTAGTAACAAATTATTTACGGAATCGTAATTACTAAAATCATCAATACAACCATCATCTCATCAATACGACTCTGACCGGCAAAATGTAAAAACCTGAAGAAAATTTGTACTCCATAGGCTAACTTTGCACATCCCGCTGTACAGAACCAAAAACATATCTGTCATGATCATTCCTGAACTCACACAAAGCATTTCATGCAGGCTTTAATCTCAAAAACATGTATCTAACATTAAACTAAATTTCAATGAAACACAGTGTGTTGTAATTAAAAAACGGAAAACCATCTCAAAATCACACAATTCACAACCTTGAAATCTTGTGAACACTACAGAAAACACGGTTATTAGCACCACCTTACCTCATTGGCCACATCTACTACAAGATCTTGATCACTTTTTTCAGCATCGCTGTCCTAGAAATGTAATTAGACAATTAATAAAGTTATTTATTTAAGTTTGTCTTAAAGTTCCAGCAATAATATTAATCGACAAGTATTGTTACAGCCATCATTATCAGCAATATATTTACATGTTAACGAAGCATCTGTATAAACAAGCGGTTGGAACAGACGGTTTTTGCTGAGTTGAAACCAATTGTATTTGTTTTTATATGATGATGATTATATTTTGTTACACTTTTCTTAAAAATTGTGCTTTAATTGATACAGATTTATAAAGATATTATTTCTTATACAAACAGATTCAAAATAAATAATTTGATAACTGTCTTAAATACATCAGTTTGCGTAATCTTCGGTGAAAAAAGACAGTATTAAAGTGAATCCTCATTTTCAAGAAAGAATCACTCGATTCTCATCAAATAGTCGTTCAATTCAACGAAGCAACAACCGCCTAAATCAAACACGTGGAAAGAGAAAAAAGAACACAAAAAGCAACGTGGATGGTTTGGAAGCCGACACATACACTACATAGACTCACATGGCCGAGTACCTTCTCCTCCTTCCGTCGCTTCACGTCCAGTGCCTCGGGCTCCACGGGCGAGCGCGGCCGGTACTTCTGCTCGCGCTCGTGAGGGGACACTGAACGCCTTTGCTTTAGCACGAAACAGGGATTATGAGCCATTAGGAAGACTTAAAACTATAGCTAAGAGTGTATAGATTACTTCTAGGTAAGCGTGCTTTATCATCGACCACATCATCGCTTACCATCAGGTGGCATTTGGCAAGCTTATAGGGAGACATTTCTGGGACTATGGTTAACTGAGTTGTGCTGTATTGTGTTATGTTGTGCGGTGCTGTGCTATCTTGAGCTGGGTACTCGATTTGTTTCTCATAGAACAGTCAATAAAGCGCGTGTGATGCTGCTCGGTGTTTCATGTGGATCACGTAATGATTTCTGGACCGGACCTATCTTACCCGCACTAGCGCACAAGCATTTCGTCTCGGATCCGGTCAGAATCAAATTATTCGTTAGTCTAACTAAGCACAAACACAGCTCTGCAAAACATAATGCAGCATATCTCAACATTGATTGATAAACTTAGAAACTTATGCACACCAGTACAAAGTAACGATACAAAAACACGGTGATTCCGACCAACCTGTGGATGTCCCCTAGAGCTGAGCCGGTCATCGTCCCGGGGGGGCGGCTGGCCGGGCAACAGGGGGGGAGGCGCCGGCCCGCCCGGCAACACTGGCGGCTTTATGTCTGCGGGGGGCGGGAGCTCTACCTGGGGAATGAAGATACAGTTATTATTATTATTCTCATTTATTCATAAATATTGCATATAAATTACATTTTTAAATATTTCAATATAAAAAAAACATTTAAAAATATAAAAAATAGTTGCCCACCGGTATCTGACCGGTATCGGGAACAGGGTCCAAGCTACCGGCGGTCAGGGCTCCAGAGAAAGGAACCTCCTAACAATACGAGCCGTGTCCAGGAGTACCGCTTTCTGAATCAAGCCCTTGATCCAGCTACCTAACGCGAGCCTCCTCAGATGTTGGTCGAGGCTCTTAGCTATTAAGCCATTACCCGACACGACTATCGGTACAATGATCGCCGAGTCTACATCCCACATGTCGACAACCTCGCGAGCCAAGTCGATATACTTGATTTGTTTATCTTTCTCAGCTTTCACGAGGTTCTCGTCATGCGGAACGGATATGTCAACAATCATTGCACGCCTCTCGTTTTGGTCCACCACCACTATATCAGGTTTATTGGCTACAATAGTCCTGTCAGTGATGATGGACCGATCCCAGTACATTGTGATATCGCCATTATCGAGAACTGGGTCGGGCACATACCTGTAGTACGGAACCTCCGATTCCACAAGAGAGTACTACAAAGCAAGTTACTGATGGATAATCCTGGCTACAAGGTTGTGTCTATGCAAGTATTCCCCGTTAGCTAGACGAGAACAACCTGAAATAATGTGGCGGATTGATTCACCCGGACGGTGACATGCCCGGCAGATGTCAACCGTACCGTCCTTCACAATAAATCATCGGTAGTTTTTCGTCATGATAACTTCGTCCATAATTGCACTGACAAAACCTTCGGTTTCCCCAAAGAGGTCACCGACGTGCAACCAGGCTACGGACGCTAGTTGGTCTACATCGGGCCCATGAAGGGCCCGGAAAAAGCGTCCGTGCAGTTCCTTACTCTGCCATACTTCCTTGCGATCGCTAGTGTCAAGCACTACAGGTTTGCGCCAGTTCTCATTAGCCAAGGAGAGCGGGGTGACTCCCTTGTCCACTGCCACTACATCACGATGCATACCCACGTCGGCGGCTAGGAAATATTCCCTGAGGCTCCATACCTCGCGATTGTGCAGGGTCTTAGCATTTAAAAAGCGTCGACCCCCACACTTCCGCGGGATATACAGTCTCATCACCGATGACCGTGGGTGATGCATTCGGTTTGCAGTAAGCAGTGAACGAACTCGCCTGTCCAGGGCGTCCAGTTCTGTTTGAGTCCATTTGAGTACGCCGAAAGAGTACATCAATACCGGCATGACCCAACCGTTGAAGGCGCGCACCATGTTTCCGCCTGAAAGAAGGCTATTGAATAACTTCTTCAGACGTCCAAAGAATAATTATTATTATAGAGGTCACCTTGTGCGCCGGCGGCAGTAAGTGCGGCGGCGGCGGCGGGCCGGAGCCGGGCGCGAACAGCAGCCCGCCCGCGCCCAGCAGCGTGCCCGCTCCGCCCACGCCGTGCGACAGCCCCGCGCTCGCGTGTATGTGTACCTACACTACAAGAGCTCACCTTGTGCGCCGGCGGCGGTAAGTGCCGCGGCGGCGGCGGGCCGGCGCCGGGCGCGAACAGCAGCCCGCCCGCGCCCAGTAGCGTGCCCGCTCCGCCCACGCCGTGCGACAGCCCCGCGCTCGCGTGTATGTGTACCTACACTACAAGAGCTCACCTTGTGCGCCGGCGGCGGTAAGTGCCGCGGCGGCGGCGGGCCGGCGCCGGGCGCGAACAGCAGCCCGCCCGCGCCCAGCAGCGTGCCCGCTCCGCCCACGCCGTGCGACAGCCCCGCGCTCGCGTGTATGTGTACCTACACTACAAGAGCTCACCTTGTGCGCCGGCGGCGGTAAGTGCCGCGGCGGCGGCGGGCCGGCGCCGGGCGCGAACAGCAGCCCGCCCGCGCCCAGTAGCGTGCCCGCTCCGCCCACGCCGTGCGACAGCCCCGCGCTCGCGTGTATGTGTACCTACACTACAAGAGCTCACCTTGTGCGCCGGCGGCGGTAAGTGCCGCGGCGGCGGCGGGCCGGCGCCGGGCGCGAACAGCAGCCCGCCCGCGCCCAGCAGCGTGCCCGCTCCGCCCACGCCGTGCGACAGCCCCGCGCTCGCGTGTATGTGTACCTACACTACAAGAGCTCACCTTGTGCGCCGGCGGCGGTAAGTGCCGCGGCGGCGGCGGGCCGGCGCCGGGCGCGAACAGCAGCCCGCCCGCGCCCAGTAGCGTGCCCGCTCCGCCCACGCCGTGCGACAGCCCCGCGCTCGCGTGTATGTGTACCTACACTACAAGAGCTCACCTTGTGCGCCGGCGGCGGTAAGTGCCGCGGCGGCGGCGGGCCGGCGCCGGGCGCGAACAGCAGCCCGCCCGCGCCCAGCAGCGTGCCCGCTCCGCCCACGCCGTGCGACAGCCCCGCGCTCGCGTGTATGTGTACCTACACTACAAGAGCTCACCTTGTGCGCCGGCGGCGGTAAGTGCCGCGGCGGCGGCGGGCCGGCGCCGGGCGCGAACAGCAGCCCGCCCGCGCCCAGTAGCGTGCCCGCTCCGCCCACGCCGTGCGACAGCCCCGCGCTCGCGTGTATGTGTACCTACACTACAAGAGCTCACCTTGTGCGCCGGCGGCGGTAAGTGCCGCGGCGGCGGCGGGCCGGCGCCGGGCGCGAACAGCAGCCCGCCCGCGCCCAGCAGCGTGCCCGCTCCGCCCACGCCGTGCGACAGCCCCGCGCTCGCGTGTATGTGTACCTACACTACAAGAGCTCACCTTGTGCGCCGGCGGCGGTAAGTGCCGCGGCGGCGGCGGGCCGGCGCCGGGCGCGAACAGCAGCCCGCCCGCGCCCAGTAGCGTGCCCGCTCCGCCCACGCCGTGCGACAGCCCCGCGCTCGCGTGTATGTGTACCTACACTACAAGAGCTCACCTTGTGCGCCGGCGGCGGTAAGTGCCGCGGCGGCGGCGGGCCGGCGCCGGGCGCGAACAGCAGCCCGCCCGCGCCCAGCAGCGTGCCCGCTCCGCCCACGCCGTGCGACAGCCCCGCGCTCGCGTGTATGTGTACCTACACTACAAGAGCTCACCTTGTGCGCCGGCGGCGGTAAGTGCCGCGGCGGCGGCGGGCCGGCGCCGGGCGCGAACAGCAGCCCGCCCGCGCCCAGCAGCGTGCCCGCTCCGCCCACGCCGTGCGACAGCCCCGCGCTCGCGTGTATGTGTACCTACACTACAAGAGCTCACCTTGTGCGCCGGCGGCGGTATGTGCCGCGGCGGCGGCGGGCCGGCGCCGGGCGCGAACAGCAGCCCGCCCGCGCCCAGCAGCGTGCCCGCTCCGCCCACGCCGTGCGACAGCCCCGCGCTCGCGTGTATGTGTACCTACACTACAAGAGCTCACCTTGTGCGCCGGCGGCGGTAAGTGCGGCGGCGGCGGCGGGCCGGCGCCGGGCGCGAACAGCAAACCGCCCGCGCCCAGCAGCGCGCCCGCTCCGCCCACGCCGTGCGACAGCCCCGCGCTCGCGTGGATTTGCTGCTACAGACAACATTCATGTTGAAAGCCATTCATGCTACAAATATGCCGTGGACTGTTACATAGTAACTTGGGGTGATATTATATTTTACGTACTAAAATCATGAACCCAATTAGGGTGGCTCAAAAATATTTATTGAGCCTGAATGGTCTAACCTCCCTTATAAGCGAACCAGAAGATGGCTAAATAAAAGTGCACTACTGAATTTTCAGCGCTCGACTCTGCGTCGAAAGTTCAAAATCCAACCGTGCAACAATAATATTTAAACATTGATTACGGTGTCGCTTAGTTTTAGCAAAAAATGGGCATCATTAAATTAAAATTTATGTAGGGATTACTTAGAAATAAGTGTAGGTACCAGTTACACCTTCGTGGGTATACCGGGTATGTTTTTTTTCTGTTGACAAATAATTATTAGTAATAATTAGACTAGGTCAACCAATCATTTACAAGCGAATATTTGACAGCAGATTGAGTTATTGAAAGAGTGCCAATGGAACCAATGACGGTTTAAAGAATTAATAGGGATTTAAGTCCGAGCATGTCATAGTTGCTGATATGATTCATGTTTCCCACGCTGTGTATAACTTATTTAAGTCATCATATCAACAACAATAGTTCCCAAGATATCATGCAGATCCAAATGGTAATGATGATATTTATTGAAACTACAGACTACATCCTGCCATTCACAATTCGGCCCAGGTCTTAGAGAAAATATAGTATGTTGGGGTAAGATCGGCATTGGGGTAAGAACATATAAATATAAATTATAAGTACCATTTATTTAGCTTTATTTTTAATGCTAGTCATATTGCGTGCCGCGCCATTATGCGCCCACCTTGCCCAGCAATGTGGCTGGCATTAAAAATAAAGCTAAATAAGTGGTATATTGATTTATACGTTCTTACCCCCAATGCCGATCTTCCCCCAACCCACCTTATATATACCTAATGATAATCTCTTTCCACTGTAAGGGTAAATGTACTATTGCTAAATTCTATTTGAAATCGACTCAAGTCTTGACTCAAATTTAATAGAGCTTAGTGTGTATGAATTCCCTACAAAACAAAATTCTACACATTCATTTTCTAATTTGCAGCTATGTCTATAATGCTAAGAACACAAGTAGTTGTGAAATATATATAAAAGTAAAAAATATATGTGTTAACACAAAGATAAAGCAAAAACCTATTAGAACACATTACTACATTAATTATTCAGACACAGGAAGTATATTTCAAATTAATGATACAAGCGTGCGCATGAAATTAATTAAAAATGTATTAATTAATGCTAGCTAATTGATTATTTTATAACAAAGTACCTAATTATACTTAAATATTGTACGCTAATTTTCATTTACAAACTCTTTCAAGGATATAATTATATACCCTATTTTAAGAGTTTAGGTATGAGCATTAAAATAGAAACATTAACATAGCAAAAAATAATGTTAATCTTTGTTACAAACATATAGAACATGGAATTGATTCGATCATGTTTATAGCAAAGTAACTAAACAAACTGATATACTAGCGACAATGCGTAAATCTCATTCGTGATTATAACAAGAAATTAAAAAACAAATGTATAATAAATATGGCGTACACATCATAAAGCAATAATTATTGCATGTTAGATGCAACATCTACGCGACTTGTGCTTGCATACAATGAAAACGTGAAGTTAGGAGGTGTGATTACAAAACATTGAAGTCCAATTAGTTTTTCCAATTACTGTGACATAACTTATGTTAAACGTCCGCTTGTGTTTGTGTTAGCTTGTGCATTCTCTTGATTGGTACCGCTTTATTGCGATTAATTTTTGCATTTGATGGCATTACAGCAATCAACGTGTATGACGACTAAGATGATTGTGATTACAGTTGTATGCTGAGGCACAATATTCTTAACCACTAAAGATTACATTACATTAATTAACAGCAATTAGGAATAGATAGATCAATGTCTGAAATATGAGATAGATGATACTCTCCATTTGAAACACCATTAATCTGAGCATGCATGGGTACCATATTAGTGAAGATGACATTATAAATTCAAGTGTAGGAACATTGAAACATGAAATCCCTGAAAAACTACAAATTTTTGTATTCCGATACAATGAAAACTATATATTTCTGATAGGAAATACATACTGTGTTGATGCGTGCTTAAAACCAAATAAACACTAAAGTCTACAAAATGGAAATGAGATGAGAATGCAAAAGCTAACATGTAAAAATTTTGGTGATGTAATTTGAAAAGAAATCAAAATGGCAACATAAAATAATGCAAAAATGTTAATCACAACATATAATCAATGTACCAAGCACTGTATAGCTATATCTTGACTTACAAGCAGTTGCTGGAGACCCTGCTGTTGTTGTTGCTGCGAACAACATTAACAATATATATGTATGCTGGTGTACATAGCCTGCTCTAACGAACTGCCCGTTAACATATGCTTGGTTGCTTACAGTATAGATATAATGTACAGGGTAGACTATCGAAATGTACAGAATGTTATTTTGTATGCTGTCTGTAATGAGAACTGAAATCATTTCTTTGCCAATATGATACTAATCAATAAGATGTCATTTCTGCAAAGAACCCTGATACTTTAACAGTATAACTACTCCTATTAGTTCTTTAGTAAGTAGGATTTAGGGCAACACCCATAGCCCTTCTGTTCTGCATCATTAAAATGATATCAAGCTCGTGCAAACTGCATGACAACTGCAACTGAACTGTGCAATTATTTTGTCATAAAAAATATGGTTACTTCACTAAATACTAATTGCACTTTTTAGTTTGTTTGCAGTTAAATGCAGGTCATTGCTTAAGCTAAATTAGAAAGTAGCAAATTTTTGTCTGTGGCTTGACGATTATGAACTGGAGCCACAAATATATATCAAGAGAAATAATAAACACAGCTTGATCGCTTAATATGGAAATATAAGATATTTAATAAAAACGACAATATAACTAACAGCCGACTCAGTTCTATATCCACTTTTCAGAACTTGCATTAAAATATTATCAAAATTCATGTACAAAAATCATTTTGGTAGTATTGAAGGAAATATATAATTCAGATAACATTGGATAATTTGCATAAAATATAATACTTTATGATAATAAGTAATCCATACCATTTTTTAGATTGATACATATATTTTTATGTGTGGATAACAAGTTATCCTAGCTTTATAAAAACAAAATAAAATAAATAAGCAAAATAATTAATGGGCTAAATTAATGATTATTATTCATAACACTATACAAGCCTTTAGGATGAATAAATATTTTTATATGTACTGCATTTTTATAGTTACGGTATGTTATCTACGGTGGTATGTATAAGATAGCTTACCCCTATGATGGCATTCAGTTCGGACATGGTGACTTGTTTAGCTCTCTCCACTGCGGAAGCCACCTGTTGCTGATGCTCCTGTGCTAGGAATGGGAGCACCTGCCCTATAATAGCACTTAGTCTCTTGGCTATTTCTGTCTGTAAATGCAAAATAAACTGATGTAGACTATTACTCACAGCAAATAACGGTACCAGCTTTTGAGTTTGATATTTACCTGTTTATGCATCTCCACATTGAGACCATAAGACATTTCATAATACTGTAAAAGAAATACATTTATTTTAATCATTCTTTAAAAAAAAGATGACAAGTGAAATTAGACCTTTTTGGTGCAACCTATAGTTTTAACCTCTCGTATGCCGTAATTAGAGACACAATTAAAAAGCCATTGTGTCTCGCGTAGATCTGCGTTCCGGCATACAACGGGTTAAAGCTACTGTTATATTATTTCATTAGGTACAATGTTATACCTACAATCTTTAGCCAAATATTTTTTTTCTTTCATTACATGAAGCTATTGCTAGTCTATCTGGAAATTGTCAAACCTGTTGACAACAGTTTAGACTAATCCTTTCACCAAACAAAATTCCCCACTGAGTCTTTCAGTTCGCGATAAACTTAAAAATTATGGAACAGATTATATATTCATGTGATTTTCATGAATAGATAGAGATTTGTCTGAGACTGTTTAGATGTATAAAACATGCATATTATAATAGAAAATTTCAAAGATTTGGAACTCCCATATGAAGCAGGGGCTAGGGCTAGTATGCCTATAATTTCATCAAATTGAGCTGAAACGAATTGGCTTCAATATTGCACAACAGTAGGTAGAAAATTATCAACTTTATTAGTATTATTATCTTAATTTTCCTCATAAAAGCAGACTTCATGTACACGGTTAATACCAAATTATTGTGTATGGTAGAGAATCTAGGTCACATGTTACAGTCTAGGAACAAGTATAAACAATAAAAGAATTGTAAATTTTTAAGACTGTGTGGTTAAACACTTTTGACACCAATGTGCTAAATAGGACCGTTTAACATATTGGAAAGTGTGTTTATCATGTATTGCAGTCAAAATTAAATTTACTCAAGCACCTGAGCTTAAATAACAAAAAAATTTCATGATAATATTAACAACATAGGTTATAACAATAAATTAGTACTGCTTATCAGTAACAAAGTTTCTATATTGACTTAATTTCACAACATGTTCAATAATTACTGTTTGAATATAACTAAGCTCAGCCTACATCATTATCTAGGCCAAACATTCAATATTTGAATAATTATTATCTTAGTTTATCGCCTCTCCTTATTTATTTCTGACTTAACAATGATATTTGTTCATAAATAAACTTTCTTTATCTTCGGCTACATAAAAGTTTAATTACCATAACATAATGCCTCTGCATTTCCGTCTTCTCACTGGCCAGTTTCTCACATTCCAATTTCAAACTGTAAACAATGAATTGTAACTTAATCTCAAGATAAGATAATGATTAAGAATAGAAACAGATCAAATTAGAACAGGTTATCAAAGTAAATAAGAACTCAACATGTACTTACGTATGGTATTGAGCTTGTAGAAAGTTAAATTCCTCTTTTATACGCTCTAGTGTGTCTGCTATTGTAAATTTGATAGGCCCTGCTGGTGGCTGAGGTCCCTGCACAAACAGTGACAAACAATAATAGGGTCTAAACAGAATCTACTTCAACAAGCAACTATACAGAGTCCAACTTCTGTTGTGACAGAAATAGATGAAGTTGAAAGCCAGCGAAAGATAGAAAAACAACACAAACCCTTACCGCGGCAGCCGGGTGCCGCGTAGCTGTTGGATACATCTTAACAAAAATCTACTGCAATATCTCCAGTATACACAATCAAATATAGTTCTCTTTTGATCCGTTTGCTAACACCATCGGCACCATCTCCTATAACACCGTCCACCGCTGCTATAACACACTAAACACTGGAGAGCCCGACTTACGCGCTAACGACAATGATATGCACAAACTTTGCCTCGAAACTTTTGAATTATCGGTCATTATATTAACATATACAACTTTTATTTACAATTATCAATCACCATGCAAATAACGCAGTTAATTGTAATTAAACATGTATTTCGAGAAACAGTCAACAGATTTTCGCAAAAATTTTAACCATAAATCCACGCCGTAATTTTTGTTCGGCTGTCATGTCATCCATCATCATTCATCACAAGAATGGCATTCTCGAAATTGTTATACATCGTCATATTTGTACACTGTCCATTGCTGGTTTGCTAGTCATAGACTCACTCTTTCGGTAAGCCCTAAATCGAGAATATCAGCTGTTTCATTAAAATTCGTTAGGTTGGTACACGTAACATTCTACTTTCGCATCCCAGTAGTGCGTTCAAAAATTACCAGAGTCGAGTTGAGTTGCACAACCCAGGGTCGTTCATAAATAACTCGAGTAACTACCCTAGAGTTAACCCAACTAACCCTAACCAAATATTTTATATATCCTAGTACAGGATATATAAAATCTTTGACCCTAACTTTGAGCAGGCTAAGTTGGAGTAAGCCGCAATAGGTATGCTTGACATTGACTGTTGAACTCCGTTCGCGTTCAAAAATAGGGTAGAGTAATTACCCAATGTCGTCATTAGAGTTAACTCTAAACACAAAGGGCATGGTCCACCATTCAAACAAGTTTAATTAATTTAATTCTACGCATTAGGCTTGATTGATATTGATTTGATCGGTACCGACCATATTACATCTTCTTTATTCTTTAATGTATACAAAAAAAAAATTAACAAACAACAAAACAGGACATTTGATGTACATAGGCAAGCTTAACCCACATCTGGGGTTTTTACAGCAAACCATGTACAGTTGCTATCACGGATCTTGAACATTTGCACACAAGTCAAATATTCGGTCTCTTTAGTGGTGCGAAGTGCGATGCGGGGGCGGGGAGTGTCAGTGATTGGCTGGCCGCGCCATCGCGTCATAGACGTCACTCGTCACTGCGTTGCTGCATGTATCCAAAGAGATTTAAAGAGATACAATTTATATTTAATGTCTTTGCATGTATCTAACAGCGAAAACGATTGGCTCGCCAATGTATGGAATGCGCAAAGCGATCCCCACTCTGACGCCGAGCGTTCAAGATCCGTAATAGCAACTGTAAATGAAAATGAAATTTTGCATTTGAGGAACCATAAATGTACAACAAAAGAAAAAAAATAAAAATTAACATATAAAACAGTTAAGGACCTATTACACTACGCGTTATTCAGACTCGTTTTGTCTATGGTTCAACGTATCTAGTCTATGGTCCGACGTATCGCGTAGTGTAATATGGGTTAGACTGTCTTTCTATGAATAAAAAATAGTACGAGTCGGAATATCGCACGCGATATTCAGCGCAGTGTAATAGATCCTTTACGCTGTAACAGTGCGTTTCACTTAGGAAGTTCCTTTGCCGTAATGTTGGCAATTCGGCTAAACAGTGTTGCTATATTTTGAGCAATGAAATTACTTGAAATTGGGGAGATTAACTGAAATGTCGTTACTTTTGAAAATTGTCTTATAAGTTTGTTTTTTCTTTTCTTTTGGAAACTGTAAAAACTATTTTTGAATAAAATATACGACGCTGGGCACCATTTCGACTGTCCTGCAATTCTTTTAAATACTGAAAATGCTACGCTACAATATCGTACTTTACCATTAACAACTTCCTTATAAACCAGCTTTTTTCTAAATAAAATCCTATTCTCCTCATAATTCTCCATTTAATGGTGAGAGTACTGTTAAAATCGATTTCGTTTCACATTTCGAGCAAAAAATGTTTGTAGAGTAGGCAACTCTTTTCTTTTCCCTTCTTTTTTCTGTAGACAGACAGGGGAGCCAACATTACGGCAAAGGAACCTCTTATGTGAAACGCACTACCGGCACTACAGCGTTAAAGAACATCGGCCAAAGAACAACGGCCAAAAATCAATTCCCGAATTGAGTTACGAAGATTTTTCCTAATTGCAAACAATTTTTTTTTGTGACCGGTCTACAAATTTACAGTTTTCGTATTTTTCCCTATACTTGTTCTATGAGACTTTGATTTATGCCAAATTTCAATCGCAGTATAATGACAGTCGCACTATAATGACGTCACAATGTTGTTCACATAACAAAAACGATATTTATCTACAGCAGCGCCCTCAAATCCCACGATTGTTTACTTTCCGCACAGACAATACATCTCTTGCCCTTGGGCGGAGCGGGAGATAGTGTCAGACTTTTACTGATTAAAAACCCACGCCTGTTCCTTCTTTGCTATTGTTCCAGGGCCCTGGGGATCTCTTTCGTATCACCCGTGGCCCCAGTAGGCTTCGACCCTGCTGAGCTCCTACAGTTGTTGACATCTCCTTGATGTGCGCGCGTGGAACACTACATTAAGGTGATGTATATTAATTTATATAAGAAATGTCTTCTTCGTCGTATCGCTGGCACATGGTGATTTAATTTTTTTTAAGCCAAAACTTTGCCACTTCCATAACATCATCACCAGGCCGCGTCGGTGGCAGCGCAGATCTTATATAGACGAGTGGTATAATTATTCTGTGTACCACTACAAGAATATAAGAATATTAGAATGTATTCATCATGATTCATGTATGGAGTGCAAAACCTTCACCAATTAATATGAATGAAATAAGATTATTCAAAAAGACTCGTATTCCAACTAGAATAACGTGGGAAACTACATTGTCTGTGGTCATTTTTGAAATTATGGCAGAATTGAATTGGACTTTTTGACATTAATTGGCAGATCGTCGTCGCGCTGCAGCTGTTTGTTGAGCGACTGAGTTTGCAGTGTCGAAGTGTTTTGAAATAGACTGACTGGTTGCTTTGTTTTACAGTGATACAGTGTATTTTCAATGATTATATTCAGAAGAAAGTGCTGTTCCTGAAGTGATTTTCTGTTTTTGTGAGTTTTTTTTTAAGAAGCAAAGAGAACCATCATGGATTTCAAAACAGTCGTTTTCAACGCTGCACGAGATGGAAATCTTACGCGACTGAAAGTAAGTATTTTATAATTGTATTTAATTTATAGATGATTTAGATAGTTTTAAAGACATGAAAGTCTTAGTTGGTGCGATCAAGTTGGTGGACTTAGTTTTTTCTGCACCTAACTGTAGAAGTAACAGTTATGTACTGATTCAGTTCCACGTTTATAATTGCCAATTCGTCGCAACGTGATTACTGATGATTCTATCACCAATCTAACAGGATATTCGTGACATTTACTATTGCATCCCCTTAGCGTGATATTCCTAATTGACTATTATTGCCGTTACGCCTATGAATAAAAAATATCTACGTAATAGTCGCTGTCGTAACGCTAACGTAAAACGATGTTTGCAAGCCACTATTTTGGGAATGCTCAATTTGTGCGACAAACGTCTGAAGCCCATAAATTGACATTGATTATACTGTGACTCGTATTGTCTCGAAATATTCATTTAGCATTTAATTTATCTAAGACAATGCAGGGATGAGTTTTTCACATTACGTATGTTTATGTAAGCAATAATTACAATTCTTGCTTGTAAATCAATAGTTTACTGAATATATTGAATTGTGGTTACCACTTATGAGCTGCTAGTAAAAGTGCCTATGTTTTTTCATACTTATAAGATTTCTATTAGCCCAATCTCTTGTTTACTAAAGTTGTCAAAAAATAAATGGCCCATTTTGACATTTGTATTTAGACAATTTAATTTGTCTGGTGTAAAGTGTAGCTACTAGTAAAATAGCTACCTACTACTACACTGGGCACCAAAATTTTATTTTATTGTTTTTTTCAGTTTCATTCCAAGTTACATTTTAAGGTCTATTTCAAATGTCGAATTGGGCCTTTCGGCCAAGAAATTGTATCAAACAAAATATTGTAGAGTCATAAATCTCTCTTCATAAGCTTACATTCTTCAAGATCATTTAATTCATTAAACCCCAAGTGAACGCCGGTGTTCGCTCTGTCATTGTCTTTCTATTGTGTCTCTAATTGACATGATTGAAAGGTTAAGCTATCTATTCTAATAAGCCCATTATGGCCCACTGCTGGGTGAAGGCCTCCTTCTCTCTACCACACATTTCTGTTTTCTACCATTGTGGTCTAAACCCTCCGGTAAGTATCAAGTTCATCCCTCTACCTTCGTCTCGGTTTGTCGGTTTGTCGCAATGCATGTCACCTCGGTTAATAGAACCAGTATAAAAATCCTAATTGCATTATATGTAAATATTCAAAAATGTTTAGTAGCTTTAACGACTGCGCTGATTCCTATTTTCTAACAATGTGTTGCTCTTAGGAACTGGCAGATTGCCACTGCACAGAAAATTCCATCTTCCCTACTTTCTGAAATAGAAAGTGCCCATAATTTAGTGCTTGTAAAATAGTTGTTTTTTTTTTTACAATTTTTTCATGTTGACTATCTGTACTCAGTGCATATTTTGTGTTTGTTATGGCTTAAAAAGAAATGGATGTGTCAGCACACAAGTTAATGATTTTCTGCGATATAATATTTTCCAATTAAACCCATAGCACTACATGCAAATTAATTGGACTTCCCGTTTAACTTATTAGTCTCTGTACTGATTATGTGGTGGAAACTGAGCTAATATTGAATATTGCATGTGCTTACTCAACTCTAAGTAAAAGTCAAAGTCAAAGTCAAAAGTTTTTTATTTCACATAGGCCTACATGGGCACTTATAAAACGTCAGAAGCTAGTGCACGGTTCGAAATTGGTCGTTTCCTATGGAGAAGAACCGGCAAGAAACTCCATGGTTACTCTTTTAAAAAAATGGTTGTAGTTACAATATTTCCATATTACAGTATTAATAGGTATTATTTAAGAACAGTGTAAACGGGCCTATATTGTACTCAAAAGCACAATAAAATCATCAAAATTATCATTTAAAACAAGTGAGTCAAAATATGAAGTAATCTAAGAATTCGTGGAGTCTACAGTGTTCTTCCATTTACATTATAAAAAGTGGCTATATAAAAAAAAAGCTGTCAATAAATGAGACGTTAACAACCAAAAAAGAAAAACTAACGAATTTAATGTGGTTGGAGTCAGATAATATAAAATAAAATAAAAATATTGCAAAAGCAAAGTGTTAGAAAAAAAAAAATGTTACAACAAAGATGGAGCAGTTAATAGATACATTCACACATTATTATGAGTTACCAGGGGGCCACAAGTGCAGAGGTAGTCATTGCCAAACAAGCGTATCTTCGACATAGTCTTTAACCTTGTAATATGCTTTTTTGGTTAAGACACGCTTAATATGGGTTTTGAACTTTCCTTCGCTAAGTTCAGTCACCGCTTTTGGTAGCTTGTTATAAAAGCGTATGCTATTTACTAAAAATGACTTACTGGTCTTGGCTAATCTCCATTTGGGTAATATAATTTCGTGTTTACTACGAGTATTTATGTTATGGAAATCGCTTCTAATTTTGAAATTTTAAATGTTTTTCTGACTTAAAAAACAATTAGTTTCTTTTACCTATCAAATTCACACGCATTCTATATTTCCACTCCTTAGTTAATAGGTACTATTTTTCATGTGATATTGCAGTACTAACTGTTGTGTTGTTGTGTTGTAATAAAAAATGATATTAAAATCACAGATTAAAATAATGAGTGCTAACTTATCTATAAAATGTTTTTGTGTACAATTTCATTGGCTTTATTATCAAATGTCACTCTGTTGACTTTATACATATAAAAAAAGTATATATATTTTACTGACTTTGTGTAACTATGTATTAAAAATTTATTGTTTTTCATAGATAATTTTATTATAATAAAAAATATCTGGCCAATTGACCAGTAAAATAAAACTATACAGTTCTCGTTATACATTTTCATACATAAATAAATAATTAACTGACATTTACGCCTTTTATAGTGTATCTAAAGTTCACATGGGAAAAGATAAGTATGGATCAACAAATACTATCAAGCAGTACCTATATATTTATCAACAAGGAAAGAAAACAACACAAAAATGATATATCATAATTATATTAACAAGTTTTTAAATAAACTACAGAAATTAGAGATGATTATCCCTTAGAATGGAAGTCCTACCATTATCTATACATCTACTGTACATAATCAAAAGTTATTCAGAAATACAGTATCTTTTAATGAATTACTGATTATTTACTTCAGTGTTGATATTTAATTCCAGTTTAATAGTACAACTAATAGAATGGCTCATTTTGTTGATTGAGATATGAGAAAAAAAGTGTCCAAAAGTCCACCCACTCAATATCATTATAGTCTACTCTATACCCACTAGTTGTTTTTACTGCACCTCATTCCACTAAAGTAATAAAGTGAGTAATTCATAGTCATTGCACAAGGGACACTATCTTTACACGGCTTTCCCCTATGAGCTAGAATAATTAGATAAATATTTTATCTCAAGTTTCCCCCTATAACAACTGAATAACAATCTCTTATATTGTCTTCTGTGTTATCTCACAATGTCATCCCGTAATAAATGGTTTGTGTAAGATTTCTACTGCACTTTTTATGTTGTGTGATCCAATAAAAATTGTTTTTATGTAAGTACATTTCACTTAACCAATTTTTCTATTTTCTTGACAAATTCCACTGCTTGTACCTATCACTATAAACTTCATCATCTTCCTGCCCTTGTCCCGTGTTGTTTGGGGTCGCCGCAACATGATTTTTTCTTTCATTCTGTCCTGTCACCTTTCATGCTATCACTAACTCCCATTTCTTTCATATTACCTACTCCTCACACAATCTATCCATCTTTTCTTTGTCCTCTCCATCCATTTACATGAGGCAATCGGCGGCAGAGACCCCTCTCACCGGGCCTTGATTCAGGCTAAGATCCAGAGCGAGGAAGAATTGTAGGCGAGCGCCTCCTCCTGCGAAACAGTAATGCTAGCGAAGGAGGAGGCTTCAGACGTGAGGGAACGAACATCTTCCTCCTTCGCTAGCATTAATGCTTCGCTGGAGGCCTCAGGCGTGAGGGAACGAACATCCTCACGCCCCAACCGCTGAGATCCCGACCCCGAATACCAGCTACAGTAGACGCTGGCTTGCGGACGTCTAGCAATGGGTATTTCGCCGTTCGGCTGTACAATAATCGAATGATCCGAGCCCAAGTCGTCAGCAGAGATGTCAGCAAACAGTAGGCGCCCAGCAGGGCCGATGTGCTCCAGGGCCACGGGGGATTTTCTTACTTGGAACGGAAAGGGTAACTGAAGAACACAAGTGTGATTCTTGTCAATAAAATCCGACATCCCGCACCACCCAGAGCAGAGCGGGAAAAGTCATTTGATGATGAAAATACTCCTTAACACGCGTTTCATCGCTCCTCTTCACATGACCATTCCAAGACAAACAATCCCCTTTTGGCTTCTTACAAACTTCCTCTATTATACTCATTTCTCACTTAATCTATTCTCGTTATACCTACCACCATTGCCTACCACACATGCATGCATCTCTACATTTTTATCTCCGCTACATGCAGTCTTTTTTCAACCGTCTTTTCCACAGCCCAACATTCTGATCCAAACAGTATGACAGGTATCTGTCTTATCACGAACTTGTACATTTATAAACGCCATATCATTGAATTTAATTAGTGATGCTGTACAAGAGCTCTCTAGAACATTACACTAATTACATGTTTGTAACTTCACAGACTTCCCAAGTCTCAAGACTGAAATTAGTACTTGGGTGCCTACTTATGTTTCTCTCTCCTTGAAACTTGGAATGTTCTCGAATCTTCTATTAACCGTGCACATTACTACTGACCAATTTTTACCATTAATTTACTACTTACAACAAACAGACTGGGTAGTAAGTGCAGCTTTAATTCTAAGCTTTTAAATTTTGGTAGATTTTGTGTTACATAATTTGTAATTGCCAAATGATCTGATTGCCAAGGGATTTCTTTCACATATATGCGACTTCTGTCTACCACTGCACGTTGCTTCGTTTTGTTTTTGTTTCTTAGGAGAATGCTGACAAGCTGACAATCACGTTATTCTTATTAGCGTCATGGAATCATTTGTTATCCCGTAATGAGTCGGTGTCACTCACTACTTCCTATGTTATCTAAACGACGAGGAAGTGAAACCGCTTCCTTTGTGCAACGAAAGTAAAGGAGACTTTCCACTCTGCACACTGCACCTCGTCAGCCATGCCGCATGCCGTCGAGCGCCCGAGAGGCGTTTGTTTATTTATTTGATTGAGTCAAGAACATAATGCCAGTAACCATTTTCACTATCTCCACCATAATTTATAGGAAGTTATGTGCAGTATTAAGTCGCGGATCATTCTTATAGACCAACATTGGGCCTAAGGACGTTCAAGAGGACTGTATTTAACAGCGTGCTAAACTATCTTAGATACATTTTTATACGAATAACATTGACTTAAATTTATGGGGTAAATAATTGAGTAGACTGCGAGGACGTATTAAAGAGCATCCTTCGTGTTCGTTTAGTTGGTAATATTTGCTTCGTCCACAAGGAGAGTCGCAACTCATAATTCATTCGACATAATATTATATTATATGTTGTCAAGGCGGAGACACAATAAACATTTAAGTACATGATGTTATACGTATACAATGCTGAATATCTAAGTAAGTACGTAACAGTCGCAACAATGCTCATAAAAGGAGATTTGCTTAATGCGATAGTTTATAAAAAAATATTGCGTTTGTGACTTGGTTCGCCATGACTAGAACTCTTGTGAAATATATCAATGTTTTACTAAAACAGCACATCGTCGTCTGCGACTTCGTAATTGCCTTGAACCAGCCGCGCGATATGCTTATCTACATAACTATTTGCGCTGATTATTCCACTGTCTGATGGACAATAATAATTCTCTGTAGGGAAAGTAGGTGGCAGAGCGTTGACCCTATTCGAGTTGGTGTTTACACACAGGCACCACTGTGGGCGTACGTACTCAGAATTCATGATTGAACCAAGAAAATTCAGTGTTAGAATATTCCAAAAGTGAATGGCGCAAGAGAAATCACAGATTTGTTTGCTCCCAAGTTTCTATTTTCGGATGATTGAGTAGCTTGAAGCGATGTTACTTTTTTTAGCGGATTGCACGAAGGAGCTCACTCAGAGCTCTATAAAACGTGTATGTAAACTTTCGATGGTTGTGTGTTTTTGTGCTCTGATTTGTATCAAGAAAACGTAGCATCGGTAAAAGAGTATAGAGTAGTATCAGCTGTCATGTTAGACATGGACTACTCGCGGATTTAGGATTCGTCGAGTGCCAAACCTCAATCAGCGTGGTAGACACGACGATGACTGATGCTCTATTAATACTCGTTCTTACCCCGCTACGGATATCAATGTGTTGATATATTTAACACCTTAAAATTGTATAGCTCAAATGGCAAGACAAGAATCGACTTCCAATATCAAGAGCAGTAATACTGCGCAGATTTGAATAAGTCACTCAAACGATCTCTCTAACGAAAGCAATTTAGGTAATGGAGGCACAAAAGTTAAACTTGCCTCGTTTAGTAATCACTAACACAATTTTCTGGCAAAATTTTCTTCAAAGAAGTAATTTGACGGTTAATTTATTGTGTTTAATATCCTTGTACTTAATATTTCCAAGGACAGCATTGGACAAAATAGGTGTTTACTTGTTTCTCAATTTTAACTTTAGGATTGCATATTACGATCCGATTTTCGCCACTAGGATCCCTCCAAATAATCGTGCAGATATAAAACAGTGCTCTGCCGCATCTGGTGGTTCGATACCATCTGCACTTCCACCACGTGTTCCCTTTACGAGATTTAAATAAATATCGCGAACGGATTTAGAGCGTTGCTTACTCATCCCGCATGCGCGAATGCAACTTGCAACCGTCTTGGTTTACTCACAAAGCGACGCGGTAAAATTAAACCACAGTTATAGAGGAATGGTCCAATTGAAACGGCCAAGCGATTAATGGGCCATATTAGGGAGACCAATTAATCTTGATGAGTTTGCCTCAAGCACTAAACAATCAAAAGGTTTCTTATATTTCTTTCAATTCTATTTTGTTCTATAGGACAGTTAAAGAAAGTTTAATTAATTAAAAGAGATTAAAACCAAACAAAACATTTTTGAAGCATATTCTACTTTTCTCCGAACTAAGACGTAGGGAAATGGACGATGCACACTGCATTCTCACAATATTACAGGATAGAACCATCTTCTTGGTCTCTTTTAGGCCTACTAAGATCTTTAGCTATAAGTATCGTGTTCTCGGAGTGTACTTTCATCGGTCTACTTTTCTATAGGTCAAAATTTAACGATACAAAACACTAATTGCAAAAAACGAGGGAGCATCATATAACTAGGTCATTACTTCTGTGCTACCCCAAAAAAGCTTATTTCAGGAAATGTAGACAATGACAAAGTTTAGCAACAATGATTCAGACACGGTTCCGGGACAGCGGCGTGGTTTTATTTTAATCATGTGAAATATAAATGTTTTAGGCGTAAAATTAGACCACACGCATATTCACAGCTTTTCCTCTATTTCGTTTTGTCGCCGGTCATTGCCGGCTCTTTGTCCCGGTGTGACTCACTCGGTCACTCGCACAGCGTACTCAACCTCCTCCTCACCACGGAAGATGGAATGAGGAAGGACAAAGTTTTTGTTGCCCCTCAATATAATATGTTTCCTAATAGGCCTTTGTTGATTTCAAGGATTGAACATGATATTTTTGCGCGCTTTATTTGGCCCACTGCCAAAGCAATGCATATAGACATGGACAGTTTGAAACAATTCCGTCTCAAATCAGTTTATTAGGTTAAACACTGAATATACGGGCTATTTATTTATGTTGATGATAATTCATTTTTTGATAATAAAATTCGTTCTGTAAACGTTTTCAATATGTGTTGAGGTTTTGCTTTGCGCGACATGAGTTTGCATAATACGAAAGATACACACACTTCATTATCATTGGAGTTCGCTGCATTATATTCATCACTGTCTTTTACATGTAATGAGTATTTTCTCCTTGTGATGAAACCATCTCCTATATTTTTCACTCGGTACTCCTAGTTTGCTTTGTTCAGCAAGGGTCAAATAACGGTAACAATTCTGGTAGTCGCTGCATTGGCGCTTCTGCAGCCAAGTTTTCTTTTTGTAGATCTGGTTACATGGAAACTGCTAGACTAGCATATTCTTTGAGCACGTATACTAAGATCGAAACCTTCGTCAAAAGCTTTCGTGGCCAACAAGAACGTGACTCACAAATGTTCTAAAAAAAACTGTCTGTAGCTTTACCACCTTCGAGAAGTTGTCATCCTCTTCCTCAAGTTTTAAAAAAGTCGCAATAAGTTTCTTTGAATCGTTTTGTTTGCAGCTTTCCGCTTTATGTTAGTGTTTGGGTAATTGGAATTTTAAATTTACTTCATGCTTAGAATTTCAAATGATGTTTTGATGCGCTTAGTGTATAGGTATATAGGAGTGGCCAATTTTAGGTCAGGTTGTCTAATCTAAGTGATCTAATGCAATATGTACATTCAATTGTTATGGAACAAAGAATCACGAATAGCGAGATCATTTTGTATGTGGCTCTATTAAAATTCCGTTACAAAACCATACCGTTAGTTTTATTCTATGTTGAGCGGCGTTTCTGCTTCGTGTTGCAATTTAGCTCTGGGCTGAATTCCGCTAATAATGATGTACTTCTTACATTTTGCATCGTGTTAAACACGAGTAAAATTTCATTGTAAATTGTCTAGTGATTTGTGTGTTGTTTATCATAAAAGTTTGGCACACTGTATCCATAGCGCCTGCAGTTTGTTTAATGACCGTTGCCAAGTATGATGGAAAAGCACAATTATTTATTCACGCTTATGATTTTCTTTGAGGACCATTTTCCTACGAACGCTTTGTACAATCCTGGCGGAGTAATTTAAATCAGTGAAAATAAAACCATTTGTATTCTTGACTACATAAATTTCAGTCGGTTGAAATGGCAACACTATTAGTAATCTTCGCGTCGCTGATGCCATTTGTATAATTCACTGCAATTAGAGTTAGGTAACATTCGTTTAGTTAAGAGATTACAGAAATCTAAATGACCGTAGGAGAAGGAGATCACGATTGACGGTCCTATTGGCTCACTCTAGTTAGCTGGTTGGATGAGTAGTGGGCACAGTAAAACATTGCGTTTATGTAAGATAACTTCAGTGTAATGTCAGGGCTTCTTTGAACTAAACTGATAGGACTGATTATGGACCGACAGTAGTTGTATTGATAAATTTGTAAAATAACGGAAAATTTAAGAAGCTTATATTATTATACCGGGTTTACACTTTCGCCTCGCCACTCACCACACGATTCGCCTCGTCGTTTAACGAAACATTTGTATATTAAGTGCGCCCTTCGTCACTCGCGCGAATGTGTAAATGCGGCTTAAAATATTTCTCTTATTTTTTGTCTCACATTAGATTATAAATCAAAACTATTTACAGATTGTTCTATATTTTTACATGCATTAGGGCAACTGTTGTGTAACAAATCGATTCACCAATTGACAAATACAACATATATACGGATGTAAGTGACGGTAATTTATGTTAATCTGGCCGTCGTTGTAATTATACACTCGAGAGCAAAAAAATCGCACATCATAACTCTTTTTGTTAAGGCAGTATTTTTCATGAATATGAATAGTTATTGAAAATATGTCGTACGCTAATTGAAAGCCTATTTAATTACCTTTCTAATGATATTAAATACAGTGTAAAAAAAATATCCTTGAAAGGTTTTAGAGCACAAAATCCAATAAATGGTAAAAATTACCAAATTTCACTTAAGAAAGAATGAGAGTCAAACTTAAAATTCTTGGTCATCCTGTTTGTCAATAAAGTGTATTCTCTCCTTCAGCCTTATTTACAGCTGTTACTCGATTTTTCATCAGCTGTATTAATTTTACCATGAAATCTTAGGGTATAACGTCCCACTTCTCGTCAATGACAAATTTAAGCTCTTAGAGGCGTGGAGAGCCAGACTTTCTGCACTAAGTCTTCTTTCAAAGTCATTCCAGATATGTTCAATTGGATTAAGATCAGAACTACGAGCTGGCCTCTCTATCGCAATGATTCCAACGTCTTACATGTAGTCGCAAACTGTTCTAGCGACATGCGATCTGGTGCTGTTCTGCATTAAGGAAAAAAAATCAACCATAAGCCACACAAGTGGCTTCACACATTCTTCGAGCACTTTTTTGATGTATCATAAAGCCGTCAACTCTCTCGATATCAGGCCAGTAATGGCCCAGTGATGAATACAATGTCAGTTTTAGTGTCCAACATTATGCCACCCCAATTCGCCTCCAAAGCCCACTTCTTCGCTTATGCAGCATTGTTAAAATTGCCCTGATGACCTTCTGTAGACCCTGCAGCATCAATCATGGTCATCTAGGTCGTTCTGCACTTATCAGAAAACACAACAGCTTGTCATTACGCATACATCCAATTTAA
Source organism: Mythimna ferrago (assembly GCA_910589285.2). Taxonomy (NCBI): domain Eukaryota; kingdom Metazoa; phylum Arthropoda; class Insecta; order Lepidoptera; family Noctuidae; genus Mythimna; species Mythimna ferrago. The sequence continues at coordinate 21,863,314 of OU342689.1, forward strand.
GTGTTTCGTGGCAAATTATTGCCCCGTTTGTCGGTGAGCTGTAGTCAATTTGGTACGATTTGAGGAGTGATGTATAGTCAGGCCTGCTTCATCCAGTCTTTTCCTAATCGTCCACTGACTTATACTGATATTGCAAACTTCTTGAAGCCTTTGTGTCAGTTCAATCGTGTTCAGTAGCCGATTTCTCAAAGTACTTGTTACAGAAAAGCGATAATCACGCCCTGATCCTATGCGCCACTGGCCATATCCTAGTCGCCGAATATACCCACGGGTCTCTTAAAACCTCTGGTATACCAGACGAACAGGAAAGCAGCTAAAATTTAGCTATCGGGTGACTTCATTTTGATTATGGCCTGCTTTGGGCAAGGCAATAACTTGAACGGCTTCTGCGTGCGTGGTATCCATATTTTTCCAGTAAATCCGTCTGTTTCTAATAGAGACGTTATCACCTTAACGGAAAATGATTAAAACTTCAAAACAGCACCCTTTTTGTAGCTCTAGGTAAAGGTGCAAGTAGTGAAATGAAAATGGGTGAATTTGGGGAATTGGGTATACCGCTGGTTTTTGTGAGTTACGTGAAGGTCAATGATCTTAATTTTGTGTTTTTATAAAGCTAACTTTGTATGCTTTAATTTTGCTGAATAATTTGTAGTCAATATCTTTATATTAAAGAAAAAAACAGTTTTAAACGAAATTACAAGCCATGTGCGATTTTTTTGCTCTCAAGTGTATTTACACACAAAGCCTCTGCCTAAAGAATGACTTCCTTCTTATTGGAAAAATAGTTTTTGTAAAACAAGCGTTTTTTTGTATGCGCAGGTGTAGCTGAAATGAGGAAAATAGGTCGATGTGCTTGTGCATACCACTTTAGTAAGATTTATAGCTCGTACGTTGTAACGCTTGCTGCACGAGTAGGTACACGTGGCTTCGAGTGCTTGCCTAGCTCCTACAGGGCCAGTGATAGATCATAACGTGACCAGATAAAGACTAGCATGAGGCACGTTTTGCACTTGCACCTTTTATAGAATGTTCTACTATTTGAGGAGTTGACTACGAATTAGGTTAAAGACTCCGTGCTCACGATAAGACATAAAAGGGATTATTTCTATCTAAACTTTGTATTTCAGCAGTTTCTTCATCGTCCACAGATTTCGGCTGTTGCTTTTCATGGCATTATATATCTTTCCGTGAGACACGTTGTTCTTAAAAAAAAAAACAGTTTTTCTTTCTTTCTTTCTTTCTTGTAGTTTTTTTGTTTAATTTAAGTTGTGTGCTAATTAAAAATGTTTTCTTCTATTATCTTGTGCCAATCCCCGACTAACAGCTCATAAGAAGTAATTATGTTAGGGCTCCCGGGAATTGCAGTGATGCTATTTCGTAAGGCAAAGCTTCATTGTGCATTGTGAATTCGTAAATTTTTGCGATGCATCGTACGAGCTCGTAGATTTTTAACGATGCGACATCACATCGCAAATTTTTGTATGGGCCCTAAATTTGCCCGCAGGAGCAGGAGGAGGGAAAACGGTCCATGCTTTGGTAAAAAGGCTATCATAGGTCCAGACACGCAATTCTTTACTCAAATATTTTATGTCTTCTATTCGCCTTGTTTTTTTTTATATTATGGATAAGCTCGCGTTTGACCACTATCTCACCTGATGGAAAGCGATGATTTGGTTTTTCCCAATCTTTGTTTGGGTCGGCTTCCACTCTAACCAGATACAGCCGAATACCAATATTTTAGATAAAGAGTCCACCTATCTAACTTCCACAACCTAGTAATTGGGTAGCACAATACCACTTGGCAAGACAGTAAGTTGTCAGCTCAGACTCAGTCCTTGCTTCAGAGGATCTGTAACGACACTCAAAGATGTACTAATGACAGCCGGGATCAACTTCCTAACCATGCATTCCTAAGCAATAACGAATTTGGGTAGTTTAGGTAGTACTTAAGGAAGACATCAGAATATTTTACTGTATACGTTTCGCCTTCACTGTTTCCGTCACTGCATCATCAGTCAGCCTTTAAACTCTCTTTATAGTTGGATAATGGACGTTAATGAGGTGTTGTTGGGTCTCTTTCCACAGGCAGTTAAACGATCGTATTGCTTTAGCCACTTGTAGTCCGGGGAAATTACGCCGAAAATTGAGATAAGCTAAATCGTGCTAATTTTGCAATAATTCTCACCTCTTATCTCGTAAAAAAGTGAAGAAAACATCTCATTTCGAATTAACAACATAGAAAAAAACATTAAACGGGCATGCTTATCTGAAGGGTGTGGGTTTAATCTAGTAATGACAGATTCCCAAAATTACTACGTAATCTATTTATAAATTCTTAGAATGTACAATTCTAGTAAGAATATAGTAAAGAAAATGCAATGTAAGGAATGGTGAATCATTTATTTCAAACAGCATTCAATATAATTAAAAAATGACGTAAAGAAAAATGAAAAAGATTTGAATGTTTCTACAAGACTTTGCTGCCAGCTGCTAGTATTTCTGAAGGTCGACAAATTATTTTGACAAAAATAGAAACTGTCAGTTCAATGCACCATTTCAGAAACTAGTAGTTACAAGTAGTTATTAAACATTTTTAGTCCGCGAACTGCTCTTATTTATTTTCTCTTTTATTTTATTCTTATTATTTTTTTTTCTTTTATATTTTTAGGAAAGCTTACAGACTAATAACAACTTAATGACAATAGGTGATTCTTTGAAACAGAGAGAATGTCTCATTCATCTGGCCTAGCTTAGCCTAGCTATATAGGCAGGCACGAAAATCTATTTTGTGTCGTAAGTCACTGAGTACAGTGACAGTGCGCAAATGAGTGCCTTTGATACATTTGGTGATCGGGGAAAACTAATATGTGAATAAAAATATCAAATTGTAGAGAAAAAACTAGGCCAAACAAATGAGACACTCTCTCAGTTTCAAAGAATCACCCAATAGTAAATAAATAAATTGCTAATTACAAGCTTCCACAATATAATGCCAAACATAACAAATGATTAGACTTAGAACTTTGAGCAAAAATATTAACTAAACAGAAAATTATTCTTAATTATTTATACTCGTATTATGAAAATGAAACAAATTCTACTTCTGAGATGTACGAGTACTATGTCAAATAGTGTTTTTGAGAAAAAAGTAACCGGCCTGAAAGTCGTTTAAGCATAAGCATATTCAGCCTTTTTAATGTTCCCACTGCTGGGACTCAGGCCTCCTCTCTAGGCCACCACGTGGGCCCAGTGCGGGTTGGTGTGTTACATGTCTTCGAAATTCACACGTCTGAAAGTTGTTTAATAATCGAAAATGTGGAAAACCGAACCATCATGTTCAACACAAAAATTTAAATAAAAAAAATGCTTAGATGTGTTTAATTTTGTAGTTATAATTAAGTCAAACATGGCCTATATTAAACTAAATTTATTGAAGATACGTTTTTGCATGATTCGCTATTGCAAGAAATCTGATAATAACTTCCGCTAGCACATATTGTTTAATTATGTTGAATATCGTATTTAGATATTTAATTAAGTACCTAATTGTAATTGCTCGAATTATCTATTAATCTTTCGATAAACATTAATACTTAAAAATATTATTCATATTTATTTTTATCGACATTTCCGAGGGTGAAAATATTGAATTCTGTCTTAGGTGCTTTCTTTGCTTTGGGATCCTGACTCTAGCTTCTCGGTCTTTAGCTTCTAAGCCGTAAACGGCGGTTGTTTCATTATGATCGTCGAATTTACTTGCTTTTGAAGCTCTCTTACTTGTCGATGATCCTTCTTTTTTATCTTTCCTCTATATGATAGAATTTTTCGCCTAATAGGATTTTTTTTTTTTTTTTTAATTGCGATAAACTTGTGCTTGATTGCGATCCCACGTGATGGTAAGTAGCGATGCAATCTTTGATGGTGAGGCGCACTAGTTTATTAAGAGCCTATTCACTCTAGCCTTGAAGACACCCAAATTATAATCGGACGGGAAGACCGCAGCAGGCAGACTGTTCCAGTCCTTCGACGTACGCGGTATAAACGACGAGGCGAAACGCTTAGTCCGGACCGTAGAGGTTTCAACAACGTAAGGGTGAATATTCGCCGTACGTCGGGTTGTCCGATGGTAGAATTGCGATGGCGGAATCAAGTCATGCAATTCCTGCGCACACTCTCCAAAATGCATCCTGTAAAACACCGAAAGGCTGGCTACCCTACGCCTATGCTCAAGGCTTTGAAGGTTAGACTTAACCAAATCTGGATCACCAATTAGCCTCTTTGCACGCCTTTCCACCGAGTCCAAAGCTGCCAGGTGGCATTTTGCAGCACCAGCCCATATGTGACTGCAGTACTCCACACACGAACGGACCTGTGCTTTGTATAACATTAAAAGCTGTCCCGGTGTGAAGTACCGCCGGACCTTTGCAAGAACGCCCAGCTTCCTAGCAGCTACCTTGGCTTTGGACTCAATGAACCGCCCAAAGTTAAGGTCTGAGGGAATTTCAACCCCCAAGAGCTGAAGGCGGTCGGTGTACTCCAGGGATAAATTCCGAAAAGTAGGAACCAAGGTGCACGGGCTCCTTTTGGCAGTGAAAAGACACGCTTGTGTTTTGGCGGCGTTGAATCCCACTAGATTGGCTTCACCCCACTTGGAGACTGCCTGAAGTGAGATATTCGTTCCCTCTACCATAGCCTCTCTTTCGGACCGGATTAGCTCCTTACTAGCCCGAGCACTGGGCAGGTATCTCTCTACAACTGTGCTATCATCTGCATACCCATAGATACCGGGCACCAGCATATCGTTGATATGCAACAGGAAGAAAGTTGCAGAGAGAACAGACCCCTGAGGAACTCCGGCATTAATCGTCATGGGCTCTGATGAGCATCCGTCGACAACAACTCGGAGAGACCGTTCACTCAGGAAGTCTTTTACCCAGTTAATCAGACCAGGGGAAATGCCGTACGCTGGAAGCTTACTCAATAGGCTAGCGTGCCATACCCTGTCGAAGGCCTCCGAGACGTCTAAGGAAACGGCAATCGCTTCCCCATTCTTCTCGAGGGCCTCGCCCCACAAGTGGGTGGCATAAACCAGTAGGTCCCCAGTAGACCGCTTGCGGCGAAACCCGTACTGTCGGTCACTGAGGAGATCGTTACCTTCCAGGTATGCCATGAGGCGTGAGTTCAATACACGCTCCATAATCTTGCAGAGTATGGAGGATTGATGATTGCATTGAGTTAGAAATATGCCATTCTTTTTAAGGGCCTTTTTTCCGATGGGAAAAATCATCCAATGACAACCCCCGCTCTTGGGCGGAGCGGGAGATAGTGTCAGACTCTAACTGACTAAAAAACCCATCCCGTTCCTTCAAGCCTTTATACCGGGGCTCGAGCGCCCTTTCGGATAACCCTGGCCCCAGTAGGCTTCGACCCGGCTGGGCCCCTGCTGTTGCTGACAACTCCTTGAGGCGCGCGGGAACAGTGCGCGCCGTCGACGACTTGGACTTGGTCCGGACATTTACCGGACGGCCGGACAGCGAGCTACCCATTGCTCACTGTCCGCAAGCCCGCGCCTACGGTGGCCGGAAATCGGGATCAGTATCCCGGCGGACGGCGGCGGCGGCGATAACGCCGTTGCCTGATGCGTTCGGCCTCCTCCTTTGCGAGCATTACTGCTTCGCAGAAGACGGCGACCGCCTGCCACTCTTCCTCTCTCCGGACCATGGGCTCCGATAATTTTACTTAACCCTCCCATACGTGTTTATCTTGTTTTTAGCATAAGGTCTTCCTGCTTGTTATTAAGGATTTCTAGGTTTTTTATGAGTGCGAACTCCTCTGACTAAGCTTGGAGAACTTGATTTTCGTTGCTTTTGGGGCATGTTGTCTCTACATTCTGAAGTGATTTTGTTTGTCATCGTTATTGCCATGTCTTCCAATTGCTGTTTAAGCTTCCAATTGTTGTTTAGTTATTGTATTCCATTTGGAATTACACAATTTTTTCAATGAAAATGTCTCAAATTGCTTAGTATTGTAGAGTAGTCTGTTGGACGTTGATAACTTTCTTCCTCTGGAAGCTTATTTGAAAAAGGATCGTGGTGTGGTCCGAGCTTGGCACTCCCTGCTAACTCTTCACTCATCCACGAGTCATGTTCATCGAGCAAGGTGTTTAAATCGACAAAGTTGCTGTATCTTGTATTGCCTTTTATTGTATCAAGATATCTTTGACCCTCTGTTGAGTACATATCTACATTCCTGATTCTTCCAGTCTCGGGTCTATACCCCTAGTAGTTTTCAAGAAAAATCTGAAGAATTATGACACGTTTCAAACCTGATTTCCCTGGTCTTGAAACTACTTTCAAGCAGATGGTACTACGGCCAACTTCTTATTTGTTTGCAGACTTTAACTTTGGACATTAATCGGTTGGATGCTATCCTAAATTTCTCATTGACGCGTTCCACAGAGAAATAGTCTGATCGGAACGTTGAAGAAGGCTTTTTTATAACAGCACGAAACGTAGATTTCTACTCTGATTTGCGCAAATGTAATTAAATGTTAGGGGCTATATAACGATAGGTAGGGAATACCTCTAAGTTATCTAGTCTAGAGTCTAGGATAACCAAGAAATGAACTTATGATTGTTAGCGCCCTTTGCTCTTTGCGATGACGTTTGAGCAATCACTTTATAAGCTACTGATGCGCAGAGACATGATTATATTTAAGCAGATTGACAACAAACCGAATGCAGTAATTGAGTAGAAGATGGTCAAGTTTGTTGAGGAGATCTGTTCTTTTTAAAATTTTATTGTCCTATACATATAATTCTAGTAAAATGGTTGGAAAATGTGTCTAGAAATTATGTTATTGTGATGTGAGTCAAGCGATGCGCTGTAGTTGGTGTTTTCCTGTTTACAAACTGAGTAAATATTGAGATCGTTGACTTAATAATAGCCTGCTGCTTGTTTTAATGTTGGATAATTATAGTTTCTGCTGTTTATAACAGGATCTCTTTAATGAGGACCTAGTTAGCTTTTGATATTAACAAAAACTCTGCCCGACTATGCCGAAATATTTTTATCAGAAGGTCGTCTATAAATTGATATCGGTAGATTAGATATGAATTTGATAGCAGATTAGATTTCTATATTATGCAGTTTTAGTAATGAAGTTCAGATGTGGTTTCTACTATACATATTACAAAAAAAACTTTTTCCAAAAAAAACTACAACCGACTTCAATTTTAAAAAAACACTGAAAAGTACAAAATAACTTTAATTTCGGAAGTCGGTGTTTCTATAATAGTTTTGTCCCTTCGTTATTTAACACCGACTTCCGAAATTCAGGTTATCGGTCGTATTTTTTCGGTTGTATTTTTTTTTGTAAAAAGTTTTTTATTTTGCACTTTTTAGTTATGGTACCACCACTAAAATAATTTACCTTCTGGCTTCATCATCAGATCAGTCCGATACATCCCCTCCCCCTTTTCCTCCAGCCAGTCATCGACTACACGTATAAACAAAGCAATTTTACTTATTACGACAGTTCTGCTGTGATCCTATGAGAAGTTCTGTGCCATATCTTCGAAGTTCATGATCAGATCATAACAATATTTCAATGTGACCAACTTGGAAGCATAACCTTTTAATAAAAAAAAGAATTTTCAAAGTCGGTCCACAATTGACCGAGATATAGGTGAACATACATAAAAAAAAAAACATACATTCAGCCGAACATAGAACCTCCTCCTTTTCGAAGTCGGTTAAAAAAACAAAACGATAACATATTTTGTATTATGATAAGTTGACAAAAATATTGGGAAATACCTACCTACAGTAGATTACGCAATCATGCTGCTTTGTTATTCAATATTTAAAGAAGATAAAAACAAAAAAAAAGTAAAGAAGTGTGGTCCTATTTGGTGTAGAAAAACTTGATCGATTGCGTCTTACTTATTGCGGTAACCGTGTCGAAAATATAAAGCAATCTTACCTATATTTTGCAAGAGTATTTAAGATCTCTTATGTAATTCCTATGACGTCTGTACAGCAGACTTCGCCAATTATTTTCTTCCGTACCTACTTACCTTTTTTCTTTACATTATGTTCATGATTCATAATTACTTTGCGAGGTTTTGTTTATTTCAAATTCTGCGAAACTGTAATTTGGGATGTTGGATTGAATCATCATCGTATCTACGCGTTGGACTAGAACATTCAAGAGAACACGTCTTACCAATAAACCCTTTTTAGTATTTAAATAAAATTGCATACTTAGTGGTAGTTAATCAATACTTTGTCACCGACAATTTATACAACTTTCCATTCGCTTTATCGCGTCAATGTATACAGTGATAAAATGGTGAACACTGATAGATAACCCTCTGACTGGCCAATAACAGCTTTCGCGATACGACCACGTCAGGAACATTTTCTAAGAGAGATAAATTATCTGTATAATTCTGTACCACGAGCAAATGAGCTGCGGTCACCGTTCTTAATTTTCCAAGGCGTTTTATCGTAATCATTACGGCCCATTATCCTTTGGGTATTCACAAAAAATTGCCAGCTTCAAGCCAGATGTTATCCGCTCGAAACATTTGCGCAAGGCCGGGACAGGGACAGATGGCTATTGAAATTAGAAGGCAGGAAGACACGACCCGAAAAGGACCAGCTATCGACAGAAAATCAATTCAAGAGATTCGAATTAAGAATATGTTTCCATTTGTATGAAGACTGAAGGCGAACTCCAAAGTGATTTCGAAAGAACAACATCTTGATTGTTTGTTATCTTTTGATTATTTTTATTAACACGGTCTAAAAATTCTTTCAAAAATTTTAGTAGGTATGCTGCAAAATATACTGACGTTTATGATTTATAGTAGTTTATAGTAGTAGAATGTACATCATGTAATGTACATGCATACAATGAGGGACCCAGGATTCATTTTGGACCTACGCTACGAGAGTACCTAATGCTTCCTAGGAACATGTACGTGTTTTTTGTGCTTTATAAAATATCTACTCCACCACCATTTCCTGTGGTAAACTAATATGAAAGAATTTCTTCATCAACGACGAAGTTATTAACTTCAAAAAGTTACAGCGTCAAAGAAAGAGATATCCGACATGGGTATAGAGATAGGTACCCAATGGCCGTCATAGAAAACGGCATTTTTACGAGAGAGACAAATATATATTTATTAAAAAAAAAACATACATAATTATAGGTTATAGTTAGTTATTTATTGATAAACTGGATAATTAAGAAAGGTTATTGATACTTTTCTCATGCAAATTCTCAATTCATGTTATCTATTTATTCTGCTAAGATTAAAACGGCGACAGGTATCCATATACATTGTAATTTTATTGAACAGATAGGTAAAACTTTGATGTAAATATTGTACTCGGATTGCGCTTCTTGCGTCTTGGTGAGAAAGAGACAACAGAAGGGCTCACTGCTTGAAGATACAGGATCCTGATAACCAATTTCGGACGTAAATGCCATCTTTAAAATACACCTGGCACGAATGTAGCCCTTATGGTGAACCGCGAAGAGCATGTTATGGCTTAAAGGAGGATTTTATGGTAATGTAAGTAATTACATTTAATACAGTTCCGACCTTTAAATGCTACTTGCTCAATTGAATGCATTGCCCTATGTTTGACTTTGTTATGGACAGACAAAAAAAAAAACTCATTAGAAAATGAATGAGACCGATAATTTTAAAGTTAAATACACTGTTTATTGGAATTTCATTATCTTTTGTAATAAAATAAATTTGCGAATTTTAAAATGACAGTGTAAGTGAAATATCCAGTTATTAAATAAATTATTTGTTTGTTTGCATCCTACTGAGTAGCATAAAATGTAAGATACAGGTGACCCAATACTCACAGCTAACACCACTATTATTATATATTTTCTCTCGTCGATGCACTAAATCTATAAAAATAAATCTCATCTCACCAAGACCTTTCTTACAAGAATAAACTGAGTCTTCGAGACAATGGAAAAGGTCAAACGTGTTTTCAATGCCAAGGACTCGCTTCGATCGATAAAAATTGTACATAAGCGCCTATGTGCTACTTCGTAAAATATCGCGTGACGTGCCGAGCGACGACGCAATCATTTTTTCTGAAAGAATTTCAAACTAAGATTCCTTCAGACATTTTTTTCTGACGTAGGTATTGCTGAAAGAAACATGAAACATTATTTATGTTGTGGGTACTTTGTGTTTGACCTTGTCAGAGAGAAACCGTAAAGTTTATGAGATCAATTACTGAGAAATGAAACTAGGAAGGGCAAACGTAAAAATATGTAGACAGTAATGTGGAGCATTGTTTCCGTAGGCAAGTAGAACCTTGAGTGATGAGTGCCTTGTGTTGACTGAGGCACTACTCATCACTACTGGCCCGTAATGTGCATCGCTGAAAATGGGCTAAGAGGCGCATTATGGTGTAAGCATTTCGAGGCTACGAACCAAAGACTAAGCAACCTTTTGAGTTGGTCATTCACTACATTGCCTATAAATTTCTAATTTCCGCTAAAGGAAATTTAATATTACTTAATCTACTTCTCACCTCTAGAACGCGTGCCCAGATCTATACAAATATAAAGCCGAAGTTTTTTATTCGAACGCGCTTTAATATCAGAAACTACTACTTACTGGCTCTGATTGAAAAATTCTAGATAGCACATTTATCGAGTAAGGCTATCATCAGGGCTCAGCGGAGACTTAACCAAAGAAGCGAGTGCAACCGCGGGGGACCGCTAGTGTTTAATATTTAGCATTATATCGTCATCGAATATGTTCAGAATTTTCGTGCAATATTCTCTAGCGACCTCTAACTCCAACTGAATATACATTTGCCACGAATTTCATGAATAGGGTGGGTGGAAAGGTCGACCTTCGTCTGAAATTGAGCGAAACTTACCGAATTGGATTACCTCTGAACAAGATTAACTATACGTGAGCCTAATGTATTTTTAACCAACTTCGAAAAGGAGGAGGTTCTATGTTCGGCTGAATGTATGTTTTTTTTTTTATGGACTCCCATAATATCTCGGTCAATTGTGGACCGAGATATTGATTAAAAGGTTAAGCTTCCAAGTTGGTCCCATTGAAATATTGTTATGATCTGATCATGAACTTCGAAGATATGGAACAGAACTCCTCATGCGATCACAGCAGAAATGTCGTAACAAGTAAAATTGCTTTGTTTATACGTGTAGGCGATAACTGACTGAAAAAAAGGGGGGGGGGTATCGAACTGATCTGGTGAAGAAGCGGGAAGGTAAATTAATATAATCTACCGTGTTTAGGATTATTAGAATTGTTATGAGATGCACTCTGGCTATAAGGTATTTATGTTTGCCTGAAGGGTTCTATTTAATGGTGTGGTACCATAACTAAAAAGTGAAAAAATTTGAACTGACTTTCAGTGTTTTTTTTACATTGAAGTTGGCTTAATTTTTTTTTGTAAAAAGATTTTTATTATTACAATTTATTCCTGTTATTCGATAACCTTGTCTACAAGTAAATATATACAACAGAATGCTAAACCGGTTTCACTGCTATAGTGTTTTTGTGCCAAAATGTTATGTGCTAGCTAAGTATCAACTTGATATTTAGTGTCATCTGATCAATAGAACAGGGCCTCAAGTCTGCTATTACAATAGTGTCAGAATGGTCTATCATTGATGTCATAATTGTCGATTTTGACAAGTTTTGGTAATCTACTAATATAATGGCGTCATTATGACTTTCCAATGGTCAACCACTGACACTCCATTGGAAGTAGTGGCATATAATGGTAATCTCGTACATATTGAAAAATGAATGTCTGACGTACGCGGTAATTTGCAAAAAAAATTACAGTTCCTAGTGATCTACCATTAGAACGTCATTGTGCAGTCATTGCTTTTAATAAGCTCGATATTGTCATTCTACCAAATTGTCAGTCGACCAATATGAGTTAGAAGATTACGAACTTTTAGCAAAATGACAATGGAATCGTGTTGGAATGATGACTTTATAAAAATAGCAGACTTGGGCCCCTGGTAACCTTGAAAGCATTGCTTGGTGACAAGAACCTGCGAATAATTATGGCGCCATACTGCTTCGTTTTAGTCTCATGAGTAAGCTTAGATTTCATTGCGCAACTTTTGTCTATGAATCAAAAACGAATGTTATCAATATTGTATATTGGATGAAACAAGCGTTTTTTTTTGTGAGTGGCCTCTTCCAGCTTTACCTATGAGGTGGTCGTCTGCTTAACTGGACAAGTCTGTGGCAGCCTTATTAAATTAAAGCCTCCAGCTAAAATTTAGCGACTACAAACTAAGGCCATCCCCTGTTGGGTACGGACCTCGGCTTAGGGCGTCGCTGGGAGAGGACAGTAAGGGATGAGCTGGATCGAATTAGTGATTGTCCTTATGCTTTATCCCAAGCATTGGAACGGAGGATGTGTGTGCGAGAAATTTTGTATCTATTCTGCCATTGATTTGAAACTAAACCAGCTTTTGAGTTGTCATGTTTACTAAGGATTTTTTAACGTTGAAGTTTAATTTGTGTATTCATCTTGTTGCAGGTAAGTTGAGACCCGTTATGTCCGTTTGCGTTTCACCAGGTATTGTATATTACGAGTATGTTATTTATAGCACCATCATATTTGAATTTTTAAGCAATAAAGTCTATGTCATAAAATATTCATTCAACAAGCTTCAAATTCCATTGAAAGAAAAGATAGTAAGTTAGAAAATACGTTTATTTGGCACATAGGTACCCACTATGTTATATTAATTATAATAGTATAGAAACTTAAACTTTAATATCTACATGGGATGTCTCACAGCTGCGCCAAATGGGTCCAGTTCAGCATGATGCCAGGCCACTACGTAACAGTTGCCTGACGCTGGATTTCAACTGAACCTTGCTATGAGTCATTGCACCAATTTTGTTTTTTTTTGCCTTTTTAATACGTACAATTTGAAAATCAACTTACACTACAAGTTGTTAGAGTCGATAATTGGTTGATTACGATGAATTCAAATTGAGTAGTTGAGTATACATGTCATATCAGTATAACATAGTTGTTTTGTATCACTATTGCCTATTTATTATTTATTATTATGAACCTTGTATTTATCACATTAATATAGTTTTATTATATGTTGTTACTTGTCAAGTTTGATAAATTTAATTAACCAAAACAACACGCGACGGATTCCTGTCATAATATTTCGGTCGAATATATAGGACAGTTGATAAAATGCATGTTGTTTACAACGTAGTGAAGTTTCAAGCGGATGTACATAAGTTGTTGTGTTCGGTACAAGTTACGATCGAGGGTGAACGATCCTAATTGCGTTATAGCTGCACAAACTAGAACATTAAGCTTAGGTAATGACGGGTTGCTAATCTATCACCTGTATAATTTTAACCAGTTTTGGTAACAAAAAAATATTCGCTAGATAATTATTTATATTAGAATTGAGGTTTCTAAAATTAACAAAGTTCTCGAACAAATAAATACCCAACTAAATTATTTTATTAATAACTAGCGGCCCGTCCCGGCTTCGCACGGGCAATAAATATAGCCTATGTTACTCAGGGTGAATGTAGCTTTCCAATGGTGAAAGAATTTTTTAAATCGGCACAGTAGTTTTTGAGTTTATTCAATATAAACATACACACACAGTACACAAAAATACAAAATTTCCCTCTTTATAATAATATATTAGTGTAGAAATATGAATTTTATCTTTAACTAAACAATAAACTAAATAGTCAAATCAAAATAACTATTTAGTTCATCTACAAATATTGAGATGTTTTTACTGTCTACTTACTTATAATATCAAGTCAGACAAAAAGTAGAGCCGAGCAATAAAATATGAGGACAGTCGAGTCCAATGCTCAAGACAGTGGTAAACAAACCGGCTCGGTCACGGAGGTCAGCGAGCTATGTGTGGGCCGCGGAAGCACCTGCGAGCGCGTGCCATGCCCGAAACGGGAGGCTTCACTCTCCATGATACGGCCACGATATCGTTCGGCGACCTTCTCCGAATGGGATAAATAAAATCAATAGCCAACAGAGCTTGGAGATCGAGTTACACATAACGTAACAAGCGACCGTGACGTACTCGCATCTAGTAGTTTCAATTTTATTATTTTATCGTTCAATCTTTCGGAGGAAAACCACTGAACACAAATTTTTCCTCCCACAACTACAAGAATTTTTAATGAACTAATGTGGATAGTGGTAACCAATTTCAAAACCATCAATAGAAGTTTGAATCTATACATATAAATAATAACTGCTTTTTACTTCATACATACACCAAAATAACATTTTTTACAATTTTTGTCTGTCTGTCAGTCTGTTTGTACGGGCTAATCTCTGAAATGGCTGGACCGATTTTGACGGGACTTTTTTTGGCAGGTAGCTGATGTAATAAGGAGTAACATAGGCTACTTTTATTTTAGAAAATAATAAATTCAAAATCCTGTAGTCCACGCGAACGAAGTCGCGGGCACAGCCAGTAGTACATAAATGAAACTGTTGCCTCACCAACAGAAACCGTTTGACGTATGAACTTGTTTCCTAGTCGAATGCCGCACGTTCCAAACACAATACCCTGACTGACATAAATGGTAGGCCACGTAATTACATTTTCCTTTAAAGGACTACTACTAATATCTAGTTTTCTAAAGTTCTCACACACTATTGTTCTTTCATTCGCACGTATGGGGCGTAAGGGAGACCGAGAGCATCATCACGGAAGAGTTTATTTATCGATTGGACCTTGACAGCCTTGATTAATGCTCATGTGTCCTAACTCTTAATAGTTACTGTCTGTGTCTATGCTACGGTTCAGGTTACAATACGGCCAATGTAACTTGGCGAGTCTGAACATAGGCTCTGCGCATCTCTCTATCTCTCATGTCGTTTATGGCAAACGACGCGGCGACGTGAGAGAGAGAGAGAAAGAGAGAGGCCGTATTGTACTTCACCATTGTTCTTTCAGACTTTGTTACTGATTGGCTTTCTTCTTTCGTTTTACCAGCACCTAACTCTTCAGCAGGACTATTTTATTTGTTGTTTCCATATCTGTTTGTTGAGTTATTTTCTACAACAATTACACACGGTCACGATGATAAGCAGCTTATATTAAACTTTATTTTCCTTCCATTCTTGCATTGTTGTGCTTATGAGTAGGTGAAGTGTTTGTTTTTTCACAATCATTTAGTGGTTTGAACCAAAAGTTTCAATGTGCCGTTAATTTTATGTTTGAAATATATTTTTTGACACCAATAAGTCTGTTTTTAGGGTTCCGTAGCCAAATGGCAAAAAACGGAACCCTTATAGATTCGTCATGTCTGTCTGTCTGTCTGTCTGTCCGTCCGTCCGTATGTCACAGCCACTTTTTTCCGAAACTATAAGAGCTATACTAATGAAACTTTGTAAGTAGATGTATTCTGTGAACCACATTAAGATTTTCACACAAAAATAGAAAAAAAGCTATAAATTTTGGGGGTCCCCATACTTAGAACTGAAACTCAAAAATTTTTTTTTCATCAAACCCATACGTGTGGGGTATCTATGGATAGGTCTTCAAAAATGATACTGAGGTTTCTAACATCATTTTTTTCTAAACTGAATAGTTTGCGCGAGAGACACTTCCAAAGTGGTAAAATGTGTGTCCCCCCCCTCTAACTTCTAAAATAAGAGAATGATAAAACTAAAAAAAATATATGATGTACATTACTATAAAAACTGCCAACGAAAATTGGTTTGAACGAAATCTAGTAAGTAGTTTTTTTTTAATGCGTCATAAATCGAAAAAAAAATACAGTATTATTAAAACATCGATCAAAGTTACAACACATTACAAGAACTTTTATATTATGTTACTTGCTGCTACGGAACCCTTCATGGGCGAGTCCGACTCGCACTTGGCCGGTTTTTTTTAAGTTTACAGAAAAGACATACTGAACACTGTTCCATCAATGAATTATTTATCATCTTCCTGACCAGTACCTCTGCCATGAGTTTTACAGTGCCTCTAGCGGTCACTTACGGAACCAAAATTTGCCATACAAAATATTTACGTAGTCTGTATCGAGTATCGACAAATACTATTGCTTTAAACTCATGGTAGAGGTACTGATAGGCCTTTTTGGGAGAAACATCTCTTTTCTATCTCAAGTAGTTAATATCTCTCTCAGTATTCTCACCTCCTTTCTAGTTTCATTGCCTCATACAATTCATGCTCCATTACATCTAGGTTTTTGATTTGACATACTATGTAATTTATTTAGACGCTACAAATATCGCACTCATAAGTCTGTAATAAAATATAATATGAATTGATGTTTTGACGTCAATTGCCATTTGCCAGTTATTCAGTCATTCATGTTTGTTTTGTTAAAAATCATTATTATTTAACTTCATGCAACACAAAAGTATAAAGGCGGACTTAATGCCTTAGGCTTTCTCTACTAGTCAACCAAGGGTGGTGAAGAGAAAACGTGGCAGGTGCACATAAAAACAGAAACAAAATAGTTTATTAAGAAAAATAAGGGTACCTACAAATGAATATATATAAATAAAATAAACATACATATAATTTAATACAATATATACCTACATAGAGGTATATTTTTATATATAGTAGAAGAAGGGCGTTTTTGAAAAGACTCCGCTATTTGTTCTGAAAGCAATGCAGCAACTTTTATTTGCCCTCAATGAAGATTATTATTGGCTTTCGTATAAATACGCATACGGTACTTATTTTAAGACACTAGTCAGCCCGATTTATTCTACTGTATTTGATAAATTGCTTTGATCTGACACAGTGCTCGAATATGGCTGGTCATTTACTTTTATGATAAGTGTGGAGGTACCGTCACGATCGCCTACCGGTACCAGGAGAGCAGATCTACAAGTAGGCCGCTGTGCGTTGTGCCAGTTCACTGCTTTAAATATAACAACAATCAAGATAAAGGTTGCCGAAACTGTGTCACCATCTATTTGTTATTTTGCAAACTCTTCCTACGGATGCGGGTGAAACTGTTGTCCCGTTTTTATTACCTCCATTCTATAGCTTATTTCATTGTATGGATTCTAGTCCACCTTCCATCATTACACTTCCGAGTAATTCTTTTCATGAACCTTCCACAAAAAGGTCGTCTCTAGTTTCTTTGATCAAACATTTAGCGCCGAACTAACGGTTTTATTGAAAAGTTTATCGGTAAATTGACTTACGTTTAAATAGAATCATCGAGACGTGAAATGAAACTTGAACGAATACTGAGTGAATCGATTTGACGCGGCTCCAACGCTTCCGCAGTTCTCGATAGGTGAAAGTGGTCTAGAACGATATGATTAGGTGAGTTGCGAGCCAGCAGAGCTGCTTCCATAGTACAGAAATAGTACCGCTCGGAATATCTGTGAAAATAAGAAAATGTGCAGTTTCTAATCTAATATTACTAATAGTCTTTGCTACAGTAGCATTAGAAAGAAACTTTATTAGATTAAAGAGAAATCAGTAAGGCCAGTGAAATTACAGATTAAGATAAAGTCCGACAGTCGTGAAGGTAAATTAAAACATTGTAATTGATCCTCAGAATGATTATGAATGAGCCATGTAAGGTGTTCTGTCGAAACATGGCGATTTAAAATATTGAATGAATAAAAAATTAAAAAGTAATTCTATTACCCTTGAACTTCTTTAGTAAGTATTTGTATATTTTAGACATAACCTCCTTTTCAAATCTGTTGACTTGAACTTTACGAAGTTGGTAACAAATAGTACAACGAAATCGTCCATCAAATAGGTGAATCCAGTAAGGTGAACGATCATTTACATGAAACGATGTAAAAATTACGTAACTGTTTTGGTATAACTCTGAAAAGTGACTTCATAATGACTTAAACATCCGTTCGTTGAACGATTTCTTAAACATATTCAGATCTCGACCTTCTTCACACGAATCTTCACGAGAAGTTCATTTAGTTTGATGTCAAGTGTTATGTTTGAGCGTGCCCGCTCTGTCAGCCTTGCTCTACTGAACAGCTATATTGAAATCAATAAAACCCTAATCTTTACAGCGAATAACCTTTCAATTGATGAGTTCAATTCATCAAGAATCGTCATCGGGCTCTTGTTCTATTCAATCCACGTTTAAAACAATCGCATAATCGTAGAGTCACGAATAGGTAAATGGAGTAATAAAATAAATATCAAATCAACTACAAATGTAAACAGTAGACAGGTAATTACCGAATATAAAGAGTTTAAGATCAAGAAAATAGTTGAGATCATTAAGGAAAATATGATATGGTAAATATAGTTTAGTTGCTTTTGATAGAAACGTAATGGAAATGAACCGCACAGAATAACGTCAGATTTGCGATGCTAACTATTTTCAGTGGAACTTGTAGCATACCACTATGTGAAGATGCTCCATTGTTTGGCTTCAGCATTATTACAATTACCGTCGTGATGAAGTGCTTCATCAAAAGACTCACTTTGATTGAGTTACTAAAACTTCGTCTAAAAGACAAGCTGTCGTTGCAAGTTTTACAGTCAACAAAGAATGGAAATGGAGATTGCAAATTGTAATCAAGATAAAGTGCTTTCAATTTACTTTCAGATCTATTTATTCTGGTCCATTTACTTTTTGCAGCAGTATATTTACGGTTGCCTAGTCAACAAACGGCGCCTATTAGCTAATCTATAAATAGTAATAGTCTAATTACAAGTAGCCGTATTAAATTCTTGAAGTCGTGTCAAGTAATTGACATTGGCAGTATTAATATATAACCGTGTCATAAATCAGATTATCTTTTTTAGTAATCACACGGAGATAATATCGCAGATCTATGAGTTATGGAATGTTCTTGATTAAATTTTGTTTTTCTGGTTGTAATGGTTAATTGGTTAGTTTTTGACGTCAATATGTAACCAGTTAGAAGTAGACAAATACATGCCATAAACGATTAACATGTAAGTATACCTAAATACTTCCTACTTTACGATGTTTTTTTTTCTCATTTTTGATGAGTTCTTGAATCAATAAAGCCGGAAGTATTTTAGTCTTCAGAAAAACTGAAAGTGATCTCTTTTCTTTTAGGAGATAATTATGAATATTATTATACATATATACATGTTTTTTATATCCCATAACTCTAGGGTATGGCTTTTTTATTTTCATTTTCCATACTTACAAAATAATTCGATAAATTCACGATTATTTATGTAAAACACCCTACGTGAATTATGACAGCGTAAATATGTTTTGTAATTTACAAACTACTTTAGATTTCATCGATGACTGGCAACGTCATAAAAGTAAAAATTTGTCATACGGGTGTACAATTTTGACCTAAATTAAATAGGATTGATGATATCTTCTTCGAAACCATGCATTTTTGGACCACATATTCTAGGAATTTTAGTATTATTTTCCCTTATAGAATATAAACCTTGAGTTTTAGGAAAACAACAGGTTGTATACTTTTATTGTGAATTATATATAATATATTTTATTATTATTTGGTTCTATAACAAAATATAATTTGTTCTCTATCCTTCACCATAGAACCTATGCGAAATATCGGTGATTGTGACACAACTATTTTTTATTCGTATTAGTTAATTATACAAATTCACATAAATATGCATATCATTGATTTTATAATTTTCATAGTTCGCACATTAACCTTTCGGGTAGGTATCCTTGAATTGAATTTAACCAATGACTCATTCAGAAAGTCATATTAACATATACCATCCCATCACCGTTTTTCACAGAAAAGTTAAATTCCTTTTTAATCTCTTTAAAGCAGGTTTTTGACTACATTGGTTTAACTATTTATCTATCTACCTAACGAGAATCAATTCAATCTTTTAACCCGTTTTTCTACGCAAACGAAAGTTTTGTTCATTTCGAAATGGATCATCAACAAAAGCCGTGCGGATTAATGTTCATTATGAATCACAATGGTAAAGGTCGTCAGTTAACAATCTTCCGCAAGCCAGGTATGGTGAAAACACGTTTTGTGAACTTATCCACCGGGGGTCAAGTTGCCCATCAGACGACATTATCCGGGTTCCACGTGTTCTTAATCGGCAGGTTTGTACGTTTAATGTCTTTCAGTATGTAACTCCTCTTCCAGTTTCGGGCGAAACCGAAACCGTAACTGACATGGTAACAAAAAAAATCAAATAAAAACTAAATTCGATATAGTTACGCTTAATTGTATACGATTAGTTACCTATAATTTTCGTAAAATACAAATTAATCGAATAAACCGATGATAACATAAAAACATAACACACAGACGAACGAGTCACGTCAGTTTTTAGGTATCTATTGCAAACGACAGCTCAAACGCTAGTTTCGGGCGATTCGAATATTCAGCCATTTTTTTAACCGAAACTAGTTTTTTTTTTGGCCGGAACTGGAGTCTTCGATCGGCCTCTACTAATTAGGTAGGAGATGCCTATATTACTTGATTAATATACGAGTATATAAAAACATTTCCGGAGTACTTAAATTTGCTAAGACCCTGGTTGAATATGCCACAATCTTCTTAGTTGATGTCTTCCTGATTAATGCCCTAATGGTCACATCTGAAAGTCTAATCAGGAGACGAGTGCGAAGCTCATCAGCATCGCACCCATCAATTCGAAAACAGCGTATTGACAAACCATGTACAGCTTCCGAATGGCAATTTGTCAACGTAGCCGTCGTTGTCAGCCTTAAAATGATCCCGCTGCTGGAATACAGGCCTCCTCTCAAAGAGAGGGAATGGGCCGTACGAGTGGATAATCCATCACGCAAGGCAGTGCGGTTTCCTCACGATGTTTTCCTTCACCGATTTAAGAGCAATGGCAATGTAGTAAACCACAAATTGGCCTGGCTGGGTTTGAAACTGCGAATCGTACGTACCCTCGGCTAAAGTAGAGTTTAAGAAAAACTCAACTTCAAATGCTTAAATGAGAAACGGAGGTTAGAACTCTTCTTGGGAAGTACCTCAATTTCTTGTTGATAGTTTCATGAATACACAAACTGTTGAAATCTCGATATGTACCCGCGCAGTATGCTCGTGGCGCCTAGAAAGCGGTTAATGTCGTGGGTGGGTAGGAAACTAAAGTATTTATTACTAACGTGAAAGTTGACAATGTCTAACCCACTATTTACGAGTTTATTCAGATTATCTCTACAATTTGTATATGAAAATAATTTATAAAGATCTCACTAGACTCATTTTTTCGGCATATGATGCTGTCATAGGCGTTATGAAAATCAAGACTAGTTCGAAAAAGAATACTTAAGGATCTATTACACTACGCGTTATTCAGACTCGTTTTGTCTATGGTTCGACGTATCTAGTCTATGTTTCGACGTATCGCTCAGTGTAATAGGGGTTAGACTGTCTTCCTATGAATGAAAAATAGTACGAGACGGAATATCGCACGCGATATTCAGCGCAGTGTAATAGGTCCTTTTCAACTAGCTTATTAGTCGATCGATCTAGATAAGAAGTTGATTAGTAACATTGTTTATTTATTAAAAAAAAAAGTGAAGTGTACCGTTGCGTAGCTATAGCTTTGCCTATAATGTTTACAATAGGCCATATTCTGTTCCAATTTAGTCTTACAAATTCTACTGAAAATAAATACTTCTAGTTTTACTAACTGCCATAGAACTGATCCCAGGTTTTCAGACGGACAAATGTACTTACTTTCCGATTTGTAAAGCAACACTTTTCAATACTGAACATCCACGTTAAGAATTATTATCACAAAGAGTCTTTTGACACCGTTTGTAGCTTATTTACGAAACGAAAGAATTACGGTATGCTCGATTCTCATTAAAAGAACCCAATTACTTTATTTAGTTGTGTCATTCCGGTCGCCTCGGTCACTGTCCTTACACAAAAAGTATCTATTACACGCACCATCGCTTGCAGCTGTATCTTCGCCTGGGCAACTTTAAGGCAGTTCAGACGTGCAATTGACTTGGTTTCATTGCCCAAATTATTTTTCTGACTGTTCATTATTTTCTCGCTATAGAGTAGGGAAAAACGTATCTCTAGACTAGATCTCCATGTAAGTATAACGTGCGTGCTGATGTTAACGAAAATGCCCGATAAAGTATCGATCGTCTGAACTTTTCGGACTTGAACGAAATTCTACAGCATCTCTAGTGCCTTATTCCACTGACAAGCTGAAAGTAAAACATAGAGACTGATTGTTTGTTCCGATATAAATTATAGACACTCAGACGATAGAATCTTATAATAATTGTCTGCAATCATCGCCTGACGGGCATTCGTAGAAAAAATACCAAAACACGTGAATGCGTTGTTGCACGTGCTTTAACGTTTAATGGCCACAGATAACACTTGGCCACGCGAAATCATAATTAAAGTAAATTGGACACGACTTGCTAACAGATGACTTTTCTTGACGATGTTTTGGAGCTTTTTTTGACCAAAATACTATTAAAAAAATATATTATTTTTATAGGTGGAAGTTGGGACCGCGGTCCCGGTCCAAAGAAACGCACGACCCGCGGTTTGTATGGACCATAGATATAAGTTCTATGGTATGGACGTTGCCGTTGGCAGTATCGCTTGCAAAAACATAAACTATATTAATTTAAATTCCTCCGTGTGTTTAATTACTTTATTTGTGTTGTTTGTACATTTTACATGCGTCAACAGCTACAATTAAGTACCTATATAAATAAGTACCTCTTTATAATTTTGTTAATAAACTGTCGTTAAGTGATCTCATTACCGGGTAATATTAAATCAATGTAGGACAAAATGAAACCGTTTATATTATGTAAAACTTGAACAGTTAATACACTTCAATTTAAAATCTTGTTTGCAATGAATTAATGCCAATGTGATGACAGTATTTAAGTATTTAAATATTTTCATCATGAGAATAAAATTCACACAATGAGGCTTTATGTAGAGAAAAGCTTAAGGGAACGGTATTTTCACAAGATTAATTTTTTTTTTTCAATTCTTAAAACCTGTGTTTTGGTCACTCTTTCACTGAAGTTGATGGTGTACATAAAGCTTTATATCGACTTACGAGTTAGTGACACCTTGTATGCCCTGTATTTACACTTACCTAGATTGCAATTGAACTAATTGTTACAAACAAGCGCTAATACCGCCGACAAACTGTTACGCAGTTTGGTGGTTTTATAAAATGTACAACATTGTCAACAATATGTACAACATTGGTCCAAATAAATTATTTATTTATATAAATGAATATATTTCAATCATTATGACTATTATTGGAAATCCCCATATTAGCAACGGTCTTTACATGTACTTAGCTAACGTTGTGAAACTGTGTTACAGCTCTTTGAGACAAGATAGAATTTTGATCAGGTATTGTTCTGAAGAAAAAAAGATTTAAATGACGAAAATATTAGCCATTGTACAAGTATTGCTTAAAATCTCCGTAAACTTGTAAACTTAGTTATGTCGTAATCGGAATTAATAATCGGTTTTTTATGAGTGCTGTTGAATTATCTATTTTTGATTCTACAAGGTACCTTTTATGGTCACCACTAAATAATTACAAGCATATTGAGTGTCCAATGGATAGTAATAATTAATCTGTGACACTTGTTGTTAAACTAGTTTGGATACAACAAAAAATATTGACGCAAATTTTATTCGTTGATGTAACCGTGAAAGAGGTAGAGATTTCAAGTAGGGATGCATCCGATACCGATACCGATACCGATATATCGGCGATACTTCAGGTTTGCCGATATATCGGTATCGGCGATATTTTTATGGCAGATTCAACGATACTTTTCAAATTTCGCGCTTTAAAAATGTAATGTAGACGCGCGTGTTATCCCATCTATTTCGTTGCAAACGAGGCACGAACTGCGAACTGCAAGTTGCGGGCTTTGGAGCGTTTGTGAAAATATTATTAGAGAGTCCGAGGAAGATGAGCCCCTGTCTACTCTGAGCTATAATTCTCTCAAAGAAGAAGTCGAGAGATACCTAAGGTTTCCTAATATATCGAGAGACGCAGAGCCGTTCATTTTCTGGCGCCATGACGTCTTATACCCAAACTTGAAAAAAAATGGCGCAGAAGTACTTTAGTTTCCAAATGAATTCTGTCGCATCTGAGAGACTATTTTCCACCGCAGGTCTTATTCAAACAGACTTGCGAAATCGCCTTTGCCCGCAAAACTTAAGAATACTTTGTTTTTTAAATAAAAATCTTATAAATGTTAATTTTGATTACTAAAACTATTAATTAATTGTGTTTTATTTATTCTACCTTCCTTTTTGAATTCAATAAGCGTATCGGTATCAGTATCGCCGATATTTTAATAAGAGTATCGGTATCGTATCGGCAAAAAGGCGTATCGAGGCATCCCTACTTTCAAGTCTTGTCCTATAAAAAAATATAAACAAAGTCGAAACTATTAACACGCTTCAGCTAAAGCCCTTACGGCTAGATATCTTTTATCCTGTAATACGAGCTACTTATTTTTTTGGATTGTTTTTTTTTAAATCTGTAGAAGTTTTTAGTTTTGCGCGCATCACGTAAAATGTACGAAATCGACGTAAATAACTTTCACACATTAAAATTGTGTGTAACTCGAGATAATTACTCAGGCTTTCTTTGATCGCAATCGGTTGACTATATTGAAAGATAGTTTGCCGGATCAGCTAGTTAAAAATAATATCTAAACAATTAGCTCAAAAATTAAGTCCTACAACCAGGTCACCAGAACCCTGTACCCGTTGCACTGAGTTCCGGGCGCCAGCGAGGTTGGAGGCTGAATGATGACCTATTTATGAAGGCCGACGACACAGCTGCGTGCCTGGGATGACCTAGTGAACTGGGAGCTAGGATATAAGCTTGTTTTCATGGTCAACAAGTTTTGACTACAAAACAAAGAAACTTAAAGTTTCTGATCTTTGGACTCTTGCTACTTTTAACAGACCCTATTGAGTAAACCATCTTCTGGGTCGATAGAAATCAAAGTGGTCCAGAATTTGGATGCAAGTTTGGTACTATCAGTAGAGTCTATCAGTTCCCGAAACGCACAGGCACCAAGACACGCACGACACGATATTTCAGGGAGTCTGGAATATGGAGTGGACCATGTTCTTAGCGTATCGATGGCAATCAAAATATTTCAGAATTGGGATGCAAGTTTGGCACTATCAGTAGTGTATCAGTTCCCGTAACGAACAGATATCAGGACACACACGACACAATTATAATAATTGCCCTATTGTATATAGCACATTACGAATTTTGTAGAGACTGGTAGGTAAAAGCCGCAGGAGATAAAACCTGCTCATCGCTCACGACGGAAAAGGACGTAAGCAGTTTGCCTACATTTCCTTTGCAACATGCTTCAAGAGTGGTGCAATTAAGAAACGGGTTAAGCCAGTAGGCAGAAACCCTACTTTTATATAGGAGAGCGGAACAGGCACCAATTAACATAAAAACAAGTAAGAGACGAATACATGAAGGTATATAAACACTTACAGTTGCATAGACACAAATGAAAAAAAAAAAAACATCTTTGTTACAAGTACCTATGAGACGAATATATGATAAACACTTACAGTTACATAGATACAAATGAAAAAAAAAAAAACATCTTTGTTGTCTTTTTTCACTGAAAAAATTGGTTTGTGAAGAATGTTTCTTTCATCAGCACCATGGTGAAAGGTACTGACAGCCACAGCCCTTCGCTGTATTAAACAAATTAGCGTTGTTCTCGTTGCATATTACTTATATATTGAGCACAGTTTAAACTTATTGAGAGCGCATACTACGAGCTGCAAAAGTATGCGTCGTGGGAACCGCAAATAAAAATTCTACCGGTGTCGGTTTTCTGAGGGTGAGAGTGCATTCACGTACAGTTAACCGTGCAGCTAAAAGACAACCGTACTGCTTTCAGTTTAAGGTGTAATATTGACGAATCTGTTCCTGTTTTATGCAACACGTCACAAATGTTTGAAAAATAAATTAAGAAATTAAACAATGAAAACATAATGCATCTTGTAAATTTTTCTCGTTCTTATTTTCCAAAATGACATAAATAATGGCTTTTGTTCGTAATAAGCGTAGGTACCTATGTCCAGTGCAATTAAAACAAAAGCGTGACTAATCAGTTATTGTGGGCTGCACTCTTCAAGTGGCGCCTGCATTCTGGGCAGTTGTAGCTGTAGCAAACAACTTTAATAATTCCATGCATTAATTTGTAATTTGGAAGTCAAAGCAACTCAGCTACATGACAGTTAAATTTCGTTTTTTTTTTCCGTAATAATTAAGTTAACATTTCATGTACTTCCATTTTCAAACAAGGAAGGAAAATTCAGAGGCATAACAAGTCATTATTTATTTGCAAACTCTATGACGATTAATGCTATAAATTACGTTCCTTGCCAAGATTTGACCTCATTTCTCTCAAACCGCAAAAACCTCTTCTAACGATTTTACCTTTGACATTAATTTGGCTCGAAACGACGCATACCTTTGCCAATCACTGTTCACAAATTGTAAACACGGCGCAATCATCATTATTCTTAATTTTACGATTATTGATGGTTTGTTTGGTAAACTAAGTAGTTAATGTGTGAAAAAAGACAGACGACTTTGATTTGTTTAAACAATTAACAATTTGCATTCTTTGAAAACACATTTTCTTTCTGAATAACTCATGCCTTATGTACACAGCTTACTTACCGCAAATATTTGGCAAACTTTTAGCCTGAAAAGCTTGAGAATAAATCAATAATGTGCAGTAGATTTTTTATGCATTGTCGAGACAAGGTTTACCTGGAATCAACAAGAAATATAAAATATTAAACTTG
The DNA here is from genome assembly GCA_910589285.2 of Mythimna ferrago. NCBI lineage: Eukaryota > Metazoa > Arthropoda > Insecta > Lepidoptera > Noctuidae > Mythimna > Mythimna ferrago. Next base: position 21,890,218 of record OU342689.1, read on the forward strand.
ACCAATGGTGTCAGTTGTCAATCAACAATAAACAGGTGAATAATTTGACACCGAATACAGCCTCGGCCAAAAGTATTAGACACTCATGAAGTCTCTCAATTTTTAGGGTACCATTGAATTAAAATAATTTCACATATTTTTATAGCTGGCGGAAATTATTTCATATTAAACTATAATGATGAAGTATTTTGTGTAACATACTATTTTTCTATAATTTAATAGAAATGACTGAAATACAGCGTGAATCTATAATAATAATTATAAATACGGATGGCAACCCATAACTGAAATTTATGATTAAACGAGTTCTTACGATAGTTGTCCTATTTCAGATGAGGTAGGTACTCGTAGATGCTTTGACGCATCTACTACTATTTTTAGTTGTTATTCGTGCTGAATGTTTTTGTGAAGCCGTTAATGTTATCATATTTTCAATTATGTTGGTCACGACATATTTGCTCATGAGTTCCGCGGTCAGCTACATTTTTTGCCAGCCAGCTCACTAGTAGATTTGTCTACTAGATAAAATCTTTAAGGTTTGGAGTATCGAGATATAAATATTTATGAGTTGTAAACCTGAATTGTTAGGATTGTATAATGATACTACTGGTTACTATGCTGCTATGTTTCATGTAACAGAAGGCTTCGCTTACTCATAACGTTAAATTAAAATTAGTACTTAAATTTACAAATTTTATACCGATAAGAAATGTCTCAGGTGTTCGATTGCTTGATTGATTGCCAAAATTAATTGGTTGAAAATATGCTAGACATTTTTTTGCTTATTAAATTATGAAAATCACAATTTGATCTGCGAAAAAATTCAATTGATAAAGTGATAAAAAAGTGAATCGAGCTCAGTTTTGTAACTTTGCGGTTGTCAAATGTTTTATCGATACTGTAACCGAAATCCTTCAAAGTAATTTGGTCGAAAGTTGTTTTTATTGTTTTTTGTCACGTTTTCAATCCTTTTGTTCCTAATGATCTTAGTTTTGTTTTCAAATATCTTGATCGTATTAGGCTTCCTTTGTGACATTGCTTTAAAATTATCTATTTGTGCTACCATTGTCCTGGTTCTTAGAACTATTTGATGTCTTCAAGGCATTTGCCAGTGCCATTGTGGAGCGTTAATCGATTTGAATATTTCATGCACTGAACGACTAATTGAGTTTTTATTGGTTTACTTAAAAAGATAAAGAGCATTGGCAATGTTTGTTTAGTATTACATCATATTCATAATTGGTAGTTAACGAGAAACAGTTTCTTGGACGAACCCATAACCTGATCCGAGGTAAAGTACCCGTTTCGTCGCATAAAGTTGAAGTTGTATCCTGTTGAGACACAATAATGGCTTTTGATGTTAGATTTCTGTTTTAAATTCTCCGACTGTCAATCGTAAGTAGTGGTGTGTGAAACTTCAAAGGAATCGATTGCTATCCTCGGAAACATGCAATTCATAATTCATACGTTCGTCAGCATGAGTCAAAGGACTGGGATGACATTTGCACGAGTGGGTGTGGAAGTCGTTACGATAATGTGATTGCCACAGCCATTTCCTTCGTATAAATCCATTTTGTATTTTCTACCGGTTCTGAATCCGAAGTTGAAGAAAAGATTCAATAATATTTAATTATTCACATCTTATTCCACACGTTATAAAATTTAAAACAATCGTACCTCTACCAATTATTATTATGAAAATAATCCAACCTGATAAACCCTATCAGGGTTTGAGTTTAAATTGCAGTTAGAAACTGTAATTTATGATTAAAGTTTTCTAGTTTCAACTTTCATCGTAGTTTGAAACTCTCCAGGGTGTTTCGAAATGTTTGTTATATTACTTGCTTTTAACAACTTATTCTGTCGATTTGTTTCTGTTAAACGAGGTTTTCCTCGCATGGTTTTTACATTTACCGGTCTTCCGGTAACCACATCATACTAATATTACAAAGGCGAAAATTTTGTGAGTGTGTGTGTGTTTGATTCTTCATCACGCTCATATGACTGGACGGATTTGGATGAAACATGTCACACGTGTAGACTGGAACAGCACATAGGATACTTTTTATCTTGGGAATAAGTTCCCTTGGGGCGATTTTCTACTCTCACGCGGGCAAAACCGTTGGTAGCAACTAGTATAAAGTATGCCAAACGTGCTGGTCTAATTTATTGATCTCATGATGTGGGTAGGTACATGAATGCTTATGTATTCACCGATAGTGCCGCAGGGCGAAAGTCAATCGTTTAAGTAACAATTCGGGTAGGCCGCAGGTGACTGAAATTCTTCCGCATGCTACTGGTGGCTGAAATCAACCATCGAAAATAGAGCCATGTCGATCCCCCATTACGGAACACGGTAGCATATAATATCAAGTGTTCCGTAGTATCTACTGTTAAATGACTGTGCAAATATTGAACCTGTAACGTACAATCTACTATAAAAATGTATGTACCGTGTTATGTACCGGTATACATATAGCGACCTTTAAACACAGTGCCAAGTCCGTTTTATTACTCACTGTTTTGTCTCTTAGCACAATTCTTTGGGTTTTTGTATCGTCGTGTAAATCTAACAGTGGAACTTCTTGGTATTCTGTGGAAGTTCAATAAGCTGTATCAATTAACGGAAATGAATTTTAAATTATGTTTACCAGCCTGTGGCTTCACTTCCTGTTATCGCCAAAGCACGACCGCGGTTTTGTATCGAATACTAAGTGATACTTCCAGCCGCCATGATGACTGTAACTGCAGTGCGACTCTGAAACTCTCTCCCACACTTCATTCGCGACAGCCCTTCTTTGGAGGTCTTCAAGTGGAAAATTAAAGAGCACTTCCTCTACAACTTTTTTTTATGGTGGGAAAATCATCTAATGACAACCCCCGCTCTTGGGCGGAGCGGGAGATGGTGTCAGACTCTTACTGACTGACATAATATTCGTATATTAGTATTTATTAGTACGTACGTATATTTTTATATATTAGACTTATTTATGTAGGTTTTTCTTTGGAGGTCTTCAAGTGGAAAATTAAAGAGCACTTCCTCTACAACTTTTTTTTATGGTGGGAAAATCATCTAATGACAACCCCCGCTCTTGGCCGGAGCGGGAGATGGTGTCAGACTCTTACTGACTGACATAATATTCGTATATTAGTATTTATTAGTATGTACGTATATTTTAATATATTAGACTTATTTATGTAGGTTTATGTTCTGCACTGGATCTTACCTACCTTCGAATATGATGTCTCTCTGTCACTCACAAGGTTTGCTAGGAGAAGACTCATTGTTGAGTTAGCTCGCCTTTGTACATGAATTGTCAATTTATCACTTTGTACTTTATTAAGTTTCTTTTTGTGTACAAATAAGAATGAAAGATGCTTCTAGAAATGTTAAAATTATTTGAGAATTTTGAGTTCCCAAGCTATATGACGTACCTCTTTTAATGTATTTTTCTTGGTCACCGTTACACTGGTCTCACATTAACGTGTGAATTCGAAGCCATTACAAAATGGATCAAAACAATGCCGTGTACTCGCTACATAAAAGATAATTAAATAGAGGTCAATGTCGGCTCCCACGTATTGGACGGAAACGGCCCAATTCAGGGCAAGCGGATCGCGAATATGGCACTCCAATAAAATGGACTTGGAAATTAGATTGACTGACATAAAAATATACAGAGTGATCGAATTCGTTTAAAAAAAAAACATCGTAGTTCGTCCTCAAATGAGCACAAGGCATAAGCAGAATCGTTTAGTTTACTTTCTTCAATCTCCTTGTGAATAATATTTTTTTTTTAATTTGGTATGTGGTATGTGAGAAGTAGGAGTTAATTTGTGTGCAAGTGGAAATAACTGTGACTCATTGTATTTATAAAAGTAGTATTTTGAGTCACGATCATATCACCCTTTATTTACCTTCCATACGTAAAAATTGCTATCGATACTGATAATGTAGATATCTGTCCTTCAAGCGATACCATATGCGTCACGGATAGTGACTTTGTAGTCAGTTCAAACTGAACAAAAACCAAAAGGGTCGAACTTAAGGATAATAAAAAACATACCCACGTAACTTACAAGTTAAACGACATGACTCTGATAAATAAACACGGAAAATATATCAGAGTGAAGCCTTGCGTGTCATAACGAAGAATGCCTACCTTGTGCATTCATAAAATGTCTCTTCTAATACCCATTTCTATTCAGAATGAAATATAAGAAAACGTGCATCATGTGCAACGCTAGTTTTACAACTATTCAATAATCCATTGTAAGATACTGTCGCGCATAACTTCCTCGAAGACAACATATTATAGTGCATTCTACATTTGAATCACAAATCAGTTATTAAGTCTCACTGTTTAATTAAATTCCATTGTAATTAACCTTTGGGTGGCCTGGATTTATTAGGGATAGCTGCTGGCGTATCTGTTGCCAAGGTCGTTGGCCAAGTTGGGGCATAGCATTCAAGCGCGCCCAAGATGGTGTTAGGTCGGGTCGTGAAATTGAATTCTTGGGAAGCATCAGGATGAGGGACGCATGGAACCGAGATGCATGGTAGGAATAAATGAGGCCTATACGCAGTAGTGGGCGATTCTAGTCTGATATGATAACAGTGATGATAAGGGATAGGTCGTGATTCTGGAAACGAACGATAGGACAAAAGCACCAATGATGATAATTGATAAGACTGAATAACTGATTTGTGATTCAAATGTAGAATATTATAGTATGAATTATCATCATTGGTGCTTCACAATCACTAACTAGACCAGCCCTACATTATGTCATTAGACATAACGTAGGTTTATAGTTTTTTTGTCCTATGATGAGTTCCCTGACAGTTCTTGTCTGACAATTATAGTGATGTGACCTAACGAAATTTAATCGATTTTTTACAATAATGAATCAGTTGGCAAAGAAAATGGAATCAGATTACCGATTTTAGATTTATAGATGATAAATGTGAAAGTTTGTATGTGTGTGTGTATGTTTGTTACTCTTTCACGCAAGAACTAGTCTACGGATTTTGATGAAATTTTACAGTAAACCAAAAAACCTGACAAAAACTAAAAACCCAAAAAAAAACGCGTGCGAAACCGCGGGGGCGGCTAGTGGTAAATAAAATGCAGTCTGTTTAAAATAATTATTTATTTATTATTCACTGTCAGAACTTGACTCTTGATTTGAACTCATCCATATCGGAATCGGAATCTTCTCCAACCGCGATGATTAATCGCGATTACAAGATGGCCGATCCGATTTTGTCGATTAGTGTGTCGTCGAGTAGTGTCAATCTCTATTGGCAGAAGTTCCGTTTAACGCATTACACATTTTTAAGTTCTATACTTTTTTATTTTATTTACTTAATTTTTTAACAGTTAATTATAACCACAATAATTTACTTAGTAATTTACGAAAGACAATATTTTTTTTTTATCATTTCATTTTTATTTTTTTTGCCAGTTTATTTTTTAGTAATCTAAAGTAGTATGCGTGCCACGGATAAAAATGAACTGTCAGGGAACTCATCATAGGGCAAAAAAGGCATAGTTAGTGATTTTTTGTGAGGATAGAAGACAATCTCGGCAGTGATATAATTAGACTATTTAATTACGGTTTCTAGAATTCTGATAAAGGTAACCTAGTTTAGTTACAAAGCCTTCATTTTCCCTTGAGCGTTGTTGTTCTCTGATATTATACAAGGTGCAGTTTTAAAACTGCACAATATTTCAGGAGGTTGTAATAAAACTCATAAATAATCATATAAAAATACGATACCTGGTCAATAATCAGTAAAACTTGTTATTTTATTTTTTTAATTTTAACCGTTTTTCAGAATAACTCTCTAAATAAACTTCTTAAAAAAATACAGAATCACCCGTTGCGATTTATCGCACGCCGTGTCACTGTGTGTGTGAGTGCATCAACCTGTACGAGGCTCCGCCCACTTATTTTACGAAATGAATAATTTAACCTTAGATGTAGATCGAATTCGATGATCATAATGTACATTAATGTCTTAAATTTCGCTATTTAATTACTCGCTTTTAAGCATCATCACAATGTGAAAATCTTTTAAAAGTCACGTTGACGTCGCGTCGATAGGTACTTACGTATCAGCTGATGAATAAAATGTTAGGCCGAGATCAATAAACCTTATGAGGCGTCCGTGCCTCCGTCCGTAGGTATCATACAGCGCGCGCGCTCGAGATTTAGATACGCAGTGGTACATGAACGTACCTACCAGACGCAGTGTCATTCTCAAGGTCAGTTTTCCGTAATAATTTCGTTTTTATTTGTAGATTAAATTGGTGGATGTGAAATTTCCCTTCGTACTTTTTAATGGGCTGAGGACCGACAAAAAACACTTCAAGATAATTTGTGCTATTTACGTAGATAGGTAGGTTTTTAAGTGATTTATCTTGCCTGTTAGGTAGGTATTTTTACCGTAGTTAAAATTTTTAAATCAATTTATTTACACTAATCAAATTGATTCGGCTAACAACGTATTTACAAATGACTTTTTATGTACTTACTAATAAAATAAAATAAATACCTAAGCAGGTACTTATGTTACCTGGAGGTGTTGTTCAAACAGACAGCAGTCTAGCACGACGTTGCTGATTTTCTTTTAATTTCGTAGCACAAACACATTCGTTTTAAAGTGTCGAAAGCACTAATCACTAGTGATCACCTTTACACGTAACGTACTTGCCGACCGTAGTGAGGAAACCAAACCGTAGACCAGCATCCCGCGTGCTGGCCCGTGGCTCTCGCTTGAAGTATTCCAGGATATTTTCCTGCAAGGCGACAAGCAGGCCTTCGTTGCCGCGACCGTCAGCAAGCCGGGGAACGCCGAATCGTCGAAACTCGCGGAGTCTTTGCGTAGCAGCCAGTATTACCCTTTGAGATGGACGTTACGATGTTTCCACTGATAGCATACAAGCGGACTATCTCCACCAACTCTACATTGGAGTATTGGTCTGTCATCTTTCATCACTAGATACCGCAACCGTTAACCGAAGGCGCTGTGGGCGAATATTGCAAGCGCGTGTATGCACACGTCGGCGACGTCAGTTACACTAAACATGATCGATTGATCGATGGCGCGGGGGCGTGGCTAGGGTGTGTCGTGCGGGAGATTATTGGTGCTTTACGTTGCGTGTATGTGTGTGAAAGCGCGGTTTAAATAATGGTGCGTTTGTGTGTGTGAAAGCGCGGTTATAAGGGAGGTATCAGACTAGCAGAGTTTATAAAAAAGGTAGTTCACACATACCGATTTCCATATATAAGAAAAAAAATACCTACTCATTTTATTATTGATTCGGGTCGAGAATCACTAACATAATTACCTCCTGAATTTTTTTGCACCTTTAAAACGGCACCTTGTAATTAAAACAGCAAAAAATATCGTTTTAAACATGATCCCAAAACTTGTTCTAAAGTTTTAATTAATGTTGAAGCAAAAACGGAATAAACATTGTTTAACTAGAAGTTGATGCTTAACCAGTAAAAAACTTCCAAGTTTCTGTTTAGTTTTCTAACATTTAGATCTTTATAGACGATCTTTTTACAAGAGTAGGTTTTATATCGCTCGCAGGGTTTTACTTTCATCTATTTTAAAATTTATCCTGCCTCGAACAACTTTACTTTATTAAACTATATTTATCCTTTAATAAACCTAAGTTATTCGAGGCAGACTGTTAATTGCACCGGTATTGTTCGGAAATATTTAGCACTTTCACTATGAATAACTTAGAGTGAAATCGTATTACAATAGGCTAAGTTCGTCCGAGTGGGTTGTGCTATGTGCCAGTCTAATATGGCCTCTCTGTCTAAGCCACAACTAGAACAACAAAAATGCATCGTGTTGTATTCGATGGTTATATTTTCATCCGAGAAATATCCGATTGGTAAGCCAACATATTATATCAGTCAACGTTCTAGTTCTACATAAAATATACTCTGCTAGTAGATCATGCGATGAGTAATTTGGGTCTGGTAGTCTAGCCATACTGCGGTTACAACCTTACCAATAAACACACATGTGGTTACACCAACCTAGCTGGCTAGATAGCTAGACGAAGTGGGAGTGAATGATTCATCATTAGAGGTATCATCAACTCGGTCGTTTTCTATCTCATTTATAACAAGGCTATCGATTTGTCAGTCGTGACATGACTCCACTCATTCATTGAAAGTGAGTTGTCCTCAAATTATAGCAATAAATAATGCTAAAGAAATTTCTAAACTTTATGGCTGTGTTCTAAGTTTTAGATATTTATTTGTATTGAAAAGTCCATATATCTTTGGACAAGCAAACGTTTTAGTAAGTAAATATGAATTAAACGATTTAGTAAACGTTTTACCGGATTATTAAATATACGCATTACAAGCTGTTATCATGTCAACAGTTTATTGCAATGACTAAGCGTCAAATAAATTCCGCCTCAATCGATTGCCAAATTATCAACTATTACTGAATAAATAACCAGAGTTGGTCGTCGTCTTTTTGAATTATCTTTATTTTATTTAGAAGTTAGTCTTCTAACTTTTAGAAGTTAACTTTTAGACGTTAGCGTCTGATGTCGTCTTTAAAAATTGTTCTTTGCTAAATTAAGTTCTTCAAGTTTTTGCTTTGCTAACTAGTTTTCTTGTCACAAACGCATCGTTCAGATTTTATGTTGCATTTGGAATCTTTTTCATCAAATCTTTAATTTGACTTTCAATGGCATGACAAAGAACTGCCTTACCGGCCAGTGACACGTAGCCATCGACTTAGTACTGCTGAATCACGATTAGATTCAGATTTTTTGTAACTATGAACTTTAGGCACGCTCGTTTGATAAAAAACTGGGCTTTGTTCGATATTTGAATCGATAATGTGTTCATGTGTTACGGTTCTTTATTACAAGGGAACTGTTACTCTGTTAATAAGGGCTACAGCATATTACGTGTTGCTATAAACATTGTCATGTAACGATTTTTGGAAATGTGTTGTTTACTTTCTCCTACATCTTCAGTTGATTGCTCATGTCTTAGTAGAGTTTCTCGCTAGCTCATATCTGCACTGTTACATTAAGTCATGTCTGCGCAACTTCACCAAGTTTTATGTTCTTGAAAAATGATTGCTTACTACATTATTATGTAAGATTTGCAATAAGGTCTTGCCCTAAATTAGCATTAGCACATTATGTGGTGAAATAATATAAGATAAACGACACTCCGATTTTGATTGTCGTATTTTTTCTGTTGTCTAATGGCATAAGTCAAGCAATAAAATATGTTTGAAATTCTGAGCCTCTCGTCCATTGTGTAACGTTGCTTCCTTAACGCAACTACCACATACTTACCGAAATTACTATTCCAATAATATAACAGCTACAAATCACAGACAACACGTAATACACCACAGCCCTTACCGCTGTGTCAAACTGCAGCCGAGGTGAAATCGTGGCGAAAGCGTTTACGCAACCTCCACTGTTCCTAAGCAGGAACTCTCGCTGACTAGATCTCAAATCTGGCCCTGTCAACATGCACCAGCTACATTTCTGGGTTAATACTAACCTCCTGTAATCTAGATAAGGTTAACAACTAGAAAGCAATTAAGATAAAGAAAATGGTAATATCTCCTGCTTGGGAGAGGCTTGATGATGAAACGCAAAAGCAGTTGTAATGAAACAGTTTTGTTGTCCTGATTTTACCTCCCGTTTCTACTTACTCTAATATTACTTTTTCTTCTCTAAAGACTGTTTTATTAGAGCCTTCGTTTCTGTCGTATGTGTTTCGCTTATCTATATTTACAACTTTTATTGTGTATTGGATTCTATGTTTGATTTGGTTGCTGCACAGTCTAGCTAATGGTGTTTATATTGTTTAAATATTATGTGTGTACCTACTGTCATCAATTTGATACGTTCAATTTCATTTTAGAATGTTAACCCAAGTTTTCAAGAAATCACAAAATTAGCTCTTTTATATTGATTATTAATTAAATATAATTTAATTGTGTGTGAGAAGTTAAGATAATATCAATTAAAATACCTTTGAATTTACTGCTTGTTTGTCTGTCTGCGTCGGTCTACCAGACTAGACAGCCCGCATAAATTGAGTGCCACTTTCCATTGCCGGTGCTGATGACGATCCAAAGCACATAAAGTGACGCGGTACCGTTTGACAACATTGTTTTGGCCCGACGCCATCAGAATTGTGAGAGATTGTCAAAACCAATCCGCAAAATTGGTTGAAGTTACCAGCCAAAGTAGAAAACGTGGTTTGGAAAAATTTGGTAAAGGTACTGCGAAGTAAATAAAACCCTATTTCGTGTTCCAACCAATATGATCACCAAATCGTGTTACCACGTTGCTACCTAAAAATTTGTAGGTAGGTACAGCAACACAGATGGAAAGTAGCGCGGAAGTTGATAACCGTGCCACTGGGTAAGGGGAATGTTCATCTGGGTAAACGTGTGCATGGACCGATTACCCAATTAAATGGCTTTTTATAAACCGAACTCATACCGGTTATTATAAACAGATTTATGTATTTATTTTAATCACTCGTTTACTCGATGGTTATCTTAATATGAGTCATCGTTATTAGGGTGTGTCCACATCTGGCGAATGCGCCGCTTGCGACTCGCTCGTGAGCTGCGTGCGTGCATTTCAATTTCGCGCGGCCTATGCGCCAGCTTCACGCAGTGCGCGACCGGCGAAAAAGCCGCACGAGAACGCCCCGCGGGCTGCTCGTGCCTTCTCCTACCCGCAAACACATAAACAGTATAAAAGCGAGCAGAATTGCCTGAGTTGCACTAGAGCGGCAGAGGAGCACCAAACGTAGTCTGTTATAAACGCGCGCGAGCATCACGCGCGCAGTTCGCAAACGACCGGCGCTTTGACTAGGTCTGGACACACCTTTAACCTTGCTTGAGTTTAGCTAAAGAGTTTCAGAAACCAAACAATTGCAATAGTTGCATGTGTCCTGTGCACGAGCACCTCGCGTGCGGCTCGCTAGCGGCTAATTTGCCAGATGTGGAAGCACCTTTAGAATCGATTCATATTGTGAAAGGATGTAGATTTGCATATTATATTAATGCGTAAATGAAATATTAATATCGTCCTAGCGATATTAATATTTCATTTACGCGATTGGTATCGATTACGTTGTAAACGTCAAGTGTGAAAATGTCGTATGCTTTGTTGAAAATATTGTTTTTAACTTGCAGTTTGAGTGACATCTTCCAACCCGCACTGGGCTAGCGTGGTCCGTGGCCCATTCCCTCTCCTTCAGAGGAGTCCCAGCAAAAAAACTAGACAATTGCTTATGCTACGCTATTCTTACAGTTTAATCTAAATAAAATAACTTGTTTATAAAAACCAACTCTCCTCCGCAGTTTTACTCGCGTCTTTGGTTACTACTCCGCTCCTTTCAGTCATAGCGTGATATCAGCGTGGTGTGTAATGCGTGTGCCTTCCTCGATAAATGGGCTATCCAATACTAGAAGATTTTTCAGGAACAGTGCGTCCTGAGATTAACGTTTTTAAACTAACAAATAAACTCTTTAACTTTGTAATATTAGTAAGTATAATAGACTGATTTATTGGTTTCCCTGAAGTCCTTATAAATGGTAAATGTTTGTCCTTAATCAGCGTTATTAAACAGTTCAGATTACTCACGAATGCTATGAAAATAGTGAGAAGTTTGTTTTGAGAAGATAGATTGACGTCTCATGCTCAATACAGGACAGGTAGCCGTACATCATGAAACCGTAATAATGCATGCATAATGTATGTCCTATATATATTTACTGTCTTTGTTAACAGTAAAAGGTGTCGCGTTATGTAAAACACCACAGTTCACGTCTTCGTCACAGTATTATTGATTTACTCTCCGCTCCTGACGTATGTCGATGTCGAGTGATTTGCATTTTTATTGCGGATTTACACTTGAAGCAAAACGAATTTGTAAATTATAAACACTCGTTTGAGTACCGATTAATCACTGATTCACTATTCATGTATGTAAATCACTTTCTACGGTGTTTTGTTTGGTGTTGAGAGGTACACTGTTGCAGGTGTAAAAATTCAGTGTTCTACCTACCATGTATATTATTAATTTATTAGCATCTAGCCAGTTGTCAATTCCCAGTATTATATTCCTACCAATCAATACAGAAAAACTTTATAAACAGCAGACTTTGATCGCGTTGTAATTTTATAAACATAATAAGGCTCATAGAAGTTAGTGGTGAAAAAGTTCTATAGTCTCAAAGAGTCGAAAATTGCAAGGAAGTTGGACATTTTAAAGATCCATTATGAGCGTGTAAATGCTAATTTCTCTAGTGTTTCTACAAATGAACTCGAGCGTAATTTCTTATCAAATGAATAATGTTCCGTAGCAGTTGTCGGTTTCGTTGCGCTACATCCGCTCCAATAGTCGTTTAATTTATTAGGAAACTGTTCTACACAGGCTCGTGTTTGGCACGGCATTACTACACTACATGTGAGTGTAAGAGTATCACTTGAAATTAATCCAATTACGTTTCAATATTATTTCAGCGAATGTCGGCAGAAAAATTGAACTGACTTCTGTAGTATCGTTTTACGAAGAGATATGATTGGCCTGCAGAATATAATACATAATTTATTACCATATTGTCTAGCCAAAACATTTATTTTAGCTATGCTATACACAGTAGGCTTTGGCACTAATTGTTTGGGAGTTAGGAATGATAAACACGATTTTAAATTCTCGATTGCATGCATGCATCTAATTCGGGCTTCCACAACTAATAAAATCGTTAAAATTCGGAAACATTAAACGAGTTCTCCTGACGTTTGCACCATTTTCGCTCCAGTCCGACAACCAAACATTAATTATTTTCCTACAGACGTCCGCATAATTAGCTTGATTGCATGTGTTTTGCATCGTGGCCTGATTGATGCAGTTTGAAAACACGACTCGATTCGGTACGTTGCCGCAATTTCGGTTGCTTAAACGAATTACGATTATTTGTGCCATCCGAATAGTATCGTGCTTAAGTAACAAGAGCGAGCGGTACAGAAAAAAATAAATGTCAGCCCAACGACGTCCACTGTTGACATTATGCCTCCCCCAAGCTTTGCCATATCGATCGGTCCTATGGGTCTCGCATCTAGCGAATTCATGTAGCTTTCATCAGGTCATTGATCTACTTTGTAGGAGGTCTTCCTCCAACAGTGTGCCTTCCGGTACAGTCGCAACTCAACACCTGTTCGTATAAAAACATCCGTGCTGCAATTTGAAAAAGTGCAACTGGTACAACAGAATTATTACGTTAGCTAGTAGTAATATGGTTGGAAACAGTTAGATGATGAAGCATATTCATTTTTTATGAGTAATTTCCTCATTCTAAGCCTGGAAGATAATCATCTACTTAAGGCTGTACACTACCTCAAAACTGCTTTACCGTTCGCGTTAGAACCTGCATATCATAAATAATATTGAATCAATCGTGTTGAAAAAAATATATAGTATAGTTGAGCATATAATCTGAGTCCCATATGTTGTGAAAACACGATTACTAAAAAAAATCTCGATACAAAAAAATCACAAACTTCCCTCTTAATTTTGTTAATAAACCGCAGTACTCGGTTAATACTTAACGTATTGTAATGAAAATTTTTATACAAATCTAAACTAATATAATACGTGTACTATATGTTTTCAATTTAAAATAATGTTACTTTTTATTTTGTTAGAAATTTAATACCGAAATATTGTGTGGAAAACTACGCGTCCGCGACGGCCGCTACACTGATGCAGTCGCGCTCCGGCGCTCAGACGGGGAGTCTGTGTCGCGTCGCGTCGTCACGCGCTCTTACGTATTATTAGTATATTGTTTTATTTCTGAAATAGGAAATGACCGGAATACAAAAAAAAAGAAGTTGGAGAAAAGAAAATGCTAAAAACATGAATAAAATATGGAAGTAAGTGCCTATCTTTCAGAACCTAATAAGTCATAAATATTACCTTATCAACTACATAATATTTAGTCTAATTATGTTTTGTCGACACGAAAATTCTTAGTTTGTATCTAAATTGGTAGGAAATTAGCTAACTATTTACCTTCTTTACAATAATAAGTAAATCAGATAGGTAAACCGTAATATAATCTTATAATACTTACCTATATACGTTTTGCATTTTCAGAAATAAGAAAATATTACCCAATATTGACTGCAATAAAGAGAGAACGTATCGGAGACGGAGCCGTGCCCGTGATTATCACATATTATATTTTTTCACAAATTAGATCATTTATATTTTTGTTCTTTGGTACCTCGTAGGTGGGTACTGGGTACGTCTATATTGAATTGCTAGAATAAATATTGTATTGTAATTTTTTATTTCTATTTATTTATTATCATCTTGTCGATTGCATAGAATTACGTAGGTGCAACTACACAGCTACCGTATCTAAATATTAGGGTAGCAGTCCCAGTTGTTTCCACGATCACAATTATTTTTGTAGTACCTACCTACTGAACAAGGTAAGTAAACCTATATTTTGTTACAGAATGCAAATACCAACGGAGCATACGGAACCTAGTAGTTGTAGAAATGCAAACGAATATCGTTTTATGACGTTACAAACTGTAGAAATGTAAGTTTATCTCTCTCTAAAATATTTTTGAAGTACATTTATTTGAATGTCCTAATTATGCCAGGAACGAGCTATGTTTACATATTATTGCAAACGTATTGTTACAGGATACCAATGGAACACATGGGTGTAGTACTCCTAAAAATGAAAACAATCTTGATGGTACAAAAGCTGTAGAATTGTGAGTTATCATAAAATATTTTACTATTACTCACCCACATTTTTATAAGATTTGTTTTCACACTAATCACACTATATACATCTATCTTACATTCAGTCAAAAAAGTATCGGGAATGGATGATTTGTTTATGGTTCCAAATTCAAATTTTAGATTTTTTTGTTGTTGCTAGATTGGCACAACTGCTTTCCATTTTGGCGCGGAGTTTGAGTTGCATCTATATACAGTGCTGTTTTTAGTTATATCATGTCTAGTGTGTATTGTGAATTTAATTTAATTTATTTATTTTGCATCGCCAATGGAATTTCGTGTTCGGAGTCACTGAAAATGTTACAGAAGGCTTACGGTGAATCGACTTTATCAAACACACGTGCTTATGAGTGGTACAAAGCATTCAAAAGCGGTCAAGATGTGATGGAAGACTTGCCTTGCTCTGGTAGGCCATCAACCTCTGCAACTGAAGTTAACATCGCAAAAGTGAAGGAAATAGTGACTGAAAATCCTCATTCAAGTTTGAGAGAGATAGCCGCCGAACTTTCTGTATCTCACGAGTCGATCCGTACCATTTTAATTAATCATTTGTGTATTAAAAAAAGTTGCCGCTCGGGTAGTCCCAAAAGACCTGCATTTTCTCTAAAAACTCAATCGCATGAGAGTCGCTGAGGACATGCTAGAACGAGTCAATTCCGACCTAACACTCATGAAACGCATTGTTACTGGCGACGAGACGTGTGTTTACGAGTTTGACATGCAAACAAGTCAACAAGCGAGAGTGGCGCCTTCCAACTGAACCAAAACCGAAAAAACCACGCCATAGTCAATCAAAAGTCAAAGTCATGTTGACTGTTTTCTTTGACTATCGCAATGTTGTGCACTCGGAATTCTTACCAAAAGGTCAAACGGTAAAAAAAGAATATTATTTGAGCGTTATGCGGCATTTAAGAGAGCAAATTCGACGAAAAAGGCCAGATTTGAGGAAAGAAAATTCTTGGATTTTGCACCACGATAATGCGCCTTCGCACAACGCCTTCATTGTGAACGAATTTTTGACCAAACACTCAACAAATACCATCGAGCAGCCACAATATTCGCCAGATATGGCTCCAGCCGACTTCTATCTTTTTCCTAAACTCAAATTACCACTACGTGACAGCCGTTTTCAATCTGTAGAAGACATAAAGGAGAATTCGCGGCGAGAATTGAACTCAATTTCGGAAACAGCGTTTAAAAAATGTTTTGATGATTGGATTATTCGTTGGCGTAAGTGTATCGTTTCTGAAGGGGCATACTTTGAAGGTGATAAAATAAATTTGGATGAATAACAAAAATTTTGTGTATTATTGATCTTTTCCCGGTACTTTTTTGACAGAGTAGTAAAACCACTATTGTATTGGGTCCAACCTGTAAAGATGGTGTGTGTTTTTTAAGAAAATAAAATAAAAAAAACATACATACATACATAAAAATAAAATTGGAGTGTCTGTTTGTAATATTGAAATAACCGCTTTTGACTACATGCATATGGAATATATATACGGTACATACACCAAAATAACATTTTTAGGGTTCCGTAGTCAACTAGGAACCCTTATAGTTTCGCCATGTCTGTCTGTCCGTCTGTCCGTCCTCGCTTAATCTCTGTGACCTTTAGCACTAGAAAGCTGAAATTTGGTACCAATATGTATATCAATCACGCCGACAAAGTGGTAAAATAAAAATTGGAAAAAAATGTTTTATTAGGGTAGCCCCCCTATATGTAAAGTGAGAAGTGATTTTTTTTTTAATTTCAACCCTAACGTGTGATATATTGTTGGATAGGTATTTAAAAATGAATAGGGGTTTACTAAAATCATTTTTGATAATGTCAATAATTTCGGAAATAATCGCTCCAAAAGTAAAAAACAATGTGTCCCCCCCTCTAACTTTTGAACCATAAGTTTAGAAAATATGAAAAAAATCTAAAAAGTAGAACTTTATAAGGACTTTCTTGGAAAATTATTTTGAACTTGATGGAAAGAACAGTTTTTGTACAAAAAAGACAAAAAGGTTGTACAAAATAATTTCTGGACTGTTTGTAGTATAATCGTATATGCAAGCATTTTTTTAAACTCATTAGTGGGTACACTTATTGTGACGGACGGCAAACTACGGAACCCTACACTGAGCGTGG
Organism: Mythimna ferrago; assembly: GCA_910589285.2. Taxonomy (NCBI): domain Eukaryota; kingdom Metazoa; phylum Arthropoda; class Insecta; order Lepidoptera; family Noctuidae; genus Mythimna; species Mythimna ferrago. Next base: position 21,907,217 of record OU342689.1, read on the forward strand.
CCCGACACGCTCTCGGCCGGTTTTTTACAATTTTTGTCTGTCTGTTTGTTCCGGCTAATTTTTGAAATGGCTGGACTGATTTTGACGGGACTGTTTTGGCAGGTAGCTGATGTAATAAGGAGTAACTTAGGCTAATTTTATTTTAGAAAAAATAAATTCAAAATCCTGTAGTCCACGCGAACGAAGTCGCGGGCATAGCTAGTAATATTATAAAGGCTAAAGTTTGTGAGTGTGTGTGTGGGTCTATGTGTGTATATTTGTTACTTTTTCACGCTCGAACGGCTGAACGAATTTTGATGAAACTTGGAGTACGGGTAGACTATGTCCTGGAATAGCACATAGGGTACTTTATCCCAAAGGTATTTTTCCTTAGGGTAATTTTCTATTTTCACGCGAGCGAAACCACTGGTACAAGTTAGCTTTGTATATTTACTTATTTTTTTCCTTTTCAGATTTCCAGAAACATTACCTAGTGACCCTGAGATTATGTCCTTGATAAAAATGCTTGGCTAAATGCCGGTCCTGCTCCACAGCCACAGCCACTTTTGCTTACAAATTAGTTTTATTTTTTATTTTTATTTGTTTGTATTTATAAATATTGGAAGAGATACTATTCCCCTTTTTGTATTTTTGTTTTCGAAGTGTTTCTTTTTTAAATATTTTTTTTTGTTTAATTCAATAGAGTATAAGATAATTTATTACCTTTTCTATTTGAAAACAATAGTATTGTATAATGTGTTATTTTTCAAATTTTGTGAATGTGAAGTACCATGGAGCATTTTTTTTATTAGGTTACAACTTGTTTGACGTTACGAGCATGGCAGTTGAGAGTTTGTCATGTCACATCATGTCATCATTGCACGTGTTTTTGGGTCATTCGGTTCCCTTCAAAATGGTTGAGCTGAGTGGAGCTGATGCACGCGTCATGCACGTGTACGGGTGCCATCGGTTGAGACTGGTCATCTCTCAGTTAATTACTTTTATTTTTTAAATTATATATTATTATTACTTATCTACATTGTGCTCACATATTAGAAGCAACAAGAAATATGGAGCTCATGAAATGATTAAAAAAAAAAAGATTGTCCATTGAGTTTCTTGCACGTTCTTCTCCATCTACGCTTTGGAACGTGCAATTTAGCTTCATTTTTTTGTGTTTTTGAAAATTCAAAAGTGCCTGCACGAGTAATTGGTCTATTTGAAATAAACGTTTTTTGATTTTTGATTATAATTATTATATCAATAATCTCTAATTTTATTTCCATACCCATGCCTATATGGACAGTAAATGTGTGTTTTACCCTACCGTACGCTCGAAAAGACGCGCGACGCTACACCGCGCCGATGTGACTCGGCCGCGCTATGTAAGTACCTACTTCGTGCGAGCGAGATAGTTGCGACTGTAGCTACGGGCCGGTTGAACGAAATTTTTGATTTGAGCTGGAGTAGTGTGGGCTCTTAACTATTCGTTGTAAGTTGTAAGAACCCACTTATGCGATTAATGCTGCCGGAAGACCATTTACTAGTAATTGATTGTAATAATGTTTTACAGTTGAGATTTTTTATTACATTTTCCTTTTTTCACGCCAATGAGTGGCGTTCAAAATGAGTAAAGATTTTTATTAATTGGTGGGAAAAATCACACAGCTTTGATAGTGAAGTATAGATAATATAATTAACGAAAATATGTAGCAGAGAAAATATATTAACTATCAAATTGCTAAAACACGCATGTGTAACACACTGAAACGTGTTTTTTAGACGTATGACCCTAAATAAGAGCATGCGGCCGAACTATTAGTACAATTTTATGTTAGTAATATTAATTTAAATTGGTCAAAAACGCTACCGCTTGTGCTTTACACCGACAAGTGACTGGTACCACTGTACTCCACTCGTTGTAATCACATTGTGATATCGCCAACTATTTTTAATAAGGCATTCTTTTTGTGGCATATTAATCAAGTGTTACGTATCGTAGTGTACTCTATTTTCGTTTTGCAAGCTACGGCATGGTCACGAACTAGATGTAATCGATATTTAATGATATAATCGTCATTGGACCTTCGCAATCAACTCTGAATTATTTCTGTTTGGCTCATTTGGGCTAATGTTTGTTCCAACATCTTTATCGAAGCAAGACGTGACATACTTATGATTCTATACCTATAGAAAATTTTCAACAGAAAATATTGAAATCGAGATCCTTACTATAAAAGAGGGTCCACTTTGCATGGTTTAAAAGCTTGTTGCTTCATCTAAAGCAATCCAACGCCATGTTTGATGAAGAGGTAATGCAAAAAAAGAGAGATAACGCCTAAAAAAGTCTGTTGGCATTCGGTAAAATAATTCCGTGATTTACTCGAATATTTCACAAAACTTGATCCAGAAAATCCGCGATATTTCTAAGCCTTTAAAAGTTTTTCAGAAAAAATTGCAGTCATTCAGAATTTCGGTTCAATGTGTAAGGCTTCTATTAACGTACTATTTTAAATTTTAAATTAATGAGTACATTGTGAAGGGCTAAAGTTCACATAAAATTAGTAATTTTCAGAGGTCTTTACTAGATTAGTTTTACACAAAATGTTTTGATTTCTATAGATAGCCTAGATAATATCCACAAGATAGCTGTATATCCAAAACATCTAGAGAAAAAGGTTTAATAACATCATAATCACGTAAGAGCGATTTTATGAAAATATATACCTCGAAGAGGACGCTCTTATCAATAATGTATTGCATAAACAGAACGTCTCCAGAGACCTGTGCCTAAATCAATAAGTAACTAGTTACATTATTTACAAATGAAATCAGAATCGTATTCTAGGATAATATTCATGAGACAATATTTGTTTTCTTCCATCGCACTCCATTATATTATGCAGTACATTCCGTTTCGTAAATACGACGATATAATAAATACATTATGTATGAGATATCAAGACAACGCCCACACACAATTTATTGTCAGCTTCCATTAAAGGTTTCCATCAGACTGGTGCCTTTGATATTCGCAAATCTAAATAGAAGCAAGCTTCGTATCTTGTTATCCAATCAAAAGCTTTTGTGATGGTAATTAACAAGAATAATTCCACGTTAATGACATAAGCATAATTAGGCATATAATGTTCCCAGTGCTGGGACTCAGGCCCCTCTCTAGAAGAGGGAATGGGCCGTAAAATCCACAACGAGGGCCCGGTGCGGATTGGTGGATGCCACATGTCTGAAAATTTTTGGTTCTAGGACATGCCGGTTTCCTCATAATGTATTCCTTCACCGTTTTGGGACGAGTGGTGATTAAATAAATTACTCAAAGTTATGTGTCTGGCTGGATTTGAACCCTCGACCCTCAACTCGTAAGCTGGGGCGATTTCCACTGGGCCACCAATGCTGTGCTATAATATCTACATTATTATGTAATAACTAGCTGTGCCCGCGACTTCGTTCGCGTGGACTGCAGGATTTTAAATTTATTTTTTCTAAAATAAAAGTAGCCTAAGTTACTCCCTATTACATCAGCTACCTGCCAGTAAAAGTCCTGTCAAAATCGGTCCAGCCATTTCAGAGATTAGCCGAAACAAACAGACAGACAGACACCAAGGTTTGCTCATGAATTCCAGTTGTTTCATTCAGGCTACATCACACTGGCGTGTGGACCATTGCATTGACCATGCCACGACTTCTGACTGTGTCTTTTGGTGCCACATAGCGGTTTTTTGACTCACATAGTTATTTAATATTGTTTAAACGACCCCAAGTAATATGGGATAAGGGCAGGAAGAAGATATTTATTTAATATTGTTATGATTTCTTATGATTAACTGTTTTGGTACATTTGTTTCCCTTTGCCAAAGCTATCTCTCTTACTAAGTTCAGTTCCAATATTTAAACCGGCTCTAATCGTTTTCTAAAGACAATTCCACAACTTTTCGAGTTCATTTAGAGAAGTGGCGTTGTTAAGATAGCAATTAGTTAAAATGGCAGTTAGCCATGATAATTTAATTAAGACTAGCTGACCCAGCGAACTTCGTACCGCCTAACAGTCAATGAATGTAGTATATCTTTCGATATAGTCAACCGATTGCGATGGAACAAAGCCTTAAGTCATCATCATCATCATCATCATGATGACTTAGGCTTTTGATGATGAAAGCCTAAGTAATTATATCAAATTACACACGACTTTATTGTATAAAAGTTATCAACATCAATTTCGTACAATTTACGTGATTCGCGCACAACTAAAAACTTGTACAGATTTACTATATGTATAGATAGATTTGCTTGACATTTATACCTGTTATGTTATCTCGATTGCTCTCCAATCTGACTCAGTATCTATTCTAATCATTTATAAAATAATATTTATTGATTCAATTGACGAAATGAGTGATAAAAATACCAATATATTTCTCGAACGACCTTTTAAGAAACCCAAATAGATACAGATACCTTTCCACAACTCAACCCACTTTATCCATACCCTATATTCGCCGACGCCGATACGCAATTTCATCCACTTTACCCAATTACATACATTCCCACATCGTCTGAACCTTGTTTGTGAAACAAGCTTTTCCAACATTAATTTACTTATGTACTCTTTGCGCCGTTGAGTGTATTAACACGCCAGTAATTACACATCTGCCTTGCTCTATAGATCGTTTATGTTCTTTTTATAGACCAGTCTTTTGTGGCAGAAACTTCATGCCTACTAAGCGTAAAATATACTAGGTACTCTAATATAATAAGCTTTGTAATAAATAAAACAAACAATTTTCCTTCTTCTGAAATGTATTTCATTTCCATATTGATGTCACTGCTTTATTTTATGAGGGCAAAGGGTTTTTATTTCATTGTGTTGTTGTAAGAGTAAATATTGGCTTTTTTGGCAGCTATTAGAGTATTTGATAAGGCTGCTTGCTAAGCTCCCAAGTTCCAAGCGCCTGATCATTTAAGCATAGCTATTAACGCCAAGGCGTTTATTAATGCGAGTTACTTAGAAGTCACAGGCGTTTTTGTTAAAGTTTGACGTTAAAATTATTCGATGCCTTGGACTATTTTATTGCATTTATACATAAACTAGTGTTTTGACGCGTTACTATTAAATAACATGACAAAAGACAAATCCTACAAAAATCAAACTTAAGTAGAAGCCAGTTGTGTTAAACTCCTTTGTCACTGAACGAGCAAACATTCGCACTCTCGGTAAATGAAAAGTTATGATCAGTTTTAAGCACATTTTCTTACCATTTACCTAGAATAAAAACTACTTTCTGCAGAACAGTAAGTGAAAGCGGAGGATTACAGGGAACTTTTAATGAACTCACTGTAAAGTGTTAAGTAAGACAAATTCTAGTTTAGTTTTAGTAAGTCTGCCCACGTTCGAGGCGTGGGCCGATTCGCACGTGAAAGTAGGATTGCAAATTGATCTAATGACCAATATAAATAGGCACTTTAACAATCATTAGTACGTTTCTTCATTGTCTATACGTAACGCTGAAATTGTGCTAACATTGTTTGTGTAAAGGTTTTGCAATTTTAGAGTTGTTTTCGTTTTTAGTTTCGGAAACTTAAAGCAAAATAAGATAGGTAAGTTATTACAGCAGAAAGATTTTTGGCAAGATTAGGGTAACCACAAAAGGAAAATAACAACAGAAAATTGTATAACCTCATATACGTTATTGAGGATTTCAAAAGTATTTGTGCGTATTGTTTCGCTCACTATTATTGTTAACGAAAACAACATCTCAAAAGATGGAACTCGAAATCTGTTGAATAATTTTCCTTTGTGAAGTAAAAACATGGGCGGCTCGTTCTCTTTATTGCCCTTTGAAGTTGCTACAACATTTACGAATACTTAATGATAATGAACCTGCTTCACGATTCGCGAGAATATCATCAACTTCACCAGCAACATTTTAAGGCTTATAGTCCCTTGAACATTTGGTCGGAACTAAATGGATACAATACAACACTCGTAACCGCATAGGCAGCTTGCATGCACAGTACGAGTATTTGTGCATTTAATTGCGGCCAGCTGCGCCCAGATAGAGCCTCGTTGACCATTAAACCCGTTTTCTTTGCAAAATTTTGATTGATTTACTTCAGCTATGTTCACTTTGAAGAATATTTACCCACCAATTTTTATGTGTAAAAATAAAGATTCAAGCCGTTTGGAAGGAGTAGGGAAAAGTGGCGAAATTGTTAATTTTTTTTAGATCAAAATATTAATCGCACGAAAAAGTCAATGTTGATAATGTTGTTCATGAATCTATGTATAATAAACATTTTTTTTTTCGTGCGATTGGACCTGGCCATTACCGAGATACTGGGCTTCAGAAAGTCAGTTTTATGACACTGCTCGGGCGCTTGGGCCTTAAGGGAATGACATAACAACAAGATTCAAAGAGTGAGCTCTTTTGAATCTGTGGCTCATTTCGTAAGTATTTACACAATTCTTTGTGCGTAATCTGTACCTTTACATAAGCTGTTTATACTCCATATATTATGCGCCGTAATGGTGATGAGCCAAAGATCTTTAAAGGGCATTGATGAATGAGGATGATTTGCAATGTCTTTTACACTTGCTTTGAGTGTCTTTTGAATGGAGGATCACACATGTGACGTACCTATTTGATCGTCTTTGTTCACGGTGTCTTCGGTAAAGATCTGGCTTCCTTCATTCCGAAAGATTTCTGATAAAGACAAAAGAAAAATTAATTATGTCATTGTATGAAAAGCCAAATTACGTTACTTATTATACTATTGACTGGCACTAGTCGTCGTAAGGACGACTGAAAGCGCTGGTTGATTGGATCAGTTCGGGAACGCAACTCCCAATAAAACCACAAGAAAAAGGTTGGAGAAGCACCTAGAAGAGACATTTTTTTAATTTTTTATGGTATCTCGCACTCAAGGGCAGAGCGTAAGCTAGTCTTTTACTGACTAAAACTACGCTTATGTTTCTTCAGTTGCCCTTTGCGTTCTTGGACCACATCCTTTCAGAAGTCGACCCTTAGCCGCAGTAGGCATCGGCCTTGCTGGGCCACTAAGGTTTTGCTGACATCTCTATGAGGCGCGCGCGTGGAACACTACGTGATGTCGACTGTCCAGACGGTTACCGGACAGTCGGACGAGTTTCCCATTGTTCCTGCACATTTATTCATTGCTCCTGTCCGCCATGCCATGACTTGTCGTGGCAGAGGAGGTTCAACCTGGCGTTGTATCTCCTTACACAAATCGTGCATGTAAAGTACAAACCGTAAAGAAACTGCATTACTATGCGTCCCTAATGAGAATGGGATCGATTGCCAGTTGTGAAGTCACGTCGTACTGTCAAATCGAAGAAATTTTGGCAAAATTGAAGAACTCTGAGATGAGTAAAATTGAAAAACTGGATTCTGAATAAACTTTTTTCGTTTACAGTTCGTAAATAAATAATTTTTTTTTAATTTATTTCCTCGATTTGACAGTAAATCGTGACGCCACAACAAGACAATCGATACTATTCTCATTTTTTTTTTTTCCGATGGGAAAAATCATCCTATGACAACCCCCGCTCTTGGGCGGAGCGGGAGATAGTGTCAGACTCGTACTGACTAAAAAACCCATCCCGTTCCTTCAAGCCTTCATACCGGGGCTCGAGCGCCCTTTCGGATAACCCTGGCCCCAGTAGGCTTCGACCCGGCTGGGCCCCTGCTGTTGCTGACAACTCCTTGAGGCGCGCGAGAACAGCGCACGCCGTCGACGAATGGAACGCATTGTAGCACGGTATGTAAATGGACACTAATTAATCAGATGACTCCATAAAACTGCCGCAGAAAACAGTTTTCTTTCGGTATTATCTAATTATAATAGGTAGGTACCAATTCTTCGTCCTTAGAATTGGTATTATTACGTTTCTGTTTATCCAAAAAATGAATTCATTAACATACAGTTAACTAACAATAATCACAATAATATTATAAAGGCGAAAGTGTCTGTGTATGTGTGTGTATATTTGTAACTATGTTTGTTACTCCTGCACGCTGAAATTGCTGAAGGGCTTTGAACGAAATGAAGGGTTTGGCAAACGGCAAGACCATGTCCATGAATAGCACATAGGATACTTTTTATCCTGGGTAAAAAGTATCCTATGTGCTATTCATGGACATGGTCCGTCCTGTATTATCATTCACTTCTAATTTTCTATTTTCACGCTAGTCATTAATTAATGATAAGTAGGTACATTAGGTAAATAATAACAAAAATAAAATCCAAACAAATTAAGAAAATAAGTAAATCTATTGTTCGTCAAACAATAGATTTACTAATAGATAGAGGTATATCAATATACCTATAATTATACGAAACTAATATTGAGTTAGGTTTAATTAACCTTTACCTTTGACTGTTGTGCCTGCCGAAAACATACATTATTGGTATTATTTGATCATGTAAATGGAATAATTTTTTTAAAAATTAATATAAACTAGTTCTTGACTGCGATCCCATCTGATGGTGAGGCGCACTAGTTTATGAGTCTGTTGACTCTTGCCTTGAAGACACTCAAATTATAATCGGACGGGAAGACTGCAGCAGGCAAATAGTTCCAACTATTTTTTTTAACAGAATTGGGTTTCGTTTTCCCCCGATTCTCGCATGTAGTTTCTCTGACCCTGAAACCATTTCTGAACTTCTTCACTTCAGTAACTAATGAATTGCCTTAGCCTTGGCCCTGATCTATGCATCCACGGCCGATTACCCAAACGTAACAAGATAGACTTCAAAACCGCATTTGACGAGATACTGGGTGTTTCAGAAACGACTCGGTTTTGTAGATGCATAAAAAATTAAATACTAGCTGACCCGGCGAACTTCGTACCGCCTAACAGTCAATGAATGTAGTATATCTTTCGATATAGTCATTTGCGATGAAACAAAGCCTAAGTCAATCAAGTTACACAAAAATTTAAAGTAAAAAAGTTATCCGCCGTTTCCGCAGGAAAACTAAGGTTGCCGAAATAGCACAAAGAATTGCCAAACTTAAGTGGCAATGGGCAGGGCACATTGCTCGCAGAACAGATGGCCGTTGGGGCCGAAAGGTTTTGGAGTGGCGACCGCGTACCGGGAGACGCAGCGTTGGAAGGCCTCCTACAAGGTGGACCGATGACCTGGTGAAGGTAGCAGGAACCGATGGATGCGGGACGCACGATTTCGTACATTTTATGTGATGCGCGCACAACTAAAAGCTTCTACAGATTTTTTATATGTATAGATTTTTTACTTAAAATAAAAGTGCCTCACACTAGGAACAACTCAGTGTTGTAGTGGTGGCAAAGCTGCTAGGAGTTAGGGTACTCCGTTGGCTGTTTTCAATATCTAACGTACCTAAATCTTAGAAGTTTTTCATACTGATTTATTACTTGCTCAAAGAAAATCACTAACTTAGCAGAAAAATAAGCTATTTGTTTTCTAGGTCACAGATCAGTTGGAAATGATAAATGATATTTATTTTGTAAATAGGTTTAAAACACACTTTTACAGGTAAATTTTTTTTAGTCAGTTTATGCTAGATGAGGCCGGTGTTTCCTATCTGACTACCCTGAGAAGAAACACCGAAACAAACTCAGGGGTATTTGAAGGGAAATATTTGAAGTCCAATTTATCCATATTAATATTATAAATGTGAAAGTAATTCTGTCTGTTATGCTTTCACGGTTAAATTACTGGACCGATTTTGACGAAATTTGGTACGAAGTAACCTTGACATTCAAGGGAGGACCTATTTTTATTAACACGCTTATATTAGCTTCACATGTATGTTTGAAACCAACGCCTTTGAGCTCGATTTTGACCAACTTTGGGCGATCAGATTTTCTTCAAACTTTGCACACCCATCAAAGACTGGTGACAATACAATAATCTGTTTTTTTTTTAGTGAAAAATAAAAATTTTTTTCATTTACGTTGACTTGTAATTCGCGTCTGCTCTTCACGCGAAAGAAGTCGTTGGCAAAAGCTAGTTATTTATATACACGTTCGTTCTCCTTGAGTGCTAATTGATTTTCCAGAAAAGCTGTCATTGAAAGCACTCTAACCTTCCTTGCTGATGTTACTCATTTATTTATTTATAAACTACTCAAAACAAAATAGGGCCCACCTCGAATCAGTCACTATTTTGGTCAAAATAAAGTTATCTAAGTAGTTGTTGACAAAGTTATGCATTGAACCGTCAAGCTGACATGTTTAGGAACCCTTATCAATGTTTATTTCGACAACATTCATATTGGTTTCAAGAGGGTAGCTAAAAAAGTGAAGTACTCGAAAAAATCGTCTAATGCACAAATTCTCAGTCACTTAAGTTTTCAGTCTACACTAAACAGTGTTGTGGAATACTCACGTTTTTAACAATTTTGTTTGGTTTCTGTGTTAGTTGTGATCACTATGCCTGGTCCACGCCGTCATATGGACATGGAAACCGCTGCAAGAGCAGTATCCTTGCTTCAAGAGGGACAGTCTCAGAGTTCTGTGGCTATCCACCTCGGTGTTTCGCGACGAGCAATCCGAAATGTTTGGGAACGGTATCAGGTGACCGGAAGTGTAGCTAGGAGACCTGGCACAGGAAGAGTTAGGGCTACGACTACCCAGGAAGACCGATATCTAAGGTTAACCGCACGACGGGAGCGTACTGTTACCGCTCGGACCTTACAAACTCGACTACGGCAATCCACAGGGACGAGAGTCAGCGACCAAACCATTCGGAATCGGCTTCACGAAGATGGACAACGCTCTAGAGTACGCGCTATTCGACTGAAACTAACGAGGGCTCATCGTGCAGCACGATTAAGGTACGCCCGGGAACATTTGGAATGGACCATGGATAACTGGAGGAATGTGCTTTTTACGGACGAGTCTAAAGTGAAGTTTTACAGTGATGACAGACGGATACGCGTGTGGAGAAGAGAAGGGGAACGTTTTTCTGAACCATGCGTCCATGGAACAGACCGATGGGGGGGTCCCAGTATTATGGTATGGGGTGGAATTAGCTTACACGGCAAAACAGAGCTGGTAATTCTCAATGAAGGTACCGTAACCGCCGCCAGTTACATCGAGCGAGTAATCCGGCCACATGTCATCCCGTTTTCACAAAGAGTGGGCAATAATTTTGTCTTTATGCATGACAACGCTCGCGCACACACAGCCCGCACCACACAAAGAGCCCTTTCTGAAGCCAATATCACCGTTTTGCCATGGCCAGCCATGAGTCCCGACCTCAACCCAATAGAGCATTTATGGGATCAACTCAAAAGAAGCCTGAAAGAAAACTACAGTGATGTTAACAGCCAGCAGGAGCTCATTAACGCCCTGAAAGTCTGTTGGGAACAAAAACCGCATACAACGTGACTCACTTGATTGAAAGTGTACCAGATAGGCTCAGAGAGTGCATACGGAGCAGAGGAGGACCCACTCGTTATTAAAAAATAACAAGCACCATAATTTTTTTCAGAAGACGTGTGCTTTACGAGATCATGTTGATCCTTTATTTTGTGTAATTTTTCCTAAAAACTGTTATTTGTGTTTTTATTAAAGGAAATAAACAAATGATTCCATTGTTTATTTTTACACTATTCCTGAATGCCCACTTGACACTTGTACATTCATAAAAACTGAACAATTACGTTCAATTTTAAGTTAAGGCAAAAAAACATGGTGGGCCCTATTTAGTTTTGAGTAGTTTATATTGACGTAGAGTCTGTCTAATAAGTTAAACGACCTGGGTAATTATTAGGATTTAATTAAATCTGATGTAGTCAACACGAGTTCTATAATCAAGTTTCATTATGAGATAGAGATCATTGTTAACTAACAGAAAAACCTTAATAAAAGTATCGAATATAAGTATTTTTTAAATGATTAAATATTATACAAAATTCCCAAGTCGGTTGACTTATTAGACAGACTATACCAACGACACATCATCATCACTGGTTTATCATTAATAAAAAAATGTGCAAATGAAAAAAAAAAAAAACAAAAAATGTTGAATTTGTCATTTAAAAGTCATACAAAGTCACACATTAAACTAAAATAATAAAGTAATATTATATTAAAATTAAATTAAAAATTGCATTAAAATAAAATTGAAAATTGCATCGTCGTCGTTGAAATAAAATATATTGAAAATTATGAAAATGACTGAGTTAAATTAACATTTTTTTTAAGTACATTAATAATTACGATTGGAATAAAATGGAATTTTTCATTTTAAAATTCTTCCATTCAGTAATAGATCACCAACCTCATCAGCTGTCAAGGTTCTCTTTCATAAGAGGTCACATGATGTATAACACAAACATCTCAGTGTGTTACATAAGGTGGACAGAAGTGTTGGCTCACCATTACGTGGTTTAAGTCGAATGGTAACTTGTTAAGTAACGATACTGTTTATTGGTGCCGATAATATCCAGGGGCCTTCCTTACCATGACGTGTTAAAATGTAAAGCGTGCGAGCCAGAAAGAGGGGTGGAGCTAATTTAGCTCCATCCTTTTAGAAATTCAGTTTAGATCGTCAATTGGATTGCGTTAAGAGCTCGTGGCCTCTGGTCATTTCTTTATATTTCTTGTAGAAAAAAAAAAATGAGCTGAACCAAATAAATCTGAGCTGAACCAAATAAATCTGGGCTGAACCACATAAACCTGAGCTGAGCCTAATAAATAGATCTAAATAAAAAAGCATTGCTTCACTGTAGGCAAGAAATTGATCGAGATAACAGTAAAAAAAAATGAAAAGGCTTCATCCGTTTAGGAGTTACAATGCCACAGACGACCCAGGCCTCACACACTTTAAACTTACATCCCTCTTTTTCGATGGGAGGTTAAATAATTGTTGCCTTGACTAATTCATTAAACCCCACGCCAGCGTTCGCTTTCTCATTGTCTTTCTATTGTGTCTCTAATTACGGTATTCCAAAGAAATTGCACACCTCTGCATTGTTAAGTTTTATCATTTTAATACGCCTTTACTTTCAGGCTAATAAGATATGAAAAAGTAATGTCTTTCGTCTATCTTATCAAAACACATAATTATTTAAAGCCACAAATAGGGTTTTTTTTTGCATTAGATAGCGCAGTTTTCATGTTTACAATTTTGATAACAATTTAGGTCGAGTGCGAAATTACGGTAGCGTTCATTTTAACTTCACGTTTTTGCCCTAAAATTGAAAGAGAATCACGGTTAAATGTTGCTTTTGATTGATTTCTTTTTTAATCTTTGAAGGTCACATCCACCATATGCGCGAGCGCTTACGTTTATCAAATTTTGTGAGAAATCAGTTTGATTTTTAGCATATCACACATAAATGGTTACTTGCAAGATGAAAATTAATGACATAGTTGAAAACGACTTCTCTGGGAAGGAAAACTAAACAAAACCTCGAAGACAAAACAAACCAAGACGCTATAGAAATCTAGACGGAATCATGACCTCAATTATGCAATTACTAGACAGACAGACGATAGGTATCTAAATGATACAATATTTTCTTACTTGGAAACAATTTCTGTTTAAAATAAATTAACTAAAATCCACAGCTGACAAAGAAACCTCATGAAAAATAACAGTTTTCTTGTAATCTTTAACTTTGCAAATTGTAAGCAATGTAAAAACTGACGAAATTTATGAAACTAATAACGTAATAGTCCTTAGCGAAAGGTTGCTGAGTCAGCAGAACTTGGCAAATAAACCATTGCGTTTATATTCGAGACGTCACAGAACCAAACCTTAGCAGTGCGCAATATGGATTATCGGAACTAAGATCGGATGCTTTGGCAGTCATACGTGCAACGTCACACACATAAATCTTATCAAGCAAAACATTTTTCTTTTCAAACCAAAGCAGCATTTGTGAAAACTGCCTCTGGCCCAGAAACTTGGACGCAAATAGATGAGGGAATCCGGAAGTATCACTCGTCACTCGACTACACGGGTTGAGTTCAAGTTCCTTTCTTTTTAGAAATGGACAAGTGCAGCTGGTTCTTTAATTGGCAGTGCTCGAGAAAATACAAGCAATCAAACGGAAAACTGCGTTTAAGTGTGTCAGTGACCGTATATCAACTCGGCCCGAATTTTAGATGATCGGTTGTAAATTCATGATTTATTATGATTGTAGCTTCCTACTGAGTCCATTGGAACATGATTGGAACCTTTATACTTCGATTAGAGTGAGTTTGCATAATTGCGTTTTGTGTAAATGCTGCATTTATATTTTCCGAGTTATTTTTACCTGTTGCAGGGTTTGTTATGGGAAACCCTGTGACGTCTGAATAAATTTAAAACTGTTTTCGCAGAATCTACTTTATTTAGTTCCATTTTATTATAAACTGATAACATGCGTCACTGCAGAATCATGATCAATTCCTATTAATTGTTGAATACTAAAACCATAGAACGGACATAATCAGATTGGGCAACAATATACTGACGTATGAACATTTCCAAACTTGAACTGATTACCTCCCGCTAAACCGGTTACCTAGTTTAATATGTTCTAATAATGAGCGACGCGACTGATTTGCATATCGATTTAAGGCTCCGATTATCCGAAAAAGCAATTGCTACACGCACCGTTGCAGCATTGGAAAGGCAAAAGTTTGGTTACGTAACGCTTTTATTGTGTAAGCAGTAGGTGAAAGAAGTTGTCCCACCACAGCTGCTGCAGTATTGCATACGGCATGACAACGGCCGGTCGACTCTGCGTCCATTCGCACCGCGAATTTCGTCCCGAGTTTAAACAAGTAATCGCTGATCAAACTAAAGTTTATTAACTCTTGTGCAACCCGCCTATTTGGATCTGTTGTTTGTGTGTGCGAATGATTATATGTATGACGTTTGATTGTTTTTTTTTGTTTAGTGTAATTTCTGTTACACGCTGTATACGACTGACGTTGTCAAGTGTTTGAGTTTTCCACAATGCTCATATTGCTCATTGATATAAGCGTTGCAGTTGTAGGTAAAATAATTATATTGTGATTACTATCACAATTTTGATTATTTTTATTAAAATCTGTTGATCTTGCAGAGCTAATATTTGTAACCAGATCTAGTGTCGCAACATATTAAGTGTAGGCACACACCAAACGATTGCATTATAAATTGCTTGCAAAAATTAACACATCGACGCAGTAGTTTGTGAAAATGTATTCGCAATGCAGAACATCAGACGGCTTAATATTTGTCTATTACGCAAGGCTATTTGTCTTAATGACAGAATTTGGCCAACATTTCATGATTAAGAACTATAAATATGGCAGTTTCGTAATAATTAACGTTATAACGCTGAACTTAAGTAAGCTTCAAGTAACGGTGAAGTAAATTAGAAAGCATGAGACGTTACTGTGTCCAGTACGATGCGGTTCTAAGGCCGAGCTGGCCAACGGGACTTGTTATGGCACCAGTTTATGAGTACTTGGTGGTACAGTCTGCACTGTACTTTACTTGTTTTATGTTTATTTTGTACGCTCATCCATAATACTTGAATTCAGAATGGCGCTTTGCGGAAAACTGACTGAAAATCGGAGTAAACAAATAATGCCAGAGGCAATAAACATTTTCCTTATTTAAACACAAAGTCCTACATTTATAACTGTAAACAGAGATGACTTTGCCATACTTACCGTCTTACAAAAGATCAGCCTTATTCTCAAGCAAGTCTCAGTCAAGTCTTTGGTAAACAATTTTTCCTAGTCACTTATCTCGGTTAGTTGACTGTGACAAAAATTTCGACACAAGAGTGTGACATTCGTGATGCAATTGATTTCGCGCAAGCGCTCTACAAAAGAAGAAATATTACTCTCGTTAGTAAAAGTAAAGTACCTAGAATATTCGGTAATGGTTACGTTGACCCTGATGTCAGAAATGAGACTGATGGATGTCTTGATTATAACATTATCTACACTAATATAATAAAGAAGTAAATTTTGTTTTTTATTTGTAAGAGGTAACCTCTGAAAGTACTGGTCCGATTGCATTTTCATCGATAGAAAGCTGCTTTATTCCTGAGTGCCATAAGCCATATTTTATGTACGCGGGCGAAGCCGCGGGCAAAAGCTAGTTTATTTATATAAGATATTACAGTTATATACAACAGTGACATCGTCATGGACATCCACGTGTTCCTTATTAGCAGAGGCCGCCGTCACCGTCTGCGATCCTCACAAACATCCGCTGTTTTCTCACTTTGTTTACATAATACACGCAGCTTTACTATGCTGATTAGAATTATACAAGATTCGGCCCAAACAATCCCTTTTGTACCCAATATTATGGGCTATTCTTGTTTGCTGCATTATGTTTACCGGCCCTCTCGTTTCAACAATACTTAGTTATATTATCATGACCTCTGTTTTAAGTTACATAAGGTCGAGTTTGTTTTGAGTTGTTTCCTAGTGCCTGAAGGTGAAGCCGTTCGTGTGGTTTCTAACTTCAACTGTAATACTAAGCAATTACAGCCGTCAGTGGCCTTTGCGAATGAATAAAGATTTACTTAGTAGATTATTAAATATTTCTTAGCAATACCTACTGCTGGCGCGGGAAATTCAAAAGAACTAGACACGGAAAATAGACTGCGCACGCCACAATTATGGCGGTAAGTCCCTTCTTTGAGGCGTCGCTGGAAAGACCTCACGGCGTCCTCACCTTTCGCATGACGCAGATTCTCACCGGACATGGTAAGTTCGGGAGGTTCCGGCACCGGATTCGTGCGCAAGTTACGCCCGGGTGTCGCCACTGTGCTGAATGCCCAGAGGACACGATGGAGCATACAGTGGAGGTGTGCCCCGCTTGGGCAGAGCATCGCCGTGCCCTCGTGGGGGCGATCCCTCGCGCTGGGCTTTGGTACAGGCCATGGTTCGGAGCGGGGAGGAGTGGCAGGCGGACCGCATAAGGCAACGAAAAAAAACACGGAAAATAGATAAAAATACTAAACTATACAGGGTGACTGGTAATTAGTGTACGATACTTAAACACTTGATTGTGCTCATGATAACCAACAACTTTTACTATGGGAACAAACCTGAAATCGCGAAAAAAAATCAGCTGTTCAGTACATTTATGTTTGCCTAATGTACTGAACAGCTGATATTTTTTTTTCATGATTTCGGTTTTTGCTTCCATAATAAAAATTGTTTGTTATCATGAGCACAATCACGTGTTTAAGTATCGTACACTAATTGCCAGTCACCCTATATAATACATTAGCATACAGGCTGTAAAAAATACTGGGTTTTATGTGGCCCTTTGCCACATAAAAACGTTTAAAAACAGTTTGAAATCGACCGTTACTTTCAAGTGCTTCGTGCTTTTTATTCAATTTTTGTCAAGTACTGCACTAAAGAAAAAGTAGGTTGCGGTCTATTGACCCGGCCGGACGCGTGAATCATTTCCAAATTTTACTCACGGCCACAAAGTAACATTTTTGCGAATGACACATTTTCTAAACACAAGCCCAATCAATCGAATATTATCCTTATTGCGATTGAAATAAGACGCATATTTTGTTTCGATAATCTTGAGAAATGCCCGATTGCATGAGTAATTAGAAATACGTAATCCTTTAGTTTCTCATTAGCCTCGTAACAATCACGTTTAATAGTTAATTAATATTCGAACCAATGTGTTGTATATGTTACTAATTAGAACACAAACTATTCTGGTGTTTTCTCTAAATTAGTGGAAGTTTTTCGATCCAATCGGTTGTTATTCGTCAGAAAGTCGTAAGATGTGGTTTAAATACTATTATGAACTATTATAAAAACATTATGCTGGGATCTAGTTTTAAATATCAGAATTTTTAATAACGTGTTGTTATCCTAAAAAAATCTAAGCACCTAATGTTTTTAACCGAGCAGACGAATGGATTTATTGTGTTCATGTCTCACATGAATATTCACAATAAAAGGCACTTATTTTAAATACATAGATCATACATATAAGTTCATTAAAAAAATACACACTGGGGGTGGATTACGTATAATTTGTTCACAGTGCTGAAATATAAGACAAGGACAAAGGGCAAACGCAATTTTTCTCTTTAAGTACATAAGATTTTTTTTGCGAAAACAAG
Source organism: Mythimna ferrago (assembly GCA_910589285.2). Classification (NCBI taxonomy): domain Eukaryota; kingdom Metazoa; phylum Arthropoda; class Insecta; order Lepidoptera; family Noctuidae; genus Mythimna; species Mythimna ferrago. Next base: position 21,925,320 of record OU342689.1, read on the forward strand.
AAATCTAGGATATTTTTGATCTGTTACTATCAATGCATTTAGGAAAAGTGAAGGGATGTTCTGATGATCCTTTAAGTTTTTCTTTTTATTGAAGAATACATAATTATATTATATTTAAACTCCACTCCACAAGTTTCGGAAAATATTTCCAGAATAAATTAAGAATACACCATAACCAAATTTAAAGTAGTTAATTAACAGATAAAAACTAAAAGATTCAGATACAACACTCTCCAAAGGGCAAACCAGTATGCAGTTAAAACTTAAAACGACATAGGTACCTTCATCCGGAAGTTTAAATAACCGGTTTACAGAAGCCATACATGGTTGTGGAAGAAGCATTTCCTCAAGTACAAGCCTTTCAAAAACGCATAATTATGACGATAATCAGATGCTCAATTATCTTTAAATTCAACCTTGTCTTGAGAGGTAAATGACCTGACGAGTTGTTGACAATGTAGCGACATCTACCACATCAATACATATAATAAATCTGTAGAAAAGGCTTAGTTGTGTGCGCATCACCTAAAATGCAATGTAGATAACTTTTATACATTAAAATTGTGTGTAACTTCATCTATTACTTAGACTTTGTTTCATCGAAATCGGTTGACTATATCAAAAGTTATACTATGATTTTTATGTGTGCAAGAAGAATATCACACCATTCGCAATTCAGATACTCGCAACGCCATCTAAAGACTCAAAGTAGATAGATGATGACAGTTGAACTTCATATCTACATTCATTGAATGTTAGGCGGTACAAAGTTTGCCGGGTCAGCTAGTAAGAACTCAAATTCAAAATCCTGCATTGCATTATTAGAGTTCTCCGCGTGATTAGAACATAAAACACAGTCTGAAATCAACTAGTATGCAACAGCAACACCCGCCTGTCGAATGGACATATTATAATTTAACAATATATGCATAATCAGCCTTTTTAATGTTCCCACTGCTGAAATTCAGGCCTCCTCTCTAGGAGCGGGAATGGGCCGTAATCCACCACGCGGGCGCAGTGCGGATAGGTGAATGTACATGTCTTCGAATTTTTGGTTCTAGGACATGCCGGTTTCCTCACGATTCCTTCACCGACTTGAAAGCAGTGGTGATGAAATAAATTACACAAAATAATGCGCCTGGCTGGGTTTGAACCCGACCTACAACTCGTAAGTCGAGGCCGTTACCACTCGGGCACCACTGCTCTAACATGCAAGCTTGCACATATTATGTGTGACTTTACACCCTGTTCCACATCGTCTAAGACAGTAATCAATATTGAACGGTTCTTTCGGCATCATTTGATGAGGTAATCAACGAAAGATCATTCTGTTCACACATTTCTTTCCGCAATCGTACGTGTAAAGCTGGTGTGTCACACTTACCAGCCTCCTTTAATTTGTATAGCTATTACGTAACTAGAATGTATGTAACAGGCACGTGTGAGTGCTATTGTTGAAACGTGAGTTATGTTCCACCGATCTCTTCAATTGAACAATCGAACGCGTTTTATTGCCATTTGTTGCTGTAATTGAATGTGTCCTCTTATTTCGTTTTGATGATCAACTTTATTATTTACTAGCTATTGCCCGCGTCTTCGCTCTGTCACTCAGGAATAAAGCAGCTTTTAATCGGTGAACAAATTTTAGCAATTGGACCAGTACTCCCATAGATTATCATCTACTACAAAAAAAAAAAAACTTTTCCTCTTCATAATATTAGTGTAGACTATCTTTTGCCCACGGCTACGCCCGCCTACATAAAATATGACCTAGGTCACTCAGAAATAAAGCAGCTTTCTATCGATGAAAAAATTTTAACAATCGGACCAGTACTTCCAGAAATGACCTCATACAAACAAAAAAAAAAACAAACTTTACCTCTTTATAAATAATATTGTTCTGAGATATAGTAGTAGTAGAAGTTTATTTTTTTATAGTGATTAAAGAATAAGTATATTTTTTATAATAAACTAGCTGTGCCCGCGACTTCGTTCGCGTGGACTACAGGATTTTGAATTTATTTCTTCTAAAATAAAAGTAGCCTATGTTACTCCTTATTATATCAGCTACCTGCCAAAAAAAGTCCCGTCAAAATCGGTCCAGCCATTTCAGAGATTAGCCCGGACAAACAGACAGACTTATATTGTAAAAAATGTTATTTTGGTGTATGTACCGTATATATATTTATATGCATGTAGTAAAAAGCAGTTATTTCAATATTAAAAACAGACACTTCAATTTTATTTAAATGTATAGATTATGGTTCCCCATGACTAAAAACTAAACAGTGATCAGATTATACAAGGTGCAGTTTTAAAACTGCACAATATTTCAGGAGGTTGTAATAAAACTCATAAATAATCATATAAAAAAACGATACCTGGTCAATAATCAGTAATACTTGTTATTTAATTTTTTAATTACACTAAACTAAATCGATTGATCGATGGCCGCGGGGGCGTGGCTAGGGTGTGGCGTGCGGGATGATGATTGGATGATACATTATTTATGAAACTATCGTTGCGAGTTAGTGTGTGTGAAAACGCCCTTTATTGTTCCGTGTTTGTGTGTGTGAAAAAAAGCGCGGTTATAAAAAAAAAAAAATTACATACTTATTTTATTATTGATTCGGGTCGAGAATCACTAACATAATTACCTCCTGAAATATTTTGCAGCTTCAAAACGACACCTTGTATAGGTATGACAAAATGCCCATAACAACTCATGGTGCTGTTTGTAAAGGGAGGGTTTAACAGCGTAACTGTAACACATCTATTGCCCACGCTCTGCGGGGGCGTATCTGCGTGTTATAAAATCGTGTAAACAACACATAGACATACGATCGCAGCTATCGCGGGATATTAGCTGTTAGTTATTAAAGAGTTCCATTGTATCAGATCCTAGTCACACTAATATTATAAAAGGTGAAAGTTTGTATGTTTGTTACTTCTTCACGCTCAAACGGTAGAACAGATTTGGATGTTTGGCACAAGGGTAGACTGTGTCCCGGAATATCAGATAGGATACTTTTTGACCCGGAAGTATTGTTCCCTTGGGACAATTTACTACTTTCACGCAGGCGATGCCGCAGACTGAAACACTAGTTTTTTTTTTTTAATTGAGATAAACTAGTGCTTGACTGCGATCCCACCTGATCGTAAATAGCGATGCAATCTTTGATGGTGGTTTCTTTTATCACCTAAAACTATTCCTGAAATATATGCATGATTGCGTGTACTTACTGAAATAGCAAAATTCACATCCAGATCGGATCAGATCAGTAGTTTGTGGGAAAAATTGCGGGCATACATAAATACATAAGACCTCTTTTTAGAAGTCAGATAAAAATAAGATGCTATAATTGGTAAACAGGTTTAATCGTCGTGAACCCAAAATTAGCTCGATATAATAACAATCTACTTCTAGTTTATTTGTTTTTCTAAATGAAGTATAACTAGTTATGTTAGTTTTTGTAGTTATCGTATCACGTTGTCTGTTTTATATAACAGTCTTGAATGTCATCCTGATATATATTCAAGAGTCTAGGGCGATTATCACACTGCCACGCATCACGGTGCATGTTGCGTATCAACGCACCTACAGGCGTACTTGCTGCAGTGCAGATCTGCATCATCGTGCGGGATTTTTACGCACTCACGCGCGTAGGTGCGTTTTCAAAATTCACGCAGGTACGCACGCATTTTATACAAAATCACGCACGGCACTACGAGACTCAGTGTGGCATACCTTGCGTGTTGACCCCAACCAACCCGCGTAAGCATGTTTCTCCGCATGTAGGCGTGTGATCTGCATAAATTCGTGTGGATGCATTTTCAGTGTGTTGGACTGTGCGTGTTTTCTATACAAACGGAGATACTTAGAAGCAACGTTAAGACACGCATTCACGCGCTACGCTGCGTGGTTCGTGGCAGTGTGATAACCGCCTTGTAATATATACGTAATATCTAGACGAGTAAGTCATCGTTTCTCAAAATATTTGTTTAACGTCAGTTTACTGCGTCTCTTGTGATCTCGAGAGTGTAAATAGTAGAACCTTGTGGTAATGAAAAGATCTTATACAAGTACGTAACTAAAATAAAAAAAATGTCATCATTAAACGGCATTGATGTCTACGTAACTTATTTTATTTTCCTGCTTTTCCGGAAGCAAGAGATTTTATTGCAGTGTTTGACGTCTGTATCGTAAACACTAATTGCTCGTTAAGAATTTACTATAAATAATTGAACAGCTCGTGGATCATACATACATTATGTTCTTTCTTGAAATCTTGACTCTCCTAGTTTTTATAAACTGGGCTGCGGGATCATTTGAAAGAGTGACCATGGCCTTAAAATGTAAAATGCAACAGAAGGACACAGGTGCGTTTTAGTCAATAAAGGTCTGACACGCCTACTCATTCCATCTTCCATCATAGAGCAGAAGTTATTGGATGATTTCTTACCACAAACAAAGTATTTTTGTTAGCATAGCTTTTAATCGCATGTTTTTTTTTTTGGTAGAAATTGGTTTCTTTTAGACGTTGAATATGTCTGTAAACTTTTGAGAGTCCTCAAAAGTTTTTCAGCTTCTTATAAGAAAGATACTTTTCAAAAACTCTTCTCTAAGCTTTTTTTTTTTCTATATTGCACCACATTACGGAATACTCCTGCATCGTGGGTGCGTTCACAAACGTGTAAACTGCCAGGCACTCAGACCTTGCGGAATTGTTCGAAACAGTTACCATGGCCCGTAAGCAAAGGACAATATTGAAGGAAATCGGGTGGGTTTTAATCAATAAAAATCTGACTCTCCCGTTCCACCCAGATCAGGGAAAGTTATTTGATGTTTTCCCACCCAGAAAAAAGAAGACCTAGATCTGACAGAACTATTTGTAGGCCATACAAAAAGATAGCAGCGCAACATGCACCAACCAACCAATGAAGTATATTTGTATATGTAACACTAGCTTTTGCCCGCAGTCATAAAATGTAGCCTATGTCACTCAGAAATTTTTGCAATCGGACCAAGATAACCTCCTTACAAACAAAAAAAAAAACAAACTTTACCTCTTTATAATATTAACGTAGACAACCACAGCACAGGGTCAATATTATTCACGTTACGTATCTTTCCACGAGAAACCTCGCATAATCTGTAACTAATCTGTTTATATAGATTTAACAGAAAATATACAGTTTACTCAGAAAATCCACGCCTTTCTGCGGTTTACTTACCGTATATATTTATCTGTGAGCAGTGGACGATGTCATTTATGGACTAGTAGTTGAGACGTTGCGACGATATTTTTCATCGAATAACAATTTTGTTTTAAAAAAAATACTTTAAAACTCTTAAAATATATGACCATGAATTAAAATCTAATACTAACATCATACGAGTATTCACAGTCGAGTCTTTAAATATTTTCATCGACACTTGAAAGAAATGTTGTGATCGTGAAAAGAGTGTGCTGTGATCTAACATTGAAAATACTATAAAGTGATGTGTTGACACAAAATGTCTGCTGGAGTGTGGGACCTGATGCCTTCGAGGTGTCGGTGGATCGAGACGCTGCGGCACTGCGGCAAGACGCTGCTGCGGAGGCAGAGGCGGCTGCTCAGGAGGTTGAAGAAGGTAAATTTCAGACATGGATCATCTGTATGACTAAGCAAAGACCTTAAACTAGGCAAGCATTGTTATCGGTTTGGATCAGTGCAACGACTGCATCACTACTTACAATCAGGTGTGATCGCAGTCAAGCACTAGTTTAAATATCAATTAAAAAAGAAAAAAGTGCAACCGTATAAAAATTGAAAAATTGGATCGATCTTTTATGTGAATACACTTTTGCCTTTATATAAATAGATCCAAAATAAGTAGTAGTAGGTATGCTACAAGATTTGGAATTCAAAAGAATCCTGATCAGCAATTTAGAACACATTACGATTGGATCGATCTTTTAAGTGAATACACTTTTGCCTTTATTGAAATAGATCTAAAATAAGCAGAAGTAGGTATGCTACACGATTTGGAATTCAAAATAATCCTGATCAGAAAAGAACACATAACGAGAGACACAATTAATGAATTAACGATGCAGTAAATAAAAAGTGTCGCTTACATTTAGCTTTCATATTTAGTGGGCTAAATAGAACTAGGCGATAACAGCCAGACCGGACCTACAGCGTTCGATCGTCCAATTTTTATATAAGGCAGTCTACACGTAACTGAACCTGTATTTGTGAAAGCAAAACAGTAGCAGTTTCTTCATAGGTATTTACTACCTTATAATCCTGCGCATACATTACACTCTTGTTTACTTTATTAACTTAATTATGGTTATCGTAACCGTGTACTAACACTGGATGTAAATGAGTGATTATATTATCGATATAGCTGGCTTTAAAAATTATAACTTCCAATGAATCCGGTTTAGACAAGGTTCGAAGAATAAACAAACAGGGGTAACCTTACTTGACCTATAATAACCTATTGGGTTTTCATGATCCTATAAATAAATTTGGGTTTAATTTAATATTCATGATTTATGCGTATAAAAACGCTGCAAGGCTTTTTCATTGTCCTCCTTTTTATTGTACTGCGTTAATTAAAAGGTATAAATTGCTGCTAGTGTCATAACACCCGGAGTTGCAAAAATGCTGTCTCTATGATTTACGAAATGATGACTACAGATTACGACTTTACAAATATTTTTATAGTGTGCCATGACACAGTATATTTATCTACTGTGGCCATGATTTAATTTATTTTTGTTTATTACTGCTAACATGAAATATTATTTTATAGCAGACCAAATGAGTTTAATATTCATTTCAATCGATCATTGACTTTATATTGTTCTTTTATTTTCACTTAAAAAAAAATTAAAGTTGGTATATTTATAACATGTTTATTTATAGCATTAAAATATTGAAAAAGTTATTAAACTACAATATGAAATTTCGACATTAAAATGAAGTGTCCATCTTCAGTGTTAGTCATTGTTGATCTGCCTGCGCAACAGTCACGGCCGCCGGTACAATACCAAATTGTGAAATATCTTGCGACTTTATTTTCATTTGTTTATTGTCTTTGCACTATTTAATTAGCTCGGATGTCTTATTGATGAATCAGTATCGCGCCTGATCAGTGCTCAGAGTAACATCTTCGGAATTTGTTATGGTGCTAAGTACTTTAAATAGTCCATTGTTTTATTAATTGCTGTTGTGAACCAGTGATATCAGGTCTTGTAAGTTACATTTATAGTTATCACAAGTGTAATATGTAAGAATTCATTTGCATCCTTTGGAACAGTTTTATATTTATTGACTTAGAAAATGTTTTAATTTTCACTAACGTCATTTAATGCATTAAATCCCAAGCGAACGCCGGCGGTTGCTCTCTCATTGTATTTATATTGTGTGTCTAATTACTATACTCGGAAAGTTAAGAATTAAAAGAAATAAACTGTCATGAATCTAGATAACATTGTTATTCTAAAGACACTGAATATGTACGTACGTGTCCATAGAGATCAGATACAATAATTTAAGGCATTCTTACATCTGCTTATCTTGTTTAGTGAAAAAAAAGTAATTCTCGTTTTCACTACTTCAGTATTGAATGTTCTCATACATATTCAGACTCATATATTTAGGACATTCAATTAAATTCTCCTAGCCGGTTGTTCACACATACTGTTGTACACAGTTAAAGTAATACACTTTAACTGTGTACTGCAGTAAACACCGCTAGTTTACCACTAAGAGCATCGTTGACCCATTTCAATGTAGTCTGCACACTACTTGGTCCACAAGGCGAACATCTGTATTGATACTCTTAAACTGTTCCAATAGATCTTGATTGTGTGCTCAACCGTATCCATAAGTGGCCCATAACCTCAACTGCTCGTCGCAATATGCGATTTACGCGATAATTTTACGACTAACATATAAGTAGACACTTGACATTGTTTGCCAGGAAGATATCTAGAAAGTTAGCCAATACATAGACAACGTTAGGAACATTGCAGGACGACAGACATTCATGTTAGTCAACTGGACCCAAAGTTATTCTTATAAATGCAAAGCTCATTATAATGACGTGTAGACTTTAAAGAATTGGGAAGTTGAGAAAACCATAAATGAATCTGAGGTTTTATCTATTCTACCTGCGTCACTGTGGACCTTCTGTTTATTCTGAAAATCATCTTCGTCAATTTATTGTTACCACCGTCCTTGTAGCACCTTTAGTTGAGGCAGTAACCTGCCCCTCCCCGTATTAAGTGAATACCTTCGTTTATTTGGCTTCTTACCCAAAGGTCGTCCCGGTCAAGGTTAGACTCGCAATAAATTTCAACCGGAACGCCTTAATCCTTAGGGGATTCTTGGGTATCCCGTGATATGACGTCTGGGGATGAAAGTCGGATTTACGAAAATGTAAGTCATGCGTCTGTAATTAATTTAGATAAATAATTATAGCTTTTAAGCGTAGCAGTTTCAAAAGTAGGGACGGATAAAATTTTTGATTCTTATTTAAACTATCTACCCTATTTAGAGATACGCCACAAAAATCTATTAAAGTTATAATTTACACTGATGACATGTTTGATTATTCACAACTAAGTCCTCTTTTCGCCATGTGTAATGAATCCTCTTACTAAAACTTTACGTATTGCTACAAATTCTAAAAATAATCTAAAACAGTTCTAAAAATATATATCGGTCTACAGGTGTATTTACCGGTGTGTATTTTGCAAGCGGCAACGTTGCGCCACGCAGCGGCGCGGGCTCGCTTGCCAAACTTCTTGTTATTATATCTGGGGATTTCACTTTGCTAATTTTGATACTAAATACCAGTAGATGACACGATTGTCAATTGCCTGTTTTTCAATATCTTCTACACTAATATAATAAAGAGGTAGTTTGTTTTTTTGTTTGTAGGAGGTAATCTCTGGAAGTACTCGTCCGATTGCTAAAATTTTTTCACCGTTAGAAAGCTGCTTTATTCCTGAGTGACATAGGCTATAAGTTAAAGGCATATTTTATGTACGCGGGCGAAGCTGCTAGCAAAAGCTAGTCGTAGATATATCTTAAATTATTTATGAAATTGAAATGCGCAAGACGTTGTGCATAAACAAAAAATATTTCAGTATTAACGTTTACTTAGTTGCGTGTTTGGAATTCTTAAGAGGTTATGTTTATTTTTTTTAATGTGGCCCCAAATTTAAACTCGTTTTGCGCTATGATTTAGTTATTTTTTGCATGTTTTATAATTACAATTTAGATCTAGATTTTAATCTAAGTGGGAATGGCGATGCACGTGTTCATTATTAATTAATTATTATTTATCAAAGTTAAGCGTCACATAACACAGGCTTCACTTTGAAAATTTATCTAGTTTTAATTAGAATATAGTAATAACTTAATAAGTAATTCCGGTTCTCTCATACTCAATCATTTAGGCAAATATTTGATATGACTTAAATTCATACACATTACCATTTGAATTTGCTTTGTCTGTTTGTCTTGTGTCTTGTGGCGCATACTTAAAAATATACTGTACTTAATGGTCTATTAAAGATTGACGAAGGTGTGACCTTCGTGCTTCCACGAAGTATAACATAATATTGATATGTGTTTATATTAAACGCTTTACTTGATTAGCTATTGTTACCAAGCGTATTACTTTATTGATGGGTATCCGATGTCGAACTGCGAACCCAAAAACGAATTAATTATTTCCAAGAATTGGCAGTTAAGATAAAACAGTCGCTTACAATTTCAAATATTGGATAAACTACGAACCACAAATTAAGGTGATAGTTTTGGTTGATACACTAAATATACTATAATATGTTGACGCTATAAAATATAATTGGATTAAGATCTATATTTTTTATTTTATTTATTTATTTACCCTCTTTACAGCTAATCTTACAGGACGACAGTGCAGTTACCAACTAATACACTTAAAATAAAAGATATTTTTAAATCAAATCTCATAAATATTTATAATCCATGATAAATATTATGTAGGAGTAAAATGTAACCTTCTACAATCTCAGTTTGTACTTTGGTTTTTGTTAAAATAAATGTCCTGTTAAGGCGAAGACTGAGGTAATAACCACTTTGGCTTTATTTTGGTCACAATCTCTTTGCTCTTTCTCAATATCAATTCCAAATATTGTGTCGAGGTGTCTAACGTGTCCCCTTTGCTCTTTCCAGGCGTACCTACACAGTTGGCGCTCCGCGGACGAGCTGAACATGTTGGTGGGTGCGAAGGTCGGCGGCGCGACTCCACTCGTCATCGCTTGCAGAAATGGGCATTACGACGTAGCTGAATACCTCATCGAGAGATGCAAAGCAGACATCGAACAACCTGGCTCAGGTAAGGTCTCTTATTTTACTGTCTCATTTAAAAGGCGAAGATGTAAAAGATGAAGAGTGCTCGATTTGAATCCCATTTAGACTTTTTATACCATTAAGATAGAAATATACTGCGCACACAATATGTGCCAGGTACGCCGGTCTGGGCGCGTCGTCTCCTTACATTTTAAATGGCAACTAGACAGAGCTACAAGATCCACGCCACGCGACGTCGTTCTTCGTAAAAATCAGGCGTAGTCTACGTGTGAGTCGGTCTAATGTAGTTCTAGCTTTACTGTCCTGTTTCTGGGCAAAGGTGCCTCCCCAAGTCTTTCCAGACATTCTTCTCCTGCGCCGTCTCGAGCCAACAGTCGCGCCCGCCGCGCCGTAGTACGCGGCCATATCATCTTGCGACCTCTTGCAGGGTAGGCCTCAACAGTGCAGACTAAAAATTGAGGTAGAATTATACACAAAAAATCTATCCGTATCTTTTTTATTCATGTACTTTTGTGCTCATTTTTATAAACCCACCGGTTTAAGCAATTTTTTTTTTTAACTTTTGTTTCAATATTCTGGCGATGCTGAATATCCAAATTCAAGTTCCTTATAATTTTTTTTCTGTCTACTCCATCTAAGTACTCTTACTGGTCATCTCAAAACCACCGAGCCCGGCCAAAAAAATATTGTTAGATCTACAATAGAGTAGCGTAAGTAGTAGTATTGTAATTATTATATAATTATAACTAGTAAATAATAATGCAATTTAGCAATATTAAAATTTTGTCTCATTAAATGCACGGTCATTGTACGCTTGAAGTCTTGTAAAATAAAACAAATTAGGTATAACTCGTTTGATGATTAACATGAATTTAGCTCACTTATCTACCAGAGCTATTGCAATAATGCAGACATACTCGCATGATAGTATCTACTGAATAACTATGTCTGAATAAATTAAAATTAAATACAGTACTTATTTTTAAAATAATCAAACTTAGGTATGTTATAAACGACATTTACGACAGACAGCTCAATAGGCAAGGGGTCAATTTAGGATAAACTTTTGACTTTGAAAATAAAGTGCGTACATTGTTTCTCAATGTCGCTATTCTATTGTGTTGGCAGCATGTCAGGCGGTCAATATCGTCGACGAAGTGTTTCGCCGACATTCCCAGTCGGCACAACGTGTCGGTCAATCAGGACCTCAATTAATCACTCTTTTGTCGAGTAAATACAATTGTTTATCTACTTTATGCCCGAATTGTCACGCTTCGGCGAAACGGCTTTCCAATTGCGTCAATAATTTGGCCAGAAGCCATTTTACTACAAATTGTTCAGCTGAAGCTGACGGCAAATACGTCTTTTGTGTTTAATTTGAATAGCAACATAGGCAATATACTTGCCATGAATGCTTGTATGGGTTTATATTATTCTGTGGAGGTCATTAACATAGTAGTCGTTGCTTAGATACCTTCTGCTTATGTAGAGAATTCAACCATGTTGCTCGTAGAAACTAACGGCTGATATCAGAATTAAGAATTTGCAGTTGAGTTCTATTGCATGACCGCTTATCTAAAGCACTAGTGCTGGACTGCGATACCAGGTGTGATTGCAGTCAAACACTAGTTTATCATCATCATCATCATCATCTCCTTCATCTCCTCATCATTCGCCTTTTCCCAACTGGCTTAAGATCGGCTTCCAGTTTAACTAGATGCGACTGAAGACCTGTGTTTTTCATGGAACGACTGCTTATTAGACCTTCACAACCAAGTTGCTGAGTAATATAATACTCCTTGGATAGAGTGATGGTCAGACTTTCTGTCTAATTGATTGAAACACATTGGTACTTGCCCCATTTCGTATCCGCAAGTTCAAGCAAGATAGGCGGGTGCCTTAACTACTGGGTCATCACGACACAAACAGTCATCATTAAGACAATTGTTATGTAACATCGACCAAGCTGGCAGTTTGGTAGATGTTACTTACTTTCTAAAGATCCCCTTATATGTAGCTGACCTTTGTGGGCTTCTTTGTTTTTCATTAACCGCTTTAGGTTAAAGAGTATAAAGAGAAACACATTCCTTAAAGAATTGTATACTTATCTCTTTCTATAGCATAAGTTGCCACCTTTTTTTGCAGTCAAAGTATTGCTTTTTGCAGTTTGTATCAAATTCTCTTGTATCAAAATCTTTACTAAAAAAATACAAATTATCTTTACAATCTATATTAAAATTAAATAAATAAGTAATTATTTTTTTATAAAATTCATAGACCCTTTGTTTCTTTCGTCTAGTCATTGTCAATGCTGACGCGGCGCGGCGGGAATAGATAATATTTTTTTTTAGATTCAGCACCAATCGATAAATTTCGTTAAACGAAAAAATTTTTAAGACTAAACTTTTCCAAATTCCAAAGAAATCAAATCATGCGAAATAAATTGTTTTCAAATACGTCATTGTTCTCATATAGTATAGGTAGAGTACGATTACTTATCTGAAATAACGCAACTTACAATACTTTATTATAAAGTACGGATGGCAACCCTAAGCATAAACTTAACGTCATTTAATAGTACTGGATTATATAGGTACATGTACTACATGTGCTTGCAAATGTAAGTTACGCTTACAAAACTTTGCCAGCATTGATTGGACCATTGGGTATTCTCCAGGAATAATAAGGCGATTATCACACTGCCACGCATCACGCTGCACGTTGTGTGTCAACGCACCTTCGCGCGTATTTGCGGGAGTGCAGATCTGCATCATCGTGCGGGTTTCTTACGCACTCACGCGGTGCGTTTTGTAAATTCACGCAGGCTCTGGCTCATTTCATACAAAATCACGCACGGCATTACGAGACTCACTGTGACTGTGAGACATACCTAGCGTGTCGCCCCGCACCCACGCGCGTGCCTGCATGTTTTTCCGCATATCGGCACGTGATCTGCATGAACGCGCGTGAATACATTTTTTCAGTGTGTTGGACTGTGCGTATTTTCTACACAAACGGAGATACTTACAAGCGACGTTAAAACACGCATTCACGCATTGCGCTGCGTGGTGCGTGGCAGTGTGATAATCGCCTAAGGCTGTTTACAGACTGCCAAGGCTATCTGGGAATCTAATTCAGTACGTCCAATCAAGAAAATCTCGATATTTTCTCTACTTCAGTAATATAGTCTTGTTTACTAACTAGAGCAGGTTTCCACAAGATTCTCTCGCGATTTATCTTACTAAGCGTGGGAGTTGCGAAACTTTTCAAACAGAAACAACGCATTCTTTTAGGCTTTCATACGACCTTCATTTTCTTTCTGTATTGGAGAGAAAGTTGGGAACTTTGATTAATCTCAGCGCCGAGTTACGCCAAAAGTGTTTTTCTGTCTAACAATAATTCATGAGGCTGAATGGATTTTAATATATTTAATGTTACATTAGCTTCTGCCAGCGGCTTCACCCGTTTGTAGGTTCCTCCATACAAACTTTGCCCCCCCTTTTTCACCCCCTTAAGGGTAAGATTTTCGAAAAATCCTTTATTATCTGATGCGTACGTCATACAAAGAACATACCCTCCAAGTTTCACGTCTTTACAATAATCGGTTTTGGCTGTGTGTTGTATCCGTCAGTCAATCATTCAGGACAAAGCAGTTTTTTTTTTCTTTTTTATTGTTGATAGGTTCACGCTTGACCGCTATCTCGCCTGATGGGTAGGCGACGATGCGGTCGAAGACGGAGCGCGCCTACCTAGAAGTAACCTATTCACTCTTGACTTAAAGATTCCGAGGAAACACAGATTCCGGCCAGGAATTCCAATCCTTAGCTGTACGCACAGTGAATGTGTTCCCAAAACGTTTTGTGCGTATAGGTGGGATGTTATTGTATTCTACAATTCTAAAATATTCAAGAAATACCTTTCTTTGTGAACATTAACTCCACAACACCGTGTGCCATGTGTTAACCTTCAAATCCCGAAATACTATAGTATAAACACATACAAATCGATCACTAATAGTCCCATTACTGAGTCGCCCTTGTCCTTAATCTCAAACCTAACAAATACACGAGCATAATGGCCTAGTTCTTGACACTTCATATATCATTCAACTCCTCTAGTCACGTGACTGAAGCTGAAAACTTCACTGTACAGTAATCAATCAATTATCACTCGACACGAGACATTCTTAGCAAGTGCTAAAAGTGTCTGATGTTTATCGTGTTGATGTAGTTAGTTTTAGTTGCAGTTGTAGCTAACAGGAAGACACTGCTGCACATTGAGTTTACACGCTCTTATTTCTCCCTTTTGAGGATTTATTGAGATAGACATATCTACATGTCTACATTATAACTTTTTATTTGAGGTGAAAAATCATCATATAACTTTCCCCGCTTTAGGTGCAGTGAGAGGGCGTGACAGACTTTTACTGACTAAAACCCATTTGTGTGTACCAAGTGCATACAAGTGTGTGCACGCCTCAAGGAATTGTCAGCAAACGTAGTTGCCCAGCAGGGTCGAAGCCTTATTGGGGCCAAGGGTCTAATTCAGAAAGGGAGGCTCGGCGGCCCTGGTATGAAAGGCAACGAAGGAACGGGGTGGGTTTTTTAGTCAGTAAGAATCTGACACTATCTTCCGCTCCGCCCAAGGGCGGGGAATGTCGTCTGGATGATTGTTACTCACCGAAAAAAATCCTGTGTGCACCTTCAGTTGTTACCTTTTGCGTTCTAGGCCCGCGGTAACTCTATAGAATGCTATTTGAGTATGTAGGTTACATCTTAACTAGGCTCTGTAAAATAACTGATTCCGGTTTATGCCCGAGGTCTGTGGTACACCTATACATATTTCTACAAAGGTTCCTGGGGTATGAGTGCGTTGGAACACTTTGATGATAAGGTTTCATCGGACGAAGGCTTGATCGGACTTTGTTGAGTCAAGGGCTATCAGAGGATTGGTCCTATATCAGTTCCTGCTTAGTAACAGGTTGATGTTAATCTTAACTGAAAGATATAATTATTATGAAGAGGTAAAATTGTTTGCGGCAGAATGTAATCTCAAAAAGAACTGAGCCGATAACGAAAATAATTTAATCGATAGAAACCTACGCTACCTTTGACTGCAATAGGCTACTTTATTTCGTTCTTGTATTTAAATACCTCTAGGATATAACATAGATCTCGTGGATAAGCTGTCCACCATTAAATTAGCGTTTGTGCAGTACTTTAACAATCTTTATCGTTATTTCCAGTGACATTCGACGGTGAGACGATAGAGGGCGCTCCCCCGCTATGGTGCGCCGCGGCCGCTGGCCACCTGCCGCTGGTGAAGCTTCTGGTGCGCGCCGGTGCCAACGTCAACTCCACCACGCGCACGCACAGTACGCCCCTCCGGGCCGCCTGCTTTGACGGCCACTCTGATATCGTTAAGTTCCTAGTCGAAAATGGCGCCGGTGAGTTACATGATCTTATTTTAACCAGTACTATAGCTATAGAAAGAAGTGAACACAGGCAGACTGAGATGGCGCTCTACAAACCTGATACTTCACGGCTTCAAAAAATCAGGAGCAATATTCGGGCGGTTTTCGTATAATACTAACTTAGCATCCAAGTTAAGTGTTTCCTGCCTGTTTTCCACTTTCTAAATAGCTATGCTTCCATTTTCAGACATAGAAATAGCAAACCGTCACGGGCACACATGCCTGATGATCGCCTGCTACAAGGGCCACATCAGGATCGCCAAATATCTGCTGTCCCTGAACGCGGACGTGAACAGGAAGAGCGTGAAGGGCAACACGGCACTACACGACTGCGCGGAGAGCGGGTCTTTGAACATACTCAAGATGCTGTTAGGACATGGAGCTACAATGGACGTTGATTCGTATGGTAAGTAAGATACTTTGTTGGTGTTTGTCCTTTTAAATGGTTTTGATAGGTCTTGTCTCCAATGATTTTGTAGTGACATAAGTGTCTCGCCACTATAATTGGTATCATCTCCGCCAAAAATCATACAAAGCTCGGTATAGACCTCCCTAAAACATTGCTTCAAAAACCAATTTTATGAAAGAAAAAAAAGAAAGAAAGAAAGATTTTCCTTTTTTTTCTTTTTTCCTTGTCTTCTACATTATAAAAGGAATCTCTGTTTGGACCAAGGTTTAAGCCTGGACTTTGATGAACTTAACTTATTACTCAGGGCTTTGTTGTACTTATGTCATTACTGCTTGCTAAGGCCTTTGCCACACTTGTCGGAAGATCGGCGACAGAATGTCAATACATTACAAATAGCGGGCACACTACGCGGAGCGACTGATCTTCCACGTAGTGTGCTCGCTATTTGTAATTTATATGCAATAACATGTATTGACGTTCCGTCGCCGATTTTCCGCGACGGGATTTCCCTAGTGTTAGTAACAATCAATCTCTACACAAACTTCTGAACAATAGGAGAGTCGAAGCTCTAAGCTACACATACAGTTTTCAGGATGTTGTTTTGTCTCTCCCTCACTCTCCTCACTAGCGACGCAGTTTTTGATATATTTGTATAATTTTTGTAGGCATGACGCCCCTCCTAGCAGCGTCAGTGACTGGTCACACGCACATAGTAGAGCACCTCATAAACGCGGACTACGGGCTGGTGACGAGACAGCAGCGCATAGACGCGCTTGAGCTGCTCGGAGCGACCTATGTGGACAAGAGACGCGACATGGTCGGCGCACTCGCCTTGTGGAAACGAGCCATGGATGATAGGTAAGGTATTTTAAACAACTTGCCTAATATGTTTGTATTCGGCGGATAATGTCTTTTTCTTCCGTATTTCTCTTTTATTCTTCTCAGCAGTTTCTGCTTCATGGATGGATCTGGATATAAATTATTCTGATGAAAATGATTCTGATCGAACTGATAAAACGAAGCTTGAGGATGGAGAGGAGACTGGAACTCCTAAATAAATCCGGGGCCAGGGTTAGTTTCGAAAGACAGCTCAAGCCCCGGTATGAAGGCTTGAAGGAACGGGGTGGGTTTTTAGTCAGTATTAAGAGTCTGACACTATCTCCCGCTCCGCCCAAGAGCGGGGTTGTCATTGGATGATTTTCCCATCACAAAAAAAAACTCCTAAATAAAACTATGTATCCGAGCCGTGTTTGGGCTTATTGGAATAATCATGAGATGCACTCTGGCTATATTTTGTTGAATTCATTGGGATTATGCATCTTTATTTACGTATCTTATTTTGTGAAATGTTATTCGTACCTGCCAGATATTTTAACTCAATATTATGATAAAGTCAAATTTTACCTAAAAAAAGTTAACTGGTAATATAGACCACTTCCTAAATGTAGAAACCATTTTCGTTCTTCAGATTCCCCGCGGACGGAAGTGAACCCATTCCTAAGCCAAAAGACATCCCGCGTATAGAGGCGTATGACTACGCGGTGGAGCCCAGCAACGCGCAGCAGCTCGAGGAGATCCTCGCCGACCCCGACGGCATGCGCATGCAGGCCCTGGTCATCAGAGAGAGGATTCTTGGTGAGTTACATATTAAAATAGCTGTCATGTGAAATCGATCTTGTGATTAAGTTGGAATTTCAACTAATTTTCGTTATCAGCGTCTAAAATCTTGTTGGTTTTTGATTTGACTGCATTTTTCGTAGCAGTACCCGCAAAAAGTTTTTTATAGTTCACGTTGAATTTCGTCATCGTTCTTAGGTTAAGAACTCACGAAGCGGTTTTCACACGCAACCGCTACGGTTGTGGGCCCGTAGCTTCTGTACAATGCAGATATGTGTACAAATTAAAGCCTTTTGGACGTTTTGCGGTCGGTTGATGTGCGTCCGTATTGGCTAAAGTTTAATTTAATTCTATATTTAGCAAAACTGGATGACTTGCTCTCACAAACATTAGACAATTCTATGACAACAAATGGCGTCATAGGACTGCTATAAAAATTCGCCACCCGTTGTGCAACCGCATGTCTTACGATAATCGCTCGCCAGGTTTGCTTGCATGGCACGCACTGCGCAGTACCGCAACCTCCGGCGACCACCAGTACACCTGGCGCCGAGCACGTCCTGAATGGACTCGGGGCATTGCCGCGACGCAGATTTGCGACATGGCCTCTTGGAACCATTCCGCCACGACGTTTATGTCGACAGGCCTGTCCGGTGCTTGCACCCAGGCTTGTACGGCCGCGTTGTTAACCTTAGTGTTGTATGTATTGTAGGTCCGGCGCACCCCGACACGTCGTACTACGTGCGCTACCGCGGCGCGGTGTACGCGGACGCGGGCCGCTTCGCGCGCTGCCGCCAGCTGTGGCACCACGCGCTCGACATGCAGCGCGCCGTGCTGCCGCCGCTGTCGCCGCTCACGCAGTCCTCGCTCTACAGCTTTGCGGAGCTCTTCTCCTACATGCTGGCCGAGCGAGCGCGCCCTCCACTCAGAGGTTTGTGTCTACACACGTACTAAGTGCGCTGTGGTACCACGCGCTCAAGCCCCTTAAATTTATACGTCACCTTTGAATTCCATTTTAACTGTAAAAAAATATTTCAAAATTTTCTTGCTCACTTTTCTCTTACACAAAAACAGTCACTTGCTACAAACGTTATTATAACCATCCATATCTGTCTGACAGGTCGCATAGTACCCCCAGTGACGTTCGAAGACATAGAACCCGTATTCAGGAAGGCGTTATCCGAGATTCACCGTGGCATGGAACTGCTAGACTCAAAACTCAGCATCGACCGGGAACAGACCCTGAGCACGCTACAAAGGGTGCTGGTTATATCTTTACACCTAGCAGCGTTGATGGCAAGGCTATTGGAGGAACCGGAGTGTACTGAGGAAATTTCCAAAAAGATACACAAGGCTGTCTATTCACTTGTCAAGTTAGATATTACGGTGAGTTGAGAGTATAGTTTCTCACTAATATTATGAAGGTGAACGTTTGCGAGTGTGTGTTACTTCTTTAAGCTCTAAAGAGTGAGCGATATTACATGTTCTACTGACATGTAATAGAATAGGTGACTTTTTAATCAAAGAATATATAGGGTGACTGGTAATTAGTGTACGATACTTTAAACACGTGATTGTGCTCATGATGACCAACAATTTTTATTATGGGAGCAAAGCCGAAATCGCGAAAAAAATATCAGCTGTTCAGTACATTAGGCGTACATTTATAAAATGTACTGAACAGCTGTTTTTTTTCGCGATTTTAGGTTTGTTCCCATAGTAAAAGTTGTTGGTTATCATGAGCACAATCACGTGTTTAAGTATCGTACACTAATTGCCAGTCATCCTTTATATTTCTTTGAGATATTTTTTTTATTGATGATCGCTGAGTTGCTGTCAGCAATTGAGAGTAGATGTAAAATATTTTTGAGTGTTTATTTGAACTGACAGAAGTTTATCTCACGAACACTGTTGTGGACCAAAATGATGAATGTTTCGTAATTTTTGTTGGGGTTACTTGTACCTGTATGTTCTAGTTGAGTATGTTATTCGACTACTGAAATGTGTATTGAGTATTAAAAGTAAACGAGATAGTGGTGTTGGTGTTTAAGGAAGACGGTGGTACTATTAAATGTGAATTAAGTAGTGAGATATGTTTTAATTTTCATGAGTTGCATGTAAAATGCATTATAGTTTTTTTTATTATTGATAGGCTTGTGTTTGACCACTGTCTCGCCTGATAGTCAGCGATGATGTGTCCGACGTCTGTCGTGTGTCTACAACATACATGTGAGTGACGGTTGAATGTGGTCGCTCCAGGTGCGGCAGGGCCGCTCGGCGCTGCACGTGGCGTGCTCGGCGGAGGGCGGGCGCGGGCGCGGCGCGCGCGCGTGGCTGCCGGCGCCGGGCGACGCGGCGCCGTGCGCGGCCGCGCTAGTGCGCCTCATGTTACGCCTGGCCGCGCCGCCCGACGCGCGCGACGCCGACGGGAATACGCCGCTGCATTTAGTCTGCAAGGTAACTCTCACACACAACTGTACCATTAGTCCAAGATCCGAGGGGAGCCAGACGTCACGTATTTAAAGTAAAAATCTACTTGGAGAATTTACGTGAAATAAGTACTGTTTTTGACTACCTGATACCTGAAAATTGGCCGTTTAAGCAAGCTAGCAGATAGGCATGCGTTCTTAGTACATACTAACAGTACTCAATCGTCCACATTTCGTTCATAAGAAAATACGTGACGTCTGGCGACCCTGGGATCTTACTCTTATGCTATATGAGTTCAAATACCCTTTTTGCATATAGCCTTACTCACTAACTGAATTTGATTTACAGTGGTCAAAACATTCAGTAACCTTCAATCACACTAAAAGCCAACACTAACATTTGTAAAAAATATCTAAGCAATAAATATCGATTTTGGCGATCACGCCGAGTCCGACACGACACAACTCTCAAAACGAGAAAAATAATTGCCCGAGTTCTGATCGAAATTTTTGGACAAAACCTCAGAAAACTACATGCAAACTGCCTCCATTCATTTGCTGCCAAAAACATTAGATTTTCTTCCATCCATATTCTAATGGCAAACAAAGTTATTATATTCAAATAAAGACATGAGTTAAAAGACTCAAGGAGCACTCACAGGTAGTAAAAAAGAGAGCGAAAATATTGAGCTTTTTTTTTGTACAAAATATTGACCACACATTTGATGATTTCCAACCTCAAAAAAATGATGTAGTAGTCGATTAAACCGAAAAAAAAAATGATCTAAACTGCTGCTAAGGTCTGCAAATAACTTATGACCTATTATAACTTAGCATAATTGATTATTTTACGTAGATACACAATTAGTGGTATTTTATGATTCTAGTATCAGGAAAACAGTCTTATGCAGAATATTTCTTTAGATTTTTAAATAAATCATGCCATTACAATAGACGCATTATTGTCATTTACCATTTCCAGCTGAATCCGTGCCCCGCTGAAGTGGTCCGCGAGCTCCTGGCTCACGGCGCGCACATCGACACGGTGAACTACGAGGGCGAGACGCCCGAGGAGATCCTCAAGTCCACGCAGCAGAGCCTCAGCGCCATTGTCAACCCGCTGCGCTACACGACGCTCAAGTGCCTCGCAGCGAGGACCGTCAAGAACTACCGCCTCCCGTACCGCCACGTGCTGCCGCTATGTCTGTACTCCACCGTCATCACGCACTGAGCGCAGCCGGACGCCATCGCCGCCGTGACCTACCTGACGCTAAGTATCGACCCCACAATATACTAGACAGCGAACACGCTTGACGTTCAAACTATTGCAATACATCGGGCACGATCCTCAACTTGTCATTGGTTCAAAACCATCGATGACGTTTGACACGTCAGTGACGCGTGTCATCCCGACACTATAGATTTTGAGACTTGTAGTTTTGTTTGAAACGTTATTTTAGCATTTTAGATTGGAATGATCAGTGTATATTTTAGGATCTTTTGAGGCTACATTATTATTCTTTTAATTCGTTGTAATACCACCGGATCTAATACCTTTACTTAACTGCCATACGAAATAGACTATAAGGCAAAGGTATGATTTCGGGTTTATACTAAAATTGAGAATGTTAGATTGATGTAGGCAGCCCGGCAAGTCTGCTGCGTAGTGTACACTGTAGAGGAATCATTGAATATCAGTTTTAGCATAAACTTGGTGTTACTCTGATGTCTATTTTGTTACAGTATTTAAATCGGTAGCTCAGCTCAAAGCAAAAAATATATATAATATATTATTATGTATTGCGTCATTATATTAATAGTATAAACTTCATAATTCTGTGAATTTATGTTTTATACTTAGTTTTTCTTTATAATTCCTTCTCATAGTTTATATTTCAAATTTATAACTGTATCATATTGACTAATATATTATTATTTGGTAAGTAGTTGTTTTGTCCACTGGTCGTACATAACATAATTATTTTTGTATGTGTCAAAAGTAAAAATGTAACGTCCTTATAATTGGTAGTAGAAAGGTATATAGAAATTAAATTTCAGTGCTGTGCCGTACGTGATTTGAAATAGATGTTATAATGTACATTGGATTAAGTAAAATTGATGTTTTTAATATATAATATGTATGTATTTGTAAATTACTGTTCGGCGATACGTCTGGGTACATGAGAGTTTTGACGCTATTTAACGTGGCCACTGTTTGTACAATAGATCATTTTAATGTCACAAAGTATATTATAATGTATTCTTTTGAATTGTTTTAGAGCTCAAAATGAAAATCATAACGTTATTTTGATGACTGTTTGCGTGATAACCTGCATGCGTATTGATATAATTATCATAAATATACTATCGTCATCGTAATGGTAGACTGTATGTAACACTTTACAATGATTATAAATAGATGAAGTTCACTGGTAGTTCAATGAAATGGCACTGCGAGTACTTACTGTTTCGTTTTGTACTGAATTATAAGACTTTCTTAACACGATACCGCCATAGTTAATTTTAAAATAGTGTATCAGGAGGTTAGACTTACATGACTTCATCTGCGTATAATCGTTGACGTCTCCCAAGTGATATTCGCTTTTAATATTTGACTATTATCTTATCGTAATGCTAGACGTCCGCTGAAGCGGCCGGGACTAGAGTCAATAGTTCGAGACTTTCACTTACACCCTCTAGTCCTTCCCTACTCTAGTACATCCTGGATTACTTTATACACACATACAATCTTACTCCATATGTCAGTGATCATCGCTTGACGCATATATCAATGTAAAAACAAATTAGACATAAGTAGGCATATTAGAAATTAATGGAGATACGTATAAATTGGTATTGTATATTAGCAGAATGGGTAACGACAAAGTAAACCATTAGTACTGAATTATAATAAAGATGTTGATTATGTTTGTAACAACGGCATCGTTCGCTACTTTGTGTGTATTTCCTCATAGTATATTATAAATTTAGTAATATTGCGTGATTATATGCTAGTTATTTTTGAAATTAATAAAATGCTTTAAAATATTTTAGTGTCTAATTCTCTTAATTTTATCTTCGTACTCATACTACAACCTATTTTTATGTACTAAAGATCCTTTTACTATTATTTATGTACACACAATCTCTTAAAAACGAAAAAAAAAATCAAATACATGCTGGTGCTGCATAGCCCTTCGGATGACTAAGTTCTGATGAGGCCCATTGTAAGCGACTACATTTCAAAGCCTTATATCACCACAGACTATAGTTGCAAAACTTCTGAAAAATTCGGAATAATTCCGGAATACTTCTGGGAAAGTTTCTTTAAATCGGAATTATTCAAAATGAATTTAATTAAGATTTTTTTTTTTTTGCTGAAAAATTGTATTTTGCATCGATCGTCGATCGCCGCCGCCGCTGCTGCAGTGCTGGCCACAGAGTACTTTGTACGCTGGCGCCGCGACGCGCGCGCGGGCCCGACTGCCACGACCACGAGTCGTGCGTGCAGGCGATGACGGTGCGGGGTGCGGTAAGAGGGGATATGCTCCCCGGAGAAGTTTTCCCCCCCGCGAGAAAGATTCGTACCCCGCAATCGAATGTTTCCGAATGTTTCCGAATATTTCGCCCAAATATTTCGCCGGATTGCCGGAATAATTCAATCGGAATAAACGTGTTTGTAGGTTAATAATTGTTCAGTGGCACATACGTAAGTAAAATATAAATGTTTATTTTAATATAAATGGGATTGATTAATGTTAGCCTGCGATTAACAGGATTTTTATTCTTTTGTTTTTAGGTAGGTACCTACTTATTTCGAAATCGAATGCTATTTTTATAAATGTCAGTTGTGAATTAAAAAACCAGGTCTAGCATTATTTGATTTGTTTTTTGAAAAAGGGTTAGAGTCTGTCTAATAAGTTAAACGACTTGGGTAATTATTAGGATATAGTGAAATCTGATGTAGTCAACACGGATTCAAAAATCAAGGTTGATTAAGAGATAGAGATCATTGTTTAATAACAGAAGAACCTTATAAAAAGTACTGAATGTTTGTATTTTTTAAATGATTAAATATTATACAAAATTCCCAAGTCGGTTGAGAGAGATCTCTGATTCGTGAGTCGCATAGGCCACCAAGTCAATAAAAACATTACGCGTAAATAGCCCAGTCAATAAATACATTGAATTTGTTGTTTGTGTTTGTTGTTGTTTGTTCTATGTTTGTTTTGTTTGTGTGTTTGAACGAAAAATATTAATATTATATTGTAAAAAAGGGTGGGGCGCTTTGTGCCATATGTTTCGTAAGAGTCGAATCGAGCACCCCACGCTTTTCCTAAAGTCAATGACCATGACCCCTAAGTATTTGACCTAAAATGTTATCGAAAAAAAATTGATCTGTGTTATTTAGAGAAGTAGCGCTCGCCGGCGGTCAAAGCAGCCCTTTGGTGTCCCGGGCGTTTCCCAACATTTTTGCATTTGACTTTGAGTTCAAGGTGATTGACTTTGGTGTCAAGATCATGCCCTATGGTGTCCCAGATGTTTTCCAACTTTTTATACATTTGACCTTGGGTTCAAAGTAATTGACCTTGAGGTCAAGGTCTGGCCCTTGGGGTCAAAGTCATTGCCTTTGGGTGTCACAGGCGATTCCCAACATTTTAATGAAGTAAAGGTTTAAGTAAAGGTCATTGCCCTTGAGATCAAGGTCATAGAATAAAGGATCATTGTGTTGTTATCAGTCTTTGATGGGTGTGCAAAGTTTTAAAAAAATCTGATCGCCCTAAGCTGGTCAAAATCGAGCTCAAAGGCGTTGATTACAAACAAATATATAGGTGAAGCTAATAAAAGCGTGTAAAAAAGGAGGTTATGAGTTTGAACCGTATGTATGTATGTTTGTCCGAGATCATCTCGCGTTTGGCTGAACCGAATTTGATGCAGTTTTCAGAACAGTATTATTAGTCACTGTATGACCTATACGTGACATAAAAAAATGTTGAAACAAAAATGTTTAAGTAAAAAGATAGAACTGACTTCAATGAAGACTTTATTGAAGAGGTGCCGGCCGGACTTTAACAAAGTTGGAACTTTATTGAAGTCGGTTCTATTGTCCTTGATGCGACGTGCACTCACAACTATAAACTTAATATATTCCTACCGCTCACAATACAACTAAATATAATATTTTACAACTTCCAAGTGCGAAATAGGTAGTAAGGTCGATTTTCCTGGTTTTTTTTTGACAGTTGAAATATTCCGAAAGTTTCGGAATATTTCGGAATACTTCCGAAGTATTCGACGGGAATGATTCGGAATTTTTCCCGCCAGCATCTATACCACAGACAACGCACACTGGTCATAGACTTTCGTCTTGGGACATTGGAGTGATATGTTGGACGAGAAGAAACAGCGCAACTTCCCGAACGCTGGCCTATTATAATGATTTTGGTATAGCGCTCAGCTAATAATGCACTCGCGTTCAAATATATTGCATCAAAGTGGATACTTTACATTAGGGTTTTATATAAGGGTTGCTAATCAACAGGCTTCCGATTTATTTACTGATGAGTGCAACTGTGCAAGATGTGACGTAATCCCACATTAGAGACGGCAATCCTGTACTTTGTTGCAGTTTCTTTGAATGTTAGTGAAGTTTGTAATCAGTCACGTAGCTAGTCCCTCCCAAAGGGGCCCCATATCACAAGTTATCGAGGTTTTGTTTTTACTTCGTTGTCCCTACTTTAAAGTACAGAGACAAGACGGTGTCATGATAGACCACGACAGAAATGACCAGACCAGCTGGATAGATTTCGTCAATGTAAGACCGAGACCAATGAACTCTTTTATTGGAATATTCTGGAATAGAAGATTAAGTTTTTATTGTGATATTTAGTAGTTATTCATTACTATGCACCTCTCATCAATAAGAGGATTGAAGTTTGTGGATAACATGTTACGAATTGTTAGAAATGTCCGGGCCCCGTATCATTGATACCTACGGCCGTAGCTACGCCCCTGTTTGTACTACTACTATGTAGTACTTGGCATTAAAAATATACTCCCTAGTCATGTAGCTCAACCATACTCGACCTCGATCGGACCACATAGTGCATATTACAGTAGGTGGCCATATTATTAGGGACAGCGCTT
This sequence comes from Mythimna ferrago, assembly GCA_910589285.2. Classification (NCBI taxonomy): domain Eukaryota; kingdom Metazoa; phylum Arthropoda; class Insecta; order Lepidoptera; family Noctuidae; genus Mythimna; species Mythimna ferrago. The sequence continues at coordinate 21,951,760 of OU342689.1, forward strand.
TAATTTTTATATTATCTACTTTAACTGAATATTGCAGGCAAATGGTTGGTTGTAGGTCTGGCTGGTAATTTTTGAGAGCTTCAATCAGCTAGTGCTCATATAAGAAAAATAAATCATTTATTTGCTTGGTGGTGATCTAACTGACTTGCGAAGCTTGGTGAGCTCCCACATGTTTTCAATAGTATTCATGTCTGGCGAATTACTTGGCTAGCATTAATGTTTTTAGCTAGGTATACAGTAACACCCCTTGTTTTGTAGCACAATGCAGATTCGTCCATAAATATCGACTCTGTCAATATGGAACCATTCTTTTGCAGTTCAGTTTCTAGTTCACGTTTGTACTGGTCTTGCCTCACGGTCCCTTCCACGGTATGTAGGCGCCCTATTATCTTGGCTGAGATTTAAGACCACATCATAATACTAGTTGGGTGTTTAGCTCTCTCCAATCAGCAGTTTTCGTGGAACTATTCTCCAGGGAGTCGTCGGAAAGGCGCATTTTGTGAAGGAGTAAAGGAGTTTTTGTCAAACAAAATCTGAAACGTCGATTCATCGGAGAAGCATGTGTGAAAAACTATATTACTCCATCACATAGGTAATGACATTAGTTTATTAACAATGTACTGTACTATTTAAAGTATTATTTTTGTACCCGACTTCAGTCTGCAACAGTCACATTTTGGTATTGCTTGGCCCTGTGCAATAGTCTCTTCTTCATGACCTCGGTGAGGCATGGTTTTTTGGTAAGCCGACGACCTATCAACTGCTCTTTTGCCACGACACGACTACCATGCAAGCTGAACTAGCGACACTGGACAGGTAATAATGCGGTTTTCGCTACGGGGACCGCCGCACACGCGCGACGTCACGTGATGGGTACCGTCGCGGGCACCCACTACGCAGCGTTGGCCCCACAGAGTAGGTACTTTTTATATATAAGTGTTGACCCTTAACTAACAGAGCCACATAGAACAGCTTAGTGGGCCACATGCGGTCCGCAAGCTATCGGCGTAGCTCATAGATAAGAAGTCAACAAAAGCCGCTCATGTTACACTTCGATAACTAAAACAAACGATCAGTTGTAGTTCCGTTTAATAAGAAATAATAAAAGATTATAATTGTGTTTGTACATTGTAGGTACAACCTATAAATGTACAACATTGATAAAATATAAAATGGTGGCAGATTATTATTAAAAATTATTATTGTTAAATCTGCCGGTCAGTTTTGTTCCACAAATAGTAATATAAGAAATATCAGCCATGGAAAAGCTTCTTGAGTTCCGGTGTACCATCGATCAGGGTTTGCAGGTCCCTGAGAGAGGCTCCCTCGAACATCAACCAGATACGTTTAGCAGTCACCAAATTGCTCTTCATAACATGCGCCATAGTTGTTCCTTCAGAATTCTTTATTTTTCCCATCTTGACGACCAGTTCGACGGGCAATTTCTTCAGTTGGAACTTCCGCAGTCCACACAAAAGCGGCCAAAATGAGAACTGATCGATCATGTGTTCAGTACCACTAACGGCGGACAGATACAGCCTGCATTTATCATTATTGTTCTGGTCCCACACCAGACCAAGGACTTTGGCCTCGCTGGACTGTATGTTCGGGAATTTCTTGCGGTTTTCGTAAGCATACCCAGCGGCTAGGGCAACCAGACGGTTGTAAGTGAACTCAAAATCTTCTACTGTTATATTTTTTGCGGTTTTCTTGATCAGAAGTGGAGTACTGCAACAATAACACAATTTTTTTTAATAATAAAATGTTATTTTTGGAAAGCCTATAAGCATCGTGGTTCTTTGCGGTTTTTGTGATACAGTACAGTCAACTATAACTTAAATATTAATTAGTAATGCAATTACGTCGTGTTCTTTGTGTGTTTTATAAAATCAAGTTATAATGACATTTTTACGTAGGCCCGTTGTAGTGGTCATTAAAGAGCCGTAGGAGACAAGGGTCATGGTTGTTTGTATAATTGTGTAGGAAATTAGTTTAATTAAACTAAAAAGTGTTGCGATTACTAATAGGACTATGAGGTCTTTCTAGATTTGGCCACCGCAGGCGCGGTCTTGCGGACGGCGAGCAATGGGTAGCTCGCTGTCCGACCGTCCGATAACTGTCCGGACCGAGCACAAGTCCTCGACGGCGCGCACTGTTCCCGCATGCCTCAAGGAGTTGTCAGCAACAGCAAGGGCTCAGCTGGGTCGACGCCTGCTGGGGCCAGGGTTGGCTCCAAAAGGTAGTTCAGCCCCGGTATGAAAGGCAAGAAGGAACGGGGTGGGTTTTTTAGTCAGTAAGAGTCTGACACTGTCTCCCGCTACTCATAAAGGCGGGGATGTCATTAGGATGATTTTACCCACCAAAAAAAAAAGGTCTTGCTAGGTTTTTGGATTCCAAAATAATTAGTAACTCACTTGCGCTCAATATTCATTCCCTCAACGATGACAGTCTTGCCCGGCTCCACGGTACTAAGCTTCTTCCGCAGTTCGTATCCTTGCGCCAGTAGTTTCTCTACGTTGGCGTCAATCCTCAGGAACTCCGCGTCCTTGTACACGTTGAAGAATTGTGACCCGTTGAATGAGGTCGTGCGGGTCGCTTCTGGTTTCGACGAGAATTCGAAGTTTTCCATGATAGCTTGGAACAGAAATAAAAACCGGATTATTGGTGAAGGAAAGGCGACTAAGAAAATGTATTTAGAAGGCAGACGTGAGTGGAAACGCTGGGAGAAGCGCCCTGGTGTAGCGACATCCATGTATGCTGCCACATGGGAGCTCTCAGACGACAAGAGACTGGATTCCATGACACAGGGAAACCTAGTGTCCTCCGGGGAATTAATAAACTAGCATTTATGTCTTGTGTATCGCATTATTGTATATTTATTGAACATCGTCAAAATGAATCAAATAAAGCATTTATTATTTTACATCGTGGTATCACTGTTCCCCGCGCGATTCAAACATATATGTACAATAGCCCGAAATCAACTCTGCGGGCAGTTTCCCAGATCAGACGCAATACATGTTTGGACGGACGATCCTCCCTTTTCAACGGAGATTTGCGAGAGTTTACTACTCTGTTCCGCATACCTCTCCTGATCTTAAATCTTGTCGATAAGGTTCTTTAGTAAGACCAGCCAACCAACCCCCCCCCTAACCAAGCTGCGACCGTTTCGTTTCTATTCTCTTGCGTCGAACGCCTGGACTCGGCCACGGCTGCGATTCCTTTGTTCTGACCTCGTGACTGAGCGTTGGGATGACGTCAGAACAAAGGAATCGGAGTAGTATAGGTACATATGACGTTCGGCACTGCGATTGGCCCGCTCCAAGTTAGTTAAAAAATCAGAGAGTCAAACGTTTCCATTCGCGCCGCTTCGCTGAGAGATCGCGTTCGCTTTGAATCGTCTACTACGCGTTCCAAATTTTTTCTACACATTTTTCAAATTTTTCAATTTTGGTGGCGAAACTTTTTCTTCGGTTTTCGTGAAAATTAAAGACCCCAGTAAAGGATCTAATCTTTATCTCTCAAATTAAACGAAGATTGTAACGATAAAAACGGATTTATTTTAAACAAGTGTTCGGTTCAACCGTCAAATCAAGAATGATTACATTTCACCTCGCCTTAAGCGTCATAACTGTCATACAAAAGTGCTGCCATATTTAACTCTTGATTCGATACAATTTAAATAATCGATTTAATATTCGACTAGATTTATAACAACTACTATTTTAATTTGCTATTACTTTTAATATAAACATTGTATTCGTGGTTACATCCTAAGTTAGACTATTATCAAAATACCCACACCTTGGCTAATTAACCTTACAACTCGGCCATCCTGTGTAAGTGAGTCCTCTCACTTGTTTAACATAATAAAGTTATAAAACAAAACAGGTAATAACTTGATTATCTATACATACATACTTCTATATATAATTTAAATTTTCAATAATAATTCATATTGCAAGGTAATTTCTTTACTTTACAGTTCAAATAATACTTAAAAATCTCATCACAATCAAATTTTTCAGCGTTTTTACTTTTATGTTACATCTAAGTTTATCTCATTTCAGCTCATTTTTATCTAGATCAAAATCTTTATCAAAATTAAAAATCATAAATCAGGATCAACATTCTCATTCTTTGTTTCTTGCACAATCTGTCACGATCTTTGGTCATCTGTGCGGCACCGTTATCTTGGTACCATTCAAGATCTGCACTGACCTCTATGACAAATTATGCTCACATCATATAATCTTACTCACTATCTTGCAATCATAATACGTGCGACATCGATTTCTCAATGCCATTCAATATCTGCACTGATTGCTCATGTAAATATAATATAACCTTAATAATGACACGCAATTCCCACTCATTTTCATCAGGGAAGTTGATTAACCCAACATTTCATCATTATCGCCCAAATCGAATAACCTTATTGTTCCTACCTACTTTGTAGAGTAATAGATCACTCTCTGCCTACCTCTATTTCTGTACACTCACTCTGATCACTGTCAGTGCTCTCACTGGCATAACCTTTAAAATTCAACCAAGGATGGATTTTGTCCAGCGCAACAACATTTTCATACCTCTTGTTACCCTTTCTTGTTAATGGAGTGTCTTCGACAAGAAATCTGTCATTAGGTAATATTTTGAGGATTCGGTAGGGCCCTTGGAATTTGGGGATTAGCTTATGTGATTTTCCTACATGATCTTTGTCTATAACTGTCCTCTCTACCCTGACTAAATCACCTACATTATATGTTGTCCGACTCTTCCTATGCTTATCGAACTGCTTTTTAGCATAATCCTGTTGTTTTTCTATCCTTTCCCTAGCATTTGACCTCAATTTTACTAACGCATCACCATCGATTCGTTCAGTTGTTTCGGCAATTATGTCACTCAATACATTTTCCGACGCGTTCGTCAATCTACAACCGAATAACAGCTCAGAGGGACTTTTCCCTGTTGTCTTATTAACAGTGGTATTAATACCTAATTGTACGTCGCCTATGTATTCGTCCCATAAGTTATCATTTCCGTCATGACATTTTGTGCTTAGGGCCTCCGTTATAGTTCGATTGAACCTTTCGACTTGTCCATTCGCTCTTGGAGTGGCTACTGCATTTAAAATGTGCTTTATTTTTAATTGGTCCATAAAACTCTTAAATTTTGTACTTGTGAAACAAGAGCCACGATCTGTTACAAGGCGAGAAGGAACGCCGAAATAACTAAAATGTTCTTTAAATGACTTGATTGCCGTAGTCGTCTTAGTATCTTTAACAGCTCGTATATTTATAAATTTTGTAAATGCGTCTATAATAACAAGCAAATACATGTTACCTCTCCTTGAGCGAATGAATGGGCCCAGATGATCGGCATGAAGTGTATGGAATGGTTTCTCCAGCTTAGGTATTGGATGGAGCATTCCTTCTTTGGGACCACCAGGTGCCTTGTGGTGCGCACACTCCAAACAGGCTGAGACATATTTCTTAGTGAACCTACGCATTTTTGGGAACCAAAATATGCTTTTGATACGGCTCAACGTTTTTTCGAAGCCAAAATGTCCCACCTCATCATGGTTCATGCGCAGTACTTGCCACCTACATCCTCTCGGAACTACCCATCGTAATCCTTCGTCTAAAATCTTATACACATAACTACCCTTTAACATATAATTCTTACGCACGTCAGCTACGAACTTAGTCTCTTCATCTTCTAAGATGTCTTTTATCCGTTTTATTTCACTATCATCACCCTGAACAGTAGCGATCCAATCACGAACATCTACGCGTAGAACATCAAAAACATGTTCCGTATCCTCATCGATTGGGTCACTCACAGGGGCACGACTGAGAGCATCTACGTGAGCCATACGCGAACCCGGTCTGTACTCAATTTCGCAGTCATACTCTTGAAACTGGATCCACCAGCGAGAAATTCGTGGTACAAGATCCCTCTTAGTCAAAGTAGTACGAAGTGCATTACAATCAGTGACTATTTTAAATCTTAGTCCTAACAAATAGACCCTGAAACGATTTAATGATGCGACTACTGCTAAAGTTTCCAGCTCGAAAGAGTGAAATTTTTGTTCGTCTACCGTGGTTTTACGACTGTAATAAGCCACTGGCCTGAGTAAGCCGTCAGTACTTCGCTGCAGAAGAATTCCCGCAATACCTAGCTTCGACGCATCTGTATGAATTTCGGTCTCTAATTGGGGGTCATATAAAGCTAATATAGGTCGTTCAACTAATTTTGCCTTCAAAACTCTAAACGACTCCGCCTCCTCTGCCGTCCATTTCCATTCAAATTTAGACCTTAACAGGTCTGTCAGCGGACGGGCAATAAGGGCGAAGTCCTTCACGAACCTCCGAAAAAAGCTAGCTAGGCCTATGAATCGTCTGATATCATGAACGTTCCGCGGAATTGGGAAGTTTTCTATAGCTAGTGTCTTGCGCTTCCCTGGACGTATCCCCTCACCACTAACATGAAATCCTAGGAACTCTAGCTCGGTACAGAAAAAGCTACATTTTTTTATCTTAAGTGTAAGACCTGCGTCTTTTACAAGTTGAAGTACCTCCTCTAGCCGTCTCATTCCCTGCTCAAAGGAACTCGAAGGAATCAATACGTCATCCATATAAACGATCGTATAACCGACTTTAGAAAGTATTTTGCTCATTGCTCGCTGAAACACCGAAGGAGCATTTGCTAAACCAAAAGGCATGCGTTTAAACTGATATTGCCCATCGGGAGTAACAAACGCAGTCTTGTCTTGAGATCTTGCCTCTACTGGAATTTGGTAATAGCCAGATGCAAGGTCTAAACTTACAAATAAAGAATTACCAGCTAACCTGTCAAGTTGATCATCAATTAAAGGTAACGGATAGTGTTCCTTTTTTGTTTTATTGTTTAATGCACGATAATCAACGCATAATCTGCTTTCGCCGGTCTTTTTCTTCACCAGTAAGACTGGGCTAGCGTAAGGCGAGTTCGACTCACATACTATGCCTGCATCGATCATTTCTTTTACCATAGATTGAACCTGCCTACGCTCCGGAAAGGAGAGCCTATACGGGCGATAAACTACCGGTTGCGAATCACTTAAATGAATTTCCATTTGAATTACATTAGTTAATCCTAGGTCTTTTAGATTATCTGAGAAACATGTTTCGAAACTTTTGAGCAACTCTTTTAATTGGTTAACTTCATATTCGCTTAACTGTTTGCCATAATTGAAGACAGACTTAGTCTCAATATTTTCAAAATCTAATAAATTAATACTCAAGTTATTCCTGGTACAAACGGCTCGTGTTATGAGGGTATCCTTATTTAAACTAACCGTGCTATCACTAAAGTTTTGCACTAGTAACCTAACCTCTCCGTTTTCTATTTCATATTCACCTGGCATCAAATAATATTCATTTTTTGACATGCCGCGTAAGGAGCCACTGACGTGGACTATACCCGAATATTTGTTTGTAGAAATACAGGGTAATGCATACATTTCTTTAGGAGGTATTACAATATCGGTTTCCAAACTTAACTCTAATTTAACTGATTGATCGCGAGTAAATATTAATGAATGAGTAGTTTTCGTTATGACTATACCTGGTTTCTCTGTAAAACTGTGCCCAATTAAAACTGAATATTTAATAACGCTATCGTCCACGACGTACGCGTTGACCTCCTCCACAATACCTTGAATTTCAATAATGACGTTTGCTACGCCTACTGGTATTACTATACTCTCACCTATACCTCTCATAGTCGGTAAATTACTGTCAGTCCACGTTATTCCCCTCTTAACAGCCTCACTATAACGAATTAGCGTACATTGGCTACCCAAGTCTACGTAGCCTTGAATAATGTCACCGTTAAGTTTTAGATTCATTAAATATTTAGTGTCATTAACACTATTTGTTTCAATACGCATCACGTCCTTTTCTTTAGGTTTATCAACTTTATTAGCTGAGTCAGAGGGTAACCTGGGACAGTTAATTGACAAATGACCTAATTTGGCACAAACATTACACTTCAATATCTTTTTTGTGCATCTAGAACTGAAGTGCCCAGGTTCATTGCAGTTAAAGCATACAATTGACGCAATATTGTTTGACTTCGTCTTAGTTTCGCTACCATTACCCATCTGCTTAGAACTATTACTAGATGATAAAGAGGTAGTGTTGCTACGTTTATCAAAATTCGCCCTTGACCTATCTGGTTCGCGAAATTGTTGCTTGATAGATTGAAAATACGTGAGAACCTGTTCCGGCTCCTGACATTTTGCTGCTTTCGCGCCTAATCTCAATGACCGATCCTCAATCCCATACAGTAGGCAATCCACCGCACGTTTACCATGTATTTCGCATCGGTTTAGTAGATTAATTTTTTCATAATAATAATGTTCTAATGAATCGTTAAATTTCACACGTTTTGATAACATTTCGGTTAATAATTCAGCATAATCATCACTGCTCGGAAACGATTGCTCCAGTTTGTCCTTCCACTCAGACCATGAATACGACATAGATGGAAGGGCCTGGTACCACGTTTTGGCAATGCCTGACAGTTTAGGCAGCGCGTAATGTATTATTTGATCATCGCCCCATCCATAGAGCCTAGCACATTCTTCAACTTTATTGATCCACATAACTATAGTTTGGCTCTTTACCATAGGGTCAAAGTCTGGGATTACATTGCCTAACATAGGAAATTTATTACCCTCAGACCGATTTTTGGTTAAAGCTTCCACTAAGGTTGCGAAAAACGCTTGCGTGTCATTATTAACAACATTGGCGCTACTCACGTGACCAGGAAGTGGGGGTGTATGTCGCTCGGTGCTGGATTCTGGGCGCCTGCTGCGGCCTCGCCTACTGCGTCTTCCCTCCACGCCCCGGCTGGACCGACGCTGCTCGTAGCTGCTGCTCCGACTGCGACATCCATCACGGCTGCGACTCCGGTTCAGCTGGTGGCGGCGCCTCATAGTCTGCTCACGCGAACTGCGGTCTCCACTACGACAAGACTCCGACGACGAATCGCGATTGCTCGATCGCTGCCTTCGTTGCTTCTGTTTATGCGTAGCGCTTGTTCTTGTTTCTCTGCTCCGGTCACGGCGACGACGTTTACGTTCATTGCTCTTGCGATTAGTTCTAGTTTTATCCATTGTTACTCAGATAAAAATCAGTGACTTCCGTACGCAACACAAAACACGTGGACACTTTATTTGGAGATATTTCTTCAAAATTGTAGGCGTAATTGACTTATCCCACTTCTGAGATAAAGGATCTAATCTTTATCTCTCAAATTAAACGAAGATTGTAACGATAAAAACGGATTTATTTTAAACAAGTGTTCGGTTCAACCGTCAAATCAAGAATGATTACATTTCACCTCGCCTTAAGCGTCATAACTGTCATACAAAAGTGCTGCCATATTTAACTCTTGATTCGATACAATTTAAATAATCGATTTAATATTCGACTAGATTTATAACAACTACTATTTTAATTTGCTATTACTTTTAATATAAACATTGTATTCGTGGTTACATCCTAAGTTAGACTATTATCAAAATACCCACACCTTGGCTAATTAACCTTACACCAGGTCTTTAATTCTCGCGAAAACCGAAGAGAAGAAACTTTTTCCTCAGTTTTCGTGAAAATTAGGGACCCAGGTCCCGATTTCCCACCAAAATTGAAAAAAATGATATTCACCCAGGTACTGGATTGACGGTATTCGTTTGTGCATCGACGTCGAAGACACCTTGTATACCCTATGTAATTGTCTCGAGTAGACTTCTTTTATTTTAATCATCAATCTAACAAAATATTCTAATCAGCCAATTTGTAATGCATTTGGTTTTATCAATATTCAGTGGGAAGTACTTAGAAGTACTAGATATTTCGAGTAGGTACCTACTCGAAATATCTATTCATCACATAATTATATTTATCACAAAGTATATGTATCTTCACGCATTATTTACAGACAATAACGTAGGTATCTGTAACTAAGCTGGTTTATTGGGATGTCCCAGTAGAGAAAAGTTTAGTCAGTTCCCTCCACAAATCATGCACCAAAAGTGACCAAAACCAACACTGGTTTATTATTCACATTTTTAAAGCACCAATTTTTTTTGTCATTTAAAGGATTTTTCTTACAAGTTTGTACAGTTTATGAGCGATTTAGTAAGTACCATTTGTTACTATTTAGAGTCCAGGAAAATCTCAGTTCTTCTGAAATAGGTTGTTGAAATCGCGGAAAAAGCTAATGTTTTATAAATACACTAAATAAAGAAGAAAAAAAACATTTGTAAATAAATTGGTTAGGTTCCCTCTATTTTTTCTGCATCTTTTTACCACAGATGGATGCAAATACAAATACATTAATAATATTATTAACTAATATCTATGAACCAATTGGTTTGTATGACATTAAATATAGTAAATAAACAAAGAGTTGTTGATAAAAATTAGGTACTGTTATGATAATGATATCATATACCTACCAGAATATTATGCACTTGTATATTTAAACCAAAACCCATAAACAAACTAATTCAGACCATTGTCAACTAAGTCCTTATTACTAATAAATAATAAGTTACATAGAGAAAACTTACATTTTGGTAATCCTAGAGACAGAAACAGGACTGTATTGGAACTACTTTCGTGGTGTACTAAATTTAAAAAAAATTACCTATTTGCTTGCTTTGTTTCTACTGAACAAATCAACGAATAATGATGGACTGTCGACCAAAGTGATTACGCCAAGCGAGTCAAAGTGCATCCCATAAATCGACTATGTTCGAATGCAGTTCAGAATCTATATTATAAACAACATGAAAAAATAGTTTTAGTTCTGCTGTAGGTACCACAAAAAAAAACTGAATAATAATTTTAAAACGTTTTTACAACCGATTTCTAAAAAAAAAAACTAAAAATAATTTCAGCAGAAGTTATTGTTTCTGTTTTTGTTTCTTTGTTTTTGGACAATAACAGTGATCACCCTGATCACTGTTATTGTCACAAATCATCCTCTTTTTAGAAAGTCGTTAAAAATAAAAATAGTTTTATTTATTCTTTTTATACCAGGAATATAAAATGTTGTTTTCCCACATAAATAATTTCATTGATTACGAATAAATAATATTTATTCTTCTTCTTTAATAAATATTATACATTTTTAGAGTGATTTGGAATTAGTTTATTCTTGTATAGTTTAGTAAGTTGAATGTTAAATCGCCTAAATAACACATCCCTATTTGTCTATGGTTGGTGTTTCCCGCAAGGAAGAAACAAGACTTGGCTTTGTGGTAACCTTGTTGGGTGTCAATGTACCATACATATATATAAAGAAAGTATGTATAGCAATTTCTGAACGGCTGATGAGTAATTGAGGTCGATTCTAGTGTAAATTTAGTTTCGTATTTCCTAAACACAAAACAGGAAAGGGAAACGTATCATAATACCGATATAAATGTTAACGCTAAAAATATGCCGTTGTTTGTAAACAAAATTATTTCATGATGACTTCGTGTGCAATATTTTAAGCTGTATTTTTCTATGTACTTACTTTCTTAAGCACACATCTTTAACATTTGATTAGTAACTAACTAATGAATTAATGATGAAACTCAATAATTAATTATTTAGAGAACTTATTACATAGGTCCTTCTGAATGCTGCACTTTTAAATAGCGCCATCTTTTAAAAGTCGCACAAACTCTTTGGTGCTATTGGATTGAAGTACGGCAGGGTATAAAACCAGTTCTTCATTTGGAGAATGAAGCAAACGTTTATAGATCCACGAGGTGTCGCGTGTGTCTTCTGTGGGTAAATATAGATAGAATAGGCGGTTATCACATTGCCACGCACCCCGCAGCGTAGTGCGTGAAAACTCTCCTACGCACGTACTTGCGGGAGTGCAGATCTGCATCATCGTGCGGGTTTTTTACGCACTCATGCGCGTAGGTGCGTCTTGTAAATTCACGCAGGCAAACACTCATTTCATACAAAATCACGCACGGTACTACGAGACTCAGTATGGCATACTATGCGTGTCGCCCCGCACCCACGCGCGTGAGTACGTGTTTCTCCGCATGTAGATGTGTGATCTGCATGAACGCGCGTGAATGCAGTTTCAGTGTGTGTGTTGGACTGTGCGTGTTTTCTTTATAAACGGAGATACTTAAAAGTAACGTTACGACACGCATTCACGCACTACGCTGCGGGGTGCGTGGGAGTGTGATAACCGCCATAGTTATTTCGAAAGGACAGGCTAGCACTTTTTTATTGCGCAATGGCACTGGCAGAACTAAAATTGTCTAAACAAATATTCGGGCAGCATATTATAAACTCGCGTTCGAAACACTATACTGCGCTCCAAGACACAGATCGGTGGCTCAGAAGGCTGTTCTGTATAATTATGACTGGGTTGGACATGTCTGCCGTATGCCAATCGAGAGGTGGGCCTGTTAACACAGACAGACCTTATGAATTGGCAAGAAGTGGCTCCTCCAGCCGGAACAGTGGGAGGAATGGAGGAAGACTTTTACCAAACAGTGGAACAGTTATGTGGACCCGTTAGGAATTGATATAGTAACATTTAAAACATTATATTTTTTTTTACATGGACCCGATGGGAAAAGAAGAACAATAGAATCGTGGACAGCTTTTAATGTCATACATATTTTCATTAAAAACTTGTTATTTTTAAATGGGGAATCATCAAATAATCTCTTCTGCTCTGGGTGGAGCTACATACATCGAGGCAAAGGCTCAACTGGCTGCCAAAAAATTGGGGATCTTAGCAAAGTTGAGACGGTACTTTACGCCGGAACAGCTGCTCATCTTTATCAAACCCAAGTTTGATCGTGTATGGAGTAGGTACTGTTCTCATCTTTGGGATGGATCTGCCAAATACCAGCTTGATGCGCTGTAGTCGATTGAGAGGCGAGCCAAAAGATTCATCGGCAATGATGCACTTGTAGAGTCGAAACTACAAAGCCTTGAGAATCGCCGCCGAGTTGCTAGTCTGTCGGTTTTCTATCGTTTACATTTCGGGGAGTGTGCACTGGAATTGCACAATCTAATTCCGCCAAGTCCGTTCCATCATCAGACCACACGACGTACAGCGTTGCGCCATCGGTACATGGTAGACATCCCACCCATACGCACAAAGCGTTTTAGATACCCATTTATTATGCGTACAGCCAAGGAGTGGAATTCCCTGCCGGAGTCTGTATTTCCTGATAGCTACAACTTATGGTTCTTTAAGTCAAGAGTGAATAGGTTACTTCTAGGCAAGCGTGCTCCATCGTCGACCACATCATCGCTTACCATCAGGTGAGATGGTGGTTAAACGCAAGCCTATCAATAATAATAAAAAAAAACTGGCCAAGTGCGAGTCGGACTCGCCCATGGAGGGTTCCGTAGCAGCAAGTAACATAATATAAAAGTTCTTGTAGTTCGTTGTAACTTTGATCGATGTTTTAATAATAGTGTATTTTTTTAGATTTATGACGTATTAAAAAAAAACTACTTACTAGATCTCGTTCAAACCAATTTTCGTTGGTAGTTTACATGGTAATGTACATCATATATTTTTTTTAGTTTTATCATTCTCTTATTTTAGAAGTTATAGGGGGGGGGGACACACATTTTACCACTTTGGAAGCGTCTCTCGCGTAAACTATTCAATTTAGAAAAAAATGATATTAGAAACCTCAATATCATTTTTGAAGACCTATCCATAGATACCCCACACGTATGGGTTTGATGAAAAAAAAATTTTTGAGTTTTAGTTCTAAGTATGGGGACCCCCAAAATTTATTGCTTTTTTTTTATTTTTGTGTGAAAATCTTAAAGCGGTTCACAGAATACATCTACTCACTAAGTTTCATCATTATAGCTCTTATAGTTTCGGAAAAAAGTACAGACATGACGAATCTATAAGGGTTCCGTTTTTTGCCATTTGGCTACGGAACCCTAAAAAGACGTGTGGCACTCGGGGACTGCCGCGGTAAAGCTATTAACTTATGCAATTGTAATTATTTATTTATTTTATTTTTGCAGTATTTTTTTCCTTTGTTTTTTTTTTCTTTGATATTAATTGAAGTTACACTTTCACACATTGAATTGAATTTTGATTGATTGTTCACTCATTTGTTTTCTTATCGGTCACCACGCTCAAAAAACAAATGAGTGGGGGGTGTTAGGTTATTTTCGTTACGGAATTTCTGGATTCGGTCTCCACGCTCAAGGCCCGCGATAGAAGCTATGCAATAGCTTAAAAAAAATTTAGTCAGGGCTTTTTTTTTCTTGGTGGGAAATCATCTAATGACATCCCCCGTTCTCGGGTGGAGCGGGAGATAGTGTCAAACTTTTACTGACTAAAAACCCACTCCTGTTCCTTCGTTGCCTTTCGTACCGGGGCCAAACCTTCCTTCCAGAAATTAATCCTTGACTCCAGTAGGCTTCGACCCTGCTGGGCCCGTACTGTTTGCTGACAACTCCTTGAGGTGCGCGTGAAACAGTACGCGCCGTCGACGTCTTGGGCTGGATCGGGACGATTACCGGACGGTCGGACGGTGATACCCATACTCATTGCTCGCCGTCCGCAAGCTCGCACCTACGTTGGCTGGAAATCGGGATCGGAATCCCGGATGCGGCTGGGGCGTGAGCCCGTTGCCTCACGCGTGCAGCCTCCTCCTTTGCTAGCATTACTGCTTCGCAGAAGGAGGCGACCGCTTGCCTCTTCTCCTCGCTTCGAACCATGGCCTGTACTAAGGCCCGGCGCGAGAGATCGCTGCCGCCGATTGCTCCCACGAGGACGCGGCGGTATTCTGTCCAAGCGGGGCACACCTCTACCGTGTGCTCCACCGTGCCCTCTAGGCGGTTCACACATTGGTGACACCTGGACGTCAGTTCCGCATGAATCCAGTGCAGGAACTTCCCGAACTGACCGTGTTCGGTGAGAACCTGCCTGTGTCATGTGGAAGGTGAGGACGCCGTGAGGTCTTTCCAGCCACGCCTGCGATCAGGCTGACGTATTGATTAAGTATATTATATGCATTCACCAAATTGTTTTATTGTGCGTAAAGATGGTAGGTACTTGCGCCTATATTTACCAAAATTGGACCAGTATGCTCATTTCAAATATCCACTGTTTATTTGATAGGATAGAATAAACTTTATTATGTACCAAGATAGACAAAGAGATAGAAACAATCGCTCAGCGAACCGTTTTCTATATCCATTAGCTTCGTACAATCACTGAAGGTCATCTTTTAGCATAAAGACGTCCACTGATGGAAATAGGCCTCCCCCAAGTGTCACCACAATGAACGGTCCTGTGCGTCTCGCATCCATCGGATTCCCGCAACCCTTACCAGTGAAAGTAACTCAGCTCATTTGTTATCGGTCTTTCACCTAATGGCACCTTTTCTTCAAAACTTTTTTTTTACAAAACCAACTCTAAGGATAAAACTACATTCCATGATTAATCGAACAATCTCACAACACACCTTTCCACCCTTAACTTAGCAAGACAGAGAACCTTCAGAACATGGGTGGATAAAAATAAAAGGCTCATAAAAATGTATGAGAGGCACGAAATGCGCAGCTAACAAGAAGAGGTTTATTGCCACTGGCCACTGGCCTCCGGGCTACTGGAAACTGGCCCCCCTCCCGCAACTCACCTCTTGCCACCTCTAGTTATTCCGCGTCACCGGTAATTGTGACAAATGAACGTGTTTCGTTATACTTACAAAATAGTTATAGCGGAGATCTGAGGGTGTGTTGCAAATATTATGATGCTATATTTGGTGGAGAAATGGGAAATGGATTTTTCAGATGTTTATAGTGGTATTTTTTTTTTGTTATTGAGACGGTTGAACGCTAATAGGTTTTCTTTTATGAGTAGCCTTTTTCAGGTCAGCCTATGAAGTTTTTTTTTTATTATGTATACGCTAGCGTTTGACCACTATCTCGCCTGATGGTAAGCGATGATGTAGCCGACGATGGAGCACGCTTGCCTAGAAGTAACCTATTCACTCTTGACCTAAATACCCCTAGGTTGTAGCTATCAGGAAACACAGACTCCGGCAGGTAATTCCACTCCTTAGCTGTACGCATAATGAATGTGTTTCCAAAACGCTTTGCACGTATGGGTGGGATATCCACCATGTACCTGTAGTTATTGTCTGCGTATCCGTACTACTCTGTAAATTAAAACCTCCAGCCAGGACTTTCAAGAAACTTGAAACTAAGCGACTACAAGCTAAGGGCACCCCTGTGTGGTACGGGCCTGGGTGTAAGCGTCGCTGGGGGAGGACAGCAAAGGACAGGCTGAATTGAACAATGCTATAGGTAAGAAAAGTTAGCAAAATATATTGGTACTTGGCTGTACCTATCTGTTTAGCCTAGAAGCCTACCCCAACATAGCGGGTAAAAACTATGAAATCTAAAAAAAAAATCTAGTGGACAGAAACTACAGCAGACCTTCAGTGATTCCGCTTTTGTCTAGTTCGGCAACCTTTGTGATCCGACATGCCTACAATACAGCAGCTAAGTACTATTTATTTATTTATTAAAACTTCATGGAACATAATTTTTTTCTGACAAAAAGCCAGTTTCCAGACAAGACAACGTCTGTGGTTACCGCTGGTCTTTATATATAATTCTTTTGTATCACCGCTGTACCACTTTGATCACTTAAAAAATTTTTACTTGAATCCTGCGGCGCGACGCCAAACCAAACCTTTTGAAGTTTTCGTTTCGAGTGCAAGCAAAAATGAACTTAGCGGTGGTCAGGCGGAAGTGTCTTTGATGGTACGTGTGTTTATATTTATGATTTGGATGAAATTACATGTGTGAATTAATACGAGTTTTGAAAAAGAGGTACTTTATTTTTTAATTTTATCTTTACAAATCGATAGTGTTTCATGTACCGGATCGACCCTCCACGGAATTAAAACGATTAAAATTTTGCGGTGTATAAAGTAAAAGTATCCTTTATACTTGAGATGACTTCACTATTTGTGTAGAAAGTAGTTCCGTAACTTCCACTACTTATATTGATTAGTAGCCGTCCTGAGTCCTGATATCGAGAGGTTTCGCAGAATGTACAAAAACAGAAGTATGATAAGGACAAAGCAATAGAACATTGTAAAAATAGTGCAGATTCTTAGCGTGGGAAGAACATAGATATTGAAACTTTGAAAGTGTAATATAAGATAAGAAGGCGGCGTGGGAGAGTTAAGCTGAAAGCAAACTATATATAGTCAGAGCACGCAAACTCCTTCTGACTCTTTGAACTCAAATCTGTAGCTCGCAATATGGTACTTTTTTCTCAAGTTAATATAATTCGGTATCATGATACGAACACCAAAGACACTTTTATAGATAAAGAATAGCAACGGAGAATGAATTACGCCTTGTAGAACACCAGAATCTAGTCAATAGATTGACATTATAGGATGTTTAATTTATTTCCTGAAAGTGCAATAGCTTTTATATTGTGGCTTAGAGTGACTCATTAAAGATACTTCATAAAACAAGAACAATAATTATAATAATAAAGCCTGTCGCTTTCATGGCTATCAGAATGACGAGTGAATACTTACTGTAATGAATGTAACCCTTATCCTACGTGACCTCATCTGACCGACTTCAGTTCTTGAGAGCTGGTTTTACCAAATTCTACTAAAACAAAATAGATAAGAAATAGACAAGAAAGTTTTATTTATATATATATTTTTTAATTGCACTTCGCAGCTTGTCTGTTTCCAAATTTCGGTTGGAGTCGTCCTAACGCGTTTATTTTCTAAAAATATTGATCGTTCCGTTTAGGAAAATGACAAATAGTATCGATTAAAGCAACTGGATTACACAACTATTTACGACTTAATCCAATACCAACCAATTATAATACAATACACGACAACTCAACCCTAAACTGCGATCGTATACAACATACGTAACAGTCAGGCACGTGGGTCAAAAGGACCCATAGAAAAAACTAGGCACGTGCCCTGTCGCAATAGAAAGACGTCGTTAAACAAAGCGGCCATTGTGCCCGAAACGTTCCCGGGTGGGCAGTTATTGTACAAATACGGCTGATTCGCGGAATTCGCAGCGAGACGCTTAAAATTTGCGGGAAAAAAGACGCGCTCGGGTAGATACGGCCGATTGTGCCTGATAGGGTTGATACTACAAGGCTGTTTGTATTTTGGGGTTAAATTTTTGTGCGAACAATAGTTCGTTACGTATGACGTTTTTTATTCGATATAAGTTTTTGTAGACGTAGATGACGGATATCGCGATATAGCGTAGAGATAAGTTTTTCGGTTAATTATTTTTGTTATTGTTTGACTCGAATAAGTTTACCTTATTCTGTAACAGGCAGAGATAGAGCGTGACACTCCTTTTAATTTTCAGATCAAAGTAATTACCTAGATTATTTGATTTTGCAATGTTTTGACCAGAATTTATAAACTAAACATCCAACAAAGTAACTTAAGCAAAAAAAATCACAAACTGTCAACAGGCAACCCTATTGTGTCTCCATTCTCTGTTATTAATAACGGCAGCATATTACAATTCAATTTGAGCGGTCGGGCCGCGCCCTGCCGCCGGCTCCACCCGTAATCCTTGCGTATAATCTGCCAGCAGATAAACTGAACACAATTATATTAAAAGCCAACATGAAAATTTTGCCAAATCTCTGGCAAAAGGTATTAAATCGACGTCTAATAGCATTGTCAGCTGTTACACACGTATTAACGTGTACATGTGCTGATTTTAAATTTTTACATGAGTTCTGTATTATGCCACCAAACGATTGTTTTTTTTTGTTATTAATAATAGGCTCGCCTTTGACCACCATCTCACCTGATGGTAAGCGATTATGTGGAGGACAATGGAGCACGCTTGCCTAGAAGTAACCAATTTACTTATGACTTAAAGACCCCTTGGTTGTAGTCGTCAGGAAACACAGACTCCGGCAGGGATTCGACTCCTTAGCTGCACGCACAATGCATGTGTTCCCAAAACGTTTTGTAAGTCGATATGGATCGTGTATGACTGTAAGAAATTGTAGTTTGTTGGCTGGATTTTTCGAGTGAAGTTTACTGGATGTTTTAGTTATACGCAAATGAATTCCTAATGAGCATTGTGATCAGTGATTGGTGTAGTTATGTATCCCAAATGTCTGCGTAAATTGACAATATACATATGTGGCGTCATGGATACAGGCGTGATCTCGGAAAAAGTGAGAATTTTATTACAGTATTGGCTACCTCAGTGATGGTAGCGATATCAAAGACAGCAAATGCATTAGAATGTGTATTATCCACATTTTAATGGAAAACAAAGTGACTGTATTCTGTATAAACTACTAAATAAATAATTAATAATTAATTTATTTAATTTTTATTATTTGTTATTTAGTTAGCGAAGCAAAAAAAAAAACAATTTGTACATTGCTTCCACATTTTCTTATGTCAATAAAAGGTAGCTCCGATTTTTTTCATGTTTCATGTATACCTAAGTGTTTTCTGTTATATTAGTAAAGTTTAGATAAAGTTGATTTTAAGATGTAAATGGGTACAAAAAAGAAGAAAAAAAGTTGCCATGTATAATATTTCCGTCCATAAAGTAAACAATCTGATATATTTACAAGTGTTCACGGATGGCAGGCTGCGGGTATCGGCTCTCTCATTTGACGTAATCGGTTTAGTCTAACCAATGCTATTTGTCGGTACAGTGGACGCGCCCTTACGAGCTTAAGTAAGTGCTGCACTGATTGTCATGGCGGCTTTGTGTTTACGTACGACACAGTAAAATTTTCAAAGATATTGGTTATGAGGCTGCTTTTCCACTTAGCTATCGTAAACATCGAGCATGAAGCTTGTTACTTCATCTAACGTGATGTTTGACGAAAAGGCAACGCGAAAAAAGAGTGATAATACCTGAAAATTCTGTTAGCATTCAGTAAATCCTTGATTTATTCGAATATTTTACAAAACTTGTTCCATAAAATACGTGTTTTTTTTTAAACACTTTTAGTTTTTGAAAAACATAGTCATTATTAAAATCTTGATAAAATTTGCTAGGCTTGTATACTTGTACTTTTTTGACTTTTTTAATTTTTGAGTAAATTATGAAGTGTTAAAGTTCATGCAAAATAGCAGATTTTCAGAGGTCTTAACTGGATTAGTTTAAACAAATTTATAAATTGATTTCCATAGAAGCCTAGACAATATCCACAAGATACTGTGTTTCCAAAATATCTAATGAAAAATGTGTAATAACGTCATAATCGTGTAAGAGCGGTTGTATGAAAAACAGTGAAAATGTATGTCGAGATGCATCCCCTTAAGGTGCGAAAGAATGTATATCTTCTTCTTTAGCATGTACTAACTGCTGCCAGTGAGTTTTTTCTTCTTGAAGTCGAAAATTATCCCTAGGGAACCTACTCTCTAGATAAAAAGTATCCTATGTGCCATTCTAGGTAGGACATGGTTCACCCGTATACCAAGTTTCATCGAAATCCATAGACTTTCTTGCACGTTCTTCTCCATAGAGTTCGGGTTTCTCAATCCGTACTGCCTTTAGAGCTTGAAGAAGTAACAATCGTACATTAAAAAACTGATGATGACCATATTTTCCTTAATGCTGAACATCAAAGTACCTACTTTAGAAAATGAAACGAATTCATGAAAGCGTTGTTGTAGTAAACATAATTTCATCATATAGATGCAATTTGTGTGTTGGGAGTGTTGGACACTCCTTAAATTCTGTACAATTTCATGCATTTATTCCTGACTAACTTTTGTCAGCGGCTTCGCCCGAGTAAAAGTAGAAAGTATATACACTATGTCACTCAGTGATTCATTGAAATAATCTTTAAATTCGATCCTGCAGTTTTTCAGTTTATTCTTTACAAATAATAATACGAATATTTTCCCTTTACATTATTAGTATAGATGAAGGTTGCGGGAATCTACTGCGTGCGAAAATCATAGGACCCGTTGATGTGGTGATAAGTTTCGTCGGAAATGATATTAAGGGCCAAGCGCCCGAAAAGTGCCATAAAACAGTAATTTTCTGAGGCCAACTCCTCCGTAACGGCTAGGTCAATTGATTTGAAAAAAATATATGTTTATTATAGATTGATGAACAATAATATCAACATTTGATTTTTTCGTGCAATTAATACTTTTGTAAAAAAAAATTATTTAGCAATTTCGCAACTTTTCGCAACTTTTCCCTACTCCTTCGAAACGGCTTGGACCTTTAGAAACATTTTTACTCATAAAAATTGGTGGTTAAATATTCTTCAAAGTGAACATTGCATAAGTAAATCAATCAATATCTCGCAGAGAAAATGGATTTAAAGCGCTTTCCGGGCGCTGCTGGCCGCAAATAAATGCACAGATTTGCGTACTTCCGCCTAGGCGACGGCGAGAGTTGCGTTCACATAATTTCGGTCAGATGGTTCAAGGGACTATACGCCCTAATGATATCTTCACACTGTTTTGCAATACCACTATAATATATGTCTATGTAAACTGCGTCACCTAAACATCATCTTAACGCGACAGAAATTCATTTGATATTATAAATAAATGTGTTTACATAATTACTTAGTTTAAATAAGAAATAAGGTCGTCCCCTGTTCCCGCTAACTCTGGCAGACATAACTAAAAGTCTGAAGCGCTTCACGACGAGGCTCCAGTTAATTGAATACCGCCCTCTACCACGGGAACTGGGAACGTGAATATATGCTTTTTGTGACTCTACAAAGAAAAATATATTAGTTTTCATCGTGTGTAGAAATTCTCTATTTATATTATAATATATATAAAGTTTTGCTGTAAGAAAACTTAATTGCGGATGTACATTACTTGTTCTATTTTTATTATTTGTTGTCACTAATATAATACAATATGAATAGGTTTCTTCCAGGTAAGCGCGTTCCATCGTCGACCGCATCGTCGCTTTCCATCAGGCGAGATAGTGGTCAAGAGCGAACCTATCAACAGTAAAAAAAAGTTTTTTTTTTGTTTGTAGGACGTAATCTCTGAAAGTACTGGTCCGATTGCTAAAATTTTTTCACTGACCGAAAGCTGCTTTATTTCTGAGTGACATAGGCTATATTGTATGTACGCGGACGAAGTCGCGGGAAAAAGTTAGTGTCCTATAAATGGGAAATCATCTAATGACATCTCCCGCTCTTAGGCGGAGCGAAAGGGTGTGTCAGACTTTTACTGATTAAAACCCACTCCTGTTCCTTCTTTGCCTTCGTTCCAGGGCCCAGGGGTTCTCTTTCGCATCACCCATGGCCTCAGCAAGCCCTTCGCCCCTGCTGGGCCCCTACGGTATTGCTGACATCTCCTTGGGGCGCGCGTGGAATACTACACGCCGTTAACGACTTGGGCTCGGTCCGGACGGCAAGCTATCCATTGCTCGTCGTCTACGAGCCCGTGCCTCCGGTGGCCGGAATGAAAAATATAGATACAATCACACTATTTATAAAGGCGAAAGTGAAGAAGTAACAAATACGTGTGTGTACACACACCATCATAAACACACACACTTCAACGCATTTTGATGAAACTTGGTACATGGGTAGACCATATCCTCGAATAGCACATAGGATACTTTTTATCCAGGGCGTATGTTCCCATGGGACAATTTTCAACAATCACGCAGGCGAATCCTCTGGCAGCAGCAGTCGGCCACATCATCGCTTACCATCAGGTGAGATAGTGCTCAAACGCGAGATTATCCAGTATAAAAAAAGCTAGTACTTACTGTAAATGACAGATATAATATCTGTTGTGGTTGAATCCAAATGATGCAGATGAGATGATAATGTTGTTATTACAGAGCAGAGGCCTCCATTTCTTTCTTTCACTCAACTAGATTCTGCGTCAACAAGGATTTTAAAATAAGTTCTTTTTATAGGTTCGCTATAAGCTACAAGCTCGTATAGCCACTTGCGTATGGGTCGTCGATGCCTCTGGACATTTTCAGGGACTGATAGTTGCCTAGATTTATTGGAGGCTTATAATAGTAACGGCGTTGTTACCGAACTAGCAGTTAGTCGTCCTTATGACATTTCGTTAGAGTTATATTTTTCTTACAAAACCTGAATACCGAAATTAACGTTAACCGTCAAGGACAGCACCATCAGTGGTAAAACTCCTCAAGAAGTCAAAGAAATGACTCATCTACCTTGTAAAGCACTGTAGAAAAGCAACTGCCATACAAAACAATAGTTCCGATTGTGGACCAGTAGTAGCATCCTAAGAGCAGCGGTCCGGAAAGTTAAAACGAGCCCCGCCTCAACCACCCCCCCACACACCACCCCGCGCCACCCGACGCCAACATTTTACACAATTCAATTAAGAGCAGCCTTGTTATCGTTTTTAAATATGTCTGAAACAATCAAGATTACATGTTTCCTCATTATTTACGCACAAGTGCTTATTTCGAATTTGATGGAGTTACAGAATAATTATATTAATGTTTTCAGGAAGGTTTATTTTTATTATTGACTAGCTTTTGCCCACGGCTTCGCCCGCGTACATAAAATGGCCTATGTCATTCAGGAATAAAGCAGCTTTCTATCGGTGAAAAAATTTTAGCAATCAGATCAAAACTTCCAGAGATTACCTCCCACAAACAAAAAAACATAAAAACAAACTTTACCTCTTTATTATATTAGTGTAGATAGGCTCGCGCTTGACCACTATCTCATATGATATCCATCGTCCACACATCGACCACATCGTCGTCGACCACATCGCGACGATGTGGTCGACGACGGAGCGCGCTTACTTAGAAGTAATAACCTATTCACTCTTGACTTAAAGATTTGTAGGCTTGTAGTTATCAGGAAATACAGACTACGGCAAGGAATTCCACTCAGTTGTACGCACTATGAATGTGTTTCTAAAACGTTTTGTGCGAATGGGAGGTGGGATTACCATCGAGGTCCACCATTTCTTTCACATTTAGACACTAGCTCACCTTAAGCAATGATCTAATTTTGTTGTTGTCATCAGTACTCAAAAACAATCTTTTAGTAAATAAACTTTGAAAGGTGAATTATTTATTCTGGAAATAAGTGTTAATGTATCTTTTATAATTTATCTTTCAGTATAAATACATTTTTGTTAATTGTTGGTATTTAATAAAGATATTTGAAAAGGAACAAATGAGTAATGATCTGTAGCCCGATTCACGTAATCAAAACCGTAACGATATCGTAGCGATTTAGTCGTTTAGACCATTTCCGTATTCACATCCATCAATCGAGTTTGAACGACACCGATTTTAAAGTCGTTTGGTCGGTTAGTGAATTAAAAAAAAAAAAACTGTATTTCACTGTCCTGGTAGAATACTTATTAATGTAACTGTAAATAAGTCGTCGATAGATCGTTTAGTTTCGAGCCAGTTGAGTTGTCGTTCTATCCAATCCCGATTAAGGAATACGTGAATACTGCTTTTGGATAGGACTTCGATCGAACGACTGTAGAACTTCAACGATATTTGGCTTGTTTGATTTTATGTGAATCAGGCTACTGGTCGTTATGCTTAATTGTCTTGGAGTAACCCTTTAAATGCTGCCAGTTATAGCTATAGAGAAATCCGGCGCATTCTTTGACGATGCAGTCACTATCGTTGTCTCGATGAATTGTTTTCAATCGCTGGTGTTATGCATAAGTGGAATAATGACATCATGAGTTATAAAGAAAGAACATACCTAGTTTGGTTAGACTACAAGTCTGACGCATTCGATGCTGTCAAGAAAGAGTGAAACGGAGAAGTTTCACTCCTTAGTGTCTTGTACATTGAATGCGCTTCGCAAAACACACAATCAACAACAAAACGATTCCGAACTCTTAGTTAGATTCATGTATCGACGATACCACAAAAAGAGCTTTTCCGTCATCGATATCGTCTATTTGATGGAATTCAATAATTGTGCTAAGTTTGGTATCTTTTCTTTTGTGTACTAGTGCCAATTTGCCATGATATGTACCTACCTATTATTAAAGATTACAGCGTTTCTGTGTTACTTGGGCTACTTTTTAGAAAAACACAAAACCTCCATAACAAAGAAAATTTCGATTATGTGTAAAAAAAACTGACTCCACTACATTCTCCTGTATCGATAATCCTAAATAATATTTATCAAGTTATTTAATATTAAAAGAGCTTAATCACTTTGTCGTCTGTTTGTCGTAACGCGAGCCGGCGGCGGTGGCGTGGGTTAGGCCCTTCATTAGTTAATCTATTGGCATTACCTGGAAGCCGGACTATGCCCGAATCGCCGCGTATTTTGTTTTAATTGATGCTTGTCGGTTTACCTTTTAAGTTATTGGAAAGTAAAACAGGAGCTTGTAAAATAAATTAACTATGAGTTTACTTGCTAAAGGTGAAGTAAGATGGGAACGGTTAACTTTGTATCAAATGAAAAACAATTTCTATTAATGGTCTACTTAATTAAAATAAATAGTTTCCCTTAAAAAGGGAACGACGATGATTATGGGCTCAACTTTTTACATAATTTTATGACAGTTCAGGGTAACGATTCATGGTAATTCTCGAATATATGTTTCAGGACAAGGTATGTATCTAATGCCGAAGTTTACATAAACTGTTATTTAAATAGAAAATAAAATGTGAAATAACTTTTCAAAGTGTGTGGTGAAAGTCCGGCTGCTACGATGTGTAGTCAGTCTACGTGGTGTAGCCGGTCTACGTAGCCTACGCCTCGCCTACGCCGTTGCTACGAGAATAGTTATTCTCGTAACAGCGGTGCAGTTGCACTACAACAAGCAATGTAAATAGTTTATCAACACATGAAATGTTGAAATTATTTTATTGTTTTCTTTTATGTAGCCTTTTGTGTATTATTGTTTAAGATTATTTAATGTATTTTATCTATGAGCCTCCGTTGCCTGAAAATAAAATGGTTATTTTTTTTTTACTAAAACAATCTAATCATTTATGTTATTAACAAAAGCTCAATGAGGAAACATTCTTTCGAGTCCATGATATCGGGTGAGGACTCGAAAAAAGAACGACATAAGACTTATACAATGGCAACCATGACAACGTGAATTTGCAAGAATTTCCAACATTATTTATTTACCGCAAACATGAATTGCCAAATAAGCCTGAGCAGTTAAGTACCCAATTAGATCGCGCTCGCACGTGTATTCAGAATATCAATAGCAAGCAATCTTTAAAAAATCTAAATATAAAAATCCGACATTAATTGGTGCCGACGTTACAAGGTTAGGGAGTGTTGTACTTTAACGGACAAGCGAGCTCATTGTTGAAGATTTGAAAAAAGAATTTCAAATTATCATTGTGCAATTAAAAATGGTGTAACTTTATTAATGTGCGTTGGAATTTCAATCATAAAACTGTTTACTAAAGTTTATTTTAGTGTGAGATTATGTATGTTATATAATAGAAGTTTAGGGACTACAGTTGAGGTCGCGTGCTTATAATCCTTGCATTGTAAATATTTATCCAAATAAAAATGTGGTTGATGATTCAATGTGATGTCTTACCTGAGATTTGGTGGGATTAAAACCATGCCACCCCATTAAAACTATAGTGAACCATATAACTATTCTTTTAAGCCGGGTTTCGTAAATGAAGTTCTATAATTGTGTAAGTCAATAATAGCTTTTTTATAGGAGAGCGAAATAACAGTAATAAATTATGACATTCCTCCCGACGAAATTTCGATCACAATCTCAACAGAGATTAGCCTAATACAGTCTGTCTAATAAGTCAACCGACCTGAGTAATTAATGTGGTAAAATGAAATCTGATGTAATCAACACTGGTTCAATAATCAAGGTTGATTAGGAGATATATTGATCATTGTTTACTACTAGAAGAACCTTATAAAAAGTATCGAATATAAGTATTTTTTTAAATACCTAATTAAATATTATACAAAATTCCCAAGTCGGAGATATTATAGTGCATAAGTGTGTACGCTAACATAGGTTGCACTCTCTGTTCCTTTACTCTCAATCAGATATGATGGCAATCCGACCGGAGAGAATTCAGATGTACGAGCAACAGTGATACGTGCTTTCCGAGGCACGCGGGTGCCACACCACCAACTTCCAAACACCGGGCTGCTACAGAGTAGGTAACTTCTAATGGAAAAACCAAATAGCTCTTATTGCCCGACCCGGAAATAGGACCCAGGATCTCACGCTCAGCAGTCGCCTCGAGACCAACGATCAGGCAGTCACATAAATTATGATAACCAATATTTGAATATTCAATTTTGGAAGAAGTACTGGCTAGTGTTTTGGTTTTCAGATTTGTTGAAATGATTTTTTTTTTTTTTTTTCTTAACGAAATATCATCCGTCTTCGAAATCGTACAATGTTAAAACTTCACTGACGATAAAAATAAGAGATGATAGACAACATTAGAAGGACACTGGCACTTACGTATACAGGCTTGGCGTTTGAAGAATAACACCAAGACACGGTACCTAAAAAAGAAATCAAAAATATTGTCAGTGCCAATGTGGAGCCTCCCCACAAGACCTGCGCCACCTGCTATGCTGCCCATCCTGCGTAACGACCTGCAGTTTTCAGGATCTATACGAGGCCAACAATAAAGCTGTACAGATTGCCAAATATTGGTCAAAAGAATTATAGTTTGAGAGCAACGACACGAAAAGAAGAAGAAGAAGTAATTCTTAAAATCACAAAATACAATAGATAATGATTAGGTCACAAGTAATGACAAAAAGTACGTTTCACACAATAACCACTCAAAAGCACCAGTATAACTAGCACTCATTAATAGCAGTACATTCAATACGAGTAGTTTATCAACGAAAAACATCTGACAGTTAGGTGGGTGCACAATGACAACAACTTTAGCCCACTAGTGCTAGTACACACTCGACAATCGCAAACATAAGCGGTGTGACGACACTCCATTATATCGGTATTGAACGTCGATAGTAGGGAGGGGTGGCACGTCGATATTGCTGTCGATAAACTTCGCTTGTGAGAATAATTTAATCTATGAACGAGACCGCTGCAAAATATATTTTTTTTTTCACCTAATGAGTTCTTAAACAAAAGGACTACAGCAACATATATTTTATATTTGTGTTAATTGTCATAGCAATGATAAGTGCAAGAAGAGATCGCGGAATGCGATAAGGCCGTCCATTGGCATTTTAGTTTTATTTTCTATAGGACTTTATTTATTTTCACGAATAATTTACATTTAAAAAATACTTCACTAAGTATTATTACGGTGAAAAATTAATAATCATAAAAACCCTACCCTAATTATAACCAGCATACTTTTCTATTTTATTAAATACCTTATTATATCAAAAATAAAGTATAATAAACATACCTAATAAGGAAAAAATAAACGAAATTCATAAAAAAAATTCTATATAATAATACGTGCGTGCAAATCATTAAGCCTACTCATATTAACGAAATATAATTTTCCTTATTTCCTCTCCGATAATAATTATTTTCTGATTTACTTATCTGCGGGATCTATACCGGTTGAATCTTTTCTCAAGGACTCGTCGAGCTGAAACAGCTACGCGTTGCCAAGACGTTGTAACCTGCAACGTTTTGGTTGAAAAAAGTGGCAGCTCTGGATTGCAAATGGCAACTGAAGGAATACAGATCGTTTTTTAGTTATTAAAAATTGGACACCCCTCGCTCCATCTAGAGTTGGAACAGTTTTATTTGCAGATTTCCCACCTAAAAAAAGAAAAGCCTTGTCCCGAAAAAATCTAGACTTCGGTTTTATAACGGTCACAAAACTACAAAAATCTATCGAAATAAAAAAAAACCGGTTAATGCTTACTAAAGATTGTCAGTTTCCTTTACATAAGTTTTTGCAGATTCAACGGCAACTAGGACCTGCCAGCTCACTTCACAATAACTTAACCGATACGAATAATCCTCTTGTCTAGATTATTACATAAATGTGTAAATAGATAGACAAATACTTGCAGAAAGTAGTGCGATATATACGAGTAAATAGTTACAGAAAGTACCTACTAAAAATCTATCGATATCTCAAAATACTTATCGACGCAATACTTCCTCATCACTAGCCCGTCAATTGCCGTCGCAACAGGGGTGCACAACCCTTCATCGCGGCTTAATTCTATAATTGAGGGTTAAATCTCCGGCAGACGGGCCTCCTCATTATCACACCATGTTTGTATCTCAGTACTTAATCGTTCACGCTGCAGCCGGCGGGGAGTCCTATCGCGATGGCATTTTGGCTATTGCGTTACAAAAATATGTGATGATTTAAGTGGAAAGGATTGATCTGTGTAGTAATTGGCAAAGTAGGAACTTTCTTTGTTTGTTACAACATTTATTATTTTGCTATAAAAGGTGTAAGGGACAGCCCTCCACAAACTTTAAGGGCTTGCTCAGAAGACGAAACTGAACAACCTTCCACAAATTTTTTTTTCAAAATGAAAAAAAAAAACAGCCTCACCATACAAAATGATAAACTTGATTGGACAATTTGTATGGCGATTCCGATTTTTTTTCGTTTCCTGAAAAAAAAATTTGTGGAAGGTTGTTCAGTTTCGTCTACTGAGCAAGCCCTTAAAGCTTGTGGAGGGCTGTCCCTTATACCTTGTATTAAACAAGAACGTTCGGGAGGTTCCTGCACCTGATTCGTTCGGAAGAAACGCCCGGGTGTCCGGTAACCGTCCGGATCGAGTCCGAGTCGTTGGCGGCGCGTAGTGTTTCACGCGCGCCTCAAGGAGATATCAGCAAAACCGTAGGGTCCCAGCAGGGTCGAAGCCTACTGGGGCTATGGGATCGCTTCTGGAATAAAAACCTGGGGCCCTGAACACAAGGCAAAGAAGGAACTAGTGTGTTTTGACCAGCAAAAGTCTGACATACAATCCCGCTTTGCCCCAGAGTTGGAGAATCCATTAGATGATTTTTAAAAACCTACCTATACAAAACCAAGAAAGTTCTATTTCTATTTATAAGAATCTTAAACTTCTAAATATCAGTATTTAACGCTACCTCTGTATAATCCTGATAAACTCAACACTAAAAATACCGCTATCAAATACCTGTATTGTTCCACTCGTAGTACTACAGCCTCCCTACTTACAAGTATTCAGGTATATTATTGTGAGTGTACCGGTAATACTAGTGAGGAGGAGGCTTGTACTCCCACGGCTGTCTTGTTGAAGGCGAAGGTAGGTATGGCATGGCAAAACTTTGTATTGTATTTCTTCAAATTTTTATAATATTTTCTCCGAAACGTAACTATAAATAGTAAATAAAGTGTGATTAAAATTTGCTCATAACCTAATTTATTTTGAAGTTTTTTATTTGAAATAATAAATTGCAAAAGAAAAACTCAAATAAGTTGCAAATACCATACAGAAAAACTCAAAACCTGAATCTTAATTACCTCTTACAAATCCATATTTAAATTACAAAAAAAAATCTCTATAAAAGATAAAATCAAAACCTGAAAAAAAAATCTCGACTAACTGAACAAAACACATCAGAAAGCAACAATCGTAATAATCTCTATTTTAATCGGACGAGCCGGGCGCTGGGCGCGAACGAATTATACGTTTATACTTGTAATTTCAATCACAATATTAATTCTGTCGTCGCCCGCCTTAAATAAGTGCTGGGGCCGTCCAATCGATAAGTTGAGGCAGGCTGGGCGGGCGGGCGTTTGGAGTAAATAACGTTTTGGGCAAGGGCTGATTGGTTGGTTGTGTGGTGGGCGGGGGCAGGCCGGGGCGTGGTGCGATTGGTCGGGTGAACAGGACAGTCTCGTGACTACCGCGGTGGTGCGCGGTGTGGCGCTCGCTACAGTAATGTTGTGATTTGTGACAGCTGCCGATTTTCAGGTATGATTTTTTTTTTGTTTTTTTCTACACGAAAAATTTTACTTTAAAAAAAAATCGATGCTCGTATTTTTGGTACTACATATTTTTTTAATTAAATATTTTCCAAGAACAAGATTTAAAAAAGTATAATTCTTCTCATAGATAAATAAAGTGAGTAAATATAACTAAAGTACGAGTAGAGTAATACAACTTTTGCTACAAGCTACGTTTTTCGTAGCGCGCGTAGCACTCCGGCTACGGAACTTATGCGCTACAACTTTCGTAGCAATCATTACTCATATAAGTTTGTTTTGATTTGAACGTTGCTTTACTTTTATTTTTATTTTCTTGCATTTTCTTTTTCAAAAAGCCTTTTTTATAATTAACGTCTTTGATCAAATTATTTGGAGACTATGAAGTCCTAGATCTTTGGATGGTAAACGAGGGGTAGCCAACTCACAGTGAGCCATAAGATGTTTCTAATTTAAATTATTACAATTTATTTAAACATACCACAATTGCAGTGCCAATTTATTACATACCTTCTGTTTAAATTAGGAAAAATACGCGCTATATTATAGTTAATCCAAATATTTTTAAAGAAAACAATGTAGCCTTAAAAAATATTTTGTAAAAAATATAATATAATTATCATACTGTCATAGATAAAATCTATCTTACACTCAGTGGTTTGCTGTAAGAAAACCTAAATTCTAGGTTAAGCTCGCCTTTGCGCATCGAGTTTCCTGTTTTTTATTATATTTTTGTATTATGTTTTGTAAAATAAGGATAAGAAAATGCTACTTGTTTGAAGAAGCGGATTGGGATTAGAAAATGAATAATATGTATATTTAGATGAAAAAATCGGAAAACAATTTATTATTTAAGATATTACATTTGTTTGGTTTGATTGAGTTAGTAGTGACTTACGTTTGAAATGTTTCGGTGGTTGTATAGTTCCTTATTCAGAACCCCGACGTATTTTATTGAATTTTTTTTTAAACGAACGATTCCTTGGAAGATGGGTAGGCCTTTAGTGTGGGACGCTACCTGTGTCGATACTTTTGCGCCATCCCATCTTCCTAGCTCATCGTACTGTGCTGGTGCTGCCGCGGCGGCTGCAGAGAACCTCGAACGTCGGAAATATAACAGCCTCGTCGGCAGTTATATTTTTGAGTCGTTTGGGGTTGACCTCACGGCCCGAGTGCTCATGCTCATGCTTTTTAAAGAATTGTCAAAACGCTTAGTTGACGCTTCGCGTGACCCAAGGGCTGGCTTCTACCTCAGTCAGAGAATAAGCATTAAATAAAAAAAAAATGACCGATTTTATTAGACTGACAGTTTTTTTTTATTACAACACCTTGCGTTACTTAATTATTCAATGTAAGATGGCGATTTGTTAAAAGAATATAGAATACCTTTCACTAATTGAATTCAAAATACATTACAAATTCGACCGACGCAATTCAACAGCAACCTGGCTCAATTAAAACTTTCGTTGAACATAAAATACATCTGTCAGTTTAACTCCAGCTTTTAATTGGTATTTAGATAATTTATTCTACTTTATAACATAAAGATATATTTATTGTCAATTTCTAAATTTTGTTTGTCCAAATTTAATTTAAATTTAATTTAATGATCAATTTAAAAAAAAAAAAAATATTCTTACTATTATTTATTCTGTATTTTAATTATTAATATTATCTGTTAAGGCGTACAAATTAGTGCATGTAGTGCTCTTCTTTAAGTGATGGGGCACTTAGACGTAAGATTGTATTGTTTTTTTCTTTATACATATGTAATAGTGCACTAATTGTTGAAGAGCCAAATAAATAAATAATTAAAAAAAAGGTGGCAAACGAATGAAAGGCCTCTGATTGGTAAGTACTTCTTTGTACCTATAGGTGCTCACAATTACCTCTCCTAAGGCCGTCTTTTAAGATATTTACCAAAACGTTTCTCATTATCTACGATGTGTTATTCTTGTTTTATATTGTTTAAAGTTGGCCAAGACAAATAGAGTATCAAACTCTTCAACAGTTAGTTTTCATGCGATAGACTTAGATCTTGTTAGAAATACACCTCAATCAGAGAGCTGTTAGATATTGCCCTTTATTAAAATATCGAACACAATTTCTTTTACCTACAACAATCTAGTCAACTTACATCAATCTGCCTGGAAGAAATCGCCTAGTGCGATAAGGCCGCCAATTGTGTGTTTTTTATTATATGGTTTCCTTTTTGTTAATTTATAATCTTGATGTGCAATAAAGTATATAAATAAATAAATCTATTTTGAGACAAAAAATAACGTAAGTATCTACATATCTTTATAATTATATTTATTACTGTTTTAAATATTGGTGCCGTTTGAACTATAACGATGACAAATTGACAACAAAATGAGCCCCACCTTTTTTAAAGTCAGAAAAACACCTGTGGTGGAAATTTTAACTTGAGTACAGTCCGCCAAAAAAAAAAAATCAAAATTGGTCCACAACTGACTAAGGAATCGGTGAACATACATAAAAAAAAATCTGTCAACCGTACATAGAACCACCTTTTTGAAGTCGGTTAAAAATTGGATCCGTGTCGATAAAGATGAATGCGCTCTTTTGCAGTCCCCCTGACCCAAAAATCAGAACAAGCCGCAAAAACAAACGCACATCTCCGTAAAAAGTCATTGCTTCCGTAGATTACATTTTGAACAAGATAGATAAGCGGAAGATTTAATTTTTGTCCCTCCTTAAATATACATGGGAGTGTTACATTGTTTAAACAGGGGAGGATGGGCCCAGGGGAGCCTATAATTGAAAGACAAACAGGGGTCGGACGATTCGCGACGAATTCATTATTTCTACATTAAGTTGATACCGCTTCGGGTTGACGTCACGCGGATTATGTTTCTTAGATAATATTTTATAATCATTGGAGGAATTTGTTTCTTGGTTACGAGGGTTTAGTCTGTTTATGTTGTTCTGGTTTACTTAATAGTTAGTGTAAAGAAAAGTGTTAAAACTCGCGATGAGTTTGGTAGCAGCTAGAGATGCAATTTGTTGATCATTCTGTATTACTCTGCGCAGGGGCATACGCATCCACCAAAGTCCGCTTTACCTTCTCCAAGCAATCTCTCTTAAAGTCTCTAAAAACGTCTATGTCGGACACTAGTGTATAAGACTTTCCCGGCGACGATGCCCGCCTTCTGGCTTCCACTGCGTTGCATCTTTAGCCGATTTATTATTTTTTGTTCTGCCTAAAGTTGTTGCGCTGAACGTAAGATTCAGCTTTCACAGGCAGTTAAAAATGACACGAGCCGTCTGTGTCTTTAGTTAATAGGTACCACCTTATTAACACGCTAGATTTGTATGAAAAATGTTGAAGATTCTCCAGCGGCGGCTGCCAAGGCTGCTCTTCGTGCTCTGTGGTCATAGTCATCACCTTTTATTTTGTGGACGAGCCCAATTTAAGTATGTTCTTCTCTGAATACTATGTCACTAACTAAAATTACGAGTCAATTGACTGGCCTGTTGGTCTAGTGGTTAGTGACCCTGACTGCTATGCCGGAGGTCGTGGGTTCGATTCCCACCCAGGACAAATGTTTGTGTGATTTAGCATAATCATTTGTTCTGTGTCTGGGTGTAATTTATCTATAATATGTATGTATTTAGAAATATATATGTATGTTTATCAGTTGTCTACTACCCATAACACAAGCTCTGCTTAGCTTGGGACTAGACGGCGTTGTGTGATAGTTGTGTGGAATATTATATTATATATTATATTGTAATTATTCTATGACAGTATTAATATATCTACTTTATAATACTCAATCTAATTGTATTTTTACAAACTGTGTTCTCTTCAATTCGCCAATTTCAATCTCGCCGCGTTCGTACCAAATAAAAATCAGTTGGCATTTTGACATTTAACTTTTAAAATGGCGCCGCCTTCATCTAACTTTCTTTTATGAGTTTTCCTCGAGGAGCGTTTCGTAAATTGTGTTTATAAAGCTGTTTCATTGTCAATTCGTTTGTTTGGCTGTTCTCGTGAACTGGATTATTGGTTTGTCAATTCAATAGGTAGGTACAATTGATTTGTTTGTGAGTATACGTACTTACTAACGATTGGGGAAAAGTTTGGAGCTATAAATAGGGGATATATGCTTTTTGTCTCGCATTAAAACAGATCGAAATGAACAACTAGCTTCTGACTGGGACTTCGCACCTTGTGGCAGTGTAATGTACCAAGAAACATATTGTCCTGTGGCTCTCGGCAATAGTAGGTACCTAAGCTTTCTATCATTTCTTTATTTAACCTTTCAATCGTGTCAGTTAGAGACACGATAGAAAGACAATGGGTGCGCGAACGGCGGCGTTCGCTTGGAGTTTAATGAATTAATCATTTTCGCATTTTTAGAGAATATGCCCAACAACATGAAATATAAATAAGTCAGTTTTTTTTTTCTTTTTTATGTAAACTTTTAGTAACAAATGGATCACCGAGAGGTTGATTTGACAAATACTTGCAACAAAAACCCAAACACAGTTTATGTAAAAGGTGCCTGTACTAACAAAGCAAAGTGATAATTAAAAAAATCCAAAAAACCTATTATTTATGCATAAGTCTCCGCATCGCTGCGTAATAAACTTAATAGAGGGGGGACCAAGTTAACAAAAAGTGGGCATCTCCTACCAAGTGGGTAATTTTCATCTGAACAAGTCTACAGATGTCATTTCGACGGCGCGAGCGATTCAATTACTGGTATAAATAAATTCGGAGACAATCTACATGTTGATGCGCCTTGTGCGAGCGAGAAGGGACGCTTGTTTAAACTTTCTCGTTACCTTACGATAACGTTGATTTTAAAATGACAAATTATTCAGATTTTATTTTTATGGCAACTTTTATAGAACATCTTGTTATGTTATTTATTTTAAGTGTACGCTGCCTAACTTATAGGTATCTTTTAAG
Source organism: Mythimna ferrago (assembly GCA_910589285.2). Taxonomy (NCBI): domain Eukaryota; kingdom Metazoa; phylum Arthropoda; class Insecta; order Lepidoptera; family Noctuidae; genus Mythimna; species Mythimna ferrago. The sequence goes on from OU342689.1 coordinate 21,987,667, forward strand.
GCGGATGGGTGGTCAGAGGAGACAAGGGATCTATGGATGGACTGTGTGGATGATTTTATGGCTAGAAAGAGGATGATTAGTGGTATGACAATTAATACATATGTGCCGCCAAACACAGGTACAAAAGGGATTGTAAACGTTTTTAAAACTATGTTGAATTAATTTTATTTAGTATTTTATTTCATCACCACTCAAAATGCTGAAGGAAACCATCGTGAAGAAATCGGCAGGTACTAATCTAAAATTCGAAGACATGTGACACCCACCAACCCGCACTGGACCCCCGTGGTGGATTATCCTTTCCTATCCATTCTTTCTCTTATAGAGGAGGCCCGAGTTCTATCAGTGGAAAAGGTATTGGGCAATTATTCTTGTATATAGTTAGTATATTTATATGCATACTAAGATTGATTTTAGTCTGTCTAATCCTAGAAAAAGGAGTACCTATAAGGATAATATATGGCTTAAATTAAGTACTAAATGGTGACTAATTAGCCATTTTTACTTAATTTTTAAATTATTTATAGGTAATTAGTATACGGCCTTTCTGATCGTGGTCAACTACAGCCTTTAGTTTAAAACGGCTTATTTAGAACTATAACGCCAATCAATATAAATAAGTGCGCTTACCGAAGAATAATGGTGATGTTAAAACTGATCTAATAACGTCCAACCGCACTGAGGAACTGTAACTGATAATAATAATAATCCTTAATTATTAATAATAATAAGAAAATTTTGTATTGCACCTTTGTTAGAAGTCAGCTAGAGTATGCATCTCAGACATGAAACCCACGTACATCGATCGCATTAAAAATATACAAAAGCCTTTCATATATCTTTGTTTTCATCAAAAGATTCCTTATCATTCCATCGATTATTATCTCCGACTCTGTAAGAGGTACCATATATTACCTCTCAAAGATCGACGTGAGATTGATGATTACTTGTATTTGTTAAAAATTTTCAATAATAAAATTGACAGCCCTGAACTTTTATCTAAATTTTATTTTAATATACCGAGCAAATTTTCCGCCATAATCTACCCTTGCGTGTACCTTTAGCTTCAGCCAATTATAGACAGAATAGTTTTATTGTATGTGCAAGTAGACAGTTCAATAATATGTGTAAGCAGCATGACTTGGATCCCTTTACAACTAGTATGGCGTCGGCCAGAAGACGCATAAGCCTCAGGTTTTTAAGTAGCCTTTTAATGGTTTCCTTCATTTTCTGCAAAGTTTTTATTATTTATACTGTTAATCATTTTTTTGAAAGGTTTGTAGTTACCACTCGTTTAACCCTTTCAATGGATTTTGTTTATGTAACTGTAACATTTTAACAAGCTTCATCAATCACTGTATAAAGGGTGCTCTATGGTCACTTTTCAATTTTAATTCTGACACTATACGTGAGGACTTGTAATTGGCTTGCTGTCGTCTATGTTTGTTTTTATTTTTAGTTTGTTTCAGCTGTAAGTAAGTCCTCCAAGATGTAATAAATAAATAAATAAACTATCACAACACCGTCTAGTTTCAAGCAAAGCAGAGCTTGTGTTATGAGTACTAGACAACTGATAAACAAATTTATATCTCGATCAGAGATTACGAATTGCCATTCAACGTGCCAATGCCGCCAGCCTCTTGGGCACACTTCCAGTCGATAGCGATGCGGAGGAGTTTTATGACACCATATTTTAGTAGGGAGTAGCCTTTAGTGTGTAAAGTTAGGTTAAGCATACTTAAATATAGTTATATATTTTTTTAATATTTAAGTTTATTATGTATATATTTTGTTGCAATAATTTTTTTCGCTAGTCATTATTTCTAAATACATACAAATTTATAGATACATTACACACAGACAGAACAAATGATCATGCTCATCATACAAACATTTGTAATTGGAGGGAATCTAACTCACAACCTCCGGCATAGCAGTCAGGGCCACTAACTACTAGACCGACAGTCAACTAATTGTGGTGATTAATTCTCGTCCCTTCTCAGTATGCGGAGTGATCTTACTCTAGATGTGGAATAGTTGCGGGTGCAGTATAGAATAAATATTCAAATTACAGAAATGAAATACGATTCTGAGATATTGAAATTAACAGTGATATTAAAAGCATCCTTAGCAAAGTTATGAGTATTCCACGACTACAGCTTCTTAAAAATATCTATTCATTACTGAATAAGTTCAAAAAGGTTTTATGGTTAACTACACGTTAATAGGTATCACTATTAGCTAAAAAACACAGCCTACCTTACTTTTTAAATGTTTGTCATAAGAAGCATCTTATTAAAGAAAACTTTGAGAAAGATGTTTATCAAAAGTCAAAAGTCAAAGCATTTATTTCAAATATACCATTTGCAGGCACTTTTGAATAGTCTAATGTCGGTCAGTCCAAGAAAAGTAAAGATAAATTGCACGTTCCAAAGCGTAGATCTCTATGGAGAGGAACGTGCAAGAAACTCCATGGACACTCTTTTAAATCATTATCGACCTATATTTTTATTCATCATCACATCAGTCTAAAAACGTCCACAACTACACACAGGCCTTCGCCAAGCATAGCTTTCAGTGGACTCACGCCACGCCACCCTCATCAGCAGATCATTGGTCCATCTTATGAGCGGCCTTCCAACCCTGCGTCTTCACCACCATCTTAATGTTACCAAGCTGAAAAGTCACTATCAACCAATTTAAACTTAACATTTAAGAAACACGGTCCCTATCTCAAACATTTAAATTCAACAACTGTTTAATTTCCAACAAATTAATTTACCAAATTAACAAAGGATTCCGGATTAGTTACGAATTCAATTGTGCGAAAAATCCGTGCAGAGGAGAACGGGGTCGCGCGACCCGTGTGTCAACATGGCTCATTGTGCTCTGAGCGTTCGGCGATGGAACAAACGCGCCCAGTTTAGAGAAATTTATGGTGTGCCTAGAGTGAGCTGCAAAAAAGTATGATTAATTTTTAATTTAGTTTTTGGGTTTAGGGTTATATAAGAATAAAAAACACATGGTATCTATAATAATTCTGTTCCTAAGTTAATTCTCGTATAAAACCCAAACATTTCGGTGACAGTCAAATTAGAGAAATTCATGGTGTTTTAGACAGATTAAGACTGAATAGTATCCTGTAGATTTAAAAGCTAACCGAATATGTGAAATAGATAGAAAGATAGATAGATAAATAGATAGATTAGCTATAGATAGATTAGATATACAAGTACTTTTTATGGAACACCGTAAGAAATTCAGGTATTGTATGAGCTTAAAATTGATAGGGTACGGTAAAGAGATGGATAGGATGGTGTAGACTGTAGGTTCTATGGGATTGTTCGAAAGAGTCACCGTTGCTCTGCAACGTAAAAGATAACGGAAAGAATACAGGCGAGTTTTAGTCAGTAAAAGTCTGAGTCTTCCTCTGACTCCGACCAGACCGGAAGGAGTTATTAGACGATTTCTCACTTCAAAAAAATATGGTGCAGACTGCAGATTGAAAAAATATGCAAAATTGATCAGGCTTACTTGGCCCGATGCCTGCTAAGGTTGGGAAAACGTTTGAAAGAGATTGACGGATACGGGGTTTTAGTCAGTAAAAGTCTGCCATCACCACCTCTCGCTCCACCTAGGCGATCTTAAAAAAAAAAGGTTGAAAAAGCAAGAACTAAACAATAGACCGAAAATCTAACGCTGAATTAAGAAAGGCGTTGAATAATTAGTAATTTTAACCAGTCAAGATTTTCAGCCTCACCAAAAACCCTCTAACTAAAATCTAAGCAAACATTAAAACATTTATCCATGAGTTGACAAAGAGCCCCCAGCTCCTCGGCTACAAACTCAAAGCGCTGATTAAATATGAATCGACGAATTAACTCCATGTCTTTGGGCGTCGACTCAATTAAGCGAACAAAGTAGCAAAGTAAATAACGACACTGAATTAATTTTGTACGAAACCTTTTGAATTGAAAGCGGCTTGTTTAAACTATGTGTCTATTGTTAGGATGTATACGTACCTACGGAGCTCAGGATTATGATTCAGTGAATGATTTGGGTAGGTAGTTAGTATTTGTTACAGTTACATAATAGAATAGAAATTATGCAACCAAGATTCTTGTAACCTCTTGACATGATTTGAAAGAGTGTCCATGGAGTTTCTTCCACGTTCTTTGCCATAGAGATCTTCGCTTTGGAACATTATATGTTCCAAAATGTGGATCTCTCTTAGTAGTAGCTTTATTTATTTTTTTATTGACCAACATTTTCACAATTCAAAAGTGCCTGCTATTGGTCTATTTGAAATAAAATTCCTGATTTCTGAAGTATTTTTTGCTCTGCGCACAGTAAAAATTTTCCGTCTACAAATCATCGTCTTCTACGATGGCCCTCATACCGCTCAGAGCTGGTCCATTCTTCCTTCTTTGTCTAAGTGATATCCCTTTGGAATGCGCTCCCTCTGAATATCACGACGGCAATTAGTCGGTTTCCTATTAAAGTAAAAGCACGAGAACACATTCGCAAAAAGTTGAGAATAAAAGAAAGAAAGAAAAAGATTTAGGTATTTGTGACTCGCTCAGGACAAACAATAATAAAATAAGTAGCAACTACTAGAATCAGCAAAATCTAGTAGGAATCTAGTTGGTAGAATCATCACACTCTTGATTTGTTGGATTTGTTTCATTACTGCATAAAGTTGTGAATAAATAAAAAATAAGTTTAAACTAGAGAACCGCCCTGGCTTTCCCTTCTTGCGGCCTTTTCCTTAATGCTGACAGCTAAAGTACGTTTTAAGTAAGAGAATTAAGCAGAAAATTGAAAAAAATCAGATTACTACGACCATTTAATTTTTTATCCGTTTGACAGTTCATACAGACAGCTGAGATAAAAGAATGTCTGTCAGGTCGGCTAATTAGAAATAAAAAGGGTATTCCTATTTATTATAATAAATGAAGAGGGCAAAACTAAATCTACATTATAACAAAACACTTCAAAACACTTCAGCACGGCGTGTTGCCGTGACGTATTATTTTGACTTTTAAAAAACTGTCCGTTTCGTCACGTATCATAAAAAATTCGAACGGTCCCCTCGACTACTGCCTACTGACTAGGTAACGAAGAGCGGACCGTCACAATGGCGCACGGGTCCGACGGCGCCGCGCCGGCTGTCTTTATAAAGATTAAATAGTATTGCGCTATACAAAACGGATTCTCAAAGGAACTAGTTGAAAGAACCATTCGTTGTTAGGATTTTGGTAGGGTGACTAAAAACCACGCTATAAATAAAGATAAAAAAGAAGAGAATAGTTTTTTTTAAACATTATACATGGAGTTTCTTGCCGGTTCTTCTTCATAGAAAACAAAAATTGCAACATTAACTTCTGATGTTTTTTAAGCGCCCATGTAGGTCTATGTGAAATATACCTACACATTTCGATTTTATGAAAAAGCGCATGGGCTATAAATAAATTATGAATATTGTTCCATAATTATATTGACACATCTCAGTGACACACATTTTTTGTTAATATTAAAAAAGTCTTATTTATATAGGAACTTTCTTAATTTCCAGTTTCATTAAACATTATTACTTTTTGAATAATACCAGCCATGTTGAATGCTAACTGTAATTTGTTTTAAATTTACTTTTACCATATAAATGTTCCACCCCTCTCTAGTAAATAGATGGGTTTTAGTTCTCTCCACCCTAAAGCGGGAGAAGTCATTGGATGATTTCCAACACCCAAATTTTTTTTTGTGTGAAAAAAATCTCTGTAGATGAATTAGGTACCCCATTACGTTTAGTTTCTACAAGATCATTTATTTATTTGATGTTAAAAGGATTGAATGTCCTTTCCGTAAAAAAAATAAATGTCATGGTCACCCTACAATCCCCTGCACTTGACACACAGATTCGAGAGTCCCCTTTAGTTACGGATTATCCGGGGAAGTGCACAACATGTTGTCAATGTGGCAATCGTTGCGGGTACAGCCGGCATTGTACGATTCGTGCGTCGACCAGTTATTTGTAGTTTGAACACCCGATGATAGCTATTTGAGTACTACTATTGGTTATTTTGAACACGATAATACTGTGTAATATATTTTGGTTACTTTTATAAGTTTTATTTTGAGTATTTGTGAGTTCTTATACCTATGTATTTCATGTAAGTCTCTGTCCGAGCAAACTTTACAAAAACTGGTTTGTGCCATTCGTCAACGGGATAGTAATCATGTTTTAGTTTTCTCAAAACTCTATTTATACGTTAATAAATAACACAGACCTCTTAGTAATTGTACAACATCGAGGTATTTTGTAAAATATTGTTGCACGTACAGTTTTAATTATTTTTTACTAAGTGACGTACACAAGGTTATCGATTTTAAGTTTCTACATATTTTTTCCTACACTATGTGTATTTGTGTGTGCTAAATAAACATATTTATTTCTTTTTCGTTTCTTTCAAACGAAACATTCTCATAAACTCTAATTGGCACCTGCAATACACAACCAAATACAAAATCGATGGAAATAAAAACCGTGAACGCATTAAACTAATGCCGACAACCATACTAAAAGAACAGATTTCTTCCAAAAACGATTAGTTCCGTTACAAGTGTACACATGTGCTCATCCCCATCGCATCCCAAGGGGGATGACCCCCACGTATCATCGATATCAACACCATATGGCCCCCATAAGGGATTTATAATTACAAGTATATTTTATTAAATGTATTGTCCGCGAATCAAGAAGAATTGTAGTCAGCTGAGCCGTGAAATTTAAAAAATGAATAATATGATGTAAGTAATCTGCATGTTGTGAAGATGTGTGGAATAAGGATTACAATTTCTATAGTGATTTTTTTATTTATATTTTTTGAAAAAAATATAAGGCATGGGAAGCCACATTTACTGGATTTTTGAAGGTCAAGTCGAGGATAGGTAGTCGTAAAGGCAGCGGTTCGCAAAGAAGCCGACAGAGCTGGCCGTGGTTGGCCGCTCGTGCCGTTTTTGAACCTTTTGAGTAACAACGATATTTTAAGGATACGATATTAAGGTATACAATTATTTCACTCTGAAAGTGCTCTCCGCGTCTAAACCAGTCGATGCCATTTCGGAAAGCGTGGGCCCGAACCACATTATACGGTTAGACTAGAAGCCAATCCAACCAAATTGATCAAATTTTTAATAAGTTTGATATTACTCATAGAAAAAAATAAAACATTTAAGATTGAACGCTACTTTAAAGACGAAGACAACCACCTATTACTAGGAAAATTAATCGCTATAGTTAATTAAAATAATGTCAGTGTTCCAATACCCATGTGTTCCATTTCGTCACAGCTATAAATAATAACAGCTAATCTATTCAGAAATCACCACAAAAACAATTGAAGTCCCCTACAAAACGAACATATGTGATCATTACATTAGGTAGCGTAATGTCGTTTAACTTAATCAATTATTTTGCTTCTTGGCCCACTGTGTAGGGGTGACACAAATTGACTAATCACACCCTATAATGATCCCGCCGGTATGTCACCGCGTCCCTTCTTTGTCAACCCTATTTTGATTCCTGATTTTGGGACAGTTTTAAGTGGTGATTTATCATTTTGAAATGGTGGCATGTTTCGTTACAGTGTTTTATAATGTTTTTAAGAGTGGATGTGTGTTTATAGGTCAAGTACGTATTGTTTGCAAAATATATCTTAACCCTTATTTTTAGATTAAAAAGCATAATTTAAAAAAAAATATTCATTTTACAGAAAACTTACAGACTAGTAACAAATATAATTTTTTCCAAAGGTAATTAAAATTGGTAATAACAAGCTTCCACGTCATGTAAGTTGCCAGTTTTTAGTAATAAATTGAGTTGACATTATCAAAATGAATTGCAAGCATAGAATGATTTTACCTACAGTTTTACGAACTTAACGCGGACGAAGTCGTTTGATATAAGCTGAACACAATACCTGTACGAACATATCCAAAAATACATCCATTTTTATGTCCTTTGAGTTACAAACAAAACTTTTGCTACGGTCTCTAAGCCAACCGTATCACATCGTGCAAAGCTGTACACAACCTTGATCTCCAAAAAAAAAAAACGAAGGTCCCTCAAAGGGGCGGTCTCCATACATTATCGCTCCCCTCAATATGCCCAATTGATATTCGATACACTAAATTCACACGCAAACTGCCTATTTGTATACAAAACGATCGGTTTTGTCCCAAATTTATTCGGATACGTCGCACTGTGCAGTTTTATTGTGCGGCAAAAGTAAATGAAGTCGTTTTATTGGTTATTTGTTGTGTTAATGGGACTGAATGGCATTCGGTTATGATTTTTGGTTTATTATAACGTTAAATGACCGAAAAACGTGTGAGGGACATTAATATTGGATTGATTAAGTATGAACAGCGCAAAGTTGTTTATTTCTACATGAGATTTTGGTTCATTTTTGAGTTATCAAAGTCTATATTTATAAAAGGAGCTGACTGACTGACATATCAACGTACAGCCGACACTACTGGGGCTAGGAGCGTGACATTTTGCACAAGGTTTTCTTTCATATCGTAGGCAAAGAGAGGATTTTCTTAAATTCACCCCCTAAAGGGACGAAACAGGGGTCTAAAGTTTGTATGGAGTAACTTACTTTCACGCTTTCTGTATTTATATAAAAAAGTTCTAACTCACCCATTGACTGATCAACGCCCAGGCTAAACCCTTGGATCTAGAATGTTGTAATTTTGCAAAGAGTTTCCGAATAAGAAGGGATTTTACTAAATTCACTCCTAACATTTTTTTTTTCCCAATGGGAATAATCATCCAATGACAACCCCCGCTCTTGGGCGGAGCGGGAGATAGTGTCAGACTCTTACTGACTAAAAAACCCCAAAACCTATTGTCGCACGAACGTAGTCGCTGGCAGAACCTAGTCTTATTAAGAAGTCACCATCCTCACACATCTTCGAAATTATATAAAAACGAATGGTTTAATCCAATGTGGTTCTATATTTTTGTTTTAGAAATAATAAAAATAAAACACGAGGATCAGTCTTTTGAATTGATTGTTAAATTAAATTAGTTCGTTTTTTTTAAATTAGCCATTACTGTCCCACTGCTGGGCAAAGGGCTCCCCCAAGTCCTTCCAAACTTTCATCTCCTGCGCCGTCTCAAACCAGTTCTCGCGGTACGCGTTATATTACTTCTATTTAAATAATAATTATTTGTTATAGAATGGAAGCTACCAACTTGGCACTCTCACCGCGAGAGACTCTCAAACCGAGAGCAGAACACAAGGCTTTGCAATTAAGTGGCAAACCCAATCAGGTAAGAGTTGACTACTTCTAATTAGTTTTATTATTGTTGAAGAAAATTATTTAGCCTTGAAGATGGATTAAATCACATTTTTAGATGCTTATGATAGTTGTGTCCTCCCACAGGTCGGCACAGTCCTCCTGTACGGGGTACCAATAGTCTCGCTGGTCATCGAAGGCAACGAGCGCCTCTGCCTGGCGCAGATCTCCAACACACTGCTCAAGCAGTTCTCGTACAACGAGATACATAACCGCCGGGTGGCGCTCGGCATCACCTGCGTGCAATGTACGCCCGTGCAGCTGGAGATACTGAGGAGAGCGGGAGCTATGCCCGTGTCGTCACGCCGATGTGGTAATAACACTCAATCATCAAAGATTCAAAGCATTTTATTTCAAATAAACCATATGCATGTACTTTTGAAATGTCAATAAGAAAAATGATGTTCATTGCACATTCCAGCGCTTAGATCTCTATGGAGAAGAATGTGCAAGAAATCAGTATAAGCCCCCATTATACCAATTTGCACTTAGCGTACCTTTATTGCAAAAACCAACTATCTACATTTTTCACCCAAATTAAGTTAAATATAGCCATCGATTCGTATCATCAAGACGAACCTGCAAGTAAAACTGGTTTATAGCTATGACATTTATTTACAAAGATAGCTTTGGCAAAAAGTAAAAAAATCATAAATCGAATGAATAAAAAAAAAATCGAATGGATTCGATTCGTTTTGATTCGATTTTTTTATTCGATGATTTCATTGAATATAATAATATGACATAATAATACAAAAAAAATTAGATAGTTGGTTTTTGCAATAAGGGTACTATATATTTTTTCAGACGCTTCATGTCTCTTTAGCCTTTTCCCAACTGTCTTCGGGTCAGCGTCTGATACCCGTGTTTTACATGGAACGACTGCCTATGAGACCTCATCAACCCAGTTACTGGGTAACACGATACTCCTTGGATAGACTGATGGTCAGACTTTCTGGCGTCTGACCACCTGTAACGCCTGTCAAAAATCAGCGAATGACAACCGGGACCAACGGTGTTACGTGCTTTCCGAGGCACAGTGTGTCAGTAATATATTTACATATGAATTGAAAAATTCACATTGTTAGCAACCTCGTGCAAGAGGGCCTGGTGCCTTAACTACTGGGCCATCAGAACACTTCGGCCTTCGCTCCATGTGAAGTACTTTTATTCTGCTGTAGCCGATTATATTAAAAGCCGATTGAATAACTCCATTTTTGTTAGGTTTTTCCGGCTTAACCAAAAAGCCAATGATGACAAAATTTAACTACACGAATATTATAAACACTGAAGGGTTTGTTTGAACGCGCTAAGGCACCTACTGGTTCTAATTTAAAAAAAAGACGTGTGGCACTCGGGGACTGCCGCGGTAAATCTATTGCATAGCATTTTTATCAACTTATGCAATTATAATTATTTATTTATTTTATTTATGCAGTATATTTTTTCCTTTGTTTTTTTTTCTTTGATATTAATTGAAGTTACACTTTCACACATTGAATTGAATTTTGATTGATTGTTCACTCATTTGTTTTCTTATCGGTCACCACGCTCAAAAAACAAATGAGTGGGGGGTGTTAGGTTATTTTCGTTACAGAATTTCTGGATTCGGTCTCCACGCTCAAGGCCCGCGATAGAAGCTATGCAATAGCTTAAAAAATCTTTTAATGTTGGATAACCCTTTTATCGAGGAAGCCTATATATAGCCTTCAAATAATAAGATCAAAGCAGTAACCAAAGATGCGGCTTAAAGTCAAAGCAGTAACCAAAGACGCGGCTTAAAGTCAAAGCAGTAACCAAAGACGCGGCTTAAAGTCAAAGCAGTAACCAAAGACGCGGCTTAAAGTCAAAGCAGTAACCAAAGACGCGGCTTAAAGTCAAAGCAGTAACCAAAGACGCGGCTTAAAGTCAAAGCAGTAACCAAAGACACGGCTTAAAGTCACTGGGGACAGACATGATATGTGCAACCTTATTTTAGTATATGCGAAACCCGAAACACGTGTCTAATATTTTTATGTAGTGAATCTATCTATAAATAACTGTATCATGAAAAATCACAAAGTTATAAGCTTGTTATGTCAGCAAAAATACATAGCCACCGGGCCATCCAGGCGACTGGGGGGGGGTTGTTTTACACTTGCACTCAGTTGTTTGCTGGCTCTTAATGCCCGCTACGACCTGCCGTGACGTGTGTTGTACTTATTGTTAGTGTCCAACTTGTGACCTATTTAAATATTTTTGGAGAAAAATATAAAAGGTGTAAGTAACTAATGGAATCCATTCAGTTACTGATTCTGAACAAATTATATTCAGTTTTCGTATATACTAAAAATAATATTGTACAATTGTATAGCCAAGTATTATGTGTCAACGTTACCTCGAAAATCTTCCAATGATAAACATTATTATGATTTATATTTTTACAAAAGCAAGTGGGACTATTGTAGGTATTTACTTACCTACTGAATAAATTATTATACGCAGCCATTGTATTGATAAAAAAATCATAACATAAGAGGTTGTTCTGGTATAACGTAACAGTGAAAAGCTTCGTTTTTCTTTAGAACGTTTTCCGTAAACAAGGTGGGTTGTCGACCGTTCTAGATGAAGCTCAGCCCACGCTTATTACCCGACTACGGCAAAGCCAAAGGAAGGTTATGATTTTGACGGGTTATGTATGTACTATCACTTGCAAAAGTCCATAAGAATTCTTAAAACTTATTCGTTTGACGTTTAGTTTGACTTACGACCTTTTATTTTCAAGTTTCGCCAACAAATGATTGAAATTCACAATTTCATCAACTTATCATAAGTCAAGATGGCCCAGTGGTATAGGCACACAGATTGAAGCGCAAATCAGTGTGCCGCAAGTTCAAATCCCACGCAATTATTGACTTTTTGTAAGTTCTTACCCGATTGGAAGTTATGTATTTGCATTACATATTTTAAATTATTCTTTAACTTGTTCACACATTTCTTAGAGTTAGAAAGGTAGATCACAAAAAAACTAAATAAAGAATTAGATTTCTGCGAGGTAGACATGAGTTTTAACTTAACCGAAATGAACTGTCGTTTGGTTGTAGTTGTTGGTTAGTGACGTGAGGTTGACAGTATTGTAATATTCGCAAAATGCAGGCTAATATTAGTATTGAAGTGAGGGCGACTATCATTGGGCTGCATAAAAGTGGTCTTAATAAAACACAAATATCTGAAGAAACCGGACTGAATGTGAGTATAATAGCTATTAATGAATTGTAACTTTATTACAAATTAATCTTCTAATTAAAACGTATGCCATTTATGAATCCATTCATCGTATCTTTATGAGGTTTAAAAGAGAAATACGTAAATCGTTGGGTTTATTGGATTGGTTATTGGATTAATAAATGCAGTTTTATTTTAAAATTATATTCAATAATTATGATTATTAACATTTTATATAATGAAAATGAAGTGAAGTAGGTATAGCTGCCTAATATATATTTTTTTTTATTTTAGAAAAATACTGTAAATCTTTGGCTAAAAAGATATGAGGAAGAAGGTAGCCTTGCTAGTCGAAAGAGAAGTGGGAGACCGAAGCTTATTAGCGAGGCGCAGCGACGACATATGGTGGACGTATACGAAACGAATGGTTTCGCACCAACGAGACATTTTGCGGAATTATATGACACCTCGATGGATACTGTTCGCCGTGCACTTCATGCTGAAGGCGTGCATCACAGAAAACCTGCTAAAAAGCCGTACTTGACAGAGAGGCACAAACAAGAACGATTACGTTTCGCACTAAATATTTAATGTTAACTAAACTAAATGGCCTACCATTTTATTTTAACATATCTGTGATTATTCGTTAACAAACACTGTATTATATTGTGTTTACTTTCGTTTAAAACAGCTATATCTTTTAACTTGTGCCATCGCCTCATCTTAAGAATGCAGTGAACTCGCTATCAATTTTGTTGACAATAATCATGAGTCTATTTCGTTTTTTATTCTTCTACCCGCACTGTTTTAACATAATACTATAGTTCAATTTATTTTTCTCATCTAATTGACGATTATCTTGTGAGAACTAAAGTTCTTTTAACAGAAATTGAGGTTTGGTTTCAATCTTCTTTTCGTCAAGAAAATGAACAATTAAGCTATGACCTCAATACATTCATTGTGACGTTACACAAAAATAAAATGTTTACAAATTCCAAATCATATATCACTTTTCAATAAATAACTGGATATAAACAATTACCGATATTTTATTTTATTAAAATTTGAATATCCGTTCATTGTTACGTTATTCATATTATGAATAGTCTAAGTGGGTATACTTCCAACAAACAATCTTAGGCGTAACATAGATAACGGTTACAAGATAACTTTTTGTCTAGGTAACAATTCGACGTCACAATTCTCATAAATGTTTAATTTGTAAATATAAAGAATAAACATTTTTATTAAACACGTCTTTTTATTTCCACCTTATAACATCGAAAAGATGTAACAACTAAATAATTGCAAATTACGAATGTGATTCTTCTTTTGGTTAACAGATCACATTCGTAATTTGCAAATATTTAGTGCAAAAAATGCAATAGTATTTTTCATAGAAATATAAAAAAACAACTATATCAATATACTTAGAATGGGAATTTTCAAAGTAAGAAATAACTGCAACGGACCGACCATGCTTTGAACTCGGGTTACGTGATTTGCGAATCCAACACTTAGTTCACACGGCTACCAGCACATGACGTATTTGCACGAAATTATCAATCCTATGGTAAGAACAGAAAAATAATAATGTTTTTAAGCTCACTGCGACGACAGTTCCTTAGTGTGTGTTATCTGTGGAATGTGGATACTCATACATGCGCACACATACGCACGGATGTATCGCGCTCGCTCGGTTCGTAGCAATGTAATCTTTAGTGTTCCTATGGACTTTTGCGGCCTTACTGTATGTTCATCTGTTCCCTCATAGCTCCTAATCTACTCATCAGAACTCGACATATGAGTTATCGTTAGAACCGTCTTAATCGTCCGCTGAACATAGACTACGTGACGTGTCACAAAACGTGATATGGCACCATCTAGCGGACAGAAAGTAATGTGTTAAAAATAAAAATGGAGATTAATACGCCGTGTTTGTAGCTTCACTTGTATATTTCCAAAATATTGCTCAAATTTAAAGTGACGCCCTCTAGCGGACAAAAAGATACGTGTTAAAAAAAATGTTAAGATAAGTACACCGTGTTTGATATCATTTGAAAGGGCTTCCCTGGTACTTATCAAAACATATCTTCAAAATTCAATGTGTCGCCCTCTAGTGGATAAAATTTTTTGTGTTTAAAAAATTAAGATCAATACGTTGTATTTGGTATCATTTGAAAGGGCTTCACCAAATAGTATAGAAGCACAATGATTTAACACCAAAATTGTTTAAATAAAAAAAGTAAAAAACTAAAACCCAACTCCGACAATAGTACCAACCGACACTTTAATAACGTGTGATTGCGGCTTTTCTTTTTGTTCTGTTCTTATTTTTACAGATAATACCTTGTTTATTTCAGCATCCTGAAAATTTTGTTTCATACTTTTTCTGCGTCGTTTCTTTTTATCGTAGTCGGGTTTTACTTTTTTACTTTTTTTTTAGTACAGTGCTTCTTAACTTTTTTGACCTGGGACCTCATTGAATTTTTATTGTTAGCAGGGACTAGAACTCTAGAAGTATCTATCAAATATCATATCGACCGTGAACTGGCAACTGGTAGTATCTTAATTATGATAATTTTACCAGATGAAAAGAAGACTTGTTTGCGTCATTAATTAATACAGTATCTGGTATTTATATTGAATAATAAAAATAGGTATATATACGAGTAATACACATCTTATTAAAAACCAGTTTCATAATATGATCGTTGTAAGTAACATAAAAACAAGATAGGACTATCTGAATCAACCAAAGGAGTTGAAATGAGTACAAGTTGAATGAAGTCGATTCAGCTACCAAAATTAAATGTATCTGAGACGGGATTTCTAGCAACACTGCGGATTTTGAAGGAGCATAAAATGATAATAAAAGGTAATTTTTTACAGACCACGAGTGGTCCGCGCACATGTTGGGAACCATTGTGTTATTTTGTTAATCTTTGCTATTTGTATTTTTTGTGTAGCTACTTAAATTATTGTTGTTTACGCGAAAAAGTAAAAAGACCTAGCTCCTACAAGATAAATACTTACAATAGGCATAACTAGACTACTACTAGTGTTTCAAGCAAAAACAAGACGCTTTTAGTAAAATTTGCAAACTTTAATATTTTTACGAATTTATCTTTATTGCGATGTAGGGGGAACGTGATGTGTCCTTCTCTACGAGTCGACTCACTATAACCCTTTAATAGGTAACATATATATATACACAGTTTGTATGTGCCTCTATGCTAATTACACTACGAACACTCAATCTAATCTCTATCTATCTTAACTTAAACTATGTGCTATACATACGTGATGTGCTGTTGTACGTGATTTCACACCACACTATCATCACTTTTCTACCAGTGTAGTGGCAACGGCGGTAGCTTAAGGGACGAATATAGTTCAGGCCATGGTACGGAGTGAAGTCATGGGGAATGGAAAACAGTAACCTCTTACTGATGAAATTAATTATACAAAACTTGGTCTTGATTTAACAATTTCTGCGCCTCATCAGGGTTTGTCCTTGCCCTTGTCACAGTACAGTACTGTTACTTGCTCCTAGCTTATGTTACTTAGGGTCGGCACAATTAATTACACTCTCCCTCAACCATTTCTAAAGACTATCTTTTCTTTCAAATCATACACCAAATAATTTTCTGTTCATGATACCCAGTGATGTTTTACTTCAATTTCTATTGATAGTGTCCAATACCTACGAAATGCGAATAACCCTGTACTATTATTACTAAGAGGGCTGATGACACTAAATAAGTACCATTGACCACCGAGGTGGTAAACGCCACCTTTTAGTGCCAACCACCACCTCGGTGGCAAGCTCATAGGGAGCAGATGGGAATCAAAATCAAAAAATCAAAATCAAAGCATTTATTTCAAATAGACCATTTACAGGCACTTTTGAATAGTCAAATGTCGGTCAGTCCAAGAAAAGTGAAGCTAAATTGCACGTTCCAAAGAGTAGGTCTCTATGGAGAAGAACGTGCAAGAAACTTCATGGACACTCTTTTAAATCATATTATGTGTTACATATATTGCTTGGTTACATATTACTTGTTGCTTCTATCATGTGAGCACAATGTCGATAATGAAATAAAAATGTAAAATAATTAAAAGATATTAACTGAATTAAGCCACTGGCAGTTAAGAGGTGACCAGTCCCATCTGAATAAAAGCATACTTTTTCTTCTTTGGTAACTTTTAATTAAACTTCCATTACCATCCAGGTATGATAACAAGGCGAGAAGCAGAGCGGTTATGCAAGTCGTTTCTTGGAGATAATGCTCCTCCGAGATTACCTGATGACTTCGCGTTTGCCGTCCATCATGAATGCGCTTGGGGCTGCCGTGGAGCATTCTTGCCGGCCAGGTAAGACGTAATACGAGTGTGTTATAGCTTCTGGTTATATAAGGTAATAATAACTACGATATAGTTAAGCAAAAGTTAAAATATTCTTTGATGAAGGTAAATAACCCTTCCCTCTTCTAGAGAGGAAGCCTGAGTCCCAGCAGTGGGATCATTATATGGCCGACTATATTGTATGCTATTGATGGTAAGATAAACTAGTTACGAGATAGATGACCACAATTATGATCACACGGTGGACATACCACCCATACGTGTTGCTTAAAAATAAATATATACTTTTTGAAGTCTTTGGTTGTAAGTCATTGTATGACTTAAAGTCGAAATTTTGTTTTTTTTAATCATGTCTCTATATTTCTAAAGGTGCGAATTGACTAATAATTGTCATAATTTGTCATCGTACATATACTCATACTCAGTGCGTTTCACTTAAGAAGTTCCTTCGCCGTAATGTTGGCTCCCCTGTCTGCCTACAGAAAAAATAAATAAAAAAGAAAAGAGTTGCCTACTCTTGCAAAATTGTTGCCCGAAATGCGAAACAAAATCGATTTTACCGGTAGTTGCAACACTTTTTGGAGAATTATGAGGGGAATGGGATGTAAAAAAAAAGCAGCTCTAAAAGAAAGTGGTCAATGGAGAGGTACGATATTGTGGTGTGGCGTGGCGTTTTCGGAATCGAAATGGAGCCCCGCGTCCTATACTTTATTCAGAACTAGTTTCTACAGTTTCCAACAGAAATAAGAAAAATATATACTTAAGGCTATTGTTATAAGTAACGAAATATCAATTAATCTCCATAATATTAAGTCATTTCATTGCTAAAAATATAGCAACACTGTTTTTCCGTATTCCCAACATTACGGCGAAGGAACTTCTTATGTGAAACGCACTGTACTTATATATACATTCAAAATTTCAAAAACTGTATCGTTGTATTGTCTTTGTAGTTGGTTCTAGATCTAGGAATCGTTAGAAGAATTTAATATTTTAGGATCATCCTTGATTTTGGCCTAGTAACATGTCTCCTTTACGTTTCTTCCTAGGTACAACTCCTCTCGAGCGAAATGCATCAAGTGTGCATACTGCGGATTATTCTTTTCCCCAAACAAGTTCATCTTCCATTCTCACCGAGTTGGCCCTGGTGACAAGTACATACAACCTGACGCAGCAAACTTCAACTCTTGGAGACGACACATGAAGCTTAGTGGAACACCTCCAGAAGAAGTAGTGCACGCTTGGGAAGATGTGAAGGCCATGTTCAACGGGGGAACGAGAAAGAGGATGCTGTCGGCTGCTAGGTGAGAGCGAGATAGATAGGTTTTCGATTGTTCGCTTTAAGGGGTGGCCAGGCGGTTGCAAACTAGCGTTTCAACCAAGGCTATCTTGGTTTGTGTTGCGGCTGCATGGATGTTAAGCACGCGTCATTACGTTCGGTGGTTGGGAAATCGCGCCTGCCAACTTCAACGCCCTTGTTGAAGGTCATAGTTTACAACTGGTGTCTCGACGGATTGAAACTAGCAAGGTCACCTGGTTGGGACATTGGTTTGCAACCATCTGGTCACCCGTTTAAAAAATCGGGTAGGTAATTTATTTGAATAGACGATGACTGTGGTGAAGACGGAATACTTACTATTATTTGCTTTTCACTTCATAATATAATGTCTCATTGCCTTTACTGTTCTGAGAAGTTTTTTTGTCGAGTTTTTTTAGCTTTTATATGTTCTAAAATTGTATACAAAAATCGATTCAAATAGTTCAGCTTTAAATTGTGCTTCAGAAGAGTACCCCTTCGCAGGCCGGAGTCGGAAGGCAGCACGGAGGCCAAGAGACCGGCGGCCAGTCCTCCCAGCGCCCACGCCCCCGTGCCCAGGCTGGCTGACTACGTGTGGGGGGCCCGGCTGCCTTTGCCGTATGCTATACCTTGGCTGAAGCCTACTTTGTGGACTCCGGGTAAGTGTGCAATACCTTCAACTTTAACAAACTGACAGTTTTTCTTATGAGAAAAAACTACTCGTACACAGAATTACATTATATAGTGCATATATTTTGTTACAATATCCAAACCTCTCAGGCCCCCGTATACCGAAAACAGTACACCTCGTTACCAGCTAAATTAAACTTAAGATAGGTTACACAAAAATTTGCAAAAATATTAAATCTGAAATCTGTTTTTGTGTTGCCTACCCTAATAAAATAATAAATTGATAAATATAAAAGTAAAAATTCTATACATATTTTTTTAAACTCGTAGTGTTTCTTCTTCTCTAAAGTACTTAAACTACCAATTGAAATCGAGCACTATAGCATATGCGATATAAAATATCTACATCTACACTAGTGTAGTAAAGAGGTAAAGTTTTTTTTTTTTTGTTTTGTTTTTATGTTTTTTTTTTTGTATGTCCATTTCGTCCGATTGCTAAAATTTTTTCACCGATAGAAAGTTACTTTATTCCTGAGTGACATAGGCTATATTTTATGTGAGCGGGCGAAGCTGCTAGCAAAAGCTAGTATAAAATATTTAGAATTGAATTGATGTAACTTTATCCAGGAGCATTGACAGCATTGAGCAGCGTGAACTCAATAGAGGAGCCCCGTGCCTTCCGTCCAGTAAGGGGACACAGACTGGAGTCCCCGCAGCTGTCACCTATCATGTCTCCACCGAGGTCGCCAACTAGGTGAGAAAAAAAATTATGAGATGGAAGTGTGATTATACTCGTAAAAACCAAAATTTTCTGAAAAGTCATCATCATCTTCCCTAGTCCCTTGTTTCTGGGGCGATCCCCAGTACGTTTTTTTTTCTTCTTTTTTATCCTGTCAGCCATCACACTATGACCGACTCTCTTTTTTTTCATATCCCTCCTGATATAAACTATCCATCTTTTCTTTGGTCTTCCTCTCCTTCTTCAGGCATCCACATGTATAACTCTTTTATTAACATGCGTTTCATCCCTCCTCAATACATAACTGATCTTTGCTTTCTTATCTCTTTACACGTAGGATATGACGGGGACGTCTTTCTGGCATACAAAATTTTATTTTAAAACGTGTATTGTTTTGATGAGTATGTTTTAACCTAGTATCTATATTCCCTAGGTCACCCATGTCATCATCGCCGCGCCGGTCGTCACACACTAGATCACCGCCGCCATCTTCCCCTGCGCGGTCTCCCAAGAGTGACCGAGATAGTGACGAGAGCGTTGATATAGAAACTACTGAGGAAGACCAGCCCAGAGATGTGGTAAGTGACGTTTAAAGTTTCAGATGTTTTGTTTTTATTAAAGACACTGGTTGGTGAAAATCATTTAAAATGACCATTGTTACAAAAATGAAACGAAAATGAAAATGTAACAAAAATGAAATATTTGGTCCATTTTTTAATGCACATTATAGTCTGACTGTTATTTATTTTTATTGATTTCTGTATAAGGTGCTCCGCAATAAAACACTTTATATTTCTTTTATCATTTATTGTATTAATTAATTTATATAAGATAAACTTAAACCAATTTTTTTTTTCACCGTCAGTGAACATAACAAACAGAAAGACAAACGAATCCATATTATATATACTACTTCCCTTAAACCAAGGGCTGGGTTTTAAGCAGGGCCCAAGCGTGGACACTTTTGTGTATTGTGTCAGATTCAAGTTATCGATGAATATTTGATTTCTGTAGAACCAGTATGAAATCATACGTAAACATTTTTTGTGTCCAATTACTTCCACATAACTCAGACTCATGACGGTCAAAAAGTTTTCCGTGTCGGTAACTGGAACAAAAAGTGTCTCCGTTTGCGCAGCTCCTTACTTTGGATAAGATAAAAACCTAGTAAGGCACTACCACCAGTTTCTGCTCTCTACTCAAAGTCGACAGCAGTGCGGTGTAATAACTAGAGGAGGCCTACTTTAATATAGTTTTATTTTGATTATGACTGACTAAGGTAAATAATGGAGGTCTGATAGGCAGTCGCTTCATATAAAACACAGGTATTCAGCCATATCCAGTAATGAGTCTTCTTCAGGGACTTTTCAATAATTGCGTTTGAGTGTTTTATTTTAATTGATATAAACTAGCGCTTAACTGCGATCCCACCTGATGGTAAGTAGTGATGCAATTGTTGATGGTGTGGCACACTGGTTAAAGAGTCTATTTACTCTAACCTTGAAGACATCATTAGAATAATACTATTATACTCGTATATACTAGCCCTTACTAGTAAATACAAGGAAGACTTGAAGAGGTGTACAGAGAAAAAGAGATTCTATGTGTATATGCTATGTAGCTCACAAAAAGCAAACGAAAAATGTAATGCTACGTCTACATGTTGGCCCAGCCTCGGCCAATTGCCATTGTGTTAACGGGGTTTCCCCGTTTATACAATGACTGCATAATAGCGACTGGCCGAGGCTGGGCCAACATGTAGACGTAGCATAATATTATACAAGCCAAAACAGACTAGGTACCCACCGTTTTTCATCGAAGTAAAATAACTTTATTCTACTCCGCTAATACCTATACAAAAGCAACGAGTACCAAGAAGAGACTACTCAATACTCGCGAATAAGTCAGTAAAAATAACTCCAATCCTTTTATAACTTACGTAAACGTTTCTCAAAGATGCAATTTAATAGTATTGAGTGAATCGTATTATCCACTCGAGTTGGATTTTTCAGCGGAGCGAACGGAGAGTTAGATCCAATTTAAAAAGTTGGAAGAGGAAAATTTTTCCAATCACTTTGTCTGTAACTCGGTAATCGGTGCGATTAGTTTTTTTGTTCACCTATTTAGACTTCAAGGCGCTCTTCTGGGTTTTCAGGATTTGTAATGTAATGAAAAGCGGGATGGAAAATGGAAACATACTAACAGATGGGTCATCTACATCTTATATATAAAAGAAAAAACTGACTGGCTGACGTATCAACAAAGAGAGCAGTGGTGGTCGAGTGGTAATGGCTCCGACTTACGAGTTGTAGGTCGCGGGTTCAAACCCTGTCAGGCGCATTACTTTGTGTAATTTATTTCGTTACCACTGCTCTCAAAACGGTGAAGGAAAACATCGTGAGGAAACCGGCATGTCCTAGAACCAAAAATTCGAAGACATGTGACATCCACCAACCCGCACCGGGCCCGCGTGGTGGATTACGGCCCATTCCCTCTCCTAGATAGGAGGCCTGAGTCCCAGCAGTGGGAACATTAAAAAGGCTGATGATGATGATGATGATATAACAACACACAGCCGAAACTACTTACTACCTTTTATAATGTAGGCGAGCACTAAGAAAGGATTTTCCGAAATTCACCTCTATGGAGATATATAAATAAAAAAGGGGTCCAAAGTTTGTATGCAGAAACTTACTTTCACGTGGGCGAAGCGCTAGCAAAAGCTAATCAACAATAATTAAAAAAAAAAAACCATTTGTTCAAGCTTTAACAAAACGAGATTCCGTAAGTAAAAATATGTTCCATTTATATATATCCCACCTACCCGCACAAAACGTTTTGGGAACACAT
Source organism: Mythimna ferrago (assembly GCA_910589285.2). Taxonomy (NCBI): domain Eukaryota; kingdom Metazoa; phylum Arthropoda; class Insecta; order Lepidoptera; family Noctuidae; genus Mythimna; species Mythimna ferrago. The sequence goes on from OU342689.1 coordinate 22,010,121, forward strand.
TCATTGTGCGTGCGGCTAGGGAGTGGAATTCCTTGCCGGAGTCTGTGTTTCCTGATAGCTACAACCCGGGAATCTTTAAGTCGTGAGTGAATAGGTTTCTTCTAGGTAAGCGCGTTCCATCGTCGACCGCATCGTCGCTCTCCATCAGGTGAGATAGCGGTCAAGCGCGAACTTACAAAAAAAAAATTGTGTTTCTCATGAAAATTTTAAGTATGTAAAAGCTCACCGTCGGGCCGTCCAATAAGGCCTGACTCGACACTACGGCGCTTAGTGTTTCACGCGCGTCTCTAGTAAAAATCAGCGAAACCGTTACGAGCTTTGTAAGGCCGATGCCTGCTAGGTCTTTGGGAAGACATGAGATGTAGGGTTGTTCGAAAGAGTTAACGTGGCCCTAGAACGCTAATTCCATCTGAAGGACACAGGTGGAAGTTAGTCAGTAAAAGTCTGAAATGCCCTCTCACCCCACTCCAGAGCAGGAGAAGTTATTTGATGATTTCTAACCTCAAAAAAAGTACGAGAAAATCATACCATTTTTTTTCAACAGTGAAAAGCTTGCCTTTTGCTACATTATAAGCGCCTGACGTTTCAATCCTGATGCTTCATTCAGTTGACTATTTTCTGGTATAAACCACAGACTTTAGAAATAAATAAACTCTATTACAAATAAAACTTGTATAATTAATGCATTGATTAATTTTATTCGCCTAAAGATTAGTCATTTAATTTCAAGCGGTGTCCGTCATGCTCCCAGAGGAATATACTTGCCGCCATTTTACAAAATGGCTGCCCATTCGAGGCTTTTGCACGTCGTAAACTCTGTAATTACTGGCGGGACGAATTCAAATGAACTTCATTTCGGTTTTAAATAAGAGAAAATGTTTAATTTAGTAGCGATCGGGACTGTGGACCCAATTAATTGCGGATTTACGTTTTAGTGTCCGCACGGCACGAGTTTTCGGAGTTTTTTTTTTATATTGAGCATTGAGTAAGCTTTGGTACCTTGGCTTTTAGGGACTGTAATTATTGGGTGCGTTTGCTTTTCGTATTAGCAAGAAGGGCTTTCTGTGTCTCAGTGCCTTTGGAAAGTGTACTCATTAATTTATCGCAACGTTCTAAAAACTTAAAAAAACTGTTCTGACTTTTTTCATCTATGTAACGTTCTAGTTATGTAATATGACTACCTAAATATTTGATATCGTCACTAAATCGTCAGTCATTTATTTACGCATTGTTTAATAATCTTAACTTCTTTTGCTATCGAAGGGGTAGATAAAAGTAAGTACACATTTTGTACACCAAATCTCTACAGTCATGTTTAAGCTTTTTGTAACCTAACTTTGAATCCCGTCACAATATTGATTAACCGCCTAAAACAACACCAATAACACAGTTCCGAGTAAATCCTGCTCGCTCTGATCGTAAATAAGTTATTTACCAGTGTTGAATGAGTATTAACTTGTAAATAAAAGGCTGTTGCCTCTAATGATTGACGTAAACGTTAGTAATTAACGCGCCTCGAGAACCCTACGATTAATCCCTTCAAAGGACATGTTAGGGTTGCCACGGAGATAATGTTTACGGTAGTGTATGAACAAAAAATAAAGGGTCTTGACAGACAGACAGACAGACAAACAGACAGACAGACAGACGGATGGAGAATAAAGTGATCCTATAAGGGTTCCGTTTTTTTGCTTTTGAGGTACCTATGCTTTTGAGGTACCTACGGAACCCAAAAAATTGATTGTTTGAAATAACTAGTGCTATTTGATAATGAAGTCTGTTACCTACCTAAAGATATCTAGATAAAAAAAACGTGTTCTGTTAGTTGATAGTTTCAAATTGCCAGCGGAAAGAATTCTACTTGATTCTTCATGGATTGTTGTAATAATGTTTGTAGAATCAAGTAGTAATGTAGGTAATGAAAATAGCTTCGCGCAAATTTAATTTGAAAAATAAAATGAAAAAGAAACGTTTATAATAACCAAATTGTCCAATACTTCAACCAAATTGTAAAGTAATTTGTAAGTTTTGAAATACAGTATGAATTGGTAATTTTACTAATTTCTGGATCCACATCCTGGACCAGTATCGAGACTATAACATATTCGATTTCAGATGAATTTTAGACACGCATACACTAGCTAAGTCGTTTCAAACATTTACTTTATATATCTGACTAATTATATACGACTGACTAAACCCTGTATCCCAAAATACAAGCAATAGCTTAGTTCAGGAATCAGTATCAGCCACTTCTTCTGATTACTGTGCCTATTTTTTTGGAATTATAATATTGTGAAAGATTCTTTTGGTATCATTATATGTATTTAAGTATATTTACTTTTTGTTTAAACTTTATCAATGAAGGAATGTTGACATGCTAAAACCGCTAAAACATAATGATTCACTGTTATGTTATGAATTCTTGACTTACGAAGTGCATTACAAAGCTTAAAGTGGACGTCACAAATCCGTGTGCTTCATCATACTAATAGCCAAAGGAGCCTCAAGCTAAATCAGTCATAATCATCAACCATAGTAATAACAATGTTTCTCACTATAGTTATATCAAAACAATTAAAATAGATTGCCAAATACGAAGTGGGATTAAAATGTAATCGCCAAATCGGATCGAGTACCGGCAGAATAGTCTAGATGGGATCGGCTTAGTGTTCACGCCGCGGGCTACGGTTATTGGATCGATCTATTGTCCAGCCATAAGGGCTCTTTGTACATATTGGATGCATTGGCTTAAGTATTGTATGTGCAGGTGTAACGGTAGCGTGGACTGAATTTACAAATGATGGATTGTCTGAAGTGCTATTGGTGAATGAGTTTGATTTTTACGGTTTTGATTTCGCTGGAAAGACTTGAATTTGATTTTTTTTCATTATGCGTACAGTTAAGGAGTGGAATTCCTTGCCGGAGTCTGTGTTTGCTCAAAGCTATAACTTAGGGGTTTTTAAGTCAAGAGTAAATAGGTTGCTTTTAAGCAAGCGCGCTCCATCGTCGGCCACATCATCGTTTACCATTAGGTGCGTTATTGGTGGAACGCGAGGCTATCCATAATAAAAAAGTACCAACCCACACTGGGTCTGTGTGGTGAATTATGATCTCATTAAGAGAAGGCCTGACTCCCAGCATTGGGAATTCAAGCATGACATCATCAATACAACAAGAAGGAACCAAAAATGCAATGTTTCTGTTAAAAAAAAATAATATGATTTTTGAGACCTCTGTCTTTCAAATATTAAGTGATTCCTTACTTGATTAAAAAATTTTTCTAACTTTCTTTTTTATTTTCATTCTAAAAAAATATTTTATTTATATCAATAATTTTTGACAATCTAATTTGACGGGAATTCTTTTTATCCTGCCCGTAGAAGCATAATCGTGTTATTTTTTTACATATTTACAAGCTTATATTTATGAAAATTTTGTTTATCAATTAAACAAACCACTCATTAACCGTAGGCTATTGAAAGATCAACAAATAAATGTGATTAAAATACGTGTAACGTTAGAGGCAGCCCTGGGCACGCGCGCTGTTCAAATTAGGGCGCGTTCACAAACGGCCACTCGACACTCCATCATAAGCTCCGATACTTTAAGTCCTCCTAGCCAAGTTATTCAGTTAAAGCTGCACATCCCTCTGTTTAATTAATTTATTAGTGGACATTTGAGACATAGTTTATTTGTGTATATAGTTATAATAAAGTCGTCTTTATAACCAAAATTTTTATTATAAATACTTACTTGAAACTGGCTCGCATTACGTCGCTCTTAATTTTGCAATCTAGCGTATATCACACATAGTGCTTACCTACTGCATATAACCCATAACCCAGTACGCGTGCGGAAAAATGCGGTGGCTCGACCACTCTGCGAGATATTATAATAAAATTATAATACTTAAAATTAAATTATCCTGTCTATTATAATAAAATTATAATCTCTAGATTGTTACCGAGACAAATCGAATTAAAGTTAAGTCATACGCACAAAACGTTTTGCGAACACATTTATTGTGCGTACAGCCAAGGAGTGGAATTCCCTGCCGCAATCTGTGTTTTCTGATAGCTACAACTTAGGAGTCTTTAAGTCGAGAGTGAATAGGTTTCTTCTAGGCAAGCGTGCTTCATCGTCGACCACATCATCGCTTACCATCAGGTGAGATAGTGGTCAAACGCAAGCCTATCATTAATAAAAAAAAAAAAAGTCCGTCTATATGTAGGTACATACAATAGATCAAATAAAACTCAGGATACCTAAAAAAGAGTAAAACAAGACGACTATAAGGAAGAAAGAGCCACTATCCTTACACCACGGCACACTAGTAACCAAACCACCAAAACACAAAGTAAGTACCAACCGAAAAACGTATCTTCAAAGAGACGAATGGCCGTAATCCTCGAGGCGAACATTAAAAAAGAAAAAAAACCCGGTTTCGTAGTAGCAACACATAAATACTTTTGTACCGTTAGTGAGTTCGGTAACCGGATCACGTTCCTAATAGATACTTCAGGCGGATTGCGCCAAAACGATTCAATTGTTGTACTAGATGTTGGTATAAATCACTCGCTAGTTCTCCCGCTTTGTTTTTGGCACGTAGAGATTATGTTTGGGCTTCGTGATGCGTTACAAGTATACGTGGAATTTGTTGAGTGAATTTTCTGTATTTTGTTTTTACTCGGTTCTTGTTTCGATCTTAATTTTTTTGTGAAATCATTTCTCGTTTTCAGGCGCTATGCGGGTTTTTTTGGTAAGGATCTAATGTGATGAGAACTTTAGACTTTGGAACTCTTTAATCTAGGTATACATCTATACATATAAATAAAATTGGAGTGTCTGGTTGTAATATTGAAATAACTGCTTTTTACTACATGCATATGAATATAATACACGGTACATACACCAAAATAACATTTTTTATAATTTTTGTCTGTCTGTCTGTCTATGTCTGTCTATTTGTCTGGGCTAATCTCTGAAATGGCTGGACCGATTTTGACGGGACTTTTTTGGAAGGTAGCTGATGTAATAAGGCTACTTTTATTTTAGAAAAAATTAATTCAAAATCCTGTAAGTAGTCCACGCGAACGAAGTCGCGGGCACAGCTAGTTTAAAATAATTTTATTGCACAGAAACTAATAAATACAAAAAATGTGCGTTTTGTTTTATTAAAATATTTTTGGGCTTTAGGGCCTGGAGAATTGATATTTAATTATGATCGAGTGGCGCAATAAATAAGCTCTCTTAAAAGGTATATCATATTGGTGGTCAAATTTCTTCGTAAACCAAATTTCTTTGTGATATTTGAATCACAATATAGTTGTCAATAGTCGTCCGTACCTATCTTATATTTTTATATGAATATCATTTCATAATTCGATGCAGTATGCGTTTTTATAGCCCAAGGCAATGTCGTACCTCGTAATTGAATGAGACTAAACAATTGATTGTACGCAATGCAACAGTGTTGCCCCCTGGGACGAGCTTCGTCCCGCGTCCCGCGTCCCGGGGGACAGTGACGTATCCCAGTTAATTACACGCTTCACACGCTGACGTCATGACAATGACGTCGTTTTGTATTAATCGTGTTTGAACTTCGATCCGATGTTGGTTGGGACCTAATCAAAAATTAACTTTGTCTGGCGTGTGTACCGACGTTTCTATTGAAATTGAAAGAGCTGTATGTTTTGTCTGTTGGTCTAAAAACTAGGCTATGACCTTAATGTTATTCTACTTTTACAACGTGGATACAGCTTGGTGTTTTGCCAGCGGATGCCAGATGACACTACGTATTTTTTGTTCTTTGCTGACCTGCTCCTGAACTGTTTAAATATTACAATAGCTCGTGCTTTGCATACGAAGTACGAATCTGGTTGAAAGTGACTATCGTGTTATGTGTAGTCTTTCTATCGCATACTACAAGGTTGATTTATTTTCTGCATCAATGCTGAAAATGCTTCTACGATTCTTTAGAATTTCTCAGAAAAATATTTTCGTTCAATAAGTTCTTGCTTTAAGTGAGTGATTAATCGAAAAGCGTCACAAAGGTTTACATTTCAAATACTTGTAATAAAATCATACCTACTGTTTCTAACAATAAATACATTAATCATTAAAGTAGTGAAGTTAATAAAAATCTTAATATTAACTTTTATATAGTTAACTTAGTGCTTTCTTGTGCACAAATCTTCCTCCTTGATCTTTTGCAATCAGGTTCTCAGGACACAGTATGACAACAGCTCTCATTAGATATTATCATTGATATTATTACAGAACTTGGAATATTAAATAAAAATCTGATTGTTCTTTCCTTATATTGCTTGTTCAGTAACGCTTTTGATACCGTTAGGTTTGATATGTTACTCGGCTTAGTTAGCTCTCTTCACATATCTCCATCGACGATTGCATGTTTCGTAGTTATCTGTGTGGCCGCCAGCAACGTATTTGTATCAAAGGTTTGTCCTCATCACAGTGTAATACCTCTACCGGCGTACCACAGGGAGGCGTTCTATGTACTCTCCTTTTCACAATTTTAAGCTTTACGCTAACGTCCTGTAAAAGTATTTAGCAAGCTCCGTTAGATCTGCTATTTGAGGCGGTTACCATGATCGATAAAGATTTAGCTCGTATTTCTGGGTGGAGTGGGATTTTGGTCTGAAAGTAAATTTTACGAAATCGAAGTCATCCTTAGCAGCTGCCTTAGGTTGCGCTCAAGAATCGATTGGACACTATAACTATTCTCCATTGTATCTGATGACTCAACTAATCCATACATTTCGTGAAGTACTCAGTTTCAGGAAGTTAGTCACAAGTTATCAGCGTCTTTACAAGGATACCACAATTTTCTTCTAACTGCCACTCAATTTCCCAATCAATTAATCAATCAATTATACTGATGTTCATTATAAGGTTTAGATCTAACTAGGCAAACTGCCATTGTAATTAATTCATATTTGGTAACAAATATGACCAAGTTTCTAAATTTTGTATTAATCTCAAAGTCAGGCGCGGCTTCTAAAAATATCTGTTATAGTTTATGTTCTCGTAAATATTAATCTGGTTTTGCCTAATTTAAATTCTTCCATCACTAACCCACGTCTTTTTCACTCTATTGAAATTGAGTAACATTATATTATTAATAAAATGTATACTTATGTGAAAATATTTGTAACTTTATGTATTTTATTTTATACCCACATAGCTATGTAATTATATACATTTAATACAAATATTTTAATAAAAAAATTAATGATTCATTAATTTACTTGCTATACATCACATACTACAAATGATGTATAATAATAATAATACTACTATTACCTTTTTAATTTTAAGTTCAGTCTATTAAAATGTTGTCTGATAGATATCGCTGTCAGCGATAAGATCGCCATTGTACCCATAGATTTGGATTTATGTCAAAAGTAATGTGACTATTTTTGTCCTTAGTAAAGTTTATTCCATTCTATTCTTTTCTATCCACACACAAAAGTGTGTCCAATACCTATAACATTTCTTGTCGGTAAACAAGTGACACTTAGAACAAATTACTCTGTTTAAACAACAATACATTTCTTTTATTAAACAAAACTCTATGGCCATCAATAATTCAATGATATTGTAACGCATGGCAGTTACAATCAAATTATTTGTGTCCATACATTAGTGACAAAGAGATCTTTATCGGAGTAATATTAAAAGTTCGGTGGTTATTATTGTTAGATAGTGTTTTATTTTCATGGAAATCGAAAATCATTTATGTTAGAACAAAAGGAAGGCTAAGCAAAATGACTTTGATAGTCTACCTAATCTATATGTAATGTTCGCGATTATAATAAAATAATCTTTAATTTCGATTCATAATACGTTTTTGAGCAACATCAACCAACAGGGGAGAATCGGACCTATCTGCTATAATAACAAATGATCTGCTGTAAATACATAAGAATTCTTTTTCTTTTTATATCTATCACACAAGGCCATAATATAGTCCCAAAGTTTGCAGATAAACTAATATTAAAGATAAATAACACCCAGACAAAACAAATGATCGCGCTCATCACGCACACATTTGTCTTGGGTGGGAATTGTAACCACGACTTCTGGCATGGTAGTCAGGGTCAATAAACACTTGACCAACAGGCCAGTCGAATTTGATAGCAAAAAAATATACTCTTTAATCGGAATATGTAAACAGTTATGAATTGTTAATTAACGGGGCCATATTTGTAAATAATACCTACGCGGTGTCTTACGCATATAGCCATCCAATCACTTTGACAACATGCGCTATCCAAGAGGTTAATAGTACCTATACACCACACACACAATTTAAGTTACAAGAAATACAAAGATTAAGGGCGTTTTTCTATCCAGGGGTGTCCAAATAAAAAGAAACATGTGACGATAAAAAGATCTCGAGTTATCATTTCTATTCCAACAAATGTACTACAAAAACCTACCAGATTCCATTCTGTGCCGTTATTTAAATGTCGTTGTGACATTTCGATATTTTTTTTATTTACCTCATTTGGGATTTGGCATTTTGGCCCGCCCGTTTTTATTGGTTGCGCCGTGTGCGGAACATTAATTTTGTTGTTCGCTTGTGGGCCTCGGAAATGTATGCCCCTAGTCTTTTGTTGTTCGTGACGTCATTATTTTTGCGTAAATGGATTTTTTTGTTTGTTTTTTTTTTGCTGTGATTTCAACTGTTTGCAGTTTGCTGTCAGTATCTATAATAATTTATAGCGACGACAAAATCCAAAAAATAAACGACTTTTGATTAGATTACAACAAAACATAGGCCCAATTATATTTTAGAGGTGCCATCAAGGCTTGAATACAGTGGCGTGCCTGATGCCTTTACAGGGGGCAAGCCAAGGAATCTTGACCTAACTACTACTTACCTATTAAAAAAAATCTCGTGCTACCACGTGTCATCAGTGCAGTAATGCTGATTTTTCTGAATTGCTACACTACTATTAATTCATTAAACCCCAAGCGAACGCCGGCGTTCGCGCACCTATTGTCTTTTTATCGTGTCTGTAATTTCCACGATTGAAAGGTACAAATATAATGTTAATATTAAGTAATAAATAATGATAACAAAAGCTTCACCACAACAACTTTATCATCATACCAATAATCGTGAAGTTTGAATACATGAATAGAAAAAAAAAAATTGTATTCTAATTCAAATTGTCTATCTTTATTTAAAAATGATTTTATTACTTACACCAGCGTAAAAAGTTTGTGAACGTTTTAATTCTACCAACAGCTGATTTTAAATTGCAATCAAAGATAATTCGGAAAGCCGCTCTTGTTGTCGAGTGCCGGCCGGCCGGCCGGGATGGTCAGCCAATACTTTAAAACGATTAATTTGAACTTAATGAATATCTAATGTAAGGTTGAGTTGAGTGTGAAATAAAACAACCGAGTACTAGATACTGATCTAATGTTACTTTTCTGACGCCAACGCCATCTAGTTATAAATGTGTAACTAATACATAAATTTTTTTGAAATCTTGGTGTTTCAAACACTTGTTCTTTATAATAACATGTAATATTATTGGCAAATACTCACAATTGAAACAGCGGTAGCTTTTCGTTGTTCGCTTTTTTAAAACACACTTATCAATGTTATGTCGAGAAAGAGAACCGACTTTCTATTGGCGGTTTACCAAAAATAAAGAATGAAATAACAGCGTTCTAGTACTTTTGAGAATTTTCATGGCACTCGCGAAGTTATTTGAGTCATACCTGATGTATTCCAAGCATTGTTATTAACTTTTCTGAGAAATATTCAAAATAGTAAAGTTTTAAGATTACATTTATCTTTAAAACTCAAACCCTACCTGGCCAATATCGATTCCACACATAATAATATCCACACACGAACAAGTATAGTTTCCGAATTCATAAACTGTTAAATGACGGAAAACAAAAAAAAAAAAGACGGGTTGCACTCCGGGAGTGCCGGCAGAAGTGAAAACTTGATTATTAACGTTGAGCATGTTTGATATTTTGGAATGGTTAGGGAATAATTTTGCACCAATTGCTTTATCAGTATAAAAGTACTATCATTTATGTGGTAGAATACAATATTCATTTATTGCGCTATCGTACACAAACATGACAATTTATATTACATTAAAAATTTAACACTTTAAAACTATTACAATTATTTTACATTAAAAAGTTTATCTCTCCGAAAAACTACTGAGGTGTCAAGGGACACCCGGATGGAACGAAGTTCCGTTCTGGCTTGCTTTCTATAAGCGAGAGAAAGAGAGAAAGACAGAGAAACATGCGCACGCCGCACGGCTTACAATAGCTTACTATAGAAAAAGTGTCGTTACAACTTTTCGTGAGATTTTTTTCCGTCTAGCCAATACAATATAACTAAAAAATACTATCCTATTTTATGTACATTTTGACAGCACTATTTCAACATCTTCGAAACCATGAAAACGACACTCATGACGAAAAAGTTGATAATTTCTGACATCCGCCATCTTAGATTTACATTTTGACAGCACTATCGGCTTCAACAACCTCGAAAACCATGAAAAAGACACCCATATCGAAAAAGTTGATAATTTATTGCAGCCACCATCTTAGATTTAAATTTTGACAGTACTATCGGTTTCAACACCCTCGAAAACCACGAAAACGACACCCATGAGGAAAAAGTTGATAATTTCTTGCAGCCGCCATCTTGGATTTACATTTTGACAATACTATCGGTTTCAACAGCCTTGAAAACCATGAAAACGACACCCATGACGAAAAATTTAATAATTTTTTGCAGCCGCCATCTTGGATTTATATTTTGACAGTACTATCGGTTTCAACACCCTCGAAAACCATGAAAACGACACCCATGACGGAAAATTTGATAATTTCTTGCTGCCGCCATCTTGGATTTATATTTTGACAGTACCATCGGTTTCAACACCCTCGAAAACCATGAAAACGACACCCATGACGGAAAATTTGATAATTTCTTGCAGCCGCCATCTTGGATTTATATTTTTACAGTACCAACGGTTTCAACACCCTCGAAAACCATGAAAACGACACCCATGACGGAAAAGTTGATAATTTCTTGCAGCCGCCATCTTGGATTTATATTTTGACAGTACCATCGGTTTCAACACCCTCGAAAACCATGAAAACGACACCCATGACGGAACAGTTAATAATTTCTTGCAGCCGCCATCTTGGATTTATATTTTGACAGTAATATCGGTATCAACACCCTCGAAAACCACGAAAACGACACCCATGACGGAAAATTTGATAATTTCTTGCAGCCACCATCTTGGATTTATATTTTGACAGTACTATCGGTTTCAACACCCTCGAAAACCATGAAAACGACACCCATGACGGAAAAGTTAACAATTTCTTGCAGCCGCCACCTTGGATTTACATTTTGACAGTACTATCGGTTTCAACACCCTCGAAAACCACGAAAACGACACCCATGACGAAAAAGTTGATAATTTCTTGCAGCCGCCATCTTGGATTTACATTTTGACAGTACCATCGATTTCCACGCCCTCGAAAACCATGAAAACGACACCCATGACGAAAAATTTGATAATTTCTTGCAGCAGCCATCTTGGATTTATATTTTGACAGTACTATCGGTTTCAACACCCTCGAAAACCATGAAAACGACACCCATGACGGAAAATTTGATAATTTCTTGCAGCCGCCATCTTGGATTTATATTTTGACAGTACTATCGGTTTCAACACCCTCGAAAACCATGAAAAAGACACCCATGACGAAAAAGTTGATAATTTCTTGCAGCCGCCATCTTGGATTTATATTTTGACAGTACCATCGGTTTCAACACCCTCGAAAACCATGAAAACGACACCCATGATGAAAAAGTTGATAATTTCTTGCAGCCGCCATCTTGGATTTACATTTTGACAGTACCATCGGTTTCCACGCCCTCGAAAACCATGAAAACGACACCAATGACGGAAAATTTGATAATTTCTTGCAGCCACCATCTTGGATTTATATTTTGACAGTTGTATCGGTTTCAACACCCTCGAAAACCATGAAAACGACACCCATGACGGAAAAGTTGATAATTTCTTGCAGCCGCCATCTTGGATTTACATTTTGACAGTACCATCGGTTTCAACACCCTCGAAAACCATGAAAAAGACACCCATGACGAAAAAGTTGATAATTTCTTGCAGCCGCCATCTTGGATTTATATTTTGACAGTAAAAGTGTCGGTACAATTTTTCGTGAGAATTTTTTCCGTCTAGCGGGTTTCACAACGCGCGATAAGGGATAGCTGTCTACTCTCCATTCGTCTTACGCTTTTTCGATCAGGTCACGTGTCCTGACGCGAGTTTAAGATTTTATACCCATTACAGAAAAAGTGCTCAACGCCGCTAAAGAAGTTTTCACTTCAAAAATATCAAAACAATAATTACGTACAACACGATAACCGATCAAAGCAAAGAATGAAAGAACTGAGTACTTTTTAGTTCGTACAACTTTACGCGTCATAGAGGGCGCCTCGTATTATTATAATATGCGTAAAGATTTGTCAAAAAAAACCATTCATAAATTTACCAAAGCCCAGCTTTTTTTTAGAACAAAATGTTCGACGAGCATTTGCACACAATAACAAATTACGCCCACACACACTCAAAATTTGACGTTTTTATATCAAAAGTAGAGATAGAAGATAAAGCCTCATAAAAGCCTTTGAGGCAGAAAAAGACAACAACACATTAGTGTTCATCTCTTTCTTTTGTTAAGTGTTAGAGTGAGATCGGAGAGATTTCGCTCAGAATGGCATCCTCGCTTCGCCCTGGTATCGTCTTATGAATGATTTTTGAATTTCGTACAACACAGTGGCAACTTAGCGTAACCGCGTAAGCGCGCGAAGTTTAAAGTTTAGATTTTTGTGATAATTAATTGATTGGTCGTGTTCTATGAATTAGGTGAGGTTTTGGTAGGGCAAGCCGGGCTTTTTGGCTTATATGGCGGGCACGCCACTGCTTGAATAACTAGGCACTTAATTAACTTGTGCGCCTCACTATCAACGATTGCATCACTGCTTACTAGGGAATGCAAACCGGTTAACTCGAAAACCGAAAAATCGGTTTTTCGGCATATTTTTAAAGATTAAAAAAAACGGTTTTTTTTTGCAAGTAACCGGTTTTTTCGAGTTTTTTTTTTATTACATTCAAATGACACTATTTTTTAGCAAACATTGTTTTAAAACGCTATTGAGGCTTGATATCAGTCGTAGGTTTGTTTATTAATATTTATGTACCATATTGATAGCTACACCAAGTGTACAGTTCTTCTGTTTACGATCATTAAAAATCCAGGCCGGCCGCGTGTTCTGAGAACAGGCAGTGAATGCTGTCAGGGCCAGAATTAAAATCTCGTAAGGACACCAAAATTCTTATTCGCAGATAGAATACCCACCGTTGTTACTCATCATAACATCATCAGCTTAAACGAGTCGTTTTTATAGAAGAGAGAGTGAAAAGACCAAAATCGTTGCTTGTTCGTTACACTGATGAAAAACTCAGGGATATTCTTGCTACCGATGACAAAATTTTCATAATCAAGGAATATTGCAACAAGCAAAATTATCGGATGTAAGCTTTTAACTGCTTCTAACTGTCAATGGCGAGTTCATCACCCACCTTCGGTTTGCCGACGACATAGTAGTCATGGCTGAGATTACGGAAGAGCTCAGCACAATTCTCACCTCAATAGATCGCAATGACCTCAGTAGAACTTCCGAAAGAGTGGGTCTTAAAATGAACATGAACAAAACTAAAGTCATGATAAACAACCATGTAGCACCCACTCCTACCAAGACCGGAGACTATACTCGAAGTTGTGAACGATTACGTCTACCTCGGACAGACAATCCAGTTGGGTAGATCTAATTTCGAGAAAGAGGTCAACCGTCGAATCCGACTCGGCTGGGCAACGTTCAAGAAGCTGCGCGGTGTCTTTTCGTCCAATATACCACAGTGTCTCAAGACGAAAGTCTATGACCAGTGCGTGTTGCCAGTGATGACATATGATGCCGAAACGTGGTCGCTCACAATGAGCCTCATCAGAAGGCTTCAAAATCACCCAAAGAGCAATGGAAAGGGCTATACTCGGAGTTTCCTTGCGTGATCGAATCAGAAATGAAGATATCCGCAGGAGAACCAAGGTTGCCCACATAGCACAAAGAATCGCTAAACTCAAGTGGCAATTGCTCGCAGAACAGATGGCCGTTGGGGCCGAAAAGTTCTGGAGTGGCGACCGCGTACCGGAAGACGTAGTGTCAAAAGGCCTCCTACAAGATAGACCGATGACCTGGTGAAGGTTGCGGGAATCCGACGGATGCGGGACGCACAGGATCGATCATTGTGGCGACACTTGGGGCAGGCCTATGTCCAACAGTGGATGTCTATCGGCTGAAATGATGATGATGTGTAAGCTTCTAACTCCAAAGAACCCTCTCAACAGGTTATCAGAGTCCTGAATGATCATCATGCGGCATCAGTAATGGTCTGGTGAAGGCATCACGGAATGACAAAGTTTCAATTTCGTGAAAATGGGCTACTCTAATTTAAGCTAAAGAGTATCAAGATACTATCCTACACGCCATAGCAAAGCCTCTTAAAGCCTCTCTCTTTTTGATAATATACTAGAGGTTTTTCAGCAAGACTCAGTTTCCGGTCACAAGGCACGCACTTGCCTTGTGTCACAGGCTTGCCTTGCAGCGAGTGTTTCGGGCTTCATTAAGGCTGATGATTGACCTTTGGCTAGCCCAGATCTCAACCCGTGAACTGCAAATTGAGATCTATATTAGAGAGCATGGGCTGCATGTAACAATAATTCAAAATCCTTAAAAATTCTTTACGATCAGCAGTGGACAACTTTCCAATGATCACCGTGCGTAAACGTAAAGTAACGTAAAGATGACGCGTGGCCTGAACGCTTAATAGCCTGTGATAGGGCTAATCTACACTAATACTAATATTATAAATACTCGTATAATAAAGAGGTAAAGCTTGTTTTTATGTTTTTTTGTTTGTAAGAGGTAACCTCTGGAAGTACTGGTCCGATTGCTAAAATTTTTTCACCGATAGAAACCTGCTTTGTTCCTGAGTGACATAGGCTATATTTTATGTACGCGTGCGAAGCCGCGGGCAAAAGCTAGTGGTGAATATTTTGAGTAGTAGAAGTATATATTAACTTCTAGCTTAGATTCTCAGACATCATTCTGAGACATTTGTTTGGATTTTTTTATTTTTAACAGGATTCCTATAAGGTATACAATATATTTTTTAATAGATAAGTTCCAAGATAAGTTTGAAAAATATTTATTTATAATTTCACAAGCAAAAAAAAATTAAAATTTTCACTTAAAAATAAATTTCAAAAAAACTAATTTTAAAACCGGTTACCCGGTTAACCGGTTTTTTTTTAGAAAAACCGAAAAATAAACCGGTTTGTAATTTTGGCGGTTTTTGCATTCCCTACTGCTTACCATCAGGTGGGATCGTAGTCAAGCACTACCTAGTTTATAAATATCAATTAAAAAAATATATATTTATTTCGAAAGTCAAACTGAACCTTTCAATTTGCTCAAAAGGACTGTGCTTTTGCACTTTTCTTTTCATTTAGGTTGTCTAATTTTAAAACTGTTTTTTACACCACCTGCTCGATATTGTCGTTTTATACGTCATACAAGCCTCACTTAAAGCAAGTCATTCTATCCGGAGATAATGCAGTAGAGTCTGTCTAATAAGTTAAACGACTTGGGTAATTTTAGGATTTAATGAAATCTGATGTAGTCAACACGGGTTCAATAATCAAGGTTGATTAAGAGATAGAGATCATTGTTTACTAACAGAAGAACCTTATAAAAAGTATCGAATTTAAGTATTTTTTAAATGATTAAATATTATACAAAATTCCCAAGTCGGTTGACTTATTAGACAGACTATATGGCCGATCCCTAGGGAATAATGAGATTTGAATTTGGAACATCAAAAATCGTCAACATTTCGAATTAAAATGTACGTGCATCGAACAAGTTGACTCGAAATTCAAACTGGCCACTAATAAAAAAAAAAAAAAATAGAATAAAACGTGTTGACAGGAGCGATAGAGAAAATTGAAACTATAGAACCTTGGAGTAGTTAATTTTGTTTGTTTGATGAACTTGTATATAGTGGAGTGCCGTAAGATTTATACCTCACAATCCAGGGCCAGTCAATGAATCTTTATACAAATTTTTGAAATGTGTTTTTAACATGTAAAAATGTTTAAAAAAAAAATTATGCGAACTTCATTTTATTATTTTTCAATACTCGAAAACTGACTCTCATCGCACTACGATTCGTATCGATATTTTTATTATTATTATTCGAATCGTAGTGCGATATAGATACTTATAAAGGTAGCTAAATTTGCTACAATTTGAGCGAAACTTGTGTAAAATTTGTCCATTGGTTACGAAGATACAGCAAGTCAAAGATGAGCAATTCTACTGCAGTGCTCGGAAAACTGTAAAATTCTGTCACTTGTTACAGTTTCTATTTTTTTTTTTGGTTGGGTTAAGGTCGTGCACTTGCAGAAAGACCAGGCTCAAGTGCTCTATCCTATGTTTCTTTTGCCAAGGTCGAAATTGCAACAACGCCAACCCTGTCGTCCTGGATGAAAAGGACGGGAATGTGGAAGACCTAACACCATATGCCGATCCACCTCCACCTCCAGAAAACATTATTCTACCTTCTCCACTCCTTCCACTGATCTACACTGGATGAAACCTGGTCCTTCCAAAAGGGCGAAAGTCTGTGGATTTCGTACCGCATAGCAGTCAATATACGTAAAATATCTTTTGATATAGTCAACCGATTGCGATGAAACAAAGCCTAAGTAATATATCAAGTTACACACAATTTTAATGTATAAAAGTTATTAACATCGATTTCGTACATTTTACGTGATGCGCGCACGACAAAAAACTTCTACAGATTTATTATATGTATAGACGAACCAAATATTTTTGTAACTTTTGAGAAAACTGTGAAGCCTAGACGCATTACTCTGGTATCAAATTTAAGCTAATTAAAGATACAAATTGTTGCCTTATACTTTTCTTAGTTTAGCCAGTACGTGTCTTTGAATATGACGCAAACACAAAACTTTCAGTTTTCAAAAAAAAAGCCTACTTTGACTAACTGTGTCTCTGCAACTAATGAACCTAGAGTTCTGGGGTTAAGCTCAAATTGTAGTATATTTAGTTAGCTTTATTATATTAGAAGCAAATATACTTAAAAATGCTATGTTCAGGTAGTTTTTACGAAAAAACTGAAAAAAGTTCCAAAATTTCGCAGTTTTTCGAGCACCATGGGGGTAGCACAGGGTGTTTTTTTTTTCCCTTGTCCCACTTATTTTTCAGTAAATTGTTGTTATCAATTGTTGGGATCACAGTCAAGCACTAGTTTATATCAGGTAAAAAAAAGAGCGGACAATTTTTTTTTTTACTTTTTTTTTGAGCTTTTAATAATACACTAATGGTTTATATTAAAATTCATTGACTGGCCTCGGATTCCGAGTTTTTATATACAAATTTAACGCCTTACGGCACTCCACTAATAATACTTACATTCCCCAAAACATGCCGCCCGCGACTTAAAGACACTGCTTTATCCCCAAGTCACATAATCTACTATTATTTTTTATCGAAACCCCTATTTTTGCACCAATTAGTGTTTTAAACCAAACAACGCCGAATCATACAAAAGAAAAGCCGATAAACCGATTACATCTATCTCCTCTCAGACAATAAAGCCTAATTCATCCATAACAATTCAACAAATCTAAGTCAACAATTATCCATATCGAGAACGAATACCTTTTGAAATCGTAACTAACAAATAGAAGGTTTAATTCGAAGCACTCATTGGCACGCGACACATGGAAGTATGTTAATCGAACTACGATATATTATTTAACGTAATAACGTGACTCGGAGCCACGTAACGGTAATAATTATATGGAACCGGCGATGAATAGTCTAGTAGGAGTACCATAGAGTTAATATCTCTTAGAGGAGTTCAGCTGAAAGTTGTGTGTGACTTTGAAGATGTTCGTAGGCGCTCGTAGCTATGTGCTACGCCGTAGCCACGTAGCAAACTAAGTTTCGTAAGTAGGAAACTATTTCGGTTTGTTTGTTTTATTAAATTTTAACTGAGCTAGAACAATTTTCTAAATAAACAGTGCCGAGTACATAAACACAGGGATATAGAAACTATTTTAAGCAAAAAGTTAAATTAAAAGTAAATAGGATTCGTAGTCACAAATATGGGCTTTATTTATTTATTTAACAGTTCATGTACACACTTAACTTATAAAAGAATAGAAGACAAAAACAGAAAAATACGTACATAGGTGATGCTTATTTCTAAAGAAATCTCTTCCAGCATACCCGCGAAAGGAGAATGGGAAAAAGAACGCTTTAATTTCCGCAGCATGTTATGTCATCATGCTGCGCCAATGTATGTCTTATGAATGATCAAAATTGGAGTCAAATGCCCTTGACGGGCTTCCGACGGAAAGAAAAATTACGAAAAGTATTTTGATAAAATTACAAAAACAAAATCATGCACTTCGCATGATTAATAATCAATCAGAGTACTGATTCAATTACGGAATTCATTTATTGATAACGCCAATATGCCATTGGTTACTTTTTGCCTTAAAAAAGACGATTTCTTTGAAATTGCAGACTGGAGCAAAGCTCTAGCGTACTCTAGAAAATATAAATAAAAAATAAATTGACAAATATTTTAAACTACATAGCTTTTTTATCATTTTAAACTAGATAGTTTAAAATCAACAATTGAGCTTAATGTTTGAAGCACCTATTTTTAAACACGCCTATTCTAAAACCTTCCATAGTCAACATTCTGTCGCCAGCGCATTGGCTTTTAAATCAAACAACAATAATTACTGTGAGCTTTGTTCATAATGACACTATCTGTTCGCTCGCAAACTGTACAGTGGTACTCAACGTTTGCAGTTTGACAAGTGTCAATAAAACACTGCCATCTACACCACAACTGTTTACATTGACATAAAAGATTTAAATGTTTTGTGGGTAGTCAAAAATGATCACAGTAATATTATAAAGGTAAAAGTTTGTGTAAGTTTGTTTACTTCTTTACGCTAGAAAGGTAGAACAAGTTTGGATGAAATTTGGCATACGTGTAGACCATGTCCTGAAATAGCACATAGGATTTTTTACCCCGGGATTATGTTTCCTTTGGACAATTTTCTATTTGCACGTGGACGAAGTTGCTAGCAGCAGTATTATTATAACAGCATATTATTAAATTGTGAATCCGAATCTCGTGTTTTCTCACCTAACTTTATATTTTTAGACTTCTAAGGATTTAAAATAGCTTTTGTGGTTTTTTTTTTATGGTGGGAAAAATCATCCAATGACAACCCCTGCTCTTGGGCAGAGCGGGAGATAGTGTCACTCTTACTGACTAAAAGCCCACCCCGTTCCTTCTAGCCTTCATACCGGGGCTCGAGTTCCCTTCGGATAACCCTGGCCGTAGTAGGCTTTGACCCGGCTGGGCCCCTGCTGTTGCTGACAACTCGACGACTTGGGCTCGGTCCGGACAGTTACCGGACGGCCGGACAGCGAGCTACCCATTGCTCACTGTCCGCAAGCCCGCGCCTACGGTGGACGGAAATCGGGATCGGAATCCCGGCGGCGGCGGCGAGAGCGCCGTTGCCTAATGCGGTCGGCCTCCTCCTTTGCGAGCATTACTGCTTCGCAGAAGTCGGCGACCGCCTGCCACTCCTCCTCGCTCCGGACCATGGCCTGAACCAAGGCCCGGCGCAAGAGGTCTCCGCCGCCGATCGCCCCCACGAGGGCACGGCGATGCTCCGTCCAAGCAGGGCACACCTCGACTGTGTGCTCCACCGTATTCTCCGGGCATTGTGCACAGTGGCGACACCCGGGCATCACTTTCGCACGAATCCGGTGCAGGAACCTCCCGAACGTGCCATGTCCGGTGAGGACCTGCATCGTACGGAAGGTAGGGACGCCGTGAGGTATTTCCAGCCTCGCCTCAAAGAGGGGACTTACCGCCATAATTGTAGCGTGCCCAATAGCTTTTGTGGTTGGTTTGTACACAAGTCAAGGTCAAATCCCTTAAAGGACCCTTCTCAACAGTGGGGTACAAAAATCCTTTTTCTGCTTTCTTTCTTCTTCTTATATTTATTTCTGACACTAGCGACCCGCTCCAGCTTCACACTGGCGTTAGAAATCTTCAAAATTCTCGTTTTACTGTACTATATTATGCTTGTAGTATACAATTAAGCCTCCCTCATGAATGACTCTGTCTATTGGTGAAAACTGTTTGAAAATCGGATCAGTAGCTTTTGAATTTATCGCTAACACACGACAGACGCGGTGTGGGACTTTGTTTTGTAATATGTAAGGGTAAGGTTGGCTGTAACTGGGGATCTTTAAATCCAGCGTGAATAGGTTACTTCTAGGCAAGCACGCTCACATCGTCGCTTTCCATCAGGTGAGATAGCGGTCAAGCGCAAGCAAAACACCAAAAAAAAATTCATAATCCCATACATCAGCATAAACTTTGACAAACAATAAAAATCGCTATAATAGCATAACGGTAGTTATTAGTTAAGTGATAGTAATGAAGGGGTACTTTCTAGTGCCGTGCCCCATCAGATAGATAGCCTCTCGTGACTGTGAACGAATACGCGCGTTTTACTCGCGAGCCGCGTGAAATACGCCGATTATTGTCACCCAAGCATACTTAATTATACTGCTTTGTGATAGTACTGCATGCGTGATTTTAGATTATATCGACTTCCATGTTATGCTGTGACATGTCGATATCGTATTTTGAGTCTATCGGCTTATTGCATGCATACTGCTCAAGTTTCGAAGTCGTTTTAAAATATTTAACTCTAGGACTCAATTGAATGTGGGTCATGAGAATTTGTGCCAACAAGCAAGAGGCGTAGGTTTTGTCGAATCATTGCAGTGTTACGGGGCCCCCAGGATTAAGGAGCCTCACTTATGGAAGGTTTTATCAACGAGACATTTTCAAATGGGCTCGCCGTGCTTTAGTGCTAGTTAGGGCCTAAATAAAAATATATATCTCTTAAGGACTTGCCACTGTCGGCTACCTTCGAGACCAACTACACTAAAGAGCAGAATTATTTAGCAGCTTTTTTGATTAAAGAAATAAAAGCTTTTTTAAGACAATTCAACGTTGTTCATCAGACTGGAAAAGTATCAAGCTTATAAGCTGACTTCTTTGGCTTGATGTAAAATGTAAACTTAGGTAGCGGTAACCATTTGTGTAGATAAAAACTTCAGTCTATGACTTACAATAAAGCTATCACACATAACAATGTTTGCCATATCAACTATTTACTACTAAGCTAGACCACTAACAGCTATAATTTATCATTTCGTTAATTGTTCTGACATATCTGCTTTGTGTCCGGAGTTTTTCGGCAAAAGTCGGATATGCAAGTCACATGAGGGCACATAAAAGAGCAGCAGATCAGGGCCTCAAGTCTGCTATTACAATAGTGTCAGAATGGTCTATCACTGATGTCATAATTGTCGATTTTGACAAGTTTGGTTTGTACTAATATAATGGCGTCACTATGACTTTCCAATGGTCAACCACTGACATTCCATTGAAAGAAATGGCATAGAATGGTAATCTCGTA
Organism: Mythimna ferrago; assembly: GCA_910589285.2. Classification (NCBI taxonomy): domain Eukaryota; kingdom Metazoa; phylum Arthropoda; class Insecta; order Lepidoptera; family Noctuidae; genus Mythimna; species Mythimna ferrago. The sequence continues at coordinate 22,031,928 of OU342689.1, forward strand.
CATATTGACAAATTAATATTTGACGTTTGCGGTAATCTGCTAAAACTTTGACAGTTTATTTAATCAGTGTTTTACCATTAGAATGTTATTGTGCAGTTATTGGTTTTAATATGCTCGAAATTATCATTCTACCACAATTCTATTACAGGACCATTGAGCGATCAATGATCGATCATTATGAATTAGCAGATTACAAACTTTTAGCAAAATGACAATGGGATCGTATTGGAATGACAAATTTATAAAAATAGCAGACTTGGGGCCCTGAGCTCACAACCACCATGAGGAGCAAAGGAATGTGGGCGCTATGGCCGAAATCGGCTAGATGGTATCATGATCATCTATATATATAAAAGGAGAAACTGACTGACTGACATGTCAACGCCCAGCCGAAGCTACTGGAACCAGGAACGTGAAATTTGGCACAAGACTTCCTTTTATGACGTATGTAAGCGCTAAGAAAGAATTTTCCGAAATTCAGTCCCTAAAGAGATGAAACCGGAGTCTAAAGTTTTTTTTTTATATTATTGATAGGCTCGCGTTTGACCACTATCTCACCTCATGGTAAGTGATGATGTGGTCGACGATGGAGCACGCTTGCCTAGAAGTAACCTATTCACTCTTGACTTAAAGACCCCTAAGTTATAGCTATCAGGAAACACAGACTCCGGCAGGGAATTCCACTCTTTAGCTGTACGCATAATGAATGTGAATCCATTCTAAGGAGGAAACAACTTTCAAGCGTGCGAATTTGCTGGTAACAAAGAATAAGTATATCAGAACTTATTTGAACTGTTCATGTCTCCGCAGGCATGCACTTGGCCAATCAGCAGTGTGCCTACTCCTCGTCCTGACGAGAACTGCTGGAGTGGCCTGGTGCCCAAGGTTGAACGAGATGAGGAGTCCAGGGTGGAACCGTGGAGGTTGCCCGACCTGCGACCCTCGCTGCATTATATGCATGATCGTGGTAAGTGTAAGTTATCGACCAGTTATTTCTTTTAAGTAGATGTTTTTGAGAGCAGTGGTATGTGTAGGTCGCGGGTTCAAACCCAACCAGGCGCATTACTTTGTGTAATTTATTTCATCACCCTCAAAACGGTGAAGGAAAATATCGTGAGGGAACAGGCATGTCGTAGAACCACGTCCGCGTGATGGATTACGGCCCGTTCCCTCTCCTAGAGAGGAGGCCTGAGCTGATCAACGGATTTACGTGCCTTTCGAGGCACTGGGCTGTCACACCACCAACTTCCAAACTTCGAGCTGCTACAGAGTAATTCGTAATGGAAAAACCCAATAGCACTTTTTGCCCAACCCGAGAACCGAACTCAGGACTCTATGCTCAGCAGTCACGCTTTCGACCCTGAGACCAACGGGTAGATACTAGAGATGTAACGGATGTTTGATTTCGAAAGTTCAGAACTTCCGATTGTTTTTGCACTTTTGATTCCAATTTTGGTTTCGATTGTAATCGGAACTTATATCGGAGATACAATAAAACACTTGTCACGCGAGTAAGTGTCACACTTTTATTTGTTAACCTGCGATTCTTCGGGCTACTTCGGTAACTTTGATTCTCTTGCCACTACCTGCATTCCTATGCGATGACGCAAGGAAAGCCCTTTCCATTCTTCTTCTTCTCGAATCGATTTTCGGTTTTTTTTTTAAATTATTTATAGGCTTGCGTTTGACCACCATCTCACCTGATGGTAAGCGATTAAGTATGTGTTTTCTTTTTCCTCAGTTTTTGGGCCAGTTTATCGGCGTTAGTGGCGTTTTTTAGGTCCTCCGAAGTGCACGTGTAGGGACACTTGGGGCACTCCAATAAGTGGTCCATCGTCTTGCCCCTTCGACTGTTTGTCCGCTAAACTGAACTCTTACATCAATGGTTAATCAATACCTGAGTGTTTATATTTGTATTTAATAGTTTTTAATAAAGGCTGAGCCAAATACTTCATGACCTAAATCTCCCCCAGATTAAACAACATGCACAAATTCCCAATGTTTCCATTCCATTCAATGAAAGCATTCGTATCAATAATAATTAAATGGCGTGTTCATATTTACTGGTGTACAGGCTCTAATTGGCAGTAGGTACTTACTAGGACCAGCAATTATATCGGGATTATGTTACCGGTACTCGGAGACGTGGGTCGATATTCTCTCATTCACTTTCATTTGTACATTTGCAAGTCGTGGTGCAGGAGTATCTCTACTTATGTTATTTTTACAGTAGCGTCTTGTTTTTTTTTTATTTTAAGTACAATTACTAAATATTAACCTTTTAAATACCGTAATTAGAGACACAATAGAATGACAATGAGTGAGCGAACGCCCCGGTTTGCTTGGGGTTATTTAGTCACAGAACACTTCAATAAAATTAAATAGTTTTCATAGAAACATACTTTCCATAATAACAATTCCTGAGCGAAAACTTCTCACCGTCGAAATAAGCATGTTATGTTGGACGGGTAGAGTTAATTTCTAAGACAAAGTGCGTAAATAAGCATGATAAGTTGGACGGGTAGAGTTAATTTCTAAGACAAAGTTCGTAAATAGGCATGTTATGTTGGACGGGTAGAGTTAACTTCTAAGACAAAGTGCGTAAATAAGCATAAGTTGGACGGGTAGAGTTAATTTCTAAGACAAAGTTCGTAAATAGGCATGTTATGTTGGACGGGTAGAGTTAACTTCTAAGACAAAGTGCGTAAATAAGCATGTTATGTTGGACGGGTAGAGTTAATTTCTAAGACAAAGTGAGTAAATAACGTTTTTAAAAACAGAAATTCTCTGTAACTTTATAGAAAGTAAATTACAGAGTTCAACCTAATGTTATGTTATATGCAGACTCGAAGACTATATAGTAAAAAAAAATGACTTTGGATGACTAAATTGAGTAAAATAACATTCCAAGGAGTGGAATTCCCTGCCGTAGTCTGAGTTTCCTGATAGCTACAACTTATGGGTTTTTAAGTCAAGAGTGAATAGGTTACTTCTAGGCAAGCATGCTCCATCGTCGACCACATCATCGCTTACCATCAGGTGAGATAGTGGTCAAACGCGACCCTATTAGTAATAAAAAATAACGTGTTACGTACAAAATTTTGGCTCAATCGGTTGAAGATATCTGCAACAAATTTGAATAACAAGATTTCACCGAACAGGTCAAGTCCAACTTAACTTATTTTTTCTCATTTCCAGATAGAGACTGTGTGGGCTGCGTGGCGCCCTTACCGCTAATGCCTCCGCCCGCTCCGGCGCCGCATTAGCCAACGCTTCCTATCGTAATCACATATCTGTAGTCCTAATTAATTAATTATTAAAGGTATATACTGAGGCAAGGCGTGAGTCGTGCCCGAATGCGGGCAGCACTCAGCAAACCGTTCGGTGGGAATGGGGTTGCCAACTGTTTTTGAAGAAAAATAACGTATTTAAACATTTTTTATATATAATTAATCACATTTTTCAATGAATCTTTATGAACAGTATGCAATTATAGTTTCTATAATTCTAAGATTTTATGGAGTTTTTTTAATTTTTAGTAATAGATTACTTAAAATTAGACACTTTTGAGTGAAAAACACAAAATCGCTATTTTGTGGGTTACGACAACTTATGTGGGAGGCATCGATATGTTTCTTCTCTTGAAGACAATTTATATGTGCTTCTAGAACGCACTAACAGTTTTTCATGATGTACCTATCCTTAGATTTTTGGAAGTTTCGTGTTTCAAAGTAAAAGCATCGATAATAGTGCAGTAATTATTCATAATAGTGTTTCATTTTACGCATCACAGTAGAGAGATTGGGAATAGAGTATTTTCTCATACATTGTTTTTATGCTTTTGCATATATTATATAAAGTAGATTAACCAAAATAAAGTAAGATACGTTACAATAAGTATAGTTGGCAACCCTAGGAGGAAATGTTATTTGTATTGCATTTTTTCACGAGACTAGAGTGAGCGACGGTCCCAAATTGCAAAAAAAAATTGTTGTTTCATTAATGGGTTTAATTTCGTTAATTTAAAATACTCACCTTAGATTTCAGAAGTTATGAACTCGTTATTATTTTGTTAAACGTTATACCTACTGAAAAACAAGAAGTGTCAAGCACAGCTGCTTGCCTGGAACTTCTGATTTTTTATTATTAGGTTTTTGTTTTCATTATTTTCAAGTCTTTATTTTTGACTAAGCTGTCACTTCCAACAAAAGCTTTTGCAATAAAACGCGGGTATAATTCATTCTTATGCTTTTAGGGCATTTATCCGTCTCGGCAAGTTTCGCAGGATTATTCAAAAATACAATAACGTTCTCAGTTCAATGTAACCGAAATCGCGCCTAGCTGTTTCAATGATTCCACATAATATTGTGCAACTGTGTGGACACTTGAAATACAAAACTACATCCACTAAATATCAATTTGTGATGTATATTTGTGTAATTAATTGAATTCACTGAACTACGTCGAGAAAAACCCACCAAAATCACATTTGAAACAGCCGCTGAACTTTTCGAAAAAATCCCGCCAATTCATCATTTGACAGTTTAAGGCAAGTGTAGTTACAATGAAAAAATCAGTTTTTTTATTAATGTTTTTCGCTTGGATACTAAGTCTTTTAAGCAATATTTTCGTATGAAACAAAAATCAATAAATAATCGAAACCATCGATTATATTGAAATTATAAGTCGAAACTTGTGATCGTTGTTTGTTCGATGACAAAAGCCATTGGATATAGTCACACAAGCATGAATACATAGGTAATAAATAAAATCTAGTCCTGTATAATTACCTAGTTTAGTTAATTAGAAATAATATTGCGTAGTGTAACATAAAAAGCAATTGTAATGAATTTAATTCATTGATTTTTAAATTACTTTATAAGAATGTAACCTAGTCAACGACTATTATAATTATGTAGTTTTATCTAATGTAAAAAAATGTAGATTGCGCACTTATAAACTAAATGATTTTATTGTAAATAATGAATTATAGAATATGATAACAATTTGTAGTACTATTATAATATTTAGATAAATTCTATATAATTAAAATTCTGTATACTTCAAAAGTTGAAATGCTAAAACAACATTAATTTAGCTCGAAATCAGGGTGGCAATTGTTAAAAACACCTACATTTTTTCATATCAGCATTACTTTTGATTGCATATCACGATTTACTCATATAAAATTTAATGTAATTTACTGTATCAAAATGTAGAATTAGCAGCACACATAATAAATTATGCCACAAAAGTTTGAATTTTTTTCCCCTATTTTATTTTTGTTTAGTTGATTTGATGGAGACGTAACTTATGTCTTAGAGAATGTCAACAATGAATAATAAATTCCAAATAGGTATATTGCAGTACTTTCACAACACCATTTGCATTGCATTTACTATTGAATCTAATTAAATTAGTAGATAATAATGGGATATCTTCGATTGTGATTCTTAGCGCCATCTATTGCATTATAAAGGCTACTTGGCTACAATAAAGATAACATCGTAACGAGATCGTTTGGAACATGAGCGGCGTACAATGCCATCTAGTGTTGTAAATTAAGAAGCAATTAAAATTATTTACACCGAGTTTCCGAAACGCAAATCAAAATCAAAATTAACTAATCAGCTGTCAAATCTCTTGTCAAGTATCAGTTGGGTTGCTGAAAGGATGATCAACTACTTTGATTTGATCATCTGATTAGTTGACCGCGCTGTCAGATCTTAATACAAAATCACATGCGAAATGCCATTTTGGGTTTCTGGAACGCTGATTAATTTGATCATAGATTAAACTAATGTCAAAAGCTTTGTCAAGAAATCAATACATTAGGCGTGGGAAAAGTATGTCATCTTTGCGATTGGAACATTTGCATCTGAAATCACTAAAATGTTCCGAAACAGTGATATGTATCATTTGGAACTTCGATTCAAAAGATACAAACGGAACATTTAGAACATCGGCTCAATAGATTCAAACGGCACATTTGAAACATCGGCTCACAAGAAACAAACGGAACATTTGAAACATCGACTCACAAGATAAAAACGGAACATTTAAAACATCGGCTCAATAGATTCAAACGGCACATTTGAAACATCGGCTCACAAGAAACAAACGGAAAATTTGGAACATCGGAACATTTGAAACATCGACGCACAAGATACAAATGTTATGAATCGTGATCTGCTATGTTGCGTCAAATTATAAGTTTTATTGAAATTTAATTTGAGAATAATTTAAAATTTAATTTGAGAATAATTTAAAGTAGATGTTTTTAGTTCAGGTCGTTAGTTATACCTATTACACTATTTACGTTTAAATTTGAATTTTAAAAAGACTGCTGGTCACTTAAAGTAAAGAGTGTTTGAGTGTTCCAATTGTTCCAAATGATGCATTTAAAACATTACCTACTGATGTACCAATCTTTCGGAACACTTAAAATTTTGTGGAACAATGAGTCGGTTCCAGTAACGAGCAACACACGCCTACAGTGCATGTTGACAAATTAACAAATAAATAATATTGGCTATTTACGTGAACCTTGTGGTTTCTCTGCAGATTATCATTTTTACGGTATGAAATCATATTTATTAAGTAAAATCACAATGTTTTTAATGTGTTTTTGCAAAAAGCATTTCATTTTTGTGTTTTGTTGTAGATGTCTTTTTCGGATATACTTATCCAAAAGGAGTGATGAAGAATTGCATCAAACTCGCCAAATTTTTTAAAAAAGGAAGTATCCCTACGAGTACTCAGAAAGAATTTAAAAAAATTGGGACCGAATGAGCAAAGCCGCAATCACGTTCCTAGTAATTATGATAGATCCAAAAATAAAACCTTTAACATTCAGAAACAAATCTATCAGTGCATTGGAAAAAGTACTATTTTTACGCAACAAGAGCATTCCAAATAATAGTAGCTGATGATATAAGGATGCTTAGATCAACAGCCAGTTGAAATCAAGCCTCGATTCATCTCGATTTTCCTAACAGAAGAAGAGTGCGATATAATTAAAAGTGGATTTAATAGCTTTATAAATTTAGTTCTAATCTCATGTATAAGCTATCACTGAAAAATTAAGATGAATGATTATTTAAATATAAACAAAGATTCAAATCAAATGTTTAATTTCAGTATTAAATAGTTAAAATAACATTCTATTAACAACAATAACATTAAATACAATTAAAAAGATTCTGATTCCACATTCCAAGCGTAGATCTCTATGGAGAAGAATGTGCAAGAAACTGCAAGGATATTTTCAATCTTGTTTTATTATTAGACCTTATCAGCTATTCCATCTTTTAAAAACTGTTGTAGGAGTGTTTCTGCCATTTCATTTTGTGACTGAAACAAATAAGTTTGTTAGAAAAATATAATAAAGCTTATGAGAAGACGATCTTTATAAATGTAAAGAGTGTATAAGATATGCTTTCTAAATTATATACCTCTTCATCTGTATTGTTTTATTTGTTTATTTAAAATAATTTCCCAAGTTGATCAGAAGTTATAGATCTGTATTCATTATAGCTTGCTAAACATAAAGACATTGGCCGATTGTATAGTTACATTTTCATTAGCGATGTTCTGCCTCGTAACCCTTTTCAAATTCGAAAAGGCAGTGTAGAGCTGTCTTTGAGTTCTAGGCACCTCAGCGATGCTGTTTTAATCTCTAATTAGACATGCCCAAGCTTATTTTTTTGTATAATTGAGATCGCATTTGTTGCTTTATGTTCTATAAGGTTTTTCTATCTAGAAAAAACCTCTAAAATGTATATCTATTAATTACTAAGATGTAGGTGTTTCTTCACTTATGTAAAATTTGTAACTTATTTGTGGCGTACTTAATTTTGAACCAGTTTTAATAGTTTGCACTTTTATCTTTCTGTGAAATCTTTCCCTCATGAAGCCATTTAAAAAATATTATTAAATACTAATACACAATATTTGAAATTAACGCGAGTTTTGACATATTTATCTGTAGCAAGCAAAGTTGTTTTGTTGTCAAGGACAACGCAGGTTATTTTTTTTTTTATGGTTTAATACAAGGTCTTATGGAACTATTTCACAGTTGAAACTGATATATCCAATCAATGTGACCATAACTAAAAACAATCCACATGACAAATCAAAATGATCATAGATTAGAGTCTGTGCGGAAAGTAAACCATCGTGGGATTTGAGGGCGCTGCTGTAGATAAATATCGTTTTTGTTATGTAAGCAACATTGTGACGTCATTATAGTGCGACTGTTAAATCTTGATATTTTGAAACTATGTTAGACTAGCTTCTTCCAGCGGCTTCACCCTATAGTAAAAGTTATCCTATTGGCTGAATTTGCTCACCTAATGAAACTGCAAAGCTTATGCTTATGTGCTATATTATTGCAATGTTTATGATTAAGTTCATCTGACTAGAAGTTTTTGCGCGACACATCCATACATACGAGTACCTCCATCCATCTTCACAAACTTTCGCATTTAATTTTATAATATTAGTAGCCTATTTATTGAACTTGCTCACGTGATGAAACTTAGCAAAAATATATATATGGTGAAAAAAATATATGTATGGTGGTTATAAGCTATATTATTGCAACGTTTATCATTAAATTCATCCGTTTATAAGTTTTTGCGTAATGCCGTTAATTGTGGCGATACCTGGGGGAGGCTTATGTCGAACAGTGGACGTCTTTCGATTGTAATGATGATGAACATTTAAATGCAAACACGAACCGGTAAAGGAAAATAGCGTGAAGAAACTGCTGTACTGCCTATCGAGGTAGGTTCCACCAACGACCACTTACCCAGTTCCAACGAAAATGGTTCTATCACTTTGACTAGGATCGGTCTATTATCACTGACTGGAATATTGTAGCTAGCAGCAAGTTTATGTTTACCCTAGTTAAATATAAAGGTAAAAATGGGACACACTACCCCTTTCTCGTTGTCTTCCTCAGTACATTTTTCCCTTTTGCTAATCAATGAAAAATATGAACTTAATGACTATGAAAATAAAGTACACTTCAGAATTTGTAATGTTGCTTCGTAAAAAATCTACTTAGCCTGTAAGGGACCATCTCGCATATAAGATCCTTGGGATCACTTGGTTGTCCGTCTGTTTATCTGTTAAGACCCTTTAACTCGAGAACGCTTGGAGGTATCGAGTTAAAATTAAAACCATAACCTCAAGTCTGCGGTCTTTTGAAGTTGTGAAAAAATCAGACTTCTGAGTTAACGAAAAAAAAAAGATACGGCCGTTTATGTCGCAAAAAAACGTATATTTCTATACTCAAGGGAATCAAAGTTCATAGGGTGAATCTTGTTGACCTAGAATCCTGAAATTTGGCATAAATCAAGGTCTCATAGAACAAGTACAGGGAAAAATCTGAAAATTGTAAATTTGTAGATCCGCCACAAAAAAAAAAATTGTTTGCAATTCGGAAAAATCTTCGTAACTCAATTCGGGAATTGATTTCATAGGTAAATTTGTACAGAATCTTCAGTGCGCGAGTCCGACTCGCACTTGCCCTTTTTTATTTTAGTTACTGTATCCTTACTCAAGCCTGAAAAGAAATATTCTAAGTCAGTCGAAATGCATTAAAAATTTAAAGTATCAATACTCTATATACTAGCCATCGAAAATATTGACCAAAACAAAATAAACAAATATCGTCATGTTTATATGAATTTCCGTTTAATTTATATATATTTGGAGATAACAGGGACAGAAGTTTACCTAGGAAGTCTAAAAACATTAAAATAAAAGTGTTACGTACCAAAAAAACAGCATACCAATGTTTACCAAGTTCGTGACTTTGTTTTGATCAATAATGGTGTGATTTGCCATTTGTTATCTTTGGCAAAACTGTAATATATTAAATATTATTTCCCTTGCAGCTCAGTGAAATTTTTTATCACATTTATGAAGATTTTAATTAAAAATCACAATAAAATAACATAATAAACAGACCCTCTGTCAACATGACATGACGTTTGGCATTTGACAGATGGCTGGGTTGGGTTGCTACTTAAAATCTTTAATGTTGTTTTCACTTTCGGCCACGACGGTTCTTTTATCGCACAGACAATAGTTAATTTTTCACTAATCATCCTTTCAGCAACCCGAATTGATTTGACACAGCTGTTAATTTAACAGCTGATTAGTTAATTTTGATTTTGATCAACGTACCGGAAACTGGCAGTTAGTCACACTGTGGTTTTTATGAAAGTGAACTACAAAAGTGATAAATATGTAAAAAATACCCATTTAGTAAATAACCCTTACGTTTTTAATTTAACGTTCTAGAGAGTAATATTATTTTCGGTTCGTTGAAGTTTGAAAGACGTTAGTTTGATCATTACTTAAGGTCTATATTTATGCATGTTCTAAACATATATAATTAATTATAAAGTTGACAAGGATATTTATCGGGCTGCAAACGGGCCACCGATCACACCAATTTTTTAGTTTATCCATTATAGATAGGCTCACCGCATGAAATGACGCCAGTGGCAGTTCACCACATAGGTACTACAAATCGTCATTGCTCACTTTTTGTTGCATTTAACGACCACTATACGCTAACACACGTCACTCGCAGTATACCTCACCCCTCTCTCCCTTTGCTTCAGTTACTTAATTATTATTATGTATTATTATATGTAGGTATTTAAAATTATTTAAATCAGAATTTCAATTTCAACAAGCGTGGGTTAAAAAAGGACCTCCTAACGCAAGCATCTAACACAGACCATAAGTGACTGCCGCGCGCGTTAGTTACCTTTGCTGTATTTGTTGTTGTGGCCTGTGGCCAACTGCGGCCAGGCTTTAGCCAAAAATAGAAACACTACAACTAAGTGGTTTGAAATAAATGAATACTCTTTAATATTATTAAAATAATGTCTAGGAATTTGTGGATTATTCGCATTTTCATAATGCTTCTATTTAAGGTAAGTGTTCGTAAATGTAATAAAAGATGTATTGTAAAACTTTATTATTGTACCTTGAGCTCACTGTATTGTAAATCATTAGCATAGACAATATCACTGACCTTTATGAAGTGCTACACTGGCAACATTTTTTCACTGTTGTCAATGTCAAAACTCTAGTTGTCAAAACGTCTTGTCTATTCCTTTTCCTGTTAAATTTTCTCCTGAGAGGTTGGTTTCGTGTTTGTTAAAATCTAATTTAATCGTGAAAACTACTCAGTTTTGAATTAAATCCAGTTATGGTGTATTTAAGGACAGTGTATTCTTATTGCTCATGTGTTTATTTTACTAAATATGTGAAAAGCCGGAATGTTATAAAATGATAACCTATGTTCGACAGCGTTTGAGACATAAGCCGCTCTGTGTTTCAGAAACTAAACATGGGGCGTTACTCGAAGGAACCTGATAACCCAGCGAAGTCATGCAAAGCGCGTGGCTCCAACCTCCGTGTTCACTTCAAGGTAAAACTCAATTTTGTTATTTGTATACAATTGATCGATTCCACATGGACTGACAGATCTTCACATTTGTGTTTTATGCTTGAATGTTGTTCAGAAACGTTTAAGTTAGCAATTTACTGCTTCTCTACGAGTGCTTGGTTTAGAATAACAAGCAAGCGCGGTTATAATATCCTAGGTTATGTTTTACATAGAAACATTGAGTTCTGTACTGTCACTGCTTTTAAATCTGATGAAATGACTATTGTTCTCTTCGATGTGAGCAGTTCCCTGTCAATACGAGGGCCAGATTCATATATGCAAGCTGCATTTGTGGATCTGGCCCTGGATTGTCAAGCTGTTTGAATATAGAAAATAGTAAAGAGGATTTTGCTTGCCCTATTAGCAAATATCATTACTTAAACCTTGTGAAATAATTTATGAAACTATTAGATATTAACGTTATCAAAACGATAATTTACTAATAACAAATTGGCAGCCAGGAATAAATAATACTTTTAAGTACAATTGAATATATTAATTAGACCAATAGTAATGTAAAGGAGCAAGGGAGCACATGCTATGACTGCTAAATGTGTACATTCAGTGCACATTTAGCTCTAAAATACGCATTATTAGTGTATTATTTTACCGCACATGCTTCTGGGCCAAAAAGAATACAATAATGTTGTGTCATCAAGCTATCGACATGTATATTCCACTCTACTGAACATAAATAAACATGTTAAGTCTACCCCTTATGCATAGTATATTATTGTTAATATAATTTTCCTTTGTCTTTCAGAACACATATGAGACAGCGATGGCGATCAGGAAACTGCCCCTGCGCCGGGCTGTACGTTACCTCAAGAACGTGACAGAGAAGAAGGAATGCATTCCGTTCCGCCGTTTCAACGGTGGCGTTGGTCGTTGTGCACAAGCCAAGCAGTTTGGCACCACACAGGGTCGTTGGCCCAAGAAGTCTGCTGAGTTCCTACTTCAGCTGCTGAGAAATGCTGAGTCCAACGCTGACTACAAAGGCTTGGATGTTGACAGGCTGGTCATTGATCACATTCAGGTGAGCTAATGTTCTGAAATAGTGAATTATTGTTACAGTCAAATGGGGTGAATAAAAACTCAGGGGTGAAAGAACTTCAAAGGGTGTTTTCATAATATTAGAATATTTTTTGCATTAATTTACTATGGAATTGTTATTCTAAAAAGTTGATGCATTGTTAAAAACCGATAATATGGTATCAAAGTTAAAAACCAAACCAAATTTTTGTTTCTATTCACCCATGTGTTTCTATTCATCCCGTTTTATGGTAGTTTATGACACATACTTTTAAAAGAAACTTCTGAGCATGGAGTTTTCATGCAATTAGATTTGAATAAATTAGAAATCTGGAAACTGGGGTGTTGTGATGACCTAGTGATTAAGGCACCCACCTCTCATGCATGAGGTTGCGTTTGAAACTGGAGAAATATCTATCTGGTTTTTTTAATTCATAATATGAATGTAGTCAGAATGTCATATGTAAACTTAGAAAAGTATATAATACCCATACCTCATAAAGCATGTGAAGCCATTGGTCCCAGTTGTCATTCATAGATTTTTGACAGGGTAGTCGGATAAGAAAAAGTCTGGGCTGAAATTCTGACCATCAGTCCATCCAAAGAGTATTGTTGCCCAGTAACTGGGTTCTGTTAGGCAGATGAGAATTTATTAATTATGGACACTTATCCAAATAGCCAGGTTTAAAGTGATGTTTGTTATTGCACAAAGAAATTAAAATGTTTGCAAACAAACATTTCCTGTTCAGAAAATTTTCAGAGGCTATTCAGCTAACAAGTCCCAAGTATAGAGGTATACACAAAAATATACATGTCAGTTATTGGATCCTCAGCAACAAGAATTTCAATGTAAAAGTGTTGATGATTGTAATATTATCAGTAGTAGAAAAATATGTGGGGTGGTAAAATTGACCGACCCAGCCATTAGCCATCTACATCCACACCCAAGTTGGTACGTTGAGAATTTTATGTACTACTTTCCAACGTACTTCAGGTTGGATAGTGGGAATATTTAAGACTTGAGCCTCATCATGACTTGTATGGTTTTGTGTATGTAAAGGGCGGTGAAAATTATATTTGGCCGGAGCGGCTAAATGGCTAGATTGAGCCTTGCAGTTACATGCCAAATGCAGTGGTAATGAATGCCCCTATGTTTGAAGCAATTTCCCATTTGAAAAATATAAGTGTGATGTTGTTTTAATGGTGAATTTTATGTTTGGTAAAGTATCATATTATTTTAAAGGATTCTATGGTTTTGGGATATTACATCAGTTCTGTTGTGAGTTATAGAATTAGGGCATTGCGTTGCAGATATCTAAATTAATGTTACACAAATTCGCTTATTAGTTTTAGTGTAGCTAAAACTATATTTAGGTGCAGTTTTTTCTGACTAAAAACTCAATACACTTGTAATAGTGTGATAAATAATTATGATGAGATCTGTCAGACACTTCATTAGGGCCATCCTCTTAGTTTGTGCTTCATCATCATCATCATCTCAGCCGACAGAAGTCCACTGTTGGACATAGGCCTCCCCCAAGCATCGCCACAATGCACGATCCTGTGCATCCCGCATATATCGGTATCGGTAGTTTGTGCTTGCATTTACATAAAAAGAAGTACTAGTTAGACAAAACAATAATGACATGTGCTTGTGGATATGTGACAATAAAGTACTTATGTTAGCTTTTTATAAAGTAGAGAAAGTTTGTCAACAAGGGTGTTCTGAAGCTGAGTGCTGCAGTGACTTTCATGTGTATCAAATGATATTTTTAATACACATACAAAGAAAAAATAAACGAGAGCTGCTCGGCGAATCGCAGTGGTTGCCTGGCGACTTGTGGGGGTTGCTTAGCACTCGGCCTGGTACGATAAATACAATCAATTGTGCACTTTTACTTACGTATTAGTGTGGAATACATTTAAGTGCAATTTGCTTTAAAGCATGCTTTACTTCAGATTATCAGGTGGCAGATATTATTAGTATTAATTTCGTTATAACTGCAATCTCGGGGCGCACGTGGAATACTACGCGCTGCCGACGACTTGGGTTCGGTCCGGATGGTCAGACGTCGAGCTACCTATTGCTCGCTCGCTGTCCGCAAGCCCGCGCCTATGGTAGCCGGAAATCGGGATCGGAATCCCGGCGGCTGGGGCTTGAAGGCCGATTCTTATTAGGGCCGCCTTCATTGCTAGCATTACTGCTTCGAAGAAGGAGGCGACCGCCTGCTACTCCTCTATGAGTTAGGTTAGTTAATAAGTTTTCATAGGATGATTTTCTAGATATTATTTCGAAGAGTTTTGCTTTCTCCAAGTTCAGTAAACTATTGCCTTCAGCTTGTCAGCGCTACTAATTTCATTGTAGATACTGTTTTCGGAAGGCATACATCAAGAAGTGGTTAACATAAAGAAATTTTCTCCTGTGGAACTTTCTTTTCTCAATCACTGACACTTCATTGCTAAAATCATCTGTTTAATTTGTTTAGCTTTATTATCCCTTACAAGTGATTCTTTACTATAAATATAAACATCCTAAACTTAGTTGTTTTATAGTTCTATACTAATATAATGAAGAGAAAGGATTTGTATTTTTGTTTGTAATGAATAAAATAAAAAATTACTAGACCAATTTTTAAAATACTTTCACCAGTGAATGCTAATTTATCACTGAGTGATATAGGCAATATATTTCCTACGTGTGTAAACACGGGCGATGCCGCTGGCAGAAGCTGGTATTTTGTTTGTGTTTTTCTAAGTGTACGGTATTTTTTTTTGGTGTGTATGTGGGATGGAAAAGTTACGGGGATGGCAGAAAGAAACTCCTTTTTATCAACTAAATAAAATTCTGTATTTTTTTACAACTTTCACTTCTTTTTCATGGACTCTCCTCATCTTATGTTTTTTTTTAATCTATGCCGCTAACCTTTTTTCACTATGAAGTAGGTATATGTTTCGCCCACATGTATAATGGGAGATAGTGTCAGACTCTTACTGACTAAAAAACCCACCGTGTTCCTTCTGGCCTTTTGTACTGGTGCCGAGCTTCCCTTTCGGATAACCCTGGCCCCAGTAGGCTTCGACCCGGCTGGGCCCCTGTTGATGCTGACAACTCCTTGAGGCGCGCGGGAACAGTGCGCGCTGTCGACGACTTGACGACAGACGGTCGGACAGCGAGCTACCCATTGCTCGCCGTCCGCAAGCCCGCGCCTACGGTGGTGGCCGGAAATCGGGATCGGAATCCCGTGAGTGGCGTGAGCCGTTGCCTCATGCGGTCGGCCTCCTTTGCTAGCATTGCTGCTTCGCAGAAGGAGGCGACCGCCTGCCACTCCTTGCTCCGGACTATGGCCTGTACCAAGATCGCCCCCACGAGGACACGTCGATGCTCTGCCCAAGCGGGTTCTAAGTGTAGGGCTGTCCATTGCGTTGTCTAGACCCCTCAAAAATATTTCAAAGTGAGGCTTCCACCATCCCAGATTGCAATTGACAAACGTGAATTATAACCTTCTTTTATCTATCTCCAGGTGAACCGCGCCCCCTGCCTCCGCAGACGTACATACCGAGCGCACGGTCGTATCAACCCTTACATGTCGTCACCCTGCCACATCGAGGTCTGCCTCAGTGAGCGCGAGGACGCCGTCGCACGCGCAGCCCCCGCAGACGACGCTCCCGCCAAGAAGAAGTTGTCGAAGAAGAAGCTGGCTCGCCAGAAGGAGAAGATGATGAGAGAATAGATGTTTAAGGGTTAATAAATGATTTTACAATCTGTTCTAGTTTGATTTAGGTCTGGTGTCTGGTTTAGGTTATAGGTCTTAAGTCTACCGTTAGTTGAGGTTAGTTATGTGACTAAATTAGTTAATCTGGCGCCTTTAATGGTTTGGCAGTCTTTTCAGAGCGCCAACTTGCTATGAACCTTGTATTGGTTACTCGGTGGGCCTGATCGATCGATGTTGACCGGGTATATGATCATACTAGCTTCTGCGAGCTGCGGTAGAATCATTAAAATACAAGAGTTTGTCCCGCCATTATGACGTTTATGCTTTACCCGCGTTCAAGTAGGTTTCTCCATAAAAAAAAAACAAAGGACCTCGTTTTATCACATTGGTGAATTTTGGAAAATCCATAGCGCATATCAACGCCGTAAGTGAAAGGGGGCACGATGTGTTGCGGCGCTGCATCGCAAAGATTTCATAACTATCTGTGGTGTCTTTTAGTACAATCCATCCAGTACCTAGTTTTAGTTGTATGTTAGTTTGGCCGCTGTAAAAACAATCTGGCCAAATGGGGCTTCCTCCACCCATCTCTACACAGTTCCAGTGTGGAGCCTCTTCTCAGGACAAGCGCCACCTGCTATGCTGCCCATTCTACATAATACCTGCAGTTTTCAGGATCTATACGAGCCCAACAAATGAGCTGTACAGGTTGCCAATTATTGGTCAGACAAAATATGGTTTGAGAGCATCAACACGAAAAGAAGTATGTTGATAGATTAGTCAGTATTTAAATATCTAGTCATACGTGCACAATGGAGTGAGTCTACGCACCTGTCTTCTGAAAAACATTACCAAAGTGGTTAGGTAGTGTGACTACGGAGGTACGCTTCTAACCACCGCATTGATGAAATCTGAAGTGGGATTATACACTGGAATTCAATTTAAAAAGTGACCTCAATTTTACATTTTTATTCATAAACATCCAGTAACGCATAGGTACACGGTAATATGTAAGAACGTGGATCATTGTGACTGCACAAGTGGATTAATTCGATATTTTTTCATGTATAAATAATTGTTTTCACGTCTCAAACTGTATAACTCGGCGTAAGCTTCGGCAAGACAATTTTCTAAGCAATAGTTAGATTCAGCTAGCTTTTCAGCGTGTTTGGACGCTTCTTTTCTCATCTTTTTTGCTTGAAGAATGAGTTTTTTCAGTGCTTCGTTCTCGGATTGTAGAGCAACTAATCTCAGGTCGACGATCCCACGCATGGTTCTAGTTTTGCAACTTACTGTTGTAATCCCTAAGTTTACAAGCTTCTTGCTTCACGTCATGTATCCTTGATTTTAGATACGTATTTTTTTCCTTGAGGTCGATAGCTCTTGACATTTCTTGATGCTGCTTATCAGTGGCTTCGAGTAATTCTCCTCGAAGACTTATGTTTTCTTCCTTAATTCTTTTTATGGTGCCATGAGAATTACTGCAAGTCCTTCTATGTAAATGTAGGGGTTTTTGTAGTTTCATATTCTAAAAAAACATGTTATAACACTTTGAAATTTCGAGTTTGATCTGAAATGATTGGTTTTGATTTCTTTTTAATTTTTGTAACCAGTTAAGTTATGTACAGATTATTAACCAACCGTAGTAGATACTTTTTATAGACCTTTGTGGCTAGAAACAAACGAGATTTAGGTACGGGGAGTTTTTATGAAAATCAAAATGCGATGCATGTGATGAGGTGATCACGTACCTACAACGATCGCAATGGTTGCTATTTTTTAAAATGCAAAAATACGAGGTATATATCACCTGATATACCTACATGTCCTACATAGTATTTTTGCAGTCTAGGTATCTATCTACACCAGCTGGGATTGTGGAACTGTTAGATATTCTAACCCATTCCGGAATATAAAGACACTATAAAGATAAAGTAAGCAAATGCGATGGACCTTTCGCTACCAAGATTTTTCATCTGAGAGAGATGGAAAAATCTTAAACACTTTACCGAACTTGGGAACCGAATCCAGAACCTCATGACCAGCAGTGAGCCACCACTCTAAATAAAATTGAAGGATTTATCCTGTCTCTAATATCAAATTAGTATGGAAACCAATAGGTACCTAACGAAGAAGATTTTTAAAATTTTTGTCTCCTATGTTTGTTACGACTAATCTCCGAAATGGAAATGGCTGGACCTTTGACGGGACTTTCACTGGTAGATTGTTGCCTTGTTGGTGTTATGAGGAGAAGGAACTTATTTTAGAAAAAGAATTAGGGTTCCGCGCAGAAGAAAATCTTGAAATTGTGATCAAATGACATTGGGCTGTTTTACGAGTTTGCTGTCCTGTTTGTTTTAAGAGCGTCTGTACCATCAAAGACACTTCCGCCTGACCACCGCTAAGTTAATTTTTGCTTGCACTCGAAACGAAAATTTCAAAAGGGTTTGGTTTGGCGCCGCGCTGTGCAAGATTCAAGCGAAAAGTTTTTTTAAGTGACCAGGCAGATTTGACTGCGATAGTACCTGTGTCAACAAAAATAAAAGTGATCTGATTTGCTGCGAACGAAGTCGTGTGCACCAGCTAGTAGGTATTTTGAAATAATCATGAAAACGAAGAAGCCTCAACCTTACCTCACATCTTAACAACTCACAGCCCTACAGTCAATTGTAAGCGCAATTAAACTTGAATGTTGAGCGTCGGGAGTTACTATCAGTCCTTCAGTCGTTATCGACGCTGCACGCATGTCGAACGCGCGCATATTTTTGCTCTACGCGTGCGCGTGCGCGCTTGCCGTGATCGCGGTGTACGCTGCGCCAGCGCTGCCTGTCAGATCCGATAATAAAGGTATTATTAGGTTATTATTCCGTTTATTAAAAATTATCATACTGATAACATTTTTAAATATTAGTTTATTAGTACATAAAAAAATAAAAAAAATTGTGTCCCACCAGTATTGGGAACAGGGTGGACCCTGTTATTTACTACTTAGTACTTACCCTGTTATTTATTATTTCCTACTTAGTTTACACTAACTACTTACAATTGGCTTGGTTTATTATTTTGTAAATACGTACCTGTACCTGTTGGTTATCAGGACGTTAATTAGAGATGAGCTTATAAAGAGATAGGAGCCTTTTTGGCCTCGCACAGGTGTTTCTATTCTTTCTAATAATGTACCTATTTTTATTTTAAAGATAGGTATTCGATAGAGTTAGTGTGAGCCTCAAATAAATATCTATTCTTTTCTTTCTTTCTAGATAGCTAACTTCTGCAGTGACAATGATATTCTGCTACGCTATTCCCATATATTTTAGGGTTCCGTAGGTACCTCAAAAGGAAAAACGGAACCCATATAGGATCACTTTGTTGTCTGTCTGTCAGGACCGCGTAGAGGTATCGAGTTAAAATTAAAACCATATACTCAAGTCTGCGGTCCCTTGAAGCTGTGAAAAAACCAAACTTCTAAGTAAAGGAATAAATAAAAAAAACAGCCGTTTATGCCGCAAAAAACGTATATTTCCTCACTCTCAAAGGAATCAAAATTAATAGGGTAGGTAGGTAGTTCCCGTTGGCCCAGAATCCTGGAATTTGGCACAAAGCAAGATGTTATAGCACATGTTTTGACAGGCCTGTTGGTCTAGTGGTTAGTGACCCTGACTGCTATGCCGGAGGTCGTGGGTTCGATTCCCACCCAGGACAAATGTTTGTGTGAGCACGATCATTTGTTCTGTATCTGGGTGTAATTTATCTATAATATGTATGTATTTAGAAATATATAAGTATGTTTATCAGTTGTTTAGTACCCATAACACAAGCTCTGCTTAGCTTGGGACTAGACGGCGCCGTGTGATAGTTGTGTGGAATATTATGTGTAGGAATAAATCTAAAAACGGTTTAGTTGTTACGTAATGTCACAAAAAAAAACTTTATTGCGATTCGGAAAATTCTTCGTGACTCCATTTGTGAATTGCACTCTGTTTACCTATGAAGTTTGTATGGAACCCTCAGTGCGAGAGTCCGACTCGCCTTGCCAATTTTTTTTTATAGTGTATTGGTAAATCCAGCGTTTTGTTTACCTATTACCTACTAATCCTGAAAGAGGTATTCGCAAAAAACCTATCCTATTGGCCATGTCTCAGCCTAACTTAGCACTTGTCTTTCTTCTGGATATTTGCCGTTCGTGGTCACGATGACTTGAAATGATTAAATTCAGTAGGTAAATAGCTTTTGTAAATACCTCACATAAATTGCTATACCTAGGTAGTTCACTGCATCATGTTGATTCACGTTGATTCATTCAGTATTAATTCATTAAACCCCAAGCGAACGCCGGCGTTCGCGCACCTATTGTCTTTCTATTGTGTCTGTTGCACTACCTGTTTTCAGCGGCTTCGCCCACGTGAAAATATAAGATTATCCCAAGGGAACATATCAGGACTGTATGACAGGACACGGTCTACCCGAGTTCCAAATTTAATCCAAATCCGTTCAGCCATTTGAGTGACACACGCACTGACAAACTTTCACCTTTAAAATATTAGTGTAAAGTGTGATTGTCAAATATATAATAATATTTCACAACTATCACACAACGCCTTCTAGTCTCAAGCTAAGCAGAGCTTGTGTTATGAGTACTAGACAACTGATAAACAAACTTATACATTTCTAAATACATACATACTATAGATAAATTACACCCAGACACAGAACAAACGATCATGCTCATCACACAAAGATTTGTCCTGGGTGGGAATCGAACACACGACCTCCGGCATAGCAGTCAGGGTCACTAACCACTGGACCAACAGGCCTGTCAAGCTCATCAGAAAATGATGGTATCGAATGAAGTACGAACAGTTGTTATTTCTCTGAATAATCGTTCGTTCCTCCGTTGACATTGTTTACAAGTACTGGTCATTAATTTACCAGATACCTCTGAATTACCAGATCTCCTCAGATTGTTATGATTAAAACCAAAATGCTTAACGCGCGCTTTTCTATTATAATCATTATCATTTCAGTCGAAATACGTACACTGTTAGATATACACAGCACAGACCTCCTCTAAATGTCACCATTGACCGGTCTTGTACGGCACGCATTCATTGAATTCTCTAATATCATTAGGGACCTACTATCCGGTTTCATTATGGTTTGAAAATACTTCACAATCAGCACTTTGATAGACGCACAAATGCACTTAGTAAACATGATGTTGCCTCCAGGCTCCAGCTATGATGCCATGATGCTTCTTCACCAAAAACAAGACTCAATTCGCCCTAATAGTCCTGCATAAATTCTGCAGCCAGCATAACATGAAGCCTATCAATCTTTATGACTGAATTCACGCAATCCGCGTGCCCACACGCATAAAGCGATCCATCAAACGTCTTATAAATCATATAAGGCACTCCCGAGTATTTTAAGACCCTCTATCGTAGCTCCATTTAGATCATTGACACTAAAACTGTATCTAAGTGAACTCACGCACATGTCAACGATCCTTGCGGCTCCTTTGATCGGCTGACCCATATTAACACTGCACTTACCTACCAACACCGGACGTTGGTAAACGTTTGTAAATCGTTTCAAGTGTGGTGTGATTTTGACCTATTTACGATTGTTTCTAATGAAAGAATAAGATAGAGACACTGCGCTACTGAAGATACTGCACTGGTCTTGTCTTCTGTGTCGATTTCTAAGAATTGCTTGTATCTAATTGCAACTTTGAAGACTGATCTGGAGAGGCTAGTTTACATCTACACTTCTACACTTTTTGTTTTTTTTTTTTTGGTTTGTTGGAGGTAATCTCTGAAAGTAGGTACTGCCACAATACTGGTCCGATTGCTAAATTGTTTTCAACGATAGAAAGCTGCTTTACTACTAAGTGACATAGGCTATAATTTATGTAGGTACCTCCGCTGGCAAAGCCGCGGGTAAAAGCTAGTTGCTAATAAAATTAATTAGATATCTTTGTTGTTTGTTCATTTGTTGATCTACCATGCTACAATACAATATGCAAAATATGGTGGCTTCAGTCATAACTTCTTAGTTTCTTCAGGATTGAAGGCCTGCTATAAATTATGACAAAAACTTGCCATTATTTCTTGGAGCGGCGTAAAATATCTTCTCCTTTTTAGTCTTCTGTAACTTGAACATCATTCACTTCCGACACTTGAGATTTAAGACCCATTTCGTGTCATCTAATCCAAAAACAGTTCTATAGACATACAATCTCGTTAAAATCTGCAAAAAAGACATTAATGGTTTTATTTGTGGCGGGAAATAAGCAATTACTTAGCTTCTCCTGGTTTGGGTCGTAATTGAGAGGGTGTTTAAGACTTTTACTGACTAAAACCCACGTGTCTAGTTACCCTTTGGTTTCTAGAGACACAGTAACTCTTTCGAACAACATCGCAGCCCTAGTAGACATCAGCCCTAGTGGGCCCCGTCCTTTTTAACACCGCACCGTCGACTCGGGCTTTGTCTTTACCAAACGTCCGGATGGTGAGCTACCTACTGGTCATCGTCGGTATGCCCGCGCTTGCTGTGGCCGATATTCGCCTTGTGACTCCCTGGGTGTCTCCTACGGCGGCAGCTGAGGCGTGAGGCTATCTCCAAATCCAACCGTTAGCTTGCCCGGATACCCAATCATCATGAACTCTCCAGAAGATATAGCAATCACGCAGATCGCCCCAGCTTATGCCATTACAAATCGTATTTGTATACCAGGTCACTGTCACGACACACTGCGCGAAATTCGTCCTCCCGAGGCCCACTTATGATGTACCATTTCCTTAATGTCCATCGCAAATTGTGCGTAGGTTAACAACACTTGGTCATAAAATTTTGTGAACCTGTTCGGAATATGAGGTTAAATACGGTGTTATTTTTGGCTAAAAATAGGAGATTGCATCAGATCCTATTTTCAAAGTTCAAACTGATGTCACAGTGTTGAGGTTTTGATTGGATAATTGTGATTAGATTTGTCGATATAATGCTACTTCACTCTCAAAGAAAGTCTTTATCTGGTGGCTTTAGAATATAGATTGACCTGAATTTACTATGATTAGTGCAAGTTATAGTTAAAATGGGATTAATAAATTAATGATGGAGAACCAGTGGTGACCAAGTGTGGCGACCTACAAGTTGTAGGTCACGGATTCATCATCATTGCTCTCGAAACGGTGAAAGAAAACATCGTAAGAAAACCGGCATGTCTTAAAATAATAAAGTTCAAAGACATCCACCAATACGCACTGGGCCCGCGTGGTGGTTGCGTCTCACTCCGTTTCCTAGAGAAGAGGGTTGCGTCCCAGCAGTGGGAATATTACAAGGCTGATTATGCTGTGCTAGAAAATTGATTCAAAAGTCAATATACAGGTTTAAAAACTACAAAGAAGATAGTGGCTCTATTTCATTATCATTTCATTCCATTTCATCATCAATTCGGTGTTTGATTGGTTTGTAGTGACATCTTTAACGCCAAAGAGGAACCAAAATTCAGAATCCTGCATCGTGGTATTAGAGTTCTCCACGCGATCAGAACGTAGGTATACAACAGCCCGAAATCAACTGTAGAGCATTTGGCCGAACCTATTCTCACCTGTCAACCGTCACGCTACGAGTACCATTACCTTCTCTTTCTTTTCCATCATTCTTCATATAGTTCTCTCTTTATCATTTAATACTCACATTGCACATATTTGGTGGTACCTAGGTGAAACCTTATTTGACACAATTGGACCCTATTGGGCACAGCAAATTCATTCTGTAAGAATTTTACTTGACCCAGCCCACTTCTGTACTTCGTCATCCAGCTGATTACAGTTCTGCAATCGCGTGAGGAAATATTTTATAGCGTGTTAATAACTAAAGTACTTCACACCCACAGTCATAAAGTTCCTACTACGTCTCGTGAGAGGCACGTTTGAAGCCATCTGCTCCGACCCACTATGACGTTTATTGTCTACGCTTTTCATTGGATCTACGTTTTTATCTTCCTTTTCCGCTGGAGTCCGATCTTTGTTGATACAATTGGAATGCATATGGATACTATGCATCTATGTAGATGCTTTGTATGTCATACATTGCGTGTGTATCTTGATGACAGTCTTAAAAGTTAAGAATTTAAAGAGCCAGTCTTTGATGAAGTTTCTCCCTTCACCTATCCAAAATGATGGAAAGTTTGAAGAATAATAATAATAATAACTCAACTCACGGATTCCATAAATCTGAGATCCCTCTCTCCAACCGAAACCTATAAGTATTTGGGTATGTCGGAAGCTCTAGGCATCAGTATCACTGGCATGAAGCAATCGTTGAGGGAGCGTTTCTTTGGACGCCTGAAAAAGGTATTCAATAGCCTTCTTTCAGGCGGAAACAAGGTGCGTGCCTTCAACGGTTGGGTCATGCCGGTATTGATGTACTCTTTCGGCGTACTCAAATGGACTCAAACTGAACTTGACGCCCTGGATAGGCGGGTCCGTACACTGCTGACTGCATACCGAATGCATCACCCACGATCGTCGGTGATGAGGCTGTATATCCCGCGGAAGTGTGGGGGTCGTGGCTTCTTAAAAGCTAAGACCCTACACAACCGCGAGGTATGCAGTCTCAGGGAATATTTCCTAGCTGCCGACGTGGGTATGCATCGAGATGTAGTGGCAGTGGACAAAGGACTCACCCCGCTCTCCCTGGCTAACGAGAACTGGCGCAAACCGATAGTGCTTGACACTAACGATCGCAGGGAAGTATGGCAGAGCAAGGAGCTTCACGGACGCTTTTTTCGGGCCCTTCACGGGCCCGATGTAGACCAATTGGCGTCCGTAGCCTGGCTGCGTTTCGGTGACCTCTTTGGGGAAACCGAAGGTTTTGTCTGTGCAATTATGGACGAAGTTATCATGACGAATAACTACCGGAGATTTATTGTGAAGGACGGCACGGTTGACATCTGTCGGGCATGTCACCGTCCGGGAGAATCAATCCGTCACATTATCTCTGGTTGTTCCCGTCTAGCTAACGGAGAGTACTTGCATAGGCACAACCTTGTAGCCAGGATTATCCATCAGCAACTTGCTTTGAAATACTCTCTTGTGGAATCGGAAGTGCCATACTATAGGTATGAGCCCGACGCAGTTCTTGATAACGGTCATATCACTTTGTACTGGGATCGGCCCATCATCACTGACAGGACTATTGTGGCCAATAAGCCTGATATAGTGGTGGTGGACCGAAGCGAGAGGCGTGCAATGATTGTTGACATATCCGTTCCGCATGACGAGAACCTCGTGAAAGCCGAGAAAGATAAACAAATTAAGTATATCGACTTGGCTCGCGAGGTTGTCGACATGTGGGAAGTGGATTCAGCGGTCATTGTACCGATAGTTGTTTCAGCCAATGGCTTAATAGCCAAGAGCCTCGACCAACATCTTAGGAGGCTCTCGTTAGGCGACTGGATCAAGGGCTTGATTCAGAAAGCAGTATTGCTGGACGCGGCTCGTATAGTCAGGAGGTTCCTTTCTCTGGAGCCCTGACCGCCGGTAGCTTGGACCCTGTTCCCGATACCGGTGGGCTACTATTTTTTATATTTTTAAATGTTTTTTATTTTTATTGAATATTTAAAAATATAATTTATATGTTAATGTTTAAATAAACGAAATAATAATAATATTCCACAACTATCACACAACGCCGTCTAGTCCCAAGCTAAGCAGAGCTTGTATTATGGGTACTAGACAACTGATAAACATACTTATATATTTCTAAATACATACATGTTATAGATAAATTACACCCAGACACAGAACAAATGATTATGCTCATCACACAAACATTTGTCCTGGGTGGGAATCGAACCCACGACCTCCGGCATAGCAGTCAGGGTCACTGGCCACTACACCAACAGGCCAGTCAAAAAGAATACTAAATTGTAGGTTGAGGTAATCAATAAACAGTTCTCTATTCTCCAGAGAATCAGCAACAAAACACAACTAGGTAGTATAAATACGCGTAGTCCAGATTCAGTTTCTCGTTTACAACCATCTGCTTCATAACAAGTTTCACAAGCCCACCAATTTCAGTCATCAGTCCACCAGACGAGCAATTGGTAGCTCGCTGTCCGGTCGTTTAGTGACCGTTCGGACCAAGACCGACTTATCGACGTTGCGTAGTGTTCTACGCGCGCCTCAAAGAAATGTCAGTAAAGCCATAGGGGCCTAGGGACTTCTGAAAGGGAAACGTGTAGAAAAAAAATAAAAAAATAAAAATCGTTTATTATCAGACAAAAGTCCATAGCCAGTAATCTCATATTAAAACAGGACACAACTAAATGAAATTAAAACAAAAACAAAAAACAATGAAATCATAAAATAAATCAATTAAAAATATAAATTAAAATCAAAACAAATCAATTCACATAGTAAAAATAAATAAAACATTAAATTAAAATCACAATAAACATGTAAATCAAATTTAAATTAAAATCAACATCACAATAAATAAATTAAGTCTAAATAAAAATCAAAATCAAATGTCAAAATATTTAACTTCAAAGTCAAAAAACAACTGTCCAAGTCAGCAGGCTCACTGAACCCCCATAACATGAAGCTCCGTAAACCTGTCCAGCAGTGCAGTATCATACCTGTCTCCTATCATTCTCAGTACACTGTTTCGGCTCCCACGTACACGTCTCATTACTGACGCAACCTTTTTGCGCATTAATGCGTAGAAGTCATCCACACTGGCGTCGGCAAACATCCCAGAGGCACTACAACACCTAGGAAGCCGGAACAGCGCCCTGAATACATTATTGTACTGGACGCGCAAGGCACTGTAAGTTCTCTTTGTAAAGTTTGTCCACAGTCCACTGGTATAAAACGTCTGGCAAAAGGTTTTAAACAGTGTTATCTTTACTTCCGTAGAACGTAAAGACCGAAGAAGAAACATAAGAATGGTTTTAGTCAGTAAAAGACTATTACTTATTCTGTGGTAAAAGTCTAACATGCCGAGAGAACGAGTCGTCGACGGCGCGCACTGTTCCCGCGCGCCTCAAGGAGCTGTCAGCAACAGCAGGGGCCCAGCCGGGTCGAAGCCTACTGGGGCCAGGGTTATCCGAAAAGGAAGCTCGGTCGCGGTACGAAAGGCATGAAGGAACGGGGTGGGCTTTTAGTCAGTAAAAGTCTGACACTATCTCCCGTTCCGCCAAAGAGCGGAGGTTGTTATTTTATGATTTTTCCCACCAAAAAAAAAACATGCCGAGTGAAGTCATTGGATGATTTCCTACTTAGGCCAGTCAAAATCGACATCGAACATCGCAAACAGAACATCAGTTTTCAGGTTTGCAAACTTGGGTGTTAACTACTCTCAAGGGACCTCACAACATAATTATATGAAAAAATCCTAGTTACATGCGCGTTTGCGATGTTTGTGCTTTTCGATATTGACTGGGCTAACTTAAAAAAAAAAACAAAATGCCCTCAGTAGGAAAACTCCAATTAGAAAATTAAGTTAGAATAGAATAACATTTATTTGCATAAAAACACGGTATAAAAGTTATCATCACAATTCAAATATTATGCTTAAATGCATTTAAATAGTTGTTTCTAAATATTATTGTAGGCAAATATCTAATTGGGCATAGACGCACTACCTACACTGGTAGCATATCGTTGTTGGCATTTATACATGTACACATAAACACACTAGTGACGTAATCAAGATTTATCCAGAATTTGTGAGAATGGGCCATTTTTACCCTATAACGATTATTTTACCGATGCTGAATTTGTTAATACAGGATTTGTGTTTAACATGTTACATATTGTATATGCAACTTTAAATACAGGTTGCAAGCTCCTGCTTGAACTCACGATATCATACTTTTGATTGACAATTTCATGAGAATGTGAGGGCCAAACGTTTTTTTCTTACGTTGGGTCAGGGATCGTCGTTTTATTTAAAATGACTTTTAACTTTTGTCCCAAACCCAAGGACACATTTTATCTGATCAGTGAACTCGTCCTGAAGGTCGTTTGATTTCAAGAACTATCCAAGGAATCTAAAGAAGACTGGTCCTATATTACATTTGTTGAAAACAAAGATAGTTGTCGGAAGTTATGCAACATCAATTATGTCCAATATCCATAAATCTGTGGCGTACAACTGTCCATTTTTATGCACATCGCCTTAAGTGATAAATGGTGGTACCTAACGCACACGACCGGGAAGTGGCAGCTACAAGTAGACCAATTGTCAACACTGGATTGTGAACTCAAATCTTCTGTATGGAATTTGTAGATTTGAAACAAATAGACAACCTACTTTTGTTCTGAATTAGTGATACCATTTTGGAGAGTGTGTGCGGGAATTACATGACTTGATTTGACCATCTCTTTTTTACCATCGGAGTACCCGACGTTCGGCGATTATTTACATTTACGTTGTTGAAACTTACATACCGACCGCGTACGTCGAAGGACTGGAACAATTTGCCTGCTGCGGTCTTCCCGTCCATGCCTATATAATTTAGGTGTTTTCAAGGCTAGAGTGAATAGGCTTTTAATAAACTAGTGCACCTCACCATCAACGATTGTTTCACTACTTACCACCAAGTGGGATCGCAGTCACGCACTGGTTTAAATCAATTTAAAAAAAAGGCAAATTCTCTCAAAATTTTGGATTATTAAAAGAATCGTGCAAAAGAAACCAACAGAAAGAGGTATCGTCTAATATACTGATAGCGTAGACTTAATTTACGAGAAGAGAAATCATTCAATTCAGATTCTATCAGAAAAGATCATGAACTCTGCTTGCTGCGGTCTTCCCGTCCGTTTAATAATTTAGCTGTGTTCAAGGCAATGAATACGCTCTGAATAAACTAGTAGTGCACCTCACCATCAACGATTGCATTACTGTAACTAGCTTATATCAATTAAAAAAACTCTTTTTAGAACATTTGGGTAGTTACCTATAACTCTTTATTCTCAAATTCAAATACAAAAAGTTTCTTTGTGCTCAATTCATCTCTCATAACATTACCCACGCTAGAATGTAATTCATTCGAATGGATCCATCTGATGATTACAATCAGGAAGCCTGGACCATGCGATCAGTATATTGGCCAGGAAGTCAGGAAAAATCCGGCTCCACATTTTAATAATATTGTAATGCGTGTGACATTGAATGAGTTGTCTTCCTAGTTTCTCACCGAGAATTATTACAGTTGCTCTACCGCTTCCGTGTTCTAGTAATAACAAGCGTGGATTTTATACCCGGTAGGGATTTTGATGACCCGGTAGGGATTTTGATGATCCCTTCTAGCTACGAATTAAACGATTTTAGATGGTTCTTTTTGATGTCTTATTGTATCAACGTCAAATCACTACGATTTAGAAGTTTGAACCCACATTCCTATTTCTGATGAAAGGTAAAATGTACCATGTTTGGTAAAAACTTTTTTAATTTAGAGTTATTTTGGTGGGTTTAATGAGTGTAATTGTGTAAATACGTACAAAGCGTTTTGGGAACACATTTATGGTGTACAGCTAAGGAGTGGAATTCCCTACTGGAGTCTGTTTTTCTTTATGAATGAGAGACAAGAGTGAATAGGTTACTTCTAGGTAAGGGTGCTCCATCGGCGGCAACATCATCGCTTACCGTCAGGTGAGATAGTGGTCAAATGCAAGCCTATCAATAATAATAATACAAAAATATATAGGTATATGTCGTTTTTTTGAGGCGCTAAATCATCCAATGACTTCTCTCGCTCCAGGGCGGTGCGGGAGGGCGTGTCAGACTTTTATTGACTAAAACTACACCTATGTTCCTTTGTATAGCGTTCCAGGTCCCCGGGGTTCCATTTTCTACGATTATCCATGACACACATGTCGTCACTGCTAATTTAATTTTTATTTTTATTACTGTCTTATACTAAGCTCCGAATTGAACAGAATGGAAGTAAAAAACTTGTTGCGTCGACCCCAAATAAAACGGGACAAGGGCAGGAAGAAGAGAAGACTAAGCACCGAATTGGAAAAAAGTTATTGAAAAATTTATTTTCGGGGACTACCCTGCAGCATTTACTTTAAATAGTTCTGTAGTTGTCATGATACTTATAGAAGAATTTGTTTCAGGATCTAAAATGGTGCAAGAAGAAACGATAGTCGTACGAAGGTTGCCGAACGCTTACTTCTATCCGTTCAGCTTATGGCCCTTACCCAAGTTTCAAGTCAGAGGTGAGTTTATTGTCAATAAAAAAATCTTATATTTCAGACTATGTTAATACTTGGTTAGGGCGCTTTCAATTTATATGTTTTTTGACGCCAGAGTATTATACGACACCATGTCAAAAGAGCAAAACAGTGCCCTCAGCGTCCACGGGCAACTTGGAGATTTCATTTTTTAACTGCAAGATTAAAAAAACAGTATTTTCCATACATTACACTCGATAGTCCAGAGTTTTTGAAACGCCCTAAACCGTGACAAGTGGAGACGCATCGCGAGAGCCTCACTCGCCAACGAAAATGCAACATTGTCAACCACGACCACTCTGTCAAAAGTGAACGACTAAGGAGGAGGAGGTTTCACTTTTGACGAAAAGAAAAAAAAATACATGCCAGCAATGTGTGGGAAAAGTTTCATTCCCCTTTCTCTCATTAGTAATTCGTAAATAAATTTAATTTAAATAATATCTGATTCGATTTGACAGTTATGACGTTACAATAATTATGATGTTAGAAATCTCATAAATATAATTCTATTTCTACAAGGTATTATTTTTTATGTCCGCAGATAATGAAGATCCACACGAGTCGTTTCCGTACAGAAGAAGTTATAATTTTAAGAGGCAAAACAAAAGATAGTTGACCGAAATTTAATTCTTTTATTTATATTATGAGCCGTTTTAATTACTAATTGTATTATTTGTAACTGTACTGCCACAATGACGAATGACGGCGAGAATCTATGGTACGACACAGATATTCGCTGTGACGAAAATCTGTGGTACGACGAAAATCTACTTGTAAGACAAAAATCTACGGTACGACAGAAACCTGCGGTACGACAAAAATCTACGCTAAAGAATAATGTTAATCTATATTATTTACTTAATAATATTTGATTAATAAAATTGTTAAAAACCTGTATAAAAAACCGATTGGAATGGGTTTAAAGCCAATAAATACGTACCGACTCATGTAAATAAATAGAATATGTAATTTATAAGTTATTTAATTTTAAAAGCGATAAAAATATTAAAAAGGTGTTTTAGTTTAGGTGTTTTAGTCAATTGTTTTAAGAAATAAGAATGCTATATTAAATTATTTGAAAATAATATTTCGTTTATTTTATTTTGTACACACTTATTCCAACCTTCTGTGTCTTCTTGCTTGATAAATCTCTAATTAGATACATTTTTTTTTGAGGCTGCAAATCATAAGATAACTTTAGCCTCTCTGGGTGAAATGAAAAAGCGTGTGAGTCTTTGACTGATTAAAACCCACCTGTGATCTTTCACTTTGCTTTGGAATATTATTACCGCTTGAAAATTTTCACAGCATGCATAGGTAATTAGGTAGGCTTTCATTTATTGTTTAGATCTAACATACATACATATGACCTGTTACAAGGGACATACAAGAAAAGTGTTCTTACCTATAGTAGGTACGGCGTGGTGTTTCACGCGCACCTCAGAGATGTCAGCAAATCCGTAGGGGCCTAGCAGGGCCGATGCTCGTTAGGGCTACGGGGAATGTCTGAAAAGGAAACCTGTGATCCTAGAAAGCAAATGCAAGTGAAGGACACAGGTGAAAAGTCTGACACGCCTTTTCTCCACCCTAGTGCGGTAGAAATTATTGGATGACTTCTCATCTCAAAAATAAAATTAATTTATTAAAATGAATGTACGTATAAATTCCTATATGGGTTAATTAAACCTACGTAGTGCAGATTAAACACTTAAAAACTGAAAATATCAGCATAACAGTAACGCCATCTATATCCTTGCAAACAAAACACAACTTTGCGAATTCCTACCTTTCAAAACAATAAAGGCGTAAGTGTACTATTGATTACGCATGCGCGCTACTGCTCTCATCTCAGCCATCGGGCAGCATCTCGCGAATTGTAAACATGTTCCTTTGAAAATATACAAAAAACACTAGAAATAACCATCAAAATGAAGTTAGGATTCGTGTTTATATTGTTAAGTTACGCCAGGAACTGTTTCGGTAAGTAGAGAGTTTATTTTTCTAGTATTTTTAGCGTAAAATAGAATTTTGGGTCACAAGTACAGTCGCTTGCAGAGTTGTTTCGACTTTCTTGTTAGATGCTTTGGAGAACAATTACAATGTTGTTTCGACATTAACACATTCGTGTTAGATGCTTTGAAGAACTAGTCTATTTTGGCATATTTTTAATATTTTCTGAAAATATGCGACATAAATGATATGCGTTTATTTCTGTCTTGTACGCGAAGATATGTAGGTACATATTAGACTCACACCTTGGAAGAATAAAAGTTCATTTAGACAAATCAAATTAATATTAATAAATTATTCCGCAGATCAAGAGCTTATATATTTATGCTAGAGTACTATACAGATCTAGGCAATAAGCGATAACCCAATTTTTATATCAATCTTAAGTGAATTTGATTGGCCAGTGATATTTGGGTCAGCCAATCACAAAAGCATTCACAGTTTGACCGCTGATTTAAATTAGAAAGACTTAGAACCTATGGTCATTGGTTTTATATTCTGTTTTCCAGGCGTAAAGCTGCTTGAAGCAAATCCAGATGTAAAGAGATTATATGATGACCTCCTCAGTAATTACAACCGTCTCATACGTCCGGTGACCAATGTGAGTGACATACTGACGGTCAGGCTTGGTCTAAAGCTATCACAGCTCATGGAAGTCAACCTTAAGAATCAGGTCATGACGACCAACCTTTGGGTGGAACAGGTAAGTTAAATTATTTACACAGCGTTTGAATTTTTAATGTGGATCTTTCTACTCGTAGATGCCAACTTATTCAACTAAGTGCACCGCCATTACTTTCGTGTTTACCATTTTAGGAACGTAACATATTTAACAAGATTACTATTTGCCACTTTATGAACGTAACAGTTTTGACATCATTATTATTTTCCACATTATAAATGTAACGGTTTTAACATTATTATTATTTGCCACATTATGAACGTAACAGTTTTCACAACATTATTATTTTCCACATTATAAATGTAACGGTTTTAACAATATTATTACGTAACGTAACAGTTATAACAACATTGTTGTTTGTCACATTGTAAATGTAAAAGTTTTAACAACTTTCGTATTTGCCATGTTAAGAACGTAACAGTTATAACAATATTATTTTTTGTCACATTATGAAAGTAACAGTTTTAACAACTTGCGTATTTTCCACGTCCAGGAACGTAACCGTTTTTCCAGTTTCTACTTCTGTCTTAAATCAGAAAAGGTTTGCAACAGCCTATATCTGTGTGAAGTTGGTATACAAAGAAATGGATGTTACTATCTTGGGGTTAATACTAACGTCAAGTTGAGGCATACATTAAATTAGACATTCTTACCTAGTCCTCGAGGGAGAAAACTTGGGAAACTGTTCCCGCCTAACTAAATGAATAATGAAGTAGTTTTCAGTCAAAAGTGGCACATTTATAAGAAGTCACGATGTGTTCCAGAAATGGTTCGACTACAAGCTACAGTGGAACCCTGATGAGTACGGCGGCGTTGAGATGCTGTACGTCCCTTCTGAACACATCTGGTTGCCTGACATAGTGCTTTATAACAACTGGGACGGGAACTATGAAGTGAGTACGATTTCAAGTGATTTGACAGCTCGGCTGAGCGAATGGCTGCCGCGCTGCCTGTCGCGGGTTCGATTCCCGAATGGAACAAATATTTGTATGGCCTACAGATTTGTGAACGTACCCATAAAACAGGAGTAACGACCTGGGCCCCAAGTCTGCTATTTTTATAAATTCGTCATTCCAACACGATCCCATTGTCATTTTGCTAAAAGTTTGTAATCTGCTAATTCATAATGATCGATCATTGATCGGTCAATGGTCTTGTAATAGAATTGCGGTAGAATGATAATTTCGAGCATATTAAAACCAATAACTGCACAATAACGCTCTAATGGTCAAACACTGATCAAATAAACTGTCAAAGTTTTAGCAGATTACCGCAAATAATATCAAATATTCATTTGTCAATATGTACGAGATTACCATTTTAAGCCACTTTTTTCAATGGAGTGTCAGTGGTTGACCATTGGAAAGTCATAATGACGCCATTATATTAGTAGATTACCAAACTTGTCAAAATCGACAATTATGACATCAATGATAGACCATTCTGACACTATTGTAATAGCAGACTTGAGGCCCAGGTCACGACTTTGGTGTTAGCGGAGAGCGGCGCTATGAACGGCGTCTCGTGGCGTGGTTCAAACTTTTTAATACTTTTGTTCATACCGGTCGCCGCCATGTGCTTAGCTACCCCTCACAGCGGTAAGGTCGTGAACGGGCCGTGATACCTGGAATAAAACAAAGTTTTGTTTTTTAAAGATAAAAAATGAAGCCATAACACGCTATGAAATGAAAGAAATCTTAGTCATTTTGATTCTGATAACCACAACATGATCTGTTAAGATAACAAACAATTATGATTATTTCGTGGATTTCCACTCTGATGATGCCGTCTACAAGAACAGGATGACCTCTTGTTCAAATTCTAACTTTTTTTTTTTTTTTCGATGGGAAAAATCATCTTATGACAACCCCCGCTCTTGGGCGGAGCGGGAGATAGTGTCAGACTCTTACTGACTAAAAAACCCATCCCGTTCCTTCAAGCCTTCATACCGTGGCTCGAGCACCCTTTCGGATAACCCTGGCCCCAGTAGGCTTCGACCCGGCTGGGCCCCTGCTGTTGCTGACACTCCTCCTTGAGGCGCGCGGGAACGGCGCGCGCCGACGACGACTTGGGCTTGGTCCGGACAGTTACCGGACGGCCGGACAGCGAGCTACCCATTGCTCACTGTCCGCAAGCCCGCGCCTACGGTGGCCGGAAATCGGGATCGGAATCCCGGCGGCGGCGAGAGCGCCGTTGCCTGATGCGGTCGGCCTCCTCCTTAGCGAGCATTACTGCTTCGCAGAAGTCGGCGACCGCCTGCCATTCCTCCTCGCTCCGGACCATGGCCTCGACCAAGGCCCGGCGCGAGAGGTCTCCGCCGCCGATCACCCCCACGAGGGCACGGCGATTTAACTTCAGCTAAAGGTCCAATTTAGTCTGACCATGAACTTGGAATGGCCAAGAGCGCCATGTCTCAGCTATACAAAATCTGGAGGCACCGCAACATCTCCATAAAGACCAAAACCAAACTGGTGCGGACTCTGGTCTTCTCGATCTTCTCATATGGCGCTGAGACTTGGACGCTGAAAGCAGCAGATCGCAAACGCATTGACGCCTTTGAAATGTGGTGCTAAAGAAAAATGCTCCGTAACCTTGGTCCGCATTTCGGACCAACGTATCCATTCTGCGTGAACTAAAAATCTCCTCGCGGTTGTCGTCCGTATGTCTTCGCAAAATTGAAATACTTTGGTCACATTGCAAGGAAAGACGATGGAAACCTCGTATGGCTAATCGTGACTGGTAAAGTAATTGGAAAAAGGCCTCGCGGGTGCAGCCCAATACGTTGGTCTGACTAGATCCGCACCGCCCTTGACTCCACGGTATATAAAGCCCTTCACACCAGAATAAATGGAAAAACACTATAAAAATTAAAGCGATGAAGCAGGCAGGTCACGACCCTCCACATTAAGGAATACAACGCAAGGAGGAGGATAAACTTCTAAACTGTATTAATTTAGAATTTCAATACGAGACTCATAATATTGACTATGCTATCAACCGATTTATAAATGTCCAACACCTCTTTGATTTCTAGGTAACCCTCATGACTAAAGCCACTCTGAAGTACACCGGTGAAGTGAACTGGAAGCCGCCTGCGATCTACAAGTCGTCTTGCGAGATCAACGTGGAGTACTTTCCCTTTGATGAGCAGACCTGCTTCATGAAGTTTGGATCTTGGACTTATAATGGAGCTCAGGTAAATAGCAGATTTTTTTTTAACCAAACTTTTCTCTTAATTATGCTTTGGATCTATGCAGTAAGATATTAGAGGTGGTTTGTTCAGGTAATAAAATAACAATAATAAAATATTCCACAACTGTCACACAACGCCATCTAGTCTTAAGCTAAGCAGAGCTTGTGTTATGAGTACTAGACAACTGATAAACATACTTATATATTTCTAAATACACATATATATATATAAATTACACCCAGACACAGAACAAATGATCATGCTCATCACACAAACATTTGTCCTGGGTGGGAATTGAACCCAACAACTCCGGCATAGCAGTCAGGGCCACTATCCACTAGACCAACAGGCTAGTCAAATGACCTAATGACCTAAATATAAGCTACACTACAATAGGGTAGTGTCCAGGGTCAAAATAATTACATTTTATTTAGTCCGCATTTTAGATTGTGACGTCACCCCGTGCGACAAAATGCAGCACGGCGTGACGTTACATGTAACTTTAATGGGCTATATTTTGTCATTTTTGGTTTAATTTACAAATAAAAAAATACGTGTCCCTTATTTTTGAATAATCTAAAAGAGGGACTAATTACTACAATCATCTAAAATAAATCAAAACACAAAATTTGGCTATGATGGAGCGACATGGTCAAAATTGTGACAAAGCTCCTTAATAAAGATTGAAAAAAAAAAATTACATTTTTTTCGGCAACTAGCCTATTGCTACAGTATGGTGCGGGTGACAGCTGGATTCATACAAGTAGTATCTATCCTTTTTTTCTCTTAATAAAGACGTATATTTTCGTTCTACTATTATCCTACCCATTTAACAGATGAAAGAGGTTACAATTGCCTTGTGGGCGGGGCAGACGTGCCACAAAGTAGGGCAATGCTCATAGTACAACTACCAACAGCAAACTTACGATCTAAGTGTGCGTGGTCTGTTAGTTGCGTAATGCGCGTTCATATTGGTTTATTGCCTGTAGTGGAGTTTTTTTTTTTTTTTTTTTAATTTCACATTTCTAATTCCACAACAATCACACAACGCCGTCTAGTCCCAAGCTAAGCAGAGCTTGTGTTATGGGTACTAGACCACTGATAAACACACTTATATATTTCTAAATACATACATATTATAGATAAATTACACCCAGACACAGAACAAATGATTATGCTCATCACACAAACATTTGTCCTGGGTGGGAATTGAACCCAACAACTCCGGCATAGCAGTCAGGGCCACTATACACTAGACCAATAGGCTAGTCAACTGACCTAATGACCTAAATATAAGCTACACTACAATAGGGTAGTTTCCAGGGTCAAAATAATTACATTTTATTTAGTTCGCATTATAAATTATAAAAAAATATTGGATACGTATTTTATCTTTTTTCGATTAAAGAAAAAATAACAAAGATATAGCCCACTAAAGTTACGTGTGACGTCACCCCGTGCGACAAAATGCAGCACGGCGTGACGTTACACGTAACTTTAATGGGCTATATCTTTGTCATTTTTGGTTTAATTTACAAATAAAAAAATACGTGTACCTTATTTCTGAATAATCTAAAAGACGGACTAATTACTACAATCATCTAAAATAAATCAAAACACAAAATTTGGCTATGATGGAGCGACATGGTCAAAATTGTGACAAAGCTCCTTATTAAAGATTGAAAAAAAAAAAAATTACATTTTTTTCGGCAACTAGCCTATT
The DNA here is from genome assembly GCA_910589285.2 of Mythimna ferrago. Lineage (NCBI taxonomy): Eukaryota > Metazoa > Arthropoda > Insecta > Lepidoptera > Noctuidae > Mythimna > Mythimna ferrago. The sequence goes on from OU342689.1 coordinate 22,070,006, forward strand.
GCTACAGTATGGTGCGGGTGACAGCTGGATTCATACAAGTAGTATCTATCCTTTTTTTCTCTTAATAAAGACGTATATTTTCGTTCTACTATTATCCTAGCCATTTAACAGATGAAAGAGGTTACAATTGCCTTGTGGGCGGGGCAGACGTGCCACAAAGTAGGGCAATGCTCATAGTACAACTACCAACAGCAAACTTACGATCTAAGTGTGCGTGGTCTGTTAGTTGCGTAATGCGCGTTCGTATTGGTTTATTGCCTGTAGTGGAGTTTTTTTTTTTTTTTTTTATAATATTCCACAACAATCACACAACGCCGTCTAGTCCCAAGCTAAGCAGAGCTTGTGTTATGGGTACTAGACCACTGATAAACATACTTATATATTTCTAAATACATACATATTATAGATAAATTACACCCAGACACAGAACAAATGATTATGCTCATCACACAAACATTTGTCCTGGGTGGGAATCGAACCCACGACCTCCGGCATAACAGTCAGGGTCACTAACCACTAGACCAACAGGCCAGTCAAATTAAAGGGTGTCAGATAGTATTTCCTTTCAAACCTCTTTCATCTTTTCTGTGATCCTACCCATACTATGTAAAAAAGATCTTAGTTTAGCCTTAGCTAGACGCAAAGATGGTTGTCATCGGTGGTCATTGTTAAGCTATTGCTAAATTCGTTAATTTCATTCTAAATGCATATTCTTCTTTAGTCTCGATAAATGTTATACTGGAAAGGTCAAACATGGATTTTTGTGGAATTTGATGGTCCTGTAGCGACATCTATGGCGACGCAAGATTTCGTAGTTTAGTTTATATATGGTATAAACTAAACTACGAAATCTTGCGTCGCGCAATTAGAGTTTTACGTGCCATTTGAACATGTACAACAGCCCGAAATCATCTATTGGGTAGTTGACCAAACCAGACATAATTCTCGTCTAGTCGAAGGATCCTCCCTTTTCAATGAAGATATGTGGAATTTTACACTATGTTCCGCATACCTACAAAGACCTATTTGACTTTTCCATTGTTTTGCAAATTTGTCACATCCGCAGAGAGTTAACTGTTTGGATTATATTACAGGTGGACCTAAAACACATGGACCAACAATCAGGCAACAGTTTGGTTCACGTCGGGATAGATTTGAGCGAGTTCTACTTGTCGGTAGAATGGGATATATTGGAAGTTCCAGCTACGAGGAATGAAGAGTATTATCCTTGCTGTCCGGAACCCTTTTCAGGTAAAATATATCTTCAATCATTTCTCTTTGACCCCATGGTCTAGTAAAGAGAGGAAATTATGATCGTTTTGTAATCCTTGAAAAAAAAAATGCAATGCAGATGGTAACGTAGAAGATTATGTTAGAGGCAATGAAAATATATGATAACTAAAAGAGGAAAATCCGATGGATGCGAGTCGCACAGGACCGGTCGTTATGGCGACACTTGGGGGAGGCTTATGTCCTACAGTAGACTGTGAACCTCTTTTGGATGAAATGATGTTAAAATGAGAAGAGATTACTGGAGGTGAAGATGTTAATCTAAAATCAAAAGAAAACAAGATTTGAGTTAGTAATATTGATCTTTTAACATTTGGTAATATTGATATCTTTTACAGATATAACATTCAAGCTGACAATGCGCCGAAAGACGTTGTTTTATACAGTAAACCTGATCATACCGTGTGTAGGACTTACGTTTTTGACTGTTCTGGTGTTCTATCTGCCATCGGACTCTGGAGAGAAGGTAATTAATAGTTCGTTTAATAGATCTTTTAATGTGTGTGGTAGACGTAACGACATTCTATTTAAATCTGGGGCTGATAGCTAATTTCTACTTTCTTGTTTGTTGTAACATTAATTTTATAAATGAAATTAAAGGTATCATTGTTCTTAAAAACTGTTTTCTATTCAACTACGTTTTCTGTTCTATGACTTAATTAGTAGATTATTTAGAATCATCGCTCCTAGAGTGACTTTAGTTATTTTTAGTAACAGACTCTTTCTCTTCTATTTCGTAAACCAAAACAAGGATCTTTATAATTTATAATAGGTTTCTTTCTACATTATCTATTTCGTCTTTTTGTAGTCTTGAAATATTTATCTACTAATGAGAACGCTATTGCTCAAAGTTTTTCTCAATCATTGATATGTTATTTGTGTTTAAGACTTAACATCTGTATTTTTTGTTAAAACTGTGTAATTACAGTTACGTGTAAGCAGCTTGAGAAACGCTTGTGCAATAGTGCCTTAACATTATATATTTAAGTGGGGGAAACTAATAAAAAAATCCTAAAACTTAAAATTCATTGTTAAGTTTAACATAAAATTCTAATAGAATGTCGTTACAAATAGCTTTCTATGTAAATGTGAATGGGATGTTTCAGGGCATGTTCATATAGCCTTCAATCCGCAATACCATCCTTCATGCCCCTCATCCATTGGTAATGGTCTTTTTTGAATCACTAGCTAGTCGTGTGAGTGTGTTAGTATCATCTGGATATTGTTTGTGTTTGCTATTGTCTTTCCACATCCTTTTGTGAATTTAAGTGAATTAAAATTTCTCATTTTTTATATATTTTTTTTTGATATTATTATCCAATCTTCCTGAGATACGAATGTTTACCCCTTAATTTGAATGATTAATTCTAAAAATACAGCTTTGTCCTTTTTACTCAGGCTTAGACAAAGACTTTTTTTTTCTTAGCTTTGATTGAACTTTTGCCTATTGTTCTTGGGTTTCAAGGTCCAACATTTTCCCTAGTTATTTTTCTATTACACAATTTCATGAATTTATCAGTGATCCAAGCCTTCATTAATTTCTTTTATTTTTCTTTAGAAACCAAAGTATTAATTAGGTTCCCATGTTCCCAAAATTTTACCTTTATTAAAGGAAAGAAATTAAAACTAAATTTATCCTCAAATAAATCATATCATTGCATGATCCCAAATATATCACTCATTGGTTGAACAACACATTCCATGATTTGTACCTTACTCTTTTTCTGATTAAATGTTAGTGGAAAGACAATTTATAATTATTCAAATGTAATGTGATAGCTATAGTATGGATTTTCGTGCACTGATTTATATACAGGTGGAATTAATTTGTGAGCAAGGTTCGTTGACCACCCCATCAAGAAGAACGTGAAATGGTAAGCATGACAATTCGTGAGTGAACTATACAAATTCATTTGTCGACAGGAAATTGAAGTGGATTACGTAAATTATAGGTACACACGATTGACTGTAGTAGAGTAGAGTATTACCAATCATATCGTTTCAACAAAGGCTTTCGACTCAGTAATCATATTTATTATTTCAAGTCAGTCAATCGTCTGTATTGTCTCAATAGAAGAATGATCGTCCAAATCAACATCATCAGCATCAACAGTGGGGTGTCAAGGAACCTTAACATCACAAGCTAATTCCACATTTAGTGTGCAAAAAACCAAAGAATTGAACAAAATAACTCAAAAGAGACTTCTCTTCCTTAGATATCGCTCTGCATCTCCATCCTGGTGTCCCTCACTGTGTTCTTCCTTGGTCTGGCTGAGATAATTCCGCCAACATCCCTGGCAATCCCCTTGCTTGGGAAATATCTACTATTCACGATGATACTCGTCTCGCTCAGCGTTTGGGTGACTGTTTGCATACTTAACGTGCATTTCAGGTAAATATTCTTTTTTTCTTTTCTCGTAGATATCGTTAAGCATCTCGATTTTGGTGTCGCTGACTGTATTCTTCCTGTTGCTGGCTGAAATAATCCCGCCCACGTCGCTCGCTATACCTTTATTAGGGAAGTATTTGCTGTTCACCATGATTCTGGTGTCTCTGAGTGTTTGGATGACCGTTTGCGTTCTCAACGTTCATTTTAGGTGAGTAAGAAAGTTAGTTAGCTTCCTTTCTCACTGTTTCCACTTCCTTGGTTATATCTCTGGCTATACTGTCGCTTGGTAGTTGTTGTATATTATCTAAATCTTATTTACTTTTAAAATCAAGGTAAATAAAGTTATCATAAAAATCTAGTGGCAGTGCTTAAAAAAATATAATAAATAAAGATGATGGTGAAAAAACGATTAAATCTTACCTTAGCTTTGATATTTGCTAAATAACTACAAAGCTTTTAAAATTTATATAAGTACGTATATATTATGTGCCTATTGGTTGTGGTTGGTTGACGCTAATCATCTTGACCAGTCTGACCATGGTTGTGGTCTGACCATTTGCAAGCTTTAGTTACCCTAAATATAAATTATTTACAAAACCTGACCTTAGCTTGTCCAGTAAAATATATTGCTTGTATTAGTAGACACAGATGCGCACATAATGCTAGTTTTACCTTTATTAAACACAATAAAACAAATGTTTGATTAAAGGGTAGATCTTAAAATTTCCCTACCCTTAGAAATAATAATATGATATTGTTAAATTGAGAGTAAACGCTAAATGGTATAACAATACACGAAATCATCACGACTCTTGGTTCAGCATACAACCCAGAAATGCGTATAATTTTTATGTGCACTTCTGAAATAAATCTCCTTGGTCCATGTTCCAAGACGGCCAGACTTCATGGCAAGAAAACTATCTAGCATTTGTAAACAGGTAGTGGTTGTAACCAGCTTTTTAAATAGAAGTTCTTGTATCATCAAGTTCCTGGTTCACAGCTGAGCCAAAGCTATAACAACGGATTTTGGCTTATTTTGCAATTGCTACATGATATTTATAAATCTTTTAAAATACTGTAACTATAACTACACACTCGCTCGCTACTATATAGCTATAATTATATACTACCTAAAACAAAGAAAAAATTTAATTACGGTATACGAAATTCGTAATTTCCATGTAATTTCATACAAAAAGTAAGTACAGGTTAGCCTGTGTCTTTTGCAATCACGTTATTATTTGCTGTTAATGTTTTAAAATAAAAAAATCAGGAGAAAATGGTATTTTTGTGACAAAAAATCGCAAGTGTAGAGTTACTGTGGGATGGATTCTAAAAAAACTTTTAAAAAATCAAAACAACTAAGAAATATCAATCAGATACCGCTAGTATATAGTTACTAATTTTACTATAACTATATGATATTTATGTAGATACGGTAATTAAAAAAAAATTTAATACATCAATTTTTTTTAAAATTTATTTCAATAAAAAAATTGGACAGGTATTTGGCGATGTTATTATATAGGTATTTACAATGGTATTTTACTCAAACATTTTACTGAACTGTACCATTTTATGAATGGTTTCCATTTTAAATTAATTAAAGTTTTTTTAAGGCAGAATTTGATTTCAATAACTTGTGTAACAAATAACAAGTGTGATAGACTCGCTAAAAGGAAGTCCACTAATGAATAGAATAGAATGAACTTTATTGTACACCAAAATAGTAACAATTTCAATAGCGGTGTTATCGCCGATAGCGATATCCGCCAGTCTGCTATCGCTGTCATACTCATAATGTCATAATCATACTTGAATCTTCGAAGTTTCAAATATGATTTGATCATTTCATAAGTTTTCAGCCCCGTGGGCTATACATTTTTGTAACGAACGGATAGGTAAATATTATTTTTAATTTTAAATAGGTAAATTAAAACATTCTGGAACTAAAAAAAGGAAAAGAAGGAAGAAAAAAAAAAGATAATAAAAATATTCCGTTTACCGTTTTTCGCTAAATAAAGGAGCACACATAAATCTATAGCTGCATTGTAACGATGTCAGTCCGATACGGGACAATGGCGTTAAATATGGAATGGTTACACTCTAGTTAGAATGCTCTTCATTGAAAGCTTAGGGACGACGTAATTTGAATTGAGGTTTTGAGATTTGATGGTAGAAAATTTTAATAAAAGAAAAAAGAAAACTATGTTATTTGGTACGCGCACGTTGATACACACACTGTCAAAAAAAAAATTTAACAACTTAAGATAAAAAAAGAAAAAACACTGACACAATGTGTGTCTCACGGCTGCGCCAAATCGGTCCAGTTCAGCAAAAATGTCAGGCAACTACATAGTAGTCAGTGGTAGTTGCCTGACGCTGGTTTTCAACTGAACCTTACTGAGAGTGAATGGTAGTTATTAAGCATAGCATAAAAAGCCTTATAATATTCTCACTGCTGGGACTCAGGGCTCCGTAGGAGAGGAAAAACGCTATAATACACCACGCGGGCTCAGTGCGGCTTGGTGGATGTCACATGTCTTCGAATATTTCGTTCTAGGACATGCCGGTTTTCTCACGATGTTTTTCTTCACCAATTTAAGAGCTGTGGTGATGAAATAAATAAGCGCTGACTTGGTTTACAATATTAAGTCCGGGCCGTTGAAAATAGGCCACCACTGCTCCTAATAAAATTAATAAAAAAAAAAGACGCAGTCCCCGAGTGCCACACACTCGGGGACTGCCGCGGTAAAGCTATTGCATAGCATTTTTATCAACTTATGCAATTATAATTATTTATTTATTTTATTTATGCAGTATTATTTTTCTTTGTTTTTTTTCTCTTTGATATTAATTGAAGTTACACTTTCACACATTGAATTGAATTTTGATTGATTGTTCACTCATTTGTTTTCTTATCGGTCACAACGCTCAAACAACAAATGAGTGGGGGGTGTTAGGTTATTTTTGTAGCCTGCAATACACGTTGGCCGAGCGTTGCCGAGTGAAGGCCAATACCAATATGTAGACAGTATATTTGCCTTGTCTTGCCATCGCTCGGTGTTGCTCGCCTAGTTGGTTGAGTAGACATGCGCCAATCAAAGCAAATGTGCGCCAATGTGTATAGACCTCATTTGGAATAGCTTGTCACGACTCGCAGCCGCTCGTGATCACTTGCCTCACTTCGGAGCGGTGTCGGTTTTTCTGCACAAATCAAAGGCGCTCGCGCACGCTCGGCCAATAGTGTTCACATGTTTGTCCGCGCCAGTGTTGCCAGACCTCCTGATTTTCCAGGAGATTTTCTGATTTTGTCAAGTTTCTCCTGATCTACTGATTTTGTTAGTAAATCTCCTGATATTTGTGTTTTTAATAGTAGTTTATGTGACTAGGGGATAAAGCAGTGTCTTTAAGTCGCGGGCGGCATGTTGAATTCCGAACGAAACGAAGGTTGCTGATTGCAATCCATATATATATCTATCGAACCATTTATGAACTGGTTTTTACCTTAACATTTTGATAGATGGCGTTTAAAAAATGAATTTTAGTTTTGTTCTAAATTGCCAGCATGTTCCTGATAGAAGTTTTATGTAGTTATAAGATAATACCGCCAATACTGCGCCATCTCTCGGGGAATTGAGTTACTAATTAATACATAGGCACCAGAAGAAGTTTTCCGTGGTAATTTTGGATTGCGAGAACCGATTTTAATAATTATTTTTTTGTTTGAAAGATGATACGTTCAGGACAATAAAATATGTAAACGAAGTTTAAAAAAATGCTTGCATATACGATTATACTACAAACTTAGTCCAGAAATTATTTTGTACAACCTTTTTGTCTTTTTTGTACAAAAATTGTTCTTTTCATCAAGTTCAAAATGATATTCCTAGAAAGTCCTTATAAAGTTCTACTTTTCAGATTTTTTTCATATTTTCTAAACTTATGGTTCAAAAGTTAGGGGGGGGGGGGGATAAATTGTTTTTTTACTTTTGGAACGATTATTTCCGAAATTATTGACATTATCAAAAAATGATTTTAGTAAACCCTTATTCATTTTTAAATACCTATCCAACAATATATCACACGTTAGGGTTGAAATTAAAAAAAAAATCACTTCCCACTTTACATATAGGGGGGCTCTACCCTAATAAAATATTTTATTCCAATTTTCATTTTACCACTTTGTCGGCGTGATTGATGTACACATTGGTACTAAATTTCAGCTTTCTAGTGCTAACGGTCACAGAGATTAAGCGAGGACGGACAGACAGACGGACAGACAGACATGGCAAAACTATAAGGGTTCCTAGTTGACTACAGAACCCTAAAAACAATTTGGTCGACCAAATCATATTTATAGAAATATAAGTATTATATTATTTACAAGTTCATCAAACAAACAAAATTCACTACTCCAAGATTCTTATTGTTTCAATTTTCTATAACGCTCCCGTCAAGCAAGTTTTATTCTATTTTCTTTTTTTGTTAGTGGCCAGTTTGAATTTCGAGTCAACTTATGCGATGCTTGTACATTTTAACTCACAATGTTGACGACTTTTGGTGTTCCAAATTCAAATCTCATTATTCCCTAGGGATCGGCCATACTGCATTATCTCTTATCTCCCTATGGATAGAATGACTTGCTCTAAGTGAGGTTTGTATGACGTTTAGAACGACATTATCGAGCAGGTGGTGTAAAATGTTGTTTTATACGTCATACAAACCCACTTAAAGCAGGCTTAACATCCACCACCGTCTTTTTTGTCTTTTCATTTTCACAACTTTAGTGTAGTATACAGTGACATAATAAATATAAGCGGTTATTAAATAAATAGCAGCAGCCGCGATGACTTCTACGTCGTCCATATTGTTTAAATGCACAACAACAACTGACAGGGCCCAACATGTGGGCGTCTCCTCAAAACTCGTCTTATTGGCCATTTGCATTGGTTCAAGCTTGCCGAACGTGTAGAGAGGCGCTTGCCCAACGTGTAGAGAGGCGCTTGCCGTGTGTCAATTTGCCTATATTTGCTTAGGTACGCCAAGGCTCGCGTTGGTCTTAGCTCGGCCAACGTGTATTGCAGGCTTTACGGAATTTCTGGATTCGGTCTCCACGCTCAAGGCCCGCGATAGAAGATAAGCAATAGCTTAAAAGCATGATCAGCCTTTTAATGTTCTCATTGCTGGTACTCAGGACTCCTCTCTAGGAGAGGGAATAGGCCATAAGACACGTGTTCTGTGCGGCGTGGTAAGTGTCACAAGTCTTAGATTTTTTTATCCAGGGACACATCGGTTTCCTCATGATGTTTTCCATCACCTTTTCGAGAGTAGTGATGATTAAATAAATTAATTACACAAAGCAAAGCGCTGTTTAGGTTTGAACCAGCTACGTACAACTTGTAAGACGGCCGTTATCAGATATTTTGGAGCGTTCCATTTCAGACATCTTAATTAAAGTCTCTGTTCATTGAAAAAAAACCTTTTTCACAACGTATTCATTGATGGTTTCAGCCAGTGAACACTCACTATGGGGTATTCAGAACGAAAGTTGGTAGATACCGTCAAATGGAGGATTGAATAAGGACAAAACATTGATTTGGTATTTTTATATTTTCTTGTTGTTTTAATATTGTTTGCGACATTTAATTTAACTATGTGATTAGTTAAAAAAATCGATGTTTAGTTAGGTACTAATAGTTTGGTACCAAAACGAAATATTTAATCAAAGTTTTGTCTCTATTCACCCCTTTAGACGGTACTAAAAATAAATAAAGAGCTAGCAACAAAATCGTCAGCATTACGATTAAATTCTACATAAATTTGACAATTTAACGCACTATAGATTAGGATTTAACAGATCACTTCGATAGATTGTAATCTACCGAAAAAAATGCGCTAAATTGTAAGCCGTATGTTCCGGTTCACAATCACTCGATAGTTTACAGTTTATCGAGATAGGTTATAATCTAATGGTATTTACAATTTTACTATGACAGATACGTAAGAACGCAGAGAATATAAGAAAGACTATAGGTAAGTCTTTCTCATATGAAAATCACCTAAAGAAAAATAGTTTCATCATGTGAATTACAGTTCGCTACTGCGTACGAAGTTGAGCAAGCTACAACAATATTTTATCCATGTTACCACGATTTAAATTCAGAACAAAGGTGTGTACCGAGGCTACACGAACATTGACTGCAAGTGAAACTACCCTCTCGTTCTCGTTACAATAAAAATTAACCGACTGCGCTGTTGTGATCGTGCTGCTACAAATGGTTTCAACCATAGAGCACGAAAGCACAGGCAGTGACTAGAAACGTCATCAATATTTGTACCTGCACAATATGTACCATCGAAGACACTTCCACCTGATCACCTCATTTTTGCTTGCACTTGAAACGATAACTTCAAAGAGTTTGATTTGGAGCCGCGCCGCAAGATTCAAGCGAAATTTTTTTAAGTGATCAAGCAGAAATGATTGCGACTGTACTGGCAAGTACTATTGGATGAACACAAAAAGTTCTAAACGAACCTTTCCACCCCGTTTTGCCTTATGAGTTCAATTATGAAAAACCCTTACTTATTTCTGAAATACAATAAAACCTCTGTGCAAAATTTCATCGTTTGGGATCCAAGGGATTAGTTTGAGCGTTAAAGAAGCACGGATCAGACGGTTGCAATTCAGAGTTTCAACAGAGGTCACCTTGGTTAGAGCTTGGTTTCTGTGTTTGGGTTGTGTTGCGGCTACAGGGATTTATCCACGCGCCCATTCGCAAATCAGTCACTGCTATCGAAACCGCGGTCGGGAAAACGCGCTCATCATCCAAAGATGTTGAAGTTGATTACATCTGCTGTCTACACGGATTAAAACTAGCAAGGTCATCTTTGTTGGGACGCTGGATTGCGACCGTCCTTATTGCGGTCCATCCTATAATAAGAGTATAATATTGTAGATCAATACGGGTCATTTATTTTTTTGAGTAAACGATGACACTTACTAACACGATTAGGTTGCATGTTGACAATGCCGTTTCTAGCAGTAGACCCAGAGGTGTGTCCGTGCTCTGTGGTATCAACTGTTGTGCGTAGTGACGTGCCAACTATTGCTGGCTATTCGAAAATAATGGGATTTGAAATTCGAAGTCGACTGTTAGAAGTACTTGGCACAGAACGTTTAGTTTACTTTGTGTTGGTATTGCGTAAATCCTGGGAATGTTTGTCAACGATGCTGTCAAATTGTAGTGGCTATGAGGACGATTTTGAAGATTGTGTTTCGTTGTGTACCTTTACCTTTAATAAGCATACCTTCGAATAATTGATGAATGGAGTATACGGTGAAGCTCTGCCCCGCTTTGAAGGAGCAATGCCTAAAAATAATCAAACTGCAACAATTCATTCGCAAATTCTGTATAAGTACAGTTGTGGACAATGATCTTCCAGCCATTAGAAGTCTAATAATAGACGACGCATGTCTGTCAACACATATGACTTATAGATTTAGTTTATCGACCAGTCAGAACGCAGTACCCCGCTTTCCCGTACCAATCAGAACGCAGTACCCCGCTCTCTCATACCAATCAGAACGCAGTACCCCGCTCTCTCGTACCAATCAGAACGCAGTACCCCGCTCTCCTGTACCAATCAGAACGTAGTATCCCGCTCCCCATACCTCAGCTAGTTGACAGAATTTAGTTCAAGCATGAGGCGTCTAGTGGGTGTAAAGTCGTTGGTTGGGGAGCAAGATGACGTTATAAATTACTCTGTAAATATTTTTAATCGCTAACAGCGGTGTACTGCCTGGTTTTTTAATTTGGACTTAGATGTTCAGAACTTATTGAACTTTCCTTCTATGGGTAAAATTTGTCACGAACTCATAGTAAACACGAACAAAAACAGAAAAAAAAGAAAGAAAGAAAAGAAGATAAAGAAAAAAGAAAACAAAAAAAAGAAAGAAAAAAGAAAGTAGAGTTTAGGCGTTCCCTATATTAGGGGTGTGTACGACGCGAGGATCGCGTGCGCGCCGCGAGCGCGCTGCGTAAGCGTCGCGTGTTGCTGCTGTGTGACATGTGTGCAGTGAGCGCGCGGCGCGCACTTGGCGCTCACCTTGATATTTATTATTAGCATTATGATCAGCATAATGTTCGAGCATTATGGCAGTAGCGGACGGTGGGGATAGCGGGCGAAGCGGTGAGAATACGACGAGAGCACCGAGTGCACTCTCCACACATGCCGCAGGGCAGCAAAATGCCCACGTAAAAAAAAAATAAAAAAATAAAAAATGCTCACGTAGGGCGCTCGTGGCAACTGCGCTACTCAAACGCCCGAGGAACGTGCACGCCTAATGTGTGATCAGTCTTAGCTTCGAATATTTAATTCAGAATAAAATGTCACACCAAACGCTTCATCAAGAATTTTGCAATTTGTTCCGGTCTACATTACAGGAACACTGGTTAATGTACAGGTTTTAATGGAATTCTGCATAATTAACCTTCCAATTAGCCCTTTATTCCTAGTGAATTATTTCCTTATCCTAATAATCTGATAAAATACGTTTTTTATGGAGTAATCTACTTTAATAAGATAATGAAAGCCGGATATTAGAGAATGCCGTTATGACGACCATAGGGAATGAATATAATTTATGCACAACTTAAATATTTTTGAAAGATACCTAAATAACGTTTTAACCGTTTCCAAACAACGAACTTCCACAATACAATAGTTATTCGAATTATACGAAAGTCACATCCCTATTTCAGCGCTTCGAATAAATCTTCCGTTTTCATTGTTATTTTGTCATTACAGTAATAGAACATTGTGTGTGTGTGATATATGGCGTGCAAGATAGCACGGTAAGCTATTAGAGCTTTGAATAATTTGTGGCGCTGTATAAAATAAAGCGGTATTTCATACTGTAATTAACGAGGCAATTTGAGTCGGATCTTTAAGCGCTCAAAGCTATGGATTGTTAAGTGATCGTTGCTTAATGATGTGGCTGGTAAAAGCGTATTATTTTGGTTATTTGATTGTACGATCGAGGTAATTTTCAGTGATTTTATGGATTTTTAATAAAAATCACTGATTGTCAAAAAAACGGCCCGTTTTGATATTTGTATTTTGACTACCTGGCGGCTTATCCGGTGTAGTATAGCTACTACTAAGGCGGTTATCACACTGCCACGCCCCCGCAGCGTAGCGCGTGAATGCGTGTCTTAACGTTGCTTGTAAGTATCTCCGTTTGTATAGAAAACATGGACAGTCCAACACACCGAAAATGCATCCACGCGCGTTCATGTAGATCACGCGCCTACATGCGGAGAAACATGCACTCACGCGCGTGGGTGCGGGGCGACACGCAAGGTATATGGCATACTGAGTCTCGTAGTGCCGTGCGTGATATTGTATGAAATAAGTGCGTGCCTGCGTGAATTTACAAAACGCACCTACGCGCGTGAGTGCGTAAAAATCCCGCACGATGATGTAGATTTGCACTCCTGCAAGTACGCACGTAGGTGCGTTGACACGCAACATGCAGCGTGATGCGTGGCAGTGTGATAATAGCTAACACTACACCAGTCGAAGGCAAAAGATCTCGTGGACGCTCTCTAACATGATGGACGGACCTTATCAAAACTGTGATACACTACAGCGTAAATGAAGGCTCCCAAGCCGCGAAACACAGCTGCATGGCGTCGTATCGCGAGAGAGGCGGTATTGCGGGACTCGACCGAGACATGACCACGACCACTGCCACTGTCTGTCAAGACTGTACGACTAAGAAGAAGACACCAGACCCTTAATTATTATTTAATTGTTTCTTTCAAAGTTACATCCTAGGGTCAAAAGGACCCTTTTATTTTTAAACGATTCTAGCGACCCCTTAGGCGAAAACCGTGCTTCGCCTAAGGGGCTCGTGCTTTTAGCTAAAAAATTATCAGCAACTTAGTTTACCATTAAAATAAACCGTGTTTGATACAATAAGTAAACAAACACGTAAAATTTTCAACTAATGCTTTAACCATTTAACGGTCTAATCGCTTGCTTCGGATTGGTCCAACGAGCACCTCGTGTCCTATTCGTCAGAGTGCGACTGGGAATTCCATCTCGTTTAGCTCTTCAATCCCCATGTCTGTCAGGAGAGGTGACGAGATGGAGTATATGGTCGTGTATATGCGACCCTGATGCAATAAACGCGAGAATGTTGGTTGGATATATCTGACGTTGGTGGTAATAAGGTTGAATAAAATCTGGGCAAATTCAGATATCTATGCTTTTTACCCGAATACTCTAGGAGGGTTATTTTTTATTGTAGCTATTATAGCTGTCAAAACCACAAATTACTAACGTAATACATCGCTAAATTTTGATCGTTTTAATCCCGTGGAGGGTCGATCCGTTACATGAAACACTATCGATTTGAAAAGATAGAATTAAAAAATAAAGTACTTTTTTTTCTAAACTCGTATTAATTTACGCATGTACGAAATTAATTTCTTTAAGAAAACGTCAGCTGAGCGAGTCCAATGACCTGTATGGAGTAGTCGGTACAGGTCATTGGACTCGCTCAGCGGATTAAAACGATCAGAATTTAACGGTGTATAATTAATAGATAGTTGATGAAATAATCTCTAAAACTCCATGAATAATTTCAAGACACCACGTAGTCCCAGAAAATATTAGTACCTACCAAACTAGATCAAAAAAGAAAGCATAGTGTAGCTACACCAACTTAAAGGTAGAACTACACTGCGCTCACGTGTGCCACACACGCCGGCGCTAAACTTGATCCATGTCACGTGACATCACGCGACTTCGTTCTACGTACAAATCACACCCCTAGCCAAGTTGATAATCTGCAATCGTTAACGCTAGTCGAAAACCAATCAAATGTATGGGAATGACATCATCTCAACGTTAAGTCACGTGGTCAGAACAAACGAATAGAAAATTCGTAGCCAAGTTCACATCGTTCAAAATGATAGAATGAACAGTTATATCGTTTCTACAATGTTCAACGCTACATTCTTTGTTATACAAACGCTACATTGTAGAACGAGCGGCCGACTCAGGCGCGTCGACATGGCTACCGACTTATCGTTTTCTACTGTTGCTGACAACATTACGAAAATGTTGTAACTTGGCTAGGGGGGCAGGCGTGTTACACGTGTGGCGGTCTAATGTAGTTCTAGCATCATTCATACCCCAACTTCATGACCCTCAAACCCCCTAATAGGTCACCATCGACACACACCATGTCACCTTGGATGAAGAAACTGTTCCTCCAGCTGATGCCCAAGCTCCTGATGATGAGGCGGACCAAGTACTCCCTGCCAGACTACGATGACACCTTCGTGTCGAATGGATACACCAATGAATTGGAGATGAGGTAATGCTTTAAGGAAAATATTGATGTTATTTTTTAATGGTGTAGGGTGAAATCAAATTAACTGGTGAAATTACTAGAGGCTATTAAAAAAATAAATAAAGGATCATCTGCATTCATTCAACTTTTTTTATAATTAAGTATATTATTTTATAATAATTTATTGTTCAAAAATTACCTATTATCATAGGTATGAAAACGGTGTCATCTGATACGGTTACCAGATTCCAACTTGGTTGAGACAAGGCTCGGCAGAAGATGTCTTGTTATGATTACGTGGGTATCGAAACCCACAGCGTCTAAGTCTCATCAGGACCGGATTAAACCAGCTCGGGGCCTGTAGCAAATTCAACCATAAGGCCCGCAAATTTTTGGTGAAATGGAAACGAATTAAAACTGGTGAAAAAAACTGATGGATGCATTGTGTGAGAAGCGATATGAAAGAAAAGGGAGTTAGTGATAGCGTGACGAGTGACAGGACAGAATGGAAGAAAAAAACGTGCTGCGCCGACCCCAAATAAAACGGGACTAGGGCAGGAAGATGATGATGATGGAAACGAATTAAAACTCTTCCAGATAATTTTCGCACAGATCGCAGAACCTTTAGGTAGCTATAGCCCTATTGCAGTTGCTTTTTGTCTTCATAGATATTGCGATATTGGTTAGGTCCTATATTATAGGAAGTATCTCGACTTGTTTTTAACCGAATTCGAAAAGGAGGAGGTTCTTGTTCGGCTGAATGTATGTTTTTTTTGTATGTCCGACCGAGGCCCTTGAATTCGCGGGATCCATAGTATTTGCTACTCTGGTTAAATAAGTAATCCGCCATTAAGTTTCACCAGCTAATTTAACTTGACTCCTATTTGTAGATTTTTTTTTAATATTGTCTATCAGGAAATTTCTAACTATTCTCAACTAATATTTTTTAAACTTTCAAGCCCTTCCGACGAACGGCTGCAAAGACTACTAAGTAGCACTTGTACTTCAAGGTAAAATCTACCTGGAACAGTTCTTGTGCATCCATGCATGCATGTAAACGTGGACAACTGCCAGCTTGCTTCCGACTCTAAAGATTTTTGTGAATTTTCCTTGCCTTCCCATACGTGTCTGTAACCATTATGTAACTACGGAACTTCTTAATGCCATACGCTTCCGATGAAATTTAAACATAAAGACTAAGGGTCAATTTATCTTAGCGCAGAGTCGAAGCGCATCGAAGCGTCTATCCAAAACTGAACATAACAATTTCAACCTAAACTCCAACCAGCGTAACGCACACATTACTTCTGAGATTTTAAAAACACGTGCGCATTCTTCGGAATTCGCTCGTCTGCGCGTGAACAACGCTGATTAGTGCGCAGAAAAATCTCAGAAGTAATGTATGCGTTACGATGTGGAGTTAAGGTTGACTTTGTTATGTTCAGTTTTGGATAGACGCTTCGATGCGCTTCGACTCTGCGCTAGTATATATTGACCCTAAGGCATACTATGTAACTGACAACGAAGCAGCAACGTCGTGTCATCGTGTCTTTGCCGCTTTGTTGACAGAGTTTCATTGTTTTATATGTAAGCTGTGAGCAGGCGTATACTAAGCGTATAATGACGAATACGCGTCAATGAAGCTACGCGTCCGTGGACAGCAGTAAGGCATCGTTCGACAGCGGTACGCAAATGTCCTTAGGATTGCTTCGTGGAGAAAATCTATACGGTATCAATCAGTGTGTGACACATGGCTATGCTATTGAACAGCATGGATGCGTGGCTAAAACAAATGAAATGCGGTGCTAACGCGGAAAATCTCTACGAGGCTTGAGACAATGTTAAATTCTACTGGCGATGACATTAGCAAAAAATCATTCGGTATATCTGAGAGTCACACACAGTCAATAAGAACTGATGAAATTACATTTTGAAAATTCTAATACAATCAATGTATATGCATTACGTAAAATGTACGAAACCGATGGAGACAACTCTTATACATTAAAATTGTGTGTATCTTGATATATTACTTAGGTTTTGTTTCATCGCAATCGGTTGACTAGATCGAAAGAATCTGTTAGGCGGTATGTGGGTCAGTTAGTATTCAATATAGTAATTCTACATGCTTATTTTGTGTGAAAACTGTGATTTCAATGTGCATTGTTTAGACAGACATCAAAGTGTAGGTAAGCCAGCCAGCCGTCGTGATTTCGAACCCCATTGCACTATATTTTCCTCATCACTGGTCGAGGAAAGGATAGTGATAGGGATAGGGGGGATAGCAGTAAACTACATATCTAGACAGCTAGAAAACCAATGAGGGCGCAAAGTAATTAATCTTTAGAATAAAGTCGTTTATTTCTTTACAATTTCACGTTCTTCCGCAATGTTTTTTTTTGCATTGCACTGCGTTTTTTTACGTCCGAAACTCATTTTTTGATGTTTCCTTCCTCGAAAACAAAAGCGGTGTTCCTTTTTCCTTTGAAGTTGTTGCGACTTTAATATTTTTTGGGGAAACAACAGGTGGAAAAAGTTCTGTAAACCAGTTTTAAATTATGTATCATCATGATTTTGACTGTTCATATTTTTTCAGCAGGGACAGTTTAACAGACGCGTTTGGTGATAAAGATAACGGTGATTATCGCAAATCACCAGCTCCTGAAGACGATATGTTGTCTGCTGGTGGAGCACATCAGAGACCATCAGGTAAGATGATTCTCTGAGACACTGTGTTCTAAGTTATCCACGTGTATGTGTGTGTGGAGTTAGTGAGATGATCTTGAAGTATATCGCGAGGGTCGGTTCGAAGCGGCGTGAGGAAAGCGGTCCTGTAAGGCTTTGTGGGATGCCTTTACCCAGCAGTTGAACTCGAGGCTTACTATTCGATGGATTTTATTTATTTTTAAAATAGATTTTTTATCCTATAATAATTACTATACTATTTTATACTATTTTAGGTTAAATTTTTTTTAAAATAAATAGGTAGTCTATTTATTTTAAAAAAATTATATGTAACCTAAAATATTCTTTGATTATTTTAGAATAAAAATAAATCATTTATTCAATCATTCATTTATTTATTTTTTTCATTTTGCGTCATTAGCGTGAATAACACGCGATTTAATTCAATGCGTTACCAAAGTACTGAGTCAATTCTTTTATTATTTAGTTTAAATAGGAGAACTTATTTCTGGAAAACACTACCTGTAGTGCATTTAATTAAGTTTTCAGTGCTTGAATTATAATTGTTACTTTACTTTTTAATTGGGGTGTTTATGGGTGTGCCTTGTCCAAGTTATATGTTATGATTGCTTCCTCCTTTCACCCCAGATAATAAACTATACATATGTAACATAATATTCCAGTTCCATTACAGTATTTTATCTTGTCTCTTCAATAGTGACCGAGTCAGAGAACATGCTGCCTCGCCACCTGTCTCCCGAGGTTGCGGCCGCGCTGAAGAGTGTGCGGTTCATAGCCCAGCACATCAAGGACGCTGATAAGGATAACGAGGTTAGTGATCTTTGTGAATACAGGGTTTTTGACAGCAGATTTCTTGTCTCATTAGCATGAAATGAATTTTTATATTTTGGGTGAATATTATTATCATTATATATATTTTTAGAGTTCCGTACCTCAATCGGCAAAAATGAAACCTTTATGAGATCATTTAGTTGTCCGTCTGTTAAAACACTTTTTCTCGGGAATTTAACAAGTTCTTGCGTTTGGTGAAAGTTAACATTGATTTAAAATACTCAGCACGCTTAGCCAAGTTGTTATTCTGCAATCGTTAAAAAGTGATGAAACGTATAGGAATGACGTCATCTCAACGTAAAGTCGCGTGGTCAGTACAAACGAATAGACAATTCGTAGCCAAGTTCACATAGTTCAAAATCGTTTCTACAATATTCAACGCTACATGCTTTGTTATACAAACGCTACGTTGTAGAACGAGCGGCGGACTTAGGCGCGTCAACATGGCTACCAACTTATCGTTTTCTACAATTGCTGTCACCGAGGCTTTACCGGTTAGAGAACGGAATTCGATTGTAACTTGGCTAGGGGGCTGGTCTTGGGGCAGTGAAAAAAACAACGAAATCTGAAAATAGAGGTGTTTATACTGTTTATGGGAAATATTTTGTAGCTCGCACGGGAATCAAGATTTCCAGTTGACATAGAATAAAAAAAATCACAAAAAGTAATGCTATGTTGCACAAAAGGAAAAATCGGAAAACCGTTGCATTACAACGTTGAAAAAAAAAAAGTTTACCAAAAAAAAAGTTTGATACTCGATTCGGGAATCGAATTATTTTTATAGGTATGCTTGTACGGAATTTACAACTGGCTGGCTTTTTAATCAGAACTAATTTAGCTGAGTCATAAAAAAATGTACTAAGACAGGAATGGGTTTTTTGAATATCTAAGTTACGGAGTAAGGTAAGAATTTCAAAGCGAAGAAAATATATAAGAAAAAACTTTTCTCCAAGTGTACGACCGATATTTCGTCAGCATAAAAACGTTCATTTTACTCAAAGGATTCTCGTTGAACAGCAATGAAAAGAAAACTTTAAAAAAGTTCTTACTCAAACATCTTATGAAAACCACAAACTTATTTTCCAGCGACCATAAACAAAATAGTCTACGTCTGCAACATGAATCTAAACTTAGTTTTTTTTAAAGGAAAGATTTAGTTTTTTGTTTGTTTGTACGTTGCTATTTAACTCAAAAAGTACTCGACCGATTTAAAAAAATCTTTCATCATTAGAAAGCTACATCTTTATTGAGTAACATAAGCATAATATTATATTTTCAACAAAAATTAGACACAATGTAACCGAAGGTATCAAAAGGTTGCCTATAAAATTAATTTTATTTTATTTTTTTGATTCGTGTTATCTAATTATTGTGTTTGTGCCTTGTGCTGTTCCAAAAAAATATTTTTCTTTTTTTCTTTTCCATGCGCTCGAAAACTATTAGAAAACTGATAGAACATAATAATGTACTTCGGCTTTGCAGAAAATATAATTTTCTACACAAAAAAGCCACAACATTATCTCTAACTATAATGATTATGTTACAATAACTAGGTACTTTTTCAATTTAAAAATTGCTCCGAGCGAAGCCGGGTTAGGCAGTTAGTTCATAATAAGAACTTTATTATCATTGGATAGTAACAAAGGAGCGACAAAAAAAATCTTTTTTACAAGGTTTTATTTACACCAATACATCACATTATCTGCGAATAATTTAATGTCAAAAATGGCGACTGAATTTCACTGGACGAAAGCCCGCCAAAAACCAACCACAAACTTATTTCCCGGCGACCATAGACAAAATAGTCTACGTCAGCAACATGAATTTATTATAAAAAACACAGGAAAATCTTAATTATCATCGGATAGTAATAAAGGAGCGACAAAAAAAAACCATTTTGCTTGTATATTCAGGAGGACATTTAAATATTCATGTACTGTCGAGGCGTAATGGTTTGGGAAGCAGGAAGAGTAATGGCGGCAGTGGCGGGGTTACAGCTGACAGCTACCTGTGTTCTCCTTGTTATCATTACGTCATGGCATTTGTCCGTCAATTTTCTGGGGTTCTTTGTGTGTAAGTTTGATTTAGAATGGAGTGCGAGTGATTTTTTTAGTATCGAATATTTGATGGATGGGTACCATGTCCTTTAAGCCATGTCTTCGTATGAATAGTTAATTTGTTTACAATTTAATTGCAACTTGTAGTGTTTTAGTTGTATTTGGCAGCAAAAGTATAAAGTCAGTACATTGTCAGCTCTATTTTACCGAAATCACGCCTATTTCAGTTATTATATGGAATAATTGGAACAGGCGCGATTGTCCAGCTGCTGAGTCCATCATATTGGATTAAGAATGACATCACTTAGTCCGTATATATCTGATACGTCTCGCTCCATCATACAGCGGGAGAAGCCATTGGATGATTTCCTTCAAAAGAAAACCCCAATAAGTTACAAGATGTATACAATACATAATAATCTAAGACAAATATCGACACACTTTGATCAAACAGTGGTGTGTTGGAAAATTCAATTTTCCCAAATTTTCTGTAGCAAATTTTCTCTATTTCAACATCACGAAATCTCAAAGAAAACAACGATTACCACACAGTTTACATTAAACTAACCCATTCGTACACTGGCGTGCATCGGTTGTGTTATAAAACCGAATTACTCATATGTTGGTACATTGCAACCTCGCGTGCACTGTACACTATCGTGCACCGAAAATCGTAAAACTACAAGAAAAATGGTGTAATAAAAGAATTTAGAAATGGTGCCGTGTATTTGCACTGAATTGTAGTCTTCGCAAATGGCTGATAAATCGTACGTGCAGTGGCGTAGCGTGGACTAATTTAGACGTGGCACTTCAGCGAGGCCATTTTCTTACATAAATTCGAAAACGAGACAGCGATTGTTGCAACCCAGTATTCGACCATCATTCGAAATAGTGGTCAATCGTGAACATATCTACACTAAAATCAAAATAAAGAGGTAAAGTTTTTTGTTTTTATGTTTTTTGTTTGTAGGAGGTAATCTCTGGAAGTACTGGTCCGATTGCTAAATTTTTTTTACCGATAGAAGCCTGCTTTATTCCTGAGTGACATAGGCTATATTTTATGTACACGGGCGAAGTTGCGGACAAAACCTAGTCGATTATAAAAAACCCTCGTTCTTAAAGAGTCCTCGCTTCTGCGAGGCCCCACTTCGCCCTCGTCTATCTACGCTACCGCGTACGTGTTGGTTAGTTATTACATAGCGTGTAGGTTGCAACAGATACTCATCTCGTGCTTGGATTTTAATGGTTTTGATTAGATATTTATACAAACCTTTTCACTGTTCGTTCAACCGATTTTGACTTTTATTGCTTTGGTGACATGATAAATGGTGGCTGCATTAAATAGTTGGTAATTAACCACTTTTTTTGAAGTCAAAACGTTCTTTCTTAAATTTTTACGACAAGTACCAGGATGATGAAAGGGAATCTCTGGCTCGGGAATTTAATTTTAATATGTGGGATGTTGGACTTATACAAAATATATTGGCATACCCTAAGTCAGAAAGAACTAAACCCATAATTTGTGGGCTAACCCACAAATTATGGGTTTAGTGTAGTATTATAGTTTATTTAGTAGTTACAGAAGTTAAGGCAGTAAATCCCTTTATATTTTATAATATAAGAGTATGTTTATGATTATGTATGTAAATAGACTATAAGGTACAATGGGGTTGACGTATCCGTGTGAATAAAAACCCTTAACAATAAAGAATAAAAAAAAGCATCAGGATAACATGAAAGTAAGCGGCTCACAGCTACGCACAGTGAAGCGACAATCAGTCAAAAAATCGACCAATTTTCACACCTCCTTCCAGCTGACAGAATTCATTGGTTCCTTGCCTCGCTTTGCTGGTTTCGTAAACGTATTAAGGCTCCAGCGCCCGAGGAGTGCCATAAAACAGTGACTTTCTGAAGCCTAATCCTCGGTAACAGCTGGGTTAACATTTCGAATACCGTATTTAGACACACAATAGAAAGACAATGACTGAGCGAACGCCGGCGTTTGCTTGGGGTTTATTGAATGTATAGATTTGAAAAAAAAAATATCATAGATTCATGTAAACTTGTAAAAAATTATCAACAAATGATTTTTTCGTGCGAATAACACTTTTGTCTAAAAAAATATTTAATAACATGAACATTTTTCGTTTGTTTCCGGACCCCTTTCATACGGCTTTGATCTTTAGAAATATATTTACATAAAACAATAGCTGGTTAAGTGTTCTTCAGAATGTACATATGTACATATGTAAATCAATAAATATTTCGCAAAGAAAATGGATATAAAAGTCAGCGGAGCTCTATTCGGGCGCGGCTGGCCGGAAATAAATGTACAGACACTTACACTGCCGTCTAAGAGGCAGTACGAGTATCTGTGCATTTAACTTCGGCCAGTTGTTCAAGGGACTATAAGCCTTAAGGCTCAATCGACAAAACGTCTCTCGTCGTCTCTGGTCGTTAATTCCAATTTAAATATTCAATAGGTCTTGGATGAAGCATTAAAATTTCGTCGTTCGTTTGTTGAACATCCCTTAAATCGATGTCGGATAATTATGTACGTCTGGTTTAAGGTAACGATGTTTAGGCTTGTTTAATCTTATTTTGGGTGAGGCTGATCGACCGAATTGTTTGTTTTGATTATAAGCTTAGATAACATGCCAAGAATGCAAAGAGTCACTAAAAAAAAAGTTACCCCGTCAAAGACCAAGGGCCAAGGGTTTGTTTCTGAAAGAAAACCTCGGTTCTGGTATGAAAGGCAACGAAGGAACATGAGTGGGATTTTAGTCAGTAAAAGTCTAACACACGATCGCAGGAGATGTCATTGAATGACTTTCCCACCTAAAAAAAAACTCTAGGAATGAATAGGTTATTTCTAGGCAAGCTTGCTCCAACGTCGACCACATCATCGATTACCATCAGGTGAGATGGAGGTCAAACGCGAGCCTATCAATTATAAAAAAAAAATACTCTAGTATCGTCAGTGCGTTTCACAAATATGTATGTAAACTCACATAGGTACACTAGACACCTAGAACCGAAATATTTATCTATAGGTCATACAAATATTATAATAAGAATAACAAGAATATAAAGAACGGGATACAGTCAACTATCTGATTTTGATCTTATGATGCGATTATAATCATTCAAATAACCGCCTTATATCAAACACAACATCATAACAACACACAAACACAATGATTCTAAAGTTATGACAGTTCGAAACTCTTACAATTCCGTTAATATAATCTGGAAAGCTCCTCAATTTGCTAAATGGCTCCACAAACAAATAGATCACTTAATAATAGCAATTAATTCTTGCCACTATAACACATTTACTGAACTAATATTGTGGATCCCTCCGAGTGAATGTGAACGAATGGTCTCGAGGGACCGGGAGTGATGAACGAATTAATGTTTTATTACCTATGGTCTAGAGGTAGCGGTGACGAAATAAAGAAATAGGCGAATAAACGAATTGTGGAAACTTGTTTCGGCTAGTGATGGAACACTGCTGAAGAAATTAATTAAATTGATTTAGGAGATACACTCTAATTTACACAAGTGTATAATTGATAGAGTTCGCATGTGTTTCGTTAACGAAATATATAATGTAGGCAAGGGTATCAAGTGAACTGGTAACAGTACACTTGATACCCTTGCCTACATAATATAATAATTATTAAAACTATGGTAGAAGTCTTATATTTTCCTACTTTTTCTGACACATATAATTTGGGACAAGAAGTTATTCTTAAAAAAATCGAAAGAGATTCACAAAGAAGTAAAATTTTAAAGAGAAACTGTGACGTAAGGGGTTGACTGTTAACTACCATAGCCCCATGGTTGAACTAAAAATTGTCAGTAAAAATTAAATATTTTTTTCACAGCCGTTAAAAATAATCGTGTCAATTAAGCAACACTTGACATTTTTACACTGTGCTGTTCTCTGACTGAAATAATAAATTAAAACGATATTAAACGTCAACAGTCGACTGAATTTAAATTCGGAATGTGCGGCCATGCTGAATGTCACGTCAAGTGTCATGTGACATAAGTTCCACGCATTCCCCTTTAGCCCGCATGATGGCTTTGTGGAAACGCTGGCGTTGCCCTATGAATGGAGTTTAATTATAGGTAGGCTGTGGCAGGGCATGAAATACGTTATCATGCTGTGCTCATCCCAATAATTTACTAGTGGAACGAGTATGGAATACTGCTCTCATCTTTGGGATGGTTTTGCCAAATACTAGCTTAATGCACTAGAGTCGATTGAGAAGCGAGCCAAGATCATCGGGAATGATGCACTTGTCAAGTCAAAACTTGTAAAGTCTTGAACATCGACGCCGAGTTGCTAGCCTGTCGGTTTTCTATTGTTTACATTTCGGGGAGTGTGCATAGGAATTGGATAATTTAATTTCGCCAAGTCCGTTCCATCTTCGGACCACAAGGCGTACGGCGTTGCGCCGCCGCACAGGTAAAGAATGGAATTCCCTAGCGGAGTCTGTGTTTCCTGATAGCTATAACCTAGAGGTCTTTTAGTCAAGAGTGAATAGATTGTTTCGAGGCAAGCGTGCTCCATCGTCGGTCACATCATCGCTTTCCATCAAGTGAGATAGTGGTCAAACGTAAGCCTATCTATAATAAAAAAATAAATAGAACAATTAACAAAGGATTTTTTTTTAAACATTGTCCCGTACTATGAATTACTCCTGTGTCATGGGTGCGTTCACAAACATGTAAACTCAAATTCACAACACACACAGACCCGAAATAACTATTTATATTTTGTTCTGTGCTGTAATCGAACCCGATACACATAACATAGCAGCCAATCGTTCAACCACTGCGCCAACTATGTCTAATTTGCCTTACAAACAATCAGAAACACTGTGACATAAGAGATTTGCGCGAGATAAATGTTTCTCGTGTCTTTGGGATCGCCTTAATCCTCTTATCCCTATTCATAGTGCTGCGGGCTTGTTTGACGCAGCCTAGTTACCATGGCCCTGGAAGCAAGTGAAGTAACACAGGTGCCTACTGGGGCCAGGGTTATCCGAAAGGGAAACTCTGTCCCGGTATAGTTATCGCCACGAATCTTGAGCGCTGGCTTCAAGTTGCGCAGAAGTCAATATTCGGTCTCTTTAGTGGTGCGACGTGAGACGCTGGGGCGGGGAATGTCAGCGATTGGCTCGCCGCGCCATCGTGTCATAGACGTCACTTGTGATTCGTTCCCTGCGCTTGCTGCAATATTTAACAACGACGACGATTGGCTCGCCAATGTATGGAATGCGCAAAGCGATCCCCGCTCTGACGCCGAGCGCTCAAGATCCGTGCCGATAACTATACGAAAGGCCAAAGGAACGGGGTGGGCTTTTAGTTTGACACTATCTCCCGCTCCGCCCAAGAGCGGGGGTTGTCATTGGATTTTTCCCACCATAAAAAAAAGTAACACAGGTGAGTTTTAGTCCGGGAAAGTCTGATCCTACCTCTCGCTCTATTTTTCTTATGTTTAAAGGAGATAAAAGGTAAAGAGTTGAGTCCCGGAGATACCACAGTGTTTTTGGGCATAACTCTAGATTCTAAGCTTCAGTGGGGCCCACATATAAATTCTTCCACATATAAGTCTAAAAACATCAAATCATATAAATAATTTATCATCAAAATAAATATGTTTTAGTACTTGTTTGTTCGTGTGCCAATTTTTTTTAAAATTAATGATAGGCTCGCGGTTGACCACCATCTCACGTGATGGTAAGCGATGATGTGCAGAGCACGCTTGCCTAGAAGTAACCTATTCACTCTTGACTAAAAGACCCCTAAGTTGCAGCTATCAGGAACTCCTGCAGGGAATTCCACTCCTTCACAGTACGCACAAAAACTTAGGCTTGATTATTTAATGAATTTTTTTTAAATTGATTTAAACTAGTGGTTGATCGCGATCCCACCTGATGGTAAGCAGTGATGCAAAAATTTGACAGGCCTATTAGTCTAGTGGTTAGTGGCCCTGACTGCTATACCGGAGGTCGTGGGTTCGATTCCCACCCAGGGCAAATGTTTATGTGATGAGCATAATCATTTGTTCTGTGTCTGGGTGTAATTTATCTATAATATGTATGTATTTAGAAATATATAAGTATGTTTATCAGTTGTCTAGCACTCATAATACAAGCTCTGCTTAACTTGGGACTAGACGACGTTGTGTGATAGTTGTGAAATATTATTATGATTAAAAAAAAAAAATCGTTGATGGTCAGGCGCATTAGTTTATTAAGAGCTAGTAAATTTTTTAATTATAAATAGAAGGGGGTTAATAGCACAGAATTAAAGATAAAACGTGTGCCAACCAACGTAACATGAGACAAGGGTAGGAAGATGAATACTTCCACCCCGGTCATAGCAGGAGACGCCTTGGGTATCGGGAGTCTCAGGGAGATGCCTAACCACCGAAAACACGGGTTTGCGGACCGGAGAGCAATGGGTAGATCGCGGTATGTTCTACACGCCTTCACGAGATGCCAGCTGGGCTGATGCTTACGGGATTGTATGAAAGATTCACCGTGGCCCTGATACCCAAAGGTCCATCGACTTATATTCTAGACAAGCACGTTCATGGAAACTGTTAGTCAGAATACTGAAAAGTTATAACGAAAGTTCGCTGTAGCGCTACATTGGCATTATGCCATCTAACAGAACTATTAACATATGCAACGCTAAGATAGCTTTAGAAGATACTTTTTTCGCGACCAAAATGTCTTAAGCGCCATTAATTTCGTGGCCCTTACGCGTTTTGTTCAACATAGTGTAATGTTCAAGGTGTATGGACCACAAAAAAAAACTCAAAGCATTTATTTCAAATAGACCATTTACAGGCACTTTTGAATAGTCAAATGTCGGTCAGTCCAAGAAAAGTGAAGCTAAATTGCACGTTCCAAAGAGTAGGTCTCTATGGAGAAGAACGTGCAAGAAACTCCATGGACACTCTTTTAAATCATATTATGTGTTACATATAATGCTTGGTTACATATTACTTGTATAACATTATAACATTACACCTGAGTCGACTGAAGTGAGAGTACGATACAGAGGTATATTGATTAGGTTTTAGTCAGTTAAAGTCTGGTACTCCCTCTCGCTCCACCCAGAGCAGGAGAGGTTATTTTAATAATTTCCCACTCAAAAAGAAGCAAGAGTAAATCGAAGACTAATAGATATCCTTTGCAATAAGTATTATCATGTATTAATCTATTTTTCTCTTATTAAACTACGCCGAAATCTTTCTTCCCGTGAGAATTTTTTCTTCCATTCCCTGTGGCGTTAATTTTCCTCTAATGCGGACAAAAAGTGTGAGATAATGCTCGCTTTCTTATCCGAAGTGGATGAAGTTGGAGTATGTGTGATGTCATTATTACTTCTACCCGTATTTATGAGGATTTATTACAGGTAGGAGTTTTCTTTTTGAAGTAACGTAATAAAATCCAGTGTAAGAACATTGTGTAACGGTTTTACGTACTTAAACCGTACATTGAAATCGTAACCGTTTCAATGTACGATAAAATGAGTGTGGATTTATGATTTTAAAAATCGTAAAGGGCACACAATATAACATATTAAACACTAGCTTATGCCAGCGGCTTCGCCCGCTTACATAAAATATAGCCTGTCACTCAAGAATAAAGCAGCTTTCTAACGGTGAAAAAATTTTAGCAATCGGACTAGTACTTTCAGAGATTACCTCATACAAACAAAAAAAACAAAAAACAAACTTTACCTCTTTATTATATTAGTGTAGATTTGAGCCTGTTTTTGGATGGAAAATCATCCACTGACATCTGCCTTTGGGTGGAACAGGAGGGCGTGTCAAACTTTTACTAAAACCCACTCGTTTGTTTCTTCTTTGCCTTTATTTCAGGATCCCGGCGATCTTCGACCCTGCTGGGCCCCTACTACGGTTTTGCCGACATCTCCTTGAGGCCTTGCCTTAAAAACAGATATTCAATTAAAGAAGATTAGGCCAAGTGTGTTATGCCAAATAAATGGAGCATTAAGTTTCTGCCAGGTAGAGGGAACCCGTAAAATTAAAATTACGATACCTGTACCCCTAGCCAAGTTGCTAATCTGCAATAGTTAACGCTTGTAGAAAGCTTCAAATGTACGGGAATGACGTCGTCTTAACGCTTAGTCACGTGGTCAGAACAAAAGAATTGGCGGCAAGGTCAACTCAAAGCGTTCGGCGCAAGCGAAACGTTTGTAACTTGGCTAGGGGGTTGGTCAAATAATCAACAATAATTACTACTACTAATAATTATTACTTGTTATACTCTTTTTTTTTAAATTTTGAATGTTTCTCAGAAAAACTCTTTTAATAAACCGCTCCAAAAAATAGAATCACCCATTGCGATTTATCGCGCGTCATGTCAGCCTGTACCAAGTTCCGCCAACTTAATATACCTACGAAACGCTTTTTACCCATTACCGTGAATAAGAATAAAATACCTATCAATTTTATTATCTATAGTTGATTCGGGTCGACAATCTCTAACATCCTCCTGAAATTTTGTGCAGATTCAAAACTGCTACTTGTATAATACCTATCATGCTGCGAATCAGTAACCAACGACGAGTATAAAACCACGGGAGACAGCTAGACGCCATGCCATTATTTGCCTAGATCCCCATGCCAACCTTGCTTACCAATCCAAGTAATTCATGGATATAGGCGATCGGCGGCAACGATCTCTCACCCGGCGTGAGTCACGCCGGGCCTTGGTACAGGCCATGGTCCGAAGTGAGGAGGATTGGCAGGCAGTCGCCTTCTTCTGCGAAGCAGTAATGCTAGCAAAGGATCGGTCGCACGCGCACGCGCGATGGAACTGCCCTCTCGCCCAAGCCGCCGGGATCCCGATCCCGATTTTCGGTTATCAGAGATCTTGAGCAAACAGTAGCTTGTCGTCCGGTGTCCGTCCGGACTGAGTTCAAGACGTCGACAGCGCATAGTTCACGTTCGCCTAAAGAGATTTCTACAAACCGTAGGAGCCCAGCAGCGTCAAAGCATACAGGAAGTGGGTTTTAGTTAATAAAAGTTTAACACGAAAGAGCGGGAGATGTCATTGGATGATTTCCTACCTATAAAAGAAAATTCATTCGTGGAAATGTCGATAAAAAAACATACATGTTAGTATACCTGTGTACCTTCTAAAAGTTCTTTAAGTGACAAGTTCACCACAATAATTGGTATATATATGCTAGTTATTTCTTGTAAAATGTTATTAGTGAATAAGTCGTTGGAGTACCTTAATATAAATAAATAAATAAATAAAAGTAAAACAAAAAGCTTTCCTTTCGCTGATAAACCAACCAGATTAATACCGTTATTGGCGTTTGGCGAAAATGTCGATAGAAAAAACATACATGTTAGTGTACCTGTGTACCTTCTAAACGTAAAACAAAAAACTTCCTTATCGCTGACAAACCATCCAGATTAATACTGTTAATGGCGTTTGGCGAAAATGTCGATAGAAAAAACATACATGTTAGTATACCTGTGTACCTTCTAAACGTAAAACAAAAAACTTCCCTATCGCTGATAAACCAACCAGATTAATACCGTTAATGGCGTTTGGCGAAAATGTCGATAGAAAAAACATACATGTTAGTGTACCTGTGTACCTTCTAAACGTAAAACAAAAAACTTCCTTATCGCTGACAAACCATCCAGATTAATACTGTTAATGGCGTTTGGCGAAAATGTCGATAGAAAAAACATACATGTTAGTGTACCTGTGTACCTTCTAAACGTAAAACAAAAAAACTTTCCTTTCGCTGATAAACCAACCAGATTAATACCGTTAATGGCGTTTGGCGAAAATGTCGATAGAAAAAACATGTATACCTGTGTACCTTCTAAAAGTACAACAAAAAACTTTCCTATCGCTGATAAACCAACCAGATTAATACCGTTAATGGCGTCTGGCGAAAATGTCGATAGAAAAAACATACATGTTAGTATACCGGTGTACCTTCTAAACGTAAAACAAAAAACTTTGCTATCGCTGATATACCAACCAGATTAATACTGTTAATGGCGTTTGGCAAAAATGTCGATAGAAAAAATATACCTGTGTACCTTCTAAACGTAAAACAAAAAAACTTTCCTTTCGCTGATAAACCAACCAGATTAATACCGTTAATGGCGTTTGGTCGCCGGTACTCGCATGGGTCCTCGGGGACCATGAGAGTGGCGAGTGGTCTTACACCCGTAATGACTCTTACTTAGAAGGAAAATATTCTAATATCCCGCTATTATACTCTATTTATCTCAAGTGTAATAAAATAATTCTAAGTTGGTAGCATTCGTACTTGTGAAATAATTAGTGAGCCGAACTTTTTTTTACGTATGATATCATCATGTGAAATGGAAGAAGAAAGAAAAACAGTGGTGCAAAATATCATCGATATCAAGCGATCTCATCATGTGTGACAATGGTTTCTCCCGCTCTGGGTGGAGCGGAAAGGAGCGTCGGGCTTTTACTGAACAAAAGATTGGTTGTCTTTTGCATTCTAGGACTACGGGTTTCCTTTCCGGAAGGTAACCCATGGTTTCAGTAGGCTTCAGCCCTGATGGGCCCCTACGATATTGCTGACATGTTTTCCAGGCGCGCGACCAGGCTCGGTCCGAACGGCCGGACGGCAAACTACCCATTGCTCGTAACTGTCCCCGTCAATTTTGTTGACATTTCTTTGAGGCGCGCTTGAAACATAACGGTTCGTTCTCGACCTTGCCACAAGAACAAAAGTATGAGAATGTTTGAAGCACATCACGAGACGCCGCTCATAGATGCTGCGCACCCGCCTACCTATGCCCCTGCTCGCCGCGCCGCTGTCTGCTAAGACCGAAGTCGTGGACAAAGCTGACCAGCAAAGAACAAAAAAAAAATTAAAATAATTTCAATTTCACAACCTAACCCGGCTTTCTCCTTAAAATAACATTCTTCCCAAAATAGCATAAGAGGATCAATTTCATTCATCAAAAGATCACTTTACTGAATGTGAAAACAAAATGTACCTTAATAATGATACGGTATGGTCCTCACCTTACCATGTCTTAAAATAAGATGAGAAATAATGAATGCGTAATATTAACACAGATGAAAATAACTATAGGTACTGTTATTTTACAGTGTAGGGTACAGAAGCGTATAACATAGCATAGTCGGTATATAATGTTCCCACTGCTGGGACTCAGGCCTCCTCTCTAGGAGAGGGAATGGGCCGTAAGCCACCACGCGGGCCCAGTGTGGGTTGGTGGATGTCATAAGTCTTCGAATTTTTGGTTCTAGGACATGCCGGTTTCTCCCGATGTTTTCCTTTACCGCTTTGAGAGCAGTGGTGATGAAACAAATTATACAAAAAAAAATTGTTGGCGTGTTAATTAATATGTTGGAATATATTGCGAGTATTCTTTTTTGTGTATTTAAGTATTCGTTTTGACAATATCAAAACAGTACCCCTAGCCAAGTTGCTAATTTGCAATAGTTAACGCTTGTAGAAAGCTTCAAATGTACGGGAATGACGTCGCCTCAATGCTCAGTCACGTGGTCAAAACAAAAGAATGGCAGCTATGTCCGCTCTTTCTCCCGCTAGTTGGCGCCTGTGTGTTTGGAGGTCATTCATTTTGACAGCTCCTTGTATCTTTGTATGGTGATTTGTTTGTTTATGTTGATTTATGTGAATTATGGTAGAAAAATACGGATCTTGGACTGTTTGTGAATTAAAAAAAGAATTAAGACAAAGAAATGATTATATTATCAGCTTAGATGATTTATCTTTGGGAAACCTGTATCCCGATGTTCTCGATGAGCATAAAGGCACAACACAACACTGGGGCATTTTATTTTTACAAAAAAGATGGTTATTTACTTGAAAACACAATATTTCCTTGAAAATGTATTGAGTTTGACAGATAGTATGACCTCCAAGTTCACTGGCGTCATCTACTTTGAGCTTCTCAGATTACACGCCATTGGCGGCAAGGTCAACTCGAAGCGTAACTTGGCTAGGCGGGCTGGTCTTTTAAACACAACTTTAACAACGCACAGTGGGCTTCATATAACACACAGGTGGCTAATTAACAATATTCGTAGATTTAAAAAAAATACAACTGACTTCAATGCATAACAAAAAAGCGTAAAATAACTTTAATTTCGGAAGTCGATGTTTCCACAATAGTTTAGTCTCTTCGTTATTTAACTCTGACTTTCGGAATTAAAGTTATTTTGCGCTTTTTAGGGTGTTTTTACGTATGGCTCCAAAACTTATTATTATTAAAACGTGGTCGCTCACAATGGGCCTCATCAGAAGGCTTAAAATCACCCAAAGGGCAATGGAAAGGGCTATGCTCGGAGTTTCCTTGCGTGATCACATCAGAAATGATGATATCCGCAGGAGAACCAAGGTTGCCGACATAGCACGAAGAATCGCGAAACTTAATTGGCAATGGGCAGGGCACATTGCTCGCAGAACAGATGGCCGTTGGGGCTGAAAAGTTCTGGAGTGGCGACCGCGTACCGGAAGACGCACCGTTGGAAGGCCTGGACAAGACAAGGTGGACAGATGACCTGGTGAAGGTTGCGGGAATCCGATGGAAGCGGGACGCGCAGGATCGTTAACTGTGGCGACACTTGGGGGAAGCCTATGTCCAACAGCGGACGTCTATCGGCTGAAATGATGATGATGAGGGTTTTTTTCGGGCGTTTCTTCATCCTGAATCCGGAATGGGAACCTCACGAACTGACCATACACGATAAGGGCTGCGTCAGGAGGAAGGTGAGTATGCCGTGGCACCTCTCCAGCCACTTCATAAAGAGGGGTCTTACCGGTCTTACCGCCATAATTATGGCATGTCCAATTATTTGTCACAACTGAATTACTGAAGTTTTGAGCAATAAACACAACAAAATATTTTCTTACTACAGGTCATCATCAGCATCATCTTCCTGCCCTTGTCCCGTTTTATTTGGGGTCGGCGCAACACGTTTTTTTCTTCCATTCTGTCCTGTCACCTGTCACGCTATCACTAACACCCTTTTCTTACTTTTTATTTTCTTACTACAAGTATAAATTAAAAATTATTATTATGGTTGAGAATATCAAGTTTCTGTACTTGCCGAAAGAATCGGTCCGTCGGGATGTCTGAGTAGATCGTTGAGTGCTCATTTTAAAGTGTCGATAATAAGGCTCAAAGAAAAATGTAGAAATTTTATTGTGGCTTTTAAGTACTTATAAGCACTGAAAGGTTCGCTTAAAGGACATCTTAGACAAGTCTAGTCTTATAACCGTACTTGTAACGGTTCGATTAATGGACCACCATAACTAGAATAAGTATAGTCTTATTACCAATTTTGTAGTTTTAGTAAAATTATTTTACATATTATTATCTTGTAAATAATATTTAAAAAACTAGGATAATTATTAATCATTAGCAAAGCATCAATTAAAACAAATGATTATCAAAAGAAATCATTTTAAAATATATGCAGAATACTTGTTCATATTCGACTTCAATTAAATTTTTTAAATCAGTTTTCTCTATATAAACTTATATTGATCTAATCATCATCCAGTACACATCATCACATTTTTTTAAATCTTGTCTGTATTAAAAAAAAAAAAGTCAGTACCCTTAAAGTCAGGCGCAAACGAGGACACTTTTTGTCCTGTATCAGATACAAGCTACCGATGAATATTTAATTTCTGTAGATATATTCAATATGAAATCATCCACTCCCTGCGCATACATAAACATTGTTTGTGTCCAGTTGCTCCCACTTAACACATACTCATGAAGATAGAAAAGTGCTCGGTGTCAGTAACTGGAACAAAAAATGTCTTCGTTTGCGCAGCGCCTAAATTCTCCCCACATAACACAAGCTCAAAGTAAAACACAATTAGTGAATTCAAAACGCAGCGTTTTAGTAATGTCGTCGTATTATCATTGAGACGAGCATCGAATAGGGGCTAAATCTAATTACGATCTCTCATTACTGGTTACGATGGAAGAAATCAGCACATTTAAATTGGTATCGATTCTTTCCTCCCCGAGGAGCTATACGGGCTTCGTCTCCTCGAAGGAGTGAATACTGCGAATGTGCCGAGATGAATTTCAAACGGTTAAGTGGGAAAAGTAGTGGTCCGTTTTTTTTGCTCACTAGTGTTTTCTAGATTGCAGTTTTAAATTATTTTTATGAACGATCCCAGAGGGAGGTCAAAGAAAAGATGGATGGATTCTGTGAGCAGTGATATGAAAGAAAAGGGAGTTAATGATAGCGTCACGGGTGACAGGACAGAATGGAAGAAAAAAACGTGTTGCGCCGACCCCAAATAAAACGGGACAAGGACAGATATGAAAATTACGAGTTTTAAGTTATTTTTATGGGTAATGTAATTGGTAGTGAGAAATCGGTAGTTTTGTAGTATTAAAGTCTGAACTTGATTAAATTCATGGTAAACAGTCACGGTCAAGAGCCTATATCACTGTACTTTACGCCGGAGCATCTGCTTAACATTATTATCAAGTGCAAGTTCGATCGTGTATGAAGTATTGCTCTCATCTTTGGGATGGATCTGCCAAATACCATTTTGATGTTCTGGAGTCGATTGAGAAGCGAGCTATGAAGATCATTCAAAACTACAAAGCCGTATGTACCTATATAGAGATATCTATACATACAAACTCATCTTTAATATGTATGTTGTGCAAGGTTTAATGCTAAATGAAAATTACAGTTACCTAGAGTACTTCAGAGGTAGACTACAAAAATGTATCTAACTTGCTCATCCGAATTAACTTGAACAAATCCTACAGAACGTGCTATTTATTCGCCGCAAAATACTCAGAAATTGTCTTATTTGCGCTCCAAAACGTACAACCTAAACTGTCTTATCTACATCACCGTAAATAAACGTAAACACTTGAATGTAAAACAATAAAATTAGCGACACAACTTACGTCACGTAGCACATAAGTAAATTAGTGAGGCGGCAAGCTCCCTAGGCCGAGTGCCAACACAGCTATTGCCGAAAACCGAATTGTTATTCCGAACACGTTTTTACGTCTCTGAGATAACCGCACTTCATTTTTGAAACGACGATATAAATAGCACCCGGAGGCCGAATAAATTTTAAAAAGCATCTCGCCGGATTACCCGAACGATCCATTTTTGTTCGCGAATTAATATCGGTTTTTTTTTCAGTAAATAGATATGTGTTTAGTTATTGATATTTGTTTTGTGAGTTTATTTGAAGTTCGATTGATTGGTTAGTGTTTCAATTTGAAATGGCCCATCTCATTGATTGGACCAGAAAGCATGTAGTTTATCTAGATATGATTCTACCTATAGACAAGCTCGCGCGGGATTTTTTTTGTTATAATCCATCTATATAGGTAGTTAATTAAATGTAAACAATCTTAACGTGTCTTTTAACTACAAAATTGTCTAAAAATTTTATCTAAAAATGTTTACAATTAGGTATTTACCTAAACCGATGTTAGGTAATTAACTAATTTAAATAATCTTTGTATGTCTTT
Source organism: Mythimna ferrago (assembly GCA_910589285.2). NCBI lineage: Eukaryota > Metazoa > Arthropoda > Insecta > Lepidoptera > Noctuidae > Mythimna > Mythimna ferrago. The sequence continues at coordinate 22,106,233 of OU342689.1, forward strand.
TAAACGTTTTATTTTAACAAAAAAGACATATCAAGATTGTTTACGTTTATTTAACTACCTAAACAGATGAAGTATAGATTGTTTGAAAAGTTCTTATAAATCTTATCTATATCTTGAATTTGAAATAAGAACTGCGAACGATTTATGACAACTTTATGACGTATTATAAAATTTATAGCCGATGTAGATATAAGTCGTCTGAGCTGAATATGATTATAAGCGTGAGTAAAGTCGCGGTGTAGCTACATACTTTTACGATTTTAGAAACGAAATAAATCAATTTATTTATTCATGGTTCTGGTTTCATCTGATAATTTTAAAAAGAGAGTACCTACTACATAATTCTTTAAGCACATTACCTTATAGTCAGCTAAATTTTGAAAATAAACCCAGGTGCCTATAAGGCGAATAAAATTTCTCATATGAGTCTTCTTTAGAAAAAATATACAGTGAAAAGAAATACTTTTCACTAAGAATAGATCCTTCCATTGTTGACCCCACAAACTCCAAACAGATAACCCGTACTCATTCTTTATAATCCTAAAGGTTTCGTATCCGATGCACCCTAACATTTCACTTTTGACAACTCAACAATCATTTTTACGCATCCCTATTGAGTATTGACCTAATAACTCTCTCGGCTTTCACCATCATTATTCGGCGATTTCGATGAGCCGAAAGCCGAAAAAATAGTCTATATTCGTCTATTCACTTTGTTTGCCGTCTGTACCCTATATTAATGATAGTTGCTCTTATCTTTACGGAACCGACAGGGCCTGAATGCGAAATAGGATGAAATATGTAATATTGAAGTGTTTTTGCGGTGTTTTTTCGGCTTCGGACTGAGCGTTGAAATGCTGAATGTTTGGGATACTGCTTGTTTATTTGTTGTTCAGTTTGTTCGTTTCGTGTTTTTTGAGTGAAAAATGTTGTGAAATGGATATTTTTAAAAAGCTTTCATGCGTTACTTTGGGGCTTACGGGGGAATACTGTATCGCGTTAGAATGCGTGTGTTTTTTCTTACTATGACATTTTTTTTTTTTTTGGTATTTTTGAGTGTGCAGTGCAGTTTAGTGGTACACCTACAAAGAAAGGTTATTTTAATGACGACAGCGCTTGAACTGAGCTATATGAAAGAAAAGTCAGTGACACCGTGACGATTGACAGGACAAAATGTAAGAAAAAAAAAAACGATTTCCGCCGATCCTACGTAAGACGAGGGCAAGAAGATGATGATACGCGTCTAAACTAAGAAAATTCAAAATGTTTTATCTTACACGTCAGAAGCTAGTACACAGTTCCAATTGGTCAAGTGCATGTGACAGACGTGAAAACGTACAAAATACTTAATATAGTATTCAATTTTAAAACTATGAATAGGCAAATCCCAGACAGATGTTACTTTAACACAAATTCACGTCTAAATATTTCCAATACTTTTATATTTCCGGGGAGAAACTTGCATGCAGTAGCAAGTGCGGTTGCATATTCGCTTTAAAAGCTTACCCATCCCAAGAGGCTGTATACCAGTGTACACACGGATCCTATCCTGAAATCCTCCGAACCTTCTCAAGGATTTCGCTCTGTAACATACACATTGCAGTTTATGTTGTTACGTGAGCTTCTACCCACAGAGATAAGCAAGCAAGCTATGTAATACAGACAAATATGTCAGCTTGTGTTGTGAATTTTAAATTTTAGTACATAGTTCGTGTTTTTGATGAGACGTGTGGGGGAGGTTTGAGTGGGGCTCTTTTTAAATCTGTTATGTAGAATATAATATCTTTTTATTTGTGTAAATGGAAGGCCACTCTAACAAATAAACATTTATTATTCATTTATTTACTGGATAAATGAAACTAACAAGTATTTAAGTAATGCTTTGTTTGTTACGTAACATACACCGTTAAATTTTAATCGTTTTAATCCCGTGAAGGGTCGATTCGGTACATGAAACACTATCGATTTATAAAGATAAAATTTAAAAATAAAGTACCTTTTTTTCAAAACTCGTATTAATTTACGCATGTACGAAATTAATTTCTTTAAGAAAACGTCAGCTGAGCGAGTTCAATGACCTGTAGGTAGTTTGTACGCAACCGACTATTAACTACAGGTCATTGAACTCGCTCAGCTGACGTTTTCTTAAAGAAACTCGAAGGGTCGATCCGGTACGTAAAACGTACCGGATCGACCCTCCACGGGATTAAAACGATTAAAATTTAGCGGTGTACAAACCACTTTTTAAAATTTCAGATTTAATATTGATTGGACTTGAAGTTTCATTGAACTCTTCCAAATGGCCTTCCTAGGAACAAGGCTCCTTAGAAGGCCGTTATAAAAGTCAGTCATTTAACACTAAAGTTTAATAAATAGCGATTAAATCTACAACAAAAAGAAGTGGTTTATATTTTACGTAATAAAACAAAGTATTACTTAAATATCTGCTAGTTACATTTATCCAGTAAATAAACGAATATTATAATTCATTTGTTAGAGTGGCCTTCAATGGTGACCCCACCTTATTTTAACGTCGTCGACTCCCGAAATTGATGAAGCGACGGACCGTACTGCCAAAATAATAGCGCGAGCGATTCGCCGCCGCGTCTGTTATTTTCACTTCGATTGCTGTTTGTGTAGAAGGAATTGGTCATCACATGGCAATAACTACGAAATTTTAATAATTGGCCTTGATTGGCCTGCCATGGTCCACCCACCTCATTTTTTTTGCCAATTTGTAATTTGCAATTGGCTATCTAGCCATAATCAGATGTGTTTTACTAATCTTAGCTTTGTTGGCGACATTCCAGTAAATGGCACCGTATAAAATATATTGCTGTTGTTCAAATTCTTGGGTCTAGGTCCAAAATCAAAATCAAATCAAATCAATCAAAATCAAAATCATTTATTTCAAATAGACCATTTGCAGGCACTTTTGAATAGTCAAATGTCGGTCAGTCCAAGAAAAGTGAAGCTAAATTGCACGTTCCAAAACGTAGGTCTCTATGGAGAAGAACGTGCAAGAAACTCCATGGACACTCTTTTTAAAACATATTACGAGTTACATAGATCTTGGTTACATATTTCTTGTCGCTTCTCATATGTGAGCACAATGTAGGTAGATACGTAATAATAATAAGTTATTATTCTTTTTATTAAATGTAATTAAAAATAGAAACCGAATTAAGCCACTGGCAGCCAAGAGATGACCAGTCTCAACCGATGGCACCCGTTCACGGGCATGACACGTGCATCAGCCCCACTCAGCTCAACCATTTTAAAGGGAACCGAATGACCCAATAACACGTGCCACCACCAGCAAGACATTTGGGTGAGCATGACAAACTTCAAACAAGTTGTAACTTAATAAAGATGCTCCATGGTGCTTCACATTCACAAAAACTTGAAAAAAAAGTGCTTCTACATTATACAATGCTATTTAGTTTCCAATTAAAAAAGGTAATAAATTATCATAAGCTCTATTGAAATAAACAAATAAATAAAAAATACATTTCGAAAGCAATAAATACAAAAAGGGGATAGTATCTCTTCCAATATTTAGAAATATATTTATATATAAAAAAATAAAAAAAAACAAATTTGAAGGTAAAAGATCCAGATTCTGAAGGTTCACTAGGTTCAGTGTAATGAAAGTACTGGTCTGATTGTGAATTTTTTTTCACCAATAGATCTTCCCAAACTATTTGATATCATAAACAGTCTGAAATAAGTTGTGGTATTTGTGTGGTCTATGTAAACCTACCTCTGCTTGACTAATCAACTATCAATCTAAATTTCAAATTGAATCGCGAACCATATCAATTATTACCGTTCAGAACAGGTCTCTAGCCAAAAACTGATTGAACAAATGCGGTTGCATGTGATTTTCAGAAACTATGCCAGGGAATATTGGGCTTTTATTTAGCTCTTTTGATATAAACGTTATTATTAGGCTAGTCACAATCATCATCATTTCAGCCGATAGTCATCCACTGTTGGACATAGGCCTCCCCCAAATGTCGCCACAATGAAAGATCCTGTGCGTCTCGCGTCCATCGGTTCCTTCCAACGCTGCGTCTTCGGGTACGTAGTCGCCACTCCAGAACCTTTCGTCCCCATCGACCATCTGTTCTGCGTGCAATGTGCCCTACCCATTGCCACTTAAGTTTGGCGATTCTTCAAGCTATGTCGGTAACTTTGGCTATCCTGCGGATATCTTCATTTCTGATGTGATCACGCAAAGAAATTCTGAGCATAGCATATTGTGTGTATATTAAGTAATTTATTTCTTAAAATTTCATGCGACACAAAGGTAAAAAGGCGAACTTAATGCCTCAGGCATTATCTACCCGTCAACCAAGCGTAATATATTTATACAGCATGGGTTTGACTCAGTTTCTTTTCTGTTTTAGTATCGATAGACGAACTACTTGAATTTTCTTTACCAGAACTTACATGGCGGTCAGTAAGTACGTGAAGATCAGCAGGTTTACACAAATGACTTTTCTGTCAGCGTTCTCGCCAAACGCTAATCAAGCAAGCAATTGTCTCCGCAGGTGATGATAAAACAGTAGGTACTTACACTAGTTATTAGGTGCTCCTGTATCGTTGGGGTGTTTAAAAATATGTAAACAGACGTACCTACACAAGATGCCCAAACTGAAACACTATTTCTAAGCTATATGTATAAATATTTCTCTCGCCCGGAAATCGAACTCGCGACACTCTCCGCAGAAGCTAATCGCTCAACCACTTCAAATACAGCTGTCTCCACAGAACAGATGAAAGAGGTTAGAATATCTTGATGGGTGGGGCAGGCGTGCCAAAAAGTAGGGCACTGCTCATAGTTCAACTACCAATAGCAAACTTGCGATCTAAGTGTGCGTGGTCTGTTAGTTGCGTGATGCGCGTTTGTATTGGTTTATTACCTGTGGTGGAGTTAAAGGGTGTGCGACAAGCGGCGACACTCGTTGTGGTACAATTTCATAACTAACCTATCATCTTTTCTGTAGCTGTCACAGTTGATTTGTTGTTTTCTTTTATCAAATCAACGTTTCAGTGGCGTTTATTACTAATGTAAACAAATTGGTAGTAATTCTTTTGAACACATTAAGTCTTGTATATTTCGGTCTAGGCACCAATGTTGAATGCTGCCTGATTGAACCTTTGACGCAATTTGCTCCAATTTTATTCATTTTCTACTGGATCGAACATAATAAGCGTTCTTTAAAAACATGCTTGATGTCTAGAATGATGTTGGTTAGGCAACGTAATGTATTTCATTTAGCGTGGAGATTTCTTATTATGATAATATAGTTAGTGGGTCAGTCTTTAACAAAAATAATTACCATAACTGAAGTCATAATCAGAACTAGATTTTGACAAAATGGGACCAATTTGAAAAGAAGGATATTATATGCTTTCATATTGGTTTGGATTTAAGTAAAAAAATAATTTTGTAAATCGATTAATGAACCTTAGATTTCCTTCATTAGGAAATCTGAGATTCATCTGAGGTTGTCATGTCTCCACCTTCTTCTTGGTCTGCCCGCGATGTCACCTTTCGTTTAATGGACCTAAATAACTGGCTCTTTTAAGCACACAAGCACATCTGACATGCTGCAAATATATCCAGCACTCAAAAATCTATATTAATACAAAAATATTCTAAAACAATACAAAACGAAAAGATAATACTCACGTAAATAACAATTAGGACACTATAAGGTCGCATTGCGGTTTGATACATAAAGTACTCGACCGAAGAATATATAAAAGCTTTTACGTTAGCCATCAAAAACTTAGCGTGGCATCCATTTTGATACGAAATTCCGTATTAGGGGTCAAAGTACGTCAAATGAACCACCAACCGTCTCCAAATTGCTGAGAGCGGACGGTCCTCTGGGGACGCAGTGAGGTCATGGTTTCCTGCTGGATTGCTGTGTTTTGTGTGTCGGTTCTTTTTGGTCGTATCGTTTTACTGTGTTAGTGCACTGTGTTAGGATTTGTGTTATACATTGGGATTTGGTGTTCACAATAAGTGCATCGAATCGAGTCTGTGCTTTGGTTTGGTAGGTCAATATGTATGCGGACCTTTCTAGCACTTTAGGACATGTTGTGTTTATTGATCACTTGCAAGTAGTTTAGTATCTAAAAGCTCTGTACAAATGTAATCTATGCTAATATTATAAAACTGAACGATTTTATGCGTTAATCTCAGAAACTAAGAGAAATAGATATTTTAGTGTTAAATGGCCATTAAATGATCTGAAATTAAGCATTCGTATACATTCCACATCCTTTTTTAACAAATCATTTACTGTCCAAGCTGCTCGTTTGTGGAATGCGTTACCTATTGAAGTGAGACGCGCTCAAACGCTACCAACGTTTAAAAAAATGGTGAAGGAGCATTACCTTTCACTTTGATTTTGTCTTCTCCTGGTTTAATTACATATTTGATATTTATTAGTATATTTTTTGTAATGTATCTATGTATTTGTGTTGTTTTTTCATATTAGTATTATTTCTGATGTTGTACACTGACAGTCCTAAATCTTTCTCCTCTCTTTCAGTCCATCCAAAGGTTGTCTGTAAGAGATCGCCCTGTGCGATAAGACCGCCCATTGTACACTTATTTTGAATAATGTTTGTCCTGTACTTTTTTTGTTGATGTGGTGTACAATAAAGAATACATTAAATAAATAAATGGCCATGGCCAAAAAACCGTGTTGCTCCGACCCCAAATAACACGGGACAAGGGCAGAAAGATGATGATGATGAGTGTTAGGTGGCCATTTATCGCGAAAGGCTATATAGGCCATCACATGGAAGCGGTGTAGTAATCAAAGTCATGGGTGAAACCGCAGGGCAGATATTCGTTTATAATTATGAAATTGCATTTTATACATTTAATTGCCACCTTATGCTATGTAACTTTTTGTATAGTTTTATTCGTAATTGTTTCCACACTTTCCACAATGCTCTAATGGTTCGTCATGCTCTACCCTTTTGTTTATTTATAGTCTAAGATCCGATTAAGAACGACCTTCACCGATCTGGTTAATGGATGAAACGTATTTTATGATAAATTTAGTGTATTAAATAATATAACGCGGGTGGGTTGCCTAAGAAATTCCTGGCCAGACTATTATTAATTAAAAATTGAAAATATACTTTTTTTTTAGAAAAATGCACAACCGTTATTCACACCAAATTTTTTTGCAGACAACTCTATAACGTCGTATTCGTAATGAAACAGCGCTTATTTTGATATAGAATTGGTTGTAAGTATATCAAAATAAACACACCTGTTTATACCTGGCAACCCATAGTTTTGCAAAGAAACAAATAGGCAACCCAACATGTTTATGTTCTAAAGGCTCTTTCGATGAGTATTAAATTTATTCGTTAAACACACCGGTGCAACTTTCAAGAAAAAAAAAAAATGGTTTGGCCAGGAATTTCTCAGGCAACCCACTCGCGTTATATTATTTAATATACTAAATTTATCATAAAATACGTTTCATCTATTAAACAAACCGGTGAAGGTCGTTTTTAACCGTATCCTCTACTATTATTAATTATATGCTTTATGCACACAAAAGTATAGAGGCGAACTTAATGCCTTAGGAATTTTCTACAAGTTAAATTTTGGAAAAAAAAGTTTATATATTGTTGTCATCCAAATAGAATAAAATAACGTTTCTTAGCTATAGAAAACATACAATATTAAGTTCTTTGTTTAACCATATTTGATTTGAAATCTTATATTTTCCTTCATAGGAAAATAGAGCTTTTAAATACTTTCACAAGAAACCATCTCCGTAGCTCAGTTTTAACACTTTAATACAACTGCATAATCCATCTGCGCTACACCCACCACTACTTGCGCTATCCAACCGCTATCTACTGGAGGGAATGTATGAAAAATTTCTAGTAAAAAAGTCTGGTTAAAATAAATAGGTTCCCGGACAGCCGCTCTGGGCCGGTTCTATGTATTTGTATCAAGCAGACTATGTACTTTAATGGTCGGGGATGTACTACGTATTTTAAAATACGTTTTCAGTATTTTTACTACCTATGAGCTGTGCTTACTGCATTTGCTTTGGCACCGTTAGGTATTCCAGTTTAGAATGCATAAATAAAACTAGTCGTTTGTGTAAATTTATTTTTAACGGACTTCAATAAGAAGGAGGTTCTATGTTTGGCTGAATGTATTTTTTTTAAATGTAAATTCACCGATTTCTCGGTCAGTTGTGGACCGATTTTGAAAATTATTTTTTTGATTAAGGGATTATGCTTCCCAAGTTCTTAATTCGGAAAAATGTTTAATAACGAATTGTCTGTTTTGCGTTGCCTCTTTATCAAACGAAGTTGACGATATACAGATTGGGAAAGGCCTTCTTAACCTTAGACATCGACCCGTTAAAAAATCAAACTACATAAAAAAAGTAAAGAAATACCAGGACAAGTTTATGGCATAACAAAATTGTTAGCTACAAAGGAAAATAGTTACGTAAACCCACAAAGAATTTTCTAGACCAGACTAAAGGCTAGCGGACAGCGAAACAAATTGAGATTTTATCTTCATAATCAGCTTTCCTCACTTCTTTGAGTACAAAATGTTTATCTACAAAAGTACAAACGTGTTATATTGTGTTCATAATCGCTTAGGCACGGTTAATCCCAAAGGGGAAATTGTCCCTTGATACGCTTCCCCTTATTCAAGACTCGAGAGGCTTATTACGAAAGGAAATAATAAAAAAAAGGCAAAGATAGTCTATTTAGATGATAAGGTATGCTCAGACGTGGTGACTTTCCTAATAATGGCTGTTGATAGCCACTTTTTGTTGCAAACAACAGCGACTGACGTAATGAATTCGTGAGATAAATGGAACAGAATGAATTGTTCTAGTTGCAATGATTAATATGCTGAGAGTTTCTCTGATAGGGACTCCTTTGTTCAGCGTTAGACATGCGTGTTTAGTGTTTGAGTACCCACGTAGTTAAAAGTTGGAAAGTTTCTTTTAGAGATTTTGGACTGGACTGGTTTTGACACTATTCGGGAATCAGTGAATAAAGATTAACGACCTTTTATGAAAGATATCAGCAACAAGTATGCAGCGATGCCAGTTTTCATTTGAGTAATATTAGTTTAATAGTTACTAAAAGAGTATACGTGTGGATGGATGGACAGGGAAAGTGAGACCAAAGAAAAGGTGGATGTGATTTGAAAGGAAACGGACGCAATGATAGCGTGATTTCTGACAGGTTAGATTGGAAGAAAAAAAGTGTTGCGTCGACCCCTAGTAATATAGGATATACCATAGCATGTATGGGTGGCTTAAGGTTGTCTGGTAGGATATTGCTGTCAGCGATAAGACCGCTATTTTATTCATAGAATTAAGTTTGTGTAATAGTTTTGTTAATATTATGGTGTATATATACATGCTCCAGTCGGTAACGTGTCTCACTTGCAAAATTAAGATACGCATTTAAAATTTGACGCTTGTTTGAGCCGCAGCAGATCGGCTCAAACAAGCGTCAAATTTTTAGTCAGTTTATACTCAATTTTTTATTGCATTCCACAATGTAGGCTTAGGTAGTTTTCTTTTTTTTTTCGATGGGTAAAAATCATCCAAATAATTAATTATAACAATAATTTTTAATAATAATAAATTAGTTTCCCACCTAGGGTTTGTCCTTGGATGCAATAGCATAGCGCGTACCGACACAATCAATTCAATTATAAGTATGACGAAGATGTAAACTATACGACGCAAGGTTAGCTTGCGTTATAATTATAAATTTGTTTATGTAATTTTAAATGCGTGACTTAGCTTTGCAAGAGAAGCAAGTTACCGATTGCGGCATGTATGCCTAGTTTACCCTATAGTAAAGCTTTTTCTATTCTTCTAGTCTAGTTAGAAAGTACTTAATTCAAGCTGATTAACGTCTTTTTTCGTACAGATTTTTACAAAGGGATCTAAGTAAACGCGTTCTTTTGAGACCAAGCAAACAGCGCTGGTCCTCTTCAAAATCAAATTGCCTCTTTAGAATAATTGGTCACCATTCTCTTTGGGGAAACTTTTAAATTATAGAGGAATAGGGAACCAAAGCTTCCTTCGAAACTTGAAGAATTTAAATCGACTGCCATTTTAGTTGACGTCCATGATTTTGATTAATAGGGTCGGTATTAATTGGAAAAACTTTTTGATCTGAGTTTATTTAATTCATAATACGGTTAAATTTAACGATGTCCAGTCCGCAGTTTGATTACATCAGTTTATCTACTGTTATTAGTTAAAATACTTTTGATAGAAACTAATAGCATTTCTTCGGCTTTAATATACAATATGATACACTAGGCTTCGCCCGCGCGAAAGTAGGTATAGTCTGTCTAATAAGTCAACCGACTTGGGAATTTTGTATAATTTATAATCATTTAAAAAATACTTAAATTCTTACTTTAATACTTAAATTTTTACTTTATAAAGGTTCTTCTGTTAGTAAACAATGATCTCTATCTCTTAATCAACCTTGATTATTGAACCCGTGTTGACTACACCAGATTTCATTAAATCCTAATAATTACCCAAGTCGTTTAACTTTTTAGACAGACTCTACCTCCATACGAATTTTAGACTTTCATTTCGTACCCTTTGGGTGAATTTTGGAAAGTCTTCTTTTGGTGTTCGCCTACGTCATAAAAGGAAACTTTGAGCAAACTTACACTCTCATACCTTCTCCTTTTATATCTTTATATACAAGGAGAAACTGACTGACTGACATATATCAATGCACAACCGAAATTACTGAAACTAGGAGTATGTAATTTTGCACAAAGTTTTATTTTATAGACAAGTACATACCTTTTAAAACATAATATAATTGGTTTTTATTCGATCTCAATCAATATCACATAAGCTACGCCCCAATGAATAAAAATGCAGAGGAACTATAGTATTATCACGGTAGTATGTTCCCTTAGAAAAATTTTCTGCTTTCACAACAGAACTTAGTATCCTATACACCCCAGTATATACCGTTAGAAAATCAAGCTATGACATTCAAATTTTCTTTTTAAAAGAACCTTGCCCCACACTAGAAACAACTTCCTGTGTAGTGGATGTGTTCACAAACATGTATGTGTGTGTGTGTGTGGCCATAAAAATATTTGTCTCGAGCGGGAATTGCAGACAATCGCTCAACGACTGCACCAAACGTGTATATATTTATGTTCTTTTTCCATTGTCCATAGGTCGTTGAAGATTGGAAGTTCATGTCCATGGTTTTGGATCGCTTCTTCCTCTGGCTGTTCACCATCGCCTGCTTCGTGGGCACCTTCGGCATCATCTTCCAGTCGCCCTCGCTCTACGATACCAGGGTACCAGTAGACCAGCAGATCTCTTCCATTCCTACGAAGAAGAATAACTTCTACTATCCCAAAGATATTGACACGATTGGGATTATTAGTTAGATTATTGACTTGTGTTTTTGGCAGGCATTTATTAGAAATTTTTATGATTTTTTTCGTATTTTTTTTGGTATACAAGATTATTTTTAGTATATGCAAAACCCGAATATAATTTGATCAGAATCAGTAACTGAACGGATTCCAATAGTTTTCACATCATATTATATTTTTTTCCAAAAATTTTAAAAGATAGTCACAAGTTGAACACCACCGACACTAAGTACAACACAGGCCTCGGCAGGTCATAGCGGGCATTAGGAGCCAGCGCATGGCTGAGTGCGGAACCAACAATGAGGGGTGGCTCGGTGACTATGTATTTATGTCGCCAACCAGGTACCATAATGGGCTTTAACTTTGTGATTTTTCATAATACAGTTTTGTTTGTACATAGCTTCTTTACGTAAAATTACTAGACAGGTGTTTCTGGTTTTGCATATTACTAAAAATAAGGTTCTATATCTATCTGATTGACAGTTCCTACACAAAATAGATAGGTACAGAAGTCAATCTACATACAAAGCGCGCTCGAGCAACGCACACATAGACACCGCTCACGGACACGATGTCTCGGTCGCGTCTCGGATCACTCGTCGAACAGTTCCGGCTCAAACGCTCATTAGTGTGCGCCCACCGAGCATAGGTATAAAAAGTGAAGTACGTACGTGAGATTGTCTTCTGTACCTATCTATTTTGTGGTTACTACCCGTAGGAGGTAGAATAGTTACGTAAATACATTGTTATTTGTAGCAATGTTCCAGAAATTTCCTGTAGGTAACACAAAAATTGAATTTCAACGCTCGTTGATATTAGGAAGGTATATATATATTTCCTGAAATATTCCCGTTTCAACCCTTGATGAAATTATTCTTGGAATCTTTCTGAACAAAAATCTACTCTGTGACGTGAGGCACGAGTGTTTTTGTCTGTTATTTCATTCCTTCCTTTGACTTTATAAGATAGAGTACCATAAATTATAGATTATGCTTAAATGGACATTTTATCAATGTGTTATTAATATTTATAAAGTTAGGTTTATATTGTATAAAGGAGTTAAAATAAATTTAACACAAGAAAAATATCGAGCACTTCGCAGGGTTTACCTAGGTTATATTCTTTGCTCTACAAATCACACCTCTGCTCAAATAATTATAACTCAAACAAAAATCGAATCTTAAATATACAAAAAGGGGTTATCTATGAGCAAATAAATAAACATCATACGTACTATCTGACTTCTAAGTATCTAGTAAGTACTATCTGAATAAATTCGGTAACTAAAATAATATTAATATTTTTTTGAGTTATGACACTATTTGAGCGCAGGTGTGAAATATAGTTGTAAGGTTTTCTTCTTCAATTATCTTATTTGGTAAACAAATATCACTTATTTGTTTTCAAATAAGATTTTTAGGAGAAATGTACTGTATTAATGCTAAAATATAACTAACGTGTAGGTAATAGATTGAATTAAATTAGTCACATAACTCATTTGTTGATAATTTGGTCTAAATAGATTTTTTACTAACAATTTATAAAATAATATGTTTAATTGATATTTTTCTGTATAATAAGTAGCACAATGTATTTTTTAATTTGAAAAATAATAATTTTTTAACAACTATATCAGTAAATTCTTTTCAACACACTTACTCGAAAAACCACTCCTACCCCTACCGGTTTAGGTTTGCAATGTGGTGTAATTCGCACTAGTGCGAAGTTGTCGAAGAAAGTTCAGTGGTCGGCCTTAGCTTCAATTTATTTTATTCTATGGCATCCCCCACCAAGAGGTATTAAAAAATATCCACAAGCTTTTTCTCATCATCATTTGTTACTAAATAATTAATGTTACATGAAATTTTGGTGTAAGTGTGTTGAAAAACGTCATTTAATAATTTGTCATTCTATCTGGACTATAATGATATACGTTACCCACTTGCATCTAAATATATATTATGTTAGTAATTAAATATTTCTCGTAATGAATATTGGAATGGGTTATAAATAAATAATAATAATAAAGTATTATTATAATAATATTTATATTGGTATACACAGTAGTGATTAAAACTACTACATGTAAATGAATAGATTCTTAGTAAACTAGTGCGCCTCACCATCAACGATTGCATCACTGCTTACCATCAGGTGGGATCGCAGTCAAGCACAAGTTTATATCAGATACAAAAAATATTAATAGGTAAGATTAAAAAATGTTTTGACAAATAACATTCATTATATATGTCATTATATATGTAGATAAAAGCAAATAATTCATGGATTTAAAAATATCAAGTAATTCTATAAATCTGAATTGAATATTATTAGGGTGTGTTGTAAAGTTAGGTACACGTACGACGTACCTACGTATAGAGAAAAATATAAAACCTTACCTTAAATAATAATAATATTATTAATACGTAGATCAACATGCAAGAAAAAAACCATGTATGTATTTAATTGTGTACATTAAGTCTTGCAAAATACTTATTCGGAAATATTCTATCTAGTTAGAAAAATAAATATATTAATCACTAGCTGTACCCGCGCGGCTTCGCTCCCGCTCTTCCCTACTTCAGCCTACTATACCCTACTCTACCCTACTATACCCTACTCTACCCTACCCTACCCTACTCTACTCTACCCTACTCTACCCTACTCTACCCTACTCTACCCTACTCTACCCTACTCTACCCTACTCTACCCTACCCTACTCTACTCTACCCTACTCTACCCTCCTCTACCTTACTCTACCCTACTCTACCCTACTCTACCCTACTCTACCCTACTCTACCCTACTCTACTCTACCCTACTCTACTCTACCCTACTCTACCCTCCTCTACCTTACTCTACCCTACACTACCCTACACTACCCTACTCTACCCTACACTACCCTAATTTTCATTTTTTTTTTCCATAAGAACCTTCTCCTCATAATAACGAACACAACAAAAAAAAAAATAGCGAAATCGGTCCAGGCATTGTTGAGTTATGCGCTTACCAACACATTTTGCGATTCATTTTTATATTATAGATTAATATTAGATAATAAATTATATAAAACAATGATAGTGGGGAAAGGAAAATTGTAGAAATAAATGAATTGAAATAATGTATGATAGATTGTTGTTAGTTAAATATCGTTTAATGAGAAAGTTATTTTCATTACAAAATTATTAAATTTCATTAAAAATATGTTCCTAGATGAGTTTAAATGAAATAATGAATTTAACCATTTTTTTTAAAGTCAGATATTTGAAATTCACAGTGGTGTCTGCTTATACGAAAATAGATAATGATTATTAAAATATAAGAAATAATAACAATAAGTAACTCATATTTAAGTAATTAAATTCAATAAATATTTTAATGTAACGGCTGTGAATCATAAGATTTAAATTTTATAAACTAACAAGTTTATTAAATGTACCTAGATTAATTTGTACTGTATTGTACATAAATTTTAGAGCCTAATATATCTACTTACGACTATAATCGGTTGTTTTATTTATTACCTTAAGTACTGAAATATCCAATACTTGCCGGACGGCGAGCAATGGTTAACTCGCCGTCTAGCCGTCTGGTAACCATCCGGACCGAGCAAGGTCGTCGACGGCGATATCAGTCGCTGTTGAAAGAAAAATCCAGGGTATTGGAACGCAAGTTAAAGAGAGAACATGGTAGTGGTTTCTAGTCAGTAAAACTCTGGCCTCCCTTACCGCTCTGGAGTGGGAGAAGTCAATATATAGAATGATTTCTTAAATAAAAAGAAAAAAAATATTGAAATAAACCTCATTAAATCGATTTAACCTCTGAATAACCCGGTCTCAATGAGAATCACAGGGTCAAATGAAATAAACTGTTTTGAAGTTTTTTAGAGGTTTTATATCCTAAATTTTCAAAGTCAAAACGTTTACTGCAAACCAAGTGTACAATGATGACATATTATTTTAGTGCTTATGACTTAGCAGCCTTTTTCAAGCATTGCAATAATTTATGATACGCCTGCCCTTATCATCCCAATTTAGCATGCATTAAAAATGAGATACTTTCACTTAATTATTTTATATTATTACAATTGAATTTTGAATAAAATTTTGATAGCTGTGAACTGAGGGTAAACAGTTTTAAAACTTCTTAGGAGTGTTATGTCCTTAATTTTGATAGCTATATTTACTGGGGGTGAATAAGGGAAAAGTGTATAAGTATCGTGTTGTCCAATAATCGAGTTGTGGAGGAAAGCACGTAAAGCTGTTGGTCCCCGTTGTCATTCGCAGATCTTTGACAGTGGTTATAGGTACTCAGACGCTAGAAAGTCTGACCATCAGTCTATCCAAGGAGTATCGTGTTGCCCAGTAACTGGGCTGTGGAGGTCTGGTAGGCAGTCGCTCCATGTAAGATACCTGGGGTAATCAGCCGCATCCGGTTAGGTTGGAAGCCGACTCCATCCTAGTTGGCAAAAGGCTAGAGAGACGATGATGAATATACAAGGTGTAAGGGACAGCCCTCCACAAACTTTAAGGGCTTGCTCACTAGACGAAACTGAACAACCTTCCACAAAAATTTTTTCAGGAAACGAAAAAAAAAAATCAGCCTCGCCATACAAAATGTCCAATCAAGTTTATTTGTATGGTGAGGCGGATTTTTTTTTTCATTTCCTGAAAAAAAAATTTTGTGGAAGGTTGTTCAGTTTCGTCTACTGAGCAAGCCCTTAAAGTTTGTGGAGAGCTGTCCCTTACACCTTGTATAACTTCTAGAGAAAAACAGATGACCCGTCGACATAGGTACTCCAAATCCTCATCGTGCTCCATAGGTGTAATTGCTGTAAGCCGTTCCAGTGCGAGGGTAAAGGAATTACACCGGCAAATAAGGAGAAAGTTTGTATGTATATATATGTGGATGTTTGTTACTCTGTCACGCGTAAATGACTGAATTTGCACGCTGCGGTCTTCCCCTCCGATTATAACTTAGGTGTCTTCAAGATTAGAGTGAATAGGCTCTTAATAAACTTATGCGCTTCACCATCAACTATTGCATCACTGCTTACTATTAGGTGGGATCACAGTCAAGTAGGTACCTACTAGTTTATATCATTAAAAAAAAGATGATGTGGATGTGGATGAAATTTGGCACATGGGAAATTACGTCCAGGAATATTTGTTATCCCGGATGAAAGTGAAAAATTATCTCAAAAAATACTTCCCTTGATATAATTAAACTTTAACGCGAGCGAAGCCACTAGCAGAAGCTAGTCTTACAATTTAAAGGTGAAATTAGTTGTTAGTTATAGAGTTATCCTCTGTAACTAAACTACTAACTCGTTGGCAAATATTCTGCCCTCAACAAAACAAATCTTGCACTACCACTAAAACAGAGTGCTAGATATGGCTTCTTTTTATCTTTCAATTCCCAAAAATCCACGGGTGACAGGTATTGGCTATATGTTTTGGCTTGATTTTACACTACAATATCAACTAGAAATCAGTTTGTAAAAAAAATAAAAACAGCTACTGATATTTACTCAAAAAAAAAATCCCGCCAAATGCTCAACTGTGTTTCTTCTTAAATCTGCTTCAAATTGCACAAACAATTGCTGCAAAACTTTCAAAAACAAATGAAAATCAATTTGTTGTTCTAAATTCATTTATTGTGAGTGCGGCAGTTGTACCAGCCGGGTGATGTAGTCGAACAGGCTGGTTGGACAGAGATCGACGTACTTGTCGCAGTCGCCGCGATGCCCATCTGCTTCAGCCTCGTAGTACTCGTCTTCCAGATCTTCTTCCTTGGATGATGATGGCCTGGAAAGAAATAGGGAGAGAAGGAGATAGTTAGTAATTTTAATATGATGGCGCAGTGGTTGAACGACTGGCTGCTGCGTCGTAGAGTACGGAACAAAAATATTCATATGGCCGACAGATAGTTGTTTCGGGTCCGAAACTCTTGTGTATGTAAGTTTACATGTTTGTAAACGTATCTGATCCTTAGTGTAGGGCAACGTATTGTAAAACAACAAAAAAACTACAATTACGCGGGCGAAGTAGTAGGCAGCATGTAGTTACAATATAAAATGCAGTGACAGAAGAAAAGAAAAACATAACCCTTCTTACAGTCGGGTAATAAGCATGCAACTGACGCTTTCAAAAAATGCTGTCAAGCTTTCAAAAAATGCTGGACTAAGCGTTTCGCCTCGTCATTTATACCGCGTACTTCGAAGGACTGGAACAGTTTGCCTGCTGCGGTCTTTCCGTCTGATTATAATTTGGGTGTCTTCAAGGCTAGAGTGAATAGGCTCTTAATAAACTAGTGCGCCTCACAATCAACGATTGCATCACTGCTTACCATCAGGCGGGATCGCAGTCAAGTACTAGTTTGTAACAGTTAAAAAAAAAAAAACATTTTACACGTGCAGTCTGTGGACAAGCTGCAACCAGAAAGTCCTTAATGCTCTTCGAGTCAAATACACCAATTGATGTGTTTAGGATGCTGTTAGGTTTGCTACGCATCTGCAGCGCTTCGGCTATGTTCATGGGTTTCGCAGCAATCTAGGGTTTTACCATAACGTGTTACAATTTCAGGCATGCGAGCGACAAAGAGGGATGGAACTGTTAACCTTATATAACTCCATCCCTTTAATATTTCAGTTTAGGTCGTCAAATCGATCGCGTTATGAGCTCGTGGTAGGGCTTCAGGCATAAACGTGTCGAGTCGTAGAACAGTCTTTTGAATGTCATTTCAGCCGAAAAACGTCCACTGTAGGACATAGGCCTCCCCCTAGTGTCGCCAAAATGAACTGTCTTGTGCGTCTCGCATCCATCGGATTCCCGCAACCCTTACCAGGTCATCGGTTCATCTTTAGGAGGCCTTCAAACGCTACGTGTGTGGCCGCCTTTCGGCTTCCACGGCCATCTGTTCTGCGATCAATGTGCCCTGCCCATTGCCACTTAAGTTATTAGGTAGATTATCTAATATTAATGTGATGTCGTATTTACTTGTTTAGTAACATAGTTATTTAAGTTTTAATGTTTACTAACAAATTTTAGCTTATAACCGAAATAGAATGTTTATTATTTTAATGAAAATAATGTATATTTTTGAACACCTTACACAAAAGTGATTGTTACGTCATGATTGAGTAAAAAGAAACAAAAGAACGTCGTTTTTCTTCCAGTTCATTCGGCCGTGATAATTTGATTTTTGATTTATTCAAATCACATAATTCCTTAGAGAGTACATTTGTATGGACCGAATTGCGTTAATATTATCATTTACGCTGGAGTTCCTCTGGTCCATTTATCTTATGATTTTGGCCTTAGTTCGGAATTATGTGTTAGTGTTCACTGACGCTTAATTCCTGAACATTGCTAACATCAGAACGTAGCATTTTTCAGGGCTTTTATATCTATAATTTTCGCTGTAGCTCTTTTCAAGGATGATTGAGTCTTTTCAGCTTCAATAAGCATAAACTAGTGACTATAAAAAAGTAGTTATGCGATACAAACTATAAGAGCCGGGTCACACGATGCGTTACGGCGCCGCTCCGCAAATATTTTTAATCGGCCGTACGAGCGTACTGTGCCCTGATTCGTCGAAATATTTGCGGTGCGATGCCGCAACGCATCGTGTGGCCCGGCTCTTATGGTAAACCAGGCACACATGCCCCAGTCGGTAACGTGCGTCACTTGCATAACTAACACACGGATTTAAAATTCGGTGCTTATTTGAGCCGATGTAGTTACTTCATAAGTAAGACGGCGATGTGAACGTTTTTTATTAGCCTATTGTGTGTCCCACTGCTGGGCAAAGACATACCCTTTCTCTTCAATGTCTAGGGTGATCTCTGGCCATATTTGCCCTGCGAACATGATCAGATCGTCCACCTACGCCGCGGTCGACCTCGACGGCGTCGATCTCCTTCAGAAGTCCAGTGATCAGAAGTCCAGAAAATCCTTGCCCACCTGTCCGGGTGCATTCGTGCGACGTGGCCAGCCCACTCCCACTTCAGCCTGGCTGTTTTTTTTCCCGACATCTGCTATTTGAGTAATAGAGAACTATATAATTTTAAATCCGTGTCTTAGTTTGTTAGTGGGGCACATTACCGCTTGGGGCACGTAATCCAGTTTTACCCTATAAAACTTACTACATTAGTCTTTTAAGTTATGTAAGTGGTAAACTTACGTGAATATGATATGCAGGATGTGTCCTAGGATGCCGTTGTGATGTAGCGGAGTTTCAGCTGCCTCACAGATGTTGCGCAGCATGCATTCTCGGCCTTTCATGCCGTATCTGGAATTTGTAATTTCAAGTTAAACATCAAATAAATAAAAAACTCCCAATAAGTAGGTAATCAAAATAGGATGTGTAGGAGTCTGGCCGTGTGGGTCTAAGATCTTTAAAAGATCAACAATGGTCATCATCATCATTGTTATCATTACAACCGAAAAACGTCTACAGTTGGATTGATTCCCTCAAGTGCCGTAACGACCGTTTCTATGCGACTCGTATCCATCGGATACCCGTAACTCTCGTTAGACCATCGGTGCACCTTGTGGGGGGCTTTCCATCGCTAATATCTGGAAGACGCAGCAACAATGGTGACCCGGAAGAATTTCAATTTATTATTACTAAAATATTCCCGATTTCGATCAAGATATTGTGAAGTTGCACAAGCTTATGTTTTGTGTTTGAGATGATAGAATCCTGTAGAAGTTTGTTACTCTTTCACGTATGAACGGATTTCAAACGGATGTAATTTGGCACATGGGTAGATCATATCCCGGATTTGGACATAATTATGATACTTTTTTTCCAAAAGTATATGCCCTTAGGATCATTTTCCTTTTTCAGATGGGTGCAACCTGTACTCCCAAGCGCAGAAATATATTAATTATTATTATTATTTATTATATACTAATTATTCCTTTATTCATTTTTATACATATTATAATACTTATTTTTTTAACAAAATCATATAAAAAAAACATTTACAAATATAAAACCACCGGTGTCAAAGCAGGGTCCAAGCTAACGGTGGTTAGGGCTCCAGAAACAGGAACCTCCTCACAATGCGAGCCGTATCGAGAAGTACTGCCTTCTGTATAAGGGCCTTGATCTAACCGCGCAACGACAACTTCGACAAATGGTCGTCGAAGCTTTTGGCTATAAGGCCATTAGCGGTCACGACAATCGGTACAATGATAGCCGAGTCCACATTCCACATGTCGACAACCTCGTGTGCTAAGTCGAGATATTTAATTTGTTTATCTTTCTCAGCTTTCACGAGATTCTCGTCATATAGGATTGTGACATCGACTAACATTGCGCGGCGCGCTAATCAGTCTATCACCACTATGTCCGGCTTATTGGCTACAATAGTCCGGTCATTAATGATAGACCGATCCCAGTACAACGTGACATAGGGTCATTTTCAAGAACTGGGTTGTGCACATACCTGTAGTACGGTACCTCAGAATCCACTAGGTTGTATTTATAAGCTAGTTGCTGGTAAATAATCCTGGCTACTAGGTTATGCCTGTGCAAGTACTCGCCGTTAGCCAGACGAGAACAACCAGAGATAATATGTCTTTAAACTATTTATTATTATTATTATATATATATTATTATTATATCTAGCCTATACTGTCCCACTGCTGGGCAAAGTCTTCCCTCCATGCCTTCCATTGTTCCTGGCTTTGAGCCACTTCTTGCCAATTCTTAAGGAAGACATTTAAGTTGTCCCGCAGAAATATAATGGCGAAAATATACTTACTCTTGAAAGCGATTCTCCAACACAGTGTAAGTCAATTCTCTGGTTATACTTCGACTTTGTCTCGAGGTTACAACCTGAAATTCATAAAATTTGAGTTAGTACACTTTTTTTTGTTGGGGCAACTAACGATATACATAAACATGAAATGCCTGCCGGAGTCTGTGTTTCCTGATGGCTACAAACCGTGAGATATCGGTCAAGCGCAAACCTATCAACAATAAAAAAAGCGTATATTGACGAATTTAGGTCTGTGAGGCTAAGCGACCATTGACAGTAGGCTTTAGTTAGTAAAAGTCTGAAACTCTCTCCCGCTCCACCCAAAAGAGCGAGAGAAGTGATTTGATAATTTCTCACTTAGAAAAACTGTCAATTTATTTGTACTTTATATATGTATAGAAAGCTTGGTTTGCACTTAACTACAAATTAAATTACCTATCAGAATATCTCATGCCGTTAATATAATTAACAGGTATTAAGCGCTCTTTGTAAAGACTGCTCGTTTGTAGAAATCCTAAGCAGCTTTACAGTTTCAGTTTGAAGGGTGCCGGTGTAATTTCAAGCCGAAACTCAAGCAATTTATTTCAATTAAACCATTTACAGGTACTTTTGAATAGTCGAGGTTGGTCAATCAAAAAGGACGAAGCTATTTGCACGTTCCAAAGTGTAGATCTCTATTTAGATGAACGGACAACATTTTGATACAAGTGCAGATAATTTTTTAATGGCGACGAAATTCCGAGGGCAACAGTCACAAATTTTCTTACGATGAAATTAATAAACGGAGGTTGAGCAGCAACTCGTCGGGGTCGACGCGCGCCCAGCCCAATACGATAAATGTAATAAAATTGTGGCGAGGGAGAGTACGCGCACTTATCTGCACTAGTGCAGAAAAAGTCTATTGCATGCCTAAAAGCGGTGGGATAAGTGCGGATTTTCGAATAAGTGTGTAGTGTGTATCGGATTCCTGCGACCGTCATTAATTGATCTAGAAAAATAACTAGTCCGCCTCATCTTTAGAAATTCATCACTTAGTCTGTTAGTCAATCAGTCATGCATAATTGTCTTCTAAACTGAACATGTCTGCAGAATTTCAGCTCAATCGGTTAAGGGCAACTGATTCAAAATTAATTTGCAAGATTTGTCCAAAATAAATTAACGTTGCGCGCGGAGCCGCGCATCACGGGGCTCCTATTTCTATGTAGTTATAAAAAAATTGCCACGGAGGCTAAGGGGTTAAGGCAGGAGTAGAGTGGAGCGGAGCTCCTGCTTTCACCTTCTAGATAACCTGTCCGTGTCGGGGTGCCCTAAAATTCCGATTCCGCTTAGCTCGATCTTGGACTAATATCGTGAGTTTGGCCTAGGTGAAACTAGTTCATCTTAAAATCGTTAACATATAGGGTAAGGGGAAATATATTGGTGATATAAGTAAATTGGTGATTTTTTTTAAGTACACAGTTCCAACCAAGCACATTCATGAGACCACGCTAGCGAGTTGTTATGAGGAGGATAAATATTCTCATCCTCATAGTAGTCACGCATCATGCATAGTCACCAAATTACTTATATCACCTATATACACTAGGTATCTCCCTTTACTGTACATCCATACATATGTACATTACAAGTTAAATAATAAAAAAATATACTTACAGGTAAATTAGGGAACAGGGCTTCATCGATCTCCGTGATATTGTTCAAGGTGCTGTAGTTGGATTCAAAGTTATAGGAGACGAAGACGTTCTTGTTAGGTATGTCGATCGGCACAGCTATGGCCAGGAAAGTCTGAAAAGAGAGAAATAGAGCATTACATCTAAATGATGAGCTGCTTCTAACAGCTGAGGAAAGTGCCTAGGTACCGCCTAAACTTGAGGCGGTACTTGTGGCCTGTACACTTTTAGGCCCTAAACGAATGAAGCTGTTTTATAAAATGGTACGGTCTCATTACTCAGTAATCTTAGGTTTCGTAATATAAGTGGAAAGGAACAGTACCCCTAGCCAAGTTGATAATCTGCAATCGTTAACGTCAGTAGAAAACTCCAAATGTATGGGAAAGACGTCATCTCAACGCTCAGTCACGTGGTCAGAACAAAAGAATCGGAGCGTGGCCAACTCGAGGCGTTCGACACAAGAGAAACGGTTGTAACTTGGCTAGGGGGGCTGGTTCTTTTATTAACAATTAAAGTGGACATCCCACCTAAACGCACAAAACGTTTTGGGAACACATTCAGTGTGCGTACAGCTAAGGAGTGGAATTCCCTGCGAGATTCGATGATCCTGATGGCTACTACCCGGGAATCTTTAAGTCAAGAGTGAATAGGTTACTTCTAGGTAAGCTTGCTCCATCGTCGACCACATCGTCGCTTTCCATCAGATGAGATAGTGGTCAACCGTGATCCAATCAACAATAAAAAAGGGTACAAGATAATATTAGAATTATAAAGATTCCTTACCCCGTAAAGACTGGTTGGAGGAAATATGAGCGATCTTTTATGCTCCGACTTTGCTGATGTAGTAGTTACTATGAGGAACCTGAAAAAGTTAATTCAAATGTTTCAATAAAAGAAATAGTGGTATTGATAAGCTTACCTACAGTATTTTTCGTAGTAATGCCTTCAGAAAGTTTTTGAGGGAGAAAGATGAGGATTATAAGGATAGGATTATATCTACAACTAGATTCCCAAGAAATTAAGCCTTGTGTAATTTTTTTTTGATGGCCTATTTTGTGTTCCGCTGCTGGGCAAAAGCCTCCTCTTTCTAATGCAAACCTTTCTGTTCTGAGCGATCTCTGACCAAGTTTGGCTTGCAAACATGATGAGATCCTCATACAACTTCACACCGTCGACTAAACGTCAAATAAAATTATAAATACATTGACAATATGTAAGTAATGACAATTTAAATAATTAAAGAAATAAGATCCAAATAAAACTTCAAGATTTAACAAAATAGTAAAGTGGCTACTTACAATGTAAATAAAATCTTGATGCACTTCATATTGACAAATAATATAGCATATAACACAAAATATATGTAGTGTATAAGTATGTACACACAAACACTGCTCCGCATACACTGGAACTAATATTTTTAGATGCGCTGGCGACTCTAACTGTTCCACATTTTACTTCATTATCGAGCGCTCGCTAAACTAGAGTGCGATACTTTCAAATATAGAGACTTCCACGAATTATGTCCGGGAGCATAATTTTTTTGGTAGGTTATATGTATTACAGAACTGAAGTCTTTAAAATAATATACAACAGGAAAGGATATTGTATAGAAATAGAGTGACTACTGAGAAGTATAGAAGCACAAGACGTATTGCTCTCGGGGGCTTGCGGACGACAAGCAATGGGTAGCTCGCCGTCCAGTTGTCTGGTAACCGTCCGGACCAAGCCGGAATCGTCGACGGCGCGTAGCTTTCCATACGCGCCTCATAGAGATGTCAGCTAAACCGTAGGGGCCCAGCTGGGCCTAAGCCTACTACAGCCATGGGTTCCCTTCCGAAAGAGAAACCTGGGGTCCCGGAACGCATGACAAAAAAGGAACATAGAAGTGATTTATAGTTAGTAAAAGTCCGACCCGCTCTCTTGCCCCTCTCTAAAGCAAGAGAAGTCATTGGAAGATTTCCCACCAAAAAAAGACGTACCTATTGCTCTAACTTTAAATCGCCTTCAACGATTATATCACTGCTTACCATCAGGTGAAATCGCAGTGCCTACTAGTAAGACAAAAAAAAACAATTAGGATTTGGATAAAATCATGATAATGAAGGTATAAAATAATAAAGTCATAATTTCCAGCTGGATACTACATCAGAGTCCCTCTTTATTAATATCATAAACAAATTGACATGTATAATGACCTGAAACATAAAAAGACTCAATAAGATGTCTCTTTCTTTATTTTTTTCTTTTTTCGCCCCTAACTCTAGGAATATTCTATGCTAAATAAACAGGGCAAAACTCAAGAGTGCACTAAAAATTGTCGAATTTACTGTAACATCAGTACCGCTATTTGACAATAATCTGGTCAGTAGGGAGGTGGTGATGACCATGTAGAGGTCCTAATTGACCCAGATCATACGGAAAGTGACCCAGAATGCTTAGCTTATGTGTGGTGTCACTGCATCAATATTATCTTTACGAAATCCGTGTGCTTTCTTTGACTTTCAGCAATTAAGAAATCACGTTTGTAAAAATTAGTCAATTTTCTATTACAACTACCAGGTGTACTTAAATTCTTCTTATAATGTTTAGTTATCAAAGAACACTGCCGCCGTGATCCCGATTTCCGGCCACCGTAGGCGTGAGCTTGCGGACGAAGATTAACGCCAGTGACTTTTCAGTCACTGGCTCCAATTTCAATCTTCCTAAAATCTAATCTCTAATATACTCATTTCTCACTTTATCCACTCTCGTCACACCACACATCCATCTCAACATTCTCATCTCCGCTACATTCAATATTTTTTCAACCATCTTTTTCACAGCCTAACATCCTTATCTATACAGTATGACGGGTCTTATCTTATCCTTATATATATTTAGATTAAAGAAAAGTTTCTGCCCAAAAAAAGAGAACACCTGTTCATCAATTTTATTCATACCGCCAACATCACCAACATTTGTCCAAAAATATTCAAACGGAAGGTAAAATTTATCTCAACTGTGAGTCACAAATTGGCTCCCCGTCTTCTTGACAGATGTAATCGCGGAATTTACGTGACAAAGCTCTTCAGCAGACATTATTGAGGGCTGTTTACATGCGTTTATGTGTAATAGACGCGTTAGTCATGTAGGTGACGGCCCTTAAAGGATTCGCGATTTTAAATTACGTGTATACATCATGAGGCTGATAAGGATCGGGTGTGTTTTGTAGTAGCGGCGACTGGATGATGATTGTTGTGCTTTATTGAAATGTCACCGAGTCAATTTTGTTTAGAGAATGAAATGTGCAAATAAAAGATGTGTTCGGTCAAGAAGATAGATTAACAATGGGTATGGGATAGGTTTTACAATGTTCCCACTGTTGGGACTCAGGCCTCCTCTAGGAGAGGGAATGGCCGTAATCCACCACGCGGGCCCAGTGCGGGTTGGTGGATGTAACAGGTCTTCGAATTTGTTGGTTCTAGGACGTGCCGGTTTCCTCATGATGTCTTCCGTCACCGTTTTGAGAGCAGTGGTGATGAAATAATTTACTGTTTTTCGCACTAGTGCAGAAAAGTGCTCGAACTCGCCCCGCCACAATTGAAATATTTATCGTAACAGGCTGGGCGCTAAGCGAACCCTCATGAGTCGCTGATCAACCTCCGTTTTTAATGTCTTCATTAGTGTATTGAAAAACGTCGTTTGATACACTTGAAAATTTGACACTGCGACACTCGATTCCATATCACCCTCGCCTGCGACTCGCGCGAATTCCACCTCGGTCGCAATGACAAACTTCCTCCATTTGTATTAAAATGTACTATAGCTTGCTGGATGTATATTATTGTATATGCATAATGTCCATTGCAGGACGTGTGCAAATGCAGCGTGCAACGCTTTTCTTACAGCAAAGTGAACTTCCAAATACGAAGGAGATGAAAATTTTGAAGTTCTTTGTGTACGTTCATACAAGCCTCAACAATATCTTCCCCGGTCCCAATATGAAAGCTCCTCAATAAATAGATTCTACATAATAAAGTAGAGTTTTCCTTCAAATGTCAAAAGCACTCGTGACGTCAATACTTAGATAAGATTTTCCTTTATTTTCCTATATATTTTTATGTAGAACATCGGCGAATCGTGAATACATCCCTCGAATAATTGCTCATTATTTTGACTTTTGTGTCTCAAGCTTACTTACAAGTCTTTAGGATTTAATAATGATTTTCTTCCGGATGTCGCGAAGATATGTGTAGGTAAATATGTGAACTCTGAGGTATTTTACTTAAATAACATACATAATTACACATATACATAATTAGCCTTTTTTAATGTTCCCATTGCTGGGACTCAGGCCTCCTCTCTAGGAGAGGGAATGGGCCGTAAGACACGTGTTCTGTGCGGCGTGGTAAGTGTCACACACGCGGGCCCAATATGGGTTGGTGAATGTCACATGACTTCGAATTTTTGGGTCTAAGACATGCCGGTTTCAATGAGCCTGGCTGGGACTTGAATAAACTGGAAGTAAAAACGTAACACATTTCAATATTTTTTACACATTGACCCAATGAGAACAGTTGAGGAACGCCAATTTATTATGCGTTATGGTGCTAAAATTGTATCATCTATGTTATTTCAGTTCGACTAATTTATTTAGGTACAGGATGTCCGCAAAACCTGATAATGAAATTGAATAATACTTTTGTTGATATTTTGAGTTAAATAGCAATATAGAGGTAGGAAAAAAATCGTTGTCATAAGTAAGTAGGTTTCTGCAGCCATAGGTTGACTTCTAAAAGGAAAGCTCGTAGTCAGGACTATGAGTTTTCCTATATTCCTTTTTTTGTATATATGTATATAAATATATATCTTCCTTGACGTTGGCTACTTTTAAAATTCCATCATTTTGCGTAAGTAAGTAAACTGTTTCTCTTTCTTTTCTTGCTTCCACTCCGATCCCATCTGATGGTAATCAATGATGTACTCGTAATCGTTGATGGTGAAGCGCACTAGTTTATTAGAATAGATCTAGCCACGTAGACGTTCTCACAACAACATTCTCTTTACCATAGGGTTAAACATGAACACAAATCCTGGTTTAAGCATGTGTTTATCCACAGCAATATCGAGAGCGATCGCAGCAGGCTATGGGCGATCGTGTTCAATTACTGGCTCATAATTACGATGGAGTCGGGCCGGATCTACGCCGATACTGGCCAGTAAAATAGGCTCGAACCGAAATGTTTCATTAATTAATCGAATGATTGGTTGAGCGGCTACAATAATATGATTGGTTTAATGGTTTTTAAATGAGATTTTTGTGGGTCTCTGGTGCATTCGAGTGAAGGTCAAAGTGTGAACTCATTTATGAAATTTGAGTAACTTGGAGATCTAGAGTTTGTTGATAGCAGACTATTTTAAGTTGTTATTTAGTTTTTTATTTGACTCAATGTTTTAGGCAACCGGTTTTTAACTAAGATAAATATTGTCTATATATACAGATATACTTATATTTTTCATCAAGACTGCTAAGGAAACCATTTTGAGGAAACTGTCTATTTGATATCCACCAACCCGTACTAGAGGTTTGAGTCCCAGCAATGGAAACATTGAAAGGCTGATTATGCTATGTTATTGTATAGTTTTCTAAAGTTACATTACAGAAAACTTGAATATACTTTGTTAGTTACTGATTCTGAATCAGTAACTGAATGGATTCCAATAGTTTTTGCACCATGTTACATTTTTTCAAAAAAATATTTAAAAAGGTTACAAGTTGGACACTACCGAAATTAAGTACAACACAGGTTACGGCAGATCATAGCGAGCATTAGGAGCCAGCAAACAGCTGGATGCAAGTGCATAACCACCCCTCAGTCGCCTGGATGGCCCGTATGTTTGCTGACATAACAAGCTAACAACTTTGTGATTTTTCATGTTACAGTTATGAAATTTTGTACATAGATTATTTACATAAAAATACCAGACACGTGTTTCGGGAGTCATATATTATGTACTAAAGCTAATGTTGTATAGTTTCAAAGTTTTTAAGATAACCATAGTTTAACGTCTTAATTTAATGTCTTATCAACTTTATTTTGTGAGTTTCACAGAAGTAATAAACATAAACAGGAAGCCGGAAAAACCAACAAGGTTTGCCAGTCAGCATTGCAGCTCAATGCTCAGTAGCTGGAAGTTGTTCAAACAGCGGCGACCTACAAACAGTGGGCAACGAGTTGCCGCGTGCCTCAGCACTCCTTGTTTATACGATACCTTGCTCAAATCAGATCGCCTGTGGATAGGGTTGCCAAGTATACTGTTAAAAACAGTACTCGTACTATACTGTTTTTCACTAAATTATACTTTCTAATGTTGTATAAAAAATAAGTATAAAAAATACTGTTTTACCATCAAAATGCTTAACACTTAAACTACACTCGTAAAACAACACAAAAAATTGTTAACAATAAAATTAAAACAACAAAATTAACAATAAATTAAAAAACAAAAAAACAATAAAATTGTTTTTTTTTTTTATCAAATCACAATATTAGAGTTTCAAAATGAATCTGTAAATGTCTACTATTCAATCATTAAGACTGTCACTCATTGACACAAACATGCGAGTGTGTGCGTTTTCAGAACATAAAGGTTCTGACTTCGTGTGGACATTTAATAAAAAATGAGCTCCTTATTTATTTTAACGAACAGTTTTAATTGTGGTGTTTTTAAAAAAAGACTGTTAATTAATAAGTTGGACAAAAAGCTCTAAAAATATGTATTTAACTCATTAAATAAATAAAATACTGATAATTTTTCTAAAATACTGTGTAATATTGTTTTAAGATAAAAAAATGCTTTATTTCTTGCAAAAAAAGTTGGCAACCCAACTTTTGGTACTATCTCGTACGTAGGAAACTGAGTGGGCACTACAATTGTAGTTTTCTTTTCAGTAATTTTAACGTATAAATTTGAGTATATTCTGCGGTCTACTCAAAAGTCCTTTCTTTGCCTTTTACGTCCCAGGACCAGGTTTTCTTTTCAGAAGCGAACTCATGGCTCCAGTAGGTATTAAAACTGGATCATCATTCACTATTATCATTTCAGCTGGACGTTTTCCGGCTGAAATATGTCCACATAGGCCTCTCCCAAGTGCCGCCACAATGAACGGTCCTTGCATCCATCCGTCTTGTGAGTGGCCTTCCAATGTCGAGTCTTCCTGTGCGTGGTCACCATTCCAGAAGCTTTCAGCCCAGTTCTGTGAGCAATCTGCCCTGCCCACTAGGTACCACTTAAGTTTGGCGATTTTCGGGCTATGTGCCAAAATAACCCGAAATAACACTGGATAGTACGAGTAAGTTACTTATACAGTATCCTAACTGTGTTAGGAACTTAATAATAAGTTATCTAAAAGAAAAAAGAAAAATGGTAATAAAATTTTTTCAAATTTTATTTTTTTTAATTGATAAAAACTAGTGCTTGACTGCGATCATACCTGATGGTGAGTAGTGATGAAATCATTGGTGAGGCGCACTAGTTTATTAAGAGCCTATTCACTCTAGCCTTGAAGACAGCTGACTTATAATTAGACGGGAAAACCGCAGCAGCCAGGTATTCCAGTCCCTCGATGTATGCGATATAAACGACGAGGCGAAACGCTTAGTTCGGACCGTGGAGGTTTCAACAACGTAAAGGTGGATACTCGCAGTTTGTCAGGTTGTCCACACATGCACACTGTCCGAAATGCAATATTTTTCAATCAGGATCATACGAATCGAATATTGTCATCGGGGTCAGTATTCAAAAAGCTTTAGTCACATACATATAAGGCAGGTATGACAGGTCAGTCAATAGAGGCAATTTTGTGGCGCGCAAATATTAACACGTGTGCACGATGACAACGACGACGGTGGGGCAATAACGATGTTTTGATTGAAAACCGATTGCCACTAACGGTACCGTTTTCCTTTTTCGAACTCGTGGTCGAGGAAGAATTGATTTATTTTTTTGTTGACCACAGAGCTTACGTGGCGCTTTGCGAAACTTTTTTTTTTTCAAAAAAAAAAAGATAACCAACTACAATTTATAAAAAAAAAACATTTTTTTTTGTTTCTATATTTATTTCTTTTTAACTCCCGATGGAAAAGAGTGCTGTTATAAGTTTGAGGTGTCTGTGTGTCTGCGATGATTCATGATGACGAGGACCTGTTTCTAGAACTGGGAAGTGGCTGATGGAACCCTGGAATGCCTTCTAGTAAACACATCGAGTTTGAGCTTATTAGATTCGTCTTAACCAGTTCTAAATATTTTCCATGATGACGAGGACCTGTTGCTAGAACTGGAATGCCTACTAGTAAAGATGTCGAGTTTGGGTTCATTAGACTCGTCTTAACCAATTCTTTTACTTTTTGTAGATTTTATGCGTCGGCGGTTCTTTAAATTTTTAATTTTGCTACTATTTATTCATGGCCGCAAGTGAGGATATCACCAAGGTTCAGGACTGGAGTGGACTAGGCATTAATGTCAATCGTGAGTACATCACTCACCTTTGGTTTGCCGACGACATAGTAGTCATGGCTGAGACTATGGGGAAGCTCGCGGGCTTGCGGACAGTGAGCAATGGGTAGTTCGCTGTCCGGCCGTCCGGTAACTGTCCGGACCAAGCCCAAGTCGTCGACGGCGCGCGCTGTTCCCGCGCGCCTCAAGGAGTTGTCAGCAACAGCAGGGGCCCAGCCGGGTCGAAGCTCACAATGGGCCTCACCAGAAGGCTTAAAGTCACCCAAAGAGCAATGGAAAGGGCAATGCTCGGGGTTTTCTTGCATGATCGAATAAAAAATGAAGATATCCGAAGGAGAACTAAGATTGCCGACATAGCACGAAGAATTGCCAAACTTAAGTGGCAATGGGCAGGGCACCTTACCCGCAGAGCAGATGGCCGTTGTGGCCGAAAGCTTCTGGAGTGGCGACCGCGTATCGAAAAACGCAGCGTTGGATGGCCTCCTACAAGGTGGACCGATAACCTGGTGAAGGTTGCGGGAAACCGATGGATGCGAGACGCATAGGAACGTTCATTGTGGCGACGCTTGGGGGAGGCCTATGTCCAACAGTGGACGTATATCGGCTGAAATGATGATTCTTTATTTAACACAGACTTCCATAAATAAAGTTATGTTGAATTGAAGTTGGTTGTATTTTTTTTCATAAGCTGTTTTGTCTTGTTTTAATGAAATAAAGTTATTTATAAGGCAACAGTCACCAGGTAAAGTAGTCAGCCAGCCAGCCATAAATAAAGTAGTGACGAGTGATACTACAATCCCAGGTCACTCTGGAATCAACGGCAACGAAAAAGCCGATGAACTTGCACGGGCTGGGGCTCAAGGTCATCAGATAGGCCCAGAACCCTTCTGTGGTATCTCAAAGAACCAGGCCATGCAGACCCTTAAGGGCAACTTATTTGGCGATTCAAAAAAGCACTGGTTGGTACAACCAGGTCTGCTACACGCCAAATCTCTCATAGAAGGCTACTCACAAAAACGAACTGCCGAGCTTCTTGAGCTTAGCAGGACGAACATCTGTGCGATAGCCCGCGCCTTAACCGGCCACTGCAAACTAAACAGGCACCAATTTCACATGAAACTGAGTGACACTGATGTTTGCCGGTACTGCAATCAGGAGAGGGAGACGCCTAAGCACCTCTTGTGTGAATGCGGGCCCCTTGTCCACAAACGCAGTGTCCATCTGGGCCGACACATTATTCGCCCGGAGGAGATTAAAACTCTAAAAGCTAGGAGTATTCTAAATTTCTTGGAAGCCTCCGGGCTAAAAGAGTTACTCTAACAAGGTGGCGAGTCACAATAGATCTTTTAGGTCGCAGTGACTACATCCCCTACACTATGGGTGATGCATAGCCCCTTATCTTCTAAATAATAAATACTACAATCAATAATAAAAAAAAAACATAAGTACATAAATTACTTTTCACAATACAAATAAGTAGCTTAAAATAAATAAAAAAAAATGTTGCCTCAAAAGGAATTAGATAATCAAATTATTATTTTGTATTTGTAGGGTCAAAATAGGTAGGTTATGTGTAAAATAAATTGCTATATGATGTCTAATATCTGTTTTGCGTGACAGAAGCGTATCTTTAACAGCACCACATCGAAGGAGCTGATGCACCAAAGCTCATCAAAGTCACAGAAGTTTTTTCTTTAACACCTATAGTATATCGGTTCTTTTCCTACTTGATTAGCATAGTTAAGTAAATGCTATCAGGCTAGAAGTTTCTAAGGGTAAGTTTCTGAACTAAATAATTTTGAGTTAAGGGGATGCATCTCGACATACATTTTCACAATTTTTCATACAACCGCTCTTACGCGATTATGACGTTATTACACATTTTTCATTAGATATTTTGGAAACACAGTATCTTGTGGATATTATTTAGGCTTCTATGCAAATCAATTTATAAATTTGTTTAAAACTAATCCACTTAAGACCTCTGAAAATCTGCTATTTTGCATGAACTTTGAAACTTCATAATTTACTCAAAAATTAAAAAAAGTAAAAAAATACAACTATACAAGCCTAGCAAATTTTATCA
Organism: Mythimna ferrago; assembly: GCA_910589285.2. Lineage (NCBI taxonomy): Eukaryota > Metazoa > Arthropoda > Insecta > Lepidoptera > Noctuidae > Mythimna > Mythimna ferrago. Next base: position 22,139,725 of record OU342689.1, read on the forward strand.
AAATTCCAAATAATGACAATGTTTTTCAAAAACTTTTAAGTGTTTAAAAAAAATACGTATTTCCTGGAACAAGTTTTGTAAAATATTCGAGTAAATCACGGAATAACTGAATGCCAACAGAGTTTTCAGGTATTATCACTCGTTTTTCGCGTTACCTTTTCGTCAAACATCACGTTGGGTTGCGTTAGATGAAGTAACAAGCTTTTAAATCACGCTCGATGTTTACGAAAGGCGAGTAGAAAAGCAGCCTCTTAAGAACATTTCAAACTCTACTTGAAAGCCAAATTTTTACACATAGTTTTTCGGGCTGAAGTAGAGAGTTTCAGAAATACTCAACTTTAAATGCTTAATTTAGAAAGCGGAGGTTCAAGATATGAGAAAATTGAGGGTAATAAGTTACAAATATCACATTAAATAGGTCTTTCAATAGTTTTAATTTTAAATTAAATTGTCAGCGTACATAGAAAACGTTTCCAAAAGATTCGATGGGCAGCCCTTAATATATTTTCTGCATTTATTATCCAAGCCGTAGTATTCCGCTTCGTAGAAACTGTCAGATATATCATCTTCTGACATTGACGCTGATGGTCTGTAAATTATACAAAATATAATATTAATCGGCTGTCTATACTTTGAGGAAGGACTTGCGGACGGCAAGCAATGGGTAGCTCGCCGTCCGACCGTTCGATAACCGTCCGGAACGAACCCAAGTTGTCAACGGCGCATACTGTTCCACGTGCGCCTCATTAAGATGTCAGCAAACTGTAGGGACCCAGCAGGGTCGAAGCCTACTGGGGGTCAAGGGATTGCTTCTGAAAGGAAAACTCGGCATGAAAGGCAAAGAAGGAACAGGAGTGGGTTTTTAGTCAGTAAAAGCCTGACATACCCTAGCGCTCCACCCAAGAGCGCGAGATGTCATCGGATGATTTTCCCACCTAAAAAAAAAATACTTATATAGGTATATATATGTAATGAAATGACCTCCTTGGAAATGACATTTCATTTTTTAATTTTTAAGCTGTGGATACGGGGTGACGTATCATTCAATGACAGATGATGTTTAGATTATATGTGCATTTTATTGTTATAAAAACTTGTAGAGAGATAATTAAAGGGATATAATTGAGGAGGCGATATTAGTGAACTTTAATGTCGTTTCTTTGTTTTCAGGTGAGATAAAAGTGTAACTTTAGTTAAACGATAATTTATTACATAATACTGTAAAAGCATGTTGAATAAACAAACCTTTGTTTTCAGAGAAACAATTTGTGGTTTATTTCGAAAATCCTCAATAATATACCTTATGAAACGACATTTTTGTTAACTAAAAGAAGATGGACCGGCTGCAATTTGAGTTTACGATGATAGCTTCAAATGATGGCAAATCAAATGTATTAGCCATAACCTCAATATCTACAGAAGAAGGAAAATGTTATGTTTTACCTGATGAGCTGAAGCCGGTGATTCATCATACATATATTGTCAAAATGAATACTTTCTCAAAAATAAAAAATAGTATAAAAAAAAGATATCAAAGTAGAAAAATCTTGTTTGGATTGGTATAGCTCGATGGCCATAAAACTAACAATAAAGGCTGAATGGAATGAATGGAAAAACAAATTTTTAGAAACTTTTAAAAACCGAGGATGGGACATAGTTACATATGCTCTCGCATTTAGATATAAAGAAGGACTACTAATTGATTACGCTATTAGAAAAGAAAGGCTAATGCTAGGCATAAACAAATCGATAGACTCCAAAACAATGATAGATCTTATTGCAACAGGTTTACCTGGGTTTATCTTAAATAGGTTAAACAGAGATGAACTCAATGACACTACTGATTTGTTCAATGAGATAAGAAAATATGAAGGTATGATGTACAAGAAAAACTCAAGTACAATAAAGAGTTGTACATTCCTTTATAAAAATAAAACTAATGAGAAGAAGCCATGTAACACTTGTGAATCTTTGAACAAAGGAATTAGATATCATTCGGAAGAGTCATGTTGGTTCAAGAAAAATAAAAATGAATCTGAAAAAGTTTTTAAACCCAGAAATGTAAATAACAACTCCATTATTGAAGTAGATATAAATACTGAGAAAAAAAACGAGTAAGTACACCATTAATCAAAATCAAGCTCTTATTAGAAAATAAACTAGAAGTGAGCGGCATTTATGATTCAGGCTCACAGATCTCTTTAATAAATTCAAGACTGATTAAAATAAAAGAAAAAAAGGACAATGAGAATATAGCATATATGAAAACGGTTAATGGTGTGAAAAAAACAGATGGCTTGATAACAATAAAAATAAAAATATTTGATTTAGAAGAAGAGGTGGATGTATACATAGTAGAAAATGAATATTTTGATGATTTTATAATCGGATTGGATATGATAAAGAAATTCAAACTAACCCAAAACGAGGACTTGCGGATAGAACAAAAGATAAGAACAAATAAAATAGATGAAATGTCTAAAGATAACAGAAATGAAGAAAAGAATATAAAAACATTAGCAATAAATTTTAATGAACATATAGAAACAGAAGAGTTTGTAAGTATGACAGACCATTTAGATAATGAAAAGAAAATTGAGATCGAGAAAATAATAAAGGAATATAAAACAATTTTTGCAAAGGACAAGTATGATATAGGAACAGTTAGAGATTATGAAGCTCACATAGATTTACTAGTAAATAGATACTGTAGTAAAAGACCATACAGATGTACAATAGAAGATAAATTAGAAATTGAAAAGCAAATATCCATGTTACTAAAGAATAATTTAATAGAAGAATCCTACAGTCCTTTCGCTGCTCCAGTGACATTGGCATTTAAAAAGGGTGAAAATAGGAAATCCCGCTTGTGTATAGATTTCAGAGAACTAAATAAAATTGTTGTTCCACAAGCTCAACCTTTTCCGTTAATAGATGATTTGATTGTTAAAACTAGAAATTGTAAGTATTTTACTACACTGGATATAAATTCAGCATTCTGGGCGATACCATTACGGGTGGAAGACAGATATAAAACAGGATTTGTCACACAAGATGGCCACTTCCAGTGGACCTGCCTTCCCTTTGGCTTGAAAACATCACCAGCAATTTTCCAGAGAATTTTAAGCAATATTCTAAGAAAGCACAATCTCACAGGATACTCCGTAAACTATATTGATGATATTCTGATATACTCGAACACCTTTGAAGAACATATAAAACACATAAGAAATGTATTAGAGGCAATAATACAAGAAGGCTTTAGATTGAAGTTTACGAAATGTAACTTTGCTTCAGACTCAGTAAAGTACCTCGGCCATGTAATTCAGAACAATTCGGTAAGACCACTAAAAGACAATTTGATCTCGATAAGACATTTTCCAACTCCTAAGACACAAAAGAATGTCAGACAATTTTTGGGAAAAATTAACTTCTACCATGAATACATACCAAGAAGTGCAATTATTTTAGACCCATTACATAATTTATTAAGAAAAAATGAAAAGTTTGTGTGGTCAGAGAAGTGTGAAGAATCATTTAATCAAATAAAAAGATATTTATGTTCTCAACCTGTGTTGGAAATATTCGACAAAGACTTACCAATAAAGATCTTTACAGATGCATCTTTAGAGGTTATCGGGGCAATATTAAAACAGACTCAACTAGACGGTAAAGACAAACCGGTGGCATATTTTTCAAAAAAACTAAACGAATCTCAAAAACGAAAAAAGGCCATATATTTGGAATGTATTGCTATGAAAGAAGCAGTAAAATACTGGCAACACTGGCTAATTGGAAAACATTTCACTATTTACTCAGACCACAAACCTCTAGAGAACATGAATATTAAATGCAGGACAGATGAAGAATTGGGTGACCTCACATATTACCTATCTCAATATGACTTTACAGTAAAATATATACCTGGTAAAGAAAATATAGAAGCAGACTGTTTGAGCCGAAACCCTGTATTAGAATCAGAAGATAACAAGGAGGAACTATTAAAAATAGTTAATTTAATACAAATAAAAGATATAGTTGAAGACCAAGAAAAAAATGAAACAATAAAAGAAAAGAAACAAAATCTACTACATAAAAATAAAATCTATTATAAAAAAATAAAGAAACTTGAAAAGATTATACTCTCAGAAGAATTTAGTAAAAAAATTATAAAAAAGGTGCATGAAGATTTATGCCATATTGGAATCAGACAATTACAGAAAAAAATAAATCCACTATATACAGCTAAAAACCTAACAAAAAATATCATAAATATTTGTAAAACATGCGAAATATGCATAAAAAATAAATCAAGATGTCAAGGAAAATTTGGGTTAATGTCACAACTGGGACCAGCAACAAAACCATTTGAGATAATGTCAATGGATACTATAGGTGGCTTTGGAGGATCTAGGTCAACAAAAAAATACTTACACCTTTTAGTAGACCACTACACAAGATATGCGTTTATTGTGACTTCAAAAACACAGAACGCAAGTGACTTTATAAAACTAACAAAGAAAGTACTCGAGACAGATGAGATTGGAATAATTCTGACAGACCAATATCCAGGCATCAATTCAAAAGAATTTAAACAGTATTTGCAGGAGAATAACATCAAACTAATATTTACAGCTGTGAATACGCCATTTTCGAACGGCTTGAACGAAAGATTAAACCAAACAATAGTAAATAAAATAAGATGTAAAATAAATGGGAAAAATAATAAGAGAACATGGACAACAGTAGCAAGAGAATGTGTACAGAAATATAATGAAACAGACCATTCTGTTACAGGTTTTGCACCAAAATATTTACTGGATGGTACAAATGTCAGTATTTTACCAAATGAAATTAAAACAATAGAAAAGGAAGACAAGTGGATTGCTGATAGAAGATTAGCATTAGAGAATACAATAAAATCTCACAAGTACAACAAGAAAATATTTGATAGAAATAGGAAAATACAAGAGTTCGAGATAGGAGACAGTGTATATGTAGAAAATGGAAATAGACTGAACAGAAAAAAATTAGACGAATTAAAAATAGGCCCTTTCAAGATAATAGAGAAAATATCGAACTCCATTTATAAGATTGACACTGGCAACAGAAAAACAGAATCAACTTTATTCCACATAACAAAATTACAACCTGTTACGGCAGAAGATGAAGTAGAAGAAAACGAATAGGTATAAAGATAGCTTGCAGGTGCATTGTTTGTATTATATTATTTAGAATTTTCGTTCCTATGGGGGGGAGATGTAATGAAATGACCTCCTTGGAAATGACATTTCATTTTTTAATTTTTAAGCTGTGGATACGGGGTGACGTATCATTCAATGACAGATGATGTTTAGATTATATGTGCATTTTATTGTTATAAAAACTTGTAGAGAGATAATTAAAGGGATATAATTGAGGAGGCGATATTAGTGAACTTTAATGTCGTTTCTTTGTTTTCAGGTGAGATAAAAGTGTAACTTTAGTTAAACGATAATTTATTACATAATACTGTAAAAGCATGTTGAATAAACAAACCTTTGTTTTCAGAGAAACAATTTGTGGTTTATTTCGAAAATCCTCAATAATATACCTTATATATATAAAAATACTTTGAGAAAAGTTTTCTTGTAACAGATCGATTCTTTACAACAGATATGCGTGTATGACCAGAGAGCCTTTACTCCTAGCCAAGTTCTGCAATAGTTAACGCTAGTAGAAAGCTTCAAATGTACGGGAATGACGTCATCTCAACGCTCAGTCGCGTGGTCAGAACAAAAAATGTAGCGACGCGGCCAACTCGAAGCGTTCGACGCATGCGAAACGGTTACACCTTGGCTAGGGGGGCTGGTATGATTTTTTTAACTTAGAATTTTTTAGTTTGTTTATTTCTTAGAGAAAAAAAAAACAGTTATACAAAAGTTTCTCAATATTTTTTTTTTTGGCATGAGCGAAGCCTACCGCCAGACTTCAGTCTTAACTGGCCTTCTCGCCGTAAATCCGGGCGCAAGCCCGAGAACAACCTTACCAGACGGCTACCCTGTGATCGCCGTCGCAAGCTCACACCTATGGTGGCCAGAAATCATGAGGTTTCTTTCAAACTGTGAAGCGGACCGTTACCACCTTTCATTCCCTCTCAACTCAGAGCCGGGCACGAGAGGTTCCAGTCGCCGCGCGTTGGTCGCCCACACAAAGACACGGCTGTGCTTCATCCAAGCGGGTGAGACCTCCACCGTGACCTCCAAGTGATTTATAAATCTTCTGGACTGCTTAGAAATTCTCGTCAAAAAAATTCAAATCTGATGTGCAGGTCCATCAACCCATATTTGCGAAATAAATCTTATCTTATCTTATCTTATCTTATCAAATTTGAGTTCTTTTAAGAAAATTTCGACAATAATCAGCTACTTACGTAAGAACCAGATATAGCAGGTCTCCCATCAGACCATTGTGCAAGAAGTGAGCGTCAGCATTCTCACAGATGAGTCTCAGCAAGCATGGTCGCCCTGGATAGCCGTGTCTGAAATACATAACATTATTTCAAAATGATTGAGCATGGGACTAGATAAATACAACTGAATACCATATAAAAAAATATACAACAGAAAAAAAAAAATCGCCTTGACTTTTTGTATAAAAGTGGTTTTAAAATATAAAAATAGTTTTGGATATGTCCACAATATTTGAGGATTTATCTTAATTCTTAATGAATCTCATCATCAGGATTGGATTTTGTTACAAAAAGGACGTTTCTGGAACTATATCCGTTTTTTGGAATCTTTTTCTAAATATAAAAAAACTGACTGAAGAAACTGACTTACTGACATATATTAAAGTACAGCCAAAACTACTGGGGGACGCACAAGGCTTCTTTTTATGAATTAGGTGAACACTAAGAGAGGATTTTTCAAATATCATCTCCTAAGGGGATGAAAGAGAGTCCAACGAGGATTGACGTATCATCAAACCTTTACGTTTACAATGATCTTTTTTTTTATTATTATTGATAGGCTTGCGTTTAACCACCATCTCACTTGATGGTAAGCGATGATGATCTGGCCAGTTTTAACTGGCCATATTATGAAGTGATCAATTTCTAAGATCTGGTTACGACATATACATTTAATAAAATTGAAGTGTCTGTGTGAAATATCAAAATAATTCTTTTTTACTAAATGCCATAATTATTATGCATAAATATATTCGATAAATACGCAAAAAGAAAAATTTTAAGCAACCAGCTTTGAAAACCTGATGTTAAGCAGTGGTTTATCGTCGATGGTGAAATGCATTAATTTATTATTAGCCAATATTATACGAAGTAAGGCTACTTTTATTTTATTTAGAAAAAGAATTAGGGTACCGCGCAAAAACAGAAACTTCTTGAAACTGTGACTAGACAGCACAATTCCATTCACTGTTGTAAGAGTCTGCCGCGGACAAAGTCGAGGGCACTAGTTAGTATAATGTAATGTAGTTGTTACTAAACGACATGATGAGACGAACCTAACTAAGATAGAATACATCTGTCTGTCGGAGAAGCTAACAGGGAGGAAATAGATTTATTAATAATGTTTGGGCGCCTGGCAGTCAGGCATCAGTTGCCTTTATGATTAGTATTTCATGATGAACTTTTCCGTGTTATTATTATTTCTTATAACACATATTCTGCTGTGAACTACGTAAATATGTATTACTTTGATGGAAGATAGATTAATTAAAAATATATCAACAGTTTAATGATGAATTAGTATTCATCATCATCATCACCATTTCAGCTGTAAAACGTCCACTGTCGGACATAGGCCTCCCCAATTGTCGCCACAATGAATGGTCCTGTGCGTTTTACATCCATCGGATTTCCACAACCCTTACCAGGTCATCGGGCCTTCGGGTCAAGGTCGCCACCCCAGAACCTTTCGGCCTCAACGCAGGTGGCCGTAGAGGCCAAAAGGTTCTGAGCTATTTAAGAGGAGTTAGTTGACAAATACACGTACAGAAGAATTAACTATATACATAAAAAATAATGCATATTCTGCAATGAACTGTGAAGTATTTACTTTGCTTATTTTTACATTGTTGGCAAATATATTAGTAGTTAAAACAATCCCCACACGTTAGACAGTTAGATGGGGATATCCTATTTGGCTGAAACCACCAGATTACACAAGTTAAGCTTAAATAGCATTGAGGGATGACTTTTAGTTTGAACTCCAAAACAATGTAAGCTCTACTAATACTTCAAAAGCAAGCAGAATGTATTCGGGTAGTCTACTAGGATAGCAACAGAATTAGGAGGTGTACCGCTGTTCGGCGGTTACTAACTACGGCCGTTCGACGAAACAAAGTCTCTGTTACAGCGGAATTTAGTTTTCTTGTGTTTTATTGGCTCCTAGTACTTGAGGATTTGTTTAGAGTTGCTTACATGGAATTTCAGGATCCGTTTTGGGAATGTTTTCGTCAGTGTAGTGTACTTTTGCTTTGCAGTGCATTTTATTTTGTGATTATTACAGACTACTTATGAAGCTGACTGAAAGTTATAACCTATGTAATATAGCCTATGTCACTCAGGAATAAAGCAGCTTTCTGTCGGTGAAAAAATTTTAGCAATCGGACCAGTACTTCCAGGGATTACCTCCTACGAACAAAAAAACAAACTTTACCTCTTTATTATATTAGTGTAGATTCAGCAACTAAGCTAGCTTGATCCAATAGACTTTAGGAAAAGATTCTGATAAAAACATATTTCTATGGTAGAGAAAATTTAGAAGCAAAGTAATGAAAGATTTGTATGATAAGTTAAAACAGCAGCGTTGGAAGGTCTCCCAGAAGGTGGACCGATGTCCTAGTGAGGGTCGCAGGAATCTGGTGGATGCGAGACAAACAGGACTGGTCGTTATGGCGTCACTTGGAGGAGGCGTATGTCCAACAGTAGACGTATTTCGGCTGAAATGATGACGATGATAATATAGAAAACTTACTTCTGCAGCATTGACTCTATGAATCTGTAGATACTACTTCGAGTCATCACCGCTTTTGGAGATTGAATACTACGGTCCTCCCTATCTCTTGACACCTAGAACAAAATCCACTCATTAATCATATAATCTTAAAGTTAGTATACATCATCATTCATCACCAGCCTTTTTAATGTTCCCACAGCTGGGACTCAGGCCTCCTCTCTAGGAGAGGGAATGGGCCGTAATCCACCACGCGGGCCCAGTGCGGGTTGGTGAATGTCACATGTCTTCGAATTTTTGGTTCTAGGACATGCCGGTTTCCTCACGATGTTTTCCTTCAACGTTTTGAGAGCAGTAGTGATGAAATAAATTACACAAAGTAATGCGCCTGGCTGGGCTCGAACCCGCGACCTACAACTCGTACGTCGGGGCCGTAACCACTCGGCCACCACTGGTCTACTAGTATACATTTACAACTAATTAAATATATCCCCACTGAAAGATTTTTAGCAGTGAGTGGTGTTGATTGTGAATTTATATAATCTTTTACTACATGTAATTATATTATATACTGGCTTCTGTAAGCAGTTTTGCTCTCATGAAAGTTGGTTTCTGACCTTTTGAACCATATTGCGACATATTGATTGTTTTACACATACTATGTGCATTCTGAAGAACACTTAACTAGCGTATATAATTAGTACAAACATAGTTCTAAAGATCAGAGCCGTTTGAAAGGTGTAAGGAAAACAAGCGATAAAATGTCATGTTGCTAAAAATTTTTTTTTGACTAAACGATAGTTTCACAAAATCAATTAATCAAATCTCAAGAAAAAATCATAATTATGTTGATCATGTTACATATGAATCTATAATAATTTATATATATTTTAAATCTATTAACCCAGTCATTACCAAGGGGTAGGCTTCAGAAAGTCTCTGTTTTATGGTACTGTTCGAGAGCTAGAGACAAATAAAAATGAAATAATACTGACTGTTTCAATATCTCCAAGCAAAGCATCGAAGTAAGTGGCATTGTCGACATTGTAATAGTTAGCTTCGTAGAACCACGCCACGCTCACATAGGTCTCAGGGTGGAGAGGAATCGATACTGTGGCGAAAACCTGTGGAAGAACGAATTGTTTAGTATTACAGTTTATACTAGAAGATAATAACAACTTTGATAAACATCTAATATTCTACAACTATCACACAACGCCGTCTAGTTCTAAGATAAGGAGAGCTTGTGTTATGGGCCCCCTAGCCAAGTTAAAACCGTTTCGTTTCTCTTTCATCGATTGCCTCGAGTCGGCCACGCCTCCGATTCCTTTGTTCTGTCCACGTGACTAAGTGTTGAGATGATGTCAGAACAAAGAATTCGAAGGTGTGGACAGCTCGAGGTGATCGACGATAGAGAATCGAAACGAAACGGTCGTATCTTGGCTAGGCCTGCTTTACTAGACAACTGATAAACATACTTATATATTTCTAAATACATACATATTAGGTATAGATAAATTACACCCAGAAACAGAAAAAATGATCGTGCTCATCACACAACCATTGGTCTTAGGTAGGAATCGAACAAATGAACTTCGGCAGCAGTCAGGGCTACTAACCACTAGACCAACAAAATACTGGCCGTATTATACCTACATGTTACAGTAAAATTACGATAGTTTATGGACATAAGTTCATTGTTGCGTTCTAACAGGATAATATACCCCGTAAGTTAAACGTTGCAGTAGAGTTCAGGTTGTGTGCAATATAATTAAAGGATTTCAATTAAATTCTTTATAGCAACATCAGCTTTATACACCGATGACCTGGTCAAGGTAGCGAGAATGCGATGGATGCGAGACGCACAGGACCGGTCGTTGTGGCGACGCTTAGGGGAGGCCTAGGTCCAACAGTGGACGTCTTTTGGCTGAAATGATGATGATGACGATAGCAACATCACATACGTATTTTATAAAATCTTAAAAATAGTTTATCAAGTGTAAATGGACGGACCCAGCCGGGTCGAAGCCTACTGGGGCCAGGGTTATCCGAAAGGGCGCTCGAGCCCTGGTATGAAGGCTAGAAGGAACGGGGTGGTCTTTTAGTCAGTAAAAGTCTGACACTATCTCCCGCTCCGCCCAAGAGCGGGAGTTGTCATTGGACGACTTTTTCCCACCATAAAAAAAAAAGTGTAAATGGACCCTCTCGGGTACAACAATTTCATGTAGGTACGAAATAAAAGGTAATTTTACAAGTTAAAAAATTCTAATCAATTATAAATACAAATGAAAGTAATACATAAATGTCAAAATAAATTCATCAATAGTCAACCAATATTTTTTAAATGTCAAAATAAGTTCATTGCATTTCGTAATAGCAATCAGCAATAGGATCCATATGACGAAAAATGGGTGTTTTCTCGGGGAACATTATCATGATGGTAAAACAGCAAATAAATATAAAACTAAGAAAAGATAATTGTATGATTATGTACTTACTCTTCAATTATATCATTTATAAAAGATCAAAGTAAGTAAGTATAATGAAAAACGAATATTTTCTCTTATTTTTGGTCCAAAGAAATAAATGTAACAACAAATACTTACTCCCCACTGTGTGGCCGGTGTAAACAATAAATATCGTCTCGTCCTCTTCTTTGTGACGGTTTCCTCGCAAATTACACTTAATAACACTATGCTCCTGAAAAAAACACGTGTAAATATTATTTATTTGCTTGTTTTTGTTCCCGTCATTCCTTTATTCATAATGGTTGATTTATTTCCGACCAGCTGACCCGGCGAACTTCTTACCGCCTAACAGTCAATGAATGTAGTATATCTTTCGATATAGTCAATCGATTGCGATGAAACAAAGCATACGTAATATATCAGTACCTCTAGCCAAGTTACTAATCTGCAATAGTTAACGCTAGTAGAAAGCTTCAAATGTACGGGAATGACGTCACCCTAACGCTCAGTCACGTGGTCAGGACAAAAGATTCGGCGACGCGGTCAACTCGAAGCGTTCGACGCAAGCGAAACAGTTGTAACTTGGCTAGGGGGGCAGGTTAGACAAAATTTTGGTGTATAAAAGTTATCAACATCAATTTCGTACATTTTACATGATGCGCACAGAATTAAAAACTTCTGCAGATTTATTATATGTGTTGATTTGGTTATAACCATTTTTTTTTAGAAATATTAAAATTAAATAACTCCTTAATATCGCAGTGCTGGAAGGTCTCCCATCAGGTAATGACCTGGTGAGGGTCACGGGAATTTGATGGATGCAAGACGCACAGGACCGGTCGTTATGGCAATATTTGGGAGAAGCCTATATTCAGCAGTGGACGTCTTTTGGCTGAAATGATGATGACGAATTCCTGTCGTTCTAGGGTGGAATTAGAGGGAGTGTCAGATTTTTACTAACTATAACCCACCTGCGATCCTTCAGCTACTCTATGTAATCTAGAGCGACGGTAGCTGACCTCTCGCGTCCGTCCCAGGGCCATGGTATGGCGGCGCTCACCTCTTTCTGGGAAGCAGTAGTGCAAGTACAGGAGGCAGCAGAAACCCCAAGGCGGAGACTAGCGTGATATTGAAGGCTGGTTGACTACCGGTCATTGTAGGGTCGGCTGTCCGGTAAGAACCAAGCTCGACTTGATAGCGCATTGTGAGAGATGTCAGCAAAATTGATGGAGCCAGTTAGGGCTGAAGGCTGCCAGGACATACGACGGCGACTGCGGGTTGTTCGAAAGAGTTACCGCAGCCCTCGCAAAAAAAACAAAAAATGACTTGTCGCTCCTTAATACGTCGTCCGAAAAAATGAATGCTGCAGCCGGCTGTGGTTCGGTACATGGTCTGCAGTGCAAAGTGCTGGGACGCAGTGATCTGCTTCTGCGAGCCTCTGAAAAGGAAAAGGGAGAAGAGGTCTGTTCCGCCACGTGCCAGGCGCACAAGGCGTCAAGAAAGACAGACAACGCCCTAAAAAGATTCAGGGTCGACGGATTAGAGAATATTCGTCGGCCCATCAATCTGGAACTTAGATGGTGGCATGTAGTGTTCTATGCGCGCTTCTCTTACGGCCTGGTCACGACTTTAGTCTTATATACGTGCGGTGCAACGAGCGGGGCGGTATACGCAGACGCGCACGTTTGATACTTTTGATCTTACAGCTCGCCTCTCCACGCTTAGCTGCTGCTCACAGCGGCAAGGCCGTGAACGTGTCGTGACATATGGAGAGCCACTCTCCAATACAGGGCGGGTCCCACGGGGCTCGGGTCAATATTAATCCTGGACAGCGGAAGTTAAACTGCACCCGCAGCCCCGACACAAGTGCACGAGGGAACACCGGGGTGGAAAACCAACTCTTACTGACTAAAAAATCAGTAAGAGTTTGACAGACCCCACGCACTACACCTTCCATCCCGATAAAAAAGCCCTCGCAAAAAAGGTCTGACACTCCCTCTCGCTCCACCTAGAGCGTTAGAAGCTATTTGATGAGTTACCACGTAAAAAAAAATGGTCACGTCAACGCCCTTACGCTAGCTGGCATCGGCCCTATTGCGCTCTATGACATGCATACCTTTTGATTACATTTATATTAGTAGCAATTTTATGCAAAACTCACCATAGGTCAGCACGGGAAACTCTAAAAACCATTTTCAGTCACCTAGTTATAACTTAAAGATATGATTTCAGACACAATTAAAGAAACAACACAGCAGATAAAACACACTTACATAACCAAATGAACACTGAACAACATTTTCCCATGTAGAACAAAACTACGGCTTCTCCACAATACGACTATTTTTCAACATCTAAAAGCGACACAAACAGTGTCGCATGATCCAGGTTTAACGAACGCCTGACTACCTGATATTTGATATTGACACAAGTAATTTGTCCTCTTTGGAAAATGTCGTCAACTGAGTATATACGGTAAAAGGTTGGTACTTTACTGCCTAAGAAACCTTTTAAATCTTAAGACCCGAGGAAAAAAAACTGGCTCTGAAATCTTCAAGCTTAAATTCTATGATATGTTTTATACTAAATCTGCAAAATTTTTAAGACATGAATGGCAAAATAGATAGAATTTCCGTGACGATGAAGTAGGCTACGTAATAGGGCAACGGCTCTAAAAGTTCTTGAAGTACTTTAGTAGGCCATAATTGTTAAATCTACAAATGACGATGGCGATCACGTCTATGGAAAACAAAACAGGGTGTTTAAACCCGGATATAACGCGTCGTGTACAATAAAACGCCCCATTAATATTAAAATACGTTTAACCACACTTTACAAATCGAATCCCGAAATCCCGAAGATTTATGGACGAAATTTTAACGTTTTCTGTTTTAGGAGCGGAAAGCCCAAGATACATTTCCATACAACTGCTCTTACGTGATTATGACGTTTTTACGCACCATAGATATTTTGGAAACACAGGTATCATGTGGATATTATCTAGGTTTGTGTTGAATTCAAAACATGCATGCTATTTTGCGTGAACTTTGGCCCGTCATAATGTACTCATAAACTGTAAATTGCTTTCTTTAAGATTGTTGTTTATTTAAATAGTGTCTATGGGCCTTAGTAGTCTGAAATAAAAAGTGTTTATTATTATTAAAGTTCTAAAAACAGAGTATCTATATAAACCTAGCACACTTAATCGAGATCCTGAATGACAAAAATCTTGTTTTCAAAACTTTTAAGCTTTTTTTTTAAATCACATTTTTCCTGGAACAAGTTTTGTGAAACATTTGAGTAAATGACGGAATTACTGAATTACAACAAAGCGTTCAGGCGTTTTCTATCTTTTTACGCGTTGTCTCTTTATCAAACGTTGCGTTGAATGAAACAAAAAGCTTATAAACCATGTTATGATGACTATAGAGGGCTCGATAAAAGGCTCTCTTAAATAAAATTCGTCGTATCTTCCCGTAATTACATACAAAAAGATTCCTGAATTAATTAAGTGCAGAATCTTGTGATACAGCTTGTTGAAGGATATTGTTTAATAATTCACTGGTTACATAGTTAGTTATAGTTAGTGGAGTGTTCCTGCAAGTTTGGAACTAGTTTGGGCACGAGAGGCGCGACGGCGCGGTGTCCTCACTTTCCGCCTGACGCAGGTCTTCACCGGACATGTTTGTTTCGTGAAGTTTCTGTTTCGGATTCGGCGGGAAGAAACGCCAGGGTGTTAGCATGGTCTGCCTCATTTAGGTGGAGTAATGACGTGTCCTCGTGGCATGTGACCTATCTTAGAGAAACAGCATTTTCACCTTATACATTCATTTTCTATTTGAGACATTTTCGTACTAGGATCAGTACTTCCGAAGTTAACCTCTTAGATGAACCAACAATCTATCAACGATCACGAATTCCATGTTATATTTAAGCTTTTCAGTAGTTCTTGTCAGTCCCATTTTTGTACTATTTGCCAATCGTTATCTACACTAATATTAGAAGAGGAGAGAGAGGTAGTAGCTAAGAGTAGTTAATGGCTAAGAGGTAAAGTTTGCTTTTTTGTTTGTAGGAGGTAATCTCTGAAAGTACTGGTCCGATCACTAAATTTTATTCATCGATAAAAAAGCTGTTTTATTCCTGAGTTACATAGGGTATTTTTTATATAAGCGGACGAATCCGCGGGCCAAAGACAGTTTCTCATAAAATGGTACTTAATCAAAGTCCAATAATAAATCAACTTCTGCCGGTAGGTTCACCTGATTTTAATTTGTAAATTTTCCCTAGCGAACATAGTTCCAGGATAAAATATCCATTCTTATCTCAGGATATAGAATAGAATAGAACTTCGTTTATTTTTTTAGAATAGAATATCGTTTATTTAGTAAAGTGGCACATTAAAATACATAAAACAATTATAATGCATACATTAAATGGTTTAGCCTTGTGCCAAATATTATTCAAATCAGTTCAACAGTTCGAACGTGAAGGAGTAACACACATACATACACACACAAATACATACAAACTTTCGTACCTTTAATATTCGTGTGATACAAAACATTCCAAACAGCAAAAAGATGAAAGTAATCAAACAATAAAGGACCACTTAATGGACCCTAATTAGATTACCAAAGATGTCCTAATTAAACAGATTGTTTTACAATCTACTTGTCTAATTTGTACGACGAGAAAAATCACGAATAATTTGAATGACTGCGGACATAATTCATGAAAGTCAAATTGGACTGAGGTGTATAATAATTTGGAAGGCAAATTAGGTGGACAGAAGCGAAATAATATAGGTATGCATGTTCGTATAAATTTAAGGGTGGAATGTGATTTTGGTTCTCTTGTTGGTAGTATATACTAGCTGTTCAATGCTACCTTTGACCATTGATTCAGCACTTCGTCGGTGGACGCGCGGCCTACTTCAAATGTTGTCATAGTTGCGTATTACACGCATAGAATACTAAGATATTTGTACATTTGTGTGTATTAAGAAAAAGTAGTATATAAGCTGTAATATTTGTAAAATAAATCAGATTAGAATTTATTCTTGTCTCATTACCCCTCACTGTGGCCAAGACACCTTTAGCCATCTCTGATCAGTCCTGTGAGTCTGCTGGACTGGCAGTGAGTTTACCCTTCACCCTCACCTGGAATTCCTAACCACTATCCGTCTGTTACCTTAGGTCTCTTGGTGCAGACATCCTGTACGTATTTATATATTTATTTATTACAAATCATATGGTAGGTTAGGGCTGTAGGGCTTATAGGACTTAGGGTCGTAGGGACTGTAGGGCTTATAGGTCTTAGTTTAGGTTCTTTTAATTTACCATATATTCATGTACAGCCGCAACCTTTATTAAGGGGTGGTTGTACACTAGCGTAATATAGATATTTGCATCATTATCAATTGCATATAAGCCTGTGCTTATGTCCAGCAGTGGGAACATTACCAGGCTGACTATCCTGTCATGGTCAGCCTTATAATGTTCCCACTGCCGGGGCTTAAACTTCTTACAATGATTTTTTTTTCTATGTGGGAAAATCATCTAATGACATCTCCCGCTCTTGGGCGGATCGGAAGATAGTGTAGCCGTCGACGACTTGGGCTTGGTCCGGACAGTTATCGGACGGCCAGACAGTGAGCTACCCATTGCTCACTGTCCGCAAGCCCGCGTCTACGTTGGCCGGAAATCGGGATCAGAATCCCGGCGACGGCGGCGGCGATAACGTCGTTGCCTCCTGATGCGGCGCTCGAGCCCCGGTATGAAGGCTAGAAGGAACGGGGTGGGTCTTGTAGTCAGTAAGAGTCTGACACTATCTCCCGCTCCGCCCAAGGGCGGGGGATGTCAATGCATGATTTTTCCCACCATAAAAAAAAAGGGATCGGAATCCTGGCGGCTGGGTTAATGAATGCCATTGACTTCAAAAGTTTAGAACAGTCGCAATAATGGGGAAAGTAAAGCCCTACCTGAGAATAATAAACAATTTCAACGACACACATTACAATTAAAAACACATTAACAAACATATATCCCGATTCAAAAACCATAATTACAACCATAAAATATTAATCATTTAAAACCCAATTAAACAGAAACGAAGCGCAAATATTGGAAACCATGATTTCGTATTAAAACAAGCTCTTTCATAACAAAACACGATATACAAAGGAGGAAAAAGACTGTTGAACATATTGCAGATGTGGTGTACAACCGCAGAATCCCATTTTAACCCTTCATTTCAATAAATTGGCCAGCGCAGTGCAAAGAGGACTTAACTTTGACGCGGTGGAGAATGCGCGGAACCCCGTAGAACTCAGCACATAGTGCGGGCAAATGTTTACAGGAGAAATGCACGCGGTAGAGGGAAGTTATAAAAATGAAGAGAAAATTTTAATGTTGAAAGTCGAGTAGGAAAATTTGTTATTATGTATACAGTGTTGTGGTGTTGAGTCCTTTTTATCTAGTCAATTTGAGTTGGGCACAGAAGTTGGGAACTTTGTTCGGAAGAAATTAGTTTTGAAACTAGTTTTTTAGTGTTGACAAGTTTTGTTTCAGGATGAGGGATGGACGTATTGCCTATCGTTTTCAGCTAGTTATTTATATAATAACTCTGAATATTTATCTTGTCTGGATGAATCTTCATTGTACGTTAATCTAATTTAATCTTCATGATCATAATCATCATCATCATCTTCCCGCCCTTGTCCCGTGTTATTTGGGGTTGGCACAAAACGTTTTATTCTTCCATTGTATTCTGTCACTCGTCATGCTATATACTAACTCCTTTTTCTTTCATATCACTCTTCACACAATCGTAATCTTATTTCATAATTCTTTTAGTTTAGGTCATATTGATTTTTAAATATATCTTCATTGTTTCCTCAAAGTCTTGCCCTATAAAATTGTTTGTAATTTTTGTAAAAATATATTAGTATCCACATTTAATATTAAGTTAATTAAGTTTGTCTACATGAATTGATAGCCCTACATAAATCATTCAACCGTTTGGCTGAGCTTTTTCGACTAACATGTAATCAATACCTGTTCAAACGCTAAAAGTAAGTGTTTTATACAGGTAAATAAATTACAGTATGTACTTTAAAAATATAGACCTCATTTCAGTATCAAAATACAGCTCACACTCGTAGAATAGGGTCATTATGTGTAATGTTTTGTTAAGCGAAGATGTAAGTTTTACCTCGACTCCACGTTAGCAAGCATCTGGGCCGTTCGGTACAGGCCAAATCACTGAGAAAACATAACGGTTCATTAGTCAGACACTGCCGTAGGCTCTGTGCAAACATTCTAACATTTTATCTTATACAGTATTTACACGCCGACGCTGCTGGTGTGCTCAGAATCGACGTAAAAACGAAATAGTACGATGTTGCTTGCTTTAATTTTGTTCAATTTGCTTTTCTTGTTTGGAGCGGACGCGGGCAGACAGCGGCGCTACCTCGTGTACCCAGACGGTGGCCCAGCCAGAGCACAGGTACGTCCCCCTGTCTTATTAGAACAAATCCATGTAAATTTACATAGCGTACCTGATTTAACTAAAGCAAATGATGTTTTCTTTGCACAACGGATAGGGCTTAACGAAGCAGTGTCTTTTTTGTTCGTGAATTTAAATACTATTAAGCTCTGTCTGCCTTTTGAAGTGTGCCATGAGAGTTTTTGTTTTTAATTCATTTCTGTTTCAAACAGTGATGTTTTGTCTCTCTCCGTATGTACAATTGCAAAATGTGCTGAAAATTTTAACGATGCTTTCGAAATGTTTATTTATACGAGTATTATTTGTAGGAGGATATTTATTGTTTACTATCACTTGAATTTCAGTTCATTATAATATTGTGCTCTATCTCATTCATTATCTTGGTAAAAACGTAAATTATAACTTCAAAATTATTTATGTATTTGTCATATCTTCGCTGAAAGTTGTGGTTGAATTAATAAATTTATATTTTTTTTACTGCAGATATTTATGACACAATGGGTGTCTATATTAGTTGGATTACATTTTGTTTTACAAAAATCTCGTTCCACTTGGCATTTCATATACAGTTGTATATAATGTTTCAGAAAAAATGGAATTATATCGAACTGTTACCGATTCGTTGACCTGACCTACATTAATCTAAATTGTTACTAACCGGCCAACTTTCTCAAACTTTTCAGTTTATCCTCGGTCTCGGTGTTCCAGTTGACTTGAATGAGCAATCAGTTACCGTTGGTACTGTGATAAAGTTCCAATATGATTTGCCTACAAACAGTACTGAATATACAAGCAGGATTTACGGATTCGCCGGAACAGTCTCCAGGGACATGGATGAAGACAATCCAACTCAAGACGTCTCAAATGAAGTTGATTCAGATGATTCAAGACAAATGAGTGAAACAGAAGATGTACTAACTGATGAACCTGAAGGAGACAACGATACATTAGTAAATTTGACATTTGACGACAGACGAAAGAGGTCTCTCGTCTATTCTGAAGGCGGTGTTCTTATTACTGATACAGTTACTGTTAAGGAAGATCTATCTCTAGATGAAGCGATTAAAAAACAAGAAATGATTGATCAGAATGCTCTGGAAGAGGAGGAGGAACCACAAAGGATGAATAGATGGGACTTTTATAAGATTATAGAGCGTATGGTTGAACGGTAATATTTGTATGTTTTTGAATTAGCAGCTAAAAGCTGATTTTAATTCTCAGTTGTTAATTCTTGGAAATAGTTTATGAATCTTATTTCAATCGATATTAATTAACAAATGGATTTTGAAATAAATTTCTATTGCACGTCTATTATGGAAATTGAGCCATGCGAGAAAATGTCAAAATATTCGAGCACAAAATCACTCAAGCTCAGGTTAAAATACACAGCTATAAAACACAGCAAAAGAATAACAAAGAACCAAAGCATAAAGTTTATGTTTCAAACAGAACGAGCAAAAACAAAAACGCTGAAACAACCAGCGCTTAGCTCGAGCAAATAAAAGAAAAGATTTAAAAATAAGCCGAAAATAAAACTTAAATCAGAACATCATTTAGTTCAAGTCTTTTATAAAGAGTTAACAAGAATCGCTATGAAGGTATAATATTTTATTAAGGTTGTTCATTGAAACTCCAGGTACGGGTATTCAGGGCGGCCGTGCCTGCTTCGAACAATCTGCGAGGCTGCCGAGGTACCATTCACCCATGAAAACGGCTTGCTCGGCGAAATTGGACATATACTATTCACGTAAGTCACTAAAGTTATGAAAGGATTTCGGTACTGCTTTATTTACGAATTATATTATTATACTGGCTTTTGCTAGTGGCTTCGCCCGCGAAAAGTAGAAAATTATCTCAAGGAAACATAATCCCTGAATAAAAAGTATCACATATATGCTGTCCCAGAACATGCTGACTGGTATGATATTGTGGTTACCGCTATGCCGGATGTCATGGATTCGATTCCCACCCAAGACAACTATTTATATTTTGACCACGATCATTTGTTCTGTGTCTGAATATAACTAAACTATATTATGTGTATGTCTGTCTATACATATAATAAATCTGTATAAGTTCTTAATTTTGCATGCATTACGTAAAATGGACGAAACGGATGTAGATAACTTTTATACATTAAAATTTTGTGTAACTTTTTATATTACTTAGGCTATGTTTCATCGCAATTAGTTGACTATATCGAAAGATATACTAGATTTATTGACTGTTAGGCGGTACGGAGGTCGCTGGCAGTTCAGCTAGTTTATAAATATATAAGTATGTTTATCAGTTATCTAGTACTCATACCACAAGCTCTGATAAGTTTGGGACTAAATGGCGTTATATGAAAGTGGTGGAATATTATTATTATGGTCTACCCTTGCGCTAAATTTCTTGCAATTCTGTTGAGATATTTAGGTGTGGAGGAGTAATAAACATACACACAACACCAACTTTAACCACCAACCACCAACCAACCACCCACCACCAACCACCAACAACCAACCACCCACCAACTTTAGCCTTTTATAACATTGGTGTGATATCATTGATTCGATTGGAGTTGACAGGAAGATTGCAGTTCTTTGGTTAGGGAAAATCGTTTAATATGACTGTGTATGGTGTGTTCGGGAATTTTTATTTGAAGGGTGTGTAAATGAGGCTGCGCTAACTCGGCGTTTTCATTTTTAATGCCTCGTATTTTTGTACCTTTGTACCGAGATTCTATGTTCTCCTGGTTAGTACCTCGCATTCATTTTCCTTTTATTCTTTCTCTGATAATTTTGTGATGTTTTTAGAGTTCCGTTTCTTTAATGTTTTTAGGGTTCCGTACCCAAAGTGTAAAACCGGACCCTAGTACTAAGACTCCGCTGTTACTGTTGTGTTCAAATCATTTATTAGAGAAATATAAGCATTACATTTACAAGTTCATCAAACAAACAAAATTCACTACTCCAAGATTCTATAGTTTCAATTTTCTATAATGCTCTCGTCATTACTCATTACTGATGACGGCACGTTTTATTCTATTTTCTTTCATCAAAAATCGTCAACATTGTTATTAAAATGTACGTGCATCGAACAAGTCGACTAACAAAAAAAAAAAGAAAATAGATTAAAACGTGCTTACGGGAGCGTTATAGAAAATCGAAGCTATTGGAATCTTGGAGTAGTGAATTTTGTTTGTTTGATGAACTTGTAAATATAATGCTTATATTTCTCTAATAAATGATTTGGTCGACCAAATTGTCTTTTAATTATCTCACAGATGGCGTAAAAAGTAGAGTATGCAACACGGGGATAAAGCTGTCTTTGTCTTGGGCGCCTTGAATTCCTCACTTCACTCAGGTTTCTTTATTAAATCTCTCGCAATTCTCGGGAGTTAAGTACCTAGATCCCTCACTGACGTTCGGGATTAAAATCAGCAACCTTCGTTTCGTTCGGAATTCAACATGCCGCCCGCGACTTAAAGACACTGCTTTATCCCCTAGTCACATAATCTACTATTATTTATCTATCGTATTGGAATTTTTTGACACACAGCACCGTGCCGACGTCTTTGTCGACACTATTATCTGAAGCTGAAAACCAGCGCCGTAGACTCGCTACTTTTTGCGTTGACGTCTCGGCATTATGCTGAGCGTTCGGCCGTTTTGCTGGGAAGTGGCGCATACTTTTCATTAAATGTATGTTTTGTAAATATTTTTCGGCCTTTCCGGCGAATAAAATGTTTTTCTTTCTTTCTTTCTTCATCATCATCTTCTGGGTCCAGATCTGTCAGTATGTTAAGTAGTTTTGTATAAGTTAACCTTGCTTCCCGAAGATTAATAAGAAGATACTTTCACCACATCTATAATACATCTTCTTGATATTCAAATACTTTCTTCTTCAGGCCATCAACAACTAAAGACACATTATCCCACCATACTGACAACGAGTACCATGCCGCAGAGAGGCTCGGCAGAGAGGTCGGAGTGAGCTGCGAGAACCTGTTCCCGGAGTGTGAGGGTTCAGTCCTCAGCACCTTCACGCACATCGGGGAGGAGACACTGCATAAGTTTGGATTCTTGTAAAATGATGGAACATCTACATGGAGATTTTGTTCAGTAGTTTTTAGAGAATACAGGATATTAGATTCTTTTAATTTCAGATACGTATCTTAAGAGGTCTTAGACTCCATTCACAAAAAAAATCATAACTGTTCGTTAAACCGATTTTTACCAAAGCTGGTATTGCATTACTTTTTTTGCTTTTAATGCCGTCCTTATGCCTACGAAATAGAAGTCAAAATCTGTTGAACGGACAGTAAAAAAAGTTTGTTTAAATGTGTCATCTTATTGCGAATGGAGTGTGTATTTTTTGACTGGCCTGTTTGTCTAGTGGTTAGTTGCCTTGACTGCTATGCCGGAGGTCGTGGTTTCGATTCCCATCCAGGATAAATGTTTGTGTGATGAGCATGATCATTTGTTCTGTTTGGGTGTAATGTTTCTATAATTTATTTATTTATTTATTTATTTAATCTTCATGCAACACAAAGTACATAAGCGAAAAAAAAGTATGTTTTTCAGTTATATAGTACTCATAACACAAGCTCTGCTTAGCTTGGGACTAGACGGCGTGGTATGATAGTTGTGGAATATTATTATTATTGGTTTATTTATTATTTAAGAAAAATTTTAGTGCTTGAATTATGATTGTATGAATTGAATTTTCTGAATTTTCTTATTGGGTTGTTTTAAGGATGTTCATTACTTCAGTTACATGTTGTTGCAAACTGGAAACAACAGTATGTATAAAAATAATTACTATAATTAATTATTTTTATACATGCTGTTGTTTCAAACTCATCCACATATTTGTCAATGGCAAAAATGCCCAGAACACTGCTATTTATGTTATTACTCTGAAGCAATTTTGATAGCATATATTATTATCAGTCTAAAGGTACACGCTAGGGTATACCTGACAGATTTGAATGTACAGTTAGGGCCAGGCCACACGGTGCGGTGCGGCTCCGGCGGGGCGCCTGAGCGACCAATCGGCGGGCACACGAGTGACGTCACCCCGCTCGTACGGCCCGCCGATTCGTCGCTCAGACGCCGCGCCGGAGCCGCACCGCACCGTGTGGCCTGGTCCTTAAGTTTTACAGGCAACCAGAACGTGTATGTACTCGTATGTTGCTCAACTGTGCATGTTTCCACACAAGCTTACTTGACAGGTTTAATTGTACAGGCAAACTTGTCAGGTATGCCTTAGCGTATATGGCTACCGTACTTAAGAATAAGGGATGTAATGTGTTTTCATAATATCAATATGATTGATAAGGTACTTCCAAATGTCGACCTAATGATGCTTGACGGTTGGAATATCATTTAGTATTTTGGTTACTAATTTCAAAATAAATAATCGAAAAGAAAGTGTTTTTATTTAGTTCTTTTCCATTACATTTCAAGGTTAACTGAAGGTTTAA
This sequence comes from Mythimna ferrago, assembly GCA_910589285.2. Classification (NCBI taxonomy): domain Eukaryota; kingdom Metazoa; phylum Arthropoda; class Insecta; order Lepidoptera; family Noctuidae; genus Mythimna; species Mythimna ferrago. The sequence continues at coordinate 22,164,129 of OU342689.1, forward strand.
GAATGTCAGTAAATTGACGAACTGTTTTTATTAACAGTTTTTTATTCGTCAACGAGATAGATGTTACTTGCTAATGAAAATAACAGGTATTTTTTTAGTAAAATGTGTCAACGCATTTAGTCAATCATTTCTATGAAATCGCAAGACAGGACCGTGGCAGACTACGAAGGAGAAAGCGAGACGACTTATGTATCTTCCAGGGTAGCCCGTGAATGTCAAATTTTCTGAAGTTTATCCATTTTTCAGGTTAGTGTCAGGTTCTATTCTCATTAAAATATGATTTAGCTTCACTTTTTTTGGACTGACCGACATTTGACTATTTAAAAGTGCCTGCAAATGGTATATTTGAAAGAAATGTTTTTGATTTTGATTTTGTTTTGGCATTGTAAAAGATATGGCTTCACTGAGTTATAATTATTAAAACCATTAACACAACCCACTTAATTCAGCTAACTATACCATAAATTGAATGACGTTTTCATGAGATAGCCAAATAGTCCGTATTCTAATGACCTGAAACTGATTTGCAATATTTAAAAAGGTCGGTGCGTTTCACCTTAAGAATTGGCAAGAAATCACCCAGAGCCAGGAATAACGAAAAAAAGGAGTCGGGCTTTTGCCCATCGGTGGGACAGCACAGGCTGGACATAATAATGGCCCTCTGCGATAAGATCGCCCTCCTCCTCCACATCGAGTCGTATTCCTCATTACTGAGTGTCGTGAAGTTCTCGCTGGATTAAGACTACCCATTGTACACTTATTTTTAATAATGTTTGTCCTGATTTTTTATTTATGTGGTGTACAAGAAATAATGGCGTTAAATCACATGAGCAAGCTTTCATCTAAAAAGTTTGTATTTGTAAATCCATAATCTCTTCCCATTTTTGCCACATAAGATAACAATGGAGCAAAAGTAGTAAAAAGACATGCACCCTTTAATAACCCACTCTAAGTTGACTTTTGTGAATAGCGTGGGATGAAAAACGGGTAATGCACTCTATTTTGTGGCTGATTCATGTGCTGTTTCCGAAAATAGGATGAAAATGAAAACCTACACCCTGTATATAACCCGGTCTCTTTTATGAAAATGAATGCGGTATCATTTTTATCCTGTGCATCTAGATTAGGGTTTGTATTATTAAAAAGTTGGCTAATGCCAGCCACACACGGTCAAACCTATAAACCGTGTGTGGGAGTGGATTGGTATAACAACATGTTGGTCATACCAATCCACTCCCACACATGGTCAAAACTATTTGATCCAATCGGTAGCGTCATACCGATTGGACAATAGGTTTGACCATGTACGGCCGGCTTAAGCTAACTCGAACAGTTGGCAATATTTCAGGATAACTCGATTGATATGACAGACAGATCTTTGATTGCTTACATTTGAATTTCTCTCTCATTCTGATTGCTCGATTGATTTGGAAATAGCAAAATAAAGCAAGTTAGCGTTTGGTACATCAATGAAGTTAACTAATAAGCACACAATCTTTAAAGTGATCTTTAAATAAATATCGACATACGAGTACACTAATAGAAGAATCAGATAGCTGTTGGGGCCGAAAAGTTCTGGAGTGGTGACCGCGTACCGGAAGACGCAGCGTTGGAAGGCCTCCTACAATGTGAACCGATGATCTGGTGAAGGTTGCGGGAATCCGATAGATGCGAGACGCACAGGATAGTTAATTGTGGCGACACTTGGGGGAGGCCTATGTCCAACAGTGGACGTATATCACCTGAAATGGTGATGATAAATAGAAGAATGAGGCCTTTGGATGATAGGTTTATTATCACCATCATCAAAATTAGTCATTATGTGACCTGACTATTGCTCTAATGGTTAGTAGCCCAGTCTATATAGTTGTGGGTTCGATTCCCACCCAGAACCAATGAGCATGATCATTTGTTCTGTGTTGGGTATGTTTATCAGTTGTCTAGGACACATAACTCAAGCTCTGCTTAGCTTGGGACTAGACGGCGTTGTGTGATAGTTGTAGAAAAACACAAATCTTTTAAAAAATAATTATTAGTTACTTTGTGTTTTACGAACCTGATGCGGACGAAGTCACGGGTAACAGTTAGTTTTAAAAATAAAATACAAAACAAAGGTAAAAAATAGCTTTATTTACAGATCTGCTGCCATTTACTCTACCGTACTTAAACATTACACATTATTTCCAAAAAAAAAACAGCCTTTATTACAAATCACATCAGATCATGCAGTTTAGTGAACACATCTATGAATGATAAGGAGCATCCTTGGTATAACTTGGTGCACTCCTGATGCTGTTCACCGTCGGTGTACGCTTTGATGTAAGGGTAGGTGTCGTCTCGTTCTGTTAGGTTGCTGGTACCATCGTTCTTGGGACTGGAATGAAAAGAAATAGGAATAAGAAACATTGTAAGTAATGAGATCAGCCCCCCTAGCCAAGTTACAAACGTTTCGCTTGCGCCGAATGCTTCGAGTTGACCTTGCCGCCAATCTTTTGTTCTGACAACGTGACTGAGCGTTAAGACGACGTCATTCCCGTACATTTGAAGCTTTCTACAAGCGTTAACTATTGCAGATTAGCAACTTGGCTAGGGGTACAGCTTTAAAACTTTTTCTATTTTTTCTAATCAAGGATTTAACTAGCGTCATAGATAAACTGGGTTATCTGTAAAACACTAACAACCTTGAAGAACTGTATTACTAACATCATGAAGACAACTTTTGTTCTATGACTTTTCACAAAACATAATTCATGAACCAAAAACAAACCTTCAAGATTTCGTTGTTCTATCTGACACAATTTCAACTCAGTATTTTGCTATAACTACCTACATCTGTATGGCACGACGCGTCAAGCTCCCCCGCCGCCCTATCCCCGCTCCCCTCCGCTATTGTACTATCGCGTGCTTCGCATAGACTTCGTAATATTTAGAACGTTCAATTTAAATATTTTTATTTTTGTTTGAAAATCTGATGAACTAAAATATGGATACATTTTTAGAAGTCATAGAACAAAACCTGTTGTTTATGATTTTAGTATTACAGTCCTGAGAGGCAGCCAGTGCTTACAAATAACCCTGTATTTGACCACTGAATTAAAAAATCCTTGTGATTCCACTAAAAGTATTATAAAGTATGGCGTCGAAAAACTCCTCCGCATCGCTGTCGACTGGTAATGTACTCAAAAAACTGGTTGCATTACCACGTTGCATGGCACTGTTTATCCTCTACTCAAATAAAAGCTAGCCCTTGGATCACGCGTAGTGCCAACAAGGCGTTTCGAAAGACCTCGAAACGGCTCGAAAATATAACTACCAACAAAATTTTTATATTTCTGTCGCTTAAGGTTCTCTGCAGTCGCACTGGTAGCATCAGCCCAGCACGACAAGCTAGAACATGACATGGCGCCAGAATACCGACACGAGTAGCATCCCACACTACTACAGCCGTATCTTCCATGGTTTCAAGAATAAGACGATATTTATGATTAGATTTAAACGTTCAACCAACAAACCATATAAACAAACTCTTCAGCTTTGTAATATATGTATAATACTCGTAGGATATGAGACCGTAGAATCTATGTTATTACCTTCATTGTAATGGCCTACTCATACATATAGCATGCTATGCTAATGGACTACAGCAGTATGGACCAAATTCTGCAGACTGCATACCCTTAAATCAATAGACAAATTATGGGCTTCCAATACTGAGCCGAAATGGGAGATCTATACGCAGTAAACTATACGGTACATCTATAACCGTGATACAAATGCATTGGTATTATATACAATGGGGTTGATATAGATAGCTAAATTATATTAAACCAAAAAGTTTTGGGAACACATTTATTGTGCGCACAGCCAAGGAGTGGAATTTCTTGCTAGAATCTGTGTTTTCTGATGGCTACAACCCGGGAATTTTTAGGTCAAGAATGAATAGGTTACTTCTATGTACAAATACTGGCACGGATCTTGAGCGCTAACTTAAACTTGAAATCGCGCAAACTTGAATGAGAAGTAAAGTATTGGATCTCTTTAGTGGTATGAAGTGAGACGCGAGAGCTGGGAGTACATCTTTGTAGTTACAGTGATTGGCTCGACGATGTGTACGATGCGCAAATTGATCCTGACTCTTTCGACTAGCGCTCAAGATTCGTGCCGGTATTTGTAGGTGCGTCCTTTTTCATCTATCATAATAAACGCACAATCTGAAAGTAAAAATAGTAAGTTCAGAATCGGCTACTGAATAGATTTCAGCAATTTAAAAAAAAGGTAATTTTTTTATCCTAAAATATCATGATGTTCTGTGATAAATTCTTGATAAGTCTTGATAGTATGCTTGTGTGTTTTTTGACCTATCGCAGGTCAACCTATGAGGTTGGGCATGCGATGATTATGCCAGTAAGCCCCCTCTTTGAAGAGTGGCTGAATAGACCTTCCGCATGACGCAGGTTCTCAACGGACATGATAACTTCAGAAGGTTTCTGCACCGGATTCGTATGGAAGAAACACCCGGGTGTCACCATGGTGTGGATCCTACTTCTACGCAAAGGGGCGGGCTGTATAAGGATGTGTATTATTTCAGTCTAAATAGATATAATATAAAATTATTTTTAGAATATGGGAAACCTGAATATAGATTGTTCAGAATCAGTAATTGAATGGGTTCCAATAGTTTTTACACCATGTTATATTTTTTTCCCAAAAATATTTTAAAAAGAACACAAGTTGGACACCACTGACACTAAGTACAATATAGATCATAGCGGGCATTAGGTGCCAGTGCACAACTGAGTGCGAGGCAAAGCCACCTCTCAGTCGTCTGGGTGGCCCAGTGACTATGCATTTATGTCACCCACCAGGTACTACAGCTGTAGTACCTGGTGGTACTACAGCTGCAGCTGTAGCAGCAGCAGCTTCGAAGCCAGCTGGCTGCGAAGCAGTAATGCTCGCTAAGGAGGAGGCCCACTGCATCAGGCAACGGCGCTCTCGCCGCCGCCGTCGTGATTCCGATCCCGATTTCCGACCACCGTAGACGCGGGCTTGCGGACAGTGAGCAATGGGTAGCTTGCTGTCCGGCCGTCCGTAAACTGTCCGGACCAAGCCCAAGTCGTCGACGGTGCGCACTGTTTTCGCGCGCCTCAAGGAGTTGTCAGCAACAGCAGGGACCCAGCCGGGTCGAAGCCTACTGGGGCCAGGGTTATCCGAAAGGGAACTCGAGCCCCGGTATGAAGGCTAGAAGGAACAGGGTTGGTCTTTTAGTCAGTAAGAGTCTGACACTATCTCCTGCTCCGCCCAAGAGCGGGGGTTGTCATTGGATGATTTTTTCCCACCATAAAAAAAGGTACCTACTACCGCTGGCTTATACATTTGTTAGTTTTCATAATACAGTTTTGAAAGTACATAGATTCTTTATATTAAAATACTAGACAGGGTGTTTCAGGTTCCGTATATATTAAAAATAAGATTATATAAGATGACCATTTGCAGAAAGAACTACGCTACAGTCCGTAAAGTCCAGTTAGAACACGAACAGTAAATCGACAAGTAACTACTTAGGTTAGTAAGTATCGTCTACATTTTACTACCTCTTCAAATCACGACCGTCACTCAAACACTGTACTTACTAAGTTGTAGAGCAAAGAGCCTCCGTGCCACATGAAGTATGTGCTCATCAAATTGTCAAGTTCAAACTGTTAATGGTCGGAGCTAGTTGAGTTGAACTTGTCTACGTGTGATGTAACTGTAGGGCATGTGGCGCTCTGAAGCGGTCATTGAACTTATGAACCAAAGAGAGTGAGCTATGGGATTGCTTTTGCTGTGGTTCAAGTATGCTGGCTGGTTATGTTATGGCTGGTTGATAGCTAAGTTGACAGACTTTTTTAGGTGCGAAATCATCAGAGAGAGTGAGCGAAAGGGAGTGTTGAGGCTTCTGAAAGAACACAAGTTGAACAGGTTGATGGAAGTTGATGGACCTACAATTTCCAGTGGGGAGGGAACAGATGGCCTAGGCGTTTGGTAATAAGTTTTCAACCTTTTTGTGTAGAAATACGAAAAGGATAAGAATGCCCTTTTAATATAATATATCTTATTTCGACCCATCCGAAGAACAATGTTACATTTGAAATTTACTAGGTTTTCAGGAGAGCCATTCAAAGTTCACCCCGTACTTAAGGGATTCATTCTTCGGATGGGTCGATTTCCGTCTCATGTATTTTTTACTTTGAAATTAATGTTGATGCTGTTATTGCCTTTTTTTTACATATTATTAAAAAGCAGCTGTAGGTACTCTTAAAAAAAATTAAAATTCAAAATATTTTATTTTGGGCACTTAGAAAACTTCAGAAAATAGTACTGTTACAGGCATTGACAGAGGCGATTTAGTTTTTGAGTTGATACGATTAGTCGATACGTACTTTAATACAAACATTGCCATTTCGTGCAACAGATCCTCTTCATCATCAGAATGTAACGGTTCAGCTCCAAGTTGGCACAGGGTCTGCAGAACGCATGATTTGCCGTTGTGCCCGAATCTGAAAAAAAAAAAAAAATACAAAAAATATTACTAATTTGCTGTTTCATCCTGTCAGAGATGCGGTGACTCTTAAGAACAATCGTTCAAAAAGATTCACAGCAGCCTTGGAACGCAAAGGAGAACTGAATGAACATGGGTGAGTTTTAGTCAGTAATAGTCGGACACCTTTTCTCACTCTACCCAGAGGGAAAGAAGTTATTTGATGACTAGCCAGCGGTTTCACGAGAGTAGGTTCGGCGGAGACCTCTCGTGCCGGGTCTTGGTTGAGGCCATGGTCCGGAGCGTGGAGGAGTGGCAGGCTGTCGCCGACTTCTGCGAAACAGTAATGCTCGCAAAGGAGGAGGCCGACCGCTTCAGGCAACGGCACTCTCGCCGCCGCCGGGATTTCGATCCCGATTTCCAGCCACCGTAGGCGCGGGCTTGCGGACAGTGAGCAATGGGTAGCTCGCTGTCCGACCGTCCGTTAACTGTCCGGATCAAGCTCAAGTCGTCGACGGCGCGCACTGTTCCCGCGCATCTCAAGGAGTTGTCAGCAACAGCAGCCGAGTCGAAGCCTACTGAACTCGAGCCCCGGTATGAAGGCTTGAAGGAAGGGGGTGTGGGTTTTCTAGTCAGTAAGAGTCTGACACTATCTCCCGCTCCACCCAAGAGCGGGGGTTGTCATAGGATGACATTCCCCACAAAAAAAAAAAAAAAAACGAGAGTAGGTTTTTCCATACGAACTTTGAACCCCGTTTCATCACTTAGGGTGAACTATGGGAAATCTTCTCTTATGCTTACTTACGTCATAAAATGGAAACCTTGAGCAAAATTTCACGTTCCTAGTCCTAGAAACTTTAGCCGTGCGTTAATATGTCAGTTTCTCCTTTTATATTAAACTAGCTTTTGCCCGCAGCTTCGCCCGCGTACATAAAGTAGCCCATGTCACTCAGGAATAAAGCAGCTTTCTATTGGTGAACAAATTTTAGCAATCGGACCAGTACTTCCAGAGTTTACCTCCTACAAATAAAAAAGACAAAAATATAAAAAAAAAGACGTGTGGCACTCGGGGACTGCCGCGGTAAAGCTATTTCATAGCATTTTAATCAACTTATGCAATTATAATTATTTATTTATGCAGTATTTTTTTTCCTCTGTTTTTTTTCTTTGATATTAATTGAAGTTACACTTTCACACATTGAATTGAATTTTGATTGATTGTTCACTCATTTGTTTTCTTATCGGTCACAACGCTCAAAAAACAAATGAGTGGGGGGTGTTAGGTTATTTTCGTTACGGAATTTCTGGATTCGGTCTCCACGCTCAAGGCCCGCGATAGAAGCTATGCAATAGCTTAAAAAAAAACTTTACCTCTTTATTGTATTTTTGTAAATGGATTTCCCATTTCAAGTAAAATAGATAAAATATATTGTTTAGCTTACACTTTTCTCAACTTCTAAAGCAGTTACGAAAACTCATTCAGTGATCGAAATCTAAATAAATTGCTTATTTGCACCTTCAAGTTAACAAGTTCCAAATTACAGTAAATTAGGTCGATAGGTTAATTTATTAATTGTGATATTTTATCTTGCAGTTATACGCATCAGCGCCCACTCTCATAATCACTTAAGCAGATTTAAATATCCTCATTAACAAAACCTGCACTATCAGTATCAAAATATACTTTTAACCCAGACAAACGCACGTTTTCTGAGGGATTGTCCATCGATGCGAAACTGTGGGAAAAAGCTAGACCCAGATAATTCTATTGCAGATGAAAGATCTCTTAAAATGTTGTCGTTCCTATCAGTAGGAGAAGTATGAGTTTTATAATTTGGGTAATCAATAAGAATACAAACACAATTAAAAAGGGACGTTCCTTGTACCTGTTATTTATCGGTTCTCGGGTTTATCCACATACCCATACCAAAATCAACGTACTAAAATATTCACACCACTAAATTATATAAAGCCGATGTTTATTAAAATAGCCCCGCACCAGTAAACAGTAATAAATAACGAATTTTGACATTCGCAAAATTGGTATTGACGAAAGCAATTTATGTGAAAATTGCTTCCGAAAGCAACCAACTGTCAAAGTGAAATAAATCATGATTTTGATATCTTGCGCTGCCAATCGAGTATTCGTGAATAAACAAACACACAGACAAACTGTGACGTGAGCAGCGCCTTGACTTGTTATTGCTTGGCTTTTTTTTTGCGCGGACGTACGTAAATCATCAATGATTTATCCCGGTCTAGGTTAGCGTGGGGTCTTAGACTTTTACAGACTAAAAACCACACCTGTGTCCTTCAATGCCCGTAACTTTCTGGGACTGCGGATTTCCTTTTCAGTTATTTTCCATGACCCTAGATTCCACCTGGCCTTAAGACCTCGAGTGGTGACTTACGAGTTATATGTCGTGGGGTTCAAACCCATTATTTTATGTAATTTATTTCTCTAGGAAACGATGAAGCATCGCGGTAAAACCAGCATGTCTTAGAACCAAACATTTTAAGACATGTGATATCCACGAACCCGGATTTGGACCGCGTAGTGGATTACCGCTGATTCCGTCTGCTAGAGAGGAGGCCTGAGTCCCAGCAGTGGGAATATTATGTATAAGGTTGATTATCCTAACTTATCTTCTTCTTCTTATATATAAAAATGAATCGCAAAATGTGTTGGTAAGCGCATAACTCAACAACGCCTGGACCGATTTCGCTAATTTTTTTTTTGTTGTGTTCGTTATTATGAGGAGAAGGTTCTTATGGAAAAAAAATGAAAATTAGGGTAGTGTAGGGTAGAGTAGGGTAGTGTAGGGTACAGTAAGGTAGAGGAGGGTAGAGTAGGGTAGGGTAGAGTAGGGTAGAGTAGGGTAGAGTAGGGTAGAGTAGAGTAGAGTAGGGTAGGGTAGAGTAGGGTAGAGTAGGGTATAGTAGGGTAGAGTAGGGTATAGTAGGTTGAAGTAGGGAAGAGCGGGAGCGAAGCCGCGCGGGCAAAAGCTAGTATTAGGTATAAATGTGAAAGTGTGGATGTTTGGATGTTTGTTACTTAATCACGCAAAAACGGCAGCACGGATTTGGATGAAATTTGGCATGCATATAGCCTTTGACATGGAAAAGAACATAGGCTACCTTTTATCCCGATTCCTTAAGTACCTAATGCCACGCGGGCGAGGCAAGCTAGTGCTTATATAAGGAAACAACTGCACGCGCTTGAACTAACTACGGCAAAAAAAAACCATACTGGTTGAAGGAGTATGACTGTTTACTGATTTACCAGAAAAAATAGGAAGTGGGATAATATTAATAGGTTTAAATCTAAATTTAAATACACAACAGATCCGAATATTACGATAGGTACTGATATTATAAGCTCTTTTTATCTTATTTTAAGTAAGCTGTAATTGTTCTTATGAGAAATACAATTCTTCACAGTTAAAATAGGGGATGATGATTTTTCCCGGAAATTACCGTATAATTAAGTAAATGTAGCTATTTTCTTTGTAAAGTTATTGACCTGATGGTTTAAGCCATAATACAGTTAGCTTGATTAGATGTTTGTTGTGGTAATATTGAGAAACACAGTCGCTTTAGGGTGGTCACTGAGACACTGACATAGGTCACTATATTGTTACCTCGTTACACCATTGTCTAAAATAGGCTAGTTGCCGTAAAAATGTAATTAGTCCGTCTTTTAGATTATTCAAAAATAAGGGACACGTAATTTTTTATTTGTAAATTAAACCAAAAATGACAAAGAAAAAATACGTGTCCAATATTTTTTATAATCTAAAGTGATAAAAGTGATAAATTGGCAAAGGAACTAACGAGATGAGAAATAGAGTACTGATCAGAAATAAGGACTTTGTAACATTATTTTTTTTTGCTTTAATATTTATTTTTCTCATAGAAATACTACATGTCAGCGATCATGATGATCATCATCATCATTTGTCCACTGTTAGACATAGGCCTCCCCCAGTGGTCGCCATAATGACCGGAACTGTGCGTTTCGTATCAATTGAATTCCTTCACCAAGTCATTGGTCCGCCTTCTGGGGGGTGATAATTATATAAACTATACAAGTCAAATTAAACTTGCATTGTTTACATAGCCCTCATAAACTAACCAGCAGGCTTACACTCCAAATTAATATCAATTTCAATCTAAAGTCAATCCGATAGCAATGTCAATTTTGACGTTACGTGATTTGGTACTCTTGAAAACAATATTGTCAACATATACGATTTCACTTAGTTCTCAAAATGGTCACGCAATTTTGAACCAATTTGGCGCTAACATTGAATTCAAGGGTACGAAACGTCACAATCTCAATGTCGACCGATCGGAATTGAACTCAAGAGTAAGCCTGCTGATCGGCTCAAATAAATACCAAATTTTATGCGTGTCTTAGTTTTGCAAGTGGGACATGTATGTCTGGTTTACTGTATAGCAAAGTGTCATTACAAAAAAAATCATAGAACAATATTATAATCTAAATTGTGGCAGTGTAAAGTGACTGATGACAATACAACTCAATAGATATAGATCGGTGTACAGTAACACGCAGTAGTGATAATTTTTCTAACAAGTTGGTCGGCATTTAACTAACCCGATTAGCGGCACGACAAACGAATTAACAGTTACACTTCGGTGTTGAAATCACTTATGAGAGCCGTGATTGGGTGATAACTGGATTATGGATTTGGCAGCCATTTTGTTTTCTTGTAAAGATTTTGCAGCCCCAATATTAAAAACCGGCTAACTAACGAAGGTTTCTCTACGATTATCTATACAATATTAGCCATTTTTAACCTCAGACGAAAAAGAGAGGTGTTATAAGTTTGAGGTGTCTGTGTGTTTGTCTGTTGCATCGTAGCGCCTCAGCAAATGTACCGATTATGATGCGGTTTTTTTTTATTTGAAAGCTGACGTTATCGAGATGGTTCTTAGATTTATGGAGATATGTTCAGGTGTTCAAGGTCAGAAGCTCGTTTGTTGGCGGTGGTAGGGATCTTAAACATTTAATGAATATATACTTTACTAATAAACACATATATGTGACCTAATGTTTGAAATACTCATGTAGGTACCTACATGCTGGCGCTATCGAGCTGGTCTGATGATGGAGGTTGGAGGTAAGAGACGTAACCTTGGATTTGGACTATTAATAAACCTGTCGAGTTTGGGCTCATTAGATTCGTCTTAACCAGTTCTAAACATTTTTCATGATGACGAGGACTAGATGCAAGAACTGGGAAGTGGCTGATAGAACCATGGAACGCCTTCTAGCAAATATATCGAGTTTGGGCTCATTAGATTCATCTTAACCAGTTCTAAATATTTTTCATGATGACAAGGACCTGATACTAGAACTGGCAGGTGCCTAATAGAACCCTGGAATGCTTAATAGTAAACACGTCAAGTTTGTACTCATTAGACTTGTCTTAACCAGTTCTTTTTCTTTTTCTATATTTTAGGCGTCGGGTTTTTTTTAAATTTTGCTATTATATTATAACTATTTAATATCGAGCAAAAACGGCAAAATAATCACGTTTGTTGTATGGGACACTTAAATATCTATTTTATTCTGTTTTTAGTTCTTGTTGTTATAGTGGCAACAGAGATATGTACTTCCTAATCATCTGTGAAAATTTCATCGGTCTAGCTATAACGTTCATGAGATAAAGCCTGGTGAAAGATAGACGGAAAATGGAGTCTTACTCGTAGTAATAGGTCCCCATTTTTACTCTGCGGTTACTGGACCCTAAAAATCAATTTTGGCATTTTGACACACTGTTCGTTTTGAACAATGAATCTAAGAGAAGCAAGCTTGAATTGAACAATAAATTATCATATTTTCGTCTTAACAAAACGAATGATCTTAAAGTAAGTTCAAATATATAGCAGTGGTGGCCAAGTAGATCAACGCGATCTACTACTCATAAGTCGGGCCGTTACCGACTTATGAGTAGTAGATCGCGGGTTCAAACCCAGCCAGGCGCATTACTTTCTGTAATTTATTTAATTACCACTGCTCTCAAAACGGTGCAGGAAAATATCAATTCGAAGACATGCATCAATCCGTCCTGGGCCCGCGTGGTGTGTTACAGTCCAATCTCTATATTAGAGAAGATTCCTGAGTCCCAGCTGTGGGAACATTATAAGGCTGATTATGTATGTCAGTTCAAATATGTAGGTTTAATACATTTAACTGCAGCAGTTAACCCGATCCTTATGCAAACATAATTTAGATAGAGGTTAACGGGAGTGCTAGTAATGTGTAACATATTGTCTGGCAACGTGTATTGCATTAGAGGATTACAGCACAGGTCAGCCACATTGCATTCAGGGCTGATACAGGTCCTGCTTTGAGTTAGAGAGCATTACTAACGCAATTAAGTGGTGGCTTGTCAGTTCACCAAAAATTGATTTACAAATTTTTATTTGACAACCAACGATTGGCAAAAACATAGTTCTCTATTTCATCATTATACAACAATAAGTTTTTCAAATAGTTTACTTTACAAACAAATCACCAAATAAACTTTTGTTTCATAACGTGTCATTTGACAAACGATTCATTTTTCATTCAGCAATCCGAAGCTGCGATGGTGAGCGTTAAAACCATCTGCGACGATAAGCTCGCGTGAGGCCGTCTAAACCCCACAGCGCCGGAGCCATGACAGAAATAATGCTTGCTCCATGTTGCATGCATGCCTGCTTGCATGCTGTATGCCTGCTTGTATGCTGCGTGCCTATTGCATGTCTGCTGGCATGTTGCATGCTTGCTCCCATACTGCATGCCTACTTGCATACTGCATGCCTGCTTGCATACTGCATGCCTACTTACATAATGCATGCCTGCACGCATGCTTCTTGTTGCTCGTTGCTACACGCTTAAAGTAAGCATCCTTGTTTGAAAATATTGCAATTAACACATGAACATCCCACTATCTCTTACCCAGATGTTCACTTCGACAACATAGGGGAGGGAGAAATCTTCTTTCCACCCATAAATCCACCCAGGAGGGCTTGTTTACTAAATAAAATAGTGTACAAAACAATACTCTCGAGACCTTTTAGAAAATTTATTGTAAAATGATATTTAATAAAATCGTAAGTTTTCCAAAAGAATCAAAATATTTAATGAAAAATATATAAATGATTAAATATCATTCGAATCATTTATCAAAAGAAGCATTTGCCAAAAAAATGTTTGTAAACTGAGAGTTGGTAAAATGAAACATTTGCAGAACGAATCATTTGTGAAGTAAATAGTATACGAAACGTTTAATTGTCAACTAAAAGTCAATGGAATTTCGGTGAAACATTAGTGAACCCAATTAAGTACTTGATGAGTTTATTTTAAGCAGACTTCAAAAAGGAGAAGGTTATGTCTGAGAATGGTTTCCGCACTTAGTCCCAAGCGGAATATTGTACGTGGGTCATGGCGGCCATAACTCTTAGGTGGGCTTATTCCAACCAGCCCACCTCTCGGAAAAAACAGATTAAGCTTCTCAGGTTTTCAGGGCATCAAGTGAGTTTGGGAATCCTTACATTAAAATAGAAGGTTTAGGCAATATGTATTTTCTTTGTGTATTACCGATTTCTCGGTCAATTGTGGACTGATTTTAAACTTATACTTCTAAATTGTCCCATAGAAATATTGTTATGGTCAGATGAGGAACAGAAGATATGGAACGGGACTCCTCATAGGATCATAGCAGAACTATCGTATCAAGTAAAATTGCTTTGTTGATACGTGTAGTCGATGACTGACTGATGAAAAAGGGTGAGGTTGAATTGATCTGGATTTTGATTTTGGTTGATTTCAGGTGGATTTTTTAGGTCGGTAAAAGTCTGAAACGCCTTTTCGTTCCAACCGTAAGAGGCAAAAGTCATTTGATGATGTAAAAAAACCTATTAAATGAAAAACAGTAGTATGTAGTAATTTCAGTAAATATAACGATTATGAATACTAGAAATCATATTGATGAACTACAAAACAAAACCCTACACATTCATGTAGTCCTAGTACCCATTTCTTGAACTATCACTTATAACTTACGAATATCTCCCCTCTATTAGGGAAGACAAACCTCAAACCCAGATTACGATCACCACAATACTAACTGGTTCCATTATCTTCTAATAAACGACACACGGTATTAATGTTGTCACAAAACTTACAACTATGCTTCTCTGCAGCTGACTAATAAACGTGTTAAGTAGCAATTACTTCGGTAGTTAGCTACGAAGACATTTTACTCAGGTGTACTAGGATAGCATGAGCGTAAAGACGATGCATCTGTTTAATAGCTTGTGCAGTTACGTGTTTGGAAGTTAATGCTATGTTATTGAGTGAACTCAGACGCTTCGGGCCTCGGGAGTTGCAGAGCGATCTCCGGCTATTGTAGGCGCGGATTTGCGGACGACGAGCAATTGGTAGCTCGCTGTCTGGCCGTCCGGTAAGGACCGAGTTCAAGTCGTCGACTATTCTATGTGTCTCAAAGTGATGCCCAGCAGGGCTCATGACCCTTAGGGCCAAGGGATTTTTTAGAAGATTTACCGTTGCCCTGAAAAGCTAAAAGCAACTGAAGGACACAAGTGGGTTATAGTCAGTATAAGTCTGAGACACTCTTTCGGTCCACTCTAAAGCGGGAGGAGTTTTTTAATGATAACCTCAAAAAAGTTTTATTCCCATAGGGTTATGTTGTCCGGGTTGTTTCTGGCAGTTGTTAAAAACTTCACACCAAACTATCACTCTTATGTATGGTGTGGCTTAATGTTGATCAAATCAAAGGGGTTTCGAAATCCAGTATAGCGTAACGATTGATCGATTTCTTATTAATTTCTAGCTGATCTGACAGACGTTGCTGTCAATACAAGCTGCTGTTAGGAACAATCGTTAAGTTTTCTGAAATTTAGCAAGTTTCTGCGCTCCTAATTTTTCTTTTTGTAAAAACCGTCTACAAAGTATTGAAAAACGTTAAAAAAAGAATTAATGAAAGCGGTTAAGTCGTTAACTTAAAGTTATGGCATGACCAAGAGAAATACGGATTCATTTTTACATTAATACCGCACTATATTAAAAAGACCCTATACCACGATGCAGGATCTTGAATTTTATTTCCTATGTGGCGTCATAGATGTCGCTACAACCACGGATCAGGTAAATGATAAGGATTTACTCACCCATCTAGCACAGACTCCACGTGTTTATAGAAGTGGTACAGCTTGGCATCATCCTGGTAATCCCCATTCTTGTCATCTTTAATCCCAGCTTCTCTTTTTTTCCTGGCCGTTCCGACATAACCACTGTTGGCTCCCAGTATGTCTACAGGTATTTGGGTCCTGTTCCACGGCAGTTGGAAGTTGGCTTGAAATGCGTAGTTTATGTTGATGTGTTTGGCTGCACTTGGGAAGCCAAATCCTGCGTTGAACTGGAAAGATGAACTTGTGTTAATTCTGATATTAAAAATACACTAGCATAAGCATAGCATAATCAGTCTTTTAATGTTCCCACTACTGGGACTCAGGCCTCCTCTGTAGGAGAGGGAATGGGCGGATCCACCAGGCGGGCCCAATGCGGGTTGGTGAATGTCACACGTCTTCGAAGTTTTGGTTCTAGGACATGCCGGTTTCTCACGATGTTATTTTCATCGTTTTGAGAGCAATAAAGATGAAATAAATTACCCAAAGTAATGCACCTGGCTGGGTTTGAACACTCGGCCACCACTGCTCAAAAAAATTACACTACCAGCCTATAATACACCCGTGTTCCAGGCGCGCCTCAAAGAGATGCCAGCAAAACCGGTCTCAGTAGGTCGAAGCCTACTGGGTCCATGTGTGGGCTTCCGAAGCCTACTGGGGCCATGTGTCGGCTTCCGAAGCCTAACGGAGCCATGTGTCGGCTTCTGAAGCCTACTGGGGCCATGTGTCGGCTTCCGAAAGGGAAATCTGGGGTCTTCTAACGCAAGGCAAAGAAAAGACATAGGTGTAATTTTACACAGTAAAAGTTTGACTTAAAAGTCCCGCATCGCCCTAGAGCGGGAGTAATCATGGGATGAATTTTCACCTTAAAAAGGGCTATCGCTTTTGATGTTTTCATTTTCCTCAAAATTACCACCTGCGTATCTTTTTTTCCTTCTATATCAAATCCACCCAAAGGTTGTGTGTAAAAAATCGCTGTTAGCGATAAGATCACCCATTGTGACACCCTATTAATTTTAAGTTTCTCAAGTAATTTTTATTTTTGGTGTACAATAAAGAATCTGTCTATCTATCTATCTACCACTGCTACCTTTTCCAAGTTATTAATAGTATATTTTTTTTAGATAGTACTTTCTTAGTATATATTTTGATAGGAGCAATAAATGATTGAGCATTACCTAAGCATTAAGGGACTGATGCCCACAACCATCGTCGGTTAAAAACGAAAGGTCCACAAAAAATGGAAACGAACATAATTTTATACATTTTAAAATTCAATCTTTACCCATTTTATTCATGAATGCGGTATGCTCACAGTTTATATGCGGCCGATCGTTCATTCGATAAATGCGATTAATTCCTCACTTTGCCACAAGCGCGACGAGGGCGCTTATTTTTTACCGGGAACCACATGATTGGATTATCCTGCTATATTTCGTTGCAAAGGGACCCCTAACTCAGTTACCCTGGCGCCCCCTTTTGCGATAAAAGGGGTCTTTTCTCCCTCAGTATATTAAAAGCTAAAACATCCAGCCTTCTCCCAAACGTAATGTATTTAAGTTATGATATGTTTTGTATATGACTATGTTGTTTTTGAGAATGATATGTGGCTGATGTGTTTGTTAATTTTCAGTACAATATTCATATCTCTTAATCTTTTATTAGTGCTTAAAATAACTCACTTTGCGATTGAAAGGAGAGACAGAGCAAGTCGCAAATTGACTTTTATTTTGGGTCAAAAGGCACAACATTTTTGTCAGTCAATTATTTTTATTTTAATCAAGCCACCATGGTTTGTTAGCGAGCCATGGAGTGCAGTATCCTGGATGTTCGAATTACCGACCGCGTAAGGAACACAATGCTGCGCGTAAAAACTAAGATAAAAGATGTTACCCGAAAAGCTGCTACTCTAAAGTGGGAATGGGCTGGGCATGTTTGCTGCATGTTGGATGAGCTGTGGGCTCAATGAGCCACTTATTGGGTAGGCGAAGATGGAGAAATGAGCTGGATAACTACCGGAGCGACGTGCGCGCAATGGTCGAGGACAGACGTGTGTGGAAAAGGGAGAGGGAGGTCTAACTAACACCAAGCTAAGCGAAAAAAAAAACGGTATATTGTTACATTAAATTGTGGGTAGTGGGTAGGATGATTCAATTGAATTCAACATTGTCATTATTTCAGCTGAAAGACTTCCACTCTTGAACATAGGCGCCTCCCTAGCATCGCCACAACGACCGGTTAGTCTCGCATCCCTTTTTTTTTTTTTTTTTTTTTTTATGGTGGGAAAAAATCATGCATTGACATCCCCCGCCCTTGGGCGGAGCGGGAGATAGTGTCAGACTCTTACTGACTAAAAGACCCACCCCGTTCCTTCTAGCCTTCATACCGGGGCTCGAGCGCCCTTTAGGATAACCCTGGCCCCAGTAGGCTTCGACCCGGCTGGGTCTCTGCTGTTGCTGACAACTCCTTGAGGCGCGCGGGAACAGTGCGCGCCGTCGACGACTTGGGCTTGGTCCGGACAGTTACCGGACGGCCGGACAGTGAGCTACCCATTGCTCACTGTCCGCAAGCCCGCGTCTACGTTGGCCGGAAATCGGGATCAGAATCCCGGCGACGGCGGCGGCGATAACGCCGTTGCCTGATGCGTTCGGCCTCCTCCTTTGCGAGCATTACTGCTTCGCAGAAGTCGGCGACCGCCTGCCACTCCTCCTCGCTCCGGACCATGGCCTCAACCAAGGCCCGGCGCGAGAGGTCTCCGCCGCCGATCGCCCCCACGAGGGCACGGCGATGCTCCGCCCAAGTAGGGCACACCTCGACTGTGTGCTCCACCGTGTCCTCCGGGCGTTCCGCACAGTGGCGACACCCGGGCGTCACTTCCGCATGAATCGAGTGCAGGAAACTCCCGAACGAACCATGTCCGGTGAGTACCTGCGTCATGCGGAAGGTAAGGACGCCGTGAGGTCTTTCCAGCCACGCCTCAAAGAGGGGACTTACCGGCCGGACGTGTTTGCTGCATGTTGGATGAGCTGTGGGCTAAATGAGACACTTATTGGGTAGGCGAAGATGGAGAATGAATGAATGAGCTGGACAACTACCGGAGGGACGTGCGCGCAATGGCCGAGGACAGACGTGTGTGGAAAAGGGAGAGGGAGGCTTAACTAACACCAAGCTAAGCGAAAAAAAAACGGTATGTTGTTTCATTTAATTTCACAGAGACCGTTGGAGTGGGTAGGATGATTCAACTAAATTCAACATCGTCATTATTTCAGCTGAAAGACTTCCACTCTTGAACGTAGGCGCCTCCCTAGCATCGCCACAACGACCGGTTAGTCTCGCATCCCTCAGATTCCCGTGACCTTCACCACGTCATCGCATCACTGAATTATATCATTAAAACTTCTAAATGCCCACTAATCTGGCGTAAAATCCAGCTTTTCCGGTTTTTTCCAGAGTAACGGTAATCCCGGAACATCTGGCTTAAAAGTTTTTACTATTCCGACCTTTTATAGAAAACAACATACCTGAAGAACAGTGGAATTTGGCCATAGCAACTGTCTTTTACTCCTGTGTAAAATCTCATCAGATATTTCTATTCCTTTCCCATGTATGTTAAGAAAAATGTTGTATGCAATGAAGAAGGAAAAAAGTATATGTTTGGAAAACATGACGTTATAACAGTGTGTACGCCTTTAATGCGCGTGAGTTGCCGAATTATGAGCACACTACGTTAAGTGATGGTAATCGTTTTGGATATCCAATGGAAATTGATTGTGATAATATGGATGATCTTATCCAATTTTAGAGGAGAAGGTTCTGTATAAGTTGTTTTTGCGTTTTTTTTTTTTTGATATACCTGGTCCAATTTGTGCAGTTCTTTTTATGTGGTAAATCCTTAGTTTTAAAAAAGCTATAGCTTATAGCTTCAATCCAGTAGCTTATTATTTACTTCACGGTAATTTGTAGCGACTTAGCATGAAATGGTTCTGGGGCCAGGGTTATCTGAAAGGGCGCTCGAGCCCCGGTATGAAGATCCACGTCAATGCATGATTTTTCCCACTATAAAAAAAAAGCATGAAATGGTTCGAGAATCGAGAGGCTGAAGGACCGTTTGTTGTGGTGCTTCTTGGGGACACTTGGGGGAGACCTATGTCTGTCAGTGCACGTCTTTCAACTGCAATGATGATGATGATGGTTCAAGAATTCTTGAGATAAACCGACATGAGAAGGATAACAAGTAGATTAGGAGCTATGAGGGAACAGATGAACATACTCACATACATAGCCTGTCAAAATTATAACCCTCCTTTGGCTTTGCCGTACTAGGGTAACAAAGTAATTTAACGCTCATGTTTACAGAATAAAAAAGTGAGACAACTATAAAAAAAAACAAGAACGCCTTAACCTAATAAAAGATTTTTTCTGAACGTAATGATAAAAGAAAACCTAAATCATCTGACATCAATAAATCGCATTTTAATACAATAGAAAATTATATCCATCATTGAGCAGTGGTGGCTGAGTGGTAACGGTCTCGACTTACGAGTTGTAAGGCCGCGGGTTCAAACCCAGCCAAGCGCATTACTTTGTGTAATTTATTTCATCACCACTGCTCTCAAAACATTGAAGGAAACCAACATGTCCTAGAACCAAAAATTCGAAGACATGTGAAATTCACTAACCCGCACTGGTGGATTACGATCCATTCCCTCACCTAGAGAGGAGGCCTAAGTCCTAGCAGTGGGAACATTAAAAGGCTAATTATGCTATTATGTCTATTTGTTTATAGAAGGCCATCTCACGTAACATGCCCTACGACCGATTAAACCCCAGTTGCCCAGTCATCGCCCTTATAAGCAGCCACGGGTCCTTCATAAGCACCTTTCTGTCATAGGAGTTACAGACAACCAATACTCCACAGATCCCGCATGGAGGAGGACGAGATGGCAGCTCATCTGCTTCTAAGCTGCACAGTGCTTGCTGGATAGGGTAAAGTACTTTGAGAACCCAGGTACCTTCCACGAAATGGACAGTAACATTAAGGAGCCTTGAGGAGCTGAGACTTTTTTTCGGTTGGAAATCATTCTATGACTATTTTTTCGCTCTTCGGCGTAGCGGGAGGGCGTGTCAGACTTTTACTGACTAAAACCAATTCCTATGTGACATGACGGCGAGCTACCCATTGCTTCCCGTTCGCAAGCTTACGCCTACAGTGACTGGAAATTGGGATCGGGATCCCGGCGGCTGAGGCGTGAGGGCCGTTCCCTTATACGTGTGGCCACCACTTTCCCTAGCAGTACTGCTTCGTAGATGGAGGTGGCCGCCTGCCATTCCTCCTCGCTCCGGACCATGGCCTGTACCAGGGCCGGCGCGAGAGGTCGTTGCTGCTGATCGCCCCAACGAAGACACGGCGGTGCTCTGTTCAAGTGGGGCATACTTCTAGCGTGTCCTCTGGGCGGTCTATACAATGGTGACACGGGCGATTCTTTCGTACGAATCTGGTGCAGGAACTTCCCGAACTTATCATATGCGGTGAGGACCTGCGTCATGCGGAAAGTGAGGCCGACGTGCCGTCTTTCCAGCCACTCCTCAAGGAGGGGACTTACCGCCATAATTATGCCCAACTCATTGGTAAATGAGTTGGTAAAATGTAACTCATTGGTAAAATGTTATGTCACGATTTTTATGCATTTTGCATTTTTCTACATTATAATATGCATGTGTGTGTTGTGTAGTATGTGTTAGTGCGAGATTCATTTGAACGGTGAGCTAAGTGTTCTGTTCTTTACTTGTCATAATTATTATTATTATAAACTTCATTGCACACCACTACACATACAAAAGAAAACTAAAACTTAAACACATACATACATGCAATGGGCGGCCTTATCAGATTCCGCGATCTCTGCCAGGCAACCTGGAATGACTGTCCATTCCAGGTTGTCTGCCCAGGTTGTTCTTGTCCAAGCAACTACTGTTAATTGCCCTGGGCAAGAAATGTGGCTGTCATTGGTGTGACAAACCAGTATATAAGCCGCAGCCATCTAGTTAAATTAGCCATCCAATTGGACGCCTAGAGCGTTCTTTAAACGCCGGCATCCAATTGGATGCCTAGGCTGATAGTTGTTTGAACTAAAATCACTCAACGTTTAATAGCTTGGCATATTGAAAGTTAGCCCTTTCGAAATGACTCATCAACACTCAGCCAAGTGATTCAAATTTAGTTCCGCTATTTATTGATTTAATAATATTTCACTATTACTTGGTGGACACTATTAAGAACTACTACTAAAAAGTAGTTTTATATAATTTATAAACTCAAGGTTACCCTACTAAACTAAATGACTACACAACGTTCAGCCATCTGGTTATGCGTTGCAATCAGTGACATGGCTAGTTATTCTTTACCCATTTCATTGGAGGCCGGCGTTTAACGAACGCCCTAGGCGTCCAATTGGATGGCTAATTTGACCAGATGGCTGCGACATATACAAATAATTAAGTATACTAATGAAATATTTAATTATTAAGATAATCGTACTTAGTTAGAAGTTTTTAATTATACAGATACGTTTTTTAATAATGTTTAGTTGTTTATAAGCATTTTATTGTTTTAAATAAATATTATGCGTAAATTAATTCACAGATGTTTTCTGTAATTGAAGTTTTATTGCTTTCAAACAAATTCATGATTGTTTGACAATATGACATAATATAAAAAAGTACAATGTTCAACAGACCTGATTACTGTATATTCTTTAATTTTATACTAAAATTATAAAGAGGAAAACATTATATTTTTATACAGATATTCTCTCAAAAACTGCTTACTGAATCAATTTTTTTTTTAAATTTTTACACAAGATAATGCTACTTTATGACAGTATAGCCTGTGTCACTCAAAAAATTTTAGCAATCGAACCGGTACTTTCAGAGATTACCTCCTACAAACAAAAAAAAAACATAAAAACAAACTTGCAAGCAGTAAAACAAGCTTTCTATCAGTAAAAAAAAAATAACAAACTTTAACTTAAACTACCTCTATAATATTAGTGTAGATTGATATAGGTACCTAGGCATATTTTTCCTATAATCACTCGGGCGAAGCCGCTGGCAGAGTTTAGTGTTACACTCACCTGTAAAACCGAGCTATTAAGATACACCAAAACTTGTCTCTTCTCTCGATGCACAGTTTCACTGGGTCCAATTTCCTCGGCATTTGAAACAAAACACAGTGAATATAATAATGTAAATGTTAAAATATTTGTTAACGTAAACATGATGCGTCTGCGACGATCGTACTAGAGAGGGGCACTAAAGACAATAGAGTTGAAATGTTTACAATTACGTTACGTTAAGGAAATTGACGAAACCTGTTGTAGGGCTCCGACAACACAGGTAGGATTAAATTTTTGTGTCTTTTTTATGAAACTGATTCGAACGTTTCATTAATTTAAGATTTTTCTCATATATTTATTTTTTAATCGTTCAATTTACGTTAAAAAAACAAATAAATATCTGCCTTTAATTAAATAAAATATGGCTTTTAAAAAAAAACTCCTCCACATCACTGTCGAAAAAAAAATATAAAAAAAAGAAAAAGTATTTTTCTTTTTTCTTTATTTTATTTGACACACATAGATACAAAAAGTGTAGAAAAAAAATGAAGAAACTTAAAAATAAAAGAAAACTAACTGGTTGATTGGTAATGTGCCAAAAAGACCGCATTGCCACGCTGTATGGTAATTTTATTGTCACAATTAAATACGTATTTTAGTAATTTATTTTATTATGTTATTCACCCTACAAGTACTTATACAGTATGTAGGGTAACCAGTTGAAAGTAGCAGAAGTTCAGATATCCCACTTCAAAACGGGTGCATATACTCGTAGAATACTTCATATGGAAAATTTCACAATAATTCAAGTCTAAAAAGAAAATAATTATAAAAAAATGCAGAAGGGATCATCATCTTTCTGCTCTTGTCCCGTTTTATATGGGATTGGCGCAACATGTTTTTTTCTTCCATTCTGTCCTGTCACCCGTCACGCTATCACTTACTTCCTTTTCTTTCATATTCCTTCTCACACAATCCATCCATCTTTTGAATATAAAAAATCAAAACATTCACACAGATTTTTGTAAATTCAATTAACAAATATTAAAAATAAAATGAACATAATATATATTTTGTGCAGTGACTTCATATAAAAACTAGGTAAATCCGGATAGCAAGTGATACCAAGTAGCACACGTAATACGTCAATTCTAAAGGTATTGTCTCGTGACCATTTGTTGTTGGATAAACATATTAGTGAGTCGGTAGGTACCTATGTGTAGTCATGTGACTCAGAGATTTAAATGTAAAGCTTCGTTCATCATGGCCAACTTTTCATTAGGACATGTAGATAGTACTGAATTACGAGACTAGGACTAAGCTACTAGACATATTTCACCGAGACACTACGGCGGCGCGACCAGTAGCCGCTACCAACAAAATGTATACAACTCTATAGAGAGTTACTCACCTGGGCCTCAAGTCTGCTATTACAATAGTGTCAGAATGGTCTATCATTGATGTCATAATTGTCGATTTTGACAAGTTTGGTAATCTACTAATAATGGCGTCATTATGACTTTCCAATGGTCAACCACTGACACTCCATTGAAAGAAGTGACATAGAATGGTAATCTCGTACATATTGACAAATGAATATTTGAAGTTTGCGGCAATCTGCTAAAACTTTGATAGTTTATTTGATCAGTGTTTTACCATTAGAATGTTATTGTGCAGTTATTGGTTATAATATGCTCGAAATTATCATTCTACCACAATTCTATTACAAGACCATTGACCGATCAATGATCGATCATTATGAATTAGCAGATTACAAACTTTTAGCAAAATGACAATTGGATCGTGTTGGAATGACGAATTTATAAAAATAGCAGACTTGGGGCCCTGGTGTCCGTTTTGTTGCGCAACCAATTTGGTGGCGCGACCAGCTCGGACGTGTGGCGACTCTAGTGTCTGTTAAATGATAAATGATCTTTATTTTGCAAGTAGGTTTTATAAAAACACTTTTACACGTCAATTTTTTTTTTCGTCAATTAATACTAGATGAGGCCGGTGTTTTCTAGCTTACCTTGAGAAGAAATACCGAAACAAACTTAGGGGTCAAAGTCTCTTTTAAAGTCCATACAGCAAAACATATAATGGTCAAATCATATGAGAACCATGCAGATTGAGCCTGAGATGGTCTTTTGAAGAAAGAACCACACAGTTCTAAGTGGACCTGTATGGTGTTTAGTTTGGTAGCTAATATTTATAAACAAGTATAAGTAACTACTTAAGTAATTTGACCCAAGGGCTGGCTTTTACCTCGGACAGAGGATAAGCATTGCCATACAGCGTGGTAATGCCGCCAGCCTTTTGGGCACATTACCAGTCGACAGCGATGTGGAAGAGATTTTTGACGCCATATTTTAGTTTGATTTTAGTTAGTTGTAATTAGCGTAGGGTTTTATTATTATTATTTTTTTAATTTACTGTAATTATAGTTTTTAGTTGTGTATGTAATAAGTTAAATTGATTTAAAGTTAATAAATTGAGACCTACTTAATAAAAGACTAATATACTACTTAAGTAACGATTTGTAAGCTATAGTTAAGAAATTGCTTGAAGTTAGAACTGCCAACAAATAAAACAACCACCTAGCGTCGAGTGTTACTTGAGCGTTTTTTCAAGTAAGTAACGTGTGTTACTCCACTATAGAATGAGATTTTGTAACTGAGAAATCTAAACTTAAGTAATTAATTCTTTATAAATACAGGTGTTAGAACAAACCTGTACCCCTAGCCAAGTTGCAAATCTGCAATAGTTAACGCTTGTAGAAAGCTTCAATTGTACGGGAACGACGTCGTCTTAACGCTCAGCTGCCCGGGCTGCCCCCCTAGCCAAGTTGCAACCGTTTCGCTTGCGCCGAACGCTTCGAGTTGACCTTGCCGCCAATTCTTTTGTTCTGACCACGTGACTGAGCGTTAAGACGACGTCATTCCCGTACATTTGAAGCTTTCTACAAGCGTTAACTATTGCAGATTAGCAACTTGGCTAGGGGTACTGGTTTATATATCCACCATATCTATTCTGAGAATCATCTGAATAAGAACAGAATATATTTATTATTATTATTATATTATTACTATAAATATTAATCTAAAAACTTAATATCATAAAGAGGAAAAATTTGTATTTTTGTTTGTAATGAATAAACTCAAATACTACTGGACCGATTTAAAAAAAAATATATCATCAATAGAATGCTATTTTATCACTGAGTGAAGTGAGTGGCAATATATTTCTTTACTTTCATGCGTTTACTCACAATTAGCTTTTGAACACAGCTTCGCCCGCTTACATAAAATATAGCTTATATCTTTCAGGAATAAAACAGCTTTCTATCGGTGAAAAAAATTTAACAATCGGACCAGTACTTCCAAAGATTACATCCTACAAACAAAAAACCATAAAAACAAACTTTACCTCTTTATTATATTAGTGTAGATTTATAGAGTTATATGTTAGTTAGAAGAACCAAGGTTACCGACATAGCACGGAGAATCGCCAAACTTAAGTGGCAATGGGCAGGGCACATTGCTCGCAGAACAGATGGCCGTCGGGGTCGAAAGGTTCTGGAATGGTGACCACGTACCGAAAGACGTAGCGTTGGAAGGCCTCCTACAAGGAGGACCGATGACCTGGTAAGGGTTGCGGGAATCCGATGGATGCGATAGGCACAGGACCGTTTATTGTGGCGACACTTGGGGGAGGCCTATGTCCAAAAGTGGACGTCTTTCGGCTGAAATGATGATGGTGTGAGTTATATTACGAATACATTAATTTATTTGTGTAGTTGTAGTTTTAGTTACTAGAATACATTAGTACACCCAACAACCTAAGAAACTGTAAGAAACCATTCTCATCGAACTGAAAAAAAAAACATGAATGTTAAAAAAAAAAAACCGGAATTACCAAAATCTCCTTAGTATGAACGCGCCCTTATAATGCCAGGGTTCATAGCCACTTTTTCCAACAACACGACTCTGATACGCGAACTCGACACACGACACACGTTGAAAATGTAACTCCCTACCCGCTCCCTGATTGGCTGCTGATGATTAAACGTTAATCCGGAAAAATGGGGTAAAGTACCTATCACCCACGCTTGTTTTTAAGATTTTTTGGGCATGTGACTGTCATTTGAATAAGAATCTTATTAGAACCCAAATAAGCTCAAATTTTAATGCTCTGAATTGAAAATACTTTCCCACCATATTAACTGCTTGTTATCATAAAAAATATACTAAGATCCCACGAATAAAACGGTCGTCGCAATACGATACTCGTACTAATATTAATTTTACAGAGAGACGTTAAATATTGAGAAAAAAGTGATGACTTATAAAATTTAATCAAAAACAATAAATTATTATTGTTTTAATTGAGACATTTTTTTACATCATAAACTAGTGCTTATGAAAGTGTAATGTCAATGATTTCTGGAATCAATCATACTTGTGAAGTTTACAGAATATTTTATACGTCACGTCACTTCGTAAACACAAAATAAATCCAGTTTCAGCTGGATTATTCCGGTTCTGATGCTAATTGCAGCCGGTGTAGTTGCTGACAACGTTGAAGAGAAACACAAAGCGATGGTGATGAAGCGTCAGATCAACAGTCTTCCATTGGTTTATCCCCAAGGAGGAACTTATAAGGTGAGAGATCAAATGATACTTCTTTCGGAACAATGGGTAACTCAGTAGACTTACTAACATAAAGATTAACATTTGTGGAGAGATAAGACTGAACAGCCCAGTCAAATTTAATCGATCTATATATGGAACGATCAGACTGATTTGAATTTAAACGGTTAGTTCCACGTGACTTAATGTTGAGATGATGTCATTCCCATACATTTGAAGTTTTTTAATAGCGTTAGCGTTGTAGATTATCAACTTGGCTAAGTTCTCTGATCTGTGCAATAGGCATACAGATTTAGTGTGAAGCAGAAAGATTTGATAGAAGAACTTTTAGTATACAACAGCGTCAGCGCTCAGCGAAGCAGCCAACCACCAACAAGGTCTAAATGTACGTTTTCAAAATGCGTTACCGTTTCACATGATCGACAATCCAAAACATCAGATGAAATATTACTTTTTTCTGGAGCTTTAGAGCCTAGCAGACAGTCAAACTATCGTAATAAAAAACACCGAATCCAAAAATTTAAATATGAACCATTTCTCATCCTCAGCTTATCATAGGCTTCTCAACACCTATCCACGCCGAGGACTACATCAGCCTGGCCTTTGCAGCCAACTTTCAGTACCAGTATATCCAGTTTACGAACAACACGCAACTGTCGCGGTACTACTTCATCAAGACGGTGTCGAGAGAACAGAGAGAGGCTGATATAGCTGCTAGGAAGGATGAGAGGCTTACATTTTATACTGCTGTAGCTGATATGCTGAAATCGTAAGTGTTTTATTACTGATGCTGGTTTGGTGGTGGTGTTCATTTAGAGTGTGAGACGTCATCATAACGTCACGATGCAGCAGCTGCAGGAAGGCTGAGCTGATGTTCATCGTCGAGGGTCACAGGTTTAGAGGTATTGCGAAACAGAGTGTATAGTAAACCCTCGTTGAATAGGAAGGATTTTCCGACCAGTAATATCTTGTGTCTTGGTCCAGGCACTACTAGATAGTTGATTTCGTAGTGTTGTATATGTTCTGAACACGTGGACAGCTCTAATACCGCGATGCAAGGTATTGATTTTTTTTTAGTTCGTACATGCCGTCATAGATGTCGCTACACTGGGTTCTAGGGCTAGTCCTTTGATGCGAAATCTATGTCTGCTTACCTACCAGAGTTAATTTGTTATTTAGTTATCTTTTTAACCCAAAAGTTGACAGGTAGAGGTTGTCTTGTTGCATTAAGTCCGCCTATATACAACTGTAGATCAAGTTTAAATAAATAAAACTCTCTCACCCATCTCATCTTTCTTCTTCAGTTGCTCTGTGCTTTCCAGGGCCACAATAACTCTTTCAAATGATCCTTCAGCCCTGGAGACACCGCCCTGAGAGGCTGCTATTGTTTTAACCACAAACTCCTCCTTCTACAGGACCAAATTACTTGTTATTATTAATTTTAATGTTCTCTTAGTGAACGCAAAAAATCAGTTACAACAACACTGTTGTCATTTTCAGAAAAGGCATAAATGGTGAGGAGTGTGTTTATCGAGCGATTTGTGAAGCTGCACAGTATCCAGTCGAAGAGGAAGGATTGGTGGGGGAAATAATACACATACTACTAACGTAAGTCAAACCAGTTAGACTGGCCTGTTGGTCTAGTGGTTAGTGGCCCTGACTGCTATGCCGGAGGCCGTGGATTCGATTCCCACCCAGGACAAATGTTTGTGTGATGAGCACGATCATTAGTTCTGTGTCTGGGTGTAATTTATCTTTACTATGTATGTATTTAGAAATATATAAATGTGTTTATCAGTTGTCTAGTACTCATAACACAAGCTCTGCTTAGCTTGAGACTAGACTGCGTTGTGTGATAGTTATGGAATAAATTATGTACTAGCTTTTGCCCGCGCGGCTTCGCTCCCGCTCTTCCCTACTTCAGCCTACCATACCCTACTCTACCCTAGTCTACTCTACCCTACTGTACTCTACTCTACCCTACTGTACCCTACTCTACCCTACTCTACCCTACTCTACCCTACTCTACCCTACTCTACCCTACTCTACCCTACTCTACCCTACTCTACCCTACTCTACCCTACTCTACCCTACTCTACCCTACTCTACCCTACCCTACTCTACTCTACCCTACTCTACCCTCCTCTACCTTACTCTACCCTACTCTACCCTACTCTACCCTACTCTACCCTACTCTACCGTACTCTACCCTACTCTACCCTACCCTACTCTACTCTACCCTACTCTACCCTCCTCTACCTTACTCTACCCTACACTACCCTACACTACCCTACTCTACCCTACACTACCCTAATTTTCATTTTTTTTTCCATAAGAACCTTCTCCTCATAATAACGAACACAACAAAAAAAAAATTAGCGAAATCGGTCCAGGCGTTGTTGAGTTATGCGCTTACCAACACATTTTGCGATTCATTTTTATATTATAGACTAGCTGTACCCGCGCGGCTTCGCTCCCGCTCTTCCCTACTTCAGCCTACTATACCCTACTCTACCCTACTATACCCTACTCTTCCCTACTCTACCCTACCCTACTCTACTCTACTCTACCCTACTCTGCCCTACTCTGCCCTACTCTACCCTACTCTACCCTACCCTACTCTACCCTCCTCTACCCTACTCTACTCTACTCTACCCTACTCTACCCTACCCTACCCTAACCTACCCTACTCTACTCTACCCTACTCTACCCTCCTCTACCTTACTCTACCCTACACTACCCTAATTTTCATTTTTTTTTTCCATAAGAACCTTCTCCTCATAATAACGAACACAACAAAAAAAAAATTAGCGAAATCGGTCCAGGCGTTGTTGAGTTATGCGCTTACCAACACATTTTGCGATTCATTTTTATATTATAGATTATTGTGTTATGTATATTATCTAATTATTTTTATGAACCTGTTGCCAGGGTAAAGCCTTACCTTTTATTCTTCTATTTTTCTCTGTCGAAACAAAAATGTGTGAAAACAACCACTGAGTGGATCCCTAACAACATAGGCTGGCGACGCGGTTGGCCTAGAAGGTGATGCCTTCTAAACCAAACGCGTCGCCAGTCTAAAAGGCATCTCTTTCTAGACCAACGTGACAAGTGTGGCGAGTTGGACTCCTAACTAATGAAATTAGGCAGATCTAGCTAGGAACAGATAAAAGTTGAAGGCAAAAAATTAAGCATAAATAATCATCCTCTTAATGAAGAGAAGGCCTTAGTCCCATGAGTGGGAATCCTGGTACTCCGGTCTCCTTTCTCGGAGGAGAATTTTTAGTTTTTGAGGATGCTAGATTCCTCACGATGTTTTCCTTTACCATTTTGAGAGAGTAATTACTTCCATCGTCACTATGCAAATAATTATACAAAGTTGGCAATGAACCTGGTTGAGATTTAACCTACGACCTAAAAGTCGTAAGTCGGGGCCACTGGGCCACCATCCTTTGAAATTTTACATCGCTAAATTTTGATCGTTTTGATCCCGTGGAGGGTCGATCCGGTACATGAAAAACTATCGATTTGTAAAGATAAAATTACAGAGTCCAATGACCTGTAGGTAGTAGTCGTTGTTGCTTACAAACTACATACAGGTCATTAGACTCGCTCAGTTGACGTTTTGTTACAGAAATTTATTTCGTACATTTTTACAAATCGATAGAGTTTCATGTACCGGATCGACCCTCCACGGGATTATAACGATTAAAATTTAACGGTGTATATTACAATTTTAATCAGCAGCCAAGAAGTTTAAAAAACTTTGGATAAGAAGTCAAAATTTTTGGTCCGAGCCCAAGTTGTCGACGACGGCACATAGAACACTATGCGCCGACAAGCGCGCCTCAAGGCGCTGTCAGCAAAACGTAAGGGCCCAGCAGGGTCGAAGCATACTGGCCCTGGATTTGCTTCTAAAAGGAAAACCCGGGCCTGGAATGCAAGGCAACGAAGGAATATAGAAGTGGATTTTAGTCAGTAAAAATCCAAAACGTTCTATCGGGCGGGAGATGTCATTGCACGATTTCCCACTTAAAAATAGGGTTGCGAAAACGTTGCAAAGAATGACTAGAATACAAAGAACAACTGAAAGACACATGTGGCTTTTAATCAGTAAAGTCTGACACTTCCTCTCGTTAAGCCTACTGGGGCCAGGGTCATCCGAAAGGGAACTCGAGCTCCGGTATGAAGGCTTGAATGAACGGGGTGGGTTTTTTAGTCTGTAAGAGTCTGACACTATCTCCCGCTCCGCCCAAGAGCGAGGGTTGTCATTGGATAATTTTTCCCAACAAAAAAAAAAACAACAAAAAAAACACATCCTCTCGTTCTACTTTAAAGCGGGAGAAGTCATTAATGAAGATTTCTTACTTCAAAAAAATAAAAGTAATATTGATTTGGTTCATGAAAGTTTATCGTAGAAAACTTTGTAATGAATAGGAGCGTAAGCTCTCATAAGCTTGAGGTGTCTTATCGGAGTCCTTCTGGGATCGTATGACTTAATGGTACAGCCTACAACAGGAGCCTACAATGATACAGCCATAGTTAAACGGCAGATGTTCAACTGTGCTTTTATGTATTTCGAATACCATGGTCAGGATCTCATGAAAATTATCCATCAACAACATAATATTTATTTATTAAAGCTTCATACACATAACACTGTACAAAGGCGGTCTTAATGCCATAGTCATTATCTATTTTCGACCTTGGGGTGGTGCAGATACATAATAACATGGCAGGTGCAACTTAATAAATAGTCAAACAGAAGAGAGACAAAAATACAATTGTAAATACATACTTCGATACATACATACAAATAAACAATGTTGTTGTAAAAAATAACAATATAAAAAAATCAATTTAATTGCTGATAAAATTACCATTTGTCTGGTGTTGTTGTTTATTTGGCCTTATAGAAGGTCACTTCAGTCAGATAAATATCAAGATGTCATTAAATAAAGTGTAATTATTCAACGAGTTAAATACTGAAATTAAAATTATCAAATGATTGAATTGTCAGTCTTCATTCAGGTCAATGATCGCTTTCTCTCCATTATGAATATTTTACACTTAATTAAGTATCAGATAATATATTTAAATAATGCGCAAATATGGTGTCAGTTACGAAATAATGAAGAACATTAATTAGCGTGTTTTAACAGTCAACTAGAGACTCGACAGAAGTGAACAGATTTACTACAGGAGGAGACAGTACTGGTTTAATATTTTGGAAGCTGAAAACAGGAAAATAGGGATAGTGTTTTTGAAGTTACCGACATCAACAGTCTCTTGTAATCGGTTACGTAATGATATCCCCTTTTTATTTTATCAAATTCTGTCTTTAAAATAATGTCATACAGCTTTCGCCAACTCAATTTTATTATTATATAATTTGATTCTTTTTTACGGTGTTATGTTTAAAACATGCAAAAAGCAGTTTTATTATTTCTTTTTTTTACTTTCGACGTATCATTGTTTATCCACAAAAAAAGAAGATAAAATTATCACAAAAAAAAATTAACTGTCGATGGGGGTTGAAATCGGAGCAAATGTCGTTCAATACCGACAAAATGCAATATTACTTATCCTCCATAGCAAATAGCGTGATCTTTTAAGGGGCCGGCGAAGGATGAATTTCCATACAAACGTAATACCACGCTCATTTGCAGTTGGAGCATATTTCCAACATATTATGATGATATTCGGTTATAGACAATATTTATCTAGGTTCCTACGTCTTTCTTTTTTTAAAAAACAAAAAGATATTTAAGCAAATTGTATTTCGCACTTTTTTACAGCGTAAATGGCAAAACATGCTATTTGGCTTTTCCTGTATTAAAAATAACAATATTTCTAATAATCTCGACGTAGGAACCTAGATAAATATTGTCTATAACCAAATATCACCATAATATGTTGGAAATATGCTCCAACTGCAAATGAGCGTGGTAATATGTACGTTTTTATGGAAATTCATCCGTCGCCGGTCCCTTAAAGCTTATGTCCTTTTTCAAGCTCCAGTCCATTTTTGTACCAACTTTCATCAAAATCGGTTCGGTGGTTTAAGCGTGAAAGGGTAACAGACAGACAGAGCTACTTTCGCATTTATAATATTGGTATGGAAGGATGAATCAGTGTGATTTGACTAGCCGCTTCAATTTATTAGTTTCCTTCAAACAGTGAATTTTCAAAAATCATTTTTATGTGCTCCCCGACGTCATAAATTTTTTTGTGTAAAATTTCATGCGCGTTTTGCAACTGAATCGAGTCAGTAATTAGATAATTTTTCATTAATACCGACCGTGTTGAAGTGAAAATATAAATATTCTTAGATTAGTTTGTCATTATTTAGTCGTAGTATTTTTAACCTACTACAAAAAAGTAGGAGTTCCTAAATACGGTTGTATTTTTTTTAGTTCTTTTTCTTCGGAACTTCGTCATTATTATGGACTTTTACGATTTAATTTTTTTTTATCTGTTATAAACTAGTACTTGACTGCGATCCCGCCTGATGGTAAGCAGTGATGCAATCGTTGATGGTGAGGCGCACTAGTTTATTAAGAGCCTATTCACTCTAGCCTTGAAGACACCTAAATTATAATCAGACGGGAATACCGCTGCAGGCAAACTGTTCCAGTCCTTCGATGTACGCGGTATAATGACGAGGCGAAACGTTTAGTTCGTACCGTAGATGTTTCAACAACGTACAACAATTTAACTTTAAACCCTTGACAGCTCTCTTTATCTATTTATTTTTTTGATTTCAGGCCAGACTACGGAAGAACGCCATTCGACGAAAAAGATGAAGATTGGGAAGATTTAATGGGAGCTTACAATGATGCAGCCACAGCAGGACGGCAGATGTTCAACTGTGCCTCTATTTACTCCGGATGCCCTGAGGGCCAAGGTCTCATGGAAATGTTCAGTGTACTGAGAGATGAATGAGGAAACCTTGGATCATGTTACTTTTATTAGCTTGGTGAAGGTATCTTTGAAATATACAAATTGTGTATGTAGAGGTCTTGTACTGTCGAATTAATACTGTTATTGGTTGATTATAATGATTCAAAAAATATTCAATTATTGGATCTGTTTTGTGCAATTTTTGTTACATGTTTATAATTCTACTAGCTTTTGCCCGCATCTTCATCAGCGTACATGAAATTATGTATAGCCTATGTCACTAAGGAATCAAGCAGCTTTCTATTGGTGAAAAAAATTTAGCAATCGGATCAGTACTACCAGAGATTACCTCCTATAAACAAAAAAAAAACTTTATCTCTTTATTATTTTAGTGTAGATTGAATTCATTAAAGTTTTATAGCTTCATCATTATTTTTGTATCGCCTACTAAAAAAACTCTACCTCTACTCTACTCTACCTGGTCTGTAGAATATAACCATTAAAATCATTAGTAGTTAACGTGTATTTCATCACAATTCCAATGAACTAATACACGGGTAGGATATATTATTATATAACTGAGTTCCCGTGCTTAACTCTCGTTTTCGTCATCAGATCAGTTTGATGCTATATATATGTTATATGCTAACATCAAAAGGAGTGTTTTATTACAAAGTTCAGTGCCCACCTTCCAGCATTATCGTCAGATCAGTTCGATAGTACCATTTTCATGAGCATAATATTGATTTGTGAAAATTCCAATGACTATTATTGTCTTCTTCATAAGTTCAACTTCATCAAAATATTTGACTTCTTGTTGCAAATACCAAAATAGCTTCATATGCACCTGTAACATTTTGAAAGTTCCCTCAATTCCTCATATATCCTATTATCAACACTGGAGTTTCATGACACAAACCTGAAAACATAGTCTTTCAAATCCTCCACAAAATAATCCATATCGGATCATAAATGATGGAATTCTGAGCTAACAAAACAATTTAAAAAATACAGTTTAAAATTGACACGTCTAATATTACAATATTTTGCAGAAATCTAGATCCAGTTTTACCTCTTAAATCTTCAGAACAACTAATCATCTTAAAACCAGCAATATAACTCGAGATCCTGGCTAAAAGACTAAAAATGTGGCTCTGTAGATACGTCGGGAGGAGCAGTAATCCTGAGCAGTGCTGGTTATAAAGTGACTAGAGTAAAGCCCGCTGTTTGCCCGAACCGCTTCTTGGGACAAATTAACTAGGTCTCATATAAGAAGCCGGTCACGTACGGGCGATCTTTTCCTTACAATATTTACATTGACTTAGTAGTTTGTCAACTATCGGTTCTCGATTGCATTTGGTTTTAAATTGTTTGGGTAGGGATGTTGGCACGGTTTTGATTTGTTTGTGGTTTTTCTCTGTTTATTTGACTTTTGAAGCGTTTATGTATGTCGTAAAGTTCGGGTTCTGAGTATTGATCTAGGTTACGCTTAAATTTGTTAGCTTCAACTGATATTTGGGTCGGTTTCGTGCTGGTGCTTTTTTTTAAATGTGTTTTTACTATGGATAAGATCGTTGCAGAATTCAATGGCTTTAGATTTTACCGCATAACTTCTTGTTCTTACGACCAGTTTGTGTTGTGCAAAATAGTTATTAAGAGAAATGGCTTATCGTTTTGTTTGATGGTATTGAAGATAAACTTACCTTTCTTACTAAGATTGATTCACCATCATTATCATGCTGACTTATTATCTTCTTCTCCCGTATCTCAGTAGTAAACAGTTAATTTAATCTTTTTAAAAAGTTGGTTTATAGCGATATCTATGGCGCCACATAAGAACTAATATTTGACAACCTGCATCGTGCGATTAGAGTTCTCCACGGGATTTGAATATGTACAACAGTCCGAAATCATCTATCGTACAATTGCCCTAATAAGGCATAACACCGGTCTGGTTGGAGAATCCTGCCTTCCCAACGGAGATACCAGCCTAGCCATGTTACAATCTTTTCGTTTCGGTTCTCTTGCATCTAACGCCTCAAGTTGGCCATGCCTCCGATTTCTTTATTCTGACCACGTGACTGAGCGTTGAGATGAAGTCATAACAAAGGAATGGGAGGCGTGGAAAAGGCGTTCGAAGCAAGAGAATCGAAACGAAACGGTCGTCACTTGGTTAGGCCTGCAGATGATATGGTTTAGAGTTAATCTACATCTACACTAATGTAATAGAGAGGTAAAGGTTGTTTTTTCTGTTTGTGGAAGGTGGTCCGATTGCTAATTTTTTTTTCACCGATAGAAAGCTGCTTTATTCCTAAGTGACATAGGCTATATTTTATGTGAAAAGCATAGCATAGCATAGTCGGCCTTATAATGTTCCCACTGCTGGGACTCAGGCCTCCTCTCTAGGAGAGGAATGGGCCGTAATGCACCACGCGCGGGCCCAGTGCGTGTTGGTTGATGTCACATGTCTTCGAATTGTTGGTTCTAGGACATGCCGGTTTCCTCACGATGTTTTCCTTCACCGTTTTGCAGCAGTGGTGATGAAATAAATTACACAAAGTAATGTGCCTGGCTGGGTTCGAGTCGGTGACCTACAACTCGTAAGTCGGGGCCGTTACCACTCGGTCACCACTGCTCTGGAAAAAGCTAGTAAAGGATATATCGGCTGGATGGACGGTTTCAGCCACACGGTGATAACAACGTTTGAGTTCGCATGCTGCATGTGATACAAAGTGTTGGATTGAATGTATGTAAACAAAACTTGCATACGGGTGTCCTTGCAGTACGGTCGCGGCATCGGGAGTCCTTGCTTTGCATGCTGACCCACTTGTTATATACGTTGCTGGAATGAAATTAATCCCACTAATATTATAATAGTAAAAGATAGTTAAATAAATGTACTCTTTATTGAACACCATAAAAGATTCAGGTATAGTAGTAGTAGAGGATACGGTTAAGAACGACCTTCACCGGTTTGTTTAATGGATGAAACGTATTTTATGATAAATTTAGTATATTAAAGAATATAACGCGGGTGGGTTGCCTGAGAAATTCCTGGCCAAACAATTTTTTTTTTTTTAATGCACCGGTGTGTTTAACGAATAAATTTAATACTAACTGAAAGAGTGCAGCCTTTAGAACATAAAAATGTTGGGTTGCCTATTTGTTTCCTGGCATAACTATGGGTTGCCAGGTATAAACAGGTATGTATAAACAGGTGTGTTTATTTTGATATACAACAAATTCTATATCAAAATAAACGCTGTTTCATTACGAATACGATGTTATAGTGTTGTCTGCAAAAAAATCTGGTATGAATAACGGTTGTGCATTTTTCTAAAAAAAATGTAAATTTTCAATTTTTAATTAATAATAGTCTGGCCAGGAATTTCTTAGGCAACCCACCCGCGTTATATTATTTAAAACACTAAATTTATCATAAAATAAGTTTCATCCATTAAATAGATCGGTGAAGGTCGTTCTTAATCGGATCTTAGACTATAGGAACTTATTATTAATTATGTGTAAAATCTTATCCTTAAAAGCGTTTTTTTTCACAGACAGCCTTCGAATCGAGTATGTGGTATTTATTGGGCTGCCTAGTTTTTCTTGTTTTTCTTCCAAACTACGATTAATTATTGTATGTAACGTAATGGTACCTGTGTGTAAGTTTTTTTCTGAAGTAGATAAAAAAACTTTTTGCCAAGAATGCAAGTGCATCTGGTCTAAATCACAGGTTCTGTAAAATTGTAGTACTAAAATACCTGGACGACATAGCACGAAGAATTGTCAAACTTAAGTGGCAATGGGCAGGGCACATTGCTCGCAGAACAGATGGCCGTTGGGGCCGAAAGGTTCTGGAGTGGCGACTGCGTACCGGAAGACGCAGCGTTGGAAGGCCTCCTACAAGGTGGGCCGATGACCTGGTGAAGGTAGCGGGAAACCGATGGATGCGGGACTCACAGGGACGTTCGATGTGGCGACGCTTGGGGAGGCGTATGTCCTACAGTGGACGTGTATCGGCTGAAATGATGATGATAATGACCTGGACGGCTCCAGGTATTTTATTTAATAATCATCACAGCGATCACAGGTGATATTTAATACAGAAATTCTTTTAGAAGGAAAGACCAATGCGTTTTTTTTTCAGTGTGTGTATTTCGCTACGGTACGTTACAGACCCTGACGTGAACAATGTTAACTCACGCTTGAACTTGGTATGACGGATTTGGTCCGTTTGTACCAAAGTCGTACGTGACTCAGCGTAAGTTTTGTCCATCGTAACAATTTCGATAGGTAGTATGTTAATACTATTTATATCAGACTTTACTGAGTTACGTCCGATTTTATCGAGTCACGTTCGACCATGGTACGGACAGACCAAATCCGTCGTACCAAGTTTGATTATGTGTTAACATTATTTTTATCTGGCCTAGAAAAGTCGCTCTTTCCATATTTATGATGTTTTCGAAACTAAACTGTGCATTTCTCGAATCGACCCGAGTACCATGCCTTCTATTTATGTCAGGAAATTACAAATACCTCTACTACTTTATTCCAGTAAAAATAGATATCTTCCACAGACCCCAGTGGGTAATCAATTCAACAGTAACCGATTTAGACGACTCGAGAATTTATTGAGTGGTCCAATGGTACCTAACCGGATTTATTTTGTGCTTACCACGCACTGAGCTTTCATTAGTCGAGTCCACGGAATAGATAGAAAGGGAAATACGATGATTGTGTGAGTTTGAGAGAGATAACTATAGGTTTATTTGCATGTAGTAATGATTTTGTCCTGTCCTTGCTTGCTTTACCTTACTATCATAACCGATATTTCTTTACGTTGTGTCTATGGTTATTATATGTACCTATTTGATATTTAATTATTTCATCCACATGTATTCAATTTATAAGCAACTAGCTTTTGCACGCGGCTTCACCAGCGTACATAAAAATAGCCTATGTTACTCAGGAATAAAGCAGCTTTTTATCGATGAAATAATTTCAGCAATCGGTAAAGTACTTTGTACTTTCAGAGATTACCTCCCACGAACAAAAAAACAAACTTCACCTGTTTATAATATTAGTGTAAATAATCACCTTCTGAGTAAATTGTAGATCAAAGGTGTGATGAGATTTTTTTACTGTCCTAGTGAAAGTTGCGGGAATCCGAAAGATTATCTTTAAAAATTAATTAATTAAGTATATTTTCTGTAAATTCTATTATAAAATTTAGAATCTTAGTGTAAAGTGCGTCACACAGTGTTTGTACCGTGTTTGGTCGTGATATTTCATCAATAAATATATCTTCGTCGACCGGCTGTCAAAATTTGAATTGTTTGGATTGCAGATTTGAACTCATCAAACCCGGGGAGTACTTTGTTTTATTTTATAGCTTATTAAAATTATATTTACACACTATTCAACACCTGTTAACTCTGCTCAGGGTTCTGAGCTACGTCCAGAACACATTGGCACCGTTTATGTCTCCTTTTACTTGACAAACTGTGGAAGTAAAATCGACGACTAAAACATAAGCCCCAGACAAAACATACACTACATTACTTACTTCACATTATTTTAGTATTTTCAATCGGCTTTACCTTAACTTCCTAGATTAATAACTGTCTCCATTATCAAATTAATGTTACCTCTAATTAATTTTATAATTCAACATTCTTAGCACTAATTAGATAGCAAATCTAACAATATTGGCTTAGCAATAATAGTCTGTCGAATTAATCAATCAATAAATAAGTAGTTTTTTTTTTCCTTTTTATTATCTCCTTAATTTTTTATTTTTTTATTTTATTTTCTTCTACCTACACTACTAGTTAATATTATAAATTCTAAATTTCAATCTTCTTTTTTGTTTCTTTATTTCTTTTTATATAACTATCTCAAGTTCTTAACTCAATAAGCATCTCATCAAATACTTAGCCGTTTATTGTAACATTCCAGGAGCCACTCGGGGAAGTTTTTAATATGATGACCCGTGGAGCTACAGTTCGTGACATGCAAGTAAAACTGAGTGCAGCTCTGAAGGAGCTGGAGGTTTCAAGAAAGACTTGCAATGACCTGCTGCGGGAAAGAGAGGAGAGTGAGGTGGAAGTTGGGAAGTTAATAGACAAAAACACTCAACTCAAGAGACAGCTTGTAGAGCTGCACACCCAGCATATGGACATACTTGAGCAGCATGACCATCTCCGTCAACTTGTGTCCGAGTTTCAGGAATGCAGAGACACTCATGACCAGGCACTGAGTCGTATATCAGGCCTTGAAGCGGAATTATGCAAGGCTCGCAACACAATTTCTGCTGTAGATACTTTGAAAGCTAGTGAACAGGTTACCAACACCAATAACCTCTTCGACAAGCTGGTGGGTAGTGTAGCTGGACTGGAGTGTGAGAAACCTACTGTTATCATAGACTTAACCAGGGATGATACCATAACTAAAGGTCCAATTCTAAGTAGTCATAATAAAATTAAGAAGTATATTAAAATCACCAAAAACATTAAAAAGTACAAGAAACTCTTAAAGACACAGAATGTTTATAAATGTAATATAAATCTTAGAAAGCAGCGTAATAACTTACATAAGCAATTAAATGAATGTAATTATAATTTGGAAAAAAGCAAAATCTTGTATGATATTGATATACAGAACCTTCAAAGGGAATTATTGAGTAGGGAAAATACTATAAAGGAAATATTTTGTAAATATGAGTCTTGCCAACAAATGTTGAGTGAGCGCATGCAGGAGGCTTGTGAGTTGGTGGACTTGGTGAAGTTCAACGCAGAGAGGTACGAGTCATTGACTAACAATATCACTTGTAGTTGTGCTCTCGCTCCGCCACCTCCCATGTCTCAGTATGAAATTCCTATGCCTTCCAATGTTGTACATAATAATCATTCAGAATCAATAAACCCTTGTCAAAGTAACATTTTGGTATATTCAGATAGATTAGGGACAGGTTTTGGGTCTTTGTTAAATAACCGTTGCAAACATACCATTATGAGTCATTGTTACCATAACCTGCATTTTAACGAGCTTGTTCATAAAATAAAAAATACACAAATGAACGAGCAGACCACAGTGGTACTTTTGATTGGAAATAGTCTTAGTTTAACTAAAAGGGACTTAGTTAGTGGTATTGAAACCCTGCTGAAATTGAAATTAGGAAAATTAATTTTGTGTGCATTGCCCTATTCCAACAGTTTATGTGAACATGACAACAATTACATTTATAGCCTAAATAACTTGATGCACATTTTGTCATGTCGTCATAGTGACCGTATATTATATTTTGACACTAACAATTTTGTTAGAGATTTTATTTTGATTCGGGAACATACAAGTATGTTTCTTCCCAAAAAAAGTCGACATTTGTTAGCTACTTTGTTAGCATACAATATACACGCAGTTATT
The DNA here is from genome assembly GCA_910589285.2 of Mythimna ferrago. Classification (NCBI taxonomy): domain Eukaryota; kingdom Metazoa; phylum Arthropoda; class Insecta; order Lepidoptera; family Noctuidae; genus Mythimna; species Mythimna ferrago. The sequence continues at coordinate 22,205,966 of OU342689.1, forward strand.
GATGATTTAACTGAGATTAGGTTAAGTGACGAATCAGTATTATCTAGTATACCTAATAATACTGATATAGACTCTTTAAACTTTTAGGAACGACAAAAGGGAAGCCTATTAATAACATTTTACTATACCATCAGAATATAAATCGCTTCTCTGGCAAAATTTTAGATGTGGAAATGTTAATAGATAGATATAATATGGATATCTTATGTTTTTGCGAAACCTGGTTAAAACCAGATAGAATGCTGTTTAATGTAAATAATTTTTCAGTTGCCAGTGCGTACAACAGATCATCAATTGGGGGTGGTACCTTGATATTATGTAATAATTCTTTAAGATATAAGGAAAGGAAAGATATCACTGCTTGCTCTGTTGATCGCTTATGTGAGGTAGCATGTGCAGAGGTTGAAGGCCGAACTTTCTTATGTGTTTACAGACCACCTGCATCAAACTTGACATCTTTTTTGATTATAATAGAAGAAATATTAAATAAACTTATTAGGGATAACAAATTAGTTTTCGTTTGTGGGGACTTAAACATTGATTTACTCGTAAATTCACCAGAAAAATGTAAACTTCTCTCATTGTTTAATTCTTTTAATTTAAAATGTATTTTTAATGAAGCTACAAGAATAACTCCTACTTCAGCTTCATGCATAGATAATATTTTTACTAATTGTGATATAAAGGAGTCATCCCTGATTAGTGGAGTGAGGTCTGACCATACGGGTCAACTCGTATCTTTTGAGTTAGTCAAAAAGTTGCAATTAGATTCAACTGCCGAGTTTAGACCGCTTACTAAAAATAAATTAAATTATTTTAATAAAAATGTTCTTAGTAGTCTCTCAACAGCCAATTTTGATTCACAAGACCCCAATGTAAATTATGGTACATTATTCTCTACAGTGTGTCAGGAATTTAATAAGGCTTGTCCAGTTAAAAAGGTTCAAGTCAATAATAAATCCAAATTTAATGAATGGGCTACTACTGGAATTAGAAAAAGCAGAGATACTTTATATCAGCTATACCAGGAAAAATCATTATCGTCTGATCTTAACTTGCATAACCATGTTAGAATGTATTCAAAGATATTCAAAAGAGTCTGCGCCCAAGCTAAATCTAAGTCAATAAGTAAGAAAATTAAAAATTCTAACAATACAATAAAAGCTGTCTGGAAGGTGATAAACAAGGAAACTGGAAAAACAAACCAGCGAGATCGAAATGAATTGTCCCTAAAAATTGACAATAAAATCATTTCAGACAGGACTGAAGTGGCTGAGAAGCTAGAAAACTTCTTCACCAACATCCCAATAGAAGTTACGAAATCTCTCCCTTCTTCGTCTTTGTTAGCTGAATCTTTTTTAAAAGAAAATTTCACAAAGGATATACCAACCTTTGAATTTAAGCGTATCTCTGTTGATATAATTAAAAATACATTCAAAAGTCTTAATATAAAAAACACTGAGGACTTATGGGGTATATCCGTTAAGGTTCTTGGAGATATTATTGATACAATTGCTCCTGTCCTAACAGGCATATTTAATCAATGTCTAGACAGCGGTACATTCCCTGATTTAATGAAACATAGTAAAGTAGTTCCAATTTTCAAATCAGGTAGTAAGAGTGATCCCTCTAATTATAGACCAATATCTGTGCTTCCAGCATTGAGTAAAATCTATGAAAAAATCATGCTCGACCAGATGTTGTCTCACTTTAATTCAAATAGGATTTTGCATAGTCATCAGTTTGGCTTCACGAAAGGAAGGTCAACGACGGATGCAGGAGTGAAACTCATCAGTCACATTTTAGAATCCTGGGAGAAGTCCCAGGATGCTATTGGCATATTTTGTGACCTCTCAAAAGCATTTGACTGTGTTGACCATAATACTCTGATCTGTAAATTACATCACTACGGAATTCGTGGACGAGCTGCTGATCTTGTTTTTTCCTATTTATCTCACAGGCAGCAAAAAGTATCCATAAATGGGGTGACGTCCTCGGGGTCTTTAGTAAGGATGGGCGTGCCCCAGGGTTCAATTCTTGGCCCTTTCCTTTTTCTAGTTTATATTAATGACCTTCCTTACATGATGGCTAATTTATCAGATATAATTCTATTTGCTGACGACACTTCTCTTATTTTTAAAGTGGATAGAAAAGATGCGGATGTCTTGCGCGTTAACGAAAGTCTGGCTGTTCTTTCGAAATGGTTCGCTGCTAATAATCTTTTACTAAATGCAAATAAAACTAAATGTATAAAGTTTTCATTACCGAATGTCCCTCAAGTTGGCGTCAATCTAATTCTTGATAGCAAAAAACTTGATGTAATTACAGAAACTGTGTTCTTAGGTATAACTGTCGATTCCAAACTGCAGTGGGGTGCTCATATTAGAACTCTCTCAGGTAGATTAAGCTCAGCGGCATATGCAGTAAGAAAAATAAGGCAGTTGACAGATGTCGCCACAGCTAGGTTAGTTTACTATGCCTATTTCCACAGTATTATGTCTTATGGCATTTTACTGTGGGGATCTGCAGCTGATGTAGACTCGATTTTCGTATTGCAAAAGAGAGCAATCAGGGCTATTTATAAAATGGGTCCTCGCGAGTCCCTCAGAAATAAATTCAAAGAAATAGATATATTGACACTGCCTTCTCTTTATATCTTAGAAAGTATTTTGTATGTCCGTAAAAACCTAGGACTTTTCAAAATTAGAAGCGATTTCCATAACATAAATACTCGTAGTAAACACGAAATTATATTGCCCAAATGGAGATTAGCCAAGACCAGTAAGTCATTTTTAGTAAATAGCATACGCTTTTATAACAAGCTACCAAAAGCGGTGACTGAACTTAGCGAAGGAAAGTTCAAAACCCATATTAAGCGTGTCTTAACCAAAAAAGCATATTACAAGGTTAAAGACTATGTCGAAGACACGCTTGTTTGGCAATGACTGCCTCTGCACTTGTGGCCCCCTGGTAACTCATAATATTATGCGAATGTATCTATTAACTGCTCCATCTTTGTTGTAACATTTTTTTTTTCTCTCTAACACATTGCTTTTGCAATTTTTTTTTTTTTTTTATATTATCTGACTCCAACCACATTAAATTCGTTAGTTTTTCTTTTTTTTGGTTGTTAACGTCTCATTTACTGACAGTTGTAATTATTATTATTTTTTCTACCTTTTTTTTTTATATAGCCTCTTTTTATTATGTAAATGGAAGAACACTGTAGACTCCACGAATTCTTAGATTACTTCATATTTTGACTCACTTTTTTTAAATGATTATTTTTATTGTGCTTTTGAGTACAATATAGACCGGTTTACACTGTTCTTAAATAATACCATTTAATACTGTTATATGGAAATATTGTAAGTACAACCATTTTTTTAAAAAGAGTAACCATGGAGTTTCTTGCCGGTTCTTCTCCATAGGAAACGACCAATTTCGAACCGTGCACTAGCTTCTGACGTTTTATAAGTGCCCATGTAGGCCTATGTGAAATAAAAAACTTTTGACTTGACTTTGACTTTGACTTTGCGAGATGTACAGGACCGGTCATTGTGGCGACACTTTCCCACAGTGGACGTATTTTGGCTGAATTAGTGAAATGGTGATAAAAAATAATTAGCATTATGAGACCATGCTGAAGAACATCATCAATAATATTTTATGCTTACGAGACTGTTTAGTACCGGTTGCATTTCATGATAATTAAATATGGACACCCACGAGCGTGGGTACTGTCGTAATTGCAAGCTTTGAAGGAAGATATGTGATCAGCTGTTATGTGGGTGTTATTGCAAATCTGTTTGACAGTTAACCATTATTTACACCCACAGATGAAATTGAGATTTTATAGCGATTCGCTGAAATATATTGACGATATTTTTATTTATGTGCACACAAACACTTAGAAATTAAAAGAACAAAAACAGATTGAAGAGCTTCTAGGTAGAGTCTGTCTAAAACGTCAAACGACTTGGGTTATTATTAAGATAAAATGAAATGTAGTGTTTTCAACACTGGTTTAATAAGATCTTGATCATTTTTTACTAATAGAAGTATTGTGATATCGAAAGGAGATCGCAAGAGTTGCTTTTTTATGTAACCAACGAACTGGCTTGTAAAATATAATTCGAAGGATTATGCTGTTCTAGAATAGGTTTGAAAGTTGGAGGAAAAAAAAAGTGTACAATAAAGAGACTTATTGCACAGAGCCATCTCTTACAGAAAAACTTTGGATGGACTGAACGAAAGGAAAAGATTTAAGGCTGTCAGTGATAGGCGTGTCATGTGTGTGTGGTTGTATGCGATTATTATCAAAAGATATGCTCGAGGTGCTATGAAAATGTACCAAAAATGAAAAGGGCAAAAATCTATTGCCATTAAAGCTGGTATAGTATCTGGATAATTTTAAAAGATGCATAATTTAATTTTGATTGTATCTATTTTCCTAACCTAAGTTACATTATAAAGCAATTTTAACTTAACTAGATCAATGTAACTTAGGTTGGAAAAATTGATGAAAGAAAAAAAAAAACAGAACCCTTATAGAATCACTTTGTTGTCAGTCTGTCTGTCTTTAAAGACCCTTTATCTCGGGAACGTGTGGAGGTTTCGAGCTGAAATTAAAACCATATATTTAGATCTGCGGTTGCTTGGAGCTGTAAAAAAATCAAACTTCTGAGTTGACAAAAAAAAAGGTACGGCTGTTTATGTCGCAAAAAATGGATATTTCGACACTTTCAAGGGAATCTAAATTCATAGGGTACTTTCCGTTGATCCAGAATCCTAAAATTTGGCATTAGCACAGGCTTAGGTATAAATCTGAAAACAGGAAAATTGTTACGTCATAAAAAAAAAAACTTTTTTTGCAATTCGGAAAAATCGTCTAGATTTGAACAATTTATACTGGTTTGTATAGTTTATACGGGACCCACAGTGCGCGAGTCTGACTCGCACTTACGCATTAGAAACATTTTTTGAGGCGTAAATTATATCTGCCATCAATTTCAAATTAACATACCTAATGGTGCATATCATACAATAAATGCCATCATCATCTTTTCAACCGAAAAACATAGGCCAAAATGAACGAATGGGGAGAATCCGATGGATGCGAGATGTACGGGATCGTTCATTGTGGCGAAACTTGGGGGACGCCTATGTCCAACAGTGGACGTCATCATCATCATCATCATTTCAGCCGATACACGTCCACTGTTGGACATAAGCCTCCCCCAAGCGTCGCTACATCGAAAGTTCCCATGCGTCCCGCATCCATCGGTTTCCTGCTACCTTCACCAGGTCATCGGTCTACCTTGTAGGAGGCCTTCCAACACTGCGTCTTCCGGTACGCGGTCGCCACTCCAAAACCTTTCGGCCGCAACGGCCATCTGTTCTGCGAGCAATGTGCCCTGCCCATTGCCACTTAAGTTTGGCAATTCTTTGTGCTATGTCGGCAACCTTAGTTTTCCTGCAGATATCTTCATTTTTTATTCGATCACGCAAGGAAACCCCGAGCATAGCCCTTTCCATTGCTCTTTGGGTGACTTTAAGCCTTCTGATGAGGCCCATTGTGAGCGACCACGTTTCGGAGCCATATGTCATCACTGGCAACACGCACTGGTTAAAGACTTTCGTCTTGAGACACTGTGGTATGTTGGACGAGAAGATACCGCGTAGCTTCCCGAACAATGCCCAACCGAGTTGGATTTGACGGTTGACCTCTTTCTCGAAGTTAGACCTACCCAATTGAACTGTCTGTCCGAGGTAGACGTAATCGTCCACAACTTCGAGTGTAGAGTTTCCGACCTTGATAGGACAGTTGACGTATATCGACTGAAATGATGATGATGTGTTTACCTAAATTACATTTCTGAGCTATTCATTTTAAGATGATGATACTGGACTGAACATCCAATTTATTTTCATCAACAACGCAACAGCTATATTCACATGAAACCCAGTAAAAGTAAACTAGAATTCCGAGCGAATAATTTAATTAAAAATGAGTGTACAGTGTCGAGCAGGCATCCGGCAGCAGCTTGTTAGTGCCACATTATTATATGACATCATTAGGTGGGTAGGAGTCTCTCATTCTTTGGGTGTCACTTTTTTTGCACCGACTTGTAAAGTCGTGAGGTGGTTGGGAGAAAGAGACGGCGATAGGGAAGTTTATTTTTTTAACCAAGTACTATAAATATATCTCTGTCTGTGTGTCTGTCTGTCTCACTGTTTTGTTACTGTTTTGGTGTACAATAAAGTAAGTTCTTAAGGCCAAACCACGAACTCTTAGGGCTATGTTTCACCGGAATACCATGGCGGCGTCACCAGTTGCGCCGCCATGGTGTCCCGGTGAAATATAGCTATATAGGATGTAAAGCTCCATCTCTCTCGCTCGCAGGACTGACATTTTAACACGTCATTTTAAGGCCTCAGATATTGTCTTGGGTCGGGGTGAAAGTCCGCTGCCGCGATAGGTCCCGGCATGGCGGACAGAGCTCCGGCGGGATCTCATGGTGAAATGGCGTCAACGACTATCGCAACCCAGTGCTGGGCACGCCACAATCATGGCGGTAAGTCCCCTCTTCTTCTTCTTCTTCGTGGTCTGGTTTCCGCACTTAGTCCATATCGGACCATTGTGCGTGAGCCATAGCGGCCTTTACTCCAACCAGCCCACCTCATTCCAGAAACAGATGAGTCTCTTTGGTTTACTCAGAGCGTCCATCAGCGAATTCGGTGTTCCCAAGGTTCGTGTTCTTATCTCGCTGACGGCTGTGCACTGGAGGAGCACATGCGCGACAGTTTCTTCTGATTCCATGCATCCTCTGCACAGAGGGCTATCTGTGATATTTATTGTGAAAAAGTGTTTATTCAGGGAGCAATGTCCGGTGATGGTCCCTGCCACCAGACGCAGGCTGCCTCTATCTAGTCGTAGAAGGTTGCTTGTTAGGTTTTTATTTAAAAACGGCATTGCTTCTTTAGCCTGCCTGCAGCCCGGTGCCAGGGACCACCACCTTCCCGCTTGTGCATCTGTGTGCTCACGTAGCCAACCACGCAGCCGACTAAAGGGTATCGGCACGATGGGTTCAGGTCCGAAGACCACCGCGCCAGAACCCCGCCTTGCCAGCTCGTCAGCTGCGTCATTGCCCAGTGAGCCGCTATGTCCCTTTATCCACTGTAAAGTCACAGTGTTATTATTTAACACTGTGATGCGTTCTAAAGCAGAGTGGCATTCTTGTATAAGTTTCGAGGTTGTAGCAGGTTTTCCTAGGGATTGTAGAACTGAGGCACTGTCGGAGATTATGCGAATGTGAGTATCCATGACTTTCCTGGCCTCTATGGCGTTGGCCGCTAGAGTGATGCCAACACATTCTGCCTGGTAGACAGAGTTGAGTGCTCCCAGCGGCTTGGATATCTTTATGTTAAGGTCGTTGGAGAAGACTCCGACTCCTGTTCCAGTATTCGTTTTTGATCCGTCGGTGTAAATTCTCAGTTCCTTGGGGCCTGAGTAGTCATACGGTTCTTCCGTTAGTTGGATGGTGTAGTGTTTTTGGAATAGGAGTGCCTTGGGGGCTTTGTCGTTCGGGGCCGTCATCATGGGCTGTCGCTTAACAGCATTTTCCATAATGCATGTATGTTTAATTCGAGAATCTGTTTTCAGTGTGCCCGATAATTTAAGTCTGAAACCTGCTAAAGCTGCCTCTTCCCGCACTATGAGATGCAGTGGAGGCAGTCCCAGCATTGCTTGTAGGGCGGCAGTGGGTGCCGTTCTCATGCTACTGGTGATTGCCACGCAGGCAAGTCGCTGCAGTTTTTCGAGTTCTTTCTGGGCTGTGCTCAAGTCTGTCCTGGGCCACCAGACTAATGAGCCGTATGTTATGATTGGTCGGATGACTGTGATATATAGCCAGAGGGTGACTTTTGGGCTTATGCCCCAGTTGCGTCCCAACATGCGTCTGCATTGCCACATCGATATACTGGCTTTTTTTATTGTGTAGTCTGTGTGTTTTGCCCAATTCAACTGCTTGTCTAAGTAAACACCCAAGTATTTTGCTTCAGTCGAAAGGCTTAGGGTAGTGCCAAAGAAGCGTGGTAGTTTCAGCGCAGGTAGCTTCCTTTTCTTTGTGAATAGAACCAATTCGGTTTTGGTGGGGTTTACGGTTAGTTGATGCTCTTTACACCAGTCCTCTACTAGCTTCAAGGCTTGGCTCATAAGATTGCATAAAGTGTTTTCATGAGTGCCGTTTACTATTATGGTAATATCATCAGCGTACCCCACGGTAAAGTAACCTTTATCGTTGAGTTTCTTGACGAGGCTGTCTGCGACTAGGTTCCATAGCAGAGGTGATAAGACACCCCCTTGGGGGCAGCCCTTTGCTACAGTGGCCCTTGTTGTGCTATTTATGGTGACTTGTACTGCTCTTTGTTCAAGCATATTTGTAATCCAGCCACTTAAGGTCGGGTCGACACCGTGTCTCTTAAGTGCTGTGCTGATACTTCGAAACATGGTTTTGTCAAAAGCTCCTTCAATGTCGATGAAGGCAACTAATGAGGAGCATTTGTGGTGTATCGCGCATTCTATTTTTGACACCACATTATGTAGTGCGGATTCTGTTGATTTGCCCGTGGAGTAGGCGTGTTGTTGCTTATGGAGTGGTCTGTCTGATAGAGGACCATCCCGGATGTGCCTGTCACATAGTCTCTCCAGGGTCTTTAGCAGGAAAGATGTCAAGCTTATGGGTCTGTATGCTTTAGGTTGTGTGTAGTCAGTCTTGCCGGGTTTGGGAATAAAGATAACCTTCACCTCACGCCACGCAAGTGGTACACATCGGAGTGCTATGCAGGCCCGGTATATTACTAGCAGCCATGGTGTCAGTGAGTTTTCTCCCCATTGGAGAAGGGCTGGGAAGATACCATCAAGTCCGGCGGACTTATACGGTTGGAAGGTTGTAATTGCCCAGAGTATTCGGTCTTCTGTGACTATAGTCTGTGCTCTGGACCAGTCCAGATCCGTGGGTTTATGCACTGGTTCACACTCCCACGTTCTGTCCTCTAGGAGTTTACAGTCCGGAAAATGCGTCTCCAGTAGGAGGTTGCTGGTCTCAAGATCTGTTCGTGTATAACTGTTGTCTGGGTTTTTTAGCGCGCCGAGAGTGCGGTCTTGTTCCTTTGATAGGATTTTCCTCACTCGTGCAGCTTCATTATTGGATTCTATGGTGCCACAGAAATTCTGCCAGGCAGTTTTCTTTGCAGTTCTAATTTCTTTCTTATATGTGTATTGGGTTTCTTTGTACAGCTCCCAGTCCTCTGGAAGTCTAGAGTTTTTGGCTCTGTTAAATCGTTTGCGTAGGGTTTCCCTTAGTTTACCGAGTTCCGCGTTCCACCAAGGATTTGCTTTGCCTTTGGTAGGTGGGGATCTTAGTTTACAATGGGTGTGGTATGCTTCAATTATATTGTCAGTGACTTTTGTCACCATGTTGTTTAGTTGCTCTGGATTAGTTACATTCGTTATATCGGTTTGTTCCCTATCTAAGAGAGATGCTAGAAGACATTTGAAAGCGGACACGTTTGTACGACGTGGGTTACGCCGTGGCTCGGGTCTTTTGGTGTTAGTTTTAAGTGTGAAACATATGGTTCTGTGATCTGAGCAGGAGGGTTCATTAGAGACGTGCCAATTCGATATGAGATTGGCCGCGCCTTCTGTGGCTAATGTTAGATCTATAATCGTCTGCCCTCGGGCCGTGACCCAGGTGGGTTCCGTACCTCGGTTAACGATGTTGAGGTTAGTAGAGAATAAATAAGTGGATAGCGTCTCACCTCTGGTGTTCGATACTTCACTTCCCCATAGAGGGTGATGCGCGTTTGAGTCGGTGCAGATGATCAGATCCATGTTGGCGCTCTCGCAGTACTGGACCAAGTCTGATACTTCTTTTGGAGGACAGTTCTCGTCGTCGCCTGGCATGTACGCCGAGGCTAGTACAAGTTCAGGGTCATCGTTATCGCGCCGGAGCCTGATCGTTGTCAGGTCTCTGGAACAGAATTGTGTTAGTGGTGTGATAGGTAAGTCTTGGGGAATGTATATGCAAGTTCTTGGATTTTCTGTGTTTTGGGTACTGAAAATTACTTTACCTCCAATGCTTCCAAGTCCGCATATCTTGTTTTTCCTGACCCACGGCTCTTGGATCAGTGCGATTGTTCGGAGTTTCGTCTCCAGCACCCTGCGTAAACTAGCCGTGGCAGTTTGGCTGTGCTGGAGATTTATTTGTGCTATCTGGATAGGGATTTGGGTGGTCGTCGACGGCGCTGGAGTGGAGTTAGGGGGAGACGGATCCATCTGAAAGTTTATCCCCTTCCTCCGTCCGTCGCCAGTCGTCGCTAGGTGAAGAGGCCAGCAGCTGCGCCGTCCATCTGGGTGATGTAGGTGCAGTTTCTGCGGCGGCATCAGCCATCGCTGCTCGGGCCATCTCCTCCTCCAGTCGGGTCATGTCCGTGTCCGTCGGTGTTGGGTTCGGGGTCTCTGTACTGTCGGTTCTGACGTCAGTGGGATGTGTCGTGGGGAAGAAGCGGACATATATCGACCCGAGTAGGTACGCTATACGCCGCTCCCGACCCACGACCTTGTCAACTTCGTCGGCCGGGATTCCCAGGGTCAAATATGTCCCGTGGTTATCCCCACCGACGCTTGTTGCCCTGTACAGTGACCACCTACCAATGTCGTACCAAGCGTTCTGACGAATCAGAAGGCTCTGGAGCCGCGCTATGTCCCCATTATACCTGGGAACAAATAGCGCCGCTCGGACACGGGTAGGTAGGTCAGACTGTCGCATGACGGTCAGCGTCGAGTCAGTGTCTGGGAGTCTTAGTAAGGGTACGTTCTGAGTCAGCCAGGTCAAGGAGTTCTCGTCCTCACACCACATCTGCACGGTGCCGTCCGTCACCCGAGGGTACCCACGGAAGGCCGGGAGCGATGTGAGGTCAGACTCCATGAGCAGTCGTTCCAGTCCGGTTTTTATATGTGTCGACTCGTCAAAAGTTAAGTCTCTAGAGGGGGGAGGGAAACAGATCGCTACGGCGAACCGCGCCGGAATGTCCTTCGTGGCCCGCGCATAGGTTTTCTGCTCCCCCGGAGCAGTCTGGGTCCTTACCCGCTTCGGGTCGCCTTGCAGCGCGCTCGGTGAAGCCGTGTCATCCGGGCATAACCTCTTTACCGCCCCTGAGCCACTTGGCCCAGGTTGTGGTTCGGAAGAGCCCGGTGCAGCGCGTCCAGCAGGTGCCCGAATCGGGCGCGGGCGCCCAGCCCGTTTCCCCCTTATCTTAACGTTCTGTGCGTCCGTCAGGTCTTGGTTCAGACTTCTGACTTTGGTGATTTCCTGCACGCATGTTTCCGCGCCCGACCCTTTTTCGTTCCGGGTTTCCCCTTCGCGTACTTCGGGTTGGTCGCGTACTCCTCCTGTTTTCGCGTCCGGCCTTTTTTCGTTCCGGGTTGCCCCTTCACGTACTTCAGGCTGGTCGCGTACTCCAGTCCTGGCTCCCGTTTGCACATCGCGTTGGCCTAAGCCTTCACGGAGCTTGCGCATCCGGTCGCACAGTTCCCTCTCCCTGGCGCAGATTTTTTCGTGCTTCGTGACAAGCATACGTACTTCGTCTGCGCTGGGGATTGGGGCAGGATCACTTTGATCGTCGGTCTTCCCCGCACCTTGTTCTGGGTCAGCGTCCTTAAGTCTTGCCTCGGTTTTCCGGCGCTGCCGCGCTAAAGCACGGAGTTCCTTACCGAGACTAGTCAGGTGTGCCTCGTCAGTGTCGTTGTCAGGGTTATTTGTTACACTCTTCCGGACGATGCTCTGTTGCCAGGCGCTCGTGGAAGGTGCAGTCTTTGTCGGCATATTTGTCACGTTAGTGACGTCTGGGTCAGTATTCATCGGCGAGCGAACTACAGCCGGAGTCAGGGTATCATCAGGCGCGTGAACCGCAGCCTGGGTGGATTCAGGGTGTGGTGCTATTATAGCAGAAGGCCGCGCAGAGGGCGCGGCACCAATAGGCAGGTTAGTGCCCCCTCCCAGAATACGCTGGGGGCTGACCGATAAATCGGCATGGGATTCCCCGGCTTGGCCGGGACCCACCTGGGTAGGTTCTTTTCTAGACTGCTTCATGGTATGGGTTGGGTGGGCTTTTGGAGATTTGAGGTTACCCTTCCTCTGGACCGACGGGATTTGAGGATAGAAGGAGGGAGGGATCTGGGAATGGGGGATCATGGGATTGGGGTGCTGGGTTATCCCTAGGCCTGGGTTTTGGCTTTGGGAAACTTCTCTTGTCCGGAGTCTCGCACGAGACACTCCGACTAAGGGATCTACCTCAGGCAGTCAGGAGGCGGTCCCCCAGCCGGAGCTGGGCTATCCGCAACCTGCCCACCCGCTCGGTTGCATGAGAAGAAGTGCCTGGCGGTCCGTGCCGACCCGCCACGTGGGCACATGTGCCACCGTGTAGGATCGACGCAGCCAGCCCCGAGGGTAAGTCCCCTCTTTGAGGCGTGGCTGGAAAGACCTCATGGCGTCCTTACCTTCCGCAAGACGCAGGTCCTCACCGGACATGGTTCGTACGGGAGTTTCCTGCACTGGATTCGTACGGAAGTGACGCCCGGGTGTCGCCACTGTGCGGAATGCCCGGAGGACACGGTGGAGCACACAGTCGCGGTGTGCCCTGCTTGGGCGGAGCATCGCCGTGCCCTCGTGGGGTCGATCGGCGGCGGAGACCTCTCGCGCCGGGCCTTGGTTGAGGCCATGGTCCGGAGCGAGGAGGAGTGGCAGGCGGTCGCCGACTTCTGCGAAGCAGTAACGCTCGCAAAGGAGGAGGCCGAACGCATCAGGCAACGGCGTTATCGCCGGCGCCGCCGCCGCCGGGATTCTGATCCCGATTTCCGGCCACCGTAGGCGCGAGCTTGCGGATAGTGAGCAATGGGTAGCTCGCTGTCCGGCCGTCCGGTAATTGTCCGGACAAAGCCCAAGTCGGCGACGACGCGCACGTTTCCCGCGCGCCTCAAGGAGCTGTCAGCAACAGCAGGGACCCAGCCGGGTCGAAGCCTACTGGGGCCAGGGTTATCCGAAAGGGCGCTCGAGCCCCGGTATGAAGGCTAGAAGGAACGAGGTGGGTCTTTTAGTCAGTAAGAGTCTGACACTATCTCCCGCTCCGCCCAAGAGCGGGGGATGTCAACGCATGATTTTTTCCCACTATAAAAAAAAAAAAGATATTGTCTTAGAATAGCTGTCCCAAATTGCTCTATTCTTGATTCTCAGACTTTCGTATTCCATTATTTATTTATTTATTAAGACTTCATGCAACATAAAAGTACATAGGCGGACTTAATGCTTTAGGCATTCTCTACCAGTCAACCTAGGGTGGTGTAAAAACAAATAAAAGATTAATACGAAAAAAACAAGGGTTCAAAATAATTTACTAATACAAAATACCATATATACAAAATATACATACATAAATAATTAATTATATTTTCCATTCCATTATCACATCCACATGCTAAATGAATAATAATATAATGTTACTTTTAATGGTCAATGTAATTGTACTTACTATCAGGACAGATAAAAATCAAACGCACGCATCATTTTTTTTTTAAATTTAATTTTTATTTACCTATATTATACCCAATTTCAGAACCTTTCGTCCCCATCGACTATCTGTTCTGCGAGCAATGTGGACTGCCCACTGCCACTTAAGTTTAGCGAGGTTCTGGAATGGCGACCACGTACCGGAAGACGCAGCGTTGGAAGGCCTTCCACAAGGTGGATCGATGACCTGGTGAGGGTCGCGGGAATCCGATAGATGCGAGACGAACAAGACCGGTCATTGTGGCGACACTTGGGGGAGGCCTATGTCCAACAGTGAACGTCTTTCGGCTGAATTGATGATTATGCCCCACTGTTGAACAAAGGCGTTCTCTTTCTACAACGGATTGTAGTAAACTAGTAAGTAGGTACATAAGTTAGTTGTAACAGGTTGCCGCTAATGTGTTAAGGTCCATCATTTACGAGCATCAGGGGAATAATAAAACAGGGAAATTACTTTTTAGAACCCAAAATCTGTCTATTACACTCTGAAGGGTCATAGATTTTGTAAGTAAGTAGGTTCTTATTAATAATATTTTGCAAATAAATCTTCTTCTTTATTGATGAGTTCCCGAAACAAATCGACAACCTACAAATTGCTTGAGCATTGAAAATGTGTAGCTTTTTCAGATATAAATCTGTATTTCTTGGTTTTGTTAGGTAAGCTTTAGGTAAAGCCTTACCTCAATTCAAATTGTTATCTTGAGCCTATTATATAAGGAACAAGTTTTTAATTAAAATATTTTTTTTCATAGCAAGCTTTTATAGTGCAGTATACCTGTATAATTAATACTCGTTAAGACAAATCTTACGAGTCCGAACTCGATGGAGTAGGGTTATTTAACTACCGAGTTCCTACGGCCACCTTCTGGTTCCATCATCAGATCAGCTCCATGTCATAATAATTTTGTATTGTCATCTGATTTACACATGCAAGCAAAATTTCAGCTCAATCGGTAACCCAGAAGTGTATCAAAAATTTGCAAGATTGGATTACAGACAATTATTACAAACATCAGGACAGGTGAATTTTGTAAAAAAAGACTTTGCTTGTGTAACAAGAAAAAATCATGGAATTTAAATTATTTAGGTACGAACAAAAAAAGCAAATGCAAAATATTGGCATGTTGTACTTTTTTCTTTTCGCCAGAAATGAAACCTAGGTTATAAGTTAGAGAACAATACGAGGAATCAATTGCAAAAAGAACCAGTTCTTTAAACCGTAACCGAACGAAGATACCTATATAAGCATTGCTAGTAATTTTTTGTCAGACGTTACCTGTTTTTCTTATGTTATAATTAAGACGACTTGAGAACTCGAGTTCGATGCAACACTACACGCACCCCTACCACGCCCGGCGAGAGACTTAGAATAACTCATTAGAGAAACCTTGTAGTATATTTAACAATGGGAAACTTAAAATATCAGAGTATTTTATTTATATTGACAGGCCTGTTGGTCTAGTGGTTAGTGACCCTGACTGCTATGCCGGAGGTCGTGGGTTCGATTCCCACCCAGGACAAATGTTTGCGTGTTGAGCATGATCATTTGTTCTGTGTCTGGGTGTAATTTATCTATAGTATGTATGTATTTAGAAATATATAAATATGTTTATCAGTTGTCTAGTACTCATAACACAAGCTCTGCTTAGCTTGAGACTATATGGCGTTGTGTGATAGTTGTGGAATATTATTATTATTATTATATTATTATTTTTATTAAAAAAAATAACGCCTGATAAAAAACAATGGCAATTTACTAAATAGTCTAACTTCGGTTACGGTTGGTAGACATAATTCTTTTTGCTATTGATTTTTCATACAGTCCTTTAAGATATGGCCTAGGTTTAACTATTGGCGAAAAGAAAAAAAAAACATGCCAGCTGTATGTGGCAAAAGTATCATTCCCCTTTGTAATTTAATATTGTAAACACATTTCTTGTTAGAAAATTTTGTTGACCAGTAAACTATCAGTCATGTGGCTGTATTTGAATGTGTCAAATATTATAGAGTAATTCAAATATCGTTCTAAGTTTTTTTTAGTAATCAGACCTAATGAAAAAATATTAACAAAATAAAATGCGACACAAATCTTTGATTTTATTTACAGCGTTAAACATCTGTGTATAGTGATACGTCTAAGAATGAAAATGGACATGATGACATGGAATCTTTACAGTCTTCAGTCGTTGTGTTGTGCCATTTGTCTGTAGCTGACGATTGTTGCCTGTAAACAAAATTATATCGTTTTAAATGTATGTAGTATAATACCAAAATCAATCTTATATTGTTCCCACTGCTGAGACTCAAACCTCCTCTCGAGGTGAGGGAATGGGCCGTAATTCACCACGTTGGCTCATTGCGAATTGGCGGATGTAACATGTCTTCAAATTTATAGTTCTAAGTCTTACCTGTTTCCTCACAATGTTTTCCTTCACTGTTTTGAGAGCCGTGGTGATGAAATAAATTACACAAAGTAATGCGAATGGCTGGGTTAAAACCAGGACCTACAACTCTTAAATCGTGGCCATTACCACAGCTCTCTAAAATAATGTATTTTAGAAATATCACATTTGCAATATATATCACACAACTGTAACTTTAACTCTCCAATAACAATAACTTTTGATTTAAAATCTAATTCCCAAAAATAATGTTTGAACAGAACCTTAAAGTTTTGTTTCACCCAGACCCCAAGTTGTAATTTTCAAACGTGAATGTCCATTTTGGCGTAAAATTCGCTCGTAATTTCATTTGACCGTTTCAACGGGCGTCACTTAAGATCATAATTTCATTAAAAATGTCATTTTATATTACCTGAATACCATTTTCAAAAGTTTGTGGTATATTTTTCGTGGTTCGGGGATCGCTTTCATTTCGCAAATGGCTCGCCGGACGCAGTGGAACCCATTCAGGCCGTTCCTAGGGCAATCAATTCGTTTTTGGTGAATGTTTACGGTATTTTATGAATTTATGTATATATATTGACATGGCGGTGAAAGAGGATGAAGTGGGTGTGTTGTGAACAAGTTTATTGTTTAGCTCGCTGTGTTATTTGTGAGGTTTTAGTTGAAGTTAAAAATGTAGATTGAAAATCTATATAAACTTCCAACAAACAACACATCTTTGAGATATAAGAATGTACTCAAAACAACTGACATAATCTACACTAAGCAGCATAGGTATTATACTTACAAAGGTAATGAAAGAGTTGCTGCTACATCAATATGTATTGTTACGACATTTTTTTCATTTGTTTATTTATTAAAAACAAAAATCAAATCTTTGCTCTTTGTATTACTACCTATAATTTAGATAACTAACACAAACAAGTAAGTATAAAGGAACTAAATACATATTTATTTTCCTCTAAGAGAAAGTTATCTACCCATTGGTTTATAGGTACTATTTGTATTAGTTAGCACAGTCCTTTGAGTACAATATTAATCTGAAAATAAACAGATATTTATTGACCTCTATACAAGAATGAGGGCAGAGGTCTAAAAAACTTGGAAATCTGTGACTTTTATTTGTTACTGTATCAAGAGGTTAGTTCATTTTGGGTCTTCGTTTATGCCACTTACATAGAAAGATTGAAACAATTTGCCTGCAGCGTTCTTCCAGTCCGATTATAATTTAGGTGTCTTCAAGACTAGAGTGAACAGGCTCTTAATAAACTAGTGCGATTCACCATCAACGATTGCATTACTGTTGACTATCAGGTGGGATCGCATTGAAGCACTAGTTTGTATTATTGACCACAGGTAAGAGAAGGTAGGTATATAACAGAAGAGCAAGAGTACACGTACGTATTCTGAAAAAATGCACACCCTTACACTCCCTTTCCGTCCATCCACACGTATGGACATATAGCCTATGTCACTCATGAATAAAACAGCTTTCTATCAGTGAAAGATTTTAGTAATCGGACCAAGAGATTACTTCCTACAAACAAAAAAAAACACGAACTTTGCCTCTTTATTATATAGTAGATAGATAAACTTACTTATTTAGAAGAGTCTCCGTGTGACTATAAATTGTTCTTCGATGTATAAAATGGTTGCGATAAGGATGAAAGTTGTCTGGAGGTGCATCCCAGTTCATGCGGAACCCCAGGGCTTGCGCGAAGATCTGGTTCCAAGGAACCATGTTGATTTTGCAGTTGAAACGGAGCTGAAATTTATAAAAGCAATAGAAATGAGAAACAAACTTGTAAAAAAAATTTTTTCGTTGCAAAGAGAGGATCCTCCGACCAGACAGGTGTTGGGTCTGGTAGGCAACTGTCCGGCAGATGATTTCG
Organism: Mythimna ferrago; assembly: GCA_910589285.2. Lineage (NCBI taxonomy): Eukaryota > Metazoa > Arthropoda > Insecta > Lepidoptera > Noctuidae > Mythimna > Mythimna ferrago. The sequence continues at coordinate 22,223,891 of OU342689.1, forward strand.
GACTGTTGTATACGTTCGCGCGGAGAACTTTAATTGCGCGATGCAGGATTATCAAAGTTCTTATATGACTCCATAGATGACGCTACACATAGATTACTTTCTGCAATATGTACATACTACATCATTATGTAGCTTAGCATAATCGGCCTTTTAATGTTCCCACTGCTTGGATTCAGGCTTCCTCTCTAGGGCAGAGACTGGGTCGTAATCCACCACGTGGGCCCAGTGCGAGTTGATGTCACGTTTTTGAATTTTAATGATGATAAAAAATATAATACTCACAAAGAAATGCGTCATGTTTTTGAAGCTAAGGTACCTTTTGTGTCGATGACTGGTAGACTCATTTGCCTTACCAAAGTCTATAAGCATAAATACTACAAAACAAATATAACACACCACACACACCTGGATATACTTGTACATTTTGTTACACTTTTCACAAATTAAAAGCAAAAATTGAGTACTAAATATAAAATGAAAAGTTTTTTACCCGCTTCAATTAAGCAGGCAGAAACAGTATAATTTACTTCATCGTTATCATTTATGTATATTGTTTAAAACTTGAGAGTACTAATTTCAAAAATGTGTGCCAGTAATTTTGGCCTGTCTGGTATTTGGTGTAAATTTTGTCCAATGTCTCACTTATACTTTAATCAACTTGATGAGCAAATGTTATCGAAATTATTAGATCATATTCCACTTTTAGTAAAATTTACACTGTTTCTAGATCTCGTTTGAAATGTCTTTGCTAATATTTTTCACATTAACAATTTTTGGTCCAATGAGTTTTTTAAACACAATTTTCGTTTTTCAAAACACACTGTAAAGTAGAGGTGTACCACAGAAATATTATAAAAGCGACAATATTCGTACGAATACCAGCCTTCGTGTTCAAAGGGGGTCATATTTGATGTATTGCTTATCAACAATTATTGTGTTTGGACAACGTAAACTAGTTTATGGTATGTAGGTTGAAACCGCCACTGTTTTAGAGTGTATTAAAGAAACCGCAAATTGTTAAAGGTTAGGCTCGAGATATATTGGAATTTCAGAGTATTCATGTGCATTTTGGTTCTGCATCAATTTGATTTTTTAAATTCCATTTTTCTAGGTCATAGTAAATGGTCAAATATGAAACGCATGTTGCTAAAAAAGTTATGAGTTTACATGTGGATGGATGAAGGGGAAAAGGGAGGCCAAAGAAAAGATGGATGGATTGTGTGAGAAGCGATATCAAGGAAAAGGGAGTTAGTGATAGCGTGACGAGTGACAGGACAGAATGGAAGAAAAAAACGTGTTGCGCCGACCCCAATTAAAACGGGACTAGGGCAGGAAGATGATAATGATGAGATGATGATTAAATGGTCAAATAGGATATCGATAGAGAAAAAACGAACAAGTCTTGACGATTCAGTGTTTAAATTCGATTTGAGAAATAAAAGTACTTCTTTCAATGTGCTCGTTTTCAAACCTGTAAAAAAAAATTTGTTTGTAAAATGACATTGCTTCATTATCATCGTTATCGTTATAATTATTATGGGTTTTAATTACTAAGAAGATGACTCGCAGTAACTTTTTGGTTGATATTAAGTAGCGATAGTTACTATAGCAATATGACGTGGCGCTATCGCGACATTCGCTCACGTTACAAAGACTCTCATCGCTACAACTAGGTAGGTACGCGTCATGAGTACAGATGCGATGAAGTTTATATATATTCGAGGCAGTTCTCGAATATACAACATTATTTTAACTTTATACCTGAATATAGTTAGTTCAGAATCAGGTTACTGAATGGATCCAAACTCAACCGGGCTGGGGCTGCGCTCAAGCGGCTCCTGCCCAACCTTGGGGGTCCAGATGCCTCCTGCCGGAGGCTCTACGCGGGGATCGTTCGGTCCATGGCCCTCTACGGGGCGCCGGTGTGGGCGCCGTCGCTGAAAAAGCAACCGGCGGCCATTCTGAACGCCTGCCAGAGGGTCATGGCAATAAGGATGGTGCGGGGATACTGCACGATCTCCCGCGAAGCGGCGAGCCTTCTGGCTGGCCTACCACCGTGGGATCTGGAGGCAACAGTCCTTGCACACATGCACGATATGCGCGTGGAGATGCAACGCCGGGGTGAAAGTCCGCTGCCGCGACAGGTCACGGCATGGCGGACAGAGCTCCGGCGGGATCTCATGGTGAAATGGCGTCAACGACTATCGCAACCCAGTGCTGGGCACGCCATAATCATGGCGGTAAGTCCCCTCTTTGAGGCGTGGATGGAAAGACCTCACGGCGTCCTTACCTTCCGCATGACGCAGGTCCTCACCGGACATGGTTCGTTCGGGAGGTTCCTGTTCCAAATTAAAGCGGAAGTGACGCCCGGGTGTCGCCATTGTGCGGAATGCCCGGAGGACACGGTGGAGCACACAGTCGAGGTGTGCCCCGCTTGGGCGGAGCATCGCCGTGCCCTCGTGGGGGCGATCGGCGGCGGAGACCTCTCGCGCCGGGCCTTGGTCGAGGCCATGGTCCGGAGCGAGGAGGAGTGGCAGGCGGTCGCCGACTTCTGCGAAGCAGTAATGCTCGCAAAGGAGGAGGCCGAACGCATCAGGCAACGGCGTTATCGCCGCCGCCGCCGGCGCCGGGATACTGATCCCGATTTCCGGCCACCGTAGGCGCGGGCTTGCGGACAGTAAGCAATGGGTAGCTCACTGTCCGGCCGTCCGGTAACTGTCCGGACCAAGCCTAAGTCGTCGACGGCGCGCGCTGTTCCCGCGCGCCTCAAGTAGTTGTCAGCAACAGCAGGGACCCAGCCGGGTCGAAGCCTACTGGGGCCAGGGTTATCCGAAAGGGCGCTCGAGCCCCGGTATGAAGGCTTGAAGGAACGGGATGGGTTTTTTAGTCAGTAAGAGTCTGACACTATCTCCCGCTCCGCCCAAGAGCGGGGGTTGTCATAGGATGATTTTTCCCATCGGAAAAAAAAAAAAGGTTACTGAATGGATTCCAACAGTTTTTACGCATGTTATATTTTTTTTCCATAAGGTCATAAGTTGGATACCACCAACATTAAGTACAACGCAGGTCACGGCAGGGCATAACGAGTATTAGGTGCGAGCAAAAAGCTGGATGCAAGTGCAAAACAACCTCTCAGTCGCCTGAATGGCACGGTGGCTATGTATTTTTGCTGACATAACAAGCTTATAACTTCGTGATTTTCATGATACAGTTATGAAATTTTGTACATAGATTATTTACATAAAAACATTGAACACGTGTTTTGGGTTTCACATATACAAAAATAAGGTTATACAATGCTAAATTTTAATCGTTTTAATCCAGTGGAGGGTAGATCCGGCACATGGAACACTATCGATTTGTAAAGATAAAATTAAAAAATAAAGTACCTTTTTTTCAAAACTCGCATTAATTTACTCATGTACGAAATTAATTTCTTTAAGAAAACGTCAGCTGAGCGAGCTCAATGACCTGTAGTTAATAGTCGGCGTTGCGTACAAACTACCTACGTATACCTAATTTCGTACATGCGTAAATTAATACGAGTTTTGAAAAAAAGGTATTCTATTTTTTAATTTTATCTTTACAAATCGATAGTGTTTCATGTACCGGATCGACCCTTCACGTGATAAAAACGATTAAAATTTAACGGTGTACACAAGTACTACAGTTAGTTCTTGCCAGTGAACGCCTGTTGTTTGCATCGCATCGAAGCAATTATGCGTTGCAAATGCGACAAACGCCCGATACAGCAGCTCGTTCACAAAAAGCGGTATTGAAACGATGCGAAAAATGTCGTCGTGCGCAACCTGTATATATTTAAATATGTCTATCGTCATTTTTGAATGTTTTAAAATGTTCATCATATTTGCTAGTTGCCAGTGATAACATAGCACTGAAACATGGTCGCTTATAATGAGTCTCATCTGAAGGCTTTAAGTCACCCAAAGGACTATGGAAAGATCTATGCTCGGAGTTTCCTTGCGTGATCACATTTCGCAGGTGAATTAAGATCTACTGGGGCCAAAGACCTACTTCTGAAAGGAAGATTGGGCTCCAATACGAAAGGCGACGAAGGGACAGGAGTGAGTTTTTAGTCAGAAATATTCTGACACTATCTCCCACTTCGCCCAAGGGCGCGGAGATGTCATTGGATGATTTTTCTACCTACAAAAAAAAAGGTGAATTAAGGTCGTTGACATAGCCTGAAGAATCGCTAAACTTTAAGTGGGCACGGTAAATTGTACGTAGAACAGATGGTCGATGGGACCGACAGGTTCTGGAGTGGCGACCACGTACCGGAAAATGCAGCGTTGGAAGGCCTCCGACAAGGTAGATCGATAACTTGATGAGAGTCGTGGGAATGCGATAGATGCGAGATGTACGAGACCGTTCGTTATGGCGACACTTGGGGAGGTCTATGTCCAGCAGTGGACTGCTTCCGGCTGAAATGATGGTGATGACGTGTTCAACTATTCGTTAAAGTGGAACGCACCATTTTTTATATTTAGCTATTTCATGAAAAAGTCATTTAAGAGATGGTATCGTTAGCTGAATTAAGTGAGTTGTGTTAACGATTATAACTCAGTAAAGCCATAATTTTGCAATTTGTTTTATCATCTGCAGCATGGACTATAAGTCGTGAGATGTTATAACTAGTTGAAACAAAATGAAACAGAAAATAAATTTAAAATTATTATAATCATGTATTTACAAAACATATACTAATCTTAAAATTAAGCAAGATCCGTATATGTTGATATTTGTAACAGGGATAAGGGGCATGCTGACGATGAAGTATCACAGTCTTCTGATGTTGTGTTGTGCCATCTTTCGGTAGCCGCTGATATTCTTCTGAAATACACGATATGTGTTAGTTAGTAAGTGTGTGGATATTGCTTAAATACAATTAACTCTGGACCATATCATGAATATCAGCTTGATGTTCTGGAGTCGATTGAGAAGCGAGCCAAGAGAATCATCGGTGATGATGCGCTTGTCGAGTCAAAGCTCCAACGTCCTTACCTTCCGCATGACGCAGGTACTCACCGGACATGGTTCGTTCGGGAGTTTCCTGCACGGGATTCATGCGGAGGTGACGCCCGGGTGTCGCCACTGTGCGGAACGCCCGGAGGACACGGTGGAGCACACAGTCGAGGTGTGCCCTGCTTGGGCGGAGCATCGCCGTGCCCTCGTGGGGGCGATCGGCGGCGGAGACCTCTCGCGCCGGGCCTTGGTTGAGGCCATGGTCCGGAGCGAGGAGGAGTGGCAGGCGGTCGCCGACTTCTGCGAAGCAGTAATGCTCGCAAAGGAGGAGGCCGAACGCATCAGGCAACGGCGTTATCGCCGCCGCCGTCGCCGGGATTCTGATCCCGATTTCCGGCCAACGTAGACGCGGGCTTGCGGACGGTGAGCAATGGGTAGCTCACTGTCCGGCCGTCCGGTAACTGTCCGGACCAAGCCCAAGTCGTCGACGGCGCGCACTGTTCCCGCGCGCCTCAAGGAGTTGTCAGCAACAGCAGGGACCCAGCCGGGTCGAAGCCTACTGGGGCCAGGGTTATCCGAAAGGGCGCTCGAGCCCCGGTATGAAGGCTAGAAGGAACGGGGTGGGTCTTTTAGTCAGTAAGAGTCTGACACTATCTCCCGCTCCGCCCAAGGGCGGGGGATGTCAATGCATGATTTTTTCCCACCATAAAAAAAAAAAAAAAAAAAGTCAAAGCTCCAAAGCTTTGAGCATCGACGCCGAGTTGCTGGCCTGACGGTTTTCTATCGATTACATTTCGGTGAGTGTACGTTGGAATTGCACTATTTAATTCCGCCAAGTCCATTCCATCATCTGACCACTAGACGTACGGCGTTGGGCCACGTCGGTACATGGTAGATATCCCACCCAATCGTACAAAGCGTTTTGGAAACACATTTATTATGCATACAGCTAAGGACTGAAATTCCCTGCTGGAGTCTGTGTTTCCTGATAGCTACAACCTAGGAGTCTTTAAGTCAAGAGTGAATAGGTTAATTCTAGGCAAACGTGCTCCATCGTCGGTCACATCATCACTTACCATCAGGTGAGATAGTGATCAAACGCGCCTATCAATAATAACAAAAAAACCACTACTATCTATATATTAGTTTTTTATCTGGTGAATATGTTACCATGTGCTTTAACATAGGTAAAGCCTTTGGTAGGAACCCTTAATAACAAGTTACAAGCTACGAAAATGCAATTGCTTTGTAAACAGCAATTGTCAAAGAGGAGAATCTGGAGCTGAGATAAATAAAAATATTTACCTAGTACAGTCTTCAGAAAGCTACTCGACTTCTCAGTTAAAGTATTTAAACTTTTCTCGCGGTGTAATTACACATTGTATAAGTTTAAAAATATTTAGTTTACACTTACTCTAATACCCGCTCTTATCCCTACCGCTTTTAGGCATGCAATTTACAGTTATTTTCACTAGTGTGGAAAAGTGCTGGCGGTCGCCCTGCCACAATTTATAGTATTAATCGCATAAATACGCGATAAATACTATAAAGGGCTACTGGTTGACGTGCAACTCGTGGAGGTCCACGAGTTGCACGTCAACCCCTGTTTTTTTATTTTTTTCTAAGTGTATTGAAAAACGTAATTTGATAATTGTGAAAATTTGTTACTGCAGCATTCGGCTCCTTTACACCCTCACCTACAGCTCGGTCAAATTTCACCATGAAACTATCTCCACTTGTATCAAAATGTACTATCGCGCAATAAATTATGACTTCGTTACTTATCTACTATCAGAATTAGCTTAAAAAACTTAACTACCTTATATATTATCAGGTTTAACACAAGACCAATGTAATATGCAGGACGCCGGGGTGAAAGTCCTCTGCCGCGACAGGTCACGGCATGGCGGACAGAGCTCCGGCGGAATCTCATGGTGGAATGGCGTCAGCGACTATCGCAACCCCGTCATGGGCACGCCACAATTATGGCGATAAGTCCCCTCTTTGAGGCGTGGCTGGAAAGACCTCACGGCGTCCTTACCTTCCGCATGACACAGGTCCTCACCGGAAATGGCAAGTTCGGGAGGTTCCTGTTCCGAATTAAAGCGGAAGTGACGCCCGGGTGTCGCCACTGTGCGGAACGCCCGGAGGACACGGTGGAGCACACAATCGCAGTGTGCCCTGCTTGGGCGGAGCATCGCCGTGCCCTCGTGGGGGTGATCGGCGGCGGAGACCTGTCGCGCCGGGCCTTGGTCGAGGCCATGGTCCGGAGCGAGGAGGAGTGGCAGGCGGTCGCCGACTTCTGCGAAGCAGTAATGCTCGCTAAGGAGGAGGCCGACCGCATCAGGCAACGGCGTTATCGCCGCCGCCGTCGCCGGGATTCTGATCCCGATTTCCGGCCAACGTAGACGCGGGCTTGCGGACAGTGAGCAATGGGTAGCTCGCTGTCCGGCCGTCCGGTAACCGTCCGGACCAAGCCCAAGTCGTCGACGGCGCGCGCTGTTCCGCGCGCCTCAAGGAGTTGTCAGCAACAGCAGGGGCCCAGCCGGGTCGAAGCCTACTGGGGCCAGGGTAATCCGAAAGGGCGCTCGAGCCCCGGTATGAAGGCTTGAAGGAACGGGATGGGTTTTTTAGTCAGTAAGAGTCTGACACTATCTCCCGCTCCGCCCAAGAGCGGGGGTTGTCATAAGATGATTTTTCCCATAAAAAAAAAAAAAAAAAAAAAAGCATGACCTGGTAATATGCAAGCAGATAACTGAAAACTATGATTATGTGGTCCACAATACATTTGAAAACATCTTTGTTTTCTGATAAGCATATAAATAAGACCTCTTACATGCACATATGAAAGAAGTATCATAATTACCTGAAAACCATTTTTAAAAGTCTATGGTATATAATGTTGGACTCTGAGATCCTTTGCACCTCACAGATGGCACGACGCACGCAATGGAAGCCGTCTAAACCATTTCTGAAAAAGAAAATCGTTTTTCGTTGTAGTAATTCAAATATTTATGGCGTTTCTTGCTGGAATCCGATTTTTTTTTTGGTAGGTAAATCAATGACTTCGCTCGCTTTAGAGTGGGGCGGGAGGGTGTGTCTGACTTTTACTGACTAAAATCACACCTTTGTTTGTTTGGAGGCGATCGGTGGCGGAACCTCTCGCGCCGGGCCTTGTTTGAGGCCATGGTCCGGAGCGAGGAGGAGTGGCAGGCGGTCGCTAACTTCTGCGAAGCAGTAATACTCGCAAAGGAGGGGCCAGACCGCATCAGGCAACGGCGCTCTCGCCGCCGCGGAGATTCCGATCCCGATTTCCAGCCACCGTAGGCGCGGGCTTGCGGACAGTGAGCAATGGGTAGCTCACTGTCCGGTCGTCCGGTAACCGTCCGGACCAAACCCAAGTCGTCGACGGCGCGCACTGTCCCCGCGCGCCTCAAGGAGTTGTCAGCTTGTTGTTGTTGTAGGGGCCCAGCCGGGTCGAAGCCTACTAGGGCCAGGGTTATCCGAAAGGGAACTCGAGCCCCGGTAAGAAGGCTTGAAGGAACGGGGTGGGTTTTTTAGTCAGTAAGAGTCTGACACTATCTCCCGCTCCGCCCAAGAGCGGGGGTTGTCATTGGATGATTTTCCCCACGAAAAAAAAAAACAAAAACTTATGTTCATTTTTTGCCTTGCTTTCTAGGACTCCGGGTATCCCTTTCAGAAACTAACCCATGGTAACCGCCACAGTACGCTTCAGCCTGGCTGCTGTTCTCCTGGGCTTTGCTGACATCTCTTTGAGGCGCGCGAGGAATACTACGCGCCGTCAACGACTCGGGTCTTGGCGGTTACCGGATGGCCGGATGGTGAGACAGCCATTGCTCGTCATCCGCAAACTGAAGCTTACGCTACGCACGGGGCCCGTTGCTATGACGATGCTTAAGGCGGCCTATGTAGGTAGACATATGCCGCCCTTTTTGGATTAGTTATAACCTTCTTGAATTGGACTTAGGCATGTATAACTAACGGGCAGCCTTTTCGAAAATCGATTGGAAAGGGATTAATAGCCAAAGATAATTTTATGATAGCAGTACTACAGTAGTACGCAGTACTACAGTACTGCTATCAATGTCTTTATTGTACTGTTAGGTACAGCTACAGCTAACGATTCAATAAAGTGGAATTGATGCAAATTTATCCTGTTTCTAATTTTTTTAAAGATCTATGAGGTAAAAAGACTGTGCAGCTCAAAAACGAAAAGTAAAATACATACTTATCCAATAGCGTTTCTACATAATCATAAATATCCCTGCGGTGTATGCGGTGGAAGGTACGAAAATTAGGTGCGGGTGCATCCCAGTTCATGCGGAACCCTATGGCTTGTGCGAACAGCTGGTTCCACGGAATTATGTTCGCTTTGAAGTTGAATTTTAGCTGGAAATTGAAGAACATTATTGAAAATGCTGTGTGTATGCTGTTACTGAGATAGGTGAAAACGTTTTAGGCGTTTTACCTAAAACAAAAGAGGTTTTTTTTTATTTTAATTAAAAACACCTCTTTTGTTTTAATTAAGCATTAAGTAATTGTTATTAATTAAGTATTAGTTAATTAATTAATAATATTAATTATTATGGTAATTGTGGTAATAATATTAAGAAGTATGGTAATTTTATTTATTACGAATTGGTTAATACATCTAAAATGTTTTTATTTTTCCCTTTTTATAGTTACTAACAAACTTTACCTCTTAATAATATTAGTGTAGATAAATGATTGATTGACTGATAAGTATACTATCAATACTCAAACATTATTGAACTTTAAGAAGAAAATGCATTCATACACATCCACAAAGAAGTTCGAAGAAAAAATATCAGCTGTTCAGTACATTAGGCGAACATAAATGTACTGAACAGCTGATTTTTTTTCTCGATTTCAGGTTTGTTCTCATAGTAAAAGTTATTGGTTATCATGAGCACAATCACGTGTTTAAGTATCGTACACTAATTACCAGTCACCCTATTTTTGTGCGGCCAACCAGCTAACATAATAAGCTTATAACTTCGTGACTTTTTTCGTACAGATATGAAATTTTGTGCACAGATTTGTTACATAAAAATACTATATAATATGTGTTTCGGGTTTTGCATATAATAAAACTAATCTTGTATATGTATTCAATAAAGTAGGTAATAAAAATACTCACATAGAACCGAGTCATGTTCAGGAAGGATAAGTAGCGTCTGTTCCTGTGTTGTACCGCCTTTGTATCATTAGCCTCGCTCACATCGATTAGAATGAACGCTATCATACTTATGTAGCATATCAGTACCAATGGAATTAATTTATTCATATTTGTCTGTGCAAGTTTTGTTCTCCTGGTAAGTGGATTGTACAGTTATAGAGTATTGGCTTTCATTTTGAAAATTGCTATTGGAATCTAAAAAAAATTTAATTTGACAATTAATCACAATCAAAATCATATTTTTTTTATTAAGATAGAGTTTTTGTTTATAGTAAAGTTCTGAGTACATTTTTTTTGCAAAAGTCAGTGCCTTCACCCATGTGTATTTACTTAAATGCAATATAAAAAAAGGAATTTTAAAAATAACAAGAAAATAATAATAAGTAAAACCTATATCTTATCGGAAAACAGTATTTTTTATTAGTAATTTTGTTGATCCAAAGATCGGAAAAATCTTTAGATGTTATCATTTATAACAACGTGAAAATTCGGTTTCTACAATTAAACGATATACATGATAGGATGTTATGAGTGATGTTCGCTTTGGATCGTGATTTTGATTGTGTTATGTAAGAAGAACAGAAAAGTTTTTAGAAAGTTTTCAAAACGATTTCTTTAAAAAAATGGATAAGTCAATTCGAAAAGAATAATATTGTACAAATAATCTTAAGGACAAGGTATTAGTAACCTGTTTATGTATTGTTTATGGTTGGTATTTATAGACATTCTAATACTAGTACTTACCAAATTATTGTTATCGGTTTTAAGTATAACAAAATAAGCCAGCTCGGATTTCACGGTTCAAACAAAAACAAAATTCAAAATCAAAATAAAAAAAAAAAATTGAATAGAAAGCTATAATGATGAACTACTTCCATTAATAAAATGTCAAACGATGCAACTGTAAGAGAAATTCAACTAAACTACTTTAAAAAAGTAGGATTTATTTGATTTATTTATTTATTATGAGGCTATTCTTTGAACTGACCTACAATTTTTGGTAATTCATAGTGGTATTTATACATGGTGTTTCAAAATTATACAAATGTGAATGGTTCCTAGTTTCAAATAGCAAATCTCAGAAATCTCACAAAAAGCGAAGTAATTAAGTAATATCTATTAATTTAAAGTTTAAATTTAATAATAATTCATAATTACCAATGATATTAAGTAATATTTTTCGAATTCCGTTACTCTGTGTCAACACAACCACACTATTAAATGACATATTTTTCAACAGATTATTAGCTTAGGAAACATTTTCAAGATTTGTCTAGTCATACATGAAAATACTCATCCTGTATAAGGAGAGTTAACGGTCGGCCATTATTTGCTAGTCGTGATCAACGGTACGTTAGCCGCGGATAATCTGACACTGTTAACTTAGAACCGAATGCGATACTTTGCGTTACACATATAGAAATAGAAAAATAAAAAGAAGATTCTGTAAATCAAGTCATATTGAAAACAGAGAAAGATATTCTATTAAGTGATATAATAAAAAGCAAAGAAGGAAAAACTAGCAAAACTGGTGATCTAGAAGATTAAACATCAAACAAAAAAAAATGATGATCAAAATTAACTTGATAGTAAAATCAGCGCTACTATTAATAGTGCTAGGAGCTCAAGCACAATTAAATGATACTACTGATGCATTAGAAGTACATAAAAGAAGTGAGATCTTGTCAAGAAGGAAAAGATTTATCATATTTCCAGAAGGCAGCTCTCTTCAATTGGGTAAGTTTTTGTTACTAAGTACGTTTATTATTGTGTTATCTTTTTGTATATTTTACCTTGGTGTCCCTCTTTTAAATCTTATCAATGTCGATAACATCAATATTGCTTCTTCCATTAACTACTTTTCCACTTAGCAATTTCCAAAAAAAACAAAGACAACGTATCAAGACATATATATCTTTCAGTGCACCTTTGAATTATGTTATAAAAATACAATAAACAGTATAGTCCCAACAAAGAGTTTTCAAATCCAAAATAACCACCAGCACAGCCATTTTAATTTGCCATTTGTCCGTACTGTTCAAATCTAAAGAGCCACAAACATCTAAAGAGCATATCGGATGCTGTGTAGTCCACCATTACGAGCGGGCAATTGCACTGAGCTCCTAACAAATGGACCTGAGGCGTAATGTGCTCTTCAAAACACGAAGAACGTTGTTATACCAGATTCTGCCGTGTCATTTATAAAGTAAATCCTCATCTAAATTAGGAAATGTTGGGAGTACTGGGGGATCTCGAGCAAGGAATATCCATGTTTGTATGGTTGAATCTGTTCATTAAATTTACTTGAATGGACCAGGTGTTTAGAATTATACATACATATGCCGTTTTAAATTGCAGTAAGATCGTGGATATCTATATTGATATTATAAATGCAACAGTAACTTTGTCTGTCTGTTTAACTTAACTCATTCATCTGCTGGAATTTGATGAAGCTTGGCATATAATTGGAGAATATTTTGGATTAAGGCATACAATACTTTTCTTTTGAAAGTTTTTCCCCTTGGTATAATATTAAACAATCACACGGGCGAAGCCCTTGGCAGACGTTAAGTTTTTCATTCTCTAATTACGCTTAGTTTGGTGGTTTATTTGTTGATAAGTACATTTCATCAAATGCTATGCATGTCTGTTTTATTTTATAAATACCAGTAACTTCAAAAATGTGATGTATATACCATATTTCGATTATTATATGAATGAAACATGATGCAGTTGACGCACCGGTTGGTCGAGGGGTTATTTGTAAAGGGTTTGTTTGGGCTTTAAATTATATTCTCAATTGTTTATTAATAGCTTAACGTTTATTTTCCAGTATTCTGTACAACGTATGCCATGGTCTTCAAAATCGGAGATATCTTTCTGTACGGATCAACTGCAGCGTTAGCATGGGAGTTACCTCAAGACCCGTACTCTCCATTCCACCACCACGCAGACCCTCTCCATCGGAGGGTAGATACTAAAACTATATATTATACTAATGAGCTTGGACAAGTTATTGATAAGAAACCATATCACAGGTAACAACGGATATTATGATATTTCTAAATCAAAAATAAAATACAAAATAGCGATAAGGCATTTTAAAAACCTAAAATCATAGTCACATATTCCACAAGTAAAACATATTAGTTGAAAATACATATAGATGCAGTTAACGAAGAAATCAGATAGTAAATGGTGTGAGCATAGTCTTTGAAACGAATTCCGAGCCGACTAGTAACGTACGGACTAACTTCTCTCAGTTTAACCAGCCCTAACACCTAACTTAGGGAAATAATTAATGTCGCGTTTGCTAACTTGCAAAAGCAGAAAGTTGTTGTTTGAGATTTGTGTTAACAGATTAATAAATATTCAGAAAAAGTCTAAGTATAGAACGATATTTTTATATTTAATTTTGTTATATCCTCAAGTTAGTAATTATTTTACAACTTACAACTACATCTGCACTTTGGAGGACTTAAAAAAAGCCACTGATGCCACGATAAACGTGGCTATCTAACACTTTGAGAGAAAAAGAAACCATCGATTCTAAAAGAAGAAGTAATAATTTTAAGCAATATACCACTCTTAACTATACCAGAAGAGCCAATATCCTCTAACACACAATTTTAATAAAAGACTGGGATAGAAACACAAATAAAAACCAAAAAACTCACAGTTAAATTACAAACCCTAGCAGACAGACTACAAACTATGCGGAATTAACTATCCATGAACAACTTTCAGAAAACCCATAGCAAATCCCGCTTTCGCGAAACGCAGTGTGAACTGGCCGGGCAAAAAAGGAACTTTAGACAAATTCAAAATAGACAGGAAACAGATGCATGCTTCGGAAAACAAACGAAAATATTTGAACGAACGTATGGAGCAGCGGAGCGTCGAATATCATAGGAACAGTCGTGCCTCGTTGTACCAGAAAATAGAGACGATGCTACATGGGTTGGTATTAGGTCGCACATTGGTTATTCGTCGTGTGAAACCATTTTGGATTTTGATTGCTTTTTTATGGTTTTGATTTTTGGATATTCTGTTTCATCACACTGAGCTTATACAAGGTGCAGTTTTAAAACTGGACAATATTTCAGGAGGTTGTAATAAAACTCATAAATAATCATGTAAAAATACGAAACCTGGTCAATAATCAGTAATACTTGTTATTTAATTTTTTAATTACACTAAACTAAATCGATTGATCGATGGCCGCGGGGGCGTGGCTAGGGTGTGGCGTGCGGGATGATGATTGGATGATACATTATTTATGAAACTATCGTTGCGAGTTAGTGTGTGTGAAAACGCCCTTTATTATTCCGTGTTTGTGTGTGTGAAAAAAAGCGCGGTTATAAAAAAAAAAAAATTACCTACTTATTTTATTATTGATTCGGGTCGAGAATCACTAACATAATTACCTCCTGAAATATTTTGCAGCTTCAAAACGACACCTTGTATATTAATTTTTTAAATAAATTTTAAGTGACGTGCATTTACAGAAACAATTCTATGATTAATTGCATTAAAGGTTTTATTTAGTTTTAAAATCATTCAAGACTCACTACGCTAATTTAAGTTTGTTTAAAAGTAGTGCTCAAGTTTCATTGCTTTCTTTTTCAGTCTCGGCGTAAACGGCAAGAATTGTGTACTGAAAATATTATGCTTGGTCGGCCAAACTCAGAACCATCCTCAAGGCGAATTCTTCCAGGAAATTATGAGAGCCGTTTTTACGTACGTATTACTGGTTTACCATTTAAAGATGCTATGAAAAATTATATGAGACATTCAATGGCCAGTTGAAACATTAAAATGAACCAACATCTTGCGATTGAATTATATCGAATTTAGGACATTTAGATAAATTTAGTTAGAAGCCTGTAGTGAGCGTTGAAAGTTTCAGATCTTTTTATCTAATAAAAATGCAAATGTAACATCGGAGCTCATTACGGACAGCAAAAAATATAAAATCTTATTACTCATGAAAATCGAACTTAATCTTGTCATGTTTAAGGACAAGATTAAACTCGAATATACATAATTATATTAGAATAATTAATTAGAAGTCTCGAAATTGAATAATTAAGAATATAATTACAGAGATTTTGTTACAAGCCACAATTCACCGGATTTTAATGAGAGATATTTGATATACCACTGTCTTGATTTAAGGAAACCATTACTTAGAAACTTTGAAGAGTATATTTACTGTCTCTGTTCCCTTTGCTGAGTTAACTTTTATAAATCATAAGAAGTAATCAAATATTTATAAAATTTAGGACAAATTTTCCACAAAATGTTTATCATTTTATTTATAGATGTTCAGCAAAATTATGGGTTAATTGGTGTTACAAAATCTGTGAAAATAGGCTAGTTAAAACAATTTCCCTCTACTAGAAAAGACAGATAAGATATTTGTATTTACATTAAATACAGTATCGCATGATCGCAACTATCTAACAACCTGTAATTTTGACAAAGACCTTATCTAACATACCTATAAGTTCTAGATTTAAAATACCTAATTTAAGTTTACGTCCATTTTCAGTTTACCAAAAAACTCAGCGGGTGAGGAAAACAAACACGGTGAATACGACGCAGCCCTCTCCGCTACAGATTCCTGTGATGAACTGTATCCAGAATGTGATGAGCCTCTGCTCGAACCAGATGCGGCGAGATTTGCCTACTAGGGGTTGTAGACGGGAGACTTTCTATAGTTCAACAATCGTCAGCAATAATGAGTATTGAGCGTTGTTATAGAAATTCATGAACAAAGATAGTGATGTGTTTAGTCGATGTATCAATCTATAATATAAAAATGAATCGCAAAATGTGTTGGTAAGCGCATAACTCAACAACGCCTGGACCGATTTCGCTAATTTTTTTTTTGTTGTGTTCGTTATTATGAGGAGAAGGTTCTTATGGAAAAAAAATGAAAATTAGGGTAGTGTAGGGTAGAGTAGGGTAGTGTAGGGTAGTGTAGGGTAGTGCAGGGTAGAGTAAGATAGAGGAGGGTAGAGTAGGGTAGAGTAGAGTAGGGTAGGGTAGAGTAGGGTAGAGTAGGGTAGAGTAGGGTAGAGTAGGGTAGAGTAGGGTAGAGTAGGGTAGAGTAGGGTAGAGTAGGGTAGAGTAGAGTAGGGTATAGGGTAGGGTAGAGTAGGGTAGAGTAGGGTAGAGTAGGGTAGAGTAGGGTAGAGTAGGGTAGAGTAGGGTACAGTAGAGTAGAGTAGGGTAGAGTAAGGTATAGTAGGGTAGAGTAGGGTATAGTAGGCTGAAGTAGGGAACAGCGGGAGCGAAGCCGCGCGGGTACAGCTAGTATTGAATAAAAATGGCTTGTCGTTACATAATTATAGTCTTAAATACACTTGTCTGACTTGCCCGCGGCTTGCTTATGCCACTCAGGAATAAAGCAGCTTTCTATCGGTAAAAAAATTTGGCAAACGGACCATTACTGTCAGAGATTATCTCCGAAAAACAAAAAAAAAGTACTTTAACTCTTTATAATATTAGTTTAGATGATACTTCGACTGAACATGAAATTTTTGATATAATATTAACCACCTATTAATGTGGCCCTTGCCTGCCCTTATATGCCCTTATCATAAGCTTATGACAAATCACATTTCAATAATCTGTTTACAATATTGAAAAAACTCTTAACCATTAGATTTGCTTTATCTGAATGTCACTCCTTTACGTCTATGCATCTGTAAATGGATATACATTTTTTACCAACATAAATCAGTCTCCCAATAAATTGTAGCTCGTTTGTAACCTACGTATGTAGTTTAACTAGCTCTTGTGGTTAAGAGCTCAAGTAATGTTGGCCGATTACTGTTTGCAGTTCCTGTTTACAGTGGAATCTTATGTTTTAATTTTTACAGACTAATAAGGAGATTTTTTAGTATACCATATTTTAGATTATTTCTTATTAATACTGCAATATTATATCTGGTAGTCCGAAATCCATATGTCAATCAAAAATTAAACATCAAAATTAAAATGGCAATTCCTTTGAAAGACATTTCTGGATTGAGATTTATCATCGTTTTAGAGAACTGATGAGATTGTAAAATGGGATTACAAAGAAAGGATTTAATTTCTAAAGTGTATTAGATAGCATAAGATTTATAGGAAAACCTTTCGCCGATAGATCATTGGGATTGGCTTGCCTGATGTTAGGATAGATAAATTTATTTTAATTTAGTTATGTTATGTAATATTTTAATAAAGAAATGTAATGTTATGCTTGTCGACCTTATGTCTTACCTCATTATAGTGAGATCAATATTGTTTTCCATAATATCTATTTTCTAAGATTATTTAAAAATTAACGCATTTTTTTAATTTGTTAGAATGCAATTATGACTAATGTTAACATGCGTTTCGTCAATGAATAAATTATTGACAGTGTTTTGTTTTATTCGTTATTATTTTGTATCATCCCCTCATTCAAAAAGAATTTAAAACTGTAAAGACCTGTCGCTCTAATAAGGCCTACATCGCTTTCTTTGTTTCTGAGCAAACATTTGATGATTTTAACGTTCTGAATTGTCGCACGAAGGTAACAGTAAATCAATTTACACAGTGTTAATTGACAGTTTCATTTGTAACATTAGGGTTTCAATGGCCCACAAACGGGACAGTACATTTTATGATTCACAACGGGCAACTCTGAGTAGAGTTTTCAAAATATTATTTAGAATATTTGAATTTGACAACCAAGTGGCCAGTAATAAATAAAATCCGTTAGGAACAGGTTGCGTTCCCTTTTAAAAAAAAAAAGCATTTTTGAATAACTATACAGTATTGTTCCAAATATGAAAAGTATCCTTTTATATTTCATAACGTTCCTAGTTTTACAGACAGTAATTAGTGAAAATGTAAGGGACAATGGAAATAATACGGTAAATGAAATTCACGAGGAAAATGAAGGATCAAGAGCGCTGTCGAGACGAAAGAGATTCGTAATATTTCCAGATGGAAGCTCTCTGCAACTCGGTAGGTGAATACTTATGTGTGCTAAGCATTTGATCCGTAATGAGATAATATTTTCAGCATTTCTTTTTAAAGTGCAACAGTTGGAATTCCTTATTTGGTTTGAGTTTTCCTTATTGAGGTCGGAAATGAAAATATGTTTGGACATTGTTTGAAATTCTTGTTCATAAACTAAATATGGAGACTGTTAATTAATCTTAATTGGAAAGCCTCCGTTAGTGTTATTGTTTACAGTATTAATTATGTCAAAACCTAATTATTGTATTGCTTAAGTTTCTCTTGCAAGTGCTTTGTTAAATTAGCATAAATCCGATATTGCAGTAAGTTTGTAATTCAATGTAACCTTACTAATTCGTAACTAATATGTTCAGAGAAGTGACGCTTAGTTAGAACTTGTTTACATCAGGATGCAAACCTCGAAGCCTATTGCTAATACTTCATTCAAAGATACTTTCAGACATAAATTCAGCCTATATCAGGGTCCACTAAGTTTTATATAATTGGGATTGATTTCCGCATCTTGAATTAGATTATTTGAATGTGATCCATTTCAGAGCTTTAAAGTAAGTCTGACCCTCATCAAAAATTTAAATTTGAAATCCGTGGTAGTTAGTTTAGAAATTCTCAAGGTTGAGGAAAGAAAACAAATCTCTTCTTAAATGTTTCCACGTGTAATAATTAATCGATAGTTGGAATGTAATGCAGTAACTATAAGATTTATAATGTTAAAAAAAAAATAATGAAAAATATTAATGTTCATGTTCGATGTGTTGTTTTTGTTAAGGTTGTGGTGATGTATTGTTGTTGTTGTGTGTGTTGATGTTGTTGCTGTTGTTGTTTCTGTGTATTGTGTGATGATATTTTGATTTGATGATGTGTGATGTTGTTGTATGTTGTGTGTGTTGTTATAATGTTGATGTGTTAATGTTGTTGTTGTGTTGATATTTTCATTTTATTAATTTCTGTTTCCAGTGTTCTGCGTTCAAACTATGGCGTTGATCCCCATCGGCGACATCTTCCTTTTTGGAAGCACTGCAGGTCTTGCTTGGAGTCTGCCAACTGACCCCAAGATATTCCACATGTTCAAAAAAGACGGCACCAGTCTGCGGAGAAGTGATGTCAGAACTATCAACTATTTGGATGATAAAGGACGAATTATCGCTAAAGTTCCTTATAAAAGGTAAATTATTGAATTTTATTCGAATAAAGTACTTTTCTAAGTAAAACAAGAAAATGAATCCAATCGGGTTCATGAATTAAAAAGTTCTTTAATGTTTACAAGAATTTCAATTATAATGAGAGTTCAATTCATTAAATGAATTATTAATTAAATAAGACAGATGACGGTGACCAAACAGCTGTGGTGTCTAAAATTGCGCCCTATAGAGCAATATTATATCCCCTACTGGAGGTGCCTGCACTCGTGACTTAGTTTGAAACTTATTGTTAACAAAACTTTGATTTATATTATGTTTATTTACAGAGGGACCAATATATACTATCTTGATTACTAGTAAATATGTTAATTGTATATCTTATTTTGCATTTTCAGAAGACTGATAGTAAATCCTGCCTTTTCTAAGAGAAGTATTGAAGATGATACACTCTCTTTCAAGGAGAAGTTAAAATTGAAGATAGATCGGAAAAAGATGCATGAAAAGCACCTAAAGATTGACCATTTGAAGGCGCATTTAGACAAAGATAGTATAGAGTTTCATAGAAGCAATAGAGTAGACCTATATTCGAAGATTGAGAAATTATTATCAGCGTAAGTAATCTTTAAAAGTCTAAGGTACAATGTACTAAGGTATATATAGCCCAGGATGTATAAGTCTATGTCATACGAAATCCAACTTGTATGAAAGGATATTGTGACCAACTGCTGAGTAACTGCTGAGTAACTGCTGAGTAACTGTTGAGTTGAAGCTATTTAAGTCTAGGATAAGGTTGGGTGGATGAAGTTTTATAAATAATGAATCAATGACGACACAAGCCCACTCCTAAGCTCTGATACGTCTTACCTTTATAACTTTTTATTGTTTTGATAAAGCGTTTAATATGTATCTGATAAGTTTTGATAATTCTACTGCCAGATCAAATGAAATTATTGTTTTTTATTCAGGAAGCATCCCTCTAATCTACTTTGATAACATATTAACCAGTTGCCATCATTAAGCTAATGTCAGTAATGCTGTCCACGTGTCGACTTACTTGTTAGCCACCTGTAATCGACTGAAAATGTAATCATAACTATTTAATGGTCTGGTATCGACTATTTCATATCCACAGTAGGTTTAACATTACTAACTAGCCATCCAATATTTGCAGGATGGGCAGAGATGGGCGTCAGTGCGTTCTTTACAAACTATGCGAGGCGGCGCAGAGAGCTCACAAGCAGGGCACATTTGTACAAGAATTTCTTCGAGCTGTCTTCACGTAAGTATCAGTTATTATACCACTCGTATATATTTTATTTATTTATCCGTATTCTTCTTTCTTTCGTTGTTCTTCTTTGTCTTTCTTATCTGTACTTTGAAATCATTATCTTCCCCGTCAATGACATTTGGGAAATTTTATGTACGTTAAAAGCAATAGCGTAGCTAGGTGACTAACAAGACTGGGGCAAATAAAAAAATGGGGTCCCTTTTTGTTAACTCATCAAATAACTTCTTTTGGTCTGGGTGGAGCTGACGAGAGTGTCGGACTTTTACGACAATAATAATTTTATTTACAATAATTAGTGTTGCAATCTAATTGGTTTAGGTTCTGAAGGTGGGAGATTTTTTGGCTAAAGTCTGTCTAATAAGTCAACCGACTTGGGAATTTTGTATAATATTTAATCATTTAAAAAATACTTATTTCCGTACCGTATAATACGGTACTTTTCATAAAGTTCTTCTGTTAGTAAACAATGATCTCTTCTCTTAGTCAACCTTGATTATTGAACCCGGGTTGACTACATCAGATTTCATTAAATCCTAATAATTACCCAAGTCGTTTAACTTATTAGACAGACTCTAGTTCAATAAAGGTTAGTAAATCAGATTAGGGGGCCCAGACGCACGGCCCTGACCTTTGATAGCTACGCCAAAGATTAAAAGACATAACTTGAACACTTTAATCTCAATTACAGGTTACCAAAAGGCGAAGAGTTCATATACGATGAACATAAGGAATACGACTCTGCTCATGTGAAAACTAACGACTGTTCGGCAAGGTATCCAGGATGCTATAAGAAATAAAAATTAATAAATTTATAAAAATATTGAATATATTTTGTTTTGCTATCTACTTGATCCTTTGTAGCTTCATTGATCTTCTTGAGCCGGCTAGAAATTCGAGTAAGCTTATCTCGAAAAATCGTAAGACAATTTTTAGATTGTGAAGTGTGATATGGAAGTGATCCTTATTGCATGCCTGAAAATTATTTCATAAAAAAAAAAAATACTTTTACTCTAACATTAGATAGCTAAATCCTAGCAAAGGTGAATGTTCATACAAATTTTCAAACAATCTCATTAAGTAATTTTGCAGCATTTTCAACAAGATTATAGCTTTTGTCCATCCATATCCTTATTTTATTCTAACGTCGAGTCAGTTATCTCACAAATCCATTACAATTATGTAAAATTTATCTAGTAATAATGAGTAAATATTGTACCCAATAATTTCTATTATAATATGAATATTATGCTATCTTCTGCTACATTTCTAATCACCAATGAATAAGGCAGTTATATCTAAAGGAAGCCAAACTGCCAAAGATTTCCTAAAAACTATATTAACTGGTAAATTAAAAATAATTGTCTCGATCGAAATGCGAGCCTATATACGGTGGATGGTCATGATGTACTTATATAGAACGATGATCAAAGAACAACAGCGAGGAAATTGTTGATGAAATTATTAAGTGTCTACTTATATAAGTACTTACTTGTATAAGTTACCATGATATATACCAACGAAATAATTGACTTCGTTTTGACTGATCAAGATTATGGCCAGTTTATGGACTGCAAAAAAATCGTCTTATTTGGAATCTGAATTGACTACATTTTTTACGCTAGTAAATAATCATGGCTTATTTTTTTTTTTGCTTTCTTGGCTACATGGACTTTTGGGTAAACTAAACTCTTAATGTTGCCACTAATATAAATCTTGGTCAAGTAACATAATATGCTTTGCTTTATGTATTGATAATAAATACTTAGGAAATACATTTCCGCATTAGATAATATTCATAAAAATAAAATTAACTGTTTGTGCTTAGAATATAGTGGCAAAAATTGTACAATATATGATGTTGTTTGATGACAATAAATACAATATCGAGAATCACATCACCAGAAAAAGCATAGCATAGACATTTCGACAGCCATCCAGCCTAATGACATAGAGAAAAAAAAACATAACATTTGACATGACATCTTGTCGTTCGTTCAAAAATAGTTTTTTTAGTAGGTATTATTGACATAATATACGTAATCTCACCAACTTTGAACTGAAATTTCTTTAATATTCTATTAATAGTAATTTCTAAGACGAAATTGTTTAGAAATTTATTCTGTATACTTTTGTATATTTTTCATCACAAGACGCTAAAAACATATGCCAGCAAAATTTTGTTCGGGACTTTGCCATGATCCTTCCCTCCTATCCAACAGATACAAACAGATTTTAAACAGGTGTCATTCAAAGCGTCTAGTTGAATAGAGTTTATTTTATTCTTGCGACATAGGTACCTCAATAGTATGAGATTAAGGTTTAATCAAATATTTTTGTTTTAACCTAACCTAACCTGTTTCATGTCTGTTGGTGGTTACCAACAGATTTAAAACAGGTGTCATTCGAAGCGTCTAGTTAAATAGAGTTCTTTTAATCATGGCACCATACCTTTTAAGCATGGGGTTTAGGTTTTATTCAATACTCTATTTTCACCTAACCTAACATCACAAAACCTAAACCCCATACTTTTCAGAGCTGATGTCGCCATATTAAAAAATTCTTGCCTTGCTAAGATCTTTCGATTGAGATACATTTTATAAATCTGTTGGTCGATGCAAGAGTTGGAGGGTCTTATTTAGAGGATTTTAATATAGAACAAAACAAAATATTTTTATGTAACGTTAATTGTACACCAAAAAAGTAAAGAAAGAGCAGTAGTGATTATATTCATTTATTTATAACCAAGAGTAGCTGTATCATGTTCAACGACTATTTATCATATTCCTTGTCCCGTGTTGTTTAGGGTCGACGCAACACGTTTTTTTTTCTTTCATTCTATGCTGTCAGGCGTTAACTATCCGTAATTCCCTTTTCTTTTATATCACTCCATCCATTTTTTATTTGACCTCCCTCTTCCTCTCCATTCATCGACATGTATATTCATAATTTCACATTTTTTGCAAAGAATATTACTATTTAATACGAATATAAATTAAAATACATTTTGCGGCTTGTCGCACTTGCTAGGCGATTCTCTAATTGATTTTAAATAAATGAGCTCTGTTAACAATTCTTCACACGGTGACTGCAGTTATAAAAAGTATAAACATGAAACTTTGAGTTACCTGCATCTCCTCTATTTTTTTTTATAAAAATCCGTTAATACTTCTCTATTTTGAGGTTAACAATGCGAACATACTAATTAATCCTATTAAATTCGAATAGATGGTTCACTACTAATGTCTTACGGTTCACGCGAATTTAGAACGTCGCGGCGTCCCTGTCCTGCGTAGAAAAGCACCGCCTTAGCCACCATTTGTATAAAACCAAGTATCCGCAACGCAAGAGTTTGCGTGAAAATATCAGACTAATTGATTGCGACCGCTAAGCTTCGCTCGTCGCCGCACCACTATTACGTGCATTTGATTACGTAGACGTACGCACCGCAGTAGAATATCAATTGCTTGTTTCAGTCACAACGCGTCACTCCACGTTTGCCGTCGCTTTGACACCGCGTTAATCTTTTCATTCAAGCATTGAATTGAAGTTTCTCACAAAACTCAAACTGAAGACGTATAATTATAGCATAACTAGCTTATATCTACAGCTTCGCCCGCGTACATAAAATATAACCTATGTCACTCAGGAATAAAGTATCTTTCTATTCGTGACAAAATTTTGGCAATTGGACCTGTACTTCCCGAGGTTACCTCCTACAAAAAAAAAAAACACAAAAAAAAAATCTTTATATTATTAGTGTAGATGATGTCTTTAACATTTTAGTTTTATTTTATGCGGATAAAGAAAATGTCACTTTAATGTGTTTTTTTTAATCTTTCACAAAATCAAATTAAGGTGAACACTGGCCGTAATATGCCGCCTTGAGGTACTCCACATTTACTTTTATGAATAAAAGAAATTAAGATTTTTTTTAAGACTGTGCGTGATTTCAAATATACCTTTAATTCTCATCACGTGTCATAGCAAAATTAGAATTATCAGAAGATTTGGGAATTTTGATAAACTTATTATAATCCAAAGAGTCAAAAGCACTACTGAATTCCATCACTAAAATGGTTCAGCACATGTTAAGATGCTTGTAAGTAAGCGGTTCCTCTGTTTCGATTACAGCTTTGAGAGGTAAAACATAGACACTCTAATAAGACTTAATTTGCGTCTGTTCTTCCTAAGCTTTTTGTCAAGTTTTGTTGCTTTTAACACCTTAAATTGCCGCTCAAAGGTAACGGTATCTAAATTAACACAGTGTTAATTGAACAATTCCATTGTTTTATTGAGGGCTACTGAAAATCTATTTTTGAAATGGTTGGCTATAATCTTTGGGTATTATTTCCGTAAGCCAGTCTAAAACAATATCTGCGAGGTGAAACGTGCTTGTGCTTTCCTAAAATCAGTTTTATATTTACAATTGTATATAACGTTGTTTTTGGTCTGAGTGTATTGTGTATTTGAGATTATAAGTCTGTGAACGCATTTACAATACAGGACTAACTCCTAGTGTCGATCAACGCTTAAAAAAAAAACAATAATGAATTGTATATTGTTCATGATACTATTGGTGATACAGTTAGTAATAAGTGAAAATATAAAAGATAATGGAACTTACACAGTTAACCAATTTTGCGAGGAACACGAAGAATCAAGAGTTTTATCAAGACGCAAGAGATTCGTAATATTTCCAGATGGAAGCTCTTTCCAACTTGGTAGGTTATCGATATAAAATAAATAAATATATTTTTTTTTTACTCAAAGTATAATCAGCTTGATTGAGCTATACTATAGTATACGGATGTTGGAGTGGCTTCATACCGTGCAAGATCACTAATACTTCACCAACATATACTTGTTTTAAATGTCCCAAAAGAGAATGCATTAAGAAAGAAAAAATAATGTTTTTACACCACCTCCTCGATAATGTCGTTTTACACGTCATACAAACCTCATTTAAAGCAAGTCATTCTATCCCTACGGAGATAATGCAGTATGGCCGATTCCTAAGGAATAATGAGATTTGAATTTGGAACATCAAAAATCGTCGCAATGCTCGGGAGTTAATTATATAAATCCCTCACCAACGTTCGGAATTAAAATCAGCAACCTTCGTTTCGTTCGGAATTCAACATGCTGCTCTCGACTTAAAGACACTGCTTTATCCCTTAATCACATAATCCACTATTAAGCGGCGTAACCTGATAGTCACCATATTCCAGTTATCCTACCGAGATCTAGGAGATTCCAATTGCTCATCAGTTCAACTTTAACCCCCCATAAGTAATAATTTTATTTGAATTTCCAGTATTTGTATTACAAACCGCGGCGCTAATCCCTATCGGCGATATTTTCCTATTTGCTACCACTGCTGGTCTGGCCTGGTCACTGCCTGCAGATCCGAAGATATTCTACGCTTTGAAGGAGTTTGAAAAACCTCTGCGAAGGAGTGATGTGGTCAAGACCATCAATTACTTAGATGAAAGAGGAAGGCTGATAGCTAAAGTTCCTTATAAAAGGTAAGTAAAGTAATTAAAATGATGTTACGGGCCGATGCCACCTTCTACAAATTTTGTTTTTGAGTAAAAAGTTAGTAGGAAATACAAAATAATATTTAATGGATGACAACAAAAGTATATTAAAGTTTTACGGTTTGACGAACACCGTGGAGAAGGTACTTAAGAGTATTTTTAAACATAATTGCTAAATATGGGTCTTTCAAGACGCAGTCACAATTTGAGGAAAATATAATATTAACAAGCTAAAGCGCCCATGTACCACAAAATAGTGTTCACCATTATCTCCTTCATGTTAATTTAAATAAATATACTAATACATATATGCTTTCAGGAGACTCATGGTAAATCCAGCTTTTGGCAAAAGAAGTATAGATGATAATTTGATCTCGGACAAAGAAACGCCAAAAATAGATCGAAAACAGATGCATGAGAAACATTTAAAGACAGACCATTTAAAACATCAACATTTTGATAAGGACAGTATGGAGTTTCATAGAAGCAAAAGAGTGGAATTGTATCAAAAGATTGAAAAGCTTTTATCTGCGTAAGTATATATAAGCATAAGTTCTTGTCTGAAGCTCATTAGCTTATGACAAAGCTTTAGATAAAGTTGATTGATTGGGCTCGAAAGGAATGAATCATTCGATTAACCTTGTAGGATTTTTTTTGAGCTATGCTCAATAACAATATCTTGAGGCCATACCACAAGGTCTTAATGCGATCCATTTGACACATAAATTGAACTTTTAAAGAGATGGAGTTCTTTATAGGGTGTATAGCTCGGTCCGTCTTTCTCGCTTGCACGCTTGACATTTTAACACATAGTGGTGATAATATGACTTGGTAAAAATGTTAGGGGTTTGAGAGAGGTTTATGTCCAACAGTGGATGTCCTTTGGCTGAAATGATGATGATGAAAAATGCCAGGGTAGGTCCGGCCGTCTGGTAACCGTCCGGACCAAGCCCAAGTCGTCGACGGCGCGCACTGTTCCCGCGCGCCTCAAGGAGTTGTCAGCAACAGCAGGGGCCCAGCCGGGTCGAAGCCTACTGGGGCCGGGGTTATCCGAAAGGGCGCTCGAGCCCCGGTATGAAGGCTTGTAGGAACGGGATGGGTTTTTTAGTCAGTAAGAGTCTGACACTATCTCCCGCTCCGCCCAAGAGCGGGGGTTGCCATAAGATGATTTTTCCCATCGAAAAAAAAAAAAGAAAAGGGTAGTCCGCTAATGTCAATATTTTTCTTAATTTTTTACCATTTGCAAGTCTGTGTCAAGTTGTATGTTAATTAAAATATAATTGGCGGCTGTAATACGTATTTATTTATAGAACTTATTATTAAAATCATCAACATGACCCTCTCAATTTAGCTAAACCCTATTGAATGACTGTCATGAAAAATAAAATATCAACTCACTTACTCTAAAACCCGTTCTTATCCCAACCATTTTAAGATATGCAATTTACTGTTTTTGTACTAGTGCGGAAAAGTGTGCAAGCTGGCCCCCGCCAAAATTTATTACATTTATCGTATCAGGCTTGGCACTTTGCGACCTCCACGAGTCATGCGTCAACCCCCTTTTATTTAGATCTTCGTAAGTATATTGAAAAACGTCGTCTGATATACATGGAAATTTGTTACTGCAGCAGCCGGATATAACACCCTCGGTTACGAGTCGGGCGAATTCCACCTCGCAATGACATACTTTCTCCACTGGTATTAAAACGTACTATTGCGGGATAGTCTGGAGCATTCATTTTAAGTGTTTTTATTGCTCTGAGCTGGGATAACCAATACCGATAGCACCATTATATAACGATCAAGGATCAATATACCATTAACAGCACATTTCAATTGTCAAGTAATCAGTCAATCAAAAACAAAAAATGATACTAATTGTACATTCCAAAGCTTAGATCTCTATAGAGAAGAATGTGCAAGAAACTCCTTGGACACTCTTTTCAATCATGTTATGTGTTACTAATATCTCGGTTAAATGTTTCTTGTCGCTAGTCTCTAGTTCTAGTCGACCTCAACCGAAAACTAAATCCCCAACCCACTCACTTAATTCTAAGCCTATTGTAAAACTTTTACAAAACATCCCAGCTTGGCAGTTTCATCCTTAGCGTGTAACGTGTAGGCCACAATAAAGCATTTTCTAAACAGGTTAACGTAATCTGTGCAGAATGGGCCGAGATGGGCGTCGGTGCGTTCTTTACAAACTATGCGAGTCGGCGCAGCGGGTACCGAGCCAGGGGACATTCCTGCAGGAATTCCTCAGAGCTGTGTTCACGTAAGTATCGATTTTCGCACTTGTGTTGTATTGTTGTGTTCGTGAGTGGTATTGCGGGAGAATTCTTCTCTTGTTAGCGCAATGTTGGCTGAAGAATTTGATGCATTTTAACGTGTTAATGCATTTTAACGTGTCAGGAAGTGTTTTTTTTAATTCTTTATATTTGAGTTAAACTCGTTAAAAAATAAAAAGCCTGAGTTGACATTTGAAAAGGACTTTAGAATTTAATTTGTAACGAAACGAAAAGAAACAGTAAAATAATAATTAGCTTGTCCGGTGCAGTAGTAGTTACTATAGCTTTTGTTTTTGTTCCAATGGGAAAAATCATCCTATGACAACCCCCGCTCTTGGGCGGAGCGGGAGATAGTGTCAGACTCTTACTGACTAAAAAACCCATCCCGTTCCTTCAAGCCTTCATACCGGGGCTCGAGCGCCCTTTCGGATAACCCTGGCCCCAGTAGGCTTCGACCCGGCTGGGCCCCTGCTGTTGCTGACAACTCCCTGAGGCGCGCGGGAACAGTGCGCGCCGTCGACGACTTGGGCTTGGTCCGGACAGTTACCGTAGTAGTAATAACTATAGCTATTATAGTACACCAGACGAGCCTCCAGGTAGTCAAAATTCAAATGTCAAAACGCCTTTTATTTTTTGACAACTTATGGATGTAATAGTCTTTTTGTAGTTGGATATATAGTTAGTACATATACAATCGGTTATCGGACAATTGATATCTAATGTTTTTAATCTTAAGAGCAAATGGTTGCTATTGTCGAGACAATAAGCCACATAATATCATGTCCTGTTGTTGGGAAATCACAAGAATTAAAACTATAAAAGTGAAAGCACCAAGCTCCTAGTTGGGTTTGCGGGATTTTCTAAAAAGGAAACTTGTGGTCCTAGAATGCAAAGAACAACTGAACGTCACAAGTGTGATTTTAGTCAGTGAAAGTCTGACACGCCCTGACGCTCCACTCTAGAGCGAAAGAAGTCATTGGATGATTTCCCATATAAAGAAAAACCAAACTCCTAGTAAAGTTCTTATCAAAGTCATAAGAAAAGAAAATTCAAATGATTTTGTTTCACATAGCATACAGCCGGGCCCCTGATGTTGACGACAGCTCCTTGAGGCGCGCGGGAACAGTGCGCGCCGTTGACGATTTGGGCTCGGTCCGGACAGTTATCGGACGGTCGGATAGCGAGCTACCCATTGCTCGCCGTCCGCAAGCCCGCGCCTACGGTGGCCAGAAATCGGGATCGGAATCCCGACGGCGGTTGGGGCGCTGTGAGCGCCACCGTTGCCTGATGCGGTCGGCCTCCTCTTTTGCTAGCACTGCTGCTTCGCAGAAGGAGGCGACCGCCTGCCACTCCTCTCCTCGCTCCGGACCATGGCCTGTACTAAGGCCCGGCGCAAGAAATCGCCGCCGTCGATCGCCCTCACGAGGGCACGGCGATGCTTTGCCCAAGCGGGGCACACCTCTACTGACAAGAAATCATGGTTAGGTACTCTTTTAACAAAATGGTAATAGTAAGGCCGACTTACCATAGACATTAATCGATACGCCAAGAAGACAATGTCTTTCGCTATACGTACTAATATAACTTAAATATTGATTACAGATTGCCGAAAGGTGACGAGTTTCAATTTGATGACCTTAAAGAATACGATGAAGCTCACACTGAAGCTGACAACTGTTCTGCGCGGTATCCCGGGTGCGATGAACTACAAGAATCGATATGATTATAATCTGATTTCTTGATTATAGTGATGATAATACGATTGATCATCATCGCGAGTTGATTCGTAAAAAGTTGGCAGTAGTTTCATCACAGCGTTAATGTTTTTCTATTGTCGATTTGGACCAATTATTTGACTATTTTAGTGCATTTATGTAGTGTATATATTTATTCTATGGTTTATTAGTATATATATTCTATGGTCTATTAGTATTTAAATTCTTGTATTAATTTGCCTTTTTCTCACTCTTATATTGCACCTACCACTACTTTTTCTCCGCATCACCCAAAGGTTGACTGGAAGAGAATGCCTAAGGCATTAAGTCCGCCTCTGTACCCATGTGCATAAAGTGTTAAATAAATAAATATTATTATCCCTGTAAGGACCGGCAATGCTTATTCAAAGAATTATGTAATTATTATTTGACAGGTTTAGTTGTATAGTTTATTTTTAAGTTATAGGTATGACTATACAAAATTGGGCAAATCCTTTAATTACAGTTTCCGTGAATTTCCTACTTATTAATAATGAACTACCTACATGAATCGATATGATCACCTATTATCCGATTCTTGATTATAATGAGGATGACAATAAGATTATCATTATTATTAGGTATCCTAATAAGAACCGTTTGTTCACTAGATAATGATTAACCAAGGAGTATAATAAATATTGTGATTTGATGGTTTTAGTTACTGTCTCTCAGTCATCCACTGGAAATAAACTTTATTCAATTTATTAAATAATTAATGATAATATCAATAGTTGGTTTTTAATTTCTGCTCCTTAGGCAATGGTCAAAAAAAATTGCGGGTGGTTCGTAAAAGTTGCTACGGCCCTAATTGATGATTTGCTACACCAAAAAAAAACATTGTAAAACATTATATAAGAATCGCCAAACTTAAGTGGCAGTGGGCAGGGCATACTGCTCGTAGAACGGATGGTCGATGGGGCCGAAAAGTTCAAGAATGGCGATGGCGCATCATAAGACGCGGCGCTGGATGGCGTCCCACAATGTGAACCGATGATCTGGTAAGAGTCGCGGGAATGCTATGGATGCGTTATGGGTCCAATATAATATCCTATAATGATATTTATAAAATTGTTGACACATTTAGGAAGACCATGTTTTGTGGCAGTAACGTTTGTTCCCTTAGGTGTGATCGGTACGACCAATAAATTAGCTTGAATTCTATTTGCATTGCATAGATATCAACTTACATTAGAAAATAAGGATAGAAAATATTATCTTTGTTGATTGAATGTGTTAATTACTTGGGTACTTCTGCAATGGTGGCCAATCTACTAAATTCTATACAAAAATATAATAGGTTAAAGCACTCTTAGTTTTATCCGAACTCATCTGATGTTTCTTTCTCTCCGCGGACTACGAGTATTTACAGATATTAAAAAAGAAAACAGAATAAATCTTGTTTATCCAGCCGTACTCAAGTGTTTATATAATATACTTATTTAAAAGTTCTGAGTCTTATATTCAACAGGAGGGTCCGAAAATGTAAGAATAAAATATTATTATTCATAGTTATTTTTCATACACATCACATTTTAAAAGCTTACACCTAAAGTGGTAAAGAACGAACGATTAAGTACATTAAAATATCAAATTTTTTGTAAAAAAAAAACATAAAATTTTGTTAAAAAAGGAACACATTATTAAATTAAATACTTTTCTCTGAAAAAAGTTCCTGTTTTGGCAAATTTCCCGAATGATCGGTTATTAAAAAAACTTTTTAAAATTGCCTGTGATGGTGTTGAAGCAAGCGTTGTTCGTTCATGTAACACGTTGCCGTAATTTTACAATTAAGGGTCGAAATTGTTGGTAAAGTATGGCTGATAACCAGGCATACTTTAAAGTATTAAATTAAAGAATACATAATTTTTATATAAATATCGTTGTGGATTATGTAGTGATTAAACATACATAGAACAAGAAACACTTAACTAATTAAAACTACATTTACACAATAACTCTCATAATAAATAAAATGTTCCAAATGTTCAAAATATTCCCCCGCATCGCTATTGACTGAAAGAATGTCCAAAAGGCTGGCGGCATTGCCACGTTGTATGGCAATGCTTAATCTCTGACCGAGGCGAAAGCCAGCGAGTCACGCGAAATGTCAACTAGAATACTTAGTATTTACTTCAAAGAGTTGATATATTTACTTTAATCATATTAATCTGGTATGAATAAATACTCTCCAGTTGTGATGGTATAAAATGTGTAGCTCATAATTCCCTTTCTTCTGTGCTGGGAAATCATAAAATAACTTGGCCCACTCTAGGTGGAGCGAGATCTGGAACACAGGTCTTTGGTTACATTTTGCATTCCAGGGCCATGGTTAATCGATCGAACAATCCCGCAGGCCAGGCACTCATCCACCTTAGCGGGCAGCTCACAATTCCCTTAGCTTAGTTTTTGCTATATTATTATATAACTTTATTGCACACCTTAACTTCATCATCATCATCATCAGCCTTTTTTTAATGTTCCCACTGCTGGGACTCAGGCCTCCTCTCTAGGAGAGGGAATGGGCCGTAATCCACCACGCGGGCCCATTGCGGGTTGGTGAATGTCACGTGTCTTCGAATTTTTGGTTCTAGGACATGCCGGTTTCCTCACGATGTTTTCCTTCACCGTTTTGAGAGCAGTGGTAATGAAATAAATTACACAAAGTAATAGGCCTGGCAGGGTTTGAACCCGCGACCTACAACTCGTAAGTCGGAGCCATTACCACTCGGCCACCACTGCTCTCTTCACCTCACCTTAACTTAATAGAAGATAAACATTTACACTAGGCAATTTCTACCAGGCAACCTTTGGATGGACTTAAGCAAAAGGAACAGATTTCGGGCTGACAGTGTACAACAACTTAAAGAACAATGTCGCGCCGTCGACGGCTCGACCATTGGGCCACCTAGAAGATTGAGCAGCCAT
The DNA here is from genome assembly GCA_910589285.2 of Mythimna ferrago. Taxonomy (NCBI): domain Eukaryota; kingdom Metazoa; phylum Arthropoda; class Insecta; order Lepidoptera; family Noctuidae; genus Mythimna; species Mythimna ferrago. Next base: position 22,257,054 of record OU342689.1, read on the forward strand.
CTTCTCATCAATCAAAGCTTATATTTTTAAAAAACATTTGTCCTTTGTAACAATAGAATATAGCGGCGGAATATAGATTGGATTATTGAAATTTTGTTAAAGTTTTACGGTAATTTCATTTTGATTAATTTACCTTAAAACTAATTAACTTAAACAACGCGTTTTTCACGCCAGGTGTTGTGGTCACCCTTTGTTGAAATTAAATACTATTACAGCGCTAAATTGATAGAATAATAATGCTAACCATTATGGTTTCCAGAATAAAACAAAGGAATAAATAATTTATTTGTGTGTTTCAATTTAAAAGTAGCAAAATACACATAATATATTTTACCTTTATTGACATATTAGTAGAAAAATCTTAGTTTGATGTACCTAAGCGTTCCAGTCTAATATTGAAATTCCTTGATAAGGCCCTATGACTATATATTATCTCAAGAACTGTGTTGATGTTACGCGTGACAGCTGTCACCGTCACCTTCCGTAAAGAGGCTCTGATCTTCTCAAAGATCAGCTTTTGCACGCGGCTTCACCCACGTAAATAAAATATAGCCTACATCACTCAGAAATAAAGCAGCAATCGGACCAGTACTTCCAAAGATTACCTCCTACAAACAAAATATTAGTGTAGATTATATTGGGTTTGTAACAGCCGCAATCAACGAATTTTTCATCGTGGTGCGTTATATTGACAATTTTGAATGGCTACTTTTGTATGTTTTTCAAGTTCCTCAATCAATTAAAGTCGAGCATTGTTAAATTGTCAATTTTAATTTTGTAGTTTAATAAAATTTATAGGTTATACAATATATATCTAAACGTTTTTAAATTTTATACACTTGTCTCCTATATTGTTACTGTTTGTGCCATAAAGTCGGTACATAGAATCAAAATGATCATGTATTCTGTTTGAGGGTCGGGATCAGTTTAGACTGACCGCAGCGGCGAGCGCTAATTATGATCTAGTTGCAAAACACTCGATGCTACTACACTTTCCTGTGACTTCACGTGCTTTTAATTAAATTGTTGTGTTTCTATTCATTAAAGCAATAATACTCCAACTGAGTTTAGATCATCGTGGCCAATCTCAATGAAGAGTAGCCAGGCACGTAGAATGTTAGTCTATTTTAACCTGTCATTCAAACAACCTGATTAGAATCCGTATTACTCATAGTAAGGTTCAGTTGAAAACCAGCGTCAGGCAACTGCTACGTAGTGGCCTGGCACTATGATGAACTGGATCTATTTGGCGCAGCCCTGAGACACACAATGTGTATGTATTTTTAAAATTATGTGTTTCCATAATTGTTATTTCATTGTGTGTTTTATGTGCCAAATAAACGTGTTTTCTTTCTTTCTATCTTTCTTTCTTTCATTCCTCTTCGCTCCGGACCATAGCCTGAACCAGGGCCCGACGCGGGAGGTCACTGCCACCGATTACCTCCACGAGTTCAAGGTGGTGTTCCGCACAATCGTGCCACCCAAGCGTTTCTTGAGCTTGAATCCGATGCAGGAAACTTCCGAACTTACTATGTCCGGTGAGGACCTGCGTCATGAGGAAGGTGAGGAAGCCGTGACGTCTTTCCCGCTACTCCTCAAAGAGGGGACCAGAGCCCAAAGAAAGAAGGACGGTGTTAGTAAGTAGATATACACAAATACGAAAGAAATGGGAGTGAATGACAACGTCACGGTGATCAAAATTGCTTGGGAAATGGTAATAGACGTGCTATGATAACCTCAAGCAACAAGGGACGAGGGCAGAAAGATTCTAATTCGAAACTACGCTACAACAAACGGAGACACTTTTTGGTCCAGTTACCGATACCGAACACTTTTTGATCGCCATGAGTATAGTGTTAAGTGGTAGCAACTAAACACAAAAAATGTTTACGTATGCGCAGGAAGTGGATGATTTCATACTAGCTCTATAGAAAACAAATATTCATCGGTAGTTTGTATCTGACACAAGACATACGTTTGCGCCCTGCTTAAAAATGATAAAAATTGATAATTTTGATGGATAACGTTACTGAACGAATTGTAGTCTAATGTTATTGGCTAATTTATATGTCGTGACGTATCGCTTTCTTATAGGTTAAGATTATACAAGCAAAAATAGGCTCTAAAACTATATCATTAACTGTGTTTATGCTATGGCGCACGTATCTTGCTTAGATAATTTTATTATGATCTGCTATATTTCTTATAAAATATTAAGAAAGCGAAGATACTGGCAATTGATCAAATGTAAGTTTTAAAACTAATATGACGTATTAATTTAAAAAAAACCTGCAATAATAATAAATCATATTAATTACTGTGGTTGTGGCTCTGTGGCCAAAATTAACTGTGAATTTATTATTTATACATTGACAGAGGCACATTTAGCTCATACAGCATTATTTCGAATAACAATATTAAACCGTCTCTTCACGCATTCCTGTTTATATAAGCAATCAGACACGAAATAATTGCAGCTATATTTTAAAGGTTGATTAAATAAATGTAGTTGGCGCTGCGTTTTCACCGAATTACTAATAAAATATTAATAATGTAGTGGGATAATATAAAACATTATTAATTGCGTAGTAGTTTTGTGTGTTTATGATAAATGGTAATTTTATAATATGTTCGTCAAGGGTCAAATACAGCCACAACTAATGTACTCCTCTTACGCGATCTTTACCAGGGTGCGCTGCCATTTTTTTATTGGGAAAACATTCAGTGACTTCTCTCGCTCTAGTGTGAAGTAAGAGGGTCAACAGTACCTTACTATGACCAGGATTCAGTATGTTTGAGAAATTAGAGAAAGCACGACGCAAGAGTGAGCGAAGCAAGCTTGAACATTTTGTTTATTGCTCTTCGTGAAACAAAATTATTTTTGAAGAAAAATAAATTAGTTTGGCTCCTGAGGCACGTGATCCTGGATTACATCCCCCTAGATCCGGGCCTGTGGAATGGCACTTGATCTACTATGCCCTCTTGCATCCCCATGCCTAATTTCAGGCTCCGATTAAGTCATCATCATCATATCAGCCGATAGACGTCCACTGTTGGACATAGGCCTCTCCCAACTGTCGCCACAAAAAACAATCTTGCGCGTCCCGCATTCATTGGATTCCCGCATCCTTCACCAGGTCATCGGTCTACCTTGTAGGAGGCCTTCCATCACCGCGTCTTCCACGGTCGCCACTCCAGAACCTTTCGGCCGTAACGAGCATCTGTTCTGCGAGCAATGTGCCTTGCACACTGCCACTTAAGTTTGGCGATTCTTCGTGTTATGTCAGCAACCTTGGTTCTCCTGCGGACATCTTCATTTCTGATTCGATCACGCAAGGAAACTCCGAGCAGAGTGCTTTCCATTGCCCTTTGGTTGACTATAAGCATTCTGATGAGGCCACTTGTGAGCGACCACGTTTCGGAACCATGTGTCATCACTGGCAACCCGCACTGGTCAAGTCCAATTAAGTATAAAAATCTAATTATAAACATCAAGTTGATCAAACAAATTAGCTTCACTTTACATTTTTATTTTATGTTTCATCTAAGTTCACAAGAACGTGGCTTAAGAAACTAGAGTTCTTCAGCGAACATAAACGATTTTTTAACCTATTAGTAAAAGCAAAGGCTGTTTGAGTTCTCGTCTAACTTAGAATTTATTTTTTCTTCTTGAGATTCCGTTCTGTGTAGTAGCTAGAACATTTTATAATATCTTTTTCATTTTCCGCTTGTAAATCTCAGCTTGTTTCTTTGAGGAAGAGTAGATGTTTGGATTTTTTGTAAGAAGCTTTCTTTTTATTTAGAGTTTGGTTACTATGTGTAGGATGATCTGAAATTTTACGATAGGTACTGTAAGATTATATTATCAGTGTGTGTTAATGTGAAAGACATGAGACATGCGTGTGTGTGTGTTCTCTGTGTTTTCGTACATCAACGAGTTGCATGATTTTGCTATCGACACGTCTTGTCGTTGCAACTTTATATAAATTGTATTTCCTCTTAATTTTTTATTTCTTTATCTCAATTTTTTTTTCTTAGTACGTACACACAATTTTTTTAACTACACCGTTCCAAAGTTTTTGTGTCGTTACCTGCCCACTCCAAAAACCAGCGCATTTATAACCAATTGCAAAATATACATCTACACTAATATAATAAAGAGGTGTAAAGTTTGTTTTTTTTGTTTGTAGGAGGTAATCTCTGAAAGTGGGTCGGAAGGTGTGATTGCTAAAATTTTTTCACTGATAGAAAGCTGCTTCATTCCTAAGTAACATAGGTAGGCTATGTTTTATGTGCGTGGGCGAAGCTAATAGCAGAAGCTAGTCATTTATCACTTTAAGTGTATTTTCCTATTATTTTATAGGTCCGTTTTTTTTTAATTTTCTGTAGAATGTAGTTATTTATAGTCTTTTGGTATTTCTCCTTGTAGTATTCTGAAAATACAAACACACAGACAAAGGAATATTCAAAATTAGGGTCAAGATTAGTCCGTTGTGTTTTCATTAGCATGTTTCTCAAAAACAATTTGTCGTTATTTGCACAAAGTTTGTAATTTTATGTAAATATGCTAAATACGTGAGGCCATTGTTCTGCACTGCATGCCAGTCCTTTCTTGGAATTCGAAAGGGGTAACGTTCTTTGGAGCTATATAAACTGTAAGTATATAATTATGTTCGGTTAATAAGATTTATAAGTTTACTTAAACTAATTAGTATAACAAGCTCTTTGTTTACATAGCGTCGTCGGCCTTTTTAATTTTCCTACTGCTGGGACTCAGGCCTCTTCTCTAGGAGAGGGAATTGGCCGCAATCCACCACGCGGGCCCAGTGCGGGTTGGTGAATGTCACATGTCTTCGAATTTTTGGTTCCAGGACATGCCGGTTTCCTCACGATATTTTCCTTCACCGTTTTGAGAGCAGTGGTGATGAAATAAATTACACAAAGTAATGCGCCTGGCTGGGTTTGAACCCGCGACCTACAACTCGTAAGTCGGGGCCGTTACCACTCGGCCACCACTGCTCTCTTTTGTTTACATAGTTTTGGTAATATAATTGTGTATCCCTAAAAATTGCCTCAATGCAGAAAATATTTTTCAATACTTTTACTCGAAACCTTGCTCATATCCGCAAGTCTTATCTACGGTTTTAGGCTCGCAATTTGTTATTTTCCGCATTAGTGTAGAAAATTGCGCGAGCTCGTTCCCACTACTATTAATTGTATTTATAGTTTCAGGGTGGGTGCTAAGTGAATCCCACGAACTACGCGTCAACACCGGCTTATTTATATTCTTGTAAGTTTATTGAAAAACGTCGTTTGATACACGTATAAAGTCACTGCAGCACTCGGTCCCCTCACCTGCCGCTCGGGCAAATTTCGCCTCGGTCGCAATGACAAACTTTCTCGACTTATATCAAAATGTGTTATGACATAATATCTTTTTTTTTCAGCAAAACATGAAAGTTTCTATTTTTATCATCATACTATCAACAGCTTTGTTCTTTAATGAAACAAAGTCAGACTCAAATGAAACAGTAACATCACAACTTTATGAAAAGGATGATGATGCAGCTGGGCTCAAATTGTTGTCGAGAAGAAAGAGGTTCCTGATATTCCCTGACGGGAGCTCGTTTCAGATAGGTATATTAATAATATTAAATAACATTTTGATGCTTGCTGTAAGAGCAGTGCTGGCCGAGTGGTAACGGCCCCAACTTACGAGTTGTGGGTCACGGATTCAACCCAGCCAAGTGCATTACTTTGTGTAATTTATTTCATCATCACTGCTCTCAAAACAATGTAGTAAACCGAAATGTCCTAGAACCAAAAATTCGAAGACATATGACATCCACCAACCCGCACTGGGCCCGCGTCCCACTTCCTCTCCTAGAGGAAGTGGGACGCGTATATTGAAAATTATTTTACACTTTTTAGTTTGATATGCTATGAAAGCGTGTTTTTTTAGTTTTTTTAAACTATATTTTTATTTTTCACTAAAAAAAAAAACGGATTATTGTATTGTCATCAGTCTTTGATGAGTGTGCAAAGTTTGAAGAAAATCTGATCGCCCAAAAACAAAAAGGAAATAGCTGACGAAATATTCCGCCAGGGGGGGTTCTAGAATAATGTATTTATTTATTATTGTACTTTATTGTGGTTCCATAACAAAGAAAAAACTAATTTCTAAAACACATGTAATGTACTGGATCCATGGTATTCGATGGTGCATCGATGTCTGCCAAAGCCTGTTTAATAAATTGTCAGTGTAGTACCCAATTTAAGAATATTAATGCAATTTAAATTTCATCAGGGTTATAAATAATAAACCATATTCGACACATTACATGAACCGGAACGATATGCCTGACTTGTTAATTTCAGTTTTTTGCACCCAAAACCACGGATATCTCCAAATCGGGAACATCGTCTGGTTTGGCACCACTGCAGCTATGGCCTGGGAACTGCCAACAGACCCTGGAGACTTTGACATGTTCAGGGATCAGATCAAAGTGTATGATGGAAAGAGACGGAGCGATGTGCTATACTATGTAGATGAAGATGGAAAAGTTGTTGATAGGATCGAGTATAAAAAGTAAGATCAAGGATTTGAAAATGCAATTATATTTACAATTTATGAATCAAATTCAATTTAAAGGTATTTAAACCTTTACTTAAGCAGTTAGTTAACATTTTGCGTGACCTAAGCGCTAACGTTTAGATCGGCCAGAAATTATCGTCGTGGTAATGTTGCCAGTCTTTTGAGCATATTAATTTCTAGTCGACAGTGATGCAAAGAAACTTTTGGTCACCATATTTTTGAGATATTTCGTATGCATTCCTAGCTTTAAGTGTATCTGTATATTTATTTAAGTACTTAATAAACGTAAATATTAACTAACTTTTTAAACTAAGCCTATGTGTACGTATGCAAAAACAAAGTACACCTAGATGATTGTGCCCAGAAGACTGGCATCATTGCTACGTTGAATGGCAATGCTAATTTTTTGGGTAAAGAAAGAGTTATATAAAAGTATATAGATAGTTATTCCAGATCTGGGTGTGTTGTGTATAGTCTGTCTAATAAGTCAACCGACTTGGGAATTTTGTATAATATTTAATCATTTAAAAAATACTTATATTCGGTACTTTTTATAAGGTTCTTCTATTAGTAAACAATGATCTCTATCTCTTAATCAACCTTGATTATTGAACCCGTGTTGACTTCATCAGATTTCATTAAATCCTAATAATTACCAAAGTCGTTTAACTTATTAGACAGACTCTATGTGAGTTTTCGATACAGCAGATTCCTAGAGTTAGACAATGTTATTTTATTTTGAAAAGATTTGTTGCAATATGACTTGTATTTAAACATTTTATAGAAAAGTCTTAATAAATCCAGCGTTTGCCAAAAGAAGCGTTGATGACGCGGAAGCAAATATAAGAAATACGGCGAAGATTAACAAAAAAGAAATACATTCCTCGCAGAAAAATAAAATCTACTTCAAAGATTTGGATACAACTAGACTGGAGCGCCATAGACAAGAAAGACAGAAACTTTATGTAAAGCTGGAAAAGTTTTTGCAAACGTAAGTGGCATTCATAAATGTAAAATCGGATTTATTTGCTAGGAAACTTTTTCATATTTAAAAAGTATCTACTTAGTTCTACAAATATTAACTTTTGATCATTGTAAAAACTTGATTACTTAGCGTGAGGTTTTGGGTTTGATCCTCAGGTGTGCCTAGTGTATTAGCCTTTCAATCGTGAGAATTAGAGACACAATAGAAAGACAATGGATGCGCGTACGTCGGCGTTCGCTTGGGGTTTAATGAATTAGGTAATAGCAGTCTTGAATCTGTATTTTTACTTGGATAGTGTTAATAGATTCCCCCCCCCCCAATTATTAGATTTATCATCGTCAATATAGCTGAAAGATGCCCACTGCTGGACTTTGGCCTCCCTACGTGTCTCCACAATAACCAACACAAACCAATCCATCAGTTTTCCGCAATCCTCACCAGGTTGTCGATCTACCTTGTGCGTGGTTTTCCTAAATTACTGACAAAAAGGTGCGGTTTTGTCCACCGCTACCATGTTTCCGTGCATCTTCACGTCGCTTTCACAGAAGACCCTGAGACTTTATACTTCACCGATGTGCAGGGTCTTAGCATTAAAAAAAAAGTCTTAATTTACTAAGCATCTCTCTATCGCTCAATGGCTTGCTGGAAGAAAACTCAACTTTGAGTTAAGCTCGCCTATGTACATGAACTTTGTTATCCACTTATTTCGTGTTGTTATAGTGTACAATAAAGAATTAAAGCATCTAGATATCAGCAGGGGCCCAGCCGGGTGGAAGCCTACTGGGGCCATGGTTATCCGAAAGGGAACTCGAGCCCCGGCATGAAGGCTAGAAGGAATGGGGTGGGCTTTTAGTCAGTAAGAGTCTGACACTATCTCCTGCTCCGCCTAAGAGCGGGGGTTGTCCTTAGATGACTTTTTCCACCATAAAAAAGCATATATGTATTTCCTGAATGGAGAATTCAGGAAATACATATATTCTTAGTATGTCGGGTGTCATACACACAGAAAATCTCTAAAACATTTCTCTATTTGAACAGGCTAGGTTGGGATGGCAGAGAGTGCATCTTGAAAATGCTATGTGCGACAGGCAAAGGACAAATCAAACAGGACTCGTTTGTAGGAGAGATTCTACGGGCGGTGTTTACGTAAGGAAGCAATTTGTAAATGGTCAATGGATGCACTAACTAGATGAGGTAGTGGGTAGATTAGTAGTGAAACGTTATATGTTTACTGAACCTACCTGCTACATACCTGCTTATAGTAATCTGTAAGATACCTAACTCTCCGTGCTAAATTCGATTTTAGTTTTACGGTCTTTCTGTGTTCTCTGTCGTCTTTTTTCTGTTCTAATGGAACTGTTATGGATTTGTAACTTTATGCAAAAACATTCTTGCTTTCTTTTATGTATTTTAGACTTTCTTTCTTTACTTCCCTCACACTACATCTACTTAAATTGTACACTGTTAATCATTCATTGGCATTTATAGTTATTGAAAAATACACATCTCTGTATTTAGATTCTGTAATCCTGTATTTTCCTCATTTTTCGTTTCAAGAAGTAACCCAACTACAATACCTGATGCAATATCTACTTCAAACGTTGAACTTTTAGATTTCTCGTAAAGCAGAAATATACTATTTCCTTGTACTTCTAAACTTAGAGCATAATTTCAGATTACCAGAAGTCCCAGACTCGGTGTCCAAACTTCATAAGCAGTACGATGACGCCCGCGGGGCCAATGAAGACTGTGCACAGTTGTACCCGAAATGTGGAGACGTTTCTGTAGTGTAGTGTTATTGTATTTTTGTTATTTTATTTTATTGGCAATAAAATTAATGGAAGTGCACTTTGTTTTTCTTTTGGCTGATTTCATTAGTATTGTATCAGTAAGAAATGAAAGCTCTAGATTATGATAGTGAAAATAATTCATTTTAATCTAATTTTTACTTAACTTCAAATTACAAATAGGTACGGAAAATATTTTTTTGACAATGCTCATATTTCTATTTTTGATGTACAATAAAGAATCTATCTATATACACCGCTAAATTTTAATCGTTTTAATCCCGTGGAGGGTCGATCCGGTACATGAAACACTATCGATTTGTAAAGATAAAATTAAAAAATAAAGTATCTCTTTTTCAAAACTTGTATTAATTCACGCATGTACGAAATTAGTATCTTTAAGAAAACATCAGCTGAGCGAGTTCAATGACCTGCAGTTAATAGTCGGCGTTGCGTACAAAGTACCTACAGGTCATTGAACTCGCTCAGCTGACTCTTTCTTAAAGAAATTAATTTCGTACATGCGTAAATTAATACGAGTTTTGAAAAAGAGGTACTTTATTTTTTAATTTTATCTTTACAAATCGATAGTGTTTCATGTACAGGATCGACCCTCCACGGGATTAAAACGATTAAAATTTAACGGTGTATACACACTCATACATGAACACTACACACATAGCACGATTTAGTTAGTTTATTTTAGTATTAACTCATCGAATGCCGTAATTAGAGACACAATAGAAAGACAATTGCTTATGTCGAACTGTGTAACTTAAGACATTCAAAAGGTTAATTATAAGTCAATTTTGTTAACAAGAACAACAATTAAATTCAGCCCAAATTAAAATTGGGAGGGCGCCGACTCTTGACATGCCTGTATGGCAATAGCCAAGCAACAGTAGAGGTACTTATTATTTTTCTCAAATAGTAGTAACCATACTACCTTATTGTTAGTATATGCGCAATCTGAAACACCTGTCTATTATTTTTATGTAAAAATTTCAAAACTGTACAATGAAAAATCACAAAGTTATAAGCCAGTTATGGAACCTGATTGGTGACATAAATACATGGTCACCGGGCCATCCGGGCCACTGAGGTGTGGTTTTGTTTTCACACCCAGCTTTGCGCTGGTACCTAATGCCCGCTGTGACCTAACGTGACCTGTTTTGTACTTAGTTTCGGCGGTGCTCAATTGATCTTTTTTAAATATTTTTGGAAAAAAAAATCCCTACATGGTGTAAAAATTATTGGCATCGATTCAGTTACTGATTCTGAACAAACTATATTCAGGTTTCACATAAGATATACTAAAAATAATGTTTTAAAAAACAATAAACAAATCACAATCAAACAAACAACCCTATTAGAAACCTGGCTACTTCAAATATCAAATTCACCGATACAGTTGAAGTCCAACTTTCAATTGATACATCAATATCCCAAATTGCATTGCATAACTGCGAATGTACGGGAGACTGGGTACGTTCAAAAGTGCAGACGACAAACGTACTCTAATTACTCGATCAAACACTGAACTTGACGAGGCGACGTCCCGAGTATTGCACTAAAACATTCGTTTAGTATGGAAGAGGTCTGTGCACTAGATTATTTATATTTTGAAAACATCTGTAACTAGTCTTGATAAGTCGAATGCACTTATTTATACCTTTTACCAAAATGTTATGACATAAGTTATGATTTGCGCTTGACCGCTATCTCACCTGATGAAAAGCGACGATGCAGCTGACGATGGAGCGTGCTTACCTATTAGAGACTTAAAGATTCCCGGGTTGTAGCATCAGGAAACATAGAACACGGCGTGGAAACTTATATCTAGAATAAAAGGAAAAATAGCAAAATTTATTGTCCGAGTAACAAATCTGCCTTTTTGAACCATAGCAAACTGCACTGCTGCCCGGATCTACAACCATCTGCTAAAGTTTTCAATTACCTGTAATATTTAAAACTAAATTTATAATATTTTAGTACAACAAGCCTATTTAAAATAGTGTGTCTGTTTATTTGTAAGATATATTATTATATGAACATGCACATACACGTGCAAAGACTTACTTAATTTTTTGTAATAATTAGTTAAGTTAAGAAGGATATCTCCTTAAGGGCGGGACGATAGAATTTTTGAAATCAGGCCAGATTTTTTTGAGTTTATTAATTATAAAAACAAAATAGATAGGTACTAAAATATAAATCTTTACAATTTATAACAGATCAATCAGCCTGTGATTGATAAGAAGTACTATACCTTAGTAGAAAACAATCAAATATTTTTCGTAAAGTATACCTTTTTTTTGTTTTCGAGGGGAAACCTTCAAAAGGCGCCCGGACTTTAGGGATAAGTCCGGGGAGTGTGGGATTTTCACCTCACTAAAACCACCCCGGTGATCACCATCAGCACATAGAAGGGGCGCCGTTACCTCTTAAAAGACCATTTAAGAGTAACCGTAAAGTATACCTACCACACACCAACCTAATTTAGTCTCGTTCAAGCTTATTTGTATTGTAAGTACTTCGTCGGTCTGTCACTTCAAGTCAACATTCATGAACAATGTGCTAAATAGACAACGGGAAAGGTTAAAACCATAAACGGTCATCGACCTTAAAAAGTCATGTGCCTACCAATCAGTCAGGTAACATTGTTTATTTTGACTTCAGACATGCTGTAAGCAACCGTTGGATTTCCTTTGGAAAATGAAAAATACTAGCGCGAAATAAAAATTGAATAAAGAATAGTCCATACAACGCCGTGACGCCATTTTTTCTGAAGTCACGTGATTGGTGGAGCGAACGTCAAATTGTGACATTGTGTTAAATTTGAATTAAGAAGGATTAAAAATTGTCGAAACTGGCTCCATGGGAATAAAAAAAAATGAATGTGACACATGTTTTGGTTATAGTTTTTGTAGTGAGTGAAAATATATTTATAGTGAACGCAGAAAAGGACAGATGTGAAAATGTAAAGACTGATTTAAATGTGTTGAGGAAGAGAAGGCATTTGACGTTTCCTGAAGGGACTAATATGATTGTAAGTAATTTATCGACAGTGAATTAACATATTAGGAAAACACTAATTCAAATCTTTTTAACCTTTCTAATACTATAATTAGAGGCAGTAGAAATACAATGAGAAAGACAACGATCGCTTGGGGTTTAATGAATTAATTGACTAGTAGTTTACGTAATGGAGAACTTGCAGAGTTCTAATTAGACTTGTTTTAATAGGTACTACTAAAGTCCGGCAAATCTAAGAAGTACCGTTTGACAGTTATACACGTAGTACATTTTAATTTGTTGAATAAAAAATGTATATTATGTTGTGATAAATTAAAAATAGCTTCAGAATTCAATGGTATTACGGAAAAGATAATAGAAATAATGTGAGTTGAGTAGTATGATGCTACTGATTAGATCAAACAGATTTGACCGTTTGTGGGAGTGGATTGGTATGACAACATGTTGGTCATATCAATCCGGCCATATGACCGGCATTAGATTTGTTGTGCTATTCTGATTCGAATTTAATTCTTGTTTTTATATAGTACATGCTGGATGAGCCGGTAACGGTGGTAAAAAGAAGAAGTATTATATCTACAGATAAATTAAAATAGTTTAAAGTAAAAATTGATAGCTTCCTGATATTGGCAGCTAGGAGCAATTTAAATGAAGCAAAATGTGTTTTTACGGTTTTCAGTACAAATTTTTCAATTTTCTCTTCATCACCTTACTTCACCTTACTAAGAGTCTATTCAAGGAGTATTGTGTTGCCCAATAGCTGGGTTGTGAAGGTCTGTTAGGTAGTTGCTCTATGTAAAACACGGGTATTCAGCAACATCCTATCAGACTGGAAGTGGAACCCTGCCAGTTGGTAAAAGACTAGGGAGATGATGAAGAACTTTACTGAGACTTAATTCATTAAACCCCAAGCGAACGCCGGCGTTCGCTTTCCCTTTGTTTTTCCATTGTGTCTCTAATTGCAGTATTCAATATTTTAACCTTTCAGATACCGTAAATTTGAGACACAATAGTAAGGGCCAGGCCACACGGTGCGGTGCGGCTCCGGCGCGGCGCCTGTGCGACGAATCCAGGCCGTACGAGCGTGGTGGCGTCACTCGTGTGCCCGCCGATTCGTCGCTCAGGCGCCGCGCCGGAGCCGCACCGCACCGTGTGGCCTGGCCCTTAGACAGTAGATGCGCGAACGTGTTAGACATAGCGAGCACTGGTGACTTTTGCCACGGTGACAATATTTTTCTACCCATATTTTCTAACTGGCACGTCACCAAGTGCGCGCACTACATGTTGGGTTCATAAGCACGGTAACGTTTTTGTCAAAAGTTACGGTGACAAAGTCACCAGTGCGCGCTATGGCTCATTGTCTTTCTATTCTGTCTCTAATTGAAGGTAACCGAAAGGAAGGAAGTTCATCCAAGTTGGTCCAGTCATTCTCGAGTTTTGCACTAATTAGCAACACATTTAGCCATTTATTTTTATGTACATATAGATAAATCCTTTGAATACTACAGATGAGAGTACCGTTAGATAATTCAAGCATTTGATGATAAGGTTGGCGCAGTGGTTGAGCGATTGGCTGCATCACTGCGTGTCGCGGGTTCGTTTCCCGCACGTAACTAACATTTATATAGCTTGATATAGTTTTTACAGGTTTCAGAATGTTTGTGAACGCATCCACGAAACAGGGACTATTTTTAGTTTGGAGCAATATTATTTAAAAAAATACAAGTTATATATAGTTATATATATATATATATTTAATTTAATATAATATATATAATTTATTTATTTTTAATTTAATATAATAAATATTTTATTTGGGATTTCTAAATATACTTTTTTAACAAAGCTCTTTAGTTACCATTTCCATATCTGTTGGTGTGATTATTGTCTATAAACAGCTATTTAAATGGCTCTATTTAAATGTTGGTCAGTCTGTTATTTCCTTTATAATGTTTCTACCAAACAACATAAACAGTTGTGGTTTTAAAAAGTTTACCTCATTTAAACGGAATTAAGTTAAATACTAACTTTAAATAACTTTCCCATTTAAATTTTTATGGAAAACGTCTTCCTGAATCTTCGTTACAACGTACAAATGGCTATGATTTTAAACTTTAATGCGGTGATGGTAACAGTGCCTGGATTCTGGTCTTTATAATGTATGAATAAAAGATATTCTCTTAGTTGTGCTTGGACGCAAATGACAAAGTTAGCGTATACTTGATCCATTATTACTTTTTTTATTTAAAAATATACTGCTCCACACTATTTATTACTACTGTATCGTGGTCACAAACACTTAAAAGCATAACTTAAACTTATAACAATTTGCCTGCTAAGGTCTTCCCGTCCGATTATAATTTGGCTGTCTTAAAGGCTAGAGTGAATAGGCTCTTAATAAACTAGTGCGCCTCACCATCAGAGATTGCATCACTGCTTACCATTAGGTGGGATCGCAGACAAGCACTAGTTTATATAAATTAAAAAAAAAGGCCACCGATCTCTCGTGAGGTTGCGTGTTCGAAACCGGGCAAGTACTAATGTCAACACTAATCATTTCATATATACATTTCTAAGTTTATCTAGGACGTTACTGTCATCCCATGCCCCGGAATGCACGTAAAGCCGTTGATCTCGATTATCACTCGACATCTTTGACAGCTGTTACATACGCCAGAAAGTCTGACCATCAGTCTGTCCAAGAAGTATCGTGTAACGTAGTAACTGGTTTCTGGCCTTCGAATGCCTAACTTTTACTTACACCTGTTAGTTATAGGCAGTCGCTCCTCATAAAGCACGGGTATTCAGCCGCATCCGGTCAGACTAGAAGCCGTTGAGCTCGATTAGTTGGGAAAAGGCTAGGGAGATACACTAGATACCCAGACCCGCAGTGACGGCGCTCACACCAGCGCACCATAAAAGGCCATAGACTGAACGATGCCTGTATAGAGCCTCCGGCGGGAGGCGTCTGGACCCCCAAGGTAGGGCAGGAGCCGCTTGACGGCAGCCCCAGTCCGATTCGGTTTGGGAGCCAGACGTCGGAAGTGCTCCTTGAAATTCCACGGGCTGTCGAGGACGAGCCCCAGGTACTTCATTGTCGAAGTGATGCCGATATGAACGCACAACTATCTCTAGGCTAATATATTATATTTGTTTCGGACAGGAATTGCACCTACGACACTCGGTACAGTAGCTAATCACTCAACCACTAAGCCAACTGTGTCATCTAATTATATTACAGCAAAATCGGGTCTTCCTGTGGCTGACGAGTTAGCTGACAATCTTCCACAAGATTTAGAGTACAATTATTGAACTGCAATGACTAAATTTGAACATCCTTTGATTAATAAACCCCGTATTAAGATTATGGTCTTAGACCTCGTTAAATACAAAGGTAAAGGTGAAACCGAAAGTCATTCTAGTCAAACTTTACTTCAGATTAAAAAGGGTATGAAAATAACCGTTATTTGCGACCATCGAATATAATGCAAAAATAAAGAATAATAAAAGAAGGCAGAATATTATAATGAACTATAATATATTTTTATTGCACATAAAAACTTTATACAATATTCTGACAAATAAATGCACTCTATTCTTTGTCTACACATAAAACATTACACATAACGTATACACACTATTTGTGTGTACGGTTTTTTTGGAAGTGGAAAACAATCATATGACTTCTGCCACTTTAAAGTGGCGGGAAAAAGTTTATTAGACTTTTGCTGACTAAAACCCTATGTTTCTTCAGTTGCCCTTTAATGAAAGGTTTCAGTAATAGATGTGTTTCTGTACTAAACCGTGTTTTTCTCTACTATGGATGGTTAATGGACAATTCTTTTGTTTTTAGCTGACCATGTCGGTGCTAAAAACTGTGATGGTCCACGCTCCATCAGGCTGGAATGTAGCTGTTGAGATAGACGTACTGTATCCGCTGCTCAGTCCAGAGTCGACCAACGCTTTGTTCAGGAAGAAGTTCCATCATAGACAGAAGAGAGAATTCTGGGAGAAGGTGGAAAGAGCCCTTGAACAGTAAGTCATCATAATTTCAGCTGAAAGGCGTTGATATTGGACATATACCTTCCCAAGACGAGACGCGATGTGAGACGCGCAGTCTCGCATCCATCGAACTCCAGTGACCCTCACTAGGCCACCAGTCCACTTTGTGGAAGGTCTTCTAACGCTGCGTCTTCTGGTGTGCGGCAGCCACTTCAGATACTTGACCATCTATAATCCTTTGAACATTATTACGAAATACATATATAAATAACAACATGTTACGGATATTAAAGGTAATGAATTTAAAACATGTTTTTGGTAAGGGTTGTATTCATATTAGTGAACAATTAGCAGACTAAACATCACATTTTAGGATTCCGTGCCCAAAAGATAAAAAACGGGAGCCTGTACTAAGACTCCGCTTTCCATCTGTCTGTCACCAGCCCGTATCTCATGAACCGCGATACAGATATAGACAGTTGAAATTTCCACAGTTGTATTTCTGTTACGGCTATAACCACAAATACTAAAAACAGAATTAAAAAAATATTTGAATGGGGCTCCCATACCAAAATCTTGTTTTTTTTTTACCGTTTTGCTACTGATAGTATGGTCTGGCCTAGTCGCACTTGCTCAGTTTTTACCATAATGTATTTCTATTCGTTCTTTCAAAAAACTATGTAAGCATCAAACATTACAGTTATTTGTTACAAAATCGTTCCATAAGACTAAGTTTCCTGTAACAAGTGTTCAGTAAATCATTTTGTTTTCAGTTACAACTTGAACGGTCGCTCGTGTATTTATCGAAGCATATGTGAAGCGAGAACACACTTGGCTCCACCGGGAAAGTCTTTGGTGCATGACATTTTGAGGACAATATTTTCGTAAGTTTCTTTTTCTTATTACGTATTTTGTTAACCTTCTTCAGAGGTAAAATGTTTGTGGTTTGAGCTTTAGCTAGCTACCATTAGCTTCTACCAGCGGCTTTGTTCGCGGGAATGTTGGTTATTGCGGACGCGAAGTCACTGTCGAAGATGATTGACACAATTTATCTCTGCATCACCCAAAGGTTGACTGGTAGAGAATGCCTTAAGGCATTAAGTCCGCCTTCGTACTCTTTTGTGCATGAAGTATAAAATAAATAAATAGACTAAAAAGTAGCTTATGTCTATACTTAGAGTTCAAACTTCCTTCTTACCTTTTTTTTTTTTATTTTTTTTTTCCTTCTTACCTGATTAGTAAGGTTCAATTCAAAACCAGCGTCAGGCAACATACTGTTACGTAGTGTCCTGACATTATGTTGAACTGGATCTATTTGGTGCAGCTGTGAGACATATAATGTTGTTGTATTTAATTATTATTTCACTGTGTGTGTTTGTGTGCCAAATAAACGTCTGTTTCTTTCTTTCTTCTTTGATATCCGATACCATAACTTTAATATAATTTTCATATTAAAAGTTCAACTCCTGTTCAGATACGATTCCAATTAAATTTCATACTTTTCCTATCCAGCTACTATTAGCTACCTTGCGAAGACTGCTCCACCAATCATGACTTTATATTCTCTGATATATCGATGAAAATTTCATAAAGCCTTATTTAAAACTTTGCCTGGCCAGTAATAGAAATTGTTCGTTTTGTTTCAAGCGCCCCAGTTCACGAGAAAGGATTTAAAGAGGAAGTTAATGAAACTTATTACGAGTTATTGGAACCAAACGTCTGCGAAAGAATCCACGATTGCCCCATTTCGATACTGGAAGTTGTATTAGGACTGAATAAAAATAGCTACATATAACTAAAGAAATACTTTTCGTTTTATTTTTCGTTATTGAACCTAATGGCGTGGATAAACTAACCTAAACCTATTGTGATATGTTGATATATTGAGAGGAAATTAGATGGTAAATAATATACCGGTTGCATTTCGGGGAGAATGCGTCAAAATAGCCTGATTCCGCCGTCTCATTATCGGATCACCAAGCGTACAGCGATGAGACATTGGCACATTATAAACATCCCACCTATACGTACAAACCGTTTTGGGAACACATTCATTATGCGTAACGCTAAGGAATGGAATACTCTGCCAAAATCTGTGTTTCCTGACAGCTACAGCTGCAGCTGCAGCAGCTACCTTGAGATCTTTAAGACAAGACTGAATTGGTTACTTCTAGGCAAGTACACTCCATCATTAACTATATCGTTGCTTCTCATCAGGTGAGATAATGCTCAAGCCTACCAACAATAAAGAAGTAGATCACCAAAATGTATTTATACAACCTTAGTTTTATTATACAAGGTGTAAGGGACAGCCCTCCACAAACTTTAAGGGCTTGCTCAGTAGACGAAACTGAACAACCTTCCACAAAAAATTTTTACAGGAAAGGAAAAAAAAATTCGGCCCCTCCATACAAACTGTCCAATCAAGTTTATAATATTCTATGGTGAGGCGGATTTTTTTTTTCAGTTCCTGAAAAAAAATTTTGTGGAAGGTTTTTCAGTTTCGTCTACTGAGCAAGCCCTTAAAGTTTGTGGAGGGCTGTCCCTTACACCTTGTATACGAAACCTAAAACACCCGTCTAGTATTTTTATGTAAAGAACCTACCAAAGAATCCTACCCGTACCGTCGTATCCTACCTAAGAATCTACCTATACAAGATTTCAAAACCGTATCATGAAAAATACTTGATTTGTGAGCTTGTTATGGCAGCAAACTACAAGCTCACCGGGCCATCCAGGCGGCTGAACGGTTGTTTTGCACTAGCATTCAGCTTTTTGATGGCGGCTAATACCCGCTATGATTTTTTTTTGTTTGTTAATGTGTTATTTTTTAATCTAATCAAATGTTTTTACAAAGTGTGTATTGTTTAGTTAGAGTATTAGTTATTTTACAAGTAATAGGTCATTGTACTTAATTAACTTATTTAACTTTTAAGGGTGAGTTGCACCATTTAACCATAACTATAACAAAGCCGTTAACAGTTGTCAAATCGTCGAATTGACCAATAGGTGGCCGTTTCACGGCTGGTTATGGTTTGGTTATCGTTATAGTTAAATGGTGCAACTCACCCTAAGAAACAACGAAATGAATGTTATTTACCTGCTTTTTTTTTAAATTGTTTTTAATTTTTTTAACTGATTATTATCTAATTTCATTCAATGCATTAATGTTTGTGAGGAATAAATAAAGCTTTATTATTATTATTATATTATTATTATAATACCCGCCTCCCTATATGACGTGCCCTGACCTGTGTTGTACTTAGTGGTGTCCAACTTGTGAGCTTTTAAAATATTTTTCGGAAAAAATCTAATATGATGTAAAAACTATTGGAATCCATTCAATTACTGATTCTGAACAAACTATATTCAAGTTTCGCATAAACTAAAAATAAAGTTGTAGAAAGTTAAAAGAACAGATAAGTAACTAATACTATTGATGATACAAAACATGTTTTTTTTTTTTTTTTTTTTTTTTTTTTTAATCTTATAAATTTAGGGACTTTTGGTCACAGTACGACCATGCCAGCCCCATCGTAACCTAACACAAGTCAAGCATTATCAACTATGAGGGCTCACAACCTTACTCACTATTTTATAAACAGCGATGGCTGCGTTAGAGAGGGGTTCGGACAGTATACTTTGAATAACACCAACATCAATTAAATTAATTTTAAAAGTATTCATCAGCACCTCTCTAGCAGCACCTAGCACCTTTCTACAAAACATGTGTGAAATATGTTAACAATTATGAGTAACAGACTTAAAAATGAAATAGTCACGGAATTAACTTATCAATGTCACACATCGTTGCATTAAACCTGACTAGCAGTTATGTAAATGATATGAAAGGTTATCCATTAATTCAACTTTAAATACTATTCCCATTCACGCGTAACTTCGTGGTCGATGACTGAGCGGAAAAAATATACTGTATTTAACTCCACCATAACCTTGAAAGTTTAAGGTTCAATTTGCAGCAGCAAAGCAATCAGATTCCAAGGAGGTGTGACTCGTGACTGAGCTAATGAGGGTAGAGGAGGCTCTAATTCTTTGATCCAACACTCCGGGTCAGTGAACACGTTCGAAACGCGCACAAATCACATTTTACGACATCTTTGTATAGATAAGGTTTGCATGCAATTTAGTTTTTTGACATTTTGACATAAGGCTTAGTGATTTGAGTTGTTTTTGCGCGGTTCATATGTTTGGGATACAAATCTTCTTGTGAACACACTACTATATTAACTACTAGCTTTTGCCCGCGGCTTCACCCGCGCGCCTATGTCACTCAGGAATAAAGCAGCTATCTATCGATAAAAAAATGTCCGGACCAAGCCCAAGTCGTCGACGGCGCGCGCTGTTCCCGCGCGCCTCAAGGAGTTGTCAGCAACAGCAGGGGCCCAGCCGGGTCGAAGCCTACTGGGGCCAGGGTTATCTGAAAGGGCGCTCGAGCCCCGGTATGAAGGCTTGAAGGAACGGGATGGGTTTTTTAGTCAGTAAGAGTCTGACACTATCTCCCGCTCCGCCCAAGAGCGGGGGTTGTCATAGGATGATTATTCCCAACGAAAAAAAAAAAAAAAAACGTGTACGAGATGTAAAGTCATCAAGTTACGCATAACATTTACTATTGTGTTTCTATAGCATCTTATAGAAAGACATAAATGTTACGCTGTGGGTATATTTTGCTCTGATAAATACTGCGCGCAAGTAAAAAAATAACCGCCAGAGCCTAAAGTGAAGCCATTATATAGTCGAGACACTGCAATGACGTATGTTATAAACGACGTTTTTCCACACGCTTACACAAAAACATTTTTCTCGCTTTTTTCATGCTCCTTCATGGACTTACGTAGGGGGCAATCAGTAGGGACTGTCAGTCGATCAGCTAGCCAGCCAGCCATTTTTTACACGAGTGTGAAATATACTTGATTGTGAACCTAAAAGATGAGGTGGTGCAGAAGCCAGTTTTAGAGTAGGTATTTGAAAAATTTTGCACTCACAGTAATATATACACTTGTGTGCCCTAAATTAATCGTACAATTTTAAAGGTTTGCTGGAAGAAAATTTACTGTTGAGTTAAATTAGTAAGTACATAGTATTTAACTAGTTTTGCCATCGATACGATAAGAAGAAGAAGAAGAAGTACATTAAGTTTTTGTGAACAACAAATTTTGTTAGTTTTTTGGTATTTCTTGCTTTAAGAGACTCCTATAAGAATTAGTTCGGCCATGTGTGGTGTGTGGTTCAAAAATTATTTTTGCAAGATTTTTAATACTACTAAATCAAAATTTAAACAACCAAGTACAGTTTCTAAACTTATAAAATATTATTTATATTGCAAAATTGTAAACTTATGTAAGCCTTTTCTATTATAAAATTATTTGTGTGAATCTATATCCATACAACTGAAAAGGCTAGACGCTTCAGCGAATAACTTTTATGCATCGCAGATTTCCCCAGTAGTAATATTTGTTCACATCGCTGAAAGTTTAACCGGATGGATAAATAAATAGGTATGTTTGTCAAGTATGTTGAAAGTGTTTTAGATATGTTCATTGCAGTTATGGAGCGTCAGTTACTCAAATAAACTAGAGTTTTTATAGTTAACAAATATACTGCATAGTTAATTACATCTTTATGACAACCGTGATTTTTGCATTGAATTGCTAAATTTTGGTGTCTTAACTTCGAAAAAATTAAAGGTTTTGATAATTTTGACTTACAGAGTGGCTTAGAACTAAAATTTTTGTATAATTTGCAGTGCCTTCTAAGTGCTCGTAAGTTTTTCAAATGCGATTGCTTTTAAAAATCGTAGATTGAGATACTAAGTAAACGAAATGAAATAAAATATGAAATAAATAAATAATAAAAAAAGACATACATCCTTTTTAGTGTATTTTAATAAGATAGGATTCGATTCCTGGTTCAGGTAAAGAGGTAAAGTTATTTTTTTTATTTTTTTGTTTGTAGGAGATAATCTGGAAGTACTGGTTCGATTGCTAAAATTTTTTCACCAATAGAAAGTTGCTATATTTCTGAGTGATATAGGCTATATTTTATGTACGCGGTCGAAGATGTGGGCAAAAGCTAGTTGTTTATAAAATAAAAATAAAGTTTTCATTCAGAAAACTTGTATATCTACTGTATTTAATCGTTTGTCTTGGTATGGTCATGTAAAGAGGAGAGATGAAAAGCCTGTTGCTAAAAGAGTTATGAATTTACATGTGGATGGATGGAGAGGGAGAGGGAGGCCAAAGAAAAGATGGATGGATTGTGTGAGAAGTGATATGAAAGAAAAGGGAGTTAGTGATAGCGTGACGACCCCAAGTAAAATGGGACAAGGGCAGAAAGAAGAAGAAGAAGAAGATTTAAGAAACTTTCCCTTCATGTGGCAAAGTCGTAGGAAGCCCTATATATTACATCTCTTTGGAAATATAATTAATTATAAAACCTTATATAATCTAGTTGCAAAATATTACAAAATAAAGAAATTTTGTGATAACGAGGTAAAATGTGAACAACTGTAGTCCCTTGAAGTACCCCTAGTGTAATGAAAGAAGAACGATATAAAAATTTAGAAGAACGATAAGTGATAACCGATTTTAGCATTTGAACAAAAAATAATATAGTATTAAACAACATGTTTCACGTATTGAGTATCTCTTTTGGCCAGATTTATGTGTCAAATTTTATTGAAAGCCTTGGTGTAGTCAATATAAAACTCGTCAAATTTCTAAACAACAAATTGACTCTTAAGACTATAAAAAAAAAAAATCTATTTAAAGTCATATGGCACATATATTAAGAATAGAATAGAATAGAATAGAATAGAATAGAATAGAATAGAAAACTTTTATTCGGTACAGACACAGCACAACGGTTATATTTATACACAAAGTAAATAAAAGTGACGCACGGATTAGGGTAAAGCATATATATATACTCATATGTGTAATTGAAATAGATATTGATGTAGTGTACCTACGGGTGTAAAATGTTATTTAAATTAAATACATAAATAACTATTTGATAAATAACAACGCAATATTATAAAATAAAATGTGTGTCTCATTGGATAAAACGATAAAACTATAAAATAACTTAGTACCCACAATAAGAGAAGCACCAATAGCATACTATAATTAGAAACTCTTCACAAACAAAAATATTATACGACCAATATTATGGATCTTTCTATATCTATTCACAAAACTATCTTCAACTGATCCCAAAAATACCCATACTAATCCGTCAGTCCGTCACCGTAACTTATCCCATCCGATCATTGTGTGCAATGTGTGAAAATGTAAAGAAAAACGCTCACGTCGTGGTCTGATACAGATAACTGATTATCATCTGTTATTACATAGATGGTATTTGGATCAGTTTAGCCGCACGACAAAATGAAATGCGGATACAAAAATAGATAGTGATTTAAACTATTTTAATGAATTTGTAGCTGATTTGGCAAATACTGACAGTAATTTTAAAGTTCAGGCTAGACCTGCCGAAAATAAAATTTTTTTTTAAAGAAATTTATATTACTTTACTTAATAACAATGGATTTACCGTCATATTTGTTGATAGCTTTTATTTTAGTAATTAATGTTTCAAGTGAGTTCTCAGTGAATTCTACAATGAAGGAACAATGCCCGAATGTGAAGACTTCGTTGGCTCTCACAAGAAAGAGACGCCATCTTGCCTTTCCAGCAGGATCTGCTGCTTCGGTGAGTATTTATGATTATACGTTTCGTTAGATACTTACCCCAGATTTCTGATTTAAGCATGTGAAGTAGAGTATTTTTCAAACTCTGCATTAGACTTAAAATCTGTCACAAATTGGCACTTCAGTAAGGTTTGAGACTCAAAATACTCAATTCAAAAACCGTCTTTCATCATCATCATCATCATCATCATCCTCATCTTTTTTATCCGACTTCTAAAAAAGGAGGAGGTTCTCAATTCGGATGTTTGTATTTTTTTTTATGTATGTTATTCGCGCATAACTTCGTCGCTTGCCAACAGATTAAAGTATACCCTTTCCAATAAAAAAAATCTTTTTTTATTGGAAAGGGTATACTTCCCAAATGGTCCCATAGTCACCAAGTTGGGATTTCATGATGGAATCTTGGCGAAATCGAGGGAACTCTTCAAATATTATATGCAATCATGTAGTTCTTTTGGTATTTTCATCAAAGACTTAAGAATTACAGTCAAAAAATTACATTTGATAAAGTGGAACTGGTGAAGAAGACCAGAAATGGCCAACGGAAGTTCATACTCACTCAGATATCACAATGAACATAGTTATGCGACTACGATAATACAAATAAATGAATGGTTCTAAATAGGTATGTTGAAAATGGTATCATCGAAGTGACCTGATGATGATGATGGAGCCGGAAGATAGGCACCGGAACTCCGTAATTAATTAATGTAGCCTAGCCGTGTTTGAGCTTATTAGAATTGTCATGACATGCACTTTGGCTATAAGGTACTATCGAACTGATCTGATGATGATGAAGCAAGAAGATAGTCACCGGAACTCCGTAATTAATCCATGTATCCTAACCGTGTTTGGGCTTATTAGAATAATACATAGTTGGAATTTGAGTAAAGAAATCAATTATAATAAGCTTAACTTTATCTTTATGGTTCAGTTCCAAAAAGCTGTTTCTATTCAGAAGTGTTGGTCCTTAAATTCATTGGTCCGTAACATATTTAATCCCGATTTCTGTATTAAGGATTTAAAGTTGAGTATTTATCAAATTCTACAGTCTGAAAACATACCAAACTTTAGTATTAAAATAAAGCTGATCACGTAAAATCAAACAAGCCAAATATCGTTGAAGTTTTATAGTCGTTCGATCGAAGTCCTATCCAAAAGCGGCATTCACGATCTATCGACTTATTTCCAGTTACATTAATAAGTATTCTACCAGGATAATGTAAAACAGAGTTTTTTTTTCTTAAATCGACGAATTTCAAACGACTTTGAAATCGGTGTCGTTCAAATTCGATTGATGGATGTGAATACGGAAATGGTCTAAACAACTAAATCGTTACGATATCGTTACGGTTTTCATTACGTGAATCGGGTTACTGATACGTTTTTAAGTTTAAACACTGAAATGAGCCACTAGCTCTTGGTTTTTGGTAGGAAAATGAGAAAGAGAGTAAGACTTTTACTGCATAAAACTATGTTCTTTCAGTTACCGTTTGCGTTTCAGGGCTACAGTAACGTTTTCGAGCAATCCTTCAACTCTTTTGTTTTTTTTTTTTGAAAAATCATCAAATGACTTCTCCCAGTGGAGAGAAGTGGAGCGAAATGGCCTGTCACACTTGTACTGACTCCCAACTGTGTTCTTTGTCTTTTGTGTTCTGATTGCCGGAGCCTTAGAATCCAGTATCCACTGCTTGTCAGCGTCAGCGTGCTCTTGCGCCGGACAATCTTTTAATTTCGCTTGTAACGTTTCTTCGAAGATGCAGACCTTTTTAAGAAAGTTAGAATTCTCTACAAGCAGTTCAAAGCTAAATCGTGGGTCATAATCGAATTTGCTACTGCGATGGTACTATACTACAAGAGTTTGTTTGCATTACCAAGAGATCCAGACCCAGAGCTGGAACCCGTGATTCTTCGTTCTGAAATAACTGCTGCTCTTCAATCTCTCAAGAAAAAAAAAGGCACCAGAGAACGAATAACTAACAGCAGAGGTGCTTAAAGCTATGGAAGACTTGGGTGTGGAGACACTTCACAAGATTTGCTCATACATCTGGCAAAAAGGTGATTGGCCGCAGGACTTGTCGGAATTTGTAACTCTTCCACTGCACAAGAAAGAGTCAACCGAGAATTGTGACCATTATCGAACCTATCCCTCATCTCTCATGCCAGCAAACTCGTGCTCCATATTCTGAACAATCGCATCCGCTACTACTTGGATTAGCAAACCCCGCAGGAGCATGAAGGTTTCATGAAGGGCTTCAGCTTCTCTCTTTATTTATTTATTTAGGATCGCCAACATTACAGGCACTGAGAATTTACATAGTCATTTTATAAAACTATTCAAGTGCTGTAACACTTACAGACAATCACTACATTTACTATAGAACATTATATTTTAAAACACATAAACATATAAAATCAGTAAATAAGTTTATTTTCAATTGTATAATACATCAAGGAGAAAAATTAATAATTAATAAAAATAAAAATTATGTCAGCAATAATAACAACACAAAAACACAGAACAAGAAATATAAATTTGATAATTAGGTACATTACAATAGAGAAATACATGAATGTCAAATTGGATTAAATAATTGAACTATTGAATGTTAGAATTAAATTAGGTTAGTAGCATTAAATAAAATAAAATAGAAATACAATAAAAATATAAAAATAAAAAAAAATATTAGATCAAACAAATGTCATTAACTTTTACAAGTTTGGGATTGATAGGCCAAGATAGTTTTCTTAAACTTTTGTTTCTTGTCATGTAGAATGTCAACAGGGCAGGCTTTAGCAATTACATTGTACTCGACCGTTAATCTGTTCAGAGGGGAGTATTTGCCCAGATTGGTTTTGCTTTGTCGCGAGCGAAACAGGTTGTACTTGCTAGGCCGAGAGTTCTTTGCGGGGACATTTATTAATATTTTAGACACCAACTCTGAACTATCAATCTCTCCATTAACTAATTTATACAAGAACATTTGGTCAAGAAGTTGCCGCCTATCGCAAAAGGAAATCAATTCAAAATGCTGAAGTCGATCTGAGTATCTCGGAATTTTTCTAGCTAAATAGCAGCTATACGAAAGGTGCCAGAGAAAGTTCCGTTTTTGGATCTTTTCTATATTTTTCTTGTAAATGTCATAACAGGGGTTCCATATTGAGCTGCAGTACTCTACCCCACTCCTGACAAGGGTTTGGAACGGCATTATTTTTGTTGAGGGTTTTTTAAAGACTTTGCAATTTGTAATGATGAACCCAAGTGTTTTAAATTGTTTCGTTATCATTCTGTCAATGTGTAAGTGAAATTTTAAGGCCCGGTCAAAAATCACTCCCAGATCCTTTATTTCATCAACTTTGGTGAGAAAATTAATATTTAATTTATACTTGGTGTGTAATACAAATTTATTTCTATGGAATTTTATGTGAAAGCATTTCTCGATATTAAGTGTCATTTCATTTTTATCACACCAGACGGATCTGTCTGTCAAGATCTTCTTGCAACAGAACTGAGTCAAGTTTCAGATTGTTGAGAAGGCATACGAGTTGGATGCGCCAGTGATAATGTGTTTCGTCGACTACAGGAAGGCTTTCGACTGTGTCAACTGGGGTTGCTTATAGAGGGTCCTACACAAACTTGGTGTCTCTAATCATCTCATTGCCCTACTTCGCACTCTCTATGACTCAAACCGGAGAGTCTGTTCTGACCAGATCCGCACCGCTCTTGACTCCACTGTATACAAGGTCCTTTACGTCAAAGACAGGGATAAATTGAGAAACATCATAAAAATAAAAGTGATGAATCAGGGAGGTCACGAACACACGACCCTCAGCATTGAGGAATACGACGCAAAGAGGAGAATACTTTAGACCTGGAGCAACCAGCCTTGATACCAATTCAACATGCTTTTACGTTCATCATCATTATCATCACCGACCTTTTTAATGTTCCCATTGCTGGGACTCAGGCCTCCTCTCTAGGAGAGGGAATGGGGCGTAATCCACCATACGGGCCCAGTGCGGGTTGGTGAATGTCACATATCTTCGAATTTTTTGTTCTAGTAGGTACATGCCGGTTACCTCACGATGTTTTACTTCACCGTCTTGAGAGCAGTGGTAATGAAATAAGTTACACAAAGTAATGCGCCTGGCATGATTTGAAGCCGCGATCTACAACTCGTAAGTCGGAGCCATTACGACTCGGCCACCACTGCTTTTACGTTGCTTTTATGTTACATGTGATTAAAGTTCATCCATCAAATTAATATTTCCTGTTTCTATTCATTATCCGCCAACAACCATTTACCTTTTATTTATCAGTCAAAACGTAATGTGCCAGCCTATCTTACAATTAGTACAAGGTTAACATCTTTCGTTTTTAGGTATTGATTTTAGCCGCCACTAACTATTCACCTTTCCTATAACTATAAAAACGTAATGCATAGCTGTTTTACAAATGGTATGAGCACTCATAGCAATACAGACATCTATTTATGCATGCAGATACGAGCCACGTGTGCTGTGTGGGTATAACATAGTGGTATTGCAGCGATGCATGTAGGATGTGATTTATATGACTGTGCTTCTGGAGCCATTTTGTTGGAATTACTTGAGAATAGATATATTAGAGCATGTAGGACTGAATCAATCAACTAAGTAAGTAATAATTAACCTTTCAATCGTGTCAAGACACAATATAACGACAATGACAGCGCGAACGCAAGCGTTTGCTTGGGGTTTAATAAATTAATATATTTTAATAATTTCAATAAAAAAACTCCTAACTATGTTGAAATATGACGTCAAAAAATTCCTTCGCATCGTTGACGACTGGAATTGTATCTTTTGGGTACAATTCCAGTCTTCAGCGACTGACGGAATTGCTATGATTATTTCTAATAATGTTTAATTGTTGTGAATGTATTGTAGTTATATTCCTTGTCAAAAATATTATCCATATTACCTAGTGATTATCACTTGATTTTGTGGTCAGTTCATTAGCATTACTCTAATAAGGTGCTTCATGACGTATTAAATTTGGTGTCAAAATTAGCGCTAATCCACAATCAGTGCTGAACTGCTAATTAAAGAAAAATAAATATTCTGAAATAGTCATCATTTTTTTATGTGTTACCATTCTAAAAAGCTCTGCTCATCCTTCAAAAATACAATCTAAAAGATTGATACAAATTGCTCTTCAGTAACACACTGAAAAGTCAGAACAAATCTTTTAGATTATAGTACTCGCGTTTAAAATTGAGTCGTTGTGCCATAAACATCTTCCTGCACATGTCCCGTTTTATTTGGGGTCAGCGCAACACGTTTTTTTCTTCCATTCTATCCTGTCACTCGTCACGCTATCATTAACTCCCTTTTCTTTCATATCATTTCTCACCCAATCTATCCATCTTTTCTTTGGCCTCCCTCTTCCCCTCCATCCATCCACATGTAAACGTCATAACTTTTTTAGCAATATACGTTTCATCCCTCCTTTTCATATGTCCATAACAAGACAAACGATTCCCTTTCAACTTTTCAGTCACTGGCGCCACTTTCAAACTTCCCCTAATAAAACTCACTTTATCCATTCTCGTCACAGGTCATCACACCACAGTCGTCGTGCTATAAACGTCAGTAGCAATAACAATGTGCAACGCCCTGCATGTTATCGATACTTTCTTACCTGCTCATATACAGAGGCGCAGCGTGGACAAATTTAGACGAGGGCGAAGGCGTAACAGTGAGGCCGTTTTCTTTCATAAATTTGAAAATGAAACAGCGAATGTCGCAACCCAGTATTCGACTACATCGTCGCTTAACATCAGGAAAAATAGTGTTCCATCACTAGCCTATAAATTATGCCGCCGGGACTCTGATCCCGATTTCCGGCCACCGTAGGCGCGGGCTTGCGGACAGTGAGCAATGGGTAGCTCGCTGTCCGGCCGTCCGGTAACTGTCCGGACCAAGCCCAAGTCGTCGACGGCGCGCACTGTTCCCGCGCGCCTCAAGGAGTTGTCAGCAACAGCAGGGACCCAGCCGGGTCGAAGCCTACTGGGGCCAGGGTTATCCGAAAGGGCGCTCGAGCCCCGGTATGAAGGCTAGAAGGAACGGGGTGGGTCTTTTAGTCAGTAAGAGTCTGACACTATCTCCCGCTCCGCCCGAGCGGGGGATATCAATGCATGATTTTTTCCCACCATAAAAAAAATAAAAATAAAAGGCCTATAAATTATAAAATTAATTTTTTTTTTAATATAATGTGCTCATTGCACTAGTACTTCTGTAACTTACTGAGGCTGCCTCAATTTATTTATGCTTACAGTGTTATAGATGAAAAATAAATTTGTGGTATTTTGAAAAAAAAAAATCTCTTATTGTTATTATTGTTAACCCTCGCACGCGAGGCTCCTTTGAGTGTGAGGCTGTGGGACCGCGAGCGAGGCTTCACTTCGCCTACGTATAGCTACATATTGCCACTGCTCATATAACTAAACTCCATCAGTGCGAGCAAGATAGACTAATAACATTGATGTATGACCCGGCGACTCAGTTCTTAAGGCGAGACCTTTAGCGGACCATCACTAAATACGTGATGGTCGTTTACAAAGTTCATTTCACTGCCATAACTTAGCTTTTGAATAACTTGCTTGTTTTGACAAGTTGCTTCCAGCAGGTAAAGTCATTGAAGACTGTCATTTAGTTTAAAAGTTGGTGAATATATTGATTTTAAGAGACATAATAATTGTATAGGTACAGTTTTATAACACAGGTGGCGGGTTCTCGGATGGTTCTGATCTTCAGTGTTTGTGCGGCGACTCTCCGCAGACCATGTCCCACCTTCCGTCCTGCATCACTTGCCCTGTTGCCTGCTCGCGTAGGGACCTAATCATCAGCGGACAGCATTACCGTGGCCGAATTCTGGGCCAGGCAAGGAATTTAACTAATTTTGCCATCGATACACTAAGAAGAAGAATGCTGCAGAATTTACTTTAGATTCATTATACAAAAATATGTTGATTTCCCACCTATAAAAAAAGAACTTTCATCCGGATATCACCCACTGTTGTGTGTAAACCTTTCCTGTCTTCTATAGGTACTATAATTCCTGGTTTGTTTCATGATCCCTCGTACAGGTGTTCCCCACGAGACACAATGATCCACCTCGTGTTTTCTTATCTATGTGCAATTGTGCATACGTCACACACACGTCTTCAAGTCAGGGCCTCAAGTCTGCTATTACAATAGTATCAGAATGGTCTATCATTGATGTCATAATTGTCGATTTTGACAAGTTTGGTAATCTACTAATATAATGGCGTCATTATGACTTTCCAATGGTCAAACACTGACACTCCATTGAAAGAAGTGGCTTAAAATGGTAATCTCGTACATATTGACAAATGAATATTTGACGTTTGCGGTAATCTGCTAAAACTTTGACAGTTTATTTGATCAGTGTTTTACCATTAGAACGTAATTGTGCAGTTATTGGTTTTAATATGCTCGAAATTATCATTCTACCACAATTCTATTACAAGACCAGTGACCGATCAATGATCGATCATTATGAATTAGCAGATTACAAACTTTTAGCAAAATGACAATGGGATCGTGTTGGAATGATGAATTTATAAAAATAGCAGACTTGGGGCCCTGATTGATTGTTGTCAAAATAATCAGTATTTCCTTTCACACGTATTATCTATCCCTTCAAATATCGCATGAACCGTTTAGGGCCTGTCACACGTTTTTTAGGCCGCACCCGGGTCTCGTCCGCATGCGGGTGCTAGCACCCTCCGGGGCACACGCAGAACCAAGGTTTCGTTTGCTGCTGCAATGTTGTGTCGCCAGTGGGTAAACTTGTTTGCGATATATGCCGACTATGAGCATGCGTGCAACCTGCTTCACAGTAAAAAGGCAGAAGATCACCGCCCGCATCCGGATAGCGCACACGCGGGCTGCGCGCTAGCCGCGTGTTAGGAAAAACGTGTATCAAATGATAGGAAGCGGGCAGTCCGCATGCGGATGAGGACCGCGTGCAGGCTAAAAAAACGCGTGACAGGAAAAGGGTCCTTACTCATAACGATTCTGAGAATCCCAAACACGGTTAGATTAATTTACCTTCCGGCTTCATCACCAGATCGGTTCGATACATCCCCCCCCCCCTTTGCTTTCAGTCAGTCATCACCTACACTTATCCTCGAGCTATTAAGAGCGACAATTCTGCTGTGATCCTATGCGGAGTTTTGTTCCTTATCTTCAAACCTCATGATCAGATCATAGCAATATTTCTATGGGACCAATTTGGAAGCATAAACTTTTAATCAAAAAAATAATTTTCTAAATCGGTCCACAATTGACCGAGATATCGGTGAACAGACATCCAAAAAAAAAAACATACAGATTCAGCCGAACATACCATAATGTACCTGTGTGCACAAATAAACTTTTTGTATTTGTATTTGTATTTGTATTCATAGAACCTCCTCCTTTTCGAAATCGGTTAAAAATACCTTGCGTTTTGCCTTTGGCATAAGAAGAGTGGCATCCGAGTTAAAAAATTAAAATAAAGTTTTAACAACTACATCACATCTTCTCATTTACGCGTTACAATAATTTCAGATAGCCACATCAGCAGTGAAGACGTTCATGACGCATGCACCTTCCGGCTGGTTCGTAGTAGTGGAAGCTGAGCTGGTGTACATGCTGCCAGACCATACGGTCATCGCTGCTCATAAAAGGAGGAAGCTGCATCATCGACAGAAGAAAGATATCTGGGAAACTATTGAGAATGTGTTGGAAGAGTGAGTGTTACATTTTATTATTTGCCTTGCCTTTATTTGAGTATTTACCTCAAATAGAGTCCCAATCAATAGAGATAGAGTCAATAGAGTTTTGTCCTTTTTATTTATTTCGGTAGTTTCAACATGTTTTTTTAGGGTTCCGTACCTCAAAAGGAAAAAACGGAACCCTTATAGGATCACTTTGTTGTCCGTCCATCTGTCTGTCAAGACCCTTTGGCTGGTTTTAGAGTTACGCTAACCATCAGCGCTGACAGCTCAGCGCGTAGGTTGTCAGCGCTGAGGTTCAGCGCGAGACGTTTTTGTATCGTGCTGATCACTGTGAAGTACAGACGCACAAAACGTACAGACGCTTGGCTCGACATTAAAACGCTCACTGAAGACAGAGGCGCGCGTGCGTTGGTCAGGGCCGCGGGCTACGCGCCACCGACGCGTCGCCGTCGGGCCGCTCTGACCCGTCAGCGCTGACCAATGCACGCGCTGATAGCTACGCGTTATTCTAAAACGCTTCGTAGAAGTTCATATGTTTCGGCTGCCAGCGCCGACGGTCAGCGTATGGTCAGCACGACTCTAAAACCAGCCTTTATCTCAAGAACGCGTCGAGGTATCAAGTTGAAATTAAAACCACATACTCAGGTCTGCGGTCCCTCAAGCTGTGAAAAAATCAAACTTCTAAGTTAACGAATAAAAAAGATACGGCCGTTTATGTCGCAAAAAACGTATATTTAGATACTCTCAAAGACCGAAATTCATAGGGTACTTCTTGTTGACCCAGAATCCTAAAATTTGGCATAAAACTGGGTCTTATAGTACAGGTATGAGAAAAAATCGGAACACAGTGTTGTTACCTACGTTACAAAAAAAAAATTGCAATTCAGAAAAATCTTTGAGACTCCATTCGGGAATTGTAGTTTGCACGGAACCCTCAGTGCACGAGTCCGGTTGGCACATGCCCAGTTTTTTCTACAATGTTTGTGCGCCAAAATAAATATTTGTCTTTCTTTCTCTCTTTTCTTCACCTAAGTTTTTGACTCTCAGATTGCTTAGAGGACAGGAACCCTGAATAAAGAGAGTCGAAGCCTACTGGGGCTTTTTTGATGACAACCCCCGCTCTTGGGTGGAGTGGGAGACAGTGTCAGACTCTAACTGACTAGACGACCCACCCTGTTCCTTCTAGCCTTCATACCGGGGCTCGAGTTCCCTTTCGGGTAACTCTGGCCCCAATAGGCTTCGACCCGGCTGGGTCCCTGCTGTTGCTGACAACTCCTTGAGGCGCGCGGGAACAATGCGCGCCGTCGACGACTGGGCTTGATCCAGACAGTTACCGGACGAACGGACAGCGAGCTACCCATTGCTCACTGTCCGCAAGCCCGAAGCCTACTGGGGCTAAGGGTTTCTTTCTTAATGGAAAACTCGTCTCTAAGACGAAAGAAAAGAAGGAACAGGAGTGGGTTTTTAGCCAGAAAAAGTCTGACACGCCTTCCTACCCAAGAGCAAAAAAACATTTTTTTTTAAATTTCAGACGAAATATAAACGGTCGTTCATGCATCATAAGGACGATATGTGAAGCTCAGGAGCATCTAGCTCCAAAGGGAAGATCTCTCGTTCATGACTTATTGAGAGCTATGTTTACGTAAGTATATTTTTTTCATTAGAGTTCACTAGTATAGTTTGAGAAGATAAGAGAACAATACAAAAGATTAAACGAATCGCAAACAAGCCGCGAACGAACGAACGAACCGCGAGCGATTTAATCTAAAATATGGTTTGAATGGTTTTGGTACAGTTTAATTTATGCGATAGACAGTCGAATACGCGCTGATTTTTGTGTTGACTTTTGTTGGTTTTATAAAAATGCTCGAAAGCAAAAGTGCTGAGCTCTTCGGTTGTTTTGCTCCGAATACAAAATCTTGCATGAAAAACCAAAAAAGCAATATTTTTGAGACCGTGAACTATTTATTTGCAAAAGACTAGCTTCTGCCAAGGGCTTCGCCCACGTAACAGTAAGAAAATAAACGGCTTATATATTTTAAATAACACACAGCTTTTCTTTTCTGTTTTACTTGAAAGAAATTTTAAAATCGAAATTAGCTTTAGAATTTATAAATTAAAAACATAAATTTGTTTTCTATACATTCTTAGTATAGATACTAATAGTATGTAACTTCAATAATAATCATAAAAACTAGACTAATAGATGTGATACATAACTTAGTACCTTAGTTAGTTAGACTAAAACGTCGATTAATGAGCGCATCCCTAGAGCCGTCGCGCATCATCGCCCCCGCACTAGCATCTTTGACAGTCGAACAGAAAATTACGCGCCCTTTTCACGGTATTGGGCACTTGGGTATTTGGTTGGTGGCATTATATTGAGATGCATGTGAAAAAGTAGTGTGCCATTTTAATTTTAGGTTACTAACATAATTTTTAAGTAAAACTACTAACAAAAATATGGATCTGTTTTGTATCTGAGGCAAATGAAATTATTATTATTATTTTAATATACTTTTTGAATAGGTTGGTTTTTTTTTATAATTGCTAGGCTGGCGTTTGACCACAATCTCACCTGATGGTAAGCGATGATGTGGCCGACGATGGAACACGCTTGCCTAGAAGCAATCTATTCACTCTTGACTTAAAGACCCTTAGGTTATAGCTATCAGGAAACACAGACTCCGGCAGGGAATTTCATTCCTTAGCTGTACGCATAATGAATGTACTCCCAAAACGCTTTGTACGTATAGGTGGGATGTCCACCATGTACCGGTGGCGCAACGCCGTACGTCTTGTAGTCCGATGATGGAACGGACTTGGCGGAATTAAATTGTGTAACTCTAGTGCACACTCCCCGAAGTGTAAACGATATAAAAAGACAGGCTAGCAACTCGGCGTCGATGCTCAAGACTTTAGAGTTGACTTCACAAGAGCATCATTGCCTATGATCTTCTTGGCACGCTTTTCAATAGACTAGAGTCTATTATAGCATCCAGCTGGTATGTTGTGGTTGGAGTTAAAATTGAATATTATATGTGTTAAAATTACATTTATCTCTAATACTACATAAATTGGTTGTTGGTATATAACTGAAATAGGTAAGCATATTTTTCATCTTTTGAATACCGTAAATGAGACACAATAGAAAGACTATGAGAGAGCGTCTGCCTCTGCTTCTGCCCATATTTCAAGCAGTCTACCCATTCCCAATGCTGGGTCTTCACTTTGTGAGAAGTAAATATGCCATTCAACCCGCTCACGAGAAGTAAAACACATTCACTATTGAGTAGTCTTCGATTTTTTGGCTCAAAGACTTGCCGATTTCCTTATGATCCACCATTTTGAGATTATAGTGATCTCACTAATATTATAATGGTGAAATTTTATGATTGTGTATGTTTGTCACTTCTTCATGCTTAAACAGCCTAATAGATTTGAATGAAGTTTAGGACATAAGTAGACCATGTTCTGGAATGGCAAATAGGGTAGTTTTTATCCCGGGAATAAGTATGTTCCTTTGGGCCAATTTCCTATTTTCAAAAAGGATTCCGATATGGATTGTTAATTTATCGACGAATATAGTATCAAGTTTTACACTAATACATATTTAATGTATTTTGAGGTGGACCGATGACCTGGTAATGGTTGTGGGAATCAGATGGATGTGAGACGCAAAGAACCGTTCATTGTGGCGACAATTGCGGACGGCCTATGTCCAACAGTGGAAGCTGAAATGATGATGAATTAAGAGTATTTGCACACAACTAATCAATTTTACATCACCAACAAATATACCAAGATGTTTCATCAAGATAAGTTGAGAGTATTACCGAATAAAGACCCTCGTCTTTTGCAGGGATTACCAAACTTCTAATTATACAACGTAACCGATGTACAACAGACGACCATTTTGAGACCTACATAATTATGTAGATAGTTCCAATACATAATCCCTGCTCTATCATAACTAAATTATGTAAAGCTAAACCTTTAAATATGTATACATTATTCAAACTGTAGATAATAACTGGTGTAGATAACCGGCTCATGCTGAATGTTCGTATCCCACTAATTGCCTTATAATCCGACTACGTGACGCTTATACGTCGTGGGATTACGTCATAATATTATGTACCATGAACCAAAATCTGTAACGTTCAATAAACGAGATCTTACTTCCACTACACATCCATTGACGCTTCCATTTGTATTAACCCTTCTTTACGTGTCGCAAAACGCGCAATGTATTTCAAACAAAATGTTAATGACTAAATTTCAAGCTACGCGAAGAGTCGCGTAGGCTTCTTCTCATTGTTAAAATTCCCTTTAACTTTCATAAGTGGTATTGTGAAGGGAAATTAGTGAATGACGTCATATGGCGGTAAAACTATAAGTGGGCAATGTTTGAAAGATCGGCTTGGGAATCGTTAAGAGGCGGGGAAGAAATGAGTTTATGTCAACTTCTTAAGAGGTGGTTAATACAATTAGATGAGTAATCTAGTAAATTTAACTTTCAACATGTTTATTACGTTTTAAACGCATATTTCGTGTTCACAACTGTTTATATAGATTAATAGATGAATAATGTCAAATGCTGAAAAGAAAACTATAAAATGAAGAAGATTTCTTAAAGTTTACACGGTCGCTTACAATATGCGTCATCAGAAGGCTATGTTCGAAGTTTTCTTGCGTGATCGCATCAGGAATGAAGATATCCGCAGAAGAACCAAGGTTGCCGATATAGCCCGCAAAATCGCCAAACTTAAGTGGCAGTGCACTTTGCTCGCAGAATAGATGGTCCATGAGATTGAAAGGTTTTGGAAAACGCAGCGTTAGAAGTATTCCCATAAGTTAGACTGAAGCACAGGACCGTTCCTTGTTACGACACTTGAGGAAGCCTATGTCCAACAGTGGACGTATTTCGTCTGAAACGATGGTGATAAGTTTAATTTTTTTTTTCTTTAAACATTTAGGGACTTTTATAACGCACAGCGTATTCAGACCCATCGTACCCTAAGACAATTACCTAACAAACGAGATCAATTGATCAGGGCCATAAAGTCGAACAACTTTCTGGCATCTTCGGAAGGCAGCTTACGGGTGCAATGTACTTATATTGTTCTTGCTCAATAAAGATTTAGAAATGTTAGAGTTTAACAAATTATAAAACTTATGTTTTCGCTAGTTTCAAGAACAAATAAAAACTTCTACAACAATACTAAAGAAGCTAATAAACCTATGTATCTTTGAAGCTGTTGTTGGCAATGTATCATAAGAACACCTCTTGAACTGAGAGGCGCTGACTCCCGCTACGTGGAGAATTTATAGGATTACGTTCAAGTACGTGAGATATTGGAATAACACTGTCTCACTGTGGTTTGTACACCAGTAGTTTAGATGTTTTAATTTGGTACTAACTTTGCAAATTACTATTGTCGTCTCATTTTTAGGGTTTCGTAATGAAAGGGTAAAAACGGGACCCTATTATTAAAACTCCACTGTCTATCTGTATGGCTGGGCAGGCTGTATCTCATGAACCATGACAGCTCATCATCATCTTCCTGCCCTTGTTCCGTCTTATTTGGGGTCGGCGCAACACGTTTTTTTCTTCCATTCCGTCCTGTCACTCGTCACGCTATTATAAACTCATTTTTCTTTCATATCACTTTTCACACAATCCATCCATCTTTTCTTTGGCCTCCCTCTCCCCCTCCATCCATCCACATGTAAACGTTATAACTTTTTTAGCAATATGCGTTTCATCCCTCCTTTTGACATGTCCATACCAAGACAAACGATTCCCTTTCAACTTTTCAGTATCTGGCGCCACTTTCAAACTTTCCCTAATATACTCATTTCTCACTTTATCCATTCTCGTCACACCACACATTAATCTTAACATTCTCATTTAGTTTGTCATGCTCACCCAAATGTCTTGCTGGTGGTGGCACGTGTTATTGGGTCATTCGGTTCCCTTTAAAATGGTTGAGCTGAGTGGGGCTGATGCACGTGTCATGCCCGTGAACGGGTGCCATCGGTTGAGACTGGTCATCTCTTGGCTGCCAGTGGCTTAATTCGGTTTCTATTTTTAATTACATTTAATAAAAAGAATAATAATTTATTATTATTACGTATCTACCTACATTGTGCTCACATATTAGAAGCGACAAGAAATATGTAACCAAGATCTATGTAACTCATAATATATTTTAAAAAGAGTGTCCATGGAGTTTCTTGCACGTTCTTCTCCATAGAGACCTACGTATTTGAACGTGCAATTTAGCTTCACTTTTCTTGGACTGACCGACATTTGACTATTCAAAAGTGCCTGCAAATGGTCTATTTGAAATAAATGATTTTGATTTTTTTTTTCTCATCTCCGCTACATGCAATCTTTTTTCATCCTTCTTTTTCACAGCCCAAAATTCTCATCCATACAGTATGACAGGCCATGAAACCGTGACAGCTAAACAGTTGAAATTTTCATCATCAGCCATTAATGTTCCCACTGCTGGGACTCAGGCCTCCTCTCTAGGAGAGGAAATGGGCCGCAATCCACCACGCGGGAAAATTTCATAGTTGATGTATTTCTGTAGCATCACAGACGGACAGTTTAGTCTTAGTAATAGATCCCGATTTTACTCTTTGGAGGAACTCCAAAAACTGGGGTTGATATTAAAACTGCCTGTGTCATGTCTAGGAAATTAATTTATTTATTTTACTCAGATGGATATGAGATGCACAGGACCGCTCGCTGTGGCGACACTTGGGGGATAGGCCGGGAAGCCTGCTGGAGGACCAGCAGTGGACGTCTTTCGGCTGAAATAATGATAATGATGATGATTTTATTCAGGGACTAATTATGTAGATACTAAAAATCGGTCCATTTGCGTAGAAGCTACGATGACAAGGACAGACACACAGAAAGACACGTCAAACTTATTACACCCATCTAAAAAAATAGCGGTGCATATGCAAACGTTGATCTCGCTAAACCTACAATAATTATGTGAATGCGCAGATTCACCATACAAAAACCGTTCTAAAAATGTCAAAAGCATAAAATTTAAACACGACTATATTGGAATGGGTGGCTAACAGCTGTGTTTCTCCACAATCTAGTTGGTAACGATAGAATAATCGGCTATAAACTATTCATAGCCCGTATGTAGAAACAGCTGGTGATACTAGCCAATGCTGTGACGGTAGAAATTGCTTGAATTACTAAAATTGAACCTGGGAACGCTGCCGTGTGTTGTATTTTATAGCACATGGGTCGCACCATGACGACGTCTTGAAGTCATTGTACCTAATTCTGGTATGAGGAAAACAGAGCTACACAGGCCTTAGGGTGTTTTTAATATCAAAGTTTTTTTTTTTAATATCCTGCGGTTTTGATCACGCATGCGGGATTGCCCCGCACGCGTAACCCCTGCAAATGTTCTTTTTATACAAGTATTAAAATTTATTGTAATGCGTGGATTAGGCCAGCGGGATGCGTTTTTTGCATTTTGAAATTGACTGCTTGCGGGGTGAAGTCTGCACGATGCCTTTCTTATATTTGATTGATGATGATTTTAAGACGCCACCGTGATGGAATTGGTTGTTAATCCATTTTTATAGGGATACACAATAAAGAAATATCTACTATACATAACTTGGTATGGAGTTGTGTTAAAAATCTCTGGATCAACGATCTGGAGCTCTCATCATCACCATTATTTCAACCGATATGCGTCCACTGTTGGGCATAGGCCTGCTCCATGTGTCTCCACAATTAAAGATCCTGTGCGTCTCGCATCCATCTGATTCCCATAACCTTCGCCAGGTCATCCGTCCACCTTGTAGGAGGCCTTCCAACGCTGCGTTTGCCAGTATAGCGGTCACCACTCCAAAACCTTTCGGCCTAACGACCATCTGTTCTGCAAGCAATGTGCCCTGCCTATTGCCACTTAAGTTTGGCGATTCTTTGTGCTATGTTGGCCTTACCTCTCGTGCGGACCTTAGTTCTCGTGCGGATATCTTCATTTCTGATTCGATCACGCAAAGAAACCCCGAGCATAGCCCTTTCATTGCCCATTTGGTGACTTTAAGCCTTCTGATGTGGCCTATTGTAAGCGACCACGTTTGGGAGCCATATGTCATCACTGGCAACACACACTGGAGCACTGGAGTCACTGTGGTATGTCGGAAGAGAAGATACCACGTAGCTTCTCGAAAGCTGTCGGACGGTTGACCTCGTTCTCAAAATTAGACTAATACTAAAGAGCTCTACTATTCTTTATTGTGTGACCATATGTTTACAAAGAAAACAATACCAATAAAAAAAACCATAAACGTGAAACTAAATACCATCAAAAACTGCCGTGTTCTCGAAAATTTTAACAGGTGCATCTAACCGCTGCGCCATTTTATTCCCGAAACGGTTCTATGTTTTAAGATGAATCCCCACTATTCCCTAAAGTAAGCTTTCATAAATTATTTTTATTCCAGGGCGCCGTTGCAGGAACACGAGTTCGTTGAAGAAATGGGTTTGACGTACAGTGAATTATTGGAACCAGACATTTGTGAGAGAGCCAACGATTGCCCACTGTCTATTCTAGGCTTTTTGTTGGATTTGAACCAAATGAGATAGCGGTGTGTTAATTATATTTGTTGTTATGTTATTGATTTGTGAAAAAATTTTTAAATAAAACTTTTTTTTTTAAACGCGTTATCTAGTAAATGGCTTATGAATATCAGATTAGCAGTGTTTCATGTTAAATACTACAATCCGGCAATGGGTAGCTCGCCATCCGACCGCCCTGTAACCGTTTGGATCGAGCCCAAATCGTCAACGACGCGTATTGTTCCACGCGCGCCTTAAAGAGTTGTTAGCAACCGTAGGGGCCCAGCAGGGTCGAAGCCTACTGGGGCCAAGGGTTTGATTCTAAAAGGAAGCCTTGGCCCTGGTATGAAAGGCAACGGAGGAACAGGAGTAGGTTTTTAGTCAGTAAAAGTCTGAATCAACTTCCTACTTTGCCCAAGAGCAGTTGATGTCACGGTGTTTAATGACGATGACTTTTTTTTAAAGTCTTTTTTATAACAATAGAAATGATTACAGGTCTAAAGAAAGTAAATCAAACGAGGATTGGCATATCATCAAACTTTAACGTTTAAAACGATCAGCCCCCCAGCCAAGTTACAACCGTTTCGCTTGCGCCGAACGCTCTGAGTTGGCCGCGCCGCCTATTCTTTTGTTCTGACCACGTGACTGAGCGTTGAGATGACGTCATCCCCGTACATTTGAAGCTTTCTACAAGCGTTAACGATTGCAAATTAGCAACTTGGCTACGGGGGCTGGTCAGTTTTAATTGGCCATTTCATGAAGTGATAAAGTTCTAAGATCTGACCACGATATACAAATCCGCCAATCCTTTTCCTGGCTGCATTAATATTATGAGACAGGCTTCCAGTTTACAAAACTGATAACTAATTTAATTGAAAATATAAATCGCTTTTCTTCAGTGTGAGTATGAACGATCAACTAAGGTAGGATATATTATAATCTCAGTAAAGCGTGTTCGGTTTAAATTATAAGCTGATAGAGGATGAGCTATCAACCAATTTTTCTTTTTACGTGGGAAATCATGCAATGACTTTTCCTGCTCTAGGGTGGAGCGTTTCAGACTTTTACTGGCTTAAACCACACCTGTGTTCTTCAGTTGCCCTTTGAGTGTCAGGATCACGGGTTTCCTTTTCAGGAATTTCCCGTGGCTTATCCACTTATGAGTGTAATTTTTTTTTTCTGAAT
The DNA here is from genome assembly GCA_910589285.2 of Mythimna ferrago. NCBI lineage: Eukaryota > Metazoa > Arthropoda > Insecta > Lepidoptera > Noctuidae > Mythimna > Mythimna ferrago. The sequence goes on from OU342689.1 coordinate 22,299,776, forward strand.
TTTTGTTGTAATCTAAGTTAGAAAATCTTTAAAGTACTTCTATACCATATCATTATATTCTTAAATGTACTGCTAAAAGAAAAACCTGAGAGTGTAAAACATGTTAGTAAAACCGTTTTTAGGGTTCCGTACCTCAAAAGGAAAAAACGGAACCCTTATAGGATTACTTTATTGTCCGTCCTTCTGTCTGTCTGTCTGTCTGTCTGTCAAGACCCTTTATCTCGAGAATGCGTAAAGGTATCGAGTTGAAATTAAAACTATATACTCAAATCTGCGATCCCTTCAAGCTGTGAAAAAATCGCACTCCTAAGTTAACGAATAAAAAAGATACGGCCGTTTATGTCGCAAAAAATCTTATATTTTGGTACTCTCACAGGTCGAAATTCATAGGGTACTTCCCGTTGACCCAGAATCTTGAAATTTGGCACAAAGCAAAGTCATATAGCACAGATATAGGAAAAAAATTGAAAACAGTAAATTTGTTGTTACCTATGCCACAAGAAAAAAAATTGCGGTATCTTGAAGGTTTGTTTTTAGAAAAAGTTTTGTAAAAAGTCATAGAAAAAAAGTTGTTGTTTATGATGTTGGTAATACTGTCCAGCAGGGTTGTTAGTGTTTTACAAAATATAACCCTGTTTATTAAAATGGAACCCGTGAACTTAGACCACGCAGCAAAGGGTTGCAGCCCTTCGCATCGAAGCATCCATTAGGATCGACCATATTCCATAACACGCAACACACATTTGCATCCGATATCGATCACTGGCTCGTTTTATATTATAATTAGCTCTTTATTATTCACGGTATATGTTAGAAAATTGACATTGGATTATACAGAGAGCGTAAGTGTATGAATTTTCACACAATGACTTATAAAGATATTGTTATTCTCCAGGCCTTTTTATTACAAGCTTTTATATAGTTTCATTTGTCCCGATGTTTGCTTATCTCTAATAAATTTTTGCAAATTAAATTTAATCCATCCAATTTAATTTTTTGGTTCTAGGACTAGGTTTCCTTATAATGTTTTCTTTCACCGTTTTGAGAGCAGAGGTGATGAAATAAATTACACAACGTAATGGGCCTGGCTGGGTTTCAATCTGCGACTTACAACTCATAAGTCGGGGCCGTTAGCATTCGGCCATCACTGCTCAAATATAAAAACAGTAATTTATAATAAGAGGAAGAAAAAAAACTACGCAGGCGAAGTTACTGGCAGAAGCTAGTATTATTATATATCTAAGATTAGTACTAGACCATCCAATACCTACAAAAAACCTGCTAGCAAAGCCAGCTGAACACTAGCTCAGCTTACGTTCAGCTCAAAACACGTTCTTACCGATTGGCGAATGCTTTTTAGTACTGGATCCCGAAAACGGTTATCGCCTTACACACCGGTGGCTTTTATGTGCCCTACCATTTGTGTTTAAACTTTACTTCATGTTATGATGTTATGTTAACATTATCTGATAAAGTGTCATTGTATAGAGATCCGTTTGAATTCAATGCTTTGATTTTTTGTTTGCGAAAGATTGTATTTTCATTCTCGTGGTCCAATATAAGTATCTTTGACAAACAAACCAGACAATGGCCCACATATAAAAGTGTCCAAAGTGTTCCTATATGTGCACTTTGGAGAACCTAAAAAACAATACTGGCTTCGCTATAATCGTGGCAACTTACTGGGTTCCAAAACTTTGATGGTAAAGAAAACCATCACTTCGAGAAGAAGAAAGACCAAAGAATTTTAGGAAGCTTCAGCCTTGAAGTAAGAAATAATTCAAAATCCTGATGTACTGAATATGATGTGTCTTAATTAAGATATGATGTCAAATACTGTGATAACTTTGATCAGTAAAATATTTGCAAAATCACCACAATTCTCCAGATATGTAGGGAATTTAACTGCAGTTAGTATGATAGTCATTAGCTTCAAATCTCAGAAGCGATAAAAACTTCCTTTTGGGGCAGCCTTGTAAAACAGTGACCTTGAACCACCCGATCCATTTACAAGCCCTGAAAAAGTAAGTACATAACAGAACCCAAACCACAGAAAAACAGCCGATGACCTCATTCACCCAACACACATAGAATTTGTCAAGTTTTTTGTCGAAGCCATTGGGCTTTTGTCCTCAAATAATAACGATGGTCATAAGTATCGTTCGTCAGCCATTAGTAGGGGCGGTCAAGTCGCCGCAGTGATGTATGTTTTCATAAATCTTTTGAACGCTGAGACTGTACGGATAAGGGGAGTAAAGACCTTAGTTTTGGGGATCTCGCTAAATACAGGGGTTTGGATCGTAGATATTAGGTTATGTTTGTTGCAGGTAAGTAAAGTCTTTCCTATTAGTACCCACACGACCTTTGTTTGACCTTTAGATAGAAAAATTATCTTAATTGTACATTCTAAAGCGTTAATCTCTATGGCGAAGAATGTGCAAGAAAGTCCATGGACACTCATTTAAATCATGTGAATTTAATGTATTACATGACATGGACATGCGCCACCTGTTGTGCTGTCCATCCTGCACAACCACTTGCAGTTTTCAGGATCATACGAGGCCAAATACTCATCATCAACATCATCATTTCAGCCGATAGACGTCCACTGTTGGACATAGGCCTCCCCCAAGTCCTGTGCGTGCCAAATACTGGTCAGAAACAAAATTTGTGAGAGTACATCGACACGCAAAGATGAAAAAGAAGAATGTATTACAAATATCTCGGTTAGAGCGCGAGCAAGATAACTTGGCGCGTAGCTGGGGGCGTGTTTATTGTTGCCAGCCTAACAAATCTATTTTCCTTAATTTGATTAAAAACGCTCATTCATAACACAGTGTAATTTAAAGAATTTATTTATTTTTTACCTTTATTTTTTTAAAACTTTGTAAATCTTATATTGAATATCTTAAGGGCCAAGCGCCCGAAAAGTGCCATAAAACAGTGATTTTCTGAGGCCTACTCCTCCGTAACGGCTAGGTCAATTGGTTTGAAAAAAATATATGTTTATTATAGATTCATGAACAATAATATCAACATTTGATTTTTTCGTGCAATTAATACTTTTGTCAAAAAAAAATATATTTAGCAATTTCGCAACTTTTCCCTACTCCTTCGAAACGGCTTGGAGCTTTAGAAACATTTTTACACATAAAAATTGGTGGTTAAATATTCTTCAAAGTGAACATTGCATAGGTAAATCAATCAATATCTCGCAGAGAAAATGGATTTAAAGCGCTTTCCGGGCGCTGCTGGCCGCAAATAAATGCACAGATTTGTGTACTGCCGCCTAGGCGAGTGCGAGAGTTGCGTTCACATAATTTCGGCCAGATGGTTCAAGGGACTATACGCCTTAACTAGCACTTTTAGCACTAGAATTCCATACTAGTCTTTATCAGAAGAGTCGGATAAGTCCATTGTTAATTTGTCCATTTTGAGATCCATTAACCTATCACATTTAGGGTGAGTTGCACCATTTAAATATAACGATAACCAAACCATAACTAGCCGTGAAACGGCCGCCTATTGGTGAATTCGACGATTTGACAACTGTTAACGGCTTAATTATCGTTATAGTTAAATGGTGCAACTCACCCTTAAAAAAATATTTTCTTGTAGAGATACATTGTAATTCTTCTGGCATTACAGTAACGCTTGCGCTTTTGTATTGTCTCTTGTAGGGGCTTTGTTTATTTATGTGCTGCGGTATGATGCATTATCCATTACTACAATACAATTCTGTTTTAGATTTGGCAGTATTTATTCTTTTATGGATGAACTTTGCAGAATTCATATCGTCACGATAATCACTTGATTAAGATTTAAGCACATAGAGTCCGTCTAATGAAAGCGTGACCTGAGAAAAGGAGGTTACAACCAGAACTTTTGAATGTGGTATTATTGAAAAAGTAGGAGAAAAAAGTTTTGATACTAGAGTATTTTTTGTATTTATGACAATTGTATTATAGTTGTATATGAACTTATATCCTAGTCAAAAACATGTGTGTAAACTTAATTATTTGGTGGGTGTATGGTAAAGGTCAATAACACACAAAATGTTAGTTATTATTCCAAATTATTTTATTTTATCTGATCTCTCAAATGTCGCTATATAATATTCAAATAATATCCCTTATTTACCATTTGGCCTTCTGGCAAGAATACCAAGTGCACAACACCGCGATAGTCAAATAAAATAGTCAACATGATTTCAACTTCATCACGTCTCGCCAACACTAATAATGTGTTTCAAGATTGTTGGGTTGGAATCGATTCGTTTTAGCATAGAGAAAATTCAGATCTTTTGGGATTAGTCAAGTGGGAACATGTTTTATACTCCAGTGATTGTTTCAAATGATACGGATCGACTTGTGATACACAAAAAGTTCAGCAGCCATCTCTCTCAAACTTGAACTAGAATTTCAGTCACTATTTCCTTCACTTTCGCGATTTTAACTTCAGTTGAAGACTTTGATGCACTACCAGACAGAGTGAGGCAAATCTTTCATTACATCTCAACTGCTTTTGAACGCATTCTACCACTCACTAGCATGTGTTTATGAATAAGTCGATTCACCAATAGCCTTTGTTCGATGTTTTTGTCCATTATGAGATTCGCTATGTCAGATTATCTAAAAATATAAGAAAAAAAAAATATCATTATATCCTAAATATAACTATCTAATAATATTAGTCGACAAAGATCAAGATTATAACATCATACTAACTTAAAATTCAGAAATCGTATTGTGTATGTATTCACAATGTTTATTGTTGGTTTTCATTGAAAACACCTTCTTTCTCTTCTTGTTTTTGTTTGAATTTATTAACCATAGTGTGTAGCAGTTTTTACACGTTACTGTTTATTGTTTTTCCCATAATTAAGCAATTATTCTTGAAAAATAAATATTCATTTCCAAAAACTGACAATTGCAACCATAGACTTTGACATGATTTTTTTCGGCAAAACAGTGTTGCCAATTTAATTTAAAAAAAAAAACTCCAGGTTACGCTTTCAGTAGACGCACTCTAGTAGAGTCTGTGCGGAAAGTAAACCATCGTGGGATTTGAGGGCGCTGCTGTAGATAAATATCGTTTTTGTTATGTAAGCAACATTGTGACGTCATTATAGAGCGACTGTTAAATCTTGATATTTTGAAACTATGTTAGACTAGCTTCTTCCAGCGGCTTCACCCTATAATAAAAATTATCCTATTGGCTGAATTTGCTCACCTAATGAAACTGCAAAGTTATAGCCAGACGATGCCCCGCTTACCTACACACCTTCGTTTATAACAAGGTCACCAGTAGTCTACCCTGTGATACAAAAACACTCACCCTCTCAATGTGTAAAAAAACAGTCAAAAAATGGCTTTTAGGACTTAATTACGACGATTCAGAGAACCTTCTCATGACATTTAGCTCACACTCGGAATCCTATCCCAGACACTAACACTTTCACATCACACTCACACCTACATGCCACACTCACACCTTCACACTACACTCACACATCAACACCTTACTCTTAATCTTAATTTTTACTATAAGTTCTGTGCAAGGTTAAGCACAATTTTTAATTCTAATTATTATTTTTCAAAATATTCAGGCCTTAGTTCTTAAGTTACTCTGATCTCCTTTTAACTTGTTTTAATCTTAGATTTTTTTACGAATGTTTATATTCTTTTTATGTACCTTTTGTTACATCATCTCCTGTGGTAAACAGCAGTTTTACAGTTTTAACTCCGGTCCCCAAGATACAGGCGCCGCCTAGTTTGGGGACCACCGTATATTACATAACTGAAGCCCGCAAATAGTTACAGACCTGTATTACGTTAAGATTATTTACTTTAGGGTACAATTTGTAACAATGGCTCAATAAATTTATTATTATTATAATTTATTATTATTATTATATTATATAGCTTATGTGCTATATTATTGCAATGTTTATGATTAAGTTCATCTGTCTAGTAGTTTTTGCGCGACACATCCATACATACGAGTACCTCCATCCATCTTCACAAACTTTCGCATTTATAATATTAGTAGCCTATTTATTGAACTTGCTCATGTGATGAAACTTAGTAAAAATATAGGTTATAAGCTATATTATTGCAACATTTATCATTAAATTCATCCGTTTATAATTTTTTGCGTAATGCCGTTACTTGTGGCGACACCTGGGGGAGGCCTATGTCGAACAGTGGACGTCTTTCGATTGTAATGATGATGAACATTTAAATGCAAACACGAACCGGTAAAGAAAAATAGCGTGAAGAAACCGCTGTACTGCCTATCTAGGTAGTTTCCACCAACGACCACTTACCCAATTCCAACGAAAATGGTTCTATCACTTTGACTGGGATCGGTCTATTATCACTGACTGAAATATTGTAGCTAGCAGCAAGTTTATGTTTACCCTAGTTAAATTTAAAGGTAAAAATGGGACACACTACCACTTTCTCGTTGTCTTCCTCAGTACATTTTTCCCTTTTGCTAATCAAAGAAAAATATGAACTTAATGACTATGAAAATAAAGTACACTTCAGAATTTGTAATGTTGCTTTGTAAAAAATCTATTTAGCCTGTAAGGGACCCTCTCGTATATAAGGTCCTTGGGATCACTTGGTTGTCCGTCTGTTTTTCTGTTAAGACCCTTTAACTCGAGAACGTTTGGAGGTATCGAGTTAAAATTAAAACCATACACTCAAGTCTGTGGTCTTTTGAAGTTGTGAAAAAATCAGACTTCTGAGTTAACTAAAAAAAAAGATACGGCGTTTATGTCGCAAAAACACATATATTTCGATACTCAAGGGAATCAAAGTTCATAGACCTAGAATCCTGAAATTTGTCATAAATCAAGTTCTCATAGAAAAAGTACAGGGAAAAATCTGAAAATAGTAAATTTGTAGATCCGCCAAAAAAAAAAAAATTGTTTGCAATTCGGAAAAATCTTCGTAATTCAATACGGGAAATGATTTCATAGGTAAATTTGTACAGAATCCTCAGTGCGCGAGTCCGACTCGCACTTGCCCTTTTTTATTTTAGTTACTGTATCCTTTCTCAAGCCTGAAAATAAATATTCTAAGTTAGTCGAAATGCATTATAAATTTAAAGTATCAATACTCTTTATACTAGCCATCGAAAATATTGACCAAAACAAAATAAACAAATATCGTCATGTTTAAATGAATTTCCGTTTAATTTATATATATTTGGAGATAACAGGGACAGGAGTTCACCTAGGAAGTCTACAAACATTAAAATAAAAGTGTTACGTACCAAAAACACAGCACGCCAATGTTTCCCAAGTTCGTGACTTTGTTTTGATCAATAATGATGTGATTGGCCATTTGTTATCTTTGGCAAAACTGTAATATATTAAATATTATTTTCCTTGCAGCTCAGTGAAATTTTTTATCACATTTCTGAAGATTTCAATTAAAAATCACAATAAAATAACATAATAAACAAACATGATGTGACGTTTGGCATTTGACGGATGGCTGGGTTGGGTTGCTACTTAAAATCTTTAATGTTGTTTTCACTTTACGCCACGACGGTTCTTTTATCGCACAGACAATAGCAGTCCATTTTCAACAAATTTTGTTGAAATTTTATTGTGATGGTCACCCGAAAAATTACTTGACAAACGAGTCTAATTTTGAAAAATGGTACTGCAGGCCCAATATTTTCTCATTTCTTTTCACAAACACGTTTGACTTTCAAGATAATATCCCTGCTAGCACCTTTAATCACTTTTGGTATAATAATGATGACTATTTACTTTAGAAACGATAAAAAACACAGAACACAACACATTCTCCTGACACATGACATAAACGTCAAACGATTAGTTTCTAATTTCGGCCACGCACCAACTTATCTTACGCTAGCTCTACCTACATGTTTCTTTTCACTACGGTTATAAGGGACCTTTGTTAATGTAAAAAAAAACAACAAACTTTAACTGTAAGTACAGATTAAAATAAGCCACTGGCAATTTAAAAATGACCAGTCTTAACTGACAGCGCCTGTGATCCACTAAATCACTAAGGTGATGATCTGCAAGGTCTTATCAAGTAATCGTCAGCAAAGAGTGCTGGTCTTTATAACAATATCCTCAAGTGCCCACTATCCTTCGACAAGTTACATTAAGATTTTAACGTTTTACAGACTCAGCTGACATTCAGAGCACAGTAGTTATCAACCTTCACTGCACGAGGGGATAAAATCGTTAAATTTTATTACTTTCAATCTTGACTTGAATTTCAAGTGGTATAAGAGCGAGAAAAGGGATTATAAGGGCCACAGAGGTTGTTGGAGTATAATGTCACACACGATTTGTGATATAGGTATAAAACTCCAGATAATTTTCGAACTTTCTAGAAAGGCGCCTTGGAATATCTATGAGCATCAATTTTTTTATACCAGGGTAGCAGCTGAGTATAGTACTTTACATGAAGAGATTGCTCATAACACAGTTGGGTGACATGTCTTGGCTATACACCACATGAACATCAATTTCAAAGGTGAAAGCATAACATTCGCAAGATAGTAATTATTTTCTTAGCAAAACGAATGCTTTTATACACCATTAACTCTTACCTAAAATATGGCGTCAAAAAAATTCCTCCACATCGCTGTCGACTGGAAGTGTACCCAAAAGACTGAAGGCATTGCCACGTTGTATGGTAATGCTTAATCTCTGACCAAGGTAAAAGCTAGCCCTTGGGTCACGTGAAGTGTCAAAAAAGTGTCTTTAAAAAGCGCATGAGCACTCGGACGGACCCCATTGCCCAAGAGTTTCAGCTTCAAACGGCTCAAAAATAGAAAATATATTATATTATTTTTTTAGAAATAATAGATATAAATAATCATATAGTCATGTACTCCTAGTAGGTTTGCTAGCGATGACATATAGCTCTCACAATGGCCCTCATCAGAAGGCTTAAAGTCACCCAGAGAGCAATGGAAAGGGCTATACTCGGAGTTTCCTTGCGTGATCGAATCAGAATTGAAGATATCCGCAGGAGAACTAAGGTTGCCGACAGAGTATGAAGAATCGCCAAACTTAAGTTGCAGCGTTGAAAGGCTTCCTACAAGGTGGACCGATGACCTGGTAAAGGTTGCGGGGATCCAATGAATACGAGACGCACAGGATCGTTCATTTGGCGACACTTATAAGAGGCCTATGTCCAACAGTGAACGCCTACCGGCTATATGATGATGAAGTACTCACTACTTGCGCACTACGAGCAATGGGTCTATCCGGCCGTCTGGTAAAGTCCGAGTTGTTAAAACGGTGCGATTGTTCCATTCCTGCTGCAAAGAGATGTCAGCAAACCGTACGGGCGGCGGCCCTGCTGGATCCATATCCTTGGGATGTTTTTCAACAGTTACCGTGGTCTTGGAATGAATGGTTTCAGGAAGAACACAGGTTTTATTTACTCAGTGAAAGTCGCCACAAGAACTGGATAAAATAAAAATAACAATGGGTTTCTATGGTGTGATGTCTGTAAGTGCAAGTTTATGAGATATAATGAATTTGTAGTAATAAACGTCACACTCAAGATGTACGAGGTGTAACTTTGAGGTATAATATAATAAGAGCTGGAACTCCAATATTTTTACCTACAGTAAAACGTTAATAAGAAGCGTCCTTAATTTTTTAAAGAACTTAATTGCTAACTGCCTTTTCCATTTTCCATTTCTTGACAACAGCTTGTCCTTCGACAAACGCATCCTCCAAATATTTTTACTTATCCGGTAAGGTTTTGAAGTTATCTTCCCAACGTTTGTCAACCTTTTTACTTCTTATGCCATTCCTAGAAAATTACCTGCGGAGGAGTCACATGCTGGTAATGTCATTGCCATACATTTTGTAAGTACTTAACGTTTGGCGGGAATGGTAACAAAATGTAATGTGCCTAAGTCAGTTGGTTGAAGTATTGAAACTCATAAGTCCTCGCATACAGGCCACAAAAAAAAAGCTAGAAGCGGCCACAAAAAATAGCTAGAAAGACCGCAAAAAAAGCTGAAGCGCGTGACAGCTTGTGGCCGGAGAAGCTAGAAGTGGCTTCTAGCTTTTTTTTTGTAGCGGCACCGCCGCACACGAGCCACAAAAAGAAGCTAGAAGCGGCTTTTTTGTGGCCCATGTGCCCATGTACACTAAGTAGGTTCCATAATTAAAACCATCGAACACCGTAAAGAATTTTCATCGATTTGGTCCACAAACGCAATGGACACATGATTTGTATACCAGCAGATTTAGGGTAATGGCGCTACCATATTCCGGCCTCTGTCACGTTACGAGCCTAATGGAATGTCTGCTATCCGTCATCGTGTTCAGGTTTTTACCCGAACAATATGCAAACTGGGCTATTTTTACCCTAAGCTCACTTTTATGACGGCTAAAGTAGGTGCATGATTTTTATGGTGGGGTAATTTTTTTGATGTTAGTTTAGTTAAATAATATTATGTAAGGAGCTTTTTTTGTATTGGGAAATCATCTACTAACTTCTCTCGCTCTAGGGCGGATGGAAGGGCGAGCCAGACTCTCACATCCCAGACTGAGACTGTTTTCCAAACCCTTTTTTTAGGTGGGAAAATCACCTAGATGGCATTCTCCGCCCTTGGGTGGAGCGGGAGATAGTGTCAGAATCTTACTAAAAAACCCACCCTGTTCCTTCGTTGCCTTTCATACCAGGGCTAAACCTCCCTTTCGGAAACAGACCCTTAGTCCCAGTAGGCTTGGACCCTGCTGGGCCCATACGGTTTGCTGACGTGGAACAATACGCGCCGACGACGTCTTGGCTCTGTTCGGACGATTACCGGATGGTTAGATAGCGAGCTACCCATTCTTGCCAAACCAATCCCTTGCTTTACAGTTATGTTTGCAACCACGAGACCGAAAATGCAGTTAAAAACCCGTCTAACGTGACTTATTCCGCCATCTTTGTCTGTCTGGGCCGGCCACAAAAACACCTGACATGTAAATATGGCCCCATTTAGTCGATAAGTTTGGCCCACTTTTCAATACTTGAATGTATTCATGACGAAATGCGTGTTATTCTGAATACATTCAATAACATGCACAATGTACGTTCTAGAAACAAAGAGAACATTTTTTATTGATACTAATTTGTCAAATAGAGGCACTTTCCTCGATCGGTGTCTTTTAGCATATTTGAACGATACAGTTATAAAATTTGAACAATATCGTTTTCCGTTACTTGTAATTGAACTTCATTTCATTGTTTCACCTCTAAGGCACCTATCACTTTAGAGGTACTCTTGATTTGTACTCGATTTTATAAAAGTTTATAGAAATGGTGATCTTTTATTTTTGATCATTCGAGTCTTTGTCAGTTACCTACGATTTTGAGATAGTCTTTTGTTTAACTTTTGAAATGTATTTCAATATTAATTTATTGTTTGTAATATTCTTAAGTTGTGTACAGTTTTGTGCGGTAACAAATACAAGTGATGTTTCTCACTCAAAGATTTTGTCGAGAAGGAAAAGATATATTGCTTTTCCTGAAGGATCGAGTTTCTCGGTAAGTTTTTTTTTGTTTTTGAAGATTTAATTGGCTTTATAAGTAACAATGTTCTGTGGGAATTTATCTTGCTTGATTTATTTCAACTCGTTTTGAACACTTAAAAATGTCGTCATTGTTCTGTGCCAATGAACGTTTGCTCATAATTATATAGTACAAAATATGAAGGAACCGATATTTCATTTTTGGTCTTCTTTCAAAATTACTTGGAACCTGGAATTGCAATATCATTGAGCCGAGCGACAACTATTTACTATAAATAATTATTTTAATCACAGGCTGTCATAGAGTGTCACTGTTTTTTTTGTTTTAATGTCCCTACTTTGAATTACTCCAGTATTGGAATTTGATGGCATGGTTGGCGTAGTATTTGTATCGCGGAATCAATTCTTTTACGGTACAGATTCTTAAATGACCTATATCAGATTGTGGTTTTTGGTATGGATGTCATGTGTATCTGAGTTTATAATATATCGAACCAAATGTTGTTGTTATCATAAACAACAACTTTTGTTCTATGACTTTCGTTAGTAATACAGAACTTCAAGGTTGTTAGTGTTTTGTAAATAACCCTGTATATAGGTTCTTGTCTCTAGAGCCTTAACCACAGGTAGCAAGACCCTGTTCCGGACACCAGCGGACAACTATTTTTTACATTTTTTTTTCTAATCCTAACTAATATTATAAATGTGAAAGTGTGGATGTTTGTTACTTAATCACGCAAAAACGGCTGAATGGATTTGGATGAAATTTGGCATGCATATAGCCTTTGACATGGAAAAGAACATAGGCTACCTTTTATCCCGATTCCTTAAGTACCTAATGCCACGCGGGCGAAGCCGCGGACAAAAGCTAGTATTATATTAATAAAGGTTAAAAATATGTTTTAAAAATGAATATACGAAATAATAATAATAAATCGTTTCCAGTGTGCCGGCTGCATAACAGTAGGTGTGATTGGCCAGCCCGCACCTTCCTCTTCCCCTGGGACATTTACATTCAGTCTTAACTGGGCAATAGCCTATGAGCTGCCGAACGTCACGGAGACGGCAATTTTCTACAAACAGAAGAAATATAAACAGCATCTTCAGAAGCGGATCAATAGGCGAGAATTGTATGGGAAGCTGGAGACTATTTTGGACAAGTAAGTTTGAAACGCAATTTTTTTAATAGCCTGTAGTGTGTCCCACTGCTGGGTAGTCAAGTCCTTCTCTTTCTCCTTCCAAACCTCTCTGTCTAGGGCAATAGGTATAGGTACGACGGGCTGCTGTCCGTAACTCCACGACTGAAGCGCGTATTTTGCGTACGGGTGGAACAAATGAGTTACTCGATCCACCCCAGCTCCTCAAGAAAGGCCAGCAGCGTCTTGGTGTCGCTAACCATTTCACGAAGGTTACCTGGGTTTCCGAAGTACAGTTGCCTGTCTAGGGCAATCTCTGGACAAGTTTACTCTGCGAACATGATCAGATCTTCTTACCATCTTTGCTGGGGTCGACGTCATCATCATCATCATCATTTCAGCCAAAAGACGACCACTGTTGGACATAGGCCTCCCCCAAGTGTAGCCATAATGAACGATCCTGTGCGTTTCGCATCCATTGGATTTCCGCAACTTTTACCAGGGCATTGGTCTACCTTGTAGGAGGCCTTTCATCGCTGCGTCTTTCGGTACGCGGTCGCCACTCCAGAACCTTTTGGCCCCAGCAGCCATTTGTTCTGCCAGCAATGTGCCCTACCCATTGCCACTTTAATTTGATGATTCTTCGTGCTATGTCGACAACCTTATCTTCATTCTTGCCCCCCTAGCTAACTAACAACTGTTTCGCTTACGTCGAACGCTTCGAGTTGGCCACGCCCCCGATTTTGACGATGACGATGACGTCATTCCCGTTCATTTGAAGTTTTCTACTAGCGTTAACGATTGCAGATTATCAACTAGGCTGGGGGTACCGATTCGATCACGCAAGGAAACTCCGACCAAAAATCGTAACGCCATATTTTAGTTTGTCGGTTCCTAGTAACTAGTGGTCTACATACTACATATACATTTCTACACGTACTCGTGTATTGAAACTCAATTCCGTTTAGTCATTGAGGCTTAATTAATTAACAAAGATACAGTCATATACATTTCATACTATGAAGTAGACTAAGACTACTACACAAATTCTTTAAAGTCATTGGTTTGTAGATTTTGGTATTACATATATTATGATTTAACAATTTTTTTTTTTAGAATCTACGAGTATCTCGAGGCGAAGTTAGAGCTTCCATTATTTACTTTGGTAGACGCCCAACGTTCTCAAAAGGTTTAAGTTTTCATAGAGGTTTACTTTCGTTACACAATGTTTACTTTAACAAACCTCTTACTTTATTATTTTAAGCCTGTTGTGTCCTCCTACAGGCCTTCTTTCCATTCGTCCACTCTTTTTTGTCTCTTAGCCGCTTCTGGTCAATCCTATATGTAGGAGTCCAAATCGGTCTGTTACTTAGATAGATTTATTTATAATTTGTTTCAGTATGGGCTACAGTGGCAGAGAATGCATTCTGAAAACTCTTTGCGAGACCACTCAAAGACTGGTTCCTCATGGCGAAAATGTCGTCGAAGAGATGTTCAGGACTTTGTTCACGTGAGTTTTTAATTCATTCATTTTAATAGTTCTCATCATTTCAAAAGCTCTTTTTATAATTTTTATTTCATAGTTTTGCTCAGCTCAACCTATTTTGAAGCTAAGGTATATCAGTAAATAATATGGATCCTTGAACTTCAATCGACGGTTCCATAAGTTTGTGTCTTGAGACTTTATGATTAGTCTGTTATTGTATCACTACTCGTACCAATTCTATATAAGGCTTAGCAGAAAATTAACGGGCGAGTAGAGATATGCTCTAAGGTAGTCCGCGAATTTAAAATTTTCTTAAGCTCTTTGCATTTTGCTGGTCTGTGTCAAGTTGTATTTTAATTAAAATATGATTTACGACCATAACAGGTATTTATTTACGTAGATAAATATTGTCTATAACCGAATATCATCATAATATGTTGGAAATATGCTCCATCTGCAAATGAGCGTAATATTACGTTTGTATGGAAATTCATCCGTCGCCGGCCCCTTAAAGACTCCTAAATTATTAGGTAACACAGACTCCGGCAGGGAATTTCACTCCATGGCTGTACGCACAATAAATGTGTTCCCAATCTAAGATATGTTTATCATTTACAGGATGCCACCAACCAAAGTCCTACCAACAGAACCAGTGGAACATGCCATCTACGATGCAGCACATCGGCTAGGTCGTCTCGTGGAATCCTGTGACAAATTCAGATGTCCCGTCTCATTGGTCGACTTAATGAAAGGGTATTATAATGCACCAGCGCCAAAACTTGATGTAGCGAAGAACCCTTGGGCATTATTTAGTAGTAATTTTGGTTAATATAAGTAGTTAGCGAATCACCCCGGCTTTGCATGGGTGCTAATAAACCGTTCTAATTTATTGATCTTTCTATCAGTGAAAATTGTATCAAAATTCATTGCGTGGTTTTATGAAGTAGCATATACAAAAGCGGTTGGCCACTTTGTTTTATACGTTGATGATAAAAAATAACAACCAAATAATGACAACCTTTATTATTTACTTATGATTATGATACTATTTGTGCAAATTTTCAAGTATATCGCACATGAAATGAGACTGCATATAAACTAAATTTCCCTTTTCATAACCTCAAAAGATAAATTTTCAAATACCTCTTCATAATGCTTGCCTACGTTTTAAAAGGAAGCCTCGTGCAAGATTTCACGTTCCTATTCCTATCCTAGGTTCAACTGTGCGCTGATGCCAGTCAGTCAGTTCTCTAGCTTCTGCCAGCGGCTTCGCCCGTGTAAACATAGTTTTCTCTATACAAACTTTAGACCCCATTTCATTCCCTTAGAATGGTTGAATTTTAGAGAATCCATTCTTAGTGCTCGTTTATGTCAGGAAAGGCAACCTTGAGCAAAATTTTACGCCCCTAGTCCCACTGGTTTTGACTGTGAGTTGATATGTTAGTCAGACAGTTTCTTCTTTTATACACAAAGATTCTATATATTATAGTTTTGATAGCCTGTACTGTACCACTCCTAGATAAAGGCCTCAATATATCCATCTTTCACGGGCGCTTCCTCTTGCCAGTTCTGGCAAAATCTGTCTAGTTCGTCCCGCGATCTTCTTCGTGGTATGCCACGACCCTTCAGACTGTTTCAAGGCATCAACTTTATGCTACAAGTACTTTGGTCAACAGTTTGTCGGGCATGCGGCCGACCTATCCTGCTTATTTTCATTTTAGTTGAGCAGCTTTATGAGCCACATGAATTATTTTGGTTTTGGATAGCAAACTAGTGTTTAGAACTTTATTTAATACCTATTTAATTATTTGAATAGATTATAATAGTTCAAGCTAATATGTTTTTATTTTGTGGCAAAGTGGTTTTTGTTATCAATTTTACAAAAGATTTCAGACATATGTATATTTCTGTTCTTATGACCTCAACCTTATAAGAATAGAAGTCTCAGCATACTTTGTTCCATTGGTGTTAAAAATATATATGTACATACATTTTATAACGGATTTCGTAAGTAAAGCTTTGAAATTACTTTTAAATTTATTACCACTGTTTTTTATTTATTTTTTCTATCTCTTGTCCGTGTTCTGTGAGTGGCATCACCTGCCCTATCAGAATGTTAGGGCAGCATTTTTTTTTTAATATCGCAGTATTTGCTGATATAGGAGCTTTTTAGTCACCGCACATGTCTTTTTTTAAGTTTTTGTTTTATTTTAGAGAATATATTATTAGTCACAAATAAACTTTTTTGTTACAATTTTATTCATTAGATTTTAAGTCATTATCAACTTTATTACAGGCCTCCCATGTGCATCCATCAGATTCTCGTGACTTGTAGTAGGTCATCGATCTACCATGTGAGAGGCCTTCCAACGCTGCGTCTTATAGTACGTGATCTGTTTACTACCAATGGCTAAGCTGAAGTGACTTTAAGAGCTTTCAATTTATTCTAACCAGTTTATGCTTTCGTAAATCCAGAATTTTGTTCAAAATTAAAACATCTTTTTCACAATCCATCTCAAAATATTATCCAACAATGGACTAAAAGAGATATAAAGGGTTAAAAGCATTTACTCTGTGATAACTTTTGGGTATAATTGATTCCCAATTTTGACGGAACCCGCGTTAACAGGCAAATGAATCGACCTTCAATAAACCGTTCTGAAAGGTTTTCAGTGTGTTTCAGAGTTAATTAATCAACTTTTCATATTTTGACGGCTGTCTTAACGAAATTATTAAATCCATTTTTATCCAATAACACTCGAGGGATATATTTTTTTACGTACCTTTGTGTGTATGAGAAAACCTGTCGAAATTTTTCTCGTAAATGAAATTCAAAGCAAAATTTTGCATCTTTAATTATGTGGGTAATAATGTGAAATGCAATTAGGCCAACCAATTTTAAGTTTCTAATATTGAGGTATACGTATATAGATACCTCTAGTATGTAACATGACACGTATATAAATAGGAAATAGTTATATAAACGCTTTTAATCAATTCACTACATAATAATATAACAAAATTTAAGTTTACCTTTATCTGTAACATACATAAATTTTAGTTTGCAACTGCATAAATTAATTTATACAAATATGATATTTTCGAATATCTGATGAAATTACGGGCAGGTACGTATGATTGACATTAGCTACTATTTAGTTCAGTATGCCATTCGCTTCGTGATTCCACTGTTAGCTCAGTTATGACGTGAAAATCACTGGATCCGTTATTTAAACTATGTTTTACAGCTAGGCTGTAGAGGCCTACTAATAGAGAAGCCTCCATTGATATGTTCATCTATGAACAGTTCAGCACGATATTCAAATCACATGAAAATGAAATATTCGTATGTTTTAGTTCTGTTCGTACTGGCATGTTTTTATAGTGAATTGTGTGCGGCCAAAGCAGGTTCAAAGGTTTTATCCAGAAGAAAAAGATATGTAGCCTTTCCAGAAGGCTCCAGCTTTTCGGTAAGTTTTTATTTAATTTACTAATCAAACAAGTTTTAGAGCAAAATTTATACGTTAAATATACCACCAAATCTATGTCTTTTTTATAGCAATAAACAGATGGACATAAAATGTAATGATAAAAGTTTTAATTCGAAACAGAATCCGACAAAATTGGGGAGAAACTCGTATGTATTAGAGTAGCACTTAGATTAGATGCAGAGCCTTAAAACGTATCATCCAGACACATAAAACCTGGTTGATTACATACTTTTTAGAATTTTATCTCTCTTAAATTTTAAGAGAGTTTTTTATGTCTTATCCACGATTTATGAGCGCCGTTTTTCCTTCACATATATTTCCATGGTGATGTTGGAATAAATTATTATCAAGTTGATGTTCGTAGCCATAAGGAGTTGATTTAAAATTCCTGTGATGCTCGGAGACGGCGTACTAACGCAAGACTTGTTATTACTAAGGTGGCTAGCTTACTTTTATGAGACATGTACATAATTTCCACCGGAGCTCCATTTGATGGGAGTATGAGAGCTGAATAACTTAGTAAGATGATTCTGTAGACGACTGTGTGTCGCCATTTTACGCTTGCTGAAAGTCTTTATTTCTAGATATATAGTCTTCGATGATTTTGTAAAAACTTCATAAAAAAACTATCAGGTAAAAATTTATTTACATTATCTGTTTTGTAGTGACCTAGTTTCTACCAGCGCTTTCACCTGCGTGAAATTAGGAAACTATTCTAACATAAAAAACTATCCAATGACCTTACAAATGTCCTGGAAATGGTCTAACCATCTATTCCTATCTGTTCTGCTACTTGAGCGTGAAGGAATGACTCACATGTACACGAAAACTTTTGTTTTTATAACATTAGTGTGATTTCATCTTTTTAAGATTTTAATGAAAACATTAAGCATTACTAAAACTTTTTCTTCTTTCTCATCGCCTTTTAAATATTCTTCTTCTGCTTCAATTCTAAAACCTTCAATTACCTTTTCCAGTGCGCCGGCTGCATGACAGTGGGTGTGATTGGCCAACCTGCGCCTAGCTCAGCTCCGGGCACATTGACCTGGGGCATGAACTGGGGTATAGCATACGAGCTGCCTAATGCCACCGAAACAGCCAGGTTCTACAGAAGACATAACAGGCTGACGAAACCAATGGAACAGAGAAGAAGTAGACGGGAGCTGTATGGAAAGTTAGAGAAGATTATGGAGAAGTATGTTTCGGTAAAATAGATTGTTAATTTTAAATCAGTAAAGTAGTAGAAGAAAATTTTTGGCTCAGTTTTTAGTTCCTAAAATAACTGTTGGGTTTATAGACAAAAATAAATATGTAACCAAGATTATACGTAACTCGACTTGAATTGGACTTTCTTGTACGTTCTTCTTCATAGAGATCTACGCTTTGGAACGTGCAATTTAGCTTCACTTTTTTTCGGATTCACCAATATTTGACTATTCAAAAGGGCCCGCAAATGGTTTATTCAAAATATATTTTTTTGAATTGATTTGATAATGTTTAGTGTTGGTCAAAGTAGAAATTACTTGCATATACTACATTATCCTATCATGCATTCATATTCTATCCTGTTCCAACATGTATGATTGACCTAGCACCTAGACCGACTGAAGCTGAACAGCCAGTGTCATAGTTTTGTCATCCTAATTGGAATCGTATATGTATTATCATATTTACCTACGTACTTTTCCAAATCCGTAACCATACAGACTCTACCATTCATTTTGATCCAGTTCCAAGGAACAATAGCAAACAATTTTAAATTTCCTCCCAAGTAATTGGTCTATGGCGCCATCAATAACTTTTTAAGAAAGATATAAAGATTACGTAGTATACTCGACAGTTTGAAATAACGAGCCAAATTCTGCTTGCTGATCCAAAACTATCTAGATTGCTTTATTGAACTCAAACATAAAAATATAATATCGTTTGAATAATGTATATCTGTCATAATATCTTGTTTATTTCAGCATGGGCTATAACGGAAGGCAATGTATTCTCAAGACGTTGTGTGAGACAACTCAAAGACTTGTTCCTCATGGAGAGAATATGATTGAGGAGATGTTCCGGACTTTGTTTACGTAAGTAATTACTTGTTTAGTTACTGCCAGCGGCATTGCCCACGTGATAATAGAAAATTAATCCAAGGGTTAAAAATATTATATGAGCTATTCAGGATATCTACCACCTATTAAGCTGTTTAAGCCTGAAGAAATTTTCACTAATATTTTAAAGAGGTAAAGTTTGCTTTTTTTGTTTGTAGGAAGTAATCTCTGGAAGTACTAGTCCGATTGTTAAATTTTTTTTCACCTTTAGAAAACTGCTTTACTTTGCTGCTCTGAGTAACATAGGTTATATTTATGTACGCGGCGAAGTCACGAGCAAAAGCCAGTAAAAAATATACAGACACTATTCCACTCTCGCAAAATGTTGTCTTTATAATATAAAGTGTGATTTTCTATAATATCTAGTAGGTATTCTGATAAATATAGTTGGGAATTTAGCTGATTTCGGAAGAGTCATACTAAGGTTCACATTTTAATTCTCTGTCGTTTAAGTTATAGCAGAAATAGTTTCTACTTCATTTAATTTAGCGTCATATTCATTGCTTTTAATTACTTTACTTTTAACGAATAACAGACCTTTGAGCTTCCAAATTAATTTCTTCATTTAGTGTTCTCCTAACCTCATCTTTGATATTTGCTTTCGTATTTAATTTATTTTCATCTCTACTCTATCTTTCAAGGTTACCCATGACGAAGATCTTAGCATCAGAGCCAGTGGAACAAGCGACCTACGATGCTGCTCACCGTCTCGGCCACATCCTCTCAAATTGTGATCAGTTCACTTGCCCCATATCGTTAGTAGACTTAGTACAGGGGTATTATAATGCTCCGTCGCCTAAGTTAGATATTGGTTTGAATCCTTGGGCTTTGTTTAGCAGTAGCTTTGGGTAGAAAATAAATTGTTTTAAAATTATCGTTAAATTTATTTTCTTTTATGATAATTGTAGACTAATTATGTGAATGTTTCTGAAGCGCTTTGTCTAAGTACTTTTTAGTAATGTTAGTAGCTCTTCTAGTCGTAAGTTATTTTTCGATTGATTCCTCATTATTGTGATTTGGTTAAGCCAATTATTAAATAATGCTGCTGCCTACGTGCCATTAGATTTTTTCCTATACTTGTGCCATGAGCCCTTGCTTCATGCCTTTAAACCTATAGGTATTGTAATCCAGGATATAAGCTACCTACCATATATCGATAAGAAGAAATAAAAAGGGCCTATTTTAAGTTCTAACATTTCATTCTAAAGTTGTCCGGTAGATATTGCTGTCAGTGATGTACCCATAGATTTAAGTTTGGTACTAGTTTGATGTACAATAAAGTTTGTTATATTATTAGTGTTTGTGTTTATATTATTACGTAATTAGTAGTGTCATTTGTTCAATTGAGAAAACCCAATTATAAATCTCATATTATACTTTTTTTTTTCAATTAAAATACTTTAAAGACCTATGTGAGAGTCATTATGAACCTATTGTGTCATTTACATATTAACTTTTGGTTGTAGGAAATCATTATGAATAAAAGACACGTGTTTATTATTAACGCATAACATTTAATATTTATAGTTCATATTTATAATACATTTCAATGTTAGCAGTAAGAAGTCATGAGTGTATTCATAATGGTAATGGTAGTGCTTGATTTTTAATTAACATTACAAAATGGGACTTAAACATTAACCTTAAACTTACATGTTAAATTATTTTTTTTTTATAATGTATATTATTTCGCCTTATCCTAAGTTTTGCATCCATCTATTTTTATAATAATTGCTTAATAACTATTTATTACAATTATTTCAATTACGAATTTCATAAATTATTGAGCTATTTATGACTTAGAACATACAATACGAATATTATTATAGTTATATGTATATTATAGCATAGTGCATAAATCTTAAAAGTAATAAGTGGCAATGATTCGTGATACAAGTGACTGAACAGTTAAGGTACGGCCACACTAACGCGGTTGCAACCCGCGACACGACGCGGTACGCATTACTTTATAGGTACAAACAGAACTGACTGTATGTGCGACAATTCTGACCTTAACCTTTACAAAGTAATACATTTAATAATTCTCCGTCATTAAATGTGTCAATTTTATTATTAATCCATTAAGCGATCCATTGTGGGCACTACAGTCAGCTGTCACAGTAATTAAGAAATCGAAGCGTACGTTCGCGCGATCACTACGTCAGTTCAACCGCGCCTCTAGTCGACTATTTTCCTAATACTATTACTATTGAGGACAAGATTCCCATAGAAGTCTATTATTGTATGCCGTAATATTATAGTACCTTACATATTAAAATAATTTAGGAATTTCCTCTCATGTAACTATCTACCGCCTATATTTGTATCATTAGTGTGGTGTTCGTTTGCGTAATGCCATTTTCACTGGTCAGTTTATTTTGTGGGAATTGTAGACTCCTGTATCTTTAACACAAATTAAATGCGCAACTAAATTACTAAATTTTAGTGAGGAGAATAAGTTAAAACTCTTGTTGAAAATTATTGCAAATTCTTGATTTACATTTTTTTATTAAAATAATTAATAATTAATTTTAACAAAGTCTTTTAACATGTAAAAAGTTCACCGTTCACCAAAACAAAACCATTAATTCTGGTAGCTAAAGGTTAATTGAACAAGTTTATTACTTTTCTCAGTAATTCATTTTGTTTTTTTTTTAACATTTGCTGATATAATTTTGATTACTGTTAGACCTCTAATCTTCAATTCCCATAAAGCAAGCACCGTTACTAGTGACGAGAAAGGTGAAAAACAATTCAATAACCAACAAAAAATTATCATAATTAATAACTAGTCGAGGACATTAATTACACTTAATAATATTAAGACGAAAATCTTCGAACATACACCTAACCTACACGTCGTTGCGACACCAAATTATTACAATGATCCGACAATATAAAATTTATAACTTACACAAATTTAATATGAGTACGATTGCTTTCGTTCAAATTAAAGATATACACATTTTTTCCTAAAATACAAGTCCATCAAGACGTAGATAAAATTATTTCAACTAACTTTGGTTAGTTAACTAAGGTAACTAATTCTATTTGAAGCACACAAAAGGTATAATTTTAATACAAAAGTTTCTAATATTATAGTAGCGTGTTACCGTGGTAAAGATTAAAACATTTGTAATAACTTCACTTATACAGCTGGGTATCGTTGTTAGAATACACCTTCTGCAACATCACTTACATAAAGATAAGTGCATATTATGTCAGCTCACGGAAAGCGCATTGCAGCTCCGAAACCTAAACTTGGCACAGTAATGCGTGCCGGGGCTGCAGAGCAGCGGCAAATTGTCTGTTACAGTATAAATGAACATTGAACATGTTTCAACGTGCGACAACGTGCTGCATGCACTGCTCGGCGATCCCTTGCGTGATATTGAAGACTGCTGCACTCTGACATAACAGAGACTATAATAAATGTATGGGAAATATTCGCGCGGATTTTCGCCCTGCAATGCGACAGTGTGGCCCAGTCTAATGTGCACTTAACTTTATTGGGTAATGTGATGTAAGAATTGGAACTGGTATGTTTTTTGTCTACGAAAAGTTATATTGGTATCTTGTGCAAATCAATCAAAGATATATTAATTTTATTATTTGAAACTTTTGAGTAGCAAGGAACAATATTATTACTTTGATATTTTGTGATAGTTTTTGTTACTTCGGTGTAGTAAAAGTGTTTACTCGGTATTCATTACTTTTTAATGTTAAAGATTTGACTCTTTTAATCATTCCCACGGTAAAAGCAAGATCAATAATAACTAATAAAATAAGGCACACACAACTTAAAATACAATGTAATAGTTATTGCAAAGATAACGAAAGCCGTAGACAGTTGCTGACTATCACTAATGATGGGGTATTACTGTTCTAAGAATTATTAAAAATACCGCTTTACAGCTTTGATTTTTTTTACATGAAAAACAACAGATTCACTTAAACACGACGAGACGACCCAAGTATTATAAGTTAGTGCTTTAACTTATGGCAGTTCCCGCATTCAATTAGTAGTGTGCGTTTTAATATTAATTTTGTTCCTGCGTTGTGTCGCCGTGATTCAGTGTGTCCGTACCATAAGAATGACTCAGCTTTAATTATTGAAATCATGTATTTTGATCATCATCAGCCTTTTTAATGTTCCCATTGCTGGGACTCAGGCCTCCTCTCTAGGAGAGGGAATGGGCCGTAATCCACCACGCGGGCCCAGTGCGGGTTGGTGGATGTCACATGTCTTCGAATTTTTGGTTCTAGGACATGCCGGTTTCCTCACGATGTTTTCCTTCACCGTTTTGAGAGCAGTGGTAATGAAATAAATTACACAAAGTAATGCGCCTGACAGGGTTTGAACCCGCGACCTACAACTCGTAAGTCGGAGCCATTACCACTCGGCCACGTCTGCTCTCATCACTGTTTTCGTCATAGTATTTTCATAATTACTAAAAACTTTATCATTAAGCGATTTTGGGGTCTAATTATTATTTGTAGGTTCGCGTTTGAACACTATCAGAGCTGATGGTAAGCGATGATGTGGTCAACGACAATGGAACACGTTTAGTTAGAAGTAACCTATTCACTCTTGACTTAAAGACTATCCTCTAGATTGTGGCAATCAGGAAACATAGATTCATACAGGAAATTCTCTTTCTATTGTAGTTACTTCTTCATTAGTAGTTCTTTTTCCTGTATTGTTTGATTAATTGATAGTGATAGTTAGCATCTCTATACGGCCATACTAACAATACATTCATTTGTTTTCATATGAAAGAAGGAAGTGTCTATAATTGTGAATAGTGGTTTATTTATTTCTGTATTTACATCTAATCGTGTTGGAAGCTCAACGCAAATTTCGTGTGGTTTCATCTACCTATTAATTACACTTTTAATATCTATGTTTATCATATCAGTAAACTATTAAGGTAATACAGAAGGTAAAGTAATCACAGAAATTATGAAACAGCTTGAAGTAAGCTATTGAATTAGGCTGTGGCAATATATGACTTACAAAAGCATGATTTTTTTAAAGTGATCGACAGGTAGCAATTATAGTTTTCGATTTCCACAGTAAAATACCTCTCATCACAAGGTCCATTGAATTCAGATGATGAAAATAACTCAACTATTTTATTTCGACCTTGAAACTAGACAAAGAGTTATTCTGTCAGCAGCGACGATTGTCAAAGAAAAGTTGAAAATGTAGTTCACTCTGGTTTCGTATAGGTGATTCATGATACAAGTTTTGAGATATTCATGTTACAAGTTATACTGTTAATAAGATGAAAATAATTTTGACTAGCTATAACACGCATTTGTTTATTTAAAAATAAAGTTTCAGTTACCTATATAATTACCTAGAATGTATTTTTGTGTATGAATGTATGTGTGTTTCTATTCAAAAGTGCCTGCAAATGGTCTATTTGAAATAAATGCTTTGACTTTGACTTTGTATGTATATTAAAAAAAAAAACAGTGAATCAGATAAACGCTGCTAAAGTGTCACCTTGTTTTCAAACATTTTGACCTTTGGACAATCGTCAGCACGACAGAATAACATTTTCCTAGGACCGTTTGTATATAACGCGTCTCCTTACGTGCCGCCAATTCAAACACTACCTTATTACTTATTCTCTCTCGAATATCGAATGATTCCTAGCTATGTTATAAATATTATGATCTGGTTGGTGTCCTTACTGGTAAACTGGTAGATAACTAGTAAATAGGTATTAATAAGTGAGATATTTTGTGTATATTTTGGCCGTTTGTAGTTTTGCAAGTCATATCAAACCTCAGCCTGAAAGATTGGCTGCAGCGGTCCAATTGACTTCATAGATTGTATAGGATTAAAAATGTGCAGCACAAATTCATGTGACTTTAATTCAGAATAATCGTATTGAATGTCCTCTTATAAATTTTTCAGTCATGAGAAGTGTTCTTTTTTGTACCAAGGTGCCAGTTATTGTGTTGGACAGTAAAAAAATCACTCAATAGGAACTTACCAATCAAAAATATGTTATTTATGGAAATAAGTGTTTATGTATTTTCAATAGATTTTTATGTCATGTGAAGAAGATGGAGGAAGTGCTTATTGGCAAAAGAACTATAATTATAGATATTTGGATATATAGAGAAGGAGAAAATGGAATTAGAGACTGCCTGACGGTCAACAGGATAGTGGAAGAATAAAAAGTGTTATGCCAACCCAAAGTAACAGAAGACAAGAACGTAGGAACTTGATAGTAAAGTGTTTAATATTACACATTATGAGACTGGTGAAGATTTCATTTATTCTGTCAAACACTATTAACTACCGATTTTGTCTATTGGACCACTGCAAACTATATAAAAGTATCAATAGCGTTTAGGTTACACATAAAAATAAGAGTTTAGATGAAGAAAACTGAATTATATATAAAGACAATAAAACACATATAAGGCAACAAATAGAAGAGAAACACAATAATACCTTACGTCACTTTGGAAGACGTTCGATTAAACATGCATATACGCCTAACTTACCAATATTTATAGATAAAGAGTACTTCATAATGTAAAAAGATTAAGACAAACGATTCCAAATGCAAACGAAAGTTAATGTGCAATAAAGCATATCCAAAAAGTGTAATAGAAGAAATGACTATTCGAAATTCT
The DNA here is from genome assembly GCA_910589285.2 of Mythimna ferrago. Classification (NCBI taxonomy): domain Eukaryota; kingdom Metazoa; phylum Arthropoda; class Insecta; order Lepidoptera; family Noctuidae; genus Mythimna; species Mythimna ferrago. Next base: position 22,326,196 of record OU342689.1, read on the forward strand.
AGATTTCGTTGAACCTAATTATAAAGCGTTACGGATTATTATACTGACTTCCTTCCAAAACATATTCAATTTACATTTGTAAGTCAAATTAAATGCTTTATGATCAAATCTAACTAAAGTATTGAAGACCTTATTGCTGTATCAACATTTACTGACAAAGCAAACGTCGTAACACTAGGGCGTCCGTCCACTACTCCTACGCTAGCTCTAAGGGTAACGTGAAAGGAACGTAGAAAAATAACTTGTCAATTATAAATATTATTTAAATTTCTATGTTGATCTGCTATATGTACACGTCAACATTTCGGTTAAGTTGATTCTTAAAATTATTGACAGCCATGTGATAGCTGACTATGAGTTCACAACTTTGTCACCCGATGTAGACAAATTTGTTGACAAAATATAAAGCTTAGTAGTAAACTGACAACACAATGTACAAACATAACAATAAGTCTAGTCTAATATCCTACGATTCTAAGAATAACAAATATTTGGCACAATCCCAACCTTTTTCGTTAAAAATTATAAAGTAACGAAACACAATGTTGACGATAAATAACAAATTTCTCTGACACCGCGCCGCCAAGTTGACTCATTCGTCGACTAACTCTAAAAACACTGAGAAGCTAATCATTTATTTTAATTATATACCACCTTAACATTAAATACATTATTTCATTACTTATCTTATTGACGAGTGTACTAGCATTGTGTTTATTGTTTTTATTTCCTATCTAGTGTCAATTATTTGACAAAACTCTATACGCTCTGTTACCCGTTTATCACCCGAAATATTATAATATTAAACAGACGATTAGTCTGTGACTAACAAGTTTCTGAAAGACAATACATGACACGAACGTTAACGAAACAGGTCTTTTAGACAAGGAGTAACAAACTGAGATCAAGGGCCCGAATATGACGCTTTAAGTTCATCATAACTCAGGTGTAAGAGAAAGAGACGGAGCTTTACAGGAAGCTTAGCACTCTTTTTCACACCCGAATTATGATGATTTTAATTCATAGTAGGAGGACTGAGATCATATTTACGATAGTAATCATAACATTGAGCTAAATGCATTTACTTTGAGTAAAACAATAGTTTTTAGTAACGCTTTGAAATATCTATATTGGAAATTACTTGAGCAGCATAAAGGTAGTCAAACTCTGATTTTTGTATCTACACTGTTTTTAGGTTAAAATCATCACTTCTAATATAAAAACAGAAAAACAGAACAAATTGACAAGAGGAAGGTAAAGGACAAGATATCATCCACCTTATTCATGATGATGGCCAATTTAGTAAAAGTCAATACGTAGTAATTGCAACTGGCACGAGTGTGAACAAATATAATATATTACATACATATATAATATATTACATACATACTCGAACGAAGCAAATTGAGTATGTAACGATTGTAACAGATGGCGTTCAATAGTTTCTGCATACCACGATGACAAAAAGGCATGAAATTATGTATGTCACTGATTAATAGTTCAAATATTGTATTTGATCCAAAATGCAACCAAAAAACACCGCTTGCTGACGTAGATAGAAGATCCTCAAATACAACAATAAATAAATATAATAATATTTAGCAATTTGAAAATATCACACTTTTTGTATCAATTATTTTGTTAGTCTGTAAGCCTTCTTTAAAATGGAATAAATAAATAAATAACGGGCTTGTAGTTGGAAGTAGTAGATATAGTCTTAATTATGAATATTTGATAAGTATATCTTTTAGGTGCATGTAAAATACTTTAAAGATTTCGTATTTGGGTCTTTACAGCAAAACTTGCATTACTTTGTCAAGTGTCTCATTTAACTAGAGTTATCGGTTCGGATGATAAAAGTTTTATTAATGTTTCATTGTAGTCGATTGATAGTAAGTGCTTTTCGTCCGTTAAGTTTTCACATCAATTTTTATTTGGGATTTACGTATGACGTTGATTACTTTGTTGAATGTAACGGTCAGTGAAAAAATCTTGTTCTAATCCATTTAGACGATTATGTAATTTTTAGGACAAGTTTTGTGGATTACTCCCAATACAAATAAAGTTTCGTATTCATGTTTCTAACAAATAGTATTGAGCCTTATTTTCTGTTTAAAGCTTGCGTGTGTGTGTGTGTGTTTGTGTACTATCTGAACCTTAAATGAGATACAAAAATCAGAATCTGTAAGAAATATCTAAACAAGCCAAATTTAAATAACACCGCATACGTACTTGGCCATTAATCGTTGTATCGACATAGCTCATTAATTTCTAACTGAAAATCTCGCAGTACACCAAGAGCATCTTTACATTTCTTTTATTCTGTGTCGTTGCAATATAGAACTCGATCCAGTCAAATTACACTTAGCTCCATAGTTCACGCTCGAAGTAAGTATGTACATTGTTTTTCTTAACTTCTAACATTCCAGACTGAACGTCACTTGACCCTAAACACATTACCCTATGGTGTTATAGAAAATCTAACTATTATTAAATTGCAGTCATATAAAAATAACAACAGACCGTTTTATCTAGCAAATATCTACAATTAAAGTTCGGATGATTACGGATCAGTGTGCCAAGCCTGTGGACTTAACTAATCATTATTGATAAATAGTCATTAGCTCTAAATTGGTGTATTTCGGTGGTGCAATAGCACAATCCTACTTTTTATTTATTTACGTGAATGTTTCGATTAGAAAAATTAATATCATACTTCTTAGGACTCATTACAATTCCATCCAAAAATTCCTTGAGAGCCAGTTCGTATGTGATACAGCGCTTTATCGTAAACATCTGCTAATATTTAACATCTTTCAACCATTAGCGAGCTTTCCACGACGTCTATTAAGTTAGACCGTTTTCTAGTTTAGTTACGTATCACCTAAGTCTAGACTAGCCATGTTTACGCATTACCCTCGACACGAACAGCTATACACATTCAATAACACTTATAATTACGAAGACGAACCACACAAAACAATTTGATTTTTTTTTATTTATTTTACATTATCCATCCCTGTTTTCCTAACTGCTCGCTGTGGATTTTATTCATCATTAATATCAATAACTTTGAATTTTATCTAAGTAATTACCTAATAAACATTATCATGATTTACTTTGACATATCAAATACGCGGCTCGAAATATTTTTTTTATTACTTTAGACTGCTACAAATATCCTACAGAATGGGTTGAAGTGAGGTAAGAACGCCTGATGCGTCCGTCAGAAACAATAATTAACTATCAAAGGAAAGTGAGTCATGACTTCAAGAACGAAATGTAACATCTAGTACGAGTCTAATCTAGGTACAAATTAATATAAGGTTACCTAATTACTTACTAAAGTCACAAACCTCAACAATGATTTATTATCTAATAGTGTTAGTGGTAAAGTGCCGATAAGTGAGTAAAGACTTTACATTCGGTGAAAATTTGTGAGAAATATAAATCAGGAGACATTCGTGTACTAAATTTACCCTGTACTCTAGGTTTTATAGTGAAAATACTGTTAATATTAACATTACGGAAGAGGTGTGTTCTCACGCCGCTCTCTACCGCAGACAAGCGCGCGCGTTCAAACTTAAGCTTTAAGAATGTGAATTGATCAGTCATTACATTTTGGGCAAGCATTCGTTTTACTTATAAATACATCAGAATATATTTAAGCGAATCCAAAAAGATACTTCTAACGGCAAACAAGTTAGCGCACATAGAAAAACAACTTCATCGACTTGCATAAATTCTGTTTTATTAGGTCTCGCAGATGGATTTGGCACTCCGTTTTAAAAAATCTAATAAAACAAGTTATCGAACTACCTAAGAATACCCGATCTTTATAAAAATGTTTTAATATCTTTACAATTGGCAGTCAATTGTGTTACACAAATAGGTCTAATCATAGAATTATCACGATCGCGATGTGACTAACTATTTGGCATTATGTTAAGTGATTTTACTAAACCGATGACTAGGCTTTAAACCTAACTGTATCTACAATCCCTTATGACATACTACTAAAGGGAAATTAATACGTTTCGTCAGTATCGATATTGTCCTTATGATTTTTACGCGAGTACGCAGTTTATCAAATATTATATAATGTATAATTCAAATTTATTTCATAATAATTTAGTACATAACCTACATAGTCCGGCTCTCATCGAGGACGTTTGCACGTAACTATTATTATAAATGTCTGATTCTAATCGACTTTTGATTGAATATTACCACTATACAATACTTACATCGTACGAATTTGAGCTCGATTTATTCGAAGTAAATCTTAAAGTTAGTTTCCTATTACATATTATGTCATCAGTTACCATCCCGAAAATGAATACGACTATCGCAAGAAATTAATACAAACACCTAAAGATAATCTGTACAATGTTTGTGCGCTCATATCAAATTATTACTCGAAAAAGAATCGTTCCGTTGAATTATTGTAAATGAATACGTTCCGCTTAAAGTATAAACGTTCAATACAGCGATTCTAATATAAAAATAGTTATGGCAGATCCGGCGTCAACACAAAACAGCCGTTGCTTGAGGTCGCTGCGACAATCGAACATCGACGGACAGTCTCGACATCGAGTTAATGATTCTATATAAAAAGACGGCTTAGGATACGCTTCCGGCGTGTACACGTCCATGGGCGCACCGGGCGCTTGGCGCCACACACAGCACAAAAACACATAGTTCTCGCCTCACAGTTCCCAACTGGGAGTCTTAAATAGATCATCCGTGCCACCACATGACGATCAACTCCCAGAACGTCTTCGGCGGCGAGTGGCCGAAGACGGAAGACGAATTTCAGAGACCCGGGTCACCTATAGAGCCCATCTTTAGGAGCTCCAACTTCTTCTTCGCGATCTTCGAGTACAGAATGTCGATCGGCTTCGTGTTGTCGTAGAAGGTCGGTGCCCTGAAGATGATGAGCGCCGTCCCTAGCACGCAGGCTATCGTGAACAGGAACAGGAAGATTCTATCCAACACCATCGCTACGTACTTCCAGTCATCCTCCACCTACAATCAATGTTATTCGTGAGGAGAGTACGTTTCCAAAAACGAGGTAAAAATAATATTGGAATACTTACACTTTCAAACTTATCCTTATTTTTGACATGCTGCGCAATAAATCTAGAACCTTCTATTGTCTTTTCCATCTCTCTCACGTAAGGTTTTTCTAGAGATGGGCTACCATCATCTAAGTCTAATCGGCACGGGGAACCTGGAGGCGGCGAGAACAGTTCGTCATCACCTCCAGGGGGAGGGGGTGGGGAGGGAGGCATGCCTGGTAGCTCGTATTCCTCACAACCCCATTCTTTGAACTTTCCGTCCATGTCGTCCGGGCCGAAGACATCCGTGAGTATCTGGAAAAGAAACATCCAGTTTGAGGACAGTAAAAGAAACAATCAAATTAAAAGTAAAGTTGAAGGTCGTTTGAGTGCAATAATGGGAGTTGGATGAAATGCCAGGAGATTAAAACGTCAGTGCGCGTTCCGCGAGGGCCAGTGTATCGACGCAGCTTAAGCCGGCACACAATTAGGCCGGAGTGGAGGTTTCGGTTCGGGCCGTGCCTGCTGGCGTCGTATATATCGCGCGATCCGTCCGCAGCCACCAGGGGAACATAAATAACGGAGGCCGCGCGCGCTCGTTAAGCCCGCCCGGCGTTGAGTAATAAAGGAAAATCGAAATGGAATGAAATTGGGCTGGAAGCGATATTTTCGCGATACACACAGAGCACAATGGATTTAGAATATCGTTGAAAGGAGCGTTTCCCAGAAGAGTCCCGCGGCTGAGGACAATTAAAATGGTTATTGTTGAGGGCGGCTTCGACTCCGCTGTAATAGCGTTCTGCTTGTATTAAATCCGTTCCGATGGAAAATGTTTTGAATGGAGGAAACTCAATGAGAAAAGGCGCCGTGTTGTTTTTTCGTGCTGAAAGGGATTCCCTCTGAAGAACTTCATTTGCGAAGGCTTTTATTTTACTAATTTAATTAAAACGCTACGAGGCTGTGAGGTTTATCCAGTCTTGACGTAAGATAAACCGATGCCTCGCGGATGATTAATGATTTACCGAGGGATGTGTTCTGGTTCAGTTCTTATTTCGTGATGCTGGTGATTTATTGCAGAATCAATATTTCTTACCTCGCTTGGTTTATCGTTATCGTCGTCGTCATCGGGCGGTTTCTCTGGCCTCTGTATACACAATATTTTGGGTAAAAAATCTATAAAGACTTTCCGCACCCACGGGGCCATATGGTGGGTGACTGGCGACCTAAAATTTATGTTTAGCACCACGATAGTGACAACTACTGATAATGTAACTAGCATCATAGTGAATAACAAATATTTGCCTAACAAGGGAACCGTTAGCGATGTCGGAGGAATAATTTCGGCTAACAGCAAGAAGAACACGGTCAACGATAGAAGAATCGAAATACAGAGCGAGATTTTCTCTCCGGAATCTGAGGGTAAGTAGAATACTAGGACTGAGAGGAATGAGATCCCAACGCAAGGGATGATAAGATTGACCGTGTAGAAGAGGGTTTTTCTTCTGAGAGTGATGTTGAAGATGATGTCAGGGTACGGTTCTTCACAGCAGGAGTAGAATTTTTCGTTCCTTGTGGCGGGGACCCGCATGATGTCCCATTCAACTGAGATGTAGTACTCCGACAGATCGATCCCCATTCCTATGCGATCCGAGTCTGGCGTCTGTTTCAAGTGCCTCAAGTCCACCTAGAAAAAATAGAACGGTTAGAAAATGCATACTTCATAGGTAAAACATATTAAGAGTTGGCTCATACTAATGAATAAAAAAAAAATGGAGATGGCATTAAACATTTTCAAGTATGATTAAACTCCAATTGCTTATCCACGAAGATATAAAAACTGAATATCAGAATCCAATAATCTAACAAATAATACAGTTCATAATAGCATCCCTTTCAGTACCAAAAAAGAGACATCAAGATCTTCTAAAAGGACACACAGTTTGAAAACGAAGCAAAACAAAACACCCGAACGAAGTAAGGCAATCCGTTATTAAGGAATCAAACCATTCACGTGAAGCTTTACAAATAGCTATTATTGCTATCCTTTACAACTATCTAAAGTGAGACAAGGATGGAGCACACCTGAATTCCCTCGTGAACCTTAACACGGCGATATAAGGCGTAGACGTAAGCCAAGTCTTTATTTATGTGAAAGTAGGTGACCACAGATTTATTAGGTTCCTTAGTGCGATAGATGAATGCGTCTGCTTTGAGCCTACAGTTACAAAGTCTCAGTAACACTTTATAGCTTCAGTTTTTCATTCGAGTATGTATTTTCCTTGTATTAGAAGGCCAAAGTTTTCGCAACAGAGGTCCATAAATTTCTTGTCTACGTGACCCTGTTTATAAGAAGGTCTGTTCTTTATAGATATTATGATATACTGGAATAGTTCAACTTTATAGTAGGTACTTGTAGTTGTATACAATACGGAGGCTGCTGTGTCTCAGTAGAATTATATCAGGCACTACTCTTTCTTTAGCATCGTAGTCATCGCATAGTACAATTTGATATCAGCATTAGTCAAAAAATAAATCACTTATTATAATGTACTTCGGCACACTATAAATCATATTTAAAAACGTTGTAGTGAGCCCTGTATCTCCTATCTCTCCTATATGGTTAAATATTTTATGCTAAAAATTGCCATAGTAGATTATTCAGGCGTTGGTTTTTCTGTCAACTTAAACGTTTATATAAAAACGCCTACAAGCGCAACAAAATCTAAGTTTCGCAAAACTTGCTATAAATAAACAAAGTTATAAATGTGTTTTGGCTCAGTATCTGTTATACTCAATGATCTGAATAAGTACCTACTTCTCAAAAAACCGATCGTAATATTGTGATATTACATTTGAGTTATAATCATACACTTCAACTATCTCTAAATATTTATATACAGGGCGATATAAATATTTCACTTGACACTGAGTATTGGAAAAGGCTTTTTGCAAAGAATTCGATTACATTCCCTCTAAGCGTTTCGCAACGAAATTCGTTTAGGGCACTTTTTTTGTTTCATACAATTTTATTAGAGGCCGAGGACTTTCGTGAAAAAAATTTGATTCTTAAGCGAAAATAAATTTTCGGTGACAGATTTTTTAGATATAAAGTTTCGAAAGGTATTCGTTTTTCATTTTTATGAGGTTCGTGATGGATCGTCAGCTTTTTAGAAAAATATTTTGACATTAAATTGCTATTCAACAAAAAAAAAAGAAGAAATTTACTACTTGCTGATGTAGTACAATATCTGAAAATATTTTTTATCGGTTTCAGTCTAAATTATGATAAAACTCGACATCAGCACATCTATCATTTTACTATTACAACAAATTATGGCAACAAAAAATATGCCTCGGTCGGAAATCTATATAACGACATTTTGATTCAATCGTTTCCGCGTCAGTTTCCCATGAACGTCAATTTAAATGGACATACTGGCATAACGTGACGTCATTCGCTATGTTTTTATGGGAGTATTATTGGTTCAAGATTTATTTTGTTAACCGTATTGCATAACTGAAATTGAACCTCATATATTTTAAATGATATTTAAATAATATCAAGTCCGGAATCAGAGAAGAATAATATGATATCGATAGCATAAGCATGATCAGCTTTAAAATTTTCTCACTGCTGGGACTCAGGTCACTAGTGACCCCCCTAGGGGAGTGAATGAGACGTGATCCACCACGCGGGCCCAAAGTGAATTGAAGGATATCATAATCTTAAAATATTTTCTTTCTAGGATATTCTGTCAGTTTCCTGACGATGTCTTCCTTCATCGTTTTGAGAGCCATTTTGAGTTCAGTGGTGATGAAAAAAATATAAACTAGACGAAGTAAAATGCCTGCCTGCGTTTGATCCCACGGTGTAAAATGCGTAAGTCAGGACCATTACCATTGGGGCACCCTTTACCGTCTACCATTACTCTTTATTATACAATATGCTATGTAATTTAACTAAAACTTAATAAAGAAGCATTTCATAAAGTACTCTTATAGGATAAAGAAACGATTATTTAGAGACAACTTGTGAATTTTATAAAGGAGGTGAGATATAACATAACGAATTAAGCCTTAAATTCTCCCCACTATTGGGACTCATTTATAGGAGTTGGAATGTGTCGCAATTCACCACGGGAGCTCAATGCGGGTTGGTATCTGCTTGTTCGAAACTAATCACTTTAATTCTCATGTAACAGAAATCTTGATTGGTTACTTAGGATATATGTCACAATGTGTGCAAATGTAGAAAGAACAATCACGTTCAGAAAGTCAGCCTGTACCACACTCTCGCTTTGTTTTTTTTTACTATTATTGATAGGCTCGCGTTTGACCACTATCTTATCTGATGGTAAGCGACAATGGAGTACGCTTGCCTAGAAATAACCTATTCACTCTTGACTTTGATACAGTAAGTCTACTCGCCTGTAAACTAATTCGCTCAGTTAACGCTTATAGGTCCTGAACCGATTTACTCACTTTGGCACATTTTCAACATCCATCTCCGTATCCGTGTACGAGGTATTTATCGCAGCAGTTAGCAATTTAGTAAAAAGCAAGTGCCAAGGTAGGTGATTAAGTGCAGATACTATTACATCACTTTGTGGAGGATATGAAGCCAATGAAGAGAAGATAGTTTATAACACATCGGTGTCGTTTATGAAGATACTGGAAAACAAACGGCTGAATCACTGGTGTAGCTACCAAAGGACTTTTTGAAAGCTAAGCTTGAGGACTCTGGGGCACTACCCAGGGCCCTCAAGTAGAGCTTGAGGGCCCTGGGAAGTCCCCAAAACCTAATAACAAACCTCTTATTGAACTAAAGAAAGACTTTCCAACCTTTGAAATGTAAATAAAAGTGGTCGCAACACTACTTTGATTATGGCAAATCGTTTTAATTAGTAAAAGTCTGACACTCCATGATTTCGACGATTTCCCACGAAAAAAAAGGAACCTCAGTCCCCAAGGTCGTTAGTCACCAAGCTACGCCACGGGGCTGATCATGAAATTTTTGAAGTTCTTCTGTTCGTGTACATGATTTTACAAAAAGTTTCTTATGAGTAATGTTATGATTCTACATTACCTTATCATAGCGAAGTAACGACTATTGGTGGCCATGTTTGCTTTACAAATACTATTCATTTCAAACCATCTAGTCTAGTTCGTGTCGATATTTTCTGACAAATGAATGTTGCTTCTCATTCACCGATTTTTAATATATTCCACAATTACAACTATTCCACAACTATCACACAACGCCATCTAGTCCCAAATTAAGCAGAGCTTGTGTGCCATGAGTGTGAGCTATGAGTACTAGACGACTGATAAACATACTTAAATATTTCTAAATATATACATAATATAGATAAATAATAATAACATGATAATGAAATGAATGTAAATTAACATGAAAAAAAAATAATACAAGAAATGTGGTTAGTGAATTAATCTTCTACCTACCATATAGCCATCGTAACTCCAAGATCCGAATTTCATGAAGCAAGTCTGCTCGTCAAAAGGGAAGTACTCCACGTCGATCTCACAGAAGGATTTGTAGATGGCGGGTGGCTTCCATACTACTTTGCCGTCGTGGTGGAGGATTGCTTTTGTCATGATCGTTACTTCATAGTTACCATCAGCACTGAAAACAATAGCATTATGTTAGAATTAAGTATATAGCATTGATCAGATAAGAATTGTCATTTTGGATATTATTTTACTACAAAAAACACAAATGAAATATTTGTAGAAATGATACTGATCTGATTTATCTTATTGAAGCAACATTACTGATATAGATTCCGATTTTAGAATTATAAATTTGAAGATAATTAAATGTCAATTTCTATTTTAGCTCGATAGCCTGTTAAAATTTGACAATTATAGTTAGTTTTTGCGAGTAACTCCAATTATCAATTTGCTCGTTTCTACAATAATTGTAATATCTTCAACATTTCTAGTAGATACATTTCCTGTCACTTCCGACAAAAATCAAGTGATTTAATAATATAATGATGTCAAGCATGTATTTTTTACGAAATTGTTTTAATTCCGTCCAAATTCTGAGTTGTTAAGAAAAATGTAGGTTAACTGAATATGAGAGAAAAATATACTGCGTCGCTTAAGGTTGAAATGAAATCATTTTAAGCTTTTACTTTGCGCAGGTAATGATACCTAATAAAAATTTAAATCCAAATTCATGTTTTTTACGATTGTATCTACCTGTATAATATTTCTAAATTGAAAAAATAATTTTCAAAGATTTTTTTCATGAATACAAGTTTATGTTTACTTAATAGGGTCATATTTTTAGGAAAACTTGGCATACAAGTATTTGATTTGCTGGTTGCTGTTTCCATACGAGAAAAGTATTTAAATTTTACAACAGAATGTAATAAAAATATTTAAAAAAAGTAAGACCATATTCACTGATTACTGTAAAAGAAAATTGAGAAATATTCTTGGGAAATGAATCAACAATCTCTTGAAAGGTTCTATAGAATGTCGTGAGTTATTTTTTTTTTAATATGGATATGCTCGCGTTTGACTACTATCTCCCCTAATAGTAAGCGACTATGTCGATGATGGAGCACGCTTGTCTAAAATTTTCGGTGCGGTTATCAAAAGGGACAGGGTTAGACTTTTAACAACAAACAAATATCTAGAATACTAATATTTGTTATTTCGATAGCGAGATTCTTTATGAAGGATTCGAACTTGATGAAAATCACGAGCAAACGCATTTAAAGTTGTGTACATTCAAGTTGACCATCCAGTATTTGCAACGCAGTCCAATACAGTCAACAAATCTACTCCATAAATCAGGCCACTTATTTATGTGGTTGCTAGTGTAGTGTAGTCTGCTGTGTCAGTACATCAACTTGATCCTTGTTCGTGTCAAACTAAAGTGGTTGATTTACTACCTCACTGTTAATTACTCAGTGAAAGTGATCTGATTGTCTGGCTTTACTAAATTAGGATCTATTACAGTCTGTGTGTGATGGGTTGTCTCCTTTGCACGTATGTATGCACATATATTTTTATTTCTCAGCAACGTTTGCACTATATTCTCAGGCACTTCCCTAACTTGACTAAATCAAATTTGAAGTTATAGCTTGTTATTTATTAAAATTAATGATGGATTTTTTTCTTCGTTATGGTGATTTAGTTGACTGGGTCGGAGATAGTCTTCAAAAGGATGTAAAGACCTTAGTTAGTGTTTGTTACATTTTCTTAATTTTCAAAACAGATAAACTAGAAAATACATAAAAAATATGAAAAAAAGTTATGAATGCCAATATAAAACAAGAATGACATGATGATAAATTCACTTAACAACCACTTAATCAAATCGACGTCATAATTAAAACCGAAAACGTCTACCAAAATATCGACATCAAAATCATCACCCTTCCTTTTGATCCCGCCATTCGTTGTCGGTACAAAATTGACGCTGAAACCTCTAAAAGCTTTGTCATAACCAACTTTTGCGCATTCATGAAAATTGTCCCGTAAAATAGGTCGCCTTGTCTTCCATTAAGCTAACGCTGTACCATTAAAAATAAAGTTAACACTGAATATTCGTGGAGTGGGCTTTTAGGGGAAGTCACAGGTGCATTAAAGTGTTACCTCTATTTGGTTAAATTTAAAAATATTACAGTCACGTCAACTGAGAGCTTCTAACAACCTTAATATATGAGTAGAGGTAGTAGACTGTGTATTTTATTTGATATAAAGTTTGCCGCACTAAAGTAAGTAAAGGTGTTGGAAGAATACAAAATACGTAGGTACTGCAGAGATATACGGGTTGGATATCTACTATTGGAGTAATCAGAAGTTGGCATAATTGATAATTGCTATATAATATGTATGTCATGGCCAGATTTTAGAATTGATCACTTCATGATATGGCCAACTGAAACTGGCCAGATTGTTTAAACGTTAACATTTGATGATCTGTCAATCGTCATGTGGCCATAACACTGATGTAGGATTTCAATGATACATTAGAAGACCTAAAGAAATTAAAATAAAAGATCTAAAAATATCATCAAACTTTAACGTTTAAAACACGCTGGCCAATTTTAATTGGCTATATCATGAAGTGATCACTTTTTAAGATCTAGCCAGGACATGTATATATTTACAAAAGACAAATCAAAACTTTGTTCAGCATTAACATGGCTTTCGTTAAACCCTTTAGAATTAACAATTATTGAAAGTGGGCAAAACATATTGGTTGCATCTAATTAGCAAATCCTATTGGCACCTGGTGCAGGCAACCACAGCCAAGTCTTAACGCTTATTTATAGATCAAATTCCAACCGGAGGAATCAAACCGAAACCATTTGCAATAAACTACAAAGTTAAAATAACTTCGCGCCGTAGTTTAACATTTCCTGGTATCAAACTTAGATAATCAAAAATTAATCCAATCGCAAACTTCTGTCGAGCGGGAATTGAACCCAATTCGCGTAATTTGAATGCTTATTATGAAACTTTGTCAAACAGGACAAGATTCTAAGAAATCTTTAGATTTATAACGTGATAAACTTATTAATTATACTACGTAAAATTATAATGATTTGTAAATAATTTTTAAGACCTCGTTCAGAAATGATTATGGTGAAGACGATACACAAAGTACTCTTAAAAAACACAAATTAATGTGAATAAGATTTATAATTTTCTATTGCATTAAAATACATAATATAAAGAGACGCAGTTATGTAAAAACTATTGCTTTAATGTAAGAAAAATCTCAAATAGAGATGAAACGCTAACTAAAATAGATAAAATTAAGCAATCTACCACAGTAATCAATTTAGAAATGAGGGCAACCGTTCTAGTTGTAGAATATTTAAACGACAATGAGATGAGTGAAATGAGTAAAGTTGAAGATACATTTTTTATAGACATCAAGTTATATTACATCACTTTATAATGATGGAATAATTTATTAAAACTTTGAATACCGGTAAAACAGAAATCAAAGGGTATCGAATTTTTTAAGACAGAGAATTTATTCAGAAAATAAGTAAGTAAAAAAAGAATGTCATAAAATAATGTAAAAAATAATTCATTAATAACTACACTACCTGACCCTTGGCGGGTTACTGAAAACAATGATTTTGTTCCGATTACATTGAGAAAAGGGTCGCAAGTGGTATTGAACGTTCGAATCAAAAGCGAGCTAATTTGTTGTTCACAAATAAGAACAATTGCTTTGAGTAGCGCTTGGATTTGCGTGGGAGGTTACGCAGCTGATGTATTCTTTTGTGTACAATCCGATTTGTATGAAAAACAAAGCGAAGGAAAAAAGAAAATATTCATCGAAAAGCATTTTGAGTTTGTTTTTGATACAAAATAGAAACACCGTTAAATGATACACACACTTGCATTAATGGAACTGTCTATTAACTTAAAGCTTCAATTTCATTTAGAATTCCGTTTCCTTTGTTATAAATTGAGACTAAACAGCATCAAAGAGACTTCAATGTCTAACGTTTGTTAATAATGAATGCTTACCGTGGCGTGTTTAGTTCGATACGCTACCTTGATGCTATTTAGATTAAAGCCCGCACTTATCGTGCCTTCCGCCTGGCTAACTTCAGGCGCATTCTCTGCTTCACTTAGATACCAGCTTCCCATTCAAATTTCAGCTTTATTTGAAAGAAGATAAGCTCTTAAATCCTGCGGAGTGGAGAGCTTACGTGGCGTTAATGCATATAAATGTGGTGAACTGCTACTGATAATGGTTAGCGTTGCAAGTATAAGGATTTTTAAAGCGGTCCCGCTTCGCGATTGGAGGGCTCTGGGATCGATTTGGTGTCTGGAGTGTCTGCCAAAAGTACGGTTATTGATTGCGTGTTTGGTAGCTTTCGACGATTGCAGTTTTCAATTATGCTAAAAGAATTTCAAAACTTCATTGCTCTTTACCCGTAGGGTTCCGGAATGCATTACTATGCGTATATGGAAACGAGTGCAGATTTTCCAACACATAAAATATTATAGGTATTTATTTTAAGTATTTGCTTGGAAGTATCGGATGCAAATAATCTAGCTTAGAAAGCTTTTAGTTAAGTTTTCAATATTTCCTCTTTATATACAGCAGTTTTTCTTTATTGCAGCTTAGGGATAAAAAGAAAGGCTACTAAATAAACAAAGGGAAATCATTAACAGCAAAATATACGCTTCCAGTGAAGCACAAGTTAAGATTAGTTACATACTTTTGTCTCAACATCTGACTTCGCCAAGGAGTCTCGTCAAGATGTCTTGATAATGCAAAGTAATGGGATTTTTGTCCGCAAACCGGAAATGAAGAGATAAGGCCCTTATAAGAAGAGTTTATAACAAAAGAAAAGAAAGAAAAGTTAACTTTCATTGGAAGGAATGGGAATAGTGTCAAAGTTGTGGACACAGGTTTGTTCCAAGTTTCTTAAATTGATTCCCCAGTAAATGGCTCCAGAGTGAGATTAATGTTTATCGCTCGCATTTATAAGAAAAGTGTATTCGTTATACTGTCTTATTATTTACGTTGCAAGAAGAATAATGGATTTCAAATAAGAAAAAATATTCTAAAGATTGATGTTGCTACTAAGTCAATTTAAACAGTCAATCAATATTAATAACAAGCAACAACTTTGACGAATAGTTTCAAAGGCTTTGAGTTATTTGGTTTTAAAGTTAGTGAACTTTTATGAGAATTATTTTTAGCTAATTATTTTCGCAATAATGATATCGATGGATGGAGAGGGAGAGGGAGGCCAAAGAAAAGATAAGTGAATTATGTGAATAGCGATATGAAAGAAAAAGGACTGCTGACAGGATAGAATAGAAAAAAAAAAGTGTTGCACCCACCCAAAATAATATGGGATATAAAGCAGGAAAATGACGATGATGATGATGATTCTAGGAAGAATGAAATGTAATTATTCTGAAGACGCCAGTTTTCTTGAACTTTGATATCGTTATAATGATTGACAAAATTCAGCTACAACTTTAAAATTCATATAGCCAAGAATTTGGCTCACGATTTCCATAATAATGACCATAAAAACGCAAAAAATGGCAATCTTTATGATTGCGGAGTGTTCAACTCTGTTAAAGTGCTCGTAAAATTCTATGTTCTACATAAAATCTGGAATAGAATTAGAATAAAATATGTGATATCGAACTCACTTATTGTACAGTACGATGTCTGGCAGCCATATGTGTTCAGAAGGTACATGCAGAGTCTCCACACCACCGTAGTCATCGGGGTTCCACTTCAATTTGTAATCGTTCCATTCCTGTAACAAAATAATCAAATTCATTCTGTTTCATCGAACTATTTATATGGCTTATGAAGTAGGAAAGGAAGACTTTTTTCGGAGGAGTGAGAGAGGCTGAAAGAATTTTATATGACGTTTGTTGTCATAGACTTTGAATTCACATTTTCATAACGCTTCTTTTAATGGCGTCGAGTTTCAATTACTTTACTTTGCACTATTAAAAAATAAATTAGAAATTAGAAAAATTGGCGAAGGCCTGTATTCAAATAGTATTCAATTATTTTTTCTTATTTGAATCACAGGCATATTTCTTTTTTGGCAAATGTTTTTTTTACACTATCCAGGTTTAACTGATCTTGTGTCTTCAAAATTATTTTCGACAAACTCCTGGTTCTTTGTATTACGTAACTAGTTTTAAGATTAAGCTGAAAAAGCCACTTCGCTTTGCAGGAATTTAGGCGACTTTCGTATTTCTTAACTTTATTAAACTGTCTTACCACATAAATTGGGGTCGAAACTGACCAGACCAAAATGTCTATTAGCCTTTTTATCCTCTTAAGAAGTTTTTTCTCAAACTAAAGTCCGTTCGAAGATATTCGAGAAAGTACTTTCGTCGAAGGCGGCATAAAACAGTGTTGTTGACCGAGACCGGTTGCTGAACGTCGGAAATTGCGGTGGCTTATTAGGTTCCGGTCGTGGGTAGGGTCTATTGAAAATCTGGTGCTGTGGGCGAAAATCGACTTGGTCACTTCTCACTTAGCGTCCAGTCGAGCAAATACGGATTCCTTTTTGAATTACGTGCTATATCACAGATTGATAAGAACATTTTTTTTACTTTAACACAGTCTAGCTAACCAAGTTAGGACGCCAGGACACCCTTCTTATAGTTTTAAATTGGTCATATCTATTGTAAACTGTTTAGGTTGCACCTCATTTTGTGAAATAAACATATATATTTTTTTTAATAATTTGACTAACGTAATCTCGATAAAAACTTATCTAATAAAGTGGAGAACAGTTCTCGCTTAAATGTGTAATAAAAAATGTGTTAACGTTTATTTATCCTGAATTCCTACCATTAAGTCTGAAACTCTGAACAGACATCAACAAGTACCACATTATACAAAATTAAGTTTACATGACGTCTTAAAAGATTGCCTAAATGATAATGTCAGTTGTGCCTTGGGGGCGTAACGAAATTTTTTGTTTGTGTGATATTATTTTTTTAAGTAATGTTATAAAGTAACTGAGTGAATATAGATTTGATTTCCCGAAGGTGGTTTGTTTTGTGCTTTTGCTGGAGTTCCAGGCCTCCGTAGAGAGGCTTCATTTGTGAGCATTGAAGTATTTTGTGTCCCTCGTCGGGCACCAATAACAACGATATTAGATTTTTCTGCTACAAATGCGGTGTATGTTTCATATGAGTTAGAGGTTTAATTTTAGCTCTTAGGTCGAGGCAAACGTTGTAAAATAGGTAGACGTTACTCTTTTAGTATATCATACTTCTGCTTTCTAATAAAAAAAAATATTCTAGTCTATAAAAGTAGTTACTTTTCACAAAGAAGATTTCATTACAACATACTATGTACATTATTTATTTATCCTCCGTACAGATCAAATATAATAATATATTATTTCGGTTGTTATTTTAGCCGCGATTTTATTATCCCACAGTGACAGATGGTAGACCTTTTCTATTCTTTGGGGATTTTGTATTACTTACCAACTTGTCTATATTATTTTGTACAGAAAAATTGAATATGGAGGCGAAAATATGATACTATACTTGTATATCTACTTATTGAAAAATATACAAATAATATTTAGCAAAAAAATAACATCTGCTTATTTTTAACTATGGACGTAGACAATGATAACACGAATAATTTTACCTTTTCAACTAAGGATAGATTATTTGATGATTTCAAATAACTTGTTTAGGGTGGAGCTAGAAAGAATTAGACGTTAATTGAATAAAATTTGCAATTTGCATTAAAGTGTCGCCTGGATTCTTTTAATCAATCCCACAGCCTTAGAATAACTTGATCTAACAAACGACATAGGAAATAATAGTCAAAGCATTCAAGGCCATACTTCTTATCTACTTAAAGCATTTAAAAAAAACCTAAATGCTACGCTTACGACAAGAACAGCAACAAATCAAGAAACCCAAATCCATGAGAGAAAAAAGGAACAACCCTCCGCACAAACTTATCAAAATAATAGAGAATACACATGAAACCAATACTCATAATTCCAAACTTTTTGACAACACAAAACATCTTGACAAACTAACATATACAAAACAAAACAAATTCAAGGATATAAATAATTTATAGTAGCCAAAATATTTGGCTACAGAACTTCTAACCTCAAAAGTTTGGCACAAGGAATGAATCGTTCAGTACTGTACGGAACCCAATTATTATTTTGGCGGGCCTTGTAGTCTCTGTTAGGCCGAATTACTGTTGCTGAAACTCAATTTAAATTTGTCTACACAGGCTTAATTTTAAATCGTCTTTGCGCATGTACGGAACGGTTTTGGGCGACGAAATCGCCGATGTGATGGAATTGAAGAGACAAAGATATAATTTAAAGAAAAGATTCGAAATGGAAATTGTTTAAAGATTATTTTCTGTATGTCAATTTGAGTGATGTAATAATGGACTTAAAAAAAATTACGTAGTTTTTCTAGTAATGATTAATCCTTGAACCTCTCCGAAACGGCTAGACCATTGTTAATGATTTTTTTGTTTATATATTTGATTTTTATATGACGTAAGGCCATCTCTATGTCTAAAACATCATCTTGTTTCTCAGATTTCAAAGCGTGATTTGTTTGTTGGGTTTTAGATTCAAAACTTTTTATTTTTAAGTTATGTTGATGTTGTTCTCCTACTTTGTCCTCTCCTATTCCTGTTATTTGGAGTACGATCTCCTCACTAATCAGTTAAAGTAATTATAATATTTATATTTTTAAAATGTGCTAACTGATTTCTTTTATTTGAGGGTTTAGTGTGATGCGGATAAATGTATGCTTTTTTTTCCGGCTCATTTAATTTGCTGAAAAATATGCAAAAAATACAAATATTTATCAGCTCCTAATTTTTTAATGGCCATTATAAAATTTATAGATATATAATTATAATAAAATTAATAACACTATAGCAATGGAATCACAAGAACTACTAATAACATACCGAATAAAAAAAAAAACAATATTCAACAATGCTAATGCAATAAAATTTTCCAAAATTTATGCACACATTATAATTCTAGTCACTCCAAGGATTGAAGAAGATGTGTAAGTACTTATGTAATAATACGTAAGGGAATTATACAAGCTTACACGGTGCGACGCCCCTGACTCCACCATCGTGTCGTAACTGGGAAATCTCTTGAACAATCAATAGTGTATAACGAATTCCTTGGCAAGTGTGATATCGGTTTAGTACAACTTAGTTAATGGGTACTTGATTTTGAATGGTTTAAGGATGACTTTAATGCGTAACAAATTTATATTTTTTTAAGAGCGACATATGATTAGGCTCTGTTTGATTTCTTATCTTAATCCTAACGATTCTCTTGTCCTCATTGTACGAGTATATCTTTTCTATAAGTCGTTATCTCTCAAAAAATAATCCACCATTCCTTTGATTTTGCTTTACTTCTATGACTATACACATTGATACCCAAACTTTCATCATGACATATTACACATATCTGGTTACTACCAGTTTTTTATGGTATGTGATTCTATTCTGAATAATGTTCTTTTCTTCATACAGAATAGAGTGAATACACTCAACGTGCGCAAAATGGGTTCCAGCTTCCGCTACTTTCACAGCCCCAATCCAAAGCTGAATGTTTAATTGAATCTCATAATGGAATATGCGTGTGACGCGAGATTTTCGGTCGTTTCCTTGGCTATAATCTTTAATATGAAGCTGTGTTCCACATTTTCTACACCGTGTAATGTCTGTTTTAGTTCAAATTCTATTCATATTGCGAAAGTTAGCAAAATGTTCTGTAGGAGAAAGCATTCAAGTTTTTATCATAAAAGATTTTCTGTTTCTTTTAAAGATAATTATTAAGGGAAATAAACATTTTGGTGTGTTTTATCAATACTGAAAATTATTTTTTTTTATTTATGTTAAAGAATGTATCGTAATTACTTATATACCTATATACAATTAGTATCGTATGAACCAATTACTGTCATGGTCTGCCGGATTCTAACACAGCAATATCGTGTAATTAGCAACAGATTGTTAGCTTATTACCAGCTTCATTATTGGGTAAACCGTTTCCAATATTCGATACTTATGATATCTGGGGATAGGTATGTTCCATTTCAGTAATTATTAGATCAGTATCTATACTCTAATCGAATTAAGATTGGGTATTTATACAAACCTTTTTTACTGTCCGTTAAACCGAATTTGACTTTTATTGAGTTTATAGCATGACAAATGCCGGTTGCAGTAAATAGTTGGTATTGTCTGTGCGATAAAAGAACCGTCGTGGCGTAAAGTGAAAACAACATTAAAGATTTTAAGTAGCAACCCAACCCAGCCATCCGTCACATGCCAAATGTCATATCATGTTGACAGAGGGTTTGTTGATTATGCTATTTTATTGTGATTTTTTATTGAAATCTTCAGAAATGTGATAAAAAATTTTACTGAGCTGCAAGGGAAACAATATTTAATATATTACAGTTTTTCCAAAGATAACAAGTGGCAAATCACACCATTATTGATCAAAACAAAGTCACGAACTTGGGAAACATTGGTATGCTGTTTTTTTGGTACTTAACACTTTTATTTTAATGTTTTTAGACTTCCTAGATAGACGCCTGTCCCTGTTATCTCCAAATATATATAAATTAAACGGAAATTGATTTAAACATGACGATATTTGTTTATTTTGTTTTGTTCAATATTTTCGATGACTAGTATAAAGAGTATTGATACTTTAAATTTATAATGCATTTCGACTAACTTAGAATATTTCTTTTCAGGCTTGAGTAAGGATACAGTACCTAACTCAAGTAAAAAAGGGCAAGTGCGAGTCGGACTCGCGCACTGAGGATTCTGTACATAACCTATGCTATGACATCAATTCCCGAATTGAGTTACGAAGATTTTTCCGAATTGCAAACAATTTTTTTTTTGTGGCTTATCTACAAATTTACAATTTTCAGATTTTTCCCTGTACTTGTTCTATGAGACCTTGATTTATGCCAACGAGATTCACCCTATGAACTTTGATTCCCTTGAGTATCGAAATATACATTTTTTTGCGACATAAACGGCCGTATCTTTTTTTCGTTAACTTAGAAGTCTGATTTTTTCACAACTTCCAAAGACCGCAGACTTGAGTGTATGGTTTTAATTTTAACTCGATACCTCCAAGCGTTCTCGAGTTAAAGGGTCTTAACAGATAAACAGACGGACAACCAAGTGATCCCAAGGATCTTATGTATGAGATGGTCCCTTACAGGCTAAATAGATTTTTTACGAAGCAACATTACAAATTCTGAAGTGTACTTTATTTTCATAGTCATTAAGTTCATATTTTTCATTGATTAGCAAAAGGGAAAAATGTACTGAGGAAGACAACGAGAAAGTGGTAGTGTGTCCTATTTTTACCTTTATATTTAACCAGGATAAACATTAACTTGCTGTTAGCTAGAATATTCCAGTCGGTGATAATAGACCGATCCCAGTCAAAGTGATAGAACCATTTTCGTTGGAACTGGGTAAGTGGTCGTTGGTGGAACCTACCTAGATAGGCAGTACATCAGTTTCTTCACGGTATTTTCCTTTACCGGTTCGTGTTTGCATTTAAATATTCATCATTATTACAATCGAAAGACGTCCACTGTTCGAAATAAGCCTCCCACAGGTGTCGCCACAATTAACGGTTTTGTTACTCATTACGCAAAAACTTATAAACGGATGAATTTAAAGATAAACGTTGCAATAATATAGCTTATAACCTATATTTTTGCTAAGTTTCATCACGTGAGCAAGTTCAATAAATAGGCTACTAATATTATAAATGCGAAAGTTTGTGAAGATGGATGGAGGTACTCGTATGTATGGATGTGTCGCGCAAAAACTACTAGACAGATGAACTTAATCATAAACATTGCAATAATATAGCACATAAGCTATAACTTTGCAGTTTCATTAGGTGAGCAAATTCAGCCAAAAGGATAATTTTTATAATAGGGTGAAGCCGCTGGAAGAAGCTAGTCTAACATAGTTTCAAAATATCAAGATTAACAGTCGCACTATAATGACGTCACAATGTTGCTTACATAACAAAAACGACATTTATCTACAGCAGCGCCCTCAAATCCCACGATGGTTTACTTTCCGCACAGACTCTATTGTAACCGCTTTTTTTGTTTTTATACCATCCTTATGTCGACAGATTAGATGTCAAAGTAAAAGGTTTGTTTAAAATATCTAATCTTACAGTTTACTGCAATCTTCTTTGTCGTTACAATTGTATATTTCAAGATTTAATCCCGTTACAAATTCACTATAGTTTAAAATAAATTATAAAATCAAATCACGTTTCTTATCATCTGTTTCATCTGCTTAACCGATATCTCATTCGTCTTTGTTAGCATTATTATTAAACAAACATTGTAAAAATAATCTATTCAGTGCGTACGCTGTTTGCTATCATATATTATTGTAGGACTGCCTATATTCTCAACAGTGAACAACCCTACCTGATGTTATTATAAAGGTCTATTTGCTTTACGAGATTTAACCAAAATACCTTAGGTTTATGATTCATTAAAACCAAATTTAATTTACGTTTGTTACGCACATACTGATGTTAAGACTTCGTGGAAGCTATGAGTAATGTGAAGGTAATGTCGTTATTTCAGTTGTGAAATCAAAGGACACCCACAACAGATGAAATAATTATATTGTATTTGATTTGGCCTTCCAAATGAATTTCATAACAACAGAAGCAACTCACTGAATACACATTTCGTCACAAAATTATCAAGACCGGTCAAATACAAAAAAAGCTTTGTAATTTTCTGACAGAAAAAATGAAGTCTAATATTAAAAATTCGCAGGTTTTAACACACCCTCGGGGCGAGCAAATTGTCAAGAGTTTCAATTGACCGCGCCCGCCATTTCCTGGTGGCTCGAGTTTTTTCATCGGATCTTTTGGGCTGTGGCCACTTTTGTAATGGGAAGTGGGAAGCTACAGTTTATTTTCGAGGTTCGCCTCAATGTTGTTTGTAAATGTCGCGCGTGATCTTTTTGTTAATGTTTAGGTGGTAACAAAATCGTTGCTGAAGAGGCTTTTTATATAGAAGATCAGCACGAATTGGGAGATACGTACACGTTTCCAATTACATTATAAGATAATAGCGATTGAGAAGGAATGAGGATATCAGAGGGTTTTTTGATAATGTGGACTGGTATTGAGCGCAGTTTGTAGCAATATAAACTAAAGGTGTAGAACGAAATGTGTTTATTGACGAACATTTTTAAACTAACACAACAGAAAGAGAACGGGCCAAATTAAAAGTTCATGCCAAGTGTAGTTTTGCTGTTTACGCAAACAATTCGAACGATGAGTAACAAAGTAATGAAATAACTTCCAATGCTAATAATAAGTCGAAATATCATCAACAAAGCGAAAAACAAACGATAATACGAGAGATTGTTGGTAACAAAAATTTTGGAAAGTTGTTGGAGGGCCCTTGTCGGTAACTCAGCAAGAATCCGACACAAGTATGCGTTTCGATGCGATGTTTTAAAAATATTGTTTAATAAATTTAACGTGAACAAATTTTCTGATATAATCGGGAATTTCGTTCGAGGAATTTTGGCAAAGCTTCAAAGGCTACGTTCTGTCTACGGAAATTTAAAATTTCCTAATTTACATTTAGTCGTATCTTTGATAGCGTTTGCTATAAAAATGAGCTGCTGCTGCTGTAAATATTTATAAAATATTAATTAGATTTCGAATGTCACCGAAAGGACAATGGAAAGGGTTATGTTCGGAGCTTCCTTGCGTGATCACATCAGAAATGAAGATATCTGCAGGAGAACCAAGGTTACCAACATAGGCTATGAGCAGGGCACATTGCACGCAGAACAAATGGTCGATGGAGGTGAAAGGTGCTAGAGTACGCGCGACCCCGTACCAGAAGACGCAGCGTTGGAAGACCTCCCACAAGTTGGACCAGTGACATGGTGGGGTGAATGATGATGATGACGATAAATTAGATTTTCATCTATTTTCGTTTTTCTTCATTTTATTTACGCCTCTCATTATTATGTATCGCACTTTTCTACATTTTCAAATAATATGACGAAGTTCTTTAAAAAGGAAATTCATTTAAGAACACAAAAGAACAAAGATCGTAAAACACAATGAGAGAGAGAGATGGCGAGAAAATTTTTGAAGAACTTTTAATTATAGAAAATCTCTTGAAGCCAATTTCACCTTAAAGTGGGCTGCAAACTCTGACTGGCAAGTTGGCTCCTATTTAAAAGTTTTGACCGACATCAAAGCGATTCCACAATGATTTATTATGCGAATATATTTTTGGAATTTGATGTTTGTTTTGGTACCTATGGAAATAAAACCTCATAGGTATTGTAACGCAGCTCAGCTCGTCGGTAGGCTCGTATAGGGAAAATCAAACACTTCGGGATGCGCACTCTTATATTTTTCCTTATTTGAACGAATTCATGCTTTCCTTACAAAAAACAACACACATTCTTTTTTCTACCAACTTTCAAACCTATTCTAGAATAGCATAATCCTTCGAATTATATTTTACAAGCCAGTTCGTTGGTTATATAAAAAAAGCAACTCATGCGATCTCCTTTCGATATCACAGTATACTTATTATTTTCACGTATAAAGTCAAAGTTTGTACACTACCAAAAAGAAAATAGTTTTTCAAAACATAAAAACGTGGTGATTGAATATTGGTTAGAAAAAAAAACACTGTAAAAGTTTATAATAAATTGTATATCAATTTTAGGTAATTGACAAATAATGTATTCACTTGCGGAAAAGCATAAAAACATGTCTTTATAAGCGTTTCTGATAATTACAAAACATACGATAATCATAAACACGATAACGGATTTAAGCCGCATATAAAAAACATAATACGCAAGGATATCCAGAGGGTAGTTCAAAAATGTGTTAACTGGTAGGTGAGCCAAACCCGTATGATTTATGATACCCTGCTGGTGACGGTCAGAAAAAAACCTTCGAAACAGCGTTCCATTGCGATAAACATCTAATCTTGTTTTTATATAAAAAAAAAATTATTTCAGTGGTAGCGTTTCTTGTCGGTTTTTGATCGTAACGTTTCAAATATAATGAAAGTAGAAAAAGGTTTGAAGTTTTACGTTTCAATCGTTTTGAGAGTAGTTTGTGGGTTGGCTGGAAAGTGGTTTTATTTACGATCACGTATCAAGCGTTTGACCTTACGAAGTGGCCACAGCTGTAGTAATAGTGACGACTTGGCCAGCACATTTATTTGGTAGAAAATTTTTTTTACTAGCGTGCGGTAAATCG
Organism: Mythimna ferrago; assembly: GCA_910589285.2. NCBI lineage: Eukaryota > Metazoa > Arthropoda > Insecta > Lepidoptera > Noctuidae > Mythimna > Mythimna ferrago. Next base: position 22,352,120 of record OU342689.1, read on the forward strand.
CTCAAAGGCACTTTTTTAATTGTTTTGATACATAAACAGTCTGAAATTACATCTGATTACGAATAATAAAAGCAATGGGCTTATGAAATAGCCATTTTATAAAACGACATTGGGAGCTGTGATAACTTGAACACAAATAAGATTTTTTTTAAATGTTTTTTTTTTTATTAATTAAGATGAAATCTATTCTTTTTTATTAATTAAGTTCAAATCTATTCTTTTTTTATTAATTTGACTTTTTTCAGGTTTTGTTTTAAAACACTATAGATGAAATCTAAAAACAATGTTATTTTTGAATGTGAGTTCTACCGTGAAATCAATATATCTCAAACAGTAAATGTCATTTATAGACTTAGAACTGTTAATGTGCGAGCTGTGTGTGTCTGTTTGCTTCAATGGCTTTCTTTTAGGAAACCCTTCTCTTTTGGACGATTATGGAATAAAATTTACAAATTGACAGCAATTTAACTAATAACGTTAAATACGTTTGTTTGAAAGATGTAGTAGATATACTTAATTGATATTTCATCCTTATTGTTTCAACGTTGGAACTCATATTACAACAAACTACTTTGAGGTTTAGCGGGTAAAATTGTGGGCACCTATTAGAAACGAAAAAAGAAGAACAAATTTTGAAAAAAGAATGGCGTCATTCTGAAAAAAGAACAAATTTTGAAAAAGAATTGCGTCTTTGAACTTTTTTTTTTTGGCTTCGCATGGTTTGTGCTAGTGTGAAATTTAGAAAATATTGATTTCCATCAAAACGCGGATACATGTAAAACATTCTAATGTTTTTGCAGTACTTGATAGCAAACGTATCGGGTCAGTCTTCTTAGTAAGCTTCACTATGGTAGTCAATACTACAGTAATTCTCAGCTTCATTTTACCGAAAACGCGCCTGTTTAAATTATTTCACCTATTGTCTAGCTGCGTAGACACTTGAGATATAAAACCACACCAATTTTACATCACAACATTTACCACGAATCAATTTGTGAATAAATAAATCAGCCACTGAAATTCACTGAAAAAAAAAAACACACCAAACAAACCTATGACCAAAGAATATAAAGATTATTTGAACTTAGAATACCAAACCTATTAAGGCTTATAGTTCCTTGAACCATCTGGCCAAAATTATGTGGACGCACCTCTCGCATCCGCCTAGGTGGCAGTACGCAAATCTGTGCATGTATTTGCGGCCAACAGCGCCCGGAAAGCGGGCGGCTGACCATTAAATCCATTTTCTTTGCGAAATATTGATTGATTTACTTAGGCAATGTTCACTTTGAAGAATATTTAACCACCAATTTTTATGTGTAAAAATGTTTCTAAAGATCAAAGCCGTTTAGAAGCAGTAGGGAAAAGTTGCGAAATTGCTAAATATTTTTTTAGACAAAAGTATTAATAGCACGAAAAAATCAAATGTTGATAATGCTGTTCATGAATCTATAATAAACATATATTTTTTTCAAAACTATTAACCTAGCTGTTACCGAGGAGTAGGCTTCAGAAAGTCACTGTTTTATGGCACTTTTCGGGCGCTTGGGCCTTAAGAGCAATCATCAATAACAGTGTCTTCCAAAAAAGGCCATTTCTTCATCATCATCATCATAGTTCCAGCCGAAATACGTCTGACTATTGGACATAGGCTTCCCCCAAGTGTCGCCACAATGAACGATCCTGTGCGTCTCGCAAGGTCATCGGTCCACCTTGTAGGAGGTCTTCCAACGCTGCGGGGCCCATTGTGAGCAACCACATTTCGGAGCAATAAGTCACCACTGGCAACACACACTGGTCATAGACTTTCGTCTTGAGGCACTGTGGTATATTGGACGAGAAGATACCGCGGCCATTTCTTACACAAAGAGATTTTGGCTTTTGCCATCAGATATAAACCTCTTCTAAGTAGCATTCCCCTTCAACATAAAGGTCAACAATTATTATGAGCAACAATTCAACATCATTATTTGTGTATTATTACCCTATAACATAATATCGATTGCTCAATTCGTTTTCTTCAACAACTTCATACTTTTATCTCATTTTTTCATGTGAGAAAATCTTCACTTTCTCTTTCTAACGATCCAAAGTTTTTTCCTTGCAAACAAGTTAGTCCCACGATAATAAAAATGTTATGATCGCACAAGTAAGTTTACGATTTATTTGTTGGAATGCTGATAGTTGGGGAACCGTATATATATTTTGTTAAGGGATGACAAATTTCCAAGTTTTCAAGGATCCGTCCCGGTTTTCGACACGAGGTTGGAGTTAACAATTTGTGTTTAAATTATGACGAAAATTTTGCGAGTGTGGAAGGAAAATGTAAAGTTAAGGTCAGATTTGACAGTTTTAGACGATGAGCAATGGGGAGCTCACCATCTGGTGAGGCCCACGTTGACGACTTGTAGTTTTCCCATTAGGGATATTAGGGCCAATGTCTGCTAGGCCGCGGGAATTTCGAAAGGGTCACTGTGGCCTGCAATGGGAAAGTAAAGAATACATATAGTTTTAGTCAGTAAAAATCTGACACGTGGTCCCGTTCCGCCCAATAGTGGGAGAAGTCACTGGATGATTTTCCACTTAAAAAAAGTTGGGAAATTTTGGAAATCAACAACATAGAAAGGCGGAAATCATCAACATTACACTCCTCCTCCCACTGCGGGTGGAGCAAGAGGGAGTATCAGATATTTACTGGCTGAAATCCACCTGTGTTTCTTCAGCTGCCCTTTGTATTCAAGGGCTGCGGTAACTCTTACGAAGAATCCCTCAGCCCAGCATGCCCTAGCGAGCTCCACCAAGCACTAACGAATCTATGTCTATATTATTCGATTTCTTTGTAAATTAGAATGTTCAGTCAGCCTTAATATTTCTAAAAGGTAATAAAATTCGTTTGAGCAAATTCTGCCCTAGATTATTCCAAACATTTTTTTCTGCAAAGTAAATTGTTTCTATTCTAAGAAGTCTAGCTTTGACCAAGTAACTAAATTTTGACAGACGTACATTTTATTGTAACATTTTCAGTTATTTCTTCTGTGTGATCATACATTGCTCGCAGAACAGAAGGCCGTTGGGGCCGAAAGGTTCTGGAGTGGCGACCGCGTAGGCCTCCTACAAGGTGGACTGATGACCTGGTGAAGGTAGCGGGAAACCGGTGGATGCGGGGCGCACAGGAACGTTCGATGTGGTGACGCTTGAGGGAGGCCTATGTCCAACAGTGGACGTGTATCGGCTGAAATGATGATGATCATACATTGATGATTTAAATTGTTGTTTTGCAAAATTTTATTTGAAATGGTGCGTTCTTATTTACTGGTGTACAGGCTCTAATTGGCAGTAGGTACTTACTAGGACCAGCGATTATATCGGGATTATGTTACCGGTACTCGGAGACGCGGGTACATTCTCTCTGATAGTAGTTTTGTTTTTTTTTTTTGTTTGTAGGAGGTAACCTCTGAGAGTTTTCATCTTTTATTAAAATAGAAACACATTTACAAATTATTTGCGTACAAAAATAGCTTCATTAATTATTAGCAACGTGGTCGCAGGTTATTAACGCATACCTCCAAAAGAAAGATAAGATAAAGATAAGACGGCCGCGTTCCATTTTCAAAAGATTATTGAAATAATTTGTCTAAGCTATCAACATATTCTGTGCATTTTATGGGTAGTTTGTTGATATCACTGCTGTAGAAGACAGTTGCACGAGTATTGAAGAAATCTTTAAAGGGGTTCTGTCCTATACTGCTTTTTCGCAATTGTTTTTTTTTTTCACAAGCTTTTATTTAGCTTTACTTGTCCCGATATTCGTTTATCTGTAATCAAATATTGCAAATTGATCCACTTCCCGGTTACCGATTGAGTTAAAATTTTGCATGTATGTGTAAATCAGATGACAATGCAAAATTATTATGACACGGAGCTGATCTGTTGATGGAATCGGAAGGAGCAGTGCACCAATTTGGGTTAAGTACCGACTTCTGCATCATTAGTAAAATCATTAGTTAAGGTCTTGACAAAAAAAAAAAAATCAGTAACAGTAACACCAGATGGAAAAAGGTTATTAGGAATAACACATATAGAAAACCACTAATCTTATCACGTAAGCTTTTTATGGCATTTTTTTTTCAAGTCTTCGTGGCTATTCTTTTTCTTTTCTCTTTCTCCTTGCGTTGTATTCCTCAATGCTGAAGGTCGTGGCCTTCCTGCTTCATCACTTTAACTTTTATTTCTCCATTTGTTTCTGTCTCTGTTTTCTTTTCTTCTGTTTAGTTAAAGTATCTAGATCAAACCAATATGATTAACTTGTATGTGTGTCGATTGTTGTATAGGACCCACTTCTCATCCCATACAATTTGATACAAAATTCCCTCGTTACTATTCTAATTTAGAAATATGATGTAAGCCTGAACACGAGTTTTTCATTATGAGTCGCTTTCTTCGTAATCTGTCAAAGCTAGACAAGTGGGCACTTGGCAAGCTTTTTCATTTCGTCTATTTGGTCCAAATGATTTAATATTATTTTGACACTTATATGAATACCCAACTCTTGCTCATGTACAAGTAAGAAAGAAAGAATAGTAGATAAAGTTCATTCGTTTATACTGTTAGGTCTGTATATATCTGTGTATACAGCCTATTGCTTGCCTTCAACAAACTAAGTTTTTCTGTGATTTTGAGGTTAGAGACTATCTAATAAATCAAACGATTAGATAATCTAATCACATAAATCTATATCATATCTAATTCTTGAAATCTGATGTAGTCAATACTGGTTGAGTTAAAATCATCATTGTTTACTAAGAGAACCTTATAAAAAGTGTTGTATGTAACAGGACATAACAGGATTTTTAATTCGTTTAAAAAATTCCAAGTTGTTTGACTTTTTAGACAGACTATATATATATATGTATATAATATATATATATATATATAATATATAATTATATATATATATAATATAACTTCAAAAAAGAAATGTTTTAATTATTTTAACAATTTTTTAATTTAAACTTAAAAAAAAAAAAAATTCTCAGCTCAAAGTGGTCCATCCATTTTTATGTACTACATATTTTGTTCAAAACATGCTTCTAAAGATTTTTTTTCTATACACGAAGATATTATCTTCAGCACTATATGAATAATAAACCGAAAGTTTCTACACAGCCTAATAAATAAATTTCCTATGTTTTTGTTCTGCTCGATGGAGTAGAAAATAATATTTACAAGCGTGTTTCCTTGTTGCTTATCTTGGGTGTAACTTGTATTTATACACACACGTATAACTAACTTCACATATAGAATATTTATGCTTAGATATAGACAGGTTTGTTATTGTAAGAATAGAAGCAAAATTAATAATTGTATTATTTAAAATATGCGAATTTGCGTCTCTTTACCAAGAAGATACGAATGGAAAAGCATATAGCATAATAATAAACAAAAAGGCAATGTGTCAAGTATACGTACATAAAATAAAAATATAATAATAACAAGGAATACTAAAACTAAAATGTTTGTATATAAATTTTCAAAAGAAAACAAAATGAATATAATTTATAAAGTTCGAGCGCCGATATTGCCATATTTTTTTTTTTAATTTGTATTTGATGACATATTGTGAAGTATTCGGGCAAAACAGTCCGTTATAATCGCGCATCTTACTGGAACAAATTAAGATGACATTTTTGCATAAACAGATTCAATTTCGTGAACAATGCGAGTTATGATGGCATTTGTCTGTGGTTATTGTCTGTGGTTTATAGGAATAGAGTAAAGATTTCAAGCAGCGTCGCAGAAAATAATCAAGGCGTAAAGTCACACAATCTCGATGAACATTTAATGAAAGTATACAGGGATTGCCTGCGTTCACATGGAACGTTAGGTGAATAGATGGAATGGAACACAACAGAACACCCTGTTTGACTAAATGCACTTCGCAGTTCGCGCGGCGCTGGTCGTTATTCCATTTTCTATAGTGTACGCGTAAAAGTTAGCATTTATTATTTATTATTATTTATTTATTTCGAGTACCAAAGACTCATTTCAGTTACAAAATCATACGTATACACAGGTATTATAAAATTACATAAAATTGAAAGGTCAAAAACAAAATTAAATTAATTTATATTGTATTAGATTATTTTATCATTATTTGCATTGATCCGATGATTAATCATTAAATTAAATTCATTTTACAATTATATAGTCAAGCAGTCAAATATTAAAAGAATTGCATTAAAAATCAAAATAAAATAAAATAATTGTATAAAATTAAATTTCAATTACATGTCACTATTCTACTAAAATAAAATAAAATACCCTTAATCCAAAAACCACTACAATTTCCTAACAGGCATTGGAATAGTAACATGTCTGGCACAGCCATGTCGGATATAGGGACAGTCTAGCCGGTCAGCGATCATTGCCAGGATGGCATTGGGGCTGGCCCACACCCGGCGCACCAGGGATGCGCACCGCTTGCGTATAGTAGTGTGAAAACAATCGGTACGCGCCTCCGTGAACATTCCTGATGCGCTACAGAAGCGGGGCAGCCCCACTACCGCCCGGAACGCGTTATTGTACTGGACACGGAGGGCACTGTATGCCCTTTCAGTATAGTCAACCCACAGGCTGCACGAGTACAGGGATGTGCAGTACGCTCTGAAGAGCGTGATCTTCACCGCCCTAGAACATCGCGCAAACCGGCGGGCTATCATATTGGCTCGCACTGACAGTGCCCTCCGCTCCCTCTCCATGTCAGCCTGATCCTTAAGGTCCTCGGCGAGTAGATGCCCTAAATATTTAAACTGATCTACTCACTGTATTGGAACACCATCAATATGAACTGTTGGTAAGTTCATAGGACTCGACCCACCGACGGCCCGAAAGACCATGTATTGGCTCTTTTTCACATTATATATTAACCCATGACCACGCGCGTAATCCGTACATGTACTGAGTAGCCTCCTCAATCCACAGATTGACGCGCTCAACAGCACCATGTCATCCGCATAACTCACATTGTTAACGCACACTCCGTCCACAAAGCACCCGACATGCTGACTGCTGAGCGAGACGATCAGCTCGTTCATGTATAGATTAAACAATGTGGGCGAGGTCAGGCCGCCCTGCCTAACGCCGCACTCGGTGTTATAAGTATCCGACATCGCCCCCGCCCATCTGACGCTATTGACCTGGTGCCCATACCAATATCGAAGTATGCTAATGAGTCCCCGAGGTAACCCCGTGCTCCCCAACTTTTCCCACAGGATATCATATGAGACAAGGTCAGGTATTTATGTTTCTATGAAATATATTGTTAAAAAACGTTAAAAAAAAACACTGATTTTGAAACTGCTTTTTAACAATTTCAACGCGTTCTAGAATCATGTATTGATTTAGAGAAAACTGAATTATCATCAGATCAGGTCAATGCCCAGAAAGGATCTCATGACAATCTAAATAATTCCAAACACGGCTAAGATACAACAATAATTCTATGGGACCAGCTGGGGAGTATTCAATCAAAAATTTTTTTTCGATATCGGTCCACAATAAATGTCCAAGAAACCGGTAAACATACATAAAAGAATTACATATAAAACCTGTTCCTTTTTGAAGTCGGTTAAAAATACTAATATTTTTAATGTAACTTTGCCTAGGACAAAGTTAAATCAAAAATATTTGTCTGAATTTGAAATGCACAGTGGTAAAACTTGCACTACGAAAACCGACCAAAAAAGCTCTGACAGTGTCAAATATTCACCATTTGTCTTTTGAGGGCGAGAAATTTATCAAATAATATTTCCCACTCTGAAACGAGAAGGATTAACAGACTTTTCTGACTAGAACGTCAGTGATCCTTGAGTAGTTGCTCTTTACATTATACTGTGACTCTTTTAAACTATACTATCTAGGCCTTAGGTACAGTTAAACGCACGTAAATAGTCATACTTGCACTACAAAACATATGCATGCTTTGGTATTTTTTTTTTCTTTTTATTGATTTTTAAGGCCTCCTACAAGGTGGACCAATAACCTGGTGAAGGTTTTCGGGAAACCGATGGATGCGAGACGCAAAGAAACGTTCGTTGTGGCCTATGTCCAACAGTGGACGTATGTCGGCTGAAATGGTGATGACGATGATTGATTTTTTTGTGCACTTACCATGTGGTCTCTCAACCAAACTTGGTTGACTGGTAAAAAATGCTTAACACATTAAGTTCGCCTTGTATGATTGTGTGCCATGAAGTTGGAATAAATCTAATACATAAAAATCTCATGTCACTATGTTTCTTATCAAACTTCTTTCAAACAGCTTGGCTAAATTATGTGTTTTTTTTTTGTGCACAAAAAAAAACAGCTAAACCAAATGGTAGATCTGAGCATAGGTGGTGGGCTGCTTTTTACCCTCCTGCCCAGACCCCCATTTCTTTCTTTGATTTTATATGGTAGATCAGTGTTTGGCGAGTCAGCTAGTAAATAAATAAAAACTGACTCTATTACTGACAGTGTCAAATTGACACCATAGATAAAGTTTGACTTTACATATAGTTACGCAATAAGGCAGTAAACATTATTGAATTCCAAACTCGTAATAAATAAGCGGATATAATAAATTATTCGCAGCTTTCGGTTATCGTAATCGGTTTAATTTGAAGTCTCAAATGGAAATGTTAATTAAATCGGTTCCCAATACTATCGCAAATTAATGCAAGCTCTAAAACCTACCATTTGACGAGATAATTGCGCAGTTATAGAAATAGTTCGATATTTTGAAATTATGCTATTAGAGCAGAATGGTGAAATTAAATTAATTCTAGCTGTTAATGATAATTTTTTGTCTAGAATTACGAATAAAAAAGGAGTAATTGTGAAAAAATATCAAAATTGGTAGAAAAGAAAACGAGATATAACAATTTTAAACAAATATAAATCTGTCACTCTCACCACTCTCTCACCACGATGCCATTTGCTATGGCGATCGTTTTTGTCATGACCTATGGACGTCAAAAACTATTCTTCGTCAAAAACCGGACTTCTCTTTCTTAGCTTTGACGCTTTATAAATTTGTCGTTGATGAAGATATTTTTTTTTTTCATTTTTTTTTACTGGAGCTAAAAAGTATTTTATTTAATAAAAATTATAAAATTGCATGCATATTCCGTTTTCAACTGTTTCTTCAGATAAAAAAGACCCTCTGAATAGGCTGGCCCAAATTATTAGCGTTGCCATTTAACTTGGCAATACTGCCAGTCTTCTAGGCATTTTTCCGGATGACAGCGATGTGACGCAAAATAAACTCTTTCAGACGTCAAAGTACTATTGCTCGTACTTCGACGCCTGGGTGTATTTTTTTTTGTATATTTTATGTTGACGTAGTTAGGTTTAGTTAAAAAAATATACTAACATTGCGATGGTTAAAAGTATCTACTTTATAAATGAGGAATATAGAACAATTTTCAAAGGCATGGTCTATGATACTGAGAGAAAAAAATCAGCCATTAGATTTACCTACATCAAAACACACACATACATATACAAATGAAAAACACTCCACAACTTTACTTAGCTTGATTTATCTGATACAACTGTATACAAAGTAATGAAACACTCTAACACACTCCAAACAAAAAAAAAAGCAGAAATCCTTTTCCTCAAACAAAAACATTTAATTTACATTATCCCTTCGAAATCCACAATCATTTAAACGAAAAACAAAACACATTCTCATTTCTTTGAAAGAGATCTAAAAAGTTCTCTCGCTTCTTTCAATTTCTGAAGAATTTAAAAGCCTTTACATCTCTTTACATTAATCACTTTGGAATTGACAGCAGGGTGGGTATCCGTTGAAAGAATGACTATCCCCACTTGTCTCCAAGGTGACACGTTCATGTCCCTTCCGGGTGACCATTTGTCAGTGTATAGTGTGGGGGAAATGAGACATGTCCTGTTTGTAACGTTTTGATTCTTATTGTGATCTGTGTTCGTTTTTGGTTTTTGTCGTAGGTTTTTTTTTGAGGTGGGAAATTATCTCTAAGGAGGATTGGGAGGGCGTGTCAGACTTTAACTGACTAAAACCACACATGTGTCGGTTACTCTTTATGTTCTGGGACGGCGGTTTTTCTTTTCAAAAGTTACCCGTGGTCCTAGCTAGACCATTGGCCCTGCCGAGCCCCTACGGTTTTACGGAGATCTATGTAAGGCGCGCGTGAAATAGTATGCATTCATTCGTAGATTAAGTAGAGGTTTAATTACAATTAGTGATACTTTTGGCTAACTTAAACTCGAAGGTTGCAGTTTATTTGTTAAAAGATGTAGGTAAGATTAATCTTATTTTCATTACTATTGTGAATTTACTTAAGACGTTAAGCTTTTTCTTGTTACATTTTATTACTTAGCTTCATACCCAATTCATTCCTTTCTTTTCTACCTGACTGCGTGACAGCAAAGACGGGGTCGTAGTTTTTATAGTGTTTCCAGAATGTAACTAATGTAGAAAAGAAATAAACGTTAACTCACCTGTTCTACCCACACGTTCGTTGTCATGATTTGATTCTTAAGATTCTGGAACAAAAGAAAGTTAAATTAAAATATTTTCTCGTCAAAGAAAAAACAATACAATAAATAGTAATGTATTTTTTGGTGTCAATAAATTCATAAGACGATTAAAATATTCATTATTATGTTATTTTCATTTGCATCATTATATTTTTTATTCATTTTGACATTATCTTAATTATAATTTTTATTTTTTTTATTTCTTTTTGACGTTAATTTCATAATTACTATGATAATGTTTTATGTGTGTTTTTGTTTTGTCTAAAGTTAATGAATGTGTCCATTAACTTTAGACAAAATAATTTATATGTATTGTATATACCGTAATTATAAGTTGGACTACCTTTTGTTGCATGAGGATTAAATAAATAAATAAGAAGAAAGAAGGAAAAGGAGAATTTTTATATCGAAACAAGCCTCTATATTTTAATTAGAGCAAGATATTTTATATTGTAGATTCAAAACATTCTTCCAGCTTCCCAAACAACCTGACATTAATACAACATACTTCGGAGTTTACTTATTTTAGTTACGTAGCTAAGTTACGGGGAAATTCTACCCCGTCACTTCCTATTGGCTGGCGGTGTCGTCAAAGGCAATTAACGGGGTAAACAAATTTAGATTAAAGTTCCCAGAAACTTGGGATGCTCTTAAACAAACTATTGACGTGTTAAAATTTTAAAGAGGTTTATGTTTGAAGACTATAAGTAGTTTGCGTCCACTTGAGTGGGTCATGAAACCTTTTCATAACATTATAAAGAGTTATATCTATGCGTGTCGTGAGCTTAGCTATATGTTACGTGGGCTTTATTTAAGGTGGCAAATCATCCGATGTCTTCAAGGGTGGAGCCTGAGGGTGTATCAGACTTTTTTTGACTAAAGCTCATTGCTACGTTCCTTCTTTACCTTCATTCCAGGGCCCCAGGTTTTCTTTCGCACAATCCGTGGCCCTCGTCGTAATAGGCTTTTTTATGGTGGGGAAAATCATCCAATGACAACCCCCGCTCTTGGGTGGAGCGGGAGATAGTGTCAGACTCTTACTGACTAAAAGACCCACCCCGTTCCTTCAAGCTTTCATGCCGGGGCTCGAGTTCCCTTTTAGATAACCCTGGCCCCAGTAGGCTTCGACCCGGCCGGGCCCCTGCTGTTGCTGACAACTCCTTGAGGCGCGCAGGAACGTGCGCGCCGTCGACGACTTGGGCCTGGTCCGGACAGTTACCAGACGGCCGGAAAGCGAGCTACCCATTGCTCACTGTTCGCGAGCCCGCGCCTACGGTGGCCGGAAATCGGGATCGGAATCCCGGCGGCGGCTGCGAGAGCGCCGTTGCCTGATGCGGTCGGCCTCCTCCTTTGCGAGCATTACTGCTTCGCTGAAGTTGGCGACCGCCTGCCACTCCTCCTCGCTCCGGACCATAGCCTCAACCAAGGCCCGGCGCGAGAGGTCTCCGCCGCCGATCGCCCCCACGAGGACACGGCGATGCTCCGCCCAAGCAGGGCACACCTCGACTGTGTGCTCCACCGTGTCCTCCGGGCATTCCGCACAATGGCGACACCCGGGCGTCACTTCCGCTTTAATCCGGAACAGGAACCACCCGAACGTGCCATGTCCGGTGAGGACCTGCGTCATGCGGAAGGTAAGGACGCCGTGAGGTCTTTCCAGCCACGCCTCAAAGAGGGGACTTACCGACGCATAGAGGGTCTGTAGTCGTTTGGGCCCGCTCGGTTTGGGTCCGCGGGATCAATCGATACAGTCCCATTTTGAAGGTGTCGATTGGACCCACCGGCCAATTTTAATATAAGTGCAGTCATGAAAGAAAGTCAAATCTTTTAGTTTTATTTTTATGACTTAAAATATAATTATACCTAATATTATTTATATTGCTGAGAATATATATTTTTGATTTATTCAATTACGTACTTACACTTACGTGCCACATTTGTCTACAAACATTAAAACTACATATTTTTTACTGTAATAATACCTAAATTAATTGTACGAGCACTACTAATTTCAAGGTCAGGCATTTGGGCCTTTTACGGATTACCTGCTCGGATCATCCAATCATAGACCTGCTTTTTAATATCTTTTATAAAAGACTTTTAAATCTAACTGAATTGCGTTTTATTATATTTTGACTTACCACTTTTGCACTTGACTGTATCCACCAGTAGCTTTAAACAATGGATTTTTTTTTTAATTTGTATTTGGGCCCAATCGACCACCAAAAATACATAAAATAAATTGTGTGGTCGTTTGGACCCGCGGGACCAACATCGAGCGGGCCCAAACGACTACAGACCCTAGAAAGCTGCTTTATTCCTGAGTGACATAGGCTATATTTTATGTACGCGCGTGTAAAAGTTACTTATAAAACCAACGTAATATTCAAATCAAAATCGGAAATAGATCAACGTGCTCTTTAACACTTAAAGGATTTAAGGCTGAGAACTTCATAATACTGAATTAAAATGGAATCAAGCAACAGTGGAATATAAAGTAGGTCGACATGATCTACAGTGTTACGTAAGATGTGGATGAGGATATCGTCTCGAGTTAGTTTGAGTTAGGGTTGCCCAAAACCCAGGACAATTCAGTTTAAAAACAAGATAGGACAAGTTGCAATAGTTAAATTAATATTTTGTGAAAATATGTTTTAAATGGAATTGTATTTCATAATAATAATGTTTGAGAGTAATGATAATAATGATATTTTTAATTAAATTGAACAAAATATGGCACATAACGCTTTTGTTTTCAAACAGCATGGCAACGTACTTGTAAAGTAAGAGTTTTAACAGTGTGGCGCGAATAAAATACCTTGTCAGAGCGCTTTAGAAACCCCGGGACTTTTTTATTATTGATAGGTTTGCGTTTGACCACTATCTCACCTGGGCCTCAAGTCTGCTATTACAATAATGTCAGAATGGTCTATCATTGATTTCATAATTGTTGATTTTGACAAGTTTTGGTAATCTACTAATATAATGGCGTCATTATGACTTTCCAATGGTCAACTACTGACACTCCATTGAAAGAAATGGCATAGAATGGTAATCTCGTACATAATGACAAATGAATATCTGACGTATGCGGTAATCTGCAAAAATTTTGACAGTTCTTTTGATTCCTACCATTAAGACATCATTGCGAAATTTATTAGTGCTTTTAATAAGCTCGATATTGTCATTCTACCACAATTCTATTACAAGACCATTGACCGATCAATGTTCTATCATTATGAATTAGCAGATTTCAAACTTTTAGCAAAATAACAATGGGATCGTGTTGGAATGACGAATTTATAAAAATAGCAGATTTAGGTCCCTGATGGTAAGCGATGACGTAGCCGACGCTGCTTAAAAAGTATCCAGGACATCCCAGGACACTACGAAAACTAGGACATGTCCTGGAAAAATAGAACGGTTGGCCACTTAGAGCGAGAGATTTTTCCTTCCTTAAAGTGATAAATAACTATGTAACAAACTTTTGTTCTATGACTTTAAAAAAAATATCATATTTAAATATATAATAACAAAAGTAAAAATATTTAAATTGAACATCCTAAATATTACGAAGTCTATGCGATGCAAGCGACATCACAATAGCGAAAGGGATGCTAGGGGTGTTTGATGCGCTTGCGTCGCATCATACAGCCGTAGGTAGGTGTAGCAAAATACAGAGTTGAAATGTGTTAGATAGAACAACGAAATCATGAAGGTTTGTGTTCGGCAAATGTAATGTTTTGTAAAAAGTCATAGAACAAAAGTTTTTGTTTATGATGTTAGTAATACAGTCCTTTATGGTTAGTGTTTTACAAAGAAGCCTGTACATGTATATTTAGCATAATATGCTTACAGACATACATACCTACTTAGACATGCTGTTAAACATAGAAACCTGTATTAGTTCGTCGAAATTATCAATAAGCTGAAGTTTCTATACTAAGTGGAATTCACATATTAATTAATGTAGTTATTATTTGGAAACAAGGTATTTAATAATATGTTGTTGGGAAACTTCCAACTATTTGCATGTAACTCACTTGTTTTTAAACAACAATATTAAGACAGAGTTATTTTAATTATAAAATTAATTTAAAAAAATTAAACAAACACAATTACAAGAGAAAATAATATCAAAGGAGATGAAAGATAATTTGAAAGGTTACTAATTTTTTTTTTTGATTTGTTGTGTTTTACTGGCTAAATTCTACCTAATGATGCTTCATTGGCTCGTTGCGTTCTAGGGCTACGATATCTCTTTCAAACACACTCTTCCTCTTTCACAGCCCAGCAGTCATCTACCATACTGGGTCTTTTCAGTTTTACTGATATTCCTATCAGGCGCACGTTGTCAACTCGAGCTCGATCCTTATTAGACGGCCAGAGAGCGCTTACAGAGGCCAGAAGTTGTCCTACGACTCACTCAACATCCCCTGGATGAGTGAGGATGTCCTATATCATGCGGAAGGTGAGGACGCTGTGGTGCCACTCCAGCCACTCCTCAAAAAGAACTTACTGTTGCATTGATTCATTATATTGATAACTTATCACATTACACAAAATAAAAGCAACAAAAAAATAATAATATAACGTATAAAGCAAAGACAATTTTGTAGTTGTATGAGACTAATATTTTTTTTCTTAAAACATAAAAATACGATATTCCAAAACGACTATGTAAACTGGGTACGAAATCAACAAACTTTGGAGATATTTCCCGTATGTATGAATGCAAATTCATCTCACCGAACCAACCCGCTTAACATGAAGATATGCATGCAAGACGGAATTAATTGAACATGTACGAGCCAAAATTTGAGACATATAAATCCATTGCTGAGCAAAAAGTAACTCTCAACGCTTGCAGAATATCTCGAGGTAAATGTACATAATTTTGTAATACATTGTTCTAAGAAGGAAATCTGTAAGTTGGTTCTAGATAAAGAAGCTGCACACGACGGTCTTTTTAGAAAAGGGTCATACGAATTGTATCTCTCTAGACATCTCTTGTCAGTTAAAACCATCATATAGCTCAATTCAAACTTAAATCGTCTTATTGCAAAAGAATGTCTTAATACTAACTTTAGTATCTACTTTGTGTGGTTGCCTAGCAACGGGTCTTCTTTGTGTCAATCATTAAAATTATATTTCAATATAATACAAAATCCATGGATTTGAAATATTCTAATCTTTCAGATCCGTCAAGTCAATCATATTAATATACTTTTTTTTTTAATTATACGAAATAACACACAAAATCAACCATACCAACCATAGTTAAACTAAGGGTTTCGGCGGTCTAACTTTAGATAGTTCAGAAACTAGTGATAAACTCCATTTTTTATTCTTAAATTTCAAATTTAAAACCTAATTCAGGAACTACATAACATTTAGATCGCCCTTTGGAATAAGGCGGAAAGAGATCAACAACCCGACGAATAACATCAAACATATATTTAATAATACTGTGCAATAACTAAGGTTAAGTACACTTAACACTGTTTCAACAATAATCAAACAAAGTTTGACGTTGCGCCTGGATTTTGCTTTATTTATAGTTTGAAATGGATTATTTTCATGAATTTACTACCCCAGAGAGAAGTTGTCTGTTGTTTTGAAATAAAACTTTGTTAATTGTGATAATTTACATGAGGAAAGCACTCTCATCACGGTATTCCAAAGGTTAAAAGACAGTTGAGACAATTCAGTCGATATTTGTATACTTAATTATTAAGAGACCTAACTCATAAAGAGGGTACTCGAATCTAAAAACATATGTTTCAAAAGTATGATTCAATTTTCAAATACTCTCTTTTTAGAGTTAGATGTATTTTTTTGATTAAGTGTGATATTTCTTGACTTTTATTGTAATTGTTACTGTAACTTAAACTTAAACCAAACCACATATTATAACAAGACAGGTTTAATTGTTCAATATATATTGTAAGACAAAATGAAAATTTAGTTTCATCACGAAATTTCAACACTATTTAAATTGAAAGTTGCCACTAAGTGTGCTTACCTTTCTCAGTATATACAGTTTGGGTTGAACACAGGTTCAACTATAAGTTTCATTGTTCGCTGCACTCCGTAAACTTTCGGATTCCTTTTAACTTTAATTACCCTTAGTTCACGGACGGCATCAGATAAAATTGCATTCCTTTAGAGTCGAACGTTCAGTGCGGGCTGAGGAATCCGAATTATGTTTGCTCATTCGTTCGTAGTTCTTGTTGGGATTGCACGTGATTTTACGTTTCCTATCTGTGTTTCCTCTACTTTGTTTGAATTTAAAGGATCTATTTAATGGTAGTTTACTGCTTGATGTATTAAGTTTTACACTTAACTCGCTAGCACCACAAATCACTAGAAGCATTTGTTCTAGCGCTGGCACAAATTTGTATGTGCTATGTTATCTTATTTATTTCTCTATTTTTTAGCTGTAATACTTACCCAGGGTAATGTTTAATGTATTTTTTCTTGTTATTTATTTGTTTTATTATTACAAAAAAAAATGATTACAAGTTTACAGGTCAAAATACATTTTAAATAACGTTAAATGCTTATTATTCAAACATAAACTCCTGATTTATCGGAATATCCACACAATCAAAGATAACTTAAGTCATTTGTTATTATGAATATAAAAATTGAATATCTTTTGTATTATTGGTGGCAATTGTTTATTTTCTGCAATTGTCGTTTGTCGTTGTATTCACTATGGAAAATCATAATCGATTCGTTTCATGTCTAGTTTTTAAAATATTATAAGATCATAATTCTAAAAAAATACGAGTACTCTCTTCAAGTATACAATGGTAATTTTACTCACAAACCTTGGTCTTCCAAGGTGAGAGTCTCTTGATCTGCTAAAATTTTATATGCATAAGGGCAAGGTCTATAAACAGGTTAAAACCTGTATATAATTGAATTTACAAGCATTCCAGATTTTGTTTTGTAATATCTACTTTGCAAATTGAAAAATCAACATCATAGAGAAAAATTATATAAGGCAGCACCCTACGGACCAAATTGGAATCCAACTTAAGGAAACAGGATTTCCTGGCTTCAAAAAATTTCTGATTCTCCCTTAAATTTTTCTTTCTGCATATTATCTTTCATCGCAAGGACAACACTGTTACTGGAATTTCTCTTAGTATCCGGAAAATTATAGCTGTAAAACCCATACATGCATAGAAGTGGTACCACTGACGGTCTCTATAACTTCAGACCCATCACCTTTCTGATCACAATCTCTATATGCTTAAAAATTTATAAACAAAATATTTCTTGATCACTAAAAATTAATAAAATCTTTTGACCCAACAGATTGACTTTCGTTAGGCTGCCTAGCTCACTAGGTGGACCTGTAGCCACCGAGTGTGTTGTCGTTTCTGATGAAAATCATCTCTGATTGCTTTGATAAAAAATTATCATGCATTGTAAGCTTTCTTGACCTGGCAAAAGCCTTTGATACAGTGCTATCCCTATTCTTCTGAGAAAACTAGAGTCAATTGGAGTACGTGGTTGTCTTGAATGGTTTTGCAACTATCTTACTGGTCAAAAACAACACACTAAATGTAATTCATATAGCTTGTAAAGGAATTAGTTATAGTGACAAACATAAAGAAAGAAATTGAGTGAATATTATATGGCAAGAAAGAGGATGAGTGCTAATTTTAGATCTAATAGAGGAGTATGGAAAAACTATGAAAATGTTAAACCAATCTAAATTAATTTGGGATAAAGGTAAGACAAAGATGATGTTGATGGAGCAAGCACCAAAAACCATAATATAAGTAGTTGTAAATAAGTTCAATTTATTTTCTCACAACAAACTACTGTTTAACAGAGCACATATGCTAACATATTATTAAATGTGACCATTTTAACACAAAACTCAGGTATTTCCAAAAACACTTAACCAATTACTACTAACGTCCAAACACAATATAAGGTACTCGAATGAATATTACCATATAATTTAATGACAAAATTACCGTTATAGGTAGCCCTTATGTTTGATAGGACTGATCGTTACACGGTTAGTCTGAGTGTCGTTAAATGAGAATGATTCATAAAATTGTTGTGACTTGTTCTGGTAACGTAAAAACGTTGAGAAACGAATCATTTTGAATGTTTTACTAGGTTATTTTGTTTGTAATATAAAGATGAAGGAAGCCAATATTGAAGATAAGGAACAGTTGCTCAATATTTTAATATCTTCATTCAATATTGCCAAATTGAGGTTTTATTTTCCACTTGTATTCAATTTTTAAACTAGTTTGTACATTTACCTACTTGTCTTTTAACATTCTATCAGAAACATACATTTTATTGCTAAAATACACACAAGAGTAACACAAAAAGTTTTTACAAAAATTCATCTCCAATAAATTTTGACCAAGTTTTAGTTTACGGTTAGAGCGCCTAGATGTCACTAAAAGCAAGTATTGAGACACATCAAAGAATGAAACGCAACTCTCAAGTTAAACTTAAAGGTATATAAATGATCACAAGATGTCGCTACTTGTTGCATATTATTGAAAATGCAAAATTATTAATTTAGTTATAAACTATACGTGGGAATATTTTTTTATAATAGTTTACATTTCTTCTCGCAGCGAGAATAATTCAGCTAAGAAACCTTGTTCACAATCGGTCCATCGCGCACAGTTGCACACAACGCACTGGTGTGGGTGAGTAAGTGAATTCACAGATAGCGTCCTCCTAACTCGCTCGTGATTTACCTACCCACATTTTTAATTATTTGGTGCATTTTTTCCACTGTTTTATATATTTTTATTTTTCTCTATCTTGTTACATTTTTGTTTTAATATTATCTATTATTTATTTTCAAACTTTAAACAAACACTGTCTTACACAATTTCGCTTAAACCCTATTTTTATGATTTATATGTAAACATACCTTATATATATTATTTAAATACCCACCACTCATATTATATTATTATATTGCACTCCAAAACCGGTTTTGCGTCCGTTGCGTCACAACCACAGGTTCAGTTGAAAACCAGCGCCAGGCACTAGTTGTCTGGCATTCATGCTGAACTGGACCTATTTTGGTGCAGCCATGAGGCAGACATCAATGATATTTTAATTTTAGTTTTATTTTATTTTTTTGCTTCTTTTATTTTTGATGTGTTTATTGTATAGTATTTGTGTTTAGCCCTTGTGATGTACCAAATAAATTATTTTTCTTTCTTTCTTTCTTTCTTTCTTTCTTTCTTCTATATAAATATAAATGACTAGCTATATGTGTTGCTACGTGAAAATTTAAGAATACCTGTGCCAATTTGGATGAAAATTTTAAAATTATTTGTGGAAATCTAATGAAGATTTTATTAATGGAAAAATTGCATTTATTATTAATTATTTTATTTCAAGTGAGTGTAACTCAAATAAGGGTAATATAATTATGATAAATCATATTTACCTAAAAAATATGTTAGTATGTTTTCATTCGATTTTGGCTTCGGCTGTCAATATATAGCTTTTTTAGCTTTCAACTTTACTATAAACTACCTGCTTTTATTTATCCGTATATTTGATACTTTTTATTTTTACAATATAACGTTTGTGACATTACGAAGTCTATCGGATCAGTTAGTTGGAAATGAAATTCAAAACCCTCATTTGTAGTGAATTGTACTTCTGTTCTAAAACACCTTCTCTTAACTGATTTAAATATACCTTTCCCAAATTAACAAGAACCAAACAGCCACCCGCTACAACCCCACGCACGTGTAAACATCAACAGCAACTAATTTCCATTGTTACATAAGCCAGTTCCCATTAATTTGGTAACCTTAACTATTCGTATAATGCAAAGTAAGTGTGCAAGTGTAAAAGGGACAAGCTGACGCTTCATTAAACTTTATAATTGGCTTCGAAGCGACGTACAGGCGACGAACTAGAAAATACTTCGCGCTGCTACTACTGAGTTATCACAATTTCGTCGTACAGATGTGCCGCGGGTTGCAAATTAGGTTTTGTAATTAGATATATCACATGTTACAGGTATGGTAATATGCCTGGAAATTGTAGGTAAAATGCTCTGTGTTAATTATAACTTGATAAAGAAAGAAACCAAATTAAGAGTATTGTAATAAGTAGGTACCTTTTTGTACAGGCAGGGTTTTTGATATTGCCTTAGATGGCAGTGTCCAAGTTGGTAAAAAGATTATTGGTAAGTCTAAGTTTAGAGACGGAAAAGATGTATGCAGCTGAATAAGGTATTATAAATAGGAATCATACAATGTTCCAAAAAGTTTGTAATATAAACGCCTTAGAAAAAAAATGTTAGTAATACCGGTAGATATACAAGTTTGGTAAATAATCCAAAATACCTCTTTTCACCAACTTATAGCGCTAGCCGCATAACGAGTTTCAGAATCGTGCCACCCCACCGTCAACTATACATTGACGATTCCCCATAATCCCAACTGTCACACACCCTACTCAATTCTTCCATCGAGATCAAGGAGATTTAGGTCGTGGTTATATATGACCTCATAAAATCCTTCAGCGAATAACTGGATACAAGTTTTAGTTTGGTGCGTCATAAGAAGCAGTTTTAGATGTTTTCAGAGCAAATAAAAATAGTGTGGGCGGTACATTGAAAGGCAGGATTATGAGAATGAGGTATATTGAAGAGGATAATGTAAGTATTGAAAATGTTACTAAAATAGAAATATTCAATGAAGGCGTTACAAAATTGTAACAAAATAACGTGTTATTCCGGAAAAATAATATTCTTGAAGTAAGCCAAGGCTTGAACCATAGCTATGAAAACAAGGAGTAGGTATGTCCTTGTTAGTTAATACAAAATGATGAGTGACGAGTGAATTGTCTAAATAGATGCAAAAACTATCGACCAACGATACTTCCATAGTTGTGTAAACAATGCCAGCTAAGTATTTCATCTGCATGAACACTATCAACAGAATCACAACTTCTCAACACAAAATACATCAACTATGGACGACATTACCTCCCAGTGTCCTCACCCACGTATTCAAGTAATAGCCATGACTAGCGACATCTGTTGTTTGCAGTAAACTAGTCCGCGGAGCGATGAGTAATTAAACTTTATAATTGGTTTGGACGACACCGACCAACTCTGACTTACCACTAAAGTCATTTCGCTATTTTGGCAAGTAATCACGACAGAGATTGGTGCGAAAAATATTTTAGATTAGCAAGACGATTAAAGTTCACAGAATAAAGTTGCGAATTAACAAAATGGAAAGTTTTGAGGTTGCTTTAAAAGTTGTGCTTTGGCTGATGATAAAGATCTTGTAGATGAGCTGAATGAATACCTAGGTGTTTTTAGTGGAATGTTATAATAAAGGGGCTAGAAGTGAGTTTCGATCATACTGCAAGATACGTGATGGTGTTGAAAGTTTCACTTAACTACTAACGTTCATCATGAACGTATGGCAAAGGTTAGAATTATATAATAATATCACCCACTAACATTCCAAATGCAGAACAAATGTCTCTTATTTTATAGAGAAGGCACAACCATTAACAAGCAATATACATGAGTATACTTTTAATTTTCATTTACTAAACACATCTAGGTACTTATGAAGATGGGATTCTATTTCTAGTGTTTTGAAATTTCAATTTAGCTAAAAACCTTAGTTTAAAAACGATTACATTCAGTTGTATACGATATGTAAATACCAAGTATATGGTAATATTCAGTCCTGAAAACTTGCTTTGAAATAAAACGAACAGGAACAAATGCAAATTGAAACGGTACTGTGTTCCAATAGGTGTGTGCTCTAGCAGCTTCTATTAAAAATGCTAATTAAGTCTTTGCTGCAACCGCGCTTGCGATACGTATTTGTCAAACAGAAACGGCACAGATCCGACAAATTTATCCAAATAGACTGCAGACACATCTCTGATGTTAATCACGTAAAATATTCATTTATATAGTCGCGGTAAAGACAGCAATTAGCCATTTAAAATGAGCATAAAACCGTCCGATCTGGCGACTAGCACCGAAACTTCTGTGTTTTGGCCAATTTCCGACGTTATTTATTATTACTTGGCCATAATGAGCTCTTAGCCGTTACATAACACAATCCCATTATTGTGTGCCACAAAAGCATATCATAAATCAACAGAGCCAGTAAAGTTGACATCATTTTTAATAACAATGGGTCGGCCAAGTCATCTTTTGTAGGGTTTGTTATCGCAAATAAGCGGTGGATCTGTATCGCCGGTTTGAGCCGCCCGGGCCGCTTTGTCGTCGGAGTTTGAGCAGGTGATTAGGATATTAGAATTTTGAATTGTAAAGGTAGGTATTTTTAAAATACGGAAAGTCTTCTATTCTGTCTTGATTTGTTAAAAACGTTGGCAACGGCACGCTAATATCTAAATGAAAGTCGAGATTTTGCATCGGTAGATTACTTCAGAATTGAAAGCTCTATGTTAAAAGGTAAAAACAAACAATACGTGGTTGAGACTACACGCAAAAGTGAAAACTTTATTGTGGCGGGGTTAGTAATAATAAAATCGTAATGGTTCGGGTAATTGGCTCGAGTTGGCCAATCTTACCCGTTAAGCTTTACACAACTGAGCTTATTCTCTTTCAATAGCTACAGTCACTTAAAGTTACTTTCAGTTCCATTAGAACACAGATAATACACATTATAATGTATTTGGTAGCAAATGTGTCGGAACAGCCTTCTGGTAAGCTTCGCTTTAGTAGTCAATAATACAATAATTCACAGTTCCATTTTACCGAAATCAAATCTATTTCAATGATTCCATATATTTTCTAGCTGTGAGATACGCAACTACACCATTTTACACTCAAAAAAATCTCACTAAAAAAATTCCTACTAAGCATATAATGATACAAAGAAAACGAAATTCTCAAAGACAACTTTCAGCTATATCCCACTCAAACTGTATTAATTAAATTTGATATTCATAACAACGAACTCTGTTAGTCAGCAGCTGGTATACATAATATTGCAAATCCAAGATCCCGTCCCGTAGATAGCCAAATAGGTTGTATTAAACCCCATTGTTTTGCTACATAATAGCCAGATTATTGTGGCCTAAATACTGACGAGCGGGGATGCCATCGTGGCATAGTGTTGCGATGGAGGTATTGGTTGTGGATATTGTGGATAACACCGTTTTAAACGTATCGAGGTAATTGCTATGCTGATATTTACTGTTTAGCTTATAGGGCCGGTTTAGCAAATCGATTCACTGATGCTATTGGAAGTTAATGAGAGATAAACAGGTATTATGTAGTAGATTTACTGTAATCAATGTCCATGTTTTTCAATGTAGTTAGATTATTTAGGGTGACTGGTGATTAGTGACCGATACTTACACGTTATTGTACTAATGATTACAAACAATTTTCCCAAAGAAACTTTATTTTATACTCATTAGTTTTATCATAATAACAAAACAACTGTTCGCGCAGTAGCGCGCGCTCGCGTCTGCGACCTCTCAGCTGTTAGCCGCGTAACGCCGTCGTCGTCTCTTATACCTTACCCACAATAGTGATGGTGCACCCGCGCCACATGCAAACCCATCGGTGTATGTAATTGGTGTAGGTATCTATATGTTCCGGTTAAATAATAAAAGTTAAATAATGAGTATAAAAAAAAAGTTTCATTGGAAAACTTGTTTGTAATCATGAGCACAATCACGTGTATAAGTATCGGTCACTAATTACCAGTCACCTTAAATATTATAATAATTACTATATTACTATACAATAACGCAGAAAGAAAGAAACATTATTTATTCTGTACCGATGAAATGCAGGTCATAATTAAGTATTATTGTAATAAACCACATCGCCTTCGTTAAAGTAGAAAATTCTACCATGCTCAAACTTTGAGAATCCGTTTTATCCCTCATACAACACACAACACATAATTTTAGAATGGTATGGAGAGGTGTTAAAGGAATGAATTTCGAAAAATCCTTTCTTAGGGTTCAGTGTCAGCGAAATTTGTTCAATAATTTGAGTTGTGTTGCTACCAACACAACTCACCAGACCAGTCAGTCAATAACGGTTGCTTTTTGTATATAATTACAGATTATAGTCAAGTACTATTGTGAAATTTTCTCCCTAAACACAATGCTTAAAAGCTTCGTTAACGAAAGCCATTATAACAACATCGAATACAAAAGATATTTCTCTAAAATGGAAATTAATCCGTCTCACAAAATACGGCAAGATTTGCCAATTAATCCCTATTACTTAATACATTAAGGAAATCCAACTAATATTCGAGCAGTAATAAACTTGAAATCCTAAAAGGAACTAACAAGTTATTGTTATTCGATAAAGGTAATAAATTCGTTGTATTTTATGATTCATACACTTTGTGTTACAACTCAGATTTATTTGCTTTTGAAGCATTTGATTGCTATATTGTTGTGAATGAACTGTTCTCGTGTTTTCTGCTTACGAGGCGAGCGGATAATGTATTAAAAATAGATAAAAAAATTGGAATGTGTGCAGTTGAAGTCGAAAAATGAACAATGTAAAGTCACGTTTTCTATCGTATGACTTTCATTGGTTTCGTTCCGTAGAGAAATCATATTATTATTTTTGTTAATTGGTGTAAATTTTGAAGCATCACATTTTTTTGAAATTATTTGTGTTCACTGCCGTGTATAAAACCGAACAAGAATTATTAAAATCTCAAAGGATTCAAAGAGGCTACAGTTTAGAAACAAAATTCGAGGTTGTTTCTCAGTATTAAACAATTTCCTCTCTTCTACGAAAACCTTGAAATCTAACTTACAACATAATCCTGACTTAATGAAATAACGCTGAATACTGTAATATAGCATTTTAGTTAGACAACGCTAGATATAGAGGACAACAAACAAGTCTTTAGTATTCCGGATTCCGATTATGTTGGTACGCACTACGTATTATGTTGGTACACGCTGCGTCTTATGTTGGTGCTACCTACAATGTTGGAAGCCGTCTCGTCTAATAGTTGAGCTGGGATTAATAGTGAAGCTTGCAAGGAATTAATATTTTCTCAGAAGTTATGTTGTTTGTGTAGTTTGGTTCAAGGTAGGGAATAGGGATATGTTGGATTAGCCTTGTATATATTTAAGTAACGTTATTTCGAGTGCTACATAAGTCAAAAACTAGGATGATATCGTCACATTTCAAATAACTCTGAAATAATCATAATTACGATGTGTTTTTGACTAATCAAAATATAGTCAACATCATCATAATTTCAGCCGAAACACGTCCACAGGTGGACACCCTGTGCAAGTGTCACCATAAAAAATGGTCCGTTCTTTCAACTCAATTTGAACTAGTTATTTTTAATGCACTTCTACAATATGTTGAGCAAATGATAGGGCTTGCTGAGAAAAACTCGATAAAAAAACTGACGTCTAAATCCAAAATGACAGTTTTATAATAGTTAAATTATGATGGGATGTCACACCACAGTTTGCACACAAGCACACTTGAGCCCTAATGTGGCCAAGTCGTTTGAAAATATCAAAAATTTTTTGGATATCTTGTTATTCCTAGCGTGTTGTTTATCGCTGAGAAAACTTAGAGATGGGACAATACTTTATTTTCCTTGTTACCCAGAACAAAAATATAGAAACGAATACGTTTCAATTGTCCCCAAAATGGGAATGCCCATACACATCCCGCCATATTTTGGGCAAACTTTACCCCAGTAACTTTGTAAGGGTGGGTATAAATAAAATCGGCTTAAGAGCACTGGACGTTTTAATAAAAACGGGACCTCCATCATAGTTTTCTTTGTTACACACGTGACCGAGGGTAGTTACGGCTCCAGATTAACAAGACCGCTAAATCCCCTTTAATAGGTTAACAGCACGGGTCTTCTTATATTGGGTATAAAAAGGGCAGTGACAAAAGGCTGGGCCTTTTTTAGTATTCCGGGTATAAATGACAAAATACAATACCCTGAGTGTGGTTTCAACAAAGTGATAGTCTTTTTGAGAAGATATTTGGCTTCTTAATTGAAATTAATTGGCAAGAATTCCAAGAAGAAAGAATCAAAAGCCCTATCGAACTGCAATGGTATAATCAATTAATCAAAAATCATTGATTTATCAATAATTATTATAATATAGTCATTCCGTTTTTGTATAACAATTATGGTCATTGCCCATTTTGTTTAGAAGAATTTCGTGCGTAGAAAAACTTTTTAGTAGATATTTTACATGTCGAGCAAAGCGGGACTAATCGTAAACTTCATAGGAGTCCGAACAATAAACTATGTATTATTTAACTAACTTATCTATTTTGATTATGTATTTAGAGAGTAAATGGTTACTTCTAGGCAAGCGTACGCCATCGTCAATATATATTTCTGGAGGAACTGACGCCCAAGTTACAGGCAAATAGCCTGGTTTGGGAGCCAGGGAACCTGTTACTGTGTACCTATAATGTATGTTATGAATAAAGTTCTTATTATCGTCATCGACCACATTATCACTTACCTTACCTTACAATGAGATTGTGGTCAAGTGCAAACCTGTCAATAATAAAACAAAGACTCGAATGACTTTAGTCAATCTGTATGAAGTTTGGTACACGAGTAGAGCATCTTCTTGGCATCGAATATCTATATTTCTATACTTACTACGTAATATTAAAAAAATAATTTTTATTTTTATTTGTAATTAATACACTCAAAATCTTAAGGACCGATTAAAAAAATATTTTATCCATAGAATGCTACTTTCTCACTGATTCAAATCAAATCAATCAAATCAAATCAAAACATTTATTTCAAATAGACCATTTACAGGCACTTTTGAATAGTCAAATGTCGGTCAGTCCAAGAAAAGTGAAGCTAAATTGCACGTTCCAAAGAGTAGGTCTCTATGGAGAAGAACGTGCAAGAAACTCCATGGACACTCTTTTAAATCATATTATGTGTTACATATAATGCTTGGTTACATATTACTTGTTGCTTCTATCATGTGAGCACAATGTCGATAATGAAATAAAAAATGTAAAATAATTAAAAGATAGAAACTGAATTAAGCCACTGGCAGCTAAGAGATGACCAGTCCCATCTGACGGCACCCGTTCACGAGCATGACGCGTGCATCAGCCCCACTCAGCTCAACCATTTTGAAGGGAACTGAACGACCCAATAACACGTGCCACCAACAGCGAGACATTTGAGTGAGCATGACAAACTCTCAACTGCCATGCTCGTAATGTCAAAAAAGAAGTTGTAACCTAATAAAAATGCTCCATGGTGCTTCACATTCACAAACTTGGAAAAAGTGCTTCTACATTATACAATGCAATTGTGTCTTTCAAATTAAAAAATAATAATATTAGTTTCCAACTAAACAACTAATTAGTACGCCCTAGTGGTAGTGGAGCTGGACCAGCATTGAGCCAAGCATTTTTATCTTGAATATAATCCTCCAACTTATAATATGCTTGCCTGCATAGTGTGCGTTTAATACAAGATTTAAATTTCGTTTCATTGAGATCTAATATTTGGGGTGGTATTTTATTATAACATTTCAAACAGTACCCCATGAAAGAAGAGGCCACTTTAGCCAGTCTGAAACCTGGTTGAACTAATTGATCCCTATTTCTTGTAACATAATTATGTCTATCGCCTCTTTTGCTAAAAAGATGAAGATTTTTTCTAACATACATGATGTTTTCATAGATATATTGACAAGGTACCGTCATTATGTTAATATCTTTAAACAGTTCCCTTAAAGAATCACACCGGCGGAGATTGTAAATAGCTCTGATGGCTCTTTTCTGTAATATAAAGATTGACTCGATGTCTGCAGCCCG
Source organism: Mythimna ferrago (assembly GCA_910589285.2). NCBI lineage: Eukaryota > Metazoa > Arthropoda > Insecta > Lepidoptera > Noctuidae > Mythimna > Mythimna ferrago. The sequence goes on from OU342689.1 coordinate 22,380,543, forward strand.
TCCCCATAGTAAGATACCGTACGACATGACACTATGAAAATAACTAAAATAGACTAGTCTAGCGGTATCAACATCCGTAAATTGGCGGATTTTTCTAACAGCATATGCAGCCGAGCTAAGCCGTCCTGCAAGAGATGTTAAGTGAGTAACATAAGGAAGCGAGCAAAGCAGGCAGAGGCTAGTACTTCTTTACGCGGGAGTAATGGCAAAGTTACTGGAAGATATCAACGTAATAAAAAAAAAAACTGAATAGCAAATTACTCAAATACAAATACAATGTTGAGGAAAGTGTTACCGTATTCGAAATTAACAAAGAAAAAAAAACATACAATACGAGTATTTTAATGTCTTTGAAAATAACAATAACGATAAAAAATATCAGTGATAAATTCAATGCTGCTATTTATCTTACTAAAACGAACAAGGTCTAGGTGCGTTAGGCATTCTAGATATCTAAAGGCCATTCAAAATTCATCAATGACTTTATATTATTAGTTTATATTTGATAGGAAGCAAGCCTATTGTGCCTCAATAGAATCAATTAACTCTACCCTTGTACATTATGTAAGCCACCGCAGCATAATCCGATCATGGGCCGAATTGGGCCGAACTGTTGCCGACCTAACGTTGTGTCCTAGGTTAGTAGACGATTCAATGCAAGCGTGCTCCATCGCTTACCATAAGGTGAGATAGTGGTCAAACTCGAGCCTATGCATAATAACAATAAAAAAATTGGACAAGTACGAGTCGGACTTGCACACAGAGGGTTCCATCCATACTTACAAACATACCTATTTAAATATGTAGTTCAACTCCCAAATGGAGTCTCGAAAGATTTTTTCCGACCTTTTTTTTGGAATAAAGCAAGATCTTATAGCACAAGTACAGGAATAAATCTGAAAACTGTAACTTTTTTCTTACGTCTCATTTTTTTTTTGCGATTTGTAAGAATCTTCGAGGCTACATTCCAGAATTGAACTACATATTTACATAGGTAAGTTTGTACGGAACCCTAAGGGCGCGAGTCAGACTCGCGCTTGCCCGGTTTTTTAAATCTTATCTGTGGTCATTTTTTGGTAAAAATCACTGCTGTTCTTTAACAACTATTTCAATAATACTCAACAACTGGCTGCTGAGCTCCTCAGAAACCAAACTAATGGGCATCCAGTTCAGCCAACTTTGTGAGATCCATCCATAAACTTCGTATATTTCCAGGTCAGCTAACCTCAAAAAGATGTGCCCACATTCGAGAACTGTGCCATATAACGCTTCGAATAACTGAATTTATGCGAGTGTACACGAAGCTTACTATAAAGAGATTTTTCATTGTACAGAGAATAGGCTGGCTGGATTCCAGTTTCATTCGTCATAGACAAGCTGGAGAATTGGCAACGATCCCTCTCACCAACCTCGAGTTATTGAGGATGTGTTAAATAACTTTTTTCTGGATATTATTTATGGGCTGTACTGGAAGGGGATGGGAAATTGAAACTTGTATCTTTGCGAGGTCGTTTCACCTCAGGGTGGCGATATACCCAATCGATATTGGCTTCTGGTGCTACTTGAAGGGGTGACAAGATCGAGAATTGGCTACACACACGTATTGTATTTTCTGTGGCTTCAGCAATTTCTGTTTTTTTTTTTTGTACGATATTCCGTATCGTTTGAAATGGCAGCCTATAAAAGTTGCTGCGTGAGGAAAATAGTGGGTGAATTTTTTTTTGAAACTTAGCTTGAAAAATTTTTAGGCATACCTGCTGCTAGTAATTTACTAAACAAAGTGCTGTTTAGAAGTAAGTTTGTAAAACTAAAAAGTGAAGACACTCAAAAAGGATGGCGGATTATTAAAAAATTGGTTCGCATCGGCAGAGGAGAAAAATCTCTAAGTAGGTCCGGAAGGACTCGAGGAGGTCTTCGCCCAGCATTTGGTCAGTAATGGCAAAAAAAATAACGCAAGTGCAAAAAATAGCTCATTCATTGGCTTCAAATTTTTGTCCTCATTGCCATTAATGGGATAAGTGCACAGAACGCTGTGCTGAATGGCAGTATTGTCCAAAGAAAAGGCTAGTCTTCTAGTCACTGAAGAGCCGCATAACAGAATTATGTATAAATATCCAAGCAACAAAACTACACTCTAGTAACAGTCCTATTTTATCCTTCTTATTCACCAAGATGAAGACAGAAACCTAGATTGAATCATAACTTACAAAATAAACAAAAAAGGCATCCTGAAAAATACTTAGCAACAGAGTCTTGAATAAGTACGTCAAACGGCCACCAGAGGCGCTGTCGTGCTAGAATTGCACTATTGTACGACTTCCCATTATGCGGACTTGAACGGAACGATTTGTTTGAAAGGAGATTTTTATTTCCCCTTTTTACTATTTTGTTCTCCAATATTGAATATGCACGCAGAATGCAGACTCAGGAAATTCTTGGAATTCCTGGTATCCTGGTATGGCGCGTTACCGTGATTTCGATTCTTTGAATGTTAAAGGAATGTTTCTCCTACTTTTTAGGATTCGATCGCGGAGAAAATGTACGGGGACGAGACTCAAAGAGAATTCTTTGTTATATGTTGCTGAGACCAGATGCAAATTTTTCAGAAAATATTTAGTACCTACCTACCATACTAAGTACCTACGTAGAAAATATTTTACTGCTACAGTTTTGATAAATGCAAGTTTCGTAATGCAACTTTCTTAATGCAAGTTTTTAGTGTAAGTTTCTAAATGTGAGTTTCATAATGCAAGTTTTTAAATGCAAGTTTTTTCATGCAAGTTTCTTATTATTCTAGTACCTATTTGTAAAAGGTCTATACCTATAGAATTGCTGTTTTTTAAAACTAACTTCGAACTGTGATGTTTTGAGTTCAAATAAACTTTTATTAAAGTCACATTAAGCTTTTTTTCGAAATTAGTTATTTATTGGTTTCTTTGTGTTTTTTATTTATTATTTATTTAACGATATATGTACACACTTATATAATAAAAGAAAAGAGAAAGCATACCTGCGATAGGAGAATTGGGAAAAAAAAGAAGTAGAAACTGTGTGTAAAAGTGAAAGGAAAAAAAGAAGGGTACAAACAAAACAATTATCAATAGAATTTACATAAATATATTATATTTTTACGAGAGCACAATACACGATGATAAAGTCAGACAGAAACTATCAGTTCACAAAAATGTAGAAAAGTATTCAACATATACTTAACAAACACAAAAGGCTTACAAAACAACATTCGGTCCACAACATACCTACCCTTGTCCAGAAAATATCCTACTAATTTTATTTGAGAATCCTGTAAGAATTTACGAGCGCCGAGAGACGTCGATATTTTCTGTTAAGTCGAGTAAAACTTACTTACAGCTATTAGGCGTACACAAAAGGGTTGTATGTTTTTCTCTAGAGAGTGTGAGATAGAAACTTGTTTTAAGGTGAGCTCACACCCCCACAAAGCTTTATTAGTGAGCATTTGTACTATCGCGCAAAACAAACGCGTACTTCGAAAGACTGGAGCAATTTGCTTGCTGCGGTCTTCCCTTCCGATTATTATGTAGGTGTCTTCAAGGCTAGAGTGAATTGTCTCAATAAACAAGTGCACCTCACCATCAACGATTTAATTACTGCTTACCATCAGGTGGGATCGCAGTCACTGGTCTGGGAATGCTCGATATGAATGTTCCATGTTCTCGTTATAGTACAATTCGACATTCAAAAGAATATCTTTTATCTGCTTCTGGCTTATCATAACCCTACCTAAGAAAATGCTTAGTATATGCATCCTTTTCACCTGGTTATAGCAGAATTACCTAAATGAACAAAATTACATAAAATGTTTGTTGATTTAAATAGTTTTATAGTTGCTCGGCAATAAACTTATTTAAGCGAACACTTATAATTCAAAAAAGAAAATATGGTCTTGATAGCACCTGAAATTTGTTTTAGTGAGTACTAACTCACAAAAAGAATTTTATCCTTTAATCTGGCTTTTAATTATATAAGTAGTATTAGCAGACTTTATTGTATATTGAAGTCCTGCTGTATTAATTGAAACATCTGAAAAAAAGTCACCGTGGTTTAGCGTGTGTGGTGCAACATCCCACTCAAATGCTTGTAGCCAAATTCTCATTTTTAAGTGTGGTCCACTGACCTCTACTATTTACCACACTGGACTGGCGGCCGTCAAAGTGCTTTTGTGCTCGTTTGATATTCAGCATTTTGGCGCTGTCGGCCATAGCGAGTGTCTCATCATCATCATCATCAGCCTTTTTAATGTTCCCACTCTTGAGACTCAGGCCTCCTCTCTAGGAGAGGGAATGGGCCGTAATCCATCACGTGGGCCCAGTGCGGGTTGGTGAATGTCACATGTCTTCGAATTTTTGGTTCTAGGACATACCGGTTTCTTTCACCGTTTTGAGAGCAGTGGTACTGAAATAAATTATACAAAGTAATGCGCCTGGCAGCGAGTGTCTACGTTATTAAAACTAGTAATGTCGCACCCCTTGCAATATACATATGACCTCATTTTTCATAGGTTTTATATAATTCCTGAAGCAGGAATAACACAGAATTTGAACAAAATTCATTCAAAACACAAAAATATTTCAGAATAGTTTACACTGTAACCATTTGAATTTGACGTCAAAATTAGTTCTCGCTAATGGCGCTTCAAATGGGCACAAAAAATAGCTGTCAAACATATGGAACAGCCTGTTCAGTGGTAAATAGTAAAGGCCAGTGATGTGGTCACACCTTTAATATTTCACCCTTATTTCGCAAGGTTCTTTCTATATAGTAGTAATTCAGTGTTAACCTAGTTTGAAGGTTTTAAATTGATTCTTATTGTTCTGCGTAATAGGCTGCTGGCGACCCGTGGGGGTCGTAAAGGCGACAAAGGGATTACGGAAGGAGGTGGGTAGAAGCCTAGTGTCTACTAATAATAAGTAACTGCGGTCACCAATTGTCCACTGTTGTTGGTGACCTTTCGTTGTAGGGGTCAATAGATGTCATTGTTTTGGAGTTAGCCGTAAAGAGAAGATTCTAAATGATCGTTGAGCTCCTTAGTAGTTCTAGGTTTGAGCTACACGAATACTGACATGCTTGCACTGACTGCAGTGCAAGCATTCGTGCGTCTGTATTAGACAGTATTAGTAGTGGTCCTGTCCAGTGACAAGTCCACTCAAATCTGTGTGGTTCTTTCTTCAAAAGACCATCTCAGACACGAATTTGCATGGTTCTCATAATATATGATTTGACCATTAAATATTTAGAGTTTGTTTCGGTGTTTCTTCTCAGGGTAGTCAGCTAAAAAAACACTGGCTTCATCTAGATTAAACTAACCAAAAAAAAAATTAACGTGAATAATTGAAAGTGTTTTTTTTAACCTATTTGCAAAATAAATATCATCTATCAAAAATATTATCATCTATTAATAATATAACAATTTATTGTACTTAAAACGTTTCTCCATTTTGTGGAAAATCATTGTCAAAACTTGAAAAAAAAAATTGTTTATCAATATAAATATTATTTTGTCTTCCACAAAGGTTTTTTTTTTGAGCCGGACAATCACCTAATGACTGCTTCCGTCCCAAATTGGAGCGAGATGATGTGTCAGATTTTTACTGCATCAGCCTTACTAGACCTCTGTGTTTTAGCTGATATCTCAGTTACGCGTCGTTCTCAACTCAGTTTCAGTCTTTTTTGGACGCCCGGACGGTAAGCTACCCATTGCTCGTCGTCAGTAAGCCCGCGCCTACAGAGACCGGGGATCACCCTGTGATTCTTGACGCCCGGGGCGTCTTCTGTCGATTGTGATAGTCGTTCTCTCGCGATCGTGGCCGTCTCCTTTGCTGGCTTACTGCTTTCCAGAAGGAGGCAACCTCATCCTATTTTCTCCTCTTCTTCTTAAAGTCACTTACAAATTGATATTATTTAGTAGTTGCAATTTCTTTTTAAGGAGAAGTCTGATATCTGCTCTGAGAGATCCAGTTACAAATTACAACCACCACAAATAGTCTAATTTATTTAAAAATCCTTAATAAATATACTAATAATCTATAATATAGATAGATTTAGGTCAACATACTGGCGTTCTAAAAATACGCAAATAGATACTCTATTTTTTTTGAATAGTAAAGCGTGATATATCAAGCTTTATATTATAATATTCTTGCGTTATGACATCAGGAAGAAAACTGGTTAGAGCTACGCAATTTTCTGGGTAATCTCATGAATATTTCGCCCTTAAAAATGCCTACCCGAAACCCATCGATCACAAGCCAGATTGAACAACATCCGTCTCATCAAAAAAGATCCACTACTATTTGGTTTATCATCAATTTTCTAAAATATTATATGTTTACTTATATTTTCTTGTAGATAGAGTTGATTAAAATATCCAAAAATAAATAATAATAAGGGCTTGTTTGCCTGAGGGAAACAAGCCGATTTGCCTCCTTTAGTTTGGTTGTGAGTTTAACGAAGCATGTAGAAAATAATCATTGAGGTAGATACCTAGTTATGTTCCTTGTTATTGTCATTGTGTAGTGGATGTGAAGAGGAGGAATGAAGGGCATATTACTAAAAGAGTTCTGAGTATACATGTAGATAGATGGAGAGGGAGAGGAAGGCCGAAGAAAAGATGGATGGATTGTGTGAGGAGTGATATGAAAGAAAAGGGAGCTAGTGATTGTTTGACGGAATGGAAGAAAAAAACGTGTTGCACCAACCAACCCCAAGTAATACGGGATAAAAGCAGAAAGAAGAAGAAGAAGTCATTGTGTAGTGGATCAGTTATAGTCATAGTAATATTAATATCACCAACATGTCAATCGAAAGACCTCCACTCCTGGTTATAAGCCTCGTCCAAGCTTCGTCACAACGGTCAAACCTTGTTTCCCGCATCCATCAAAAAATACTAGTAGCTATACATACTAACTTCAAAAAAGGAGGAGGTTCTCGTCTTTGAGGTTCGTCGAAATTGTAACGCATGGATCAAGGTGTGTTTGAAAGGATATACTTCGCAGGTGGTTCAGATTATAATCTAAAGATAGAATCAAGGACAAATCGAGTGAACCCTTGAAATTTTCTAGGCACACTTCTAATGGTTAGATTCTATTACCTTTCTATACACTTGCACACTACCTATATTTAGATTAAGCTGAGGGGTGCAACAACTAAATTTTGTGAAATGACGACGAAATTAAAAAAAAAAACAGTTTTCAAAAAAAATATCTTTAATTTTGGAAGTCGGTTTTTCTGGTTTTTCTTGTTCATTTTCCCACATCAAATAAAAAAATAAGTATCACGCGTTTGACAGATAAGTTTTCAAAAATTTAAATACACTAATTTGAAATCGTTTCCCCCATTAAACGTTTCATAGTTCAACACGCGAGGTGTATAAGTAATCATATTACGATTTAACTCCCCTCGCTGAATTAAAAGTTAAACATTAAACCAATCCCTTTACAGCTTGTAGTTAACAGAACTAAGTTAGTTTGTAAACTATGAATTAACTCCGCTTGCATCTTGAACGCTGTTTAAGTAACTGATACTGAACATGGTTTAGTTATAAACTGCTCTGAGGTATTCAAACTTAACACCGTTTTAAAGATAACCCAACGATAATAACAATGAGATAACCAATTAAATCCTTCCGATGGATGCATGGACCGGTCGTTGTGGCGACGCTTGGGGGGGACCTATGTCCAACAGTAGACGTCTTTCAGCTAATATGATGATGATGATGATGAACCAATTGAAATTAAATTTATTAGGAATAAAAAAAGAAGCACGATTACCAACATATCCTGAAGAATGGCCAAACTTAAATAGTAGTGAGCAGGGCATATTGCTCGTAAAACAGCAGAGACCCAAGGTTCTAGAGTGGCGACCACGTACCGAAAAATGCAGACTTGGAAGTTCTCCAACAAGGAGAGGCCTTTCTACCTCTTTCTCATTATTTTTGTAAAATGTAAGTTATGATAAAAAATAATTTAATAATTTTATTTTAGAGAGTGGTGATGGCCGAGTGGTAATGACTCCGACTTACGAGTTGTAGGTCGCGGGTTCAAACCCTGCCAGGCGCATCACTCTGTGTAATTTATTTCATTACCACTGCTCTCAAAACGGTGAAGGAAAACATCGTGAGAAAACCGGCACGTCCTAGAACCAAAAATTCGAAGACATGTGACATTCACGAACCCGAGGGAATGGGTCGTAAATCACCACGCGGCCATTGGGGCCGCGTGGTGATATACGACCCATTCCCTCTCCTAGAGAGGAGGCCTGAGTCCCAGCAGTAGGAACATTAAAAAGGCTGATGATGATGATGATGATGACGATGATAGTACTATAAGTGATTGTCTTGTAGACTTCAGGAAAATAAAATATATTTGTCTATCAGTATGGCGTAACTGCACCTTTGAAAATAAAAGGATTAGACGGCAAATGCAACGACCTCAAAGCCAAACCACAAATAACTTTCATTTATCATATCGTTAAAGGTATTTTGATATGTCCGCACTGTGGTTTAAGGTTTTCAGCTAAAGTTGGAAATGCAAGGTGCCATAGGTGTGTCCTTCAGTTAAGGGCAAATGAAGGACACAGGTGTAGTTTTAGCCAGCGTTCTAGGACTATGGGTTTCCTTTTCAGAAATTACTTGCGGTCCTAGCTAGCGAGCATCTTCCCTACCGGGCCCCTACGGTTTGCTGACATCTCTTTGAGGAGCGTGTGGGTCACTACGAGCTGTTGACGACTGGCATCGGTCCGGTTGATTACCGGACGGCCGGACGACGGGCTATTGATTGCTCGACGTCCACAAGCCCACATCTATCGTGGCAGGTAGTCGGGGTCGGAATTTCGGCCCATTCGGTTTTGACATCTCTTTGAGGTGAGCTTGAAACACTACGCGCCGACGAGTGCACGATGTCGACCCATTGCTCGTCGTCAGTAAACCTGCGCTGTTAGTCCTCCTGCTACTCACTCTCAGGCGCCACTTGTCACTGTGGCTGAGGCGTAAGGAGAAGCAATCGCATTTTGTTTCATCTCGCTCCGGACCTTAGATTCAACCAGAGCGCCAGAGGCCATCGCTACTGCGAGGGCGTTTCATTTTTTTTATTTTTTATTAATTAATATAAACTAGTGCTTGACTGCGATCCCACCTGATGGTAAGCAGTGATGTAATCTCTGATGGTGAGGCGCACTAGTTTATTAAGAGCCTATGCACTCTAGCCTTGAAGACACCCAAATTATAATCAGACGGAAAGACCGCAGCAGGCAAATTGTTCCAGTCCTTCGATGCACGCGGTATAAATGGCGAGGCGAAATGAATTTCTAAAATTCAATTATTTTGAACATTCTACAATCTTTATTGCTGGTAGAATATCATTTTCAAAGGTCTATCTCTAGGCAAGTTCTTAAAAAACAAGGCAGGTAAGAGCAAAAGCGACTGGTCGTTTACAAAGTTAATTTCAACCAACCAGTTTCCATTATCGCGACCCTACTTCACCATCAGCCAATCTAATTACTCTGGGTCAGAACACAAGAGGTACATTAATACGAAATATTACTGAGTAAAACAATTACAATTGTTGAAATAGAAAGCGAAGCCATCAGGCTTAATTAGGGTGGCACACGGGATTGACGGCAGTCGACCGTGGCGTATCGTCCCATTGATTTCCGTTCACATTGTGGTCGAGGGTGGTTCACTAAGGGTCTTGGTACTGCGGTTTATTGCGTTTTTATGGCCTGGTTTTTATGACCGAAGTTATGTAATAACGATGATCAACCGCGAATCAATTTAAGGTATTTTTTTTCAATGATATTTAGCTTTTCTTTTAGTGGGAAATAATCTAATGACTTCTCCCGCCCTTGGACGCAGCGGGAGGGCGTGTCAGACTTTTACTAACTAATACCTACTCCTATGTTTTTTCTTAGCCTTACGTTCCCACAAACTAGTGCTTGACTGCGATTCCACCTGATAGTAAGCAGTGATGCAATCGTTGGTGGTGAAGCGCACAAGTTACACACGCACATGTTTAATTTTTTTTTTACTATCGATAGACAGGGGAAATAGTGGTCTAATGCATTGACCACTATCTCCCCTCATGGAAAGAGACGATGTGGTTGACGATGGAACACGCTTACCTAGAAGAAACGTGGAAAAAACCTATTCACTCTTGACTCAAAGATCCCTAGGTTCTAGTTATCAGAAACTAACTCCGGCGAAGAATTCTATTCCTGAGCCGTATGCACAATAAATGTGTTTCACATTTTTTTTTTTTTATATTCAATCAATGTTTTCTGCCAACTATAACGAAGAAAATTCGTGGAGAGTAGTAACGGCCCTGACTAACGAGTTGTAAGACATGTATTCAAACCTAACCAGACCCATTACTTTATGTGATCAACTGTGTCAACCAGAAAGTTGGGCAGTAAATATTGAGTTTTGTGAATGGGTGTGGTTTCGGAGACCAACAAATAAATCAAAATCCCCGGAGTAAATTAGTGGAGATAGTTTATCAAAACGTGAGGGGTCTCCGAACTAAATTAGAAGAGTTTTATGAAGGAGTTGTGTCTTCCAATGCAAACTTGTTTGCTATAACAGAAACAGGATGCAATGCTTCTATTCATGACGCGGAATTAATTCCGCCTGGATACTCGATTATTAGATGTGACCGGGCAGATGGGCGTAAACACGGAGGCGCTTGTCTCGTGGCCACACCGCGGTTCGAGTTGCGTCGAGTGTCGCCATCTAGGGAAGTCAACATCGATGATCAGGTGTTTGAACTGGTTTGTGCATTAGTGTACCAACGAAATAGACTATTGTTTTTGTTGTGTGTGGTTTATATCCCTCCTAACAGTAACGAAAGTGAATATATGATATTATTTAATGTAATTGAACAGTTGTGTAAACGTTATAAAGATGCTATTGTAATTGGGGACTTCAACTTGCATTCTTGTCCTATAAACGTTCGAAATTATTTTCAATGTTTTCAAGCTCATTGTGGATTCACTCAGAGTAATGAAGTAGGTAATTGTAACGGTCGACAGTTGGATCTAGTGTTAAGTGCATTTGAAAAGGATGGGAGCGTGAGTGTGCGCGCGGCGGAGGCGCCGCTCGTACCGGTCGACGCCTATCACCCGCCGCTCGACGTGACGGTGAGTATGCAAGTGCGCCAGCGCCTGCGCGCGAGTTCGTCGGCACCGACGACTGCGGATACACATGAACCTACAGGTTGGAATTTCAATAAAGCCAATTTTTCGTTATTGTATTCATCAATTGCGGCCATAGATTGGACTCCAATATATAAGTTAGATTTGCAAGCGAGTTTAAATTATTTCTATGATCATATTAATTCAATTTTGAATGACTGCGTTCCCAGAAAAAGGCGAAGTCGTGTAAGCTCAGGGTACCATTACCCTGAGTGGTACACTGTTGAATTAATTCGCGACATTAAAGCAAAAGCTATCTTACATAAACAGTACAAAGCAAGTGGGACGAGGACTGATTACGAAGCGTTTTCACAGTGTAGAATCAAAGTTAAAAAGTCAATATCCTTCGCACGAGAACAATATGCGCACCGTGTCCAAAGTCAAATGCTGGAAGACCCTAAGTCGTTCTGGAATTATGCAAAATCTAGGAAAGGTAGTAGAAGTCCACGAAAGATTTTAAAGAATGGCGAGGAGTTAACTGATGAACAGTGTGTACAGGAATTTGCCGAGTACTTTTATTCAGTTTATGATACAGAGCAGGCCGCGTTGAATGTGAGTGCGGCTATGATCGAAGCAGGGGGAGACAATGGAGCGGCGCGGGTTCATCTTGATCACTTACAGCTGTCTGATGTATGTTGCGCACTTCAACAGCTCAAACCGAAAAAGTCTTCTGGCCCGGACGGCATTCCACCCTACATCTTAAAAGATTGTCGGTCGGCGCTAGCCAAACCGCTTCAATACATTTATAACAAATGTTTGGAAGAGGCGGTGTTTCCGGAAAAGTGGAAGGTTACCCGCGTCGTTCCAGTACCAAAGGGAGGTTCAGGGACGACGGTGGATGGCTACAGGCCGGTAGCGGTGCTGTCGACTCCAGCAAAGGTTTTTGAAGCTGCTATTCATAAGAGCATATTTCAGCAGGTCAGTAGTCAGCTTTCGGACGCTCAGCATGGATTTCGACCGGCAAGAAGCACTACTAGCAATCTCCTCAGTCACATGGCTCACCTTATGCCGTCAGTGGATAGTGGGGGGCAAATTGATGTTGTTTACTTCGATTTTAAAAAAGCATTTGATCTAATAAATAATGATGTCTTGCTTAAAAAGTTAGCAGCAGCGGGTTTCACCCCACATCTGCTAAGGTTTTTTGCAAGTTACTTGGGTAAAAGACAGCAATACGTAGAATATGAGGGACATAAGTCAGAGCCATATTTTACCAGGTCGGGGGTGAGTCAAGGCAGTAACCTTGGACCTTTGGAGTTCATTCTGATGATAAATGATCTGCCAAAAGTGGTCAAGAATGCCAAATGCTTACTGTTTGCTGATGACTTGAAGCTATCGCTCGAGATAAATGAGTTGGCTGACTGTGAGAGGCTTCAACGAGATATAGACGCAGTTGTGGCCTGGAGCAAGGAGAACCTCTTACAGTTCAACGTCTCCAAATGTGTCACGATCACTTTTTCTCGCGGGCGTTCTCCTATCCTGTATAATTACAACTTGGACGGGGTATTAATTGCTAGGGCTGAGGAAGTTAAGGATTTGGGAGTCAATTTCAACACTGGGTTAACGTTTCGAGATCACGTCGTGAGTTGCTGTAGGAAGGCTTACCGTAATTTAGGTTTCATGCTCCGTATGGTGCGTGATTTTACAAACATAAAAACGGTTATTGCTTTGTATAATGCATTAGTCAGAAGTCAGTTAGAATCTAACGCAGTCATTTGGGCCCCACATGAATCTAAATATAGGCTCATGCTGGAGAGAGTACAAAACAAGTTTGTCAGATACTTGTACTTGCGCTTGTATGGTGTTTATCCATTTTACCCATTGACGTACCCAACTTTATTTATTTTGGGTATGGTTGGATTTCACGAATTGAGGGTCAGGAGAGATCTCGCACTCATCTCGTACATATTCAAAGTACTTAGAGGAAAGGTACACAATGCGGACGTATTAGGGCAGGTGGGTTTATGTGTTCCGGACCGGTACGTGTGGCGACGACGACAGCCACGGCTGTTGGCGGAGCCGCGCGCTCGAACCAATCTGTTACGGGAGGCGCCTCTGACGCGGGCGCTCCGCGCTCTCAACCTCATAGCTACTGACACGGACATATTCTGTTGTTCTCTGAGTGAATTTACAATTAATGCCTTATTTGTAATAAGTTATAAACTAATTTAAATATTATGATATTATGTATATTTATATATAAATGTATGTATTTATAAGTAAAAAACAAAAAATACTCTATCGCATTAGGTCACCCTGCACCTGTAATGATAGTTGTATGTTGGAAAATAAATAAATAAATGTAATTTATGTCATCACTACTGCCCTCAAAATAGTGAAGGAAAACATCGTGATGAAACCGTCATGTCATGTCACGACGTGCCATTTACCAACCCGCACTGGGCCCGAGTAGTAGATTACGGTCCATTCCCTCTCTTCATCATCATCATCATTTTTTTATTTTTTTTTCGATGGGAAAAATCATCTTATGACAACTCCCGCTCTTGGGCAGAGCGGGAGATAGTGTCAAACTCTTAATGACTAAAAAACCCATCCCGTTCCTTCAAGCCTTCATACCGGGACTCGAGCGCCCTTTCGGATAACCCTGGCCCCAGTAGGCTTCGACCCGGCTGGGCCCCTGCTGTTGCTGACAACTCCTTGAGGCGCGCGGGAACAGCGCGCGCCGTCGACGACTTGGACTTGGTCCGGACAGTTACTTGACGGTCGGACAGCGAGCTACCCATTGCTCACTGTCCGTAAGCCCGTGCCTACGGTGGCTGGAAATCGGGATCGGAATCCCGGCGGCGGCGAGAGCGCCGTTGCCTGATGTGGTCGGCCTCTTCCTTAGCGAGCATTACTGCTTCGCAGAAGTCAGCGACCGCCTGTCACTCCTCCTCGCTCATCATCATCATCAGTCTTTTTAATGTTCCCACTACTGGGACTCAGGCCTGCTCTCTAGGAGAGGGAATGGGCCGTAATCCACCACGCGGGCCCAGTGCGAGTTGGTGGATGTCACCTGTCTTCGAAGTTTTGGTTCTAGGACATGCCGGTTTCCTGACGATGTTTTCCTTCACCGTTTTAATGAAATAAATTACACAAAGTAATGCGCCTGACAGGGTTTGAACCCGCGAACTACAACCGGTAAGTCGGATCCATTACCACTCAGCCACCACTGCTCTCTTCCTCTCTTAGAGGATTGATAATATTATGCTATGCTTATGCTTGAAAAATATCATTACGTTAATTAAACAAGTGTAAAATCCATATTATCCGAATCACAACTCAAAAGGGTAGCAGGTCAAGATAAAAAGGTTTGCCAAATCTTTTGCTCTAAGCTACCATCCGTGTTTGAACTTAACAAGGATTAATGTGGTCGAATTAATCCAATTTAACATAGAGCCCTTTGTAAAAAGTAGGAATTAAGTGGGGGAGGAAGAAGCTGCTTCGAGATAAGATAAGCAGCTTGCATCCTGTGATAAGCAAAAATAATGACCAGGGAAGGTTCTTTTATTTTTGGTCAAAGCTTTGTGTAAAATGTGCTGAATAGTCTGCGAAAAAATGCAGAGAAAGAGGTACAGTGTCATTGTTGAATATCAAATTATATGGGCTTAAAAAAGTATTATGCGAATCCAATCCACACTGGGTTCACGTGATGTACGTACCCTCTCCTAGAGAGGAGGTCTGAGTCCCAGTTGAGCTGATTATGTTTATGCTTATGTTCATGCAATATAATTTGATATTGGCATAATAAAGAGTCATTAAATCTAAGTTAATATTTTTTATGAGTGTTTGCTTTTTTATTTTTATAGACGATTAAGACAAAAAATCACTTATCTATTATTACAAATATGTAAAAAAACTACATAAAATGAAATGTTACTAAATGTTGCACAGAGTATAATATCAATCTAATACCTACCAATATTGACAACATGTCTTGCATAGAGAGTTTTAATTAAAAATTTCAGAAAAACGAAAAATAAAGTCCCATAAACAGTTTTCTAAAGAATTCCCCGATCTCTTCTTTATTAAACCTCTCTAAAATCAATTTATTCGAAGCCGATTTCCATAAAAAAGGGTGGCAAACACCAAAAACTCATTCCAGGGATGCAAATGACGTCACTATTCATAAACACTTGCATAATGCGAAGGCGTCTTTATTAAAACCAGCAGAGATCCTAATTTCCATTGAATCAACAAAGCAGAATGAGGAATGCACCTCATATACAATGTTTGTTGTATAGAATATTGCCCAAGGGGTGTGGAACATACAGCTATATTTTGTGTACGGTGCCGCCGCGTCGCGGTAGACGATATGAGCACCAATTTCGGTGACGCCAAATATTTGCTGTTGTGTATCAAAATTAGGTGTACAGATTTAGGAGTAGCGGCTTCAGGTTTCATATTTAGGTATTACACTGTCTTTTGTTTAACCGCCAAATAATACTCATAATCATTTATTTGTTTCCACAACGCTGGTAACAAACAGGCTTAAAGCTATGGACTGTTGTAGATCCTGTTAGGGCACAGCAATCTAATAATTATTTAACCCGGGGTGATGGGGGTGGAAAAGTGTTACACGGACTTTGGGGTGGGTCTCACAGACCCGTTCATTAGATAACAAATTATCCAATACATTATAAATAATAAAGTAAATATTTTATTTGTGTTTAGTTTTTGAGGTATTAATGTAAATAAATTAAACAGAAATATCGTATTATAGTATAGTGCGTTGGGGTAAGATCGGCATTGGGGTAAGAACGTATAAATATAAATTATACCACTTATTTAGCTTTGTTTTTAATGCTAGTCACATTGCGTGCCGCATCATTATGTTCCACCTTGCCCAGCAATGTGGCTGGCATTAAAAATAAAGCTAATTATGTGGTATATTGATTTATACGTTCTTACCCCAATGCCGATCTTCCCCCAACCTACTTATGTTTTAATCATATTTATTAGACCTTTTAAAAATAACGACTGGTACTACACCCGGCAATTGACGGTTTTCGGCCCTGGTCCTGACATTTTGTCGAAAAGGCTTCTAATATCACATTGTACCGTCTTTGCCACGATAAAAACCCGCAGAACATTCACGGTTTGCGTTTGAAGAACTTGCCGATCCAGATATCCAATACTCTACCAGCGAACGATTTCTATCCGATAGCGTAGACAGTGGAATGTCATCATCAAACTCAGATTTTGAGATATCTTGCATTGTGTCACTAATATTACTACGCTCATTCAAGCGATCATCGTCATCAGACATCTCCTGGTCAGAAAAAACCAGAATCTTGTAAATTCTAAAGAATACGCTGCCGTTCCGTATCTTCTCGATCCATTTTTACTAAGAACCTACAAAATAAACAAATTAAACTGTATATCAGCAACTTTAATTGTAAACAACAAAAAAAAAAAATAAAAGGATAAATACACGGATATTAAATAAAATAAGATCTATACGAATTGGTGCGAAATTGTAACACGAATTGCGGGGTTGGGTCTCACAGACCTTTTTCAATTTTGAGATCGTGTAACTCCCACTGCAGCTGTCGCACATTAAAAGTGTTGAACAACTCAACTACTCCAGCTATTGAGAAGAACAGCAACGTCGCATGCATATTAACCGACCTAGAAGCGATATAAAATGTGATGGGTCTCACAGACCCAACCCCCATGACGCCGGGTTAAATAATGTTTAGCAGCTCTGTTTTTGACAGTTAAATTATAAATTATTTTTGGTAAGTTGTATATGTATATTAATATTACAAAGCAGTAAACTTGTATTTTTATATTTTTTGTTTGTAATGAATTTAATCAAAAAGTACTGGCCCGATTTAAACATATTTGTTTCACCAATACAATGCTGTTTTATCACTGGAGTGACATAGATGGTATATTAAATGTTTTCAAAACTTCGTACAAGTATAATCTAAAATATTTTTTTATTCATTCAAAGGTTGCGATACCAACCTTTGAATTTTGGCGAAAAAAATTAAAAATATTCTGAAAGGTTTTTATAATAATTTGGTTAAGCCATATAGTATATTATATCTTCTAATTTTAATTTTGGTATTGAGAAAAAAATAGTATCAATGTCCACAATCACGATAATGATATGCAAAAAAGTCATTGAAATCGCAATCAGAAAAGTATCAAACAAGAAAATCGTATCGTGTCGTATTTAATAATAAGCCCTTCCATTATAGATAACGATTGAATCGCTAGCAAATTCTACGGCAACGTATGTACAACACTCTCGTATGTTTTCCTTTTACAAATACTCAGAATGCACACTGTCAACCAACACTGACATCTCCAAGTTATTATATCCACAAACTCCAAATAAGATGGCTGCTGTAAATTATTTTCAAGACAAGAGACGTTTCGAATAACTTGCGAGTTGTCTAAGCAACATATTTCCTCTAACTTGTGAATAATGTCTTAGTTTATGCTAAGACATAATTCAAAGTTGGAGGTTGGGTGTGGAATGTTCTAAGGCAAGCAGACCGCCAGTTCTCTCGGCCATAACGTTATGGTTATGCAATGTTGGCGAGCTAAATTCCTTAAGTTTTGGGGATTCTGATTTTGTGGTGTTCACAGAGGGATGTTGCTAAGGGTTATGTTACTTATTTTGCATATAAGAATATGCAAAATAAGTAACATAACTATTATAAGTAACATAAATATATTTACAACTAGCTACTGCCAATGGCTTTGTTTGAATGATAGTTGAAAATATAAATGCCTATTTCACTCAGTGATAAAATAACATCCTACTGGTGAAAGATTTTTTTAATTCGACCCTGTAGTTTTCAAGATTATTCATTAGGAACAAAAACATTTTTTTTTTCTCTTTTTAATATTAAAAATTAACTATAGGTACGTCGAGTGGTAAGAGTAACAGGAATTTCTTGCCAGTTTTTTTACATTTGAAACGACCAACTGGAATCGTGCACTGGCTACTGATGTTTTATAAGTGCCCATCATCATCATCATCATTTCAGCCGATACGCGTCCACTGTTGGACATAGGCCTCCCCCAAGCGTCGCCACATCGAACGTTCCTGAGCGCCCATACTTATGTGAAATAAAATGTTTTGATATTATGTGGATATAAAAGAGCACATTTTTTTAGAGTCCAGTGATGAAAAATATACAACTAAGTATATAGATTTAATTTCTAAATCATTATGTCACAAACAGTTATTTTTATGTAGATTATCTAATGCGGAACTATATTTCCTAAGTATATTAATGCACTACATAAAACAAATCATATTGTGTTACTTTAGCAAGATTTATATTAGTAGCAACATTACAAGTTCAGTTGAGTCAAAAGTCATGTAGTCAAGCAAAAAAAAAAAAAAACTATGTTTATTTACTACAGTAAAAAATCTAGTCAATTCAGTTTTCAATTATGACAATTTTTTTGTGAAACTTAGATTGGCCATTAGCTTGTTTGGATAAAACTTAGTAAATTATTTCGCCTGCACATATTGACAAACACCTCAAAATTTCATCAACAATTTCCTAGCCATTATTCTTTTCTGGAATTTGGTCACTGGCTTTCAAGGCTGGCTTTAGGACGGTATTTAGACTGTACATAGAAACTATAAGTCACCATTTTTCCATCTTTTTCCAACAATATACATACAATACATAGAAAAATCTCCTTTCAAAAACGTTTCACGAAGTAGCAACTTAAATTCTAACACTAATGTAGAGAGAGCAGCGTTGGATGCTTGTTTAGTCATAATTACAGAGTCGGCTAAGTCGTTTAAAACTATAAAACAGTAGTATGGTAAAGTTTCCGAGCGCGTACATTTTCTCATTAACTTCAGAAACTAAAGCAAGTAAGTGTTGCGTGGCTTTTTATCATGGTGAGTTAGTGAGACTAGAATACTGGAGAAATAATAGTGTAAGGTCTTCTTTTACGTTGAGAATATTTTAAAATCTTTATCTAGACTTTTATCATCATCATCATTTCAGCCGAAAAACGTCCACTCCTCCAAATGTCGCCACAACGAGCGATCCTGTACGTTTCGCATCCATCGGTCAACAGGTCATCGATCCACCCTCTGGGAGATCTTCTAATGCTACGTCTTCCGGCGCGCGGTCGCAACTCCAGAGCCTTTCGGCCCCAACGACTATGCTGTTCTGTGAGCAATCTGCCCTGCTCTCTCCCACTGAAGTTTGGCGATTCTTTGGGCTGTGTCGGCTACCTTGGTTCTCCTGCGGATATCTTCTAGACTTTTAGACTAATATTATAATGATTTGTATTTTTTAATGTTTTAATTTTTGTTTGCAATGAATTAACTCAAAAACTACTGGACCTATTTTTAAAAACTGTATCATAGTAAAATGCTACTTTCTACTTTATCACTGAGTGAAACAGGCTATTATTTTTAACTTTCACACTAGCGAAGCAGCTGGCGGAAGCTAGTAATTAATCAACTCAAAAACTACTAGCCTGATTTTAAAAATTCACTCATTAATAATATACTCATTTATCACAGAGTGACATAAGCATATCTTTTCTACTTCTACGGAGGCAAAACCGGTGGCAGAAGCTAAAATACTAGACATTGAACACGAAAAAAATACTAGGGATTTGGCAGATGTGTGTGTTCGTGTATAGTTTAGAAAAATAAGTAAGAAGAACCGCATGGGATGGTCTCGAAGGCTGAGGTCAGTCCGTAGATCCACTCCATACCAATGTCCCTTATGCTTCCAAAAGTCCTACTTTGACAGTCGTAACGGGTATATACGACCCTGAGCAAAATTTTATCGGAAGTTATATACAATTTACAAGTTATACGAACATCGTTGAAATTAAAATTAAATAGAGAGAGGGAGTATTAGACTTTTACTGTAACACCAACCAGTGTTTCTTTAGTTGCCTTTTACGTTCCAGAGTTCCGTGTTGACTCTTTTGAACAATCTTGTAGCCCAGGCAAAAAATACTCTTCCTTAATGACAAAAACAAAAAGCGATAAATGCACTTCAGCACCGGACAAGATTATTAAATAACCAACGAACTCAAAGAAAGATCAACATTAACAAAACAAATGAAAGTCGTCTCCAGAAAAGACAAAAGACTAGCGTTCTAAGATAGCACAGCATTTCTTAGTGGATAGTTGTTTTAAAGTTTCATTTCTTAATTACGAAAACGTGAGGCAATAACTGCGCCGCAAAATGTTTGCTTCCAACAAGTGGACTAGGAATATAAAGGTAATACTCTACTACTGTAAACTATTATGCGACCGGTGGTGGCCGAGTGGTAACGGGCCCGACTTACAAGTTGTAAGTCGCTGGTTTAAACCCAGCTAGGCACATTACTTTGTAGTTTGTAATTCTTTTTCATCACCACTGCTTTCAAAACGGTGAAGGAAGACATGAGGAAACCGGCATGTCCTAAAACCCAAAATTCGAAGACATATGACAGTCATTAACCCGCACTGGGCCCGCGTGGTAGATTACGCCACATTCCCTTCCCTGGAATGGAGGTTTGATTCCCAGCAGTAGGAACATTAGGAGGTTGATAATTAATAGTGATGGGGGCTCTGCCGTGCCCCCTAAAAATTTTATCCCTGAAAAATGTACGGTTCTTATGAGACAGAATATGCTAGCAAATCTGAACAAACCTTATATTCTCTACCATAAATGTTTTGGAGGAAGAAATCTTCAAACACAAATAACAAATACAGGTGTCATAATGCTAAAGACAGAATGCACATACAAACATAACAATATAACTATAAGGAAAATGTCTGTTCTGATTAGTTGTACAGACGTCTGAATACTGACGAAAGTTCCTACTTAAGTGGGTAAATGTGATTTATTTTGTTAGAACAAGGATACGACGGTGTGTGAACCAGGATTGAATCTGCACTTGAATTCGTGACTCCAGATTTAAATTGGAACCAACTCAACTATTGACTTTAGCTTTATAAGTTTTAGGTTGATTTTTAAGTGACCGTTTGTAATAACATATGACAACCTAAGGCAGTCTCACCTCTGAAAGTTTAAGTAAATAAGGTATTATACAAATAAATAAACGATGATAATTCTAAATATGCCTGTGATAACATGTGGCACTGAAACATAGTTACTTTGAATGGGCCTCATCAGCAGGCTTAAAGATTATCAAAGCCTTATCACCAACTTAGCCCGGAGAATCTTAAACTCTAGTGGCAATGGGCAGGGCACATTGCTCGAAAAACAGATGATCGCTGAAACTGAAAGGTTAGAGTGGTGACCACGTACTGGAAGATGCAGCTTTGGATAGTCTCCCACAAGGTGAAACCAATGGTAGGCAAGGGTCGCGGGATTCGCATGGATGCGAAACACACATAATTGGTAGGAGGCTTATGTCCAGCTATGGACGTCTTTTGGCAGAAATGTTGACAAAATAAGGTCCTAAGAAATGGAGATTTTTTGTCATGTGCGTGTCTTGTTCCAAAATTTTTAAATTATCTCGCGTTCCAAAATAAATATATACTGCATTTAGTGTTTTTGGTTTCATTTTATAATCAATATTTATTACTATTATAAATTGATTTAACATAAAAAAAAATGTAATAGCCACTTAGCATTTTTTTTTTAATTTTTCGTTGAAGTTTTAAAAAATCTTGCCCAATACATAACAATCGTTTATATAGTAAACTTCTCACCATTTTAAGAAAAATTGGTAAGTATAGTTGAAACTCAAACAAAAATCTTTCCACCCAGAAAAAAAAGCCATAACATTCATAAGACAATAAAAGAAAAACAACATTGAACATAGCAAATATTCCTATAAAAACCGAGAACCATCTGGCGGCGATGGGAAAACTACCCATAACGGAAACATACAATCTATGCGTGAGCCGCACAATACAGAAAAAGAAGATAATTAGGAACAAAACACAATAGAGTTACAATCTCTTAGCATTAACACGTATTCTTTGAAAAACGGTAATATCATTGAAGAAACACTGCACGTACTAGCAGAAACAACAACATTATTGTTTGAAAAAGTTGAACATACAATAGCAGAAGAACAGTATCAAACTTCTGTCAAGGTATATCAATGTTGATAAATAAAAGGTAATAAAAATCCCATCCGGGCAACCCTCACAAAACTTTAAGAGTTTCTACTTTAAAGTGACTGTACACATTTGAACGCGGTCTCATACATAGTAAATTACGCTGCGGTCGCCCGATATTGGCGTCGGGTAAACTATTCTGTGACAGTATCTCTTAACATTGCCTGATGTTGGTGTTTAGATCGAGTGGATTTTCAAAGTTATCTATTACAGCACCTCATATACGATACAGTATCGATTTTATAGGGTGGCAAAATAAGCTTGTGTTTTCATGAAAACGCCAGAGAGATTCTAATTAAAAATGTAATTTTGTTTAATATAGCATACGTATAAAATATTAACAACAGAATTTTATCTTCTAAGCAAGCGTGCTTCATCGTCGGCCACATTGTCGCTTTCTATCAGGTGAGAAAAAGTGGTGAAACGCGAGCCTAGACATAATAAATAAAAAAAAAATACAATTCGCTATCGATACTCTTGCGCCCTCCCATATCCCTAGCTTGTCATTCTGTATTGATGCTGCAGTTGAACCTCAATTAGCAGAAATATAACATCTTCGTCGGCAATGGCTGTAAGTATTTGGGCCCACTTCTAGCTGAGAGCGATGCGAAGGATTTTCAACGCCATATTTTAAGACAATTTGGAGTTTTTGTTTTGTGTACCAATTTAGTACTAATTGGCCTCGCGATTTCACCCATTTGTTTGATTAAATAACTTAAAAAGCCTTTCGTATCAAAAAGATTATTTTAGTACTTCAGTATTTTTTCAATTTGAACATTTAGTTTTTTTTTAGAGATTAGCGCGATCAAATCACATTCAAAGTATGAAAATAGTAAATTTTTTGAATAACTTTTTGTTAGAATTAAAATTTATAAGTATGCATAAATTAAAATGACACATATCAGTACCTATGTAATGAGAATCTTACTTGAATGTACACTGATATTTCAATTAAACAACGTTAGAATGCACCATCAATTGCACTATTGATGCTCACTAGACGCTTTGAACTATCGATCCTCTCAAAGATAAATATCCTCCCTACCTCTGTTGACCTAGTATTGCACAAGACTGAAGCCAGTCTATGAATGGCGTATGTCAAACATACTGTTGCCAAACATGTCTCGTGGGACATTGCAGACGTTGTTAACGACGACGAACATGTCCTGCTTGGGAATACGTTAACTATCGAAATTGACTGGAGCTTGTACGTTATGATGGCTTTAAGTGTTGGCGGTATCGATCGACCGCCGTCAGTTTTCTGGTCCCCTGGTACTTGTTTGTGCAAACATTGGATGATTAATTTATATTGTTTTAGTTTATTTTATTTTGTTACATAAGTTTGTGGCTAGAATTGTGTAATATAAGTTCATATGTATTTGTATATTTACATTTTGTATTTAAAACAAAAAAAAAAAAATACTCAAGAAAAATTAAAAGTTTTTATTTCACATAAGTTAGGGCATGGTTGCAATTGATAGTTTCCTAAGGAAAAGAATCGGCACGAAACTCCATGGTTACCCTTTTGAAAAAAATATTGATTTTGCAATATTTCCATATTCTTATAATGTTCTGAGGGATGGGGTCGAAGAATTTAATAACTATTATTTTCGATTCTTAAAAGATATTGATTTCATGTCTTTATATTTATTGTAAAGTTTTATAGATTTACATATATGGTACTGTAAAAACCGGTTATATGTTACCCGTCAATATTGTACCCTAAAGTACAAAAATAAGGTAACACAAGTAGATCGAAATAAAAAGTAATTTATAAACCCGCGGAGTCTACAGTATTCTCAAATTACATAATAAAAAAGAGACAATATAAAAAAAATCGATTAATAAGTGAGGTATTTCCGTTTTAAAAGCACTCTGTTAATTTCAACTTTGATGTCTTATGACGTCTCATTTAGGGTTGGGAACGTAATTAAAATCGTATAAATTTTTAATATTTTGATCTGAAAAAATGAGGATTGAACGACTATATTTAACTTTGTATAAAGGCTTTCCGTTTTTGCGCAGCGTCAAATACAAGATCAAAGAGATATTTTGGGCTGCAAAATAAATGCGGATGGGCGAAATGAATGTTTCAAAATACTTTAATTTTGTTAAACAATGTTTATCTACAATCAAAGGCATAAACTTTGGACTTTTCGTTTTGGTAACGGGATATTAAAATCGTTTTGAGATGAACGAAAATGTGTTTAATGACGACATTTTAAACGGTTTACTAATTAAACTTGTGATAAATAATTATGAAACATGATGTTAATTAAGTAGGTATATAAATAGGAAACATATAGTTTTTTAGAAAAAATAAATCGATCATATGAAAATCGAACTTCTCTGAAACGGATTTGCCAGTTTTTATGAACTTTTTAGCTCAGCCCCGGTATGAAGGCACGAAGGAACGGGGTGTGTTTTTAGTCAGTAAGAGTCTGACACTATTTCCCGCTCCGTCCAAGAGCGTGGGATGTCATTAGATGATTTTCCCATCAAAAAAAAAAGCCGGAGTGTATTTTTTGTTTTTGTGTTTTGTTTTGGTGTTATACGGTTGCGTTACCTTTTGCGTTCCAGAACTGCGTGATTCTTACAAAATTTATTATTTTACGTATATTAAGTTTTTTTTTCTTTTCAAAATTTTCTACTAATAAAAAACGAACCAAGTGCGAGACGGAGTCGCTAGGGTTCTGTACACTTCGTTTTAGATACAGCCTGTTGATAGATGGTCAGCGGAGTCTTAGCAAGACTAGATAAAAACAGGACCACTTTTTATCCTTGAGGTACGGAACCCTAAAAACAATACAGTTTTTTTCCGGTGGGTAAAAATCATCCAAATAACATCTCTCGCCCTTGGGCGGAGCGGGAGATAGTGTCAGAATCTTACTGACCAAAAAACCCACCCCGTTCCTTCTTGCCTTTCATACCGGGGCCGAGCCTCCCTTTCAGAACTAGACCATGGCCCCAGATACACAGTATATTGTTCGGGTTAAAACGAGAAGACATACCTAATGGAAAAGGCTTAAACCACATTTGCCACGCTAAAATGAAACAACTATAAACATACGCACCTGAAAGCAAAGTTTCTAAATGTAGTTTAAATATTTAAAGTGCTAACCGCATTTAGTTATGTTCCGCGTCAGTTGTTTTGACTAAATAACTGCGTGGTTTCGTTGCTGTTGTCATACATTTTTAATGGCCACTGACGGCTTTTAACAATACGATTAAAATTAACTGTATTGTCGAAATGGGAATAGATGCCGATAATATTTTCAACTGATAAATGTTGTGTCTTTTGTGATTTATGAATGAAATCCAAATGGCACACTAATTTTACAATTTTAGCTACCGAGTTTTGCAGAGATAACTTGTCATATTATTTACTAGCTTTTGTATAAATAAAATAATCTTAAAAATAATAAACTAATACATATTATGAATAACATTACGACTTATCGTAAGACAGTGCTAGAAACCATTTCACAAGGCGACCAAGGTGGTCTGCTGGATACGAGAACTTCCAAAACAATTGATGTGCCAAATCATTATATTCATGTTTTTATGTTGTCAAATGTAGCAAACATTATTCGGGAAAGCTGAATATAATACTGAAATGGTTTACACATTCCGTCATTTTCTGTGATCTTTCACGTTGAGGTAGATTTTTTTTCATAATGTGCCTCTCTCTCTTGATCTTAATCTTGTGTAGTGGAAAGAAATATGTGGAATAGAATAGAATAGAATAGAAAGACTTTCTTTTATTTTAGAAAGATTTTCTGTACCAAAATCAGACCACATAAAATTCTATCAGCAACAACATAGTCATCCCCTCGGTTATCCTCTACATAAAGCTTAGTTTGTTTGTCAACTAAAGCTGAGAAGCCAAGTGACAGACCATTAATCTTATCCTAACATCCGGGTGTAATATATAGTTTATATACTCTTAATGACCGTAGAACTAATTTCGCAATTAATTACCAACTGTTACTCTGTAAGGGTCATTGGATTATGTTTTTCGAATATTGGTCGGAGTTTTTTGGGTTGAGACCTTATTGATTGTTTTGAGATCCAAAATGTTTGTTTGATATTTTAAAAATTGAACCAAAAATTTAGTGAGCAGTTTTGTAGGTGCCAGATATACGTGGAATAACGGTCGTAGACGCACCTACATTTGTTTATTTATTTCAACTTTATGTACAGTAGTGGTACATAGGCGGACTTAATGCATCAAGGCATTCTCTACCAGTCAACCTTTGGGTTAAAAAAGATATCACTGTGGTAGGTTTGCACAATAAACTAATAACAAATATTTTAAACCGAAAAAAATAAAATAAGTTATTTATATATAATAGAATACATATATATGCTAAAATAATAAACTAATAAATACCATAACAAATATCAAATCATAAAGAGAACTTAATAACAATTCTGACGAAGACCAAACTAAGGTTGAGAGGACTTCAAGTAGTAGTTCCGAATTTTACGTTTGAAGGAAAATTTACTTTCGGCTTTTTTATGTCTAGAATGTGCTTCCCATATTCCAGAGTTTTATGGTGAGAACAGCGTAAGAATTGGACATAAAGCCAGTACGGTGAGAAGGAATATGAAGAAGCATGTTTTTGGATGCACGAAGGTTAAGCTTATAAGAACTGCCTAACACTTTTTAAAATATTATTTTAAATAATCAGGAGCACAAGGATCGCTATATACTATATATATATATATATATATTACTGAGACGAATGATGAGAATGGTTTATTTTGTTGTTAAGATAGGCCAACTCAAGGTACATTTTCATACAACCGCTCTTACATGATTATGATGTTATTACACACATTACTCCAGATATTTTGTAGACATTGTCTAGACTTCTATTTAAATCAAAATTTAAATTTGTGTAAAACCGATTCAGTAAAGACCTCTGAAAATCTGCTATTATACGTGAACTTTAGCCCTCCATAATGTGCTACATATATTAAAAATATAAAAAAGTACATCAATAATATCCTTGCACATTTAAATCGAAATTCTGAACGACGACAATTTTTGTGAAAAACTTTTAAGGTTTTAAAAAAATACGTATTTCCTGGAACAAGTTTTGTGAAATATTCGAGTAAATCACGGAATTACCGAATACTAACAGAGTTTTCAGGCGTTAACTTTCTTTTCTTTTTTTTCTTCTTTGCCTTTCTGCGTTAGATGAAGTAACAAGCTTTTAAACCATGCATGCTCGATGTTGACAATAGGCGAGTCAAAAAGGACCTACTTAACTGTGCCTTTATGTATTTAGATATATTTATCCCTGCTGTCAATAGATGCCCAAGGCTACCGTCCATTATCAGTACACCACACTAATCTTGATTAAACCTAAACCCTACAGGTAGGGCCATCGATCGATGAATCCATTTCCTGCTTACCCTTTCGCAGTTAAATTGAGCGTGACAAATGCTCCAATGTCCTGTTTAATGACTAAAGTTAATTTCGGTCGAGTCCGCCATTATCTCATTGATGTCTCGGATGTGTGCCCAATTGGATTGGCTTTTGAGCTCTCTGATTTTTTTTTTGTTGTTTTGTTTGTTCCCTTTTGAATCGGATTTTGGATAATGAGATTGATTTACTGTTTGATTTTCATCATGGTTGTTTAAT
The DNA here is from genome assembly GCA_910589285.2 of Mythimna ferrago. NCBI lineage: Eukaryota > Metazoa > Arthropoda > Insecta > Lepidoptera > Noctuidae > Mythimna > Mythimna ferrago. The sequence goes on from OU342689.1 coordinate 22,408,502, forward strand.
AAGGTCAAGTGGATATAAAGCAAATTGTTCAATTAATAATGAAACTTCTTTTCCTTTTTGTGTCGATTTGCTAAAACATTTTTTTTTTTTTCAGATTAGTATTAGGCAACCTCGATACGGCTCTGTTATTGGTCTCATATAAATTTTGAAAAGCGCAGGTGGTTGCGCAGGATGGACAGCATAGCAAGTGAGGCATATTCTGTGCACTTTAATAAACTAGTGGGATTCACCATTAACTATTGCATCACTGCTTAATATCAAGTGGGATCGCAGTCTAGTAAAATATTTTAAAAAGCGCCTCCACACCCACAGTGACACTGTACTTAATGAAATTAACTCAAAATTAAGTCATCACCGCAATTTGGCAACAAGTGCTGAATTAAAAATAAGAAAAGGTGGAAAGACGATTGCTGGCTAAAACCCATTGTTGAGTCATCAATCAGAATCAATGTAAAGGTTAAGTTTTTTGATTGTAAGTACAGTAAAAAATTACAAAAAAGAAAAAAAAAAAACAGAAAATGATAAGAAAGAGAGAAATTATATATTGATGTTAAACAAACACTAAAATCAATTCTCAAGATAACTATGACAACAAATTCATTACAATGAATCTATCACTTGCTCAAATAAAATATTCATCGTCATGAATACCCAATTTACTGTGAACCCATAATATAAAGTAGCACCTCGTGTTTTTATGATATGGCAGTAATTCATCTTTCGCTTTAATTCATTTTCTTACATCAGTCGTCGTTCGTCTTCAGGGGTATAAAATTCTTATTGTTGGCCACCCCTGGCTCCTTTTCATCTTGGGTTGGAAATTTTCCACCAATCCTCACACTGTTATTTACATCGTTGAACAAATATACACAATTCATTTTAAAATTTTAAGAATGTCGTAAAAAAAATAAATTTTTGCTTGTTATTTTCTACTTTTGTGTCTCCAATTTAAATTGTTTTGTTAAAATTTTAACAACAATTTTTCAGATATTTTTTTTTGTTTACGGGGTATTTTTTGTTATGATATTGGTTTTCTTCCTATTAATTTCCTCCTCCGCAAAGCTTGTGCAAGGCATCATTAGTTGGTTTTTCTAGTATAGGTATTTAGGTATAGATAACTAGAAAAAATATAGCGATCATAGTATGAAATAAATGATAGCACCGCGAAAGCTATTGCAAATTACTTTTAAGTAACAAAATGTGACCCACACAGATGTCTAAAAATCCGCACTAATTACACCAAAATCTCTAATATTTGCCAACAACTTATTTCATAACACGACTCTCAAACAAACCCACAGGAGAACAAACCTCTAATAAATTCCGTGCAAGCAATTCCCAAGACTGCCAACTAGAAGATCGATGTACCTGTTAACATATTTGTAACTTCTAACATGGACTTCAGAAACTTGTACCTGTCTTCTACTATTGGATGTGGGGTATCAGCTGCATCTAACTAAGTAATGGCTTAGAACATGACACCGGTGATGGCAACCAGCAAAGTACCATACTGTATTTTTCATGTAACTCGAAATTGCTTTTGAAGACACGTGATATTTCACAAGCAATGACTCGGACAAATGATCACTTAAATTTTTGACTTGGAAATAGAAGTAATACTCGTGCACTAAAGATGAAAAGATCGTTTATCACCGTTTCTTCTACGCTAAAAGAAGTTATGATGCTTTGGAAATAGAGTTCATGTACAGAGCTGAACTCAAGGCTGAGTTTTTTCTAAACAATCCTTTGAGTAATAGAGATATATCTCAAAAAAGAGCAGAATACGGTAAACAAATTATTACATATAACTCATATAAGATAATAATACAGCTACGTACTACATAAACAAAACGTAAATATGTTTAATTAAAAACATAAATCCATATAGGTGTAAAGTATAAATCGTATAGTAGTTTATAATAATTGTTTTATAAACATAATATAGGTCTATATATAAGATAGAGATTATACAATTGTGAAAAGAAATTTTCTTTACATAATTTTTTCAATTCATTTCATTTGCTTTTATTATCCGAGTCTCCTACTTCTCCATCTATTGGATAAAATAAAACTGCATTTTTATTTCGCAATCGAATTTCCTTACGAATCTTCTCTGCTCAATTTTGCGAGCCCATACGAAAAGTGTTCTCAAAAGATTACCATACGAGATACCATTGGCCGCACATTCACTTGGTGCTCTTTTACGAAATTGTGTCATGTTATATTCCCCACTTTCCTCACTTGTGCCTGTACTACGAAATGCTAAAACGTCTCAAGTCTCGTGTAGAGTTTATAAGTGTCCCTCGACGCAAACGATCCACGTAAGTGCCTAGTATTCTTTCTAGTACAGAAAATAAACTGTTGGAATACTACGATACTACAGTTAAAAAAACACAACCAAAGTACTTGTTAAGAACAAAACAAAAGCAGGTCAAAAAATTATTTCGAAGAAAGCTCTACAAAAAGGAAAATAATTAGCAATCTGACAATTTACCAAAACAAATACGGACAAAATAAACGAACCAAATTGTTTGAGACAAAAGCAAAGAATCTCTAAACAGGACCTGAGACTGTGTATAATGAATTTAAAGAGAACTTTAAAGGAAGTATCCGGTAAAGAAGACCTGATATTTTGAGATTTACTTCGAAAATATTTGAATATAAAAGTTCCTTATTCAGATTCAATAGAAGTAGTATCTTAAGTGCTTTCAATGGTAAATTCAATAGCTATTGACGTCGCAACCAAAATAGGTGTAGAGTTCCTGCATTTTGCATAACGTTGCCTCTGAATATTTGGAAGTAAAGCTTTTGCTTATGCTCCATTGTCGTTAAATACTATTACATGTACTTCCTTTAAAATTTTGTAGTAAGTTCTTTTAGTAGATTAGAAAATATTGGTTGAAGTTTTAGGTCCTCCGACAGACGTAGGGTCACAGGATGACTTCTAAAAAGGTCACCCGTGGTTTTAAAACGAAAAAGTAACTGAAGGACCATTGGTGTGATTTTAGTCAGTCATTAGATAATTGCCAATCTCAAAAAAAGGTCCTCTGACGATAAGATGTTTGTATCAAAAACTAGACGAGAAGTAAAGTAGTAATTAGTATTTATTGTACTAGGGTATGTTTAAAGATCTGCCATAATGGTTATGGTAATGATAATGTCTATCGTTAACAAGCTCTAAGTAAAGGAAATAAAAGACACTATGAACGTATAAGACTTTTATTTGAAAAACAAACGTGAATGTGCTATGGAAGAAGAACTTACTCATAAAATATTTTTGGAACAAAAACAAAAAGAAGTAAGCAAAGACAAGCACGCACTCTCAAACTTTGCAGCAGTTACAATACATAGCAATATATTTCTTCAAATATCAATATCACATAATATCTCCAGCGGAAACGTACGCAGCACATGCCCAGAGTTTCCTCACTACGGCGTGTTTTAGCACAGACTTCCTCATTCCTACTACAGCTATAGATAGACACTATACATCTCTCTGGTACCAGATGCTACACGATACAACTTCGTATTAAATTCTATATTATATTACAGTTGTTATTATCGCAAACGGAAACCATTTACATAATCTTAACATTTAGGATAAATATATTATTTTTGTTTTTGTTAACAAATCTAGAGCAAATGGGCCGTAAATGTAAATGTATGCTTTTAGAAATATAAAAAGTTACGCAGCTTTGAATTTACCACTTGAAATAAATTACATCATGACAAGACCACTATAAACTAATTCCCCATTTTTCCATGAACTGGTTTACAAAGTCAAGACATACTACCGAAGGTCATGTAAGCCAGGAAAATCTTAACAGCGACATTCATAAGAGTACGTCATTGTACAACGCCATCTATTAATCGAATTAGGAACTAATTTAATACACGCCATCTATGAGAAAAAGTATGAACTACTTAAATATGGTGATAGAACTTGAACAAAAATCTGAAGGTACTAAATTTCAACGATGTCATGTCTAAATACCCGTACGAGGCGCCTGAGGATGTGGCTAAATGGGAAGTAAATACTGATAGTATGCATCGAGCACGATATTGCCATAACCTTTAAAGTTTACAACTTCGGTCTGGAGGCAGGCAGCGGTTACATTTTGTTACCTTTATTACGAAATCTGAAATCTGTTTCAGCAGAAATATAAACCTGGAATAGCCTTAGTTTTATAGATGTTGTATTGAGAAATTGACTTGACTAGTTTAAATAGATAATATTTTTCTATGATTCTACCTAATAGTAAGCCGTTATGCAGTTGATGATGATAAATGATATTTATTTTTGCAAATAGGTTTGATGGTAAAGCGCACTGGTTTATTAAGAGCCTATTCACTCTAGCCTTGAAGGAACCTAAATGATAATCGGACAGAAAGACCACAGCAGGCATATTGGGTGTTCTTCAACAGGCGGTAATTAATAAAATATGCCTATTTAATAGGTCACATTTAACTTGAATTTTTTTTTGTCATAAATATGAGAAAAGAATTTTGAGTAAGCCTATTGATACACCCTTACAATGGACAGATGAGGTTTTTTTTTCGACTTTTTCGTCATATAAGCTGTTCGTGTAACTGTCAAGTACTATGCGATTCAAATCGGAATTGGATTGACTCAGCGCCATGTGGTGATGTCAAAGCTGTCAAATCGAATCAGGTAGGGTGAGCAAAACAGGATATTTTTTAAATTAAAATTTACGAATCACGAACGAACAATTTTTTTATCAGAATCTAGTTGTTCAATTCTGCTCATCTTTACATCACTGCGTGAAGTGTCTCTAAGTAGTGCGGAATGAAAGAAAAAGGCAAATTTATACGTAAATCAGTAAATAGATAGAGAGTTAGTAGTAGTTGGTAGTGTAGGTAGTAGTTATAGGTAGTTTGTGTAGTGGTTATAGGTTTTATGATGATGTATCTACTTCTGTATATACATTATACATCACAAATTTTTAATTAGTTCAAATATTTAAAGGGCTAAATAATTTTCCTACACAGCAAAATTATTAGCGTTTGTTTATAAATTTAAGCTATGCAGACGATATGGCGCTGCTGAGCCCCACAATAGGTGGACTTAGGAAATTGCTCACCATTTGTGAGAGATACGCCGAGCAGCATGGCCTAAAATATAATCCTACAAAAAGTGAACTGTTGGTGTTTAGAGGAAAAAATAAAAGTCCTTCAAATGTTCCTCCCGTACAATTAAATGGTTCACCTTTGCAGAGGGTAACAAAATTTAAATATTTGGGTCATATTGTTACGGATGATCTCAAAGATGACTCTGACATGGAAAGAGAGCGCAGGGCGTTGGCTGTGAGGGGAAACATGCTGGCTCGCAGATTTGCTGGTTGCTCAGTACCGGTTAAAATAACCTTGTTCAAAGCGTTTTGCCAAATATTTTACACCAGCAGTCTGTGGGCTAATCATACTCAAAAAGCGGGCAACGCACTGCGCATTCAATATAACAATGCCTTCAGGGCGCTGTTGAGGCTTCCGAGTTGGTGTAGTGCGTCAGGGATGTTCGCTGATGCACACACTGACGATTATTTCGCGATCATGCGCAAAAAGATAGCGTCAACGATGCGCAGGTTAAGGGGGAGCGGCAACAGCATCCTGAGGGTTTTCTCGGAAAGGTTGGACGGGCCTACAAAGGATAGGTTTATCAAGCTACATGTCAGACATGCCGCTTGATAGATCTTCCTCAAATTAGATGCTGGGTTTATTGTATTTGTTTTTTTAGATACTAACATAGTTTTGTAAGTTGTTTATTTTGTAATACTAACACCCTATGGGCCAACGATGCCTGAGATTAAAAGATTTTTATTTTTTTTTTTTTTTTTTTTATTTTTTTTTTTTATTTATATCCTAAAATATTACTCAATTTATGGAAATATTGTACAGGCTATTGATTATGACTGAATAAATTGCGATCAAAATGGAAGAACAATTGCGCGTAATATTTTCTACTAGCAAATGTTATGAATGATTGATTCGATAGGCTAGTTGCCGTAAAAAATGTGATTAGTCCGTCTTTTAGATTATTCAAAAATAAGGGACACGTATTTTTTTATTTGTAAATTAAACCAAAAAAGACAAAGATATAACCCATTAAAGTTACGTGTAACGTCACACCGTGCTGCATTTTTTCGCACGAGGTGACGTCACACGTAATTTTAATGGGTTATATCTTTGTTATTTTTTGTTTAATCGAAAAAAGAAAAAATATGTGTCCAATATTCTTTTATAATCTAAAATACGGACTAAATAAAATGTAATTATTTTGACCCTGGAAACTACCCTATTATGAATTTACCAATTAATACAAATTTTCGTGGACAATTTTGGGTGTTGTATTTTTTTTTTCTTTTGACTATACAAATATGACCAAAACTGCGGGTAAAGTATATCCGTTACCAATAGAGCTCTTTTTGTACTAATTAAAAAATAGTAGTGTATATAAATAAATAAGAAATAAATAAATAAGTTTTGTTTGCATACCGTACTTTTCAAGTAACATTTGACAGATAGCGGTCATTGACTTTCCTATTTGTATTTAAATCAAATTGTACAATCATAACGTCTTTAACCATAACCAATTCACAATACTCACTTCACCCCTGATCAAATAGTCTCACGAACGTCCCATCTGCTCCTCAAACTGATTAAGAAGACCACTCCATGTTCGTCGGACTCCCTCTACTTGCGAAAGCTGCTCATTTATCTAAGAACATACGCCACATTACGTACGAAACCATTACTCAGTTAGCTGCACGTAGTTTTTCACGCGGAACTCCAAGGAATTCCGATAAGGAAATGCATGTGAATTTGTGTGGCTACGAAATGGGCGATTTGTTAGTTACGTTTTATGTTAGCATCGGTGCACGTGCTTTGAAATTTTTGTGTTGAATTTTTGGATTCTAATTTAGTGGATTAAGGGAAATATTTATGGAAGTTTGTTGCTGCTTTGCGTGTGATGCAAATTGTGCAGTATTTTGAATAGGATTTTTAAGATATTGGTGCTTGTATAAATGCTGCTAAAGGCTTTGAACGAATTTTCGATAAATACCACATTGTTACTTTTTTTCAAATTTTTTAGTGTTGTCTATACACCCTTAAATTTTGATCGTTTTCTACACTATCACTATCAATTTGTAAAGATAAAATTAAAAAATAAAATACCATTTTTTCAAAACTCATATCAATTTACGCATGTACGAAATTAATTTCTTTAAGAATACATCAGCTGAGCGAGTCCAATGACATGTAGGTGGTCGGCGTCGCGTACAAACTACCTACAGGTCATTGGACTTTCTCAGCTGAAGTTTTCTTAAAGAAATTAATTTCGTACATGATGCAATATTTATCGAAATTAATATTATAAAAGGTAAAGTTTGTTTTTTTTGTTTGTAGGAGGTAATCTCTGAAAGTACTGGTCCGATTGCTAACATTTTTTCACCGAGAGAAAGCTGCTTTCTTCCTGAGTGACATGGGCTATATTTTATGTACGTGGGCGAAGCCGCGAGCAAAAGCTGGTTTATTATATATCACAGTTTTAAAAAAAGAAAGCCAAAACGAGAAATTTTCTATCTCAGAAACCAGTTTAATTCAACAGAGTTATTTAAAATAAAAAATAAAAATATTGCAGCAAATTAACATTCCTCTTTAAATATTTATACCAGAACTACTCCACAAATTAGCGGTTTTACTAGCCGCGGAGCAGCAAATACATTGATATTCGGAGTCACGCGCTACGGAGAAAGGTTTTCGTTGGCTGTTGAAATGTGGATGGAATAGAATCGGTCCATTATGTTATGTATTTTAGCTTTGAATTGGCGATGAGGATAATGTTGTGGGCTTACAAAAGAATTGGAGGTTGTATTATGTTGTTATTCAATATTGTTTTTAAAATAACGATAACAAAAATATGTAGCTACTCTAAACATAACAGTACCCCTAGCCAAGTTTGATAATCTGCAATCGTTAACGCTAATAGAAAAACTTCATAATATGTATGGGAATGACGTCATCTAAACGCTCAGTCACGTGGTCAGAACCAAAAAATCGAGGGCATGGCCAACTCGAGGCGTTCGACGCAAGAGCAACGGTTGTAACTTGGCTACGGGGGCTGATATTCAAAAAACTTACAAAATTATTATATTAAAATTACCATATGACCAACCGCTAAGCAAAAATCAAAACATGATATAAATTAGTTGACTTGATAAAAAAAAAAAACACCATACGGACCCTAATAATGGTCTATTCGAAATAAATGATTTTTAATTTTGATTTAATTATGATTTCAAACCTGTGTATCTACAAGATTACGTCACAGAAATATTTGAAAATTAAATTAAATAAATGAATAAAAAAAATAATTTATAAAAAAAAAAACCCGACTGCGTAAAAAATTACTTTAAATAAAAACTGGAAAGAAAAATAAACAAGTTCAGTCCACAGTTCAGCAACGGTCGGGACCCACATTAGATAGAATGATTTTAGTCTAAATTATTTTAATGGGTCCCGACTGTTGCTGAACTGTGGACTGAACTTGTTTATTTTTGGGTTTTTTTATTTTTTAAATTAATTTTTTATTTTACACTTTTTAGTTATTATTATAATATCACTATTTATTCACTATATTTTAGACGTAAAATCATAAAGTTCAAAAACCGACCTAGGCATTCGCCTCATCATATTACATACATACAAATATACAAGATACACGCGAAAAACATAACCCTTCTTGCAGTCGGGTAAAAAACAAAACAAATGAATAGCAAATGTTGTGTACTCCGTTATTGTTACATACATCAAACCACCATGATGAAATTGTTTTTTTTTTTTTTAATGTTAAATGTATGTAATGTGGCAGTACTCAATAAATAAATAACTAAAACATGTTTAAAAGGCTCTGGCAAAAACAAAAATCTTGAATAGTTACTATGTTTTTTTATATTTATGAAAATAAAATCGGAGCCCCGTAATAGTGCCGCGTCCGAGGCATAGGCATAGGCCCGAGCGAAACCCCTACAAAATACTCTGTGATAACCGGCTCTTAACTTTGAATTCTTGATTTAATACGTATGTACAGTTGCCATCACGGATCTTGAACGCTCGGCGTCAGAGTGGGGATCGCTTTTCGCATTTCATACATTGGCGTGCCAATCGTCTTCGTTGTTAGATACACGCAGCAACGCAGTGAACGAATGAGGAGTGACGTTTATGACGCGATGGCGCGGCCAACCAATCACTGACACTCCCAGCCCCCGTGTCGCACTTCGCACCACTAAAGAGACCGAATATTTGACTTCTGCGCAAGTGTTCAAGATCCGTGATGGTAACTTTACTATCTTTGATAAAAGAAAAATTGATGTTCTCTTTTACCAAAGATAGTAACATAGAACACCATCTCTGAAATATCATAACACTACAAAAAAAAAAAAAATACATTTTGCCAGTTACTTTATCGTGAACCACCAACAAAATAATGGAGGAACTTTTGTAAAAGAAAAAATCTTTCTTTTGGCTTCCGTATTATTGGATTATCCTATTCGTGTGAGGGAGGACGAGTGGTTCGGGCTTCGTAATGGGTTCCAAGTCTTCCTTGCGATGCTGTGACGTAATCATATCTTGTGTTGAAGGTAGGTGGTAGAAATATCAGGATCTAATTGTTAGAGGGCTTTGTCACAAAATAGATAGGTACAGGAGTCAATCTCATGTATGTACTTTATTTTTAATACCTACGCTAGGCGATTGCACACACGTCAGCGTGTTCCGCCGAACTGTACGAGTGCAACCGGGCAATTGAGCTGAGATATCATGTCCGTGAGCGGTGTCTGGGTGTGCGTTGCTCGAGCGCGCTTTGTGGCTTTGTGGTTGAAATAGTATTGCGATGATTGGGTGGACAATTAAAATGAAAATACATTTTTTTTTAAATAATATAAACTATAGAAGGCGCACGATAACTGTGGATTTTTTTTTTATTGTTAATAGGTTCGCGCTTGACCGCTATCTCACCTTCTGGAAAGCGACGATGCGGTCAAAGAAACCTATTCACTGAGAGACTTAAAGATTCCCAGGTTGTAGCTATCAGGAAAGAGGAAACACAGATTCCTGCAAGGAATTCCACTCCCTAGCCGCACGCACAATGAATGTGTTCCCAAAACGTTTTGTGCGTGTAGGTAGGATATCCACCATATACCGGTGGCGTATAGCCGTACGTCTGGTAGTCCGATGATGGAACGGGCTAGGCGGGATTAGGTTATGCAATTCCGACGCACTCTCTCCGAAATGCAACCGGTAGAAAATCGACAGGCTAGCAACTCATAGAATGGAATAAAGTAAATTGACCTTTTCTTAATATTTCTGCGTAGGTACCCGAAAAAGAAACAATGATTTGCTTTTTATTACTATCATGTAAAGGATCACGATACATGTCGATTCAAGACAGCTTTTTGTCTTTATAGTCTAAGATCCGATTAAGAACGACCTTCACCGGTCTGTTTAATGGATGAAACTTATTTTATGATAAATTTAGTGTATTAAATAATATAACGCGGGTGGGTTGCCTAAGAAATTCCTGGCCAGGCTATTATTAATAAAAAATTGAAAATTTACTTTTTTTTTTAGAAAAACGCACAACCGTTATTCATACCAGATTTTTTTGCAGACAACACTATAACATCGTATTCGTAATGAAACAGCGTTTATTTTGATATAGAATTTGTTGTATATCAAAATAAACACACCTGTTTATACATACCTGTTTATACCTGGCAACCCATAGTTATGCCAGGAAACAAATAGGCAACCCAACATTTTTATGTTCTAAAGGCAAAAAAAAAAAAATTGTCTGGCCAGGAATTTCTCAGGCAACCCACCCGCGTTATATTCGTTAATATACTAAATTTATTATAAAATACGTTTCATCCATTAAACAAACCGGTGAAGGTCGTTCTTAACCGTATCCTCTACTATTATTTCCGTTTAATTTAAATTAGGATTATTATCGGACAGAAAGACCGCAGCATGCAAATAGTTTGTCCTTCGATGCTGAGTTTCAGTTACTGGGCTACACGACACTCTTCAGGTAAACTGATGACCAGACTTTTTGGTATCTAACTACCTACCTATCTATCATAGATCTACGAATGACAACCTGGACCAACGGCTTTATAAGGTAATAATCTATTATTTTTGTATGCACCTGCCATATTTTCTCTTCACCACCTTTGTTTGACTGGTAAAGAATGCCTAAGGCATTAAGTCCGCCTTTTGTACCTTTGTGTTGCATGAAGTTTTAATAAATAAATATGGAGTATCAGCAATGTCCTAGATAAAATTAGAATAGTACCTACACAACATAATTTTTAGGATGTGCGAAACCAGAATATAATTTGATCAGAAACAGTAACTGAATCGATTCCAATAATTTTTACACCATGTTATACACAGATAACACGACTCATGCACAAAGACAATTGATCGTTTTGTTTCTTTTTTCTTCTTGTTACTTTTTATACTTACTTAATATTTATTTTACTTTTTTTTGTCATTTGCCTAATTGTGTATCTATTTATAAGGCAAGGGAAGAGCGGAGTCTTCAACTGCAGGCATTTTTTTGTCTAAATGGAGACTCCTCGACATGTAATTCAAGCCAAAATGATATGCAATAAAGTTATTTTATTTTTAATTTATTTTATTATATTATTGAGAAAAAATATTTAAAAAACATAAAAAGTTGGAAACCACTGACGTAAACCATGAAACAGGTCAGGGCAGGTCATAGCGGGCATTAGGAGGCAACACACAGCTGGGTTCGGAACCAAAACCACCCCTTAGTCGCCCAGGAGGCGCAGTGACCTTTGTATTTATATCGCCAACCAGGTTCCACAAGTGGCGTACAACTTTGTAATTTTTCATTATACAGTATTGAAATTTGGTACATAGATTCTTTATATAAAAATACTAGACAGGTGTTTCAGGTTTCGCATATATCTACTAATAAAAAACTTTTTACAAAAAATAAAATACAACCGACTTCAATGTAAAAAACACTGAAAATTACAAATAAACTTTAATTTTTGAAGCGACAAAAATATTATAGAAACACCGACTTCCGAAATTAAAGTTATTTTGTGCTTTTCAGTGTTTTTTTTACATTGAAGTCGGTTGTATTTTATTTTATTTTTTTTACATTTTTAGTTATGGTCTCTACCACTAAAAATTACCTCTCAGCCAAACTTAAATACTTTATAGCGAGAGTGTATCTCATAACTATTCTAGTAATTCCAAACACGGTTAGATTATATTAATTTGCATTCCCTCCATTTCAGTCAGTCATTGACTACACGTATAAACAAAGGAATTGTACCTACTTGTTACGACAGTACTGCTATGATCCTATGAGGAGTTCTGTTCCATATCTTCGAAGTTCAGGATTATAGATCATAACAATATTTCTATGAGAACAACTTGGAAGCATAACCTTTCAATCAAAAAAATATTTTTGAAAATCGGTAAACAAATGACCGAGATATCGGTGAACATTAATAAAAAAGAAATTCATTCAGCCGAACATAGAACCAAGTCCAAGTCGGTTAAAAAAAAGGCTGCATATAAATAAAAAAAAACACATTGGTAGTATAACCAAGTTTCAACTTCAACACACAAAAATCATACTGTAAAATAAAACTCGCCGCAAACTATCGATACTGCCAGTATTTTCCACTTATTGCACCAGTAAGTTCCCTGAATAGTAATGCATGCACTTTCCTTAAAGCAGATATCTTATTCAGGTGCAGCTCGAATCTAGTTTATGATGCATCCACTCTATTGAGGTGCTACATTTTATGGACAAATTTGACAAAAAAAAGGCGTTTTGTTTGAAATGTTTTAGGGTTCAGTGTGGTTTTAGAGTGTCCAATGGTTTAGATCTTAAGGAGTACTCATTTAGTAGGTGAGTAACTTTATATACCTAAAACAATAGGTAACCATTTTCTTTTTATTCAAAGTTTACACAGACTTAAAAATACTCTCCTAAAAAATCATGCTTGGATTTTTTTTTATTGATATAATCTAGTGCTTGACTGCGATCCCACTTAATGGTAAATAGTCATGCAATCTCTGATGGTGAGGCGCACTAGTTTATGAGCCTATAACCCCCTCATTAAACTGCAAACGTTTTCAGAATAACAGGAACACTGTAAATCTCATGTTACAGAAATGAGTTCGTACGAACCTAATGGTGATTATTACTAAAAGCAAAACTTTTCATCTTTTAACGATTTGAACATTAAAATATAAGTAATAAGAGCAGTAACCTGCGTCCGGTCAGTTTTGTGCGCAGCGAAAATTCTGGAACATTTGTGTAATTGCACCCAAATGTGCTGAATTTACGCTCCGCCTTTCAGCATCTACGGAAAATGTGAGGTTAGTGTACGACTAATATGATGCCACAGAATGAGCGGGGGAGGTAGCGAGTAGCAATAGAATTCGAAGAGACAAACTTATGATATACCTACTGCTAAGACTCAGGCCTCGTCTCTGAGAGAGGGAATGAGCCGTAATGCACTATACCCTATTCGCGTTAGGAATAGAAATTTAAAGAAACCTTTTTTACTGTCTTTAGTCTTTCTTACTTTGTTTCTGTTCAACCGATTTTAACTACTATTTCGTAGGCATAAGGATGACATTAAAAGAAAAAAAGTGGTTACAATACAAACTATTCACTGCAGCCGCCTTTTGTTCGGCCACCACAGTAATAAAAGTCAGAATTGGTTGAACGGACAGTAATGAAAGATTTTCATAAATTTCTAATGTCATTTTGAACAGAGTATACGTGGCCGTTGGGGCCGAAAGGTTCTGGAGTGGCGATCAAAGACGAAACGTCGGAAGACCTCCTACAAGATGGACCGATGACCTGGTGAAGGTTGCGGGAATGCCGGTTTCCTCGCAATGTTTTTCTTCTCCGTTTTGAGGGCAGTGGTTATTATTATTATTTGGTAAGACACATTAGCAGCTATTAGTACTGATGAAATACACTACACAAATGCGCCTGTTACCAATGCTCTACATAATTTATATTTCCCAAAATATCTATCTCTAATTATCTAAATAAGTGAACACATTTCTTGTTTTACATGTTTTACAGTTTTAAGTAATTTACAAGTTACAGTCGCTTACAGCGGGTCTCATCAGAAGGCTTACAGTCACCCAAAGGGCAATAGAAAAGGCTATGCTCGAAGTTTCCTTGCGTGATCGCATCAGAAATGAAGATCGCCGCAGGAGAACTAAGGTTGCCGACATAACCCGAAGAATTACCAAGCTAAAAAGGCAGTGGGCAAGACACATTGCTGGTAGAACAGATGGCCGATGGGGTCAAAAGGTTTTAGAGTGGCGACCGCGCACCGGAAGGTGCAGCGTTGGCAGGACTCCTACAGGTGGACCGACGACCTGGTGAGAGTCGCGGGAATGCGGTGGATGCGGGATGCACAGGACCGGTCGTTGTGGCGACGCTTGGGGGAGGCCTATGTACAACTGTGGACGTTTTTCGGCTGAAATGATGACGATCACTTAAAAGTCTACTTAAAATACGTCACGCTAAAATTGATATTTGATTTGATGGTAATCATCATCATCATATCAGTCGAAAGACGTCCACTGTTGGACATAGGCCTCCCCCAAGCGTCGCCACAACGACCGGTCCTGTGCATCACGCATCCATCGGATTGATGGTAATACAATGACCTTATTTCAATTCAATTCAATTCTTTATTGCTATATCACATGTGTTACATAAGATGACAAAATAGTTATATAAATGCAATGTCGGGCACAGCAATGTCATACATGAAGTAGGTAGAAATACAATTATTTGGGAACAAAGTTAAAACATAGAGAAAAACAAAAAAAAAAATTAAAAATAAATCGGATATACAAATCAAATAAAATAAAAAGTACAATAATAAGTAATAAGATAAAAATAAAAATAATAATAAAATGTCAAAAAAAAAGAAAAAAAATCATGTCATAAATGTCAAAGTCAATTCCTTCATTAATATATTTATTCTTCATTTATATTTTATACATCTTAATAAAAATAAAGTTGTAAAACGCTCGTCTTATAGCTCCATCGCAGCTAGCTCTAGTAAAATATAATTGGTGCAGTGCTTAAAACTAAATCGTCCTCCTTTGTTAAGAAAATCTCGTAACTTACTTCTCTTGTTTTTATTTCTGTTAGGTTTGTAACGAGCACCGCTTATTTACATATTTATAGTGGTTACATTTTGCTTACATAGAGTGTAAAATTTGTAACAGTGATGCGTATTTAATTATGGAGCTAATGTTCGTAACTTTACGTAGTTTCTTTTTTTGGAGGTGGGAATTTTTGTAATGACTTCTTCCGCTCTGGGTAGAGTAAGAAGGTATGTCAGACTTTTACTAATTACACCTGTGTCCTTCAGTTTGTGTTCTAAGGGCGCCTGGTCATATCTTAGCTGCCAGTGTCTTAATTCAATTTAAATTTTTGTTATTATTATTATTTTTTATTACTTATCTTCATTGTACTCACATAATAGAAGCAATAATAAATATGTAACGAAGATTCATGTAACTCTATATGATTTATAAGAGTGTCCATGGAGTTTCTTGCACGTTCTTCTCCATAGAGATCTACGCTTTGGAACGTGCAATTTAGCTTCATTTGTTTGACTGACCATTTTGACAATTCAAAAGTGCCTGTAATTGGTCTATTTGAAATAAACGTTTCTGATTTCTGATTTGTAAGATCTTTTCTGAAAATGCTCGCGGCCCGAGCGGGTATCAACCCTGCATGGCTCCAACAGTTTGTTGACCTCTTTTCGGGGAATGCATCGTACACTACGCGCTGTCGTTGACTTGGGCTCGGTCTGGTCATTTACTGAAAGCCTGGACGGTGAGCTATCCATTGCTCACCGTCCGCAAGCCCGCGTCTACTGTGGCTGGTTGTCGGGATCGGGGTTTCCGCTCTAGGGTGGAGAGAAAGACTTTTGCTGGCTAAAACTTACCTGTGTCCTTCAATAGCCCTTTGCGTTTCAGGACTAAGTTAGCTCAATTCAGATTAAATTATGTTTTAAAATAAGGAAAGCTATACAAAAATATAAAAAATCTTTGAATTCTGAACAATCTTAAGTTTTATAGTAAAGGTAATATAAATGTTTGAGATTTTCCAAAAAAAAAAAAAAAATTTGTTGCGCATTTTATACATTTTGGACTAAGAAAAATGTAAGTCCAAAGTACCAAAAAACTTATGAAGATCAATTTTAGACTGGCAATTTAAAACCGAACCATAAACATAATTTCATAATTATTCATCATGAAAAAGCATATCGACTCAAATAACATCTCATCCAAAAAAAATTCAAAATACGAAATATCTACTATCTTTTTTTAAATTAAATTATGCATGACGATAATAAAATAACCGTCACTTTGCATCAAAAAGTAAAAAAAGACAAAGACTGTGTCCCGAAGGACGACAAGAAAGGGGGAAAACGTGATGAATTTTAAAATTGGAATATCGCAGCTTCGTTTTATCGATATTCAAATTGACGAATCAGCGGCGATCTGTTTTTAGTGGATAGAAAAAGGAGTTTTACTTGATATGTTTGAAAATAGAACTCTAATCTCAATTTTTTTTTTGTACCTAATTATGTAGAGAGTGACTATTATTCGTTTTTTTTTTATTGGTTAACAATAAGCTAACCAGCGGTTTGCTCGCGTAGTAGTAGAAAATTTTCCCATGGGAATATTACTCGCTAGATAAAAAGCACCTATTCTAGGACATGATCTATCCATATGTCAAGTTTTTTCGAAATCCGTTCAGCTGTTCAAGAGTGAAGAAGTTCGACTTACAAATTTTCGCTTTTGTAATATTAATGTGATTTAATTGTAATCTAGTTCATTTTCAACTGTTTTGTGCTGATAATCTACGTGCAAAAATTATATGATTGGTTCCTTCATTCATTAAACCCCAAGCGAACGCCGATTCGCGCACCTATTGTCTTTCTATTGTATCTCTAATTACCACGATTGTAAGGTTAATTGCGAATTTGGAGTTACAAACGTGTCAAACTCTACTTTGGTGCCAAAATTTGTCAGTATTTCAGATTAATGTGACAAATATTCAATTTTTTTTTTTCAAATACTAGCCAGTAGATCAAAAAGTTAGTTTACTTTGAATTTTTCGGCAACTCATGTGAAAGCAATATAGTTTTTGCTCTTGCTTTTATTATTATTATAGTTAGTCCATATTGTCCCACTGCTGGGCAAAGGCCTTCCTCCATTTGTTTCTCGCTATAAATATCTTAAATAGTATATAAACAAAATAATATCTCAAAAACAGAAGAAATTGCGAGTATTTTCATTAACAAATATCTCAAACGAATTCCTTTAAGTAATCATAAAATTTCGTTGAGCGTTTAAACATTCAAACTAGATTCTAGAACAAAAAATAATCAACCAATCAGACCGATAC
Organism: Mythimna ferrago; assembly: GCA_910589285.2. NCBI lineage: Eukaryota > Metazoa > Arthropoda > Insecta > Lepidoptera > Noctuidae > Mythimna > Mythimna ferrago. The sequence goes on from OU342689.1 coordinate 22,426,032, forward strand.
CTTTGAAAGAGAGGCCCAATCAGTGTAAAGGCTTGTTTGAAAAAGGAATGCAATCTCCACCGGTGCCCAAAGAGTAAAAGTAACTTGCTATAGAGGATTTTTCTGTGAAAATAAGGTTGATTTCAGTTTATTTTTTGTTAACCTGGGCCGCAATTTTGTATTCAGCTTCCAATTACGGCTTATCGTCTGAACATGTTTTGAAGAAATTTGGAACTAAAGTAGACTAAGGATAAAATTATGCAAAATTTTGAATTCTTACTGAAGTAGTGGTGGCGCAGTGGTAACGATCCCGACTTAGGACTAGTAGGTTTCGAGTTCAAACCCAGTCAGGCATATTAAATTGTGTTATTTATTTCATCACCACTGCTCTCAAAACGGTAAAAGAAAACATCGTGAGGAGACCGAAAATTTTAAGACATGCGATTTTCACCAATCCGCATTGGGCCCGCGTGGTGGTTTATGGCCTATTCCCTCTCCTAGAGAGTAGGCCTGAGTCTTGGAGCAGTGGAACATTATAAAGTTGAGTATGCCATCCTTATGCTTAAATGACTTCTTCTGCTCAAGGGTGGGGCGAGAGAACTTGTCACTTTTACTGACTAAAACTCACCAATATCCTTCAGCTTCTTTTGCTTAACAGGATCTCACGGTGCTGTTCAAGGACATGGTCTAACCGTGTACCAAGTTTCATCGATTTTTTTCCGCTGTTCGAGTGTGAAGATGTAACAAACATATCACATACTCTTTTATGATATTAGTGTGATCATACGAACTCAAAGACATACTTCTATCCTTATCATTGTACACGGTATTATTCTAAGTAAAACTGGTTTGTTTTTATTTGATTTCGAACCTTCCTCAAATGAAACTCGAGCAAAGGTCTACTGAGAATCTAAACAATATGTTTTATTTTGTGTTGTTTTCGAAGACTACGATTATTGAAATAAATTGACTCTCATCAGTTATTTGTTTGTTTAGCAAACTTGAGTTTTGTTGGAAATATTTGTTTTAGTTTATAGATATTTCGAGATTCTAGGTAGTTGGATATTTGAATCTCAAGATTGAGTGCTACGTCTTTACAACTTGGATGTCCTTGAAAAATGCTTAATTTTCGTGTTTTTTTAAAACTTTGTTTAAAAGTTATTGGGCCGAAAACTTTGGTTTTTATGCATATTCTTCTATATTTATATTATATTATTTGTTTTTACTAGTAAAATCCAAAAACAGTTAATTTTTTATTTTTTTGGTGATTTACGTAAACAGTGCAATTTTCCAGGTCAATGAACCCCTGGCGCTCGAGGGGTTAAACTGTCGTGTCTTATAAGATTTTTTTAACTTCAGATCATGTACGTTGGAACCAGTATACTTACCTATTAAATAGAGCTATGACAAAATACCGGAAAGACTGGCCCGCAGTAGCGGAAGACAAACGTATGTAGAAAAAGAAGGGGGATGGATGATGAAATGAAATTTATTTATTTGCTAGAATATAGGTTTTCATAATAACATGTTGAAATTAATTTTTTTAGTCTCACTAAATTCGACTTTTCAGTCGTGCAAATATTTTTAGAATATGCATAATAATAATGTCATAAAATTTCATCACTGTCATTGGTCAAACCTAATAAAAACAGTCAATAATATTAATTGTGCGCATAAAACATATTAAATTAAAGATCATTTTATCATACCAAGATTTTTCTATGCCTAGAAAGGACGCTAAGCTATTGCACCCCACTGTCATTTGTAGAGCATTAACTGTCGTTACTGATAATCAAAAGCCAGGAAATCAAACACCAATCTTGCTGTGGGATATCGTATCACACAGTTATTGGTTGTGGAGGTCAAAGAGGCCGTTACTCCTTGTAAAATACGGCATTTATATAGTTACTACTACTGCAGTTGGGAAAAGGCTTAATAAGGTAGATTAATTTTAAACGGATTCAAATACAAAATGTTATGTGGCTTTTAGCATATCGACAATCGACTCGCGTTTCCTAGCAAATAGTGTCATTACACAGAACCACACGTAACTCTACCTCAAATTTCAATACCAACTGTGGACTAAAGTAGCACTAAATTGGTGCCCTGAGACAATGGGATAGTGGTGGTAGACCACAAAAGAAAACGGCGGGACGAACTAGACTGATTTTATTAGATTTGGAAGGAGGAAGTGCGGGTCCACAAACGATGGAAGAAAAGAAAAAAGGCCTTTTGCTCAGGAGTGAGACAAAACAAGATAGAAAAAAAAATCTTAACATACGGTGCAACCGTTAACTGGTGACTAAATTTACTAAAGAAAAATACAGCCTAATTTGCACACTAATACTTGAACAACAAAACACGTATCAATTAAGTGGCTATAACGCTACCAACATCTACATCAGAATTACAGAACCAACTTATGAAAACTACAACAATACACGTACGTGCATAAGTTCTGGGCGCAACATTTATTTATCAATAAATGCATCGCTAGCCACGTTCGATTTGAATTGCTGTGGCTTAGTAAAATGAGTTCTGCCCATGTCAACAACTAAGTTAAATAGAATCTGGTTGATAGGATCGAAATTTGTTGCAATGGGTTATTTTGTGCCGGATTTTATGGATTAAAATGGTTTAGATTGATTATGTAGCGTGTTTATTTGTTGTGATTTCAAATGTTAGTTTTAGCGTGAGTGGAATTTTTGTTTGTGGCTTAGTCCATTTTTGCTTTTCAACTATTGATGATTTTTCACTATTGATTAGAAATAATAGCTTCTGGGAAAAAATCAAAAGTGAAAAAATGTACGAGTGATGTTGACATAAAAGCTTTGGTTTATTTTACAAGCTGACCATTACATACAAGCTCTTTTGTGGTAAAAGGCAAACAAAAACCCTTGAAAAAGTTCAATCTGTGAGTGACGCCTGCCCGGATAAAATTCTATATCAAAGAGGGTTATGAAAAACGGTAAACTATCAAGTTGGAATTTCCTAACCACAAAAAGTTAATACCTGTTTGTTCAAAACTCAAAAACCAAAAATAAACAGAATTTCGTTGAACTAGTTTCCCTCAAACGGTAACTTTCTGTGAACAAAAGTTAAATGAAAATCTGTCGCCAAACATTTTCCGATACATGTGGAAAGAGCTGGAATTATGAAATCGCGTGGATGCAGTGCTCCTTTCTGTCGGCACTAAAAATATTTCAATAAAGCATCCATAAATGTATGAAGCTAAAAGTACTGTTATAAAGAGCTAAAAAATTTCTATCGCATTTTATAAAAAAATCGATGTCCTTTTTTTGGCTGTAAGTGTACTACTGCTAGTCTATCAACTGCTACAGTAAGTTTGTTAGATTTTTTTTTTAATAGGAGCGTAAATAAACACTTTTGATTTCGCAACCGTATTTCATTACTTTCTAGTGAAAGTAATAATAAATAAATAAATAATAAAATAAAATAAAATCTTTTTATTTCAGACACAGTCCATATTAGGCATTAAATTATCCATGACATTTCCACTATGAAACACTTAGTAGTGAATCAGTGCATAAATGTTGCCTAATTAAAAATAAAACTAACTTTATTCTAGAAAATGGGTTTAAAATGAGAATGAAGATGTTTATGAAGAACTAGGTTCGTGGCGTGAGGACTAAATGGCGTTAAAAACAGATTTTTGGGAAATTTTCTATAGTGGCAATACATACATGTATTGAAATACAAAGTTTCCCTAGTTTGGGTCCCAATCCACCCTCATAATCTAATACAATTTTATAATTTGGTCTTTGTGGTGGAAAAAAAAAACAAATTATTATATAATAAAATATATGATAAACTTAATTAAAATTTAAACCACCAATACATTAGCTACAGCCAACAATAATCCAGTATATCCACAACATTCCTTTCAGAAAACGTACAAAATGCAGTAGGATTGAAACGAAACACGATAGTGTAGCTAAGCCCGTTTTAAATTAAAGGATTTGACGTACATGTCCAGATAAGCCGGCTATCTCATTCCGAAATAATTTAGTGGGGAACGTGAACGAATTATAAATTAAATTAAATTGTAAAAGGATTGAGGGTAATTGAAGGTTTTTTGATTCTATTATATGGACTGAGTTATCTTTAGTAAATGAATGTGATGTTACTCTGAATGTAATACGGCAACATGAATGAGGATACCTGATTAGTTTATTTGTTTGGTATGAGTTTTCATAAACGAAATTTGTGTAGGTCATTTTTATGTTTTTGTTAAATTCTTGTGATACATAAAATTATCACAAGAATTTTATTTTTAAGTTAATATATCTAGTCTCTACAGTTTATTGCACGACAGTGTAGAGCCTCTTCCGTCAGTACCTCTTTATAGGGTGTAGTATTGGCATTTTTTTAATAAAGTAAATAAATTCTAATTTAAGTTTTAAAATATATAATATTATCAGATGAGACTAGCACGACTGTCAGGGCGATAGGCTCGAGTAATTTTATGTACATGTATGTTATACTAATGTTTTTTTCTCTTATTTCTTTAACACATGTCTTAATTATTTTGATGCTAAGTTCACCGTAACCCTCCGAAGCATTATTGTTTAACGACAATATCTGATGTTATAGACTAATATTTTATATCGCTATACTAAAGCATTGTGTGTTACCACTTAAAAATAAGATGTAGATATTTTTGCCGACGAATACTGAACTGTTAAAAAAATCAGAGATAACAAGAAGAATATAGCAGAAAAAGGTACTCACAACGTCGATGAGCTGACTAAGCCTAAGCCCCATCTTGACCGTGAGCCGATCAGAGTTGTTCCCGACGGGCCGAATCAGACGGTTGTAGTTGGAAAGCAGATCGTCATATAGCCGCTTCGCTTCAGGGTTTGCGTCGCTTAGGCGGCCCCACACGCACAGCACTCCGACCACCAACGCCAACACCATCTTAGGCTAACACCACCCCTGGAACAAGAAGACAGGTAACGTTAAATGATTGGAACTGGAATGAATTCAACTGTGTCTTTTGGAGAAAAAGTTTTCAATTTTACTTAAAGATGTACGCAAATTGAAATTATTGAATTCCCTATGAGAGTTTGTGTCCTAATTACTACAACCTGGAATTTCTTAATACATAAATAATTAATACATAATAAATAAATAAAATAAAAAATTAATAAATAACTGTGAAAATTTTGCTTCTAGGTAAGCATGCTCCATCATTAAACACATCGTTGCTTTTCATCAAGTGAGACAAGCGTGACCTACTGAGCCAAGGTAAATTCGAAAGATAGCTCAAGCCCCGGTACAAAAAGCAATGAAGGAACAGGAGAGAGTTTTTAGTCATTAAAAATCTGACACTATCTCCCGCTCCGGCCAAGAGCGGAGGATGTCATTAGATGATTTTCCCACCACGAAATAAAAAAGGAGTAAAAAAAATATACGCAACATGAAATCTGAATAAGTTTATTTAGATTTCATATTGCGTATATTTTTTTTACTAATAAATGAAATGTATAAACATTTATATCTATTCAGTATAATCTAATGCACAAAATTAACAGTAATTGTATCAGATATGAGTGGCATCAACGCCAATTGTTTAAAAAATAATCAGTGTTAATAATAAGTATTAAAAGACAGTGTTACCAAAGCCATCTATTTATTTAAAAAAGAAACTGACTGTCTGACATGTTGATATGTCAGGCAGCACAGCCAAAACTACTAGGACTAGTTATTTGAAATTTATTCTCTTTTATTTAATCTATTGCACAAGGTTTAATTTTATGATATAGGCGAGCACTAAGAAAAGATTTTCCAAAATTCAGCCTCTAAAAAGATGAAACGCGGGTATAAAGTTTGTATCGAGAACGCTAGTCCTTATATAGAACAATAGACAGGATATAGCGCACAACACTTAGCACGTTCAAGTAAAACAATTTTAAGCTATTGCATAGCTTCTATCGCGGGCCTTGAGCGTAGAGACCGAATCCAGAAATTCCGTAACGAAAATAACCTAACCTAACCTAACTCATTTGTTTTTTGAGCGTGGTGACCAATAAGAAAACAAATGAGTGAACAATCAATCAAAATTCAATTCAATGTGTGAAAGTGTAACTTCAATTAATATCAAAGAAAAAAACAAAGGAAAAAAAATACTGCATTAATAAAATAAATAAATAATTATAATTGCATAAGTTGATAAAAATGCTATGCAATAGCTTTACCGCGGCAGTCCCCGAGTGCCACACGTCTTTTCTTTTTTTTTTACAATCATTACAAATACTTTGAAACTTCAACACGAACCCATACCATAAGCAAGAACACCTTTTGTTCTACTAGCAAGTACTAACATAAGCACATTGACATCGTTGCGTGGAATACACTCGCCTTCCACGCTTGAGTTCCTTCATGAGCAGAGCTTTTAGCAGATTCAATACTGAATGAAGTCGTATGCAGAAGTCACAGACGGTTTAAGTACGTCACTACCTGCAGCCATGTACAGGTAGTGCTGTGTCTAGGAAATATCGTTATTGTAGTTTTGCTTGCAAAGGGATGCTACAAGCGCTGTGATTTTAGAGCGTTTGGAATTTTGAGGTGAAACTGTTTGAATTTAAATTGAATGTAGGACACACAATTTCACAGTTGACTAGGTATCATATTGATGTATTAGTTATTTATCATTGTTTTATTATCATTATAGTTCAGTTTTTCCCTATAAAAAACCACCAATTAAAACCGTGCACTAGCTTATGAAGTTTGATAAATATTCTTGTAGGAATATAATAAATAAAATATTCCGAATTAAATTGTTAAATTCGTAGAAAGGGCAAAATTTAACTCCTAATAATTTACTTCGTAATATATCGAAGTTTAAAACTGGCTTCCAATTATCTCATTCCAGTACACCATCTTAAACATTCAAAATATCAAATAATACTTTAGAAGAGGTAGCATTACTTCACTTCGACCAATTTATCAAATAAATTCATTTAATTGAACCATTCTTCGCAACTTATTATTAAATGGAATCATTCTTCTCAACTTATTATTTAATTGTTAATATTCAGGTGGAAAACAATGAGTTTTCCCCGTTAATTAACAGGTATTTCCTATTTGAGAACCATTAAAACGAACAAACTTAAATTTAAGATAATAATGAAAGTTATATTGAAGAAATGTTGATGAAAGTACTTAATAATTTGTAGTTGTTCTGATTATGATTTTAATGTAAAAGTAAGATTGTTTGTTGCTGTTTCTTTGTTATTGTTTTATTTTTGGATTGTTGTTAACAACCAGGATAAAGCCATGGTAATAAAAGTTTAAAAAAGTAATTTGTTTTGCTTCGATTAATAAGAAATAGGTATCTATTATATATTCTATAACATAATACTGGTAATTTATAAATTGATCTAGTATTTTTTTTAAATTTACACTAATATTATAAAGATTAGTTTTTTAATATTGCTATAAATAATGTAACTGTTTGCATGCCGAACGGTGAAATGTGGTTGAGCAATAATGTATGAGTATCTTAAGAACTTTGTTATTACTCATATATGCAAAATAAAATTTTAATCTATTCTATTTTGTAATAAGTAAAATTATAAACATCTATAAATTGGTGCGTAGGTTATCCGAAATGGAACCCCGGGGTCCTCAGACGCAAGATAAAGAAGGGACATAAGAGTGGGTAAAAGTCTGACACTACCCCCACTCTACCCTAGAGCCAAAGAAGTAATTAAATAATTTACCACGTAAAAAAGTCTATAGATTGGTTTTTCTTTTCCTAAAAATCTTCGTGAATAAATAACGTGTGTTTTAGTTAATGAAGTCTAAATTAAATTAACCTTCTAAAATATTTTATCACGACAAAACTATTGGAATCCTTTTTCACGCATCAATCACCAACTAATTCAACCATTCAAAGGTCATTCTTTGTTTTCCGTTTTCAATGTCATTGGAATTCTAACTGAGAGACAGGTTGGCTCTGTATTACCCAGATTACGGTCAAAGTCGGACTTAATTACAGGATAAAGAAGGATAAGCCACAATAAAACGTACCTCTATAAATCAATCTAAAAGAACTTAGATAAAAGAGCCCGGATAGTGTTTTGTTCTTCGTGTGGATGAGGGAAATTGGGCTGAATTTTGGTGGACCCATTTTTTGTGGTCAGAAGTGCTTTGTGAAAGATTGGTCGGTAGTGTAACGGGTAATACAATGATAACACGTAAGGCTAAAGGATGGAGGGGTTATGTTAAAAATGATGTGGCGGAATTTGGAGAATATTGCCAATTGGGTTATTTGCTACCAAGCTTAGCTTATTTCTGTACAATATTTTATACTACAGAACAAATACGAACCATCTGCGTATCTTTTTCTCATTCTCTGTTAAATCCATCAAAGGTTGTCTATAAAAAATCGCTCTTAGCGATAAGACTGCCCATTGTGACACCCTATTAATTTTAAGTTCCTATAGTTTTTATTTTTGGTGTACAAGAAAGAATATCTATCAATCTATCTATCTATCTATCAATCCATCTATCTACCTATAACACTACAAATAAATATTTTCCTAAACATAGCATTAAAATTGGTTATTAAACGAAAGCAATTAGCATTTCAAATATTGGTATTAGAAAGAGTGGGCGTGAAGTGCATATATCTCGCTATCTCTTTTGTACACACGTAAACTAATGGCGGTTACATCTCACATCAATATGTGCAATGTGCATCCTCATTCTGTTACTTGACCACTTCTTCTTCTTTTCCTTTTACTTTTACACACGGTGTCTACATCTCTATTTTCTTCATCTTTCCTTTCGCAGGTATGCTGCAAGAGATTTCATTACAAATAAGCATCACCTTTGTACTATTTTTCTGTTTCCTTATTCTTTTATTTTATTTATATGTGTGTACATAAATTGTTAAATAAATTAATAGATTTATAGGAAAAATACTTATTTAAATTATGCAATAAAAATTCCATTCCTGCAAAAAAAACACAAATTTTCCCTTTTTTGCACATCCTCTCACCCTAGCGAGAGGGTGTGCTAAACTTTTTCTGACCAAAACCACAGATGTGTTCCTTCAGTTACCTTACACGTTCTAGAACCACGGGTTTCCCTTTCAGAAGTCAACTTACGGCCCTTGTAGGCTTTGACTCTTCTAAGGCCCTACGGTATTATTGAGCTTACGACGCTCAACATACGTATATCACATAAAACCTATCACAAAACGTCAATGAACTGTGAAGCTCATATAATATAAACACTTAAGTGTTATGTAGTTGAAAAATCTCCAGACCTACAAAAACCAGAGTGTTTTTTCACACCACTTAAATATTCTAAAAACAAGAAAAGTGCTTACATTATATTTCATCGGCATTTCTATCCATGTTCTTTACGTCCCTACCTTTTGTATGAAAACCTTAGTGAGCCCAATCCTGGTATGTTTAAGTAATTTTATTTACGTTAAATATATCGTGCGGTAGGATCTCACTAACGACCATACCAGGCCGTTATAACAAAGTAACACGCCGCACCTCACACAAATAAACTTTTTTGTACGCTTTCTTTTTTTCAGATAACGTTTTTCTTGCCAAGAATGTTGTTAAGCACCATACATAACTTGGGGATCCTCTGTACATATTTCTTATAAGGAGCTTACTTTTTTATTTTGCATTTACCTCATCCTGAGTCACTGTAATGTGTGGTATTATCGCTATTTGAAAAGGAATGTGCGAAATGTGGAAATAGAATTAGAGATACTGAGGCATCCTTTTTGGACTTATGTGATGTTTAGATATACATTCTATGGAAATTACCATATTAATATGTAATCTCTGGCTTAACGTGATTTAAGAGCGACCAAACCGAGGTTGGACATTATCATACAACCGTTCTTACGTGATTATGATGTTATTACACATCTTAAACCAAATATTTTGGAAATACACATATCTTGTGAATATTATCTAGGCTCCTACAGAAATCAAAACATAAATTTGTGTAAAACTAATCAACTAGACCTCTAGAGCTCAAGACCGAACGGGATGGCGGCGCACTGTGGACGCCCTCTGCCCCATCTAGGGGACACAGAAACTTAAGTCAATCAATTATAGACGTCTAAAAATTGGGTATTTTACATGAACTTTGGCCTTCCACAATGTACTCATATATTAAAAATATGAAAAATTTTCATTTATAGAATACTTGTACGTTTAATCGAAATTCTAAATGACGACAATTTTTCTCAAAATCTTTTCAGAGTTTAAAAAGAACACGTATTTCCTGGAACCGGCTTTGAGGAATATTCGAGTAAATCACAGAATTATCGAATGCCAACAGAGTTTTCATTCGTTATCTCTCTTTTTTCGTGTTGCCTCTTCATCAAACATCGCGTCGAATTACGGTAGATGAAGCAACTTGCGTCTAAACCATGCACGTTGACGATAGGCGAGAGGGAAATGGTCCTATTAATACTAAATTATATACCAGTACGTAAAGTTTAAGCCCCAACTTACGATTTGTACACGTGGGTTCATACCCAAACACGTGCTAAACTTTGTGTAATTAATTTCAACACCACTGCTTTTACAACGGTGAAGGAAGACATGGTGAGGAAAATAGCATGTCCAAGAATGAAATTTGAAGATATAGGTTTGGAGAAGTTATGTGTTTGAGCCGTTTGGGGTCCGAGCGAGTCGACTCTTCGTGTGACCAGAGTGCTGAGCTTTTCGTGGGTCAACGAATCAGCATTACTACCCAGTGTGGCAATGCTGCCAGCATTCTGGGCACTTTTCTCATTGACATCGATGTGGACGAATTTTTTGATGCCTTATGAGTCCCTCCTTTTTACACTATTAATTTATAATATTTGGTAGTTTAAATGAATACAATCAACATTGTTTACTATTGTTTATAACTAGAAAATTAATTAAAAATTAAACAAGGTGACTTTTATTTCTCAAAAAAGACACAGTCTTTTACTTACTTGAGAACATTTTTTCTTTATACTAAATTAAACTCATCCAATGTATCAGAATCAGTTTTTTTTTTACATATTAGTGCTAGTTAGTTCTTGAAAGCATTTAATGAGCGTAGGTTAATTATGTATACATAATTTCTGCAAATTGAATATATTTAGGTACTTCTTTTAATTGTCTCTATAAAAAAATGAGGCAATTCAAGAAAAAAATTCCTCATAAAATGATTCACTTCTAAACCAAAATATTCAAAGTTAAACTTTATCGTCTATAAAACAGGGACTTGTTTGCGATTAAGCGTTTCCCTTCGAGTTAAATTGAATTGGTGTCATGTAGAGCCGTTTTGATTCCAAGCGCCATAAATTCAAAGTTTATTTTCGAATGGACCGGGAACTCTTCAGAGTAATAGGAAGAGTGATTACGTGGAATCCTGATTTTAAAGTCGTTTGATTTATTTTACGAGACGAACTAAAACCAAATTCTATTTGAAAGTCGATCTACGTCGTCTTTCTCTTTGGCTTTTAGTCCCCAAGTGGCTGAAAAAAATATTTTTATTAAATCAAGAGCAATTTTACTTCCATTAGTGTTTCCGGGTTGGACAGTGTTTGTTTTAAATCGTTGTTTATTTACTCGTAAAATTTAGGGTAAGTAAATAATACAGGAATTCTTTATTTTTGTGTTTCTTTATTACAGCCTGGGAGTCCTTAAGTTAATAGAGAATAAAAAACTTCTAGGCAATCATGGACTTAGGCCTCTTCCAAATCTCCATATCACCACGCTTAGGAGGCGGGTTAGCGATCGCAAATCCACAGAGAATGCTGCTGCCCATTCTCTGGTATGTCCCTTAGTCGCCCCTTATGACACAGACGTAAAGAATTGCACCATCACATCTCTTCGATGGGATGGTGCAATTCTTTACGTCTGAACACCATACGGAACGTGGGGAGGTCTATGTCCAACAGTGGACATCTTTGAGGAAATCATGGCCCATCGTCGACCACAACACCGCAATAGTGGTTAAGCGCAAACCGAATAAAGCATTGTCTTAAGAATTTATTTTTAGTATACTAAAATTGCATCCATTGCAAAATTCAACTTTATATCTCAGGAAAAATTTGCATCGATGGGCTATCTTTTACAAAACTTTCTAATTCTTCCCAACCATGAAGTCGGAAGCTATATTTCAATCAAAGTCTTTCAAAAGAAGAAACAAGAAAGTGCATTATCATCAATCTTCTTTGCCGTGGCCAATAACAGATTTTCTGTTACGAAAAGGAAGTCTTGCAATTTTGAAATTGATCTTTTTTATAGAATTTGAAATCGTGACGGTGACCAAAGTGGTTAAGAATAGCACCCGGGCGTCGCTACCGCACAAATCCGGTGCAGGTACCTCCAGAACTTTAAGTAGCATATTAATGATATGATAATTTTTGTAACTATAATTTTTTCGACGAGTTAGTGGTGGCTCAGTAGTAACGGTCCTAACTTACGAGTTATAGGTTGCGCGTTCAAACACAGCCAGGCGCATTATTTTGTGCAATTTATTTCACTATTACTGCTCTCAAAACGGTGAAGAAAAATATCGTAAGGAAACAGACAACTCCTCGAAATAAAAAATCAAAGACACGTGATATCCACCAACCCCCATATTTCTCTTTTTCATCTTTCTCTTCTCTCTCCTAAAGAGGAAGCCTGAGTCGCAGCAGTGGCAAGGCGGTTTATATATAATTTTCAACTCAAATGTGCCATTTGAACTACCGTAGCTAGTCTTAATAAAAAGGACTAAAACTGATGGCAAATATCCTCCAAGAAGATTCTAATATGTTAAAAACGCTTTAATACTAAGGATGTTTTTAACATCGTGCGGATTTTATCACGCATATTGTTCCGCATGCAGGGTGCTGCCTGATATCACGCCCTGCATCCCACGTGCGTATCTCACGCACGTAGGATGATGATTACAATAAATACTTATATGAAAAGGGCATATATGGAGGCTACGCGGCGTAGCAATCCCACAAACGTGATGAAATCCGTACGATATTAAAAACACCCTTACATACGTCCCTCTATATTAAACACCACAAAGTAGGAACCAAGATAATTCCCTGCCTCTGTTATACAGGTACCTGCCATCAAAACTACGATTAATCATTGCAGAATTATTCACAGCCTCTGAGCTCGATTCTAAGGGTTTCATGTTCGAGCGCTTAAGTTTAAAGATGAAACCTCAAAATAAGTTCACTAACCCTTATAAATTATTGTTAATTACTGCCCCTGTAGGAAGTACAATCGTTGGAATTCGGAGATTAATAAATGAAAATCGGCTTACGTAGATTAAAATGGTTGGTTTGCGTTACCCTGTTCTGGAGACGAGGCAGGAAGATAAGGAAATAAGAGAAATGTGATTTGAAGATTAAAGGGTTTGTGTGTGTGTGGTTCTGGCAGTCATTTGTAGATTCAGATTCAGATTTGTTCATTCATTGTAAAACATAGGTAGGTACATTAAAAGTTCTTATTTAAGAGTGCCCGCCCTCATCAGACTTTTTGTAAGACAGATAATCGGACCGATTTTGTATATTTGTAACAATGTTCTATATTTCTGACCAACTTTTTGTACGACGTGTGCGTTGCACTAATGCTATCAGTTTGTTCTATTTTTCTCATACAAAAAATCGGTCACCGATATCGGACGTGGGCGCAGCCTAATATATTGAGGGCGCTATGTTTTCCCTCTAGGGCGTACAAAGTAGTAATCATGTAATATAATTAAAACAAGAAATTAATGTAGATATATGAACCACAATTAAAGAAATGAATAATATAGATCATTGTCAAAAAACCAATTAAAAACAATAGAAATAAAGTATGTCCGCAGTTATTGTAATCTAATGAAAAAATTGTAGATTTTTGATAGTCGTTACGGACATAGTCAAAAGCCAGGAAATCTGGCTCCAGCCTTACTAAGGAAAGAAAAAGAAAAAAAATTACGATTAATCAGCATTTCAAAAACGGAAACACCTTAAATTAAACACATGGTACATTGAGTAATGCCAAAAAAGCCTCAGCTCAGCATAATGCCAAATGGTAACACAAGGCCACCACCTTTTTTTTTTTTTTTTTTTGTTTTCGGGGGGAAACCTTCAAAAGGCGCCCGGACTTTGGGGATAAGTCCGAGGAGTGTGGGATTTTTACCTCACTAAAACCACCCCGGTGATCACCATCAGCACATAGAAGAGGCGCCGTTACCTCTTAAAAGACCATTCCGGAACCCCCTCTGTGCAACGCCTTTCAAGGCACATCCCTGAGGAGACTATACTACGGTCTCCCCTGAGCCTTTTTGTGCACGGCAGCACGTGATCACTGTGCCACCGTCTTCTTTGGAATCACTCGATGGGCGGGCACAGTCCCCACTCTGCACGTCCGTGTTTCCAAAGTCCCGTCTGCATTAGATGATGCAAGCGGGATTTCGGCGTGTTAGGCAGCGAGGCGGTTGCCTCCCTGACGCCTTCTTCTCCGAGCGGGATCAGCCCTCTCACGGTCCCGCTCAGCCGCCTCCTTCTGGATCATTACGGTCTCACAGAATGAGGCAACTTCCTTCCAGTTATCTGGCTCGGCTAGCATAGCCTTCACTACCGCTGGTAGAGACAGATCCTGCCCGATTCTGGCGACCAGGACTCGTCGCTCAGTGACCCACGCTGGACAGTCTTCCAGGGTGTGCTGTGCAGAATCCATCGCGCTTCCACAATGGTGGCAATTTGCCGTGGCTTCTCGCCCAATCCTATTCAGGTACTCACCGAAGCAACCGTGCCCGGTCAGCACCTGAGTCAGTCTGTAGGAAATGCGCTCCTTTCTTTTCAGCCAGGCTTCGAAGTGCGGCAGGATGGCTTCGACAACGCGCTTGCGCGAGAATTGCGGCTGCTGCAGCCGCTCGCACCACTTTTCGAGCGCGTGTCGCCGTTCCTGCCGTCTCAGCCTTGCTACAACGATCCCCGGCACGCTATTTCCATTTTGGCGTATGTCGCGAATCCGGTTGTAGACCCTCGCGTCCATATCTGCCAGGATATCCAGTGGTGGAAAGCGTGCCAGGAGAGTTGCCGCCTCGAAGGATATCGTTCGGTATCCACGTGCGATCCGAATGGCCATTCTTCGCTGCAGACTATTAATTTTTGTCCTGCAGCGACGGACACCTGACAGTCTGTTTGACCACACAGGTGCCCCATAAAGGACCATTGATCGCACGACACCCGCGTAGAGGCGGCGAACTTCTTCCCGAGGGCCCCCGAGGTTGGGCAGCAACCTATGCAAGGCGCCCACTGCCCTTCCAACGCGGGGGACTAGTCGCTCGAAGTGCTCTTCGAAGCCCCACCTACCGTCCAGAGTGAGGCCAAGATACTTTATGTGTTGGCCCACCTGGACTTGCGCATCTCCAACTGTCACTGATAAGCTGGGTGGCTCTCTGGTCCTTGGCAATTTGTGGAACCAGAGTGCCTCAGTTTTATGAGGCGCTATCTCTAAACCCAGCTCGCGGATCGCAGTCACGACTCTTGCCACACCAAGCTCAGAAAGCTGGATGGTCTCACCGAATGTATCCCCACCGGCCAACACCAGGGTATCGTCTGCATAGCAAATGATATTTACGCCTATGGGGAGATCGACACGCAGGACCACATCGTATGCAAGGTCCCACAAGAGAGGGCCTAAAACCGACCCCTGTGGAACCCCACACGTTATCTCCCTCCGGTGAACGCTACCGTCTCGGCTCACATAACAAATGTGCCGGTCACGTAGGTAATCCCAAATGATACGCTGTAGGTAAGGTGGCACTCTGTGATAGACTAGTGCCGTCCTAATCGCATTCCAGGGCAAGGAGTTAAAGGCGTTGACGATATCTAAACTTACCGCTAACGCCACCCCACCCTGGAATACTACCTGCTCCGACAGTGAGCGTACGCGTAGGATTGCATCGACAGTAGAGCGCTGCCGTCGGAAACCATACTGGCTATCTGCAAGGTCTGGACCAACACGCGACAGGTGATCAACGAGCCTCTCGGCAATTATTCTTTCGAATAGTTTGGAGACTTCGTCGAGCAAGCAAATGGGGCGGTACGCAGAGGGAGACTCTGAATCCCTGCCTTCTTTCCTCAACAAGACTAATCCAGCCTCCTTCCAGTAGGTAGGGAACATGCCCGCACAGAGACAGCTGTTAAACAGCTGTCTTAGGCGATCCCCTAGAGCATCCATAGCCAGAACCCACGCACGGCCAGGAATACCATCCGGGCCTGGTGCGGTGTTACGAGCTCCCATGCGTCTTACAGCTCGGTCCAGTTCGCCTTCAGTGACCCCCAATTCGTCGGACCAGTCCGAGGTTGGCAGGAGTGACGAAGGACTGTCTCTTACTACTGGAAAAAGTGTTGTTAAAACTCTCTCCAGTAGCCTCGGATCCATGGTTTCAGTAATAGGGGGAACCCAGGGACGTAATTTGGCCATGACCAATTTGTATGGTCTACCCCATGGGTCCCTGTTCAGTCCTTCGATAAGCTCCCTCCAAGACCTTGACTTGGCATCCGCGATTGCATGTTGGAGCGCCATTGTCGCTTCCCGGTACGCTCTATAGGCTGTGGCTATTTGTTCATCCAAAGCTCTTGGTTCTCTTCTACGTCGAATGCGCTGAAACTGGCGTCGTAATCTCAGACAACAGAACCGCAACTGCGCGATATCTTCCGACCACCAGTATGCCGCACCAGGACGCTGGGCGCATCTGACTCGGGGCATGGAAGCGTCACAAATCGACGTCATCCTGTCCCGAAACCAAGCCGCCTCTTCCTCTGGATCGGGTGAAATTCCTGGGGCATTAATATTTTCTGGCCACGCCGCGACGTTAGCTGCTGCAACGAGCATATCTCGATTGAGCCGCTTAAGGGCCCAACGTCGAGCCGGTTGGTTAGAACCTAGATGGCTCGGGCTGTCGATGGAGGGTAATGTTACATCAAAAACGATGTGGCGATGGTCGGACAGTGTGACTATATCCTCCGCTACTCTCCATCCCGACACCATCCGACCAGCAGAAGGAGTCCCCCACGACAGATCCACAATCGACTCCCCCTGCCACCTAACGCATGTGGACACTGACCCCCTATTTAAAAGTCGGAGATCAAGCGTCGCCGCCCAGTCTTGTGTCGCACGTCCCCTCGGCGTATCCCGGGTGTTCCCCCAAGCTTGGGAGTGAGCGTTGAAATCACCCAGGACGAGCACCGGACGAGGTGAGCATTTGTATCAAATGCAATTCGCAACCCTGTCCAGATATCTCTCAAATTCGGTGAGGGAAATATTGGGAGACACGTAGCAGCCCACAACGGCAAGAGATCCCCATTCCACAGCAACGAAACCTTGTCCCCTGTCTAGTAAAGAGCAGTGAAGCCGACCACTTCCACCAGCCCAATAAATGGCAACAGAGTCCACGGTGTCTCGGAACCAGCGAGGATGATCTCGAAGGCCGTAGGGTTCTGCTACTACCGCCAAGGCAACCGAACACTCCGCAACTGTCTGCAAAAATAGGTCCTGCGCATTGCGGCAGTGGTTCAGGTTGCATTGGAGAACTTTCAGGGCTGGGAAGGCGAGGTGTCCATGTCCTCCGCATGGCCCGCACTCATTGGTGCCGGCGCCGATCCTTGTGATGTAGTAGTGGCATGTACGGTCCGCTTCTTGCGCGGAGCGCATTTTTTTCCTCCCAACCGATGATCCGCTGGAAGACCTTGATCCGCACATAGCGGACACCGCATGATCGGCGCCGTGCATTCCCTAGCTTTATGAGCTCCCCCACAAGCGTAGCACTGCATGCTCCGGTCAACAGCACTAGTGCACTTGCTGCGGACGTGCCCAGGCTCGAGGCAACGGAAGCACATCATCCGACGTGCACCCAAAACCTGGACCCTTACTGACGTCCATCCTAAGTGCATGCACTTGTCAGAAGCCAGCTTCTTTATCGTCGCCAGTGGAGCACGGACCCAGACGTGCCCAAGCGAAGCAGGTGGACGACGAATTTCACCTACTTTCACGTCCTCGTTCGAACAGCCGCCTACCTTGGCAATAGCAGCTGCTACTTCGTCAGATGTGACGGCATCATCGAGGTCTAGGATCCTCGCCTCAGCTCTTTTAGTTGGGCGTGAAATCTTCACGTCGGAGTCGCTAAAAACTTCCCGCATACGGCTGGCTAGAATATCAGCCTTATGAGAAGACTCAGCGCCAGCGACGGTAAGAATTATTCCGCCATCAGCAGCCCTTCTTTGACCGACGGTGTCGATTCCAAGATCGGCTAGCCGGATTCGCTGCCTCAACGCAAACATGACCTCGCCGAGTTTGGCAGATGATCCCTCTCTTACCGAAACAGTAATAGCGGCCGTGGTAGGAACCCTAGGCAGTTTCACTGTCTGGTTTTTATTCTGGGCACTCGCCTGTGTGTTGGGTTGGGGAGTCTTCGCATTTTTTGCTTTTCTACCCACCACAGTGGACCAGGTCTCTTTTCCAGTCCTCGTTGCATCCAGTAAAGCCTGTGAAGTCTGAGTTGGTACTGCAGATACAGCAGGCAAATCCACCACTGGGGCCACGACTTTGCGATTACCCTTCCCTTTCCCCTTCTTCTTTGTGGAGTTAGGGACAAGGCAAGGTCCAGCAATTGTCTGCGCTTGAGCAGTCGATGACAGGGCTTTTCTTATATCGGCAGCCAGTGGGGGACGCAGAGGCTTCTCAGGAGGCAACCTTCTCTCCAAAGCCGCTAGTTTAGCATCTATCATGCCTCCAATCTCGAGAGCTATGGAACGTCGAAACTGAGCCTCCGACTCATCCGACCGACCAAAACCTCCGGCTTCCGCTGCAGTGGTCTGACTATACCCCGTTAAAGGGGCTGCCATAGTCGAACTCGCCATAACTTCGCCCTTACGGCTAAGAAGGCTAACTTGCGCTGTCAGCTTTTCGACCTGTGCCTGGAGACTGGTAAGACGAGCCTTTAAATCGGCGTTTTCTGTTTCCAGCCTCTCCACATTGACCTCAACAGCCGATCGAGTGTCTAGCTCAGCAACTGCAGCTTGCACTGTTACTGCCGCCAACTTGAGGCTGTACACAAAGCTACTTTTGAGGTTGCGGGAGCCATTTGCAACATCCTCTATGGTCTTAAGACTATCCTTAATGCAAGTGCTTAGTTCCACCGTTGGTTGCGTCTGCATCGTCTTAGCCAACATCTCCAATTCAGGCAAGTTCTGTTTTGCTGATGATTTAGTCTTTGGCTGCTTAGCTGGTGGGCTCGCTATGTCGGAGTCTGTGCCTTTCTCTACTCCGTCAGTTAAGGGTTTGCTAAGGCTAACCAGTTTACCAACCCTTTTCTTCATCGGTCCATCACTTCCCGGTATCTGAATACGCTTGCGCGTGCGTCCTCGAGACGATTTCGATACTTCCGAGGCAAATGAAATTTGCGATAGTGAAGCGTCGCTGGTGTCACTCGACATCTCGTCGGTAATTGGATTAGGCGGGCGCACAAAATGTGCACGGGTTAATACCCCCTTTGGCCCTTTCTGAGCCTTACGTTCCGGTGCTGCGGATATGCTAGGAGTAGAACCCACCAAGTCCTCATCACCGGCACGTGAGCCACCCTGGCTCAATGCGTCCTTAAAGGACGGGTAAAAATCCGATTGGGATTTGAAGCGTTCATTGTCCCCCCCAGAATACGTGGGACTGACCGAACTCTGTTCGGTGAGGGATTCTCCTACTGCGGAGCAGCAGGTACCCTCCTGGGGTAGTTTATTTTTATGACTCGCTTCCATTGTTAAATGCTGAACACAGCTTTGCCTTTTTTTTTTTTTTTTACTGGGGTGGGGTCCCCAGTAATTTCGCACTCTTTCACTTTCACTGTCATGTCTTATAAAAAGACTCGTACTAGAAGTGAATCTCCTTACTCGCCAAAGCGGCAAAGAGTGATTCGCGCATCGTCTCTTCCTTTGCGGAAGTCCGATGTTATACTCCGCCCCGTGTCCCTCTTGGGCCACCACCTGACGCTGATTTTCAGCTGCAGCCCTTGGGTGCCATATGCTCGAACAGAAAATATTTATTAAAAATCAAAAAAATCTGTGCATAGACCAGCTAAAAGAAGAAGTTGCGATTTATATTTATAAAAATAGTCCAAAAAAGATTTATGTGCCCATTTAAAACAGAAAATATAGCTGAAATATCATTTAACAATATTAGAAACAGTTAAGAGTGTAAACAAGGGTAAGGAAAAGGGAAGTAATGCAGTGGCTTCTTTTACTCTAGAGAGCTAGTCAATTTTTTTCTGATCCACCTGTGTTCTACAGCTGTGTTTCAGAACTACAGTATGGGATTTCAGAAATTCCCGTGTTCAGCGGATATAATGTTATCAATCCATATTTTTTTAATGATATAAACTAATGCTTGACTGCGATTCCACCTAATGGTGAGGTGTACTAGTTTATTAAGAGCCTATATATTCTAATAACAATTTTTAACTAGCTTTTTTTGAGATGCAATGTTATCAAATAACGGTGTCCGGCTCTGAGTGGGGAGAGAGGCCTTTGTTTTTCGTATCAAGGTATCCCAAAAAAAAACCATGTTTATAAATGAATAGGTTAAGTACTTCTAGGTAAACGTAATCCAACGTCGATTACATCAACGCTTGCCATCTGGTGAGAAAAAGATAAAAAATATATTTCTGAAAGAAAGAAGAAGAAAGAAAGAAAACATGTTTATTCCACCTAAATAGCCCAAAGGGTAACCATGGAGCTTCTTGCCGGTTCTTCTCCATAGGAAACGACCAATTTGGAACCGTGCACTACCTTCTGATATTTTATAAGTGCCCATATAGGCTTATGTGAAATAAAATATTTTGACTTTGATTTTTGGCTTTGAAATAGACGCACAAGTCATCACAATATCAATAATACAAAACCCAGTATCCCTGTCAGTGTGTAGTAGTATTTTGCAACTTTATAGAAATAGTTCTGCTAGATGAAGCATGTTAACACTCCGATTTCTATAATCTTTGTGGAACTTAAAAACTTTAATATCAAAATAATTATTATGAAAGTCACTAAAAGAGCATTTTACTCAGCATTTTGATTTTATGAAAATTAAATCTAAAATGGGAACACTTTCACCCAACGCTTTTCACTGCATTAAAAGACATCATAAATAGCAGCTCCTAATACCATCTCAACATTCTTAAGCCGTTAATTACAAGTAAAAGTACGCAATTAACGACAACTGCCGACAAAAATACCATAAAGTAGGATTATTGACCGCCGACGACTCGCTCTTACTT
Source organism: Mythimna ferrago (assembly GCA_910589285.2). Lineage (NCBI taxonomy): Eukaryota > Metazoa > Arthropoda > Insecta > Lepidoptera > Noctuidae > Mythimna > Mythimna ferrago. The sequence continues at coordinate 22,447,317 of OU342689.1, forward strand.
AAGCCAAAGTACTGTTAACCTTACAACTGTGGAAACAGTTGTGTTGCAAAAACCAACCTTATTGCTAGGACTTAAGGATACTGTTAATTACTGTCTTATTATTATTACTGATGCGCGGTGGACTGTATGTCAGTAAAAGGACTGACATACGTCTTGAAAACACTTGATCCTCTTTTTGGGATTAATAATTTTACAAAAAAGAGGAGAAATGGAATAACTCTCACCATATGCGATAATCAAGGAATTTTTAGTTAATAGAATAATATAAAAAAAAAAAAACTTTTAGCAATTATTAAAACATTTTGAATGAAATTGAAAATGAAAACGGAATGAAATCGTTTCGATTTCTATGTCTCTGAAAATAAAATTTTCTATTTTCGTTTTCCTATTTTTCGCTGATGCCAGTAGATTTTATAATATAGTGAAAACAGTTCAACATAAGAGATTACATTGCCATACAACGTGGCAATGCCGCCAGCCTTTTAGGCACAATTCCAGTCGACAGCGATGCGGAAAAGTTTTATGACGTCCTTTTTAGCTAGGCCTTTAGTGTAAGTATATTTATTTCTAATTAGTTAAGTGTATTTTATAATTGAATTTGTTTAATTTAAATTTTCCCTGCTTCGACTTTTTTTAGTTGGGCACCTCTGTTGATTAAAACTTTCACGTTCGATATACATATAATAGAAATTGTATTTATTAATTTATGTTATGTAAGTTGGTCTTATTCTAAAAAGTAGAAAAGCGAGTAAACGCCTTTTTATTAAGAGCATGTTTCAAAGACGTGTTTTTTCCGAGAATCTCTTCTCCTTGTACTTACCCTGAACTAATCCTGTGTTCTTAGAAACAGACATTTAAATTGATCTTGAGCTCAAACACTCGTTCTGTGTTTACGTACGCACTGTAGGTATGTACAGAAACTATATAATTATATAAAAATAGTGTTGAAATATATTTTTAAATCTATTTACAGGACAATTCTTTAAAAAAACTCATAGCTACAGCGTCCATTGCATGTTTGAACAAGAAGTAACATATATATATATATATAGAAAAAAAAGAGAGAGAGAGAAAAGAGAGAGAAAAGAGAGAAAAAAGAGAGAGAGAGTAAAGAGGTAAAGTATATTTTTTGTTTGTAGGAGGTAATCCCTGAAAGTATTGGTCCGACTGCTAAAATTTTCACCGATAGAAAGCTGCTTTATTCCTAAGTGACATAGGCTATATTTTAGGTATGCGGGTGAAGCAGCGGGCAAAAACTACAAAAAAATAAATTACCACATTCTTAAATGCATAAATAAATATATCAAAAAGATCTTACACATCGTTTCTATCTAACCTATCTAACATAACCTCCCTCCCCTACATCTCTGATATCAGCAATTCATTTCCCATTATTTAGCCTAACATTGTGATAGTCTAACATATAATCGAGTGCCTCTTATCTCTGTATCGTCTTATCATTGTCAGAATCTTCAGAGTTCCCAAGCACTCCTATATTTCATTGTAATAGCTTTCCTAAGGACATGACAATAATTTATAGCCGGTAAATTGAATTTCTATCGTTTGAAAATCTATCGTGCAATGGCGCCTGTAATTTTGCGAGGAAGTTGAGTACAGTCATTTGTTTATTTATAAACTTAATCAATTGTTCTTGAGTTTAGGAACAACGCGGACGAGTATGTATGAATATGCACCTACCATTACACTCGTACTAACGTACGAGTGTAATGGTAGGTGCATATTTTATTTTTCTGAAAATTCTGTATGATAAGTTGTGAAGGTAAATAAATTCATGTAGCGAATTCAATTTAAAATTAATTTTAAAGAGAGTACTCTGAAATATTTTGATGGTCTTTGACAGTCTTCTGAAATTAAATATGACACAAGTGTTGCCAAGGAGTTATGATCTACACTTCAATATTCTAAAAAGGTTAAGTTTGTTTTTTATGTTTTTTGTTTTGTTTTTAGGCTGTTTTATTCCTAAATAACATGTACGCGGGTGAAGCCGTAGGTAAAAGCTAGTATTATTATATACCCAGTTTCTGAGTTGTGGAGGTCAAAAAGATCATATCGTATATGCCTTGATCACACGTACCGAGTTAACGGGCGAGACAGTACTCTCGGCCGAGCAACATTTTACTGTCTCGCCCTTATACTCGGTACGTGTGATCAAAGCATTAACCTTTTGAATGTTTTAAGTTACACAGTTCGACATAAGCAATTGTCTTTCTATTGTGTCTCTAATTACGGCATTCGATGAGTTAAGGATAGTGAGATTGATAGTATGCTCAAGTATGTCATTAGAATTGGATATATTTGGATCTGCTTACATCGTTTGTATCCATTGTGTACCAAATAAACATTATTTTTTTCTCACTAACCTTTTAATGGATAGCATAAATTAAAAAAAAAAATTCTCACGAGGAACAAAAGTATCAACTTTTCCATTTAACATCAAAAGAACATAGTTCCTATTAAAAAATATCTATATTCAAAGGACAGTCTACCTGTGTGCTTATGGGTATGCATCTCGACATACATTTTTACTGTTTTTCATACAACCGCTCTTACGCGATTATGACGTTATTACACATTTTTCATCAGATATTTCGGAAACACAGTATCTTGTGGATATTATCTAGGCTTCTATGAAAATCAATTTATAAATTTGTGTAAAACTAATCCAGTTAAGACCTCTGAAAATCTACTATTTTGCATACACTTTGACACTTCATAATTTACTCAAAAATGAAAAAAGTCAAAAAAGTACAACATACAAGCCTGGCAAATTTTATCAAGATTCTAAATAATGACAATATTTTTCAAAAACTTTTAAGGGTTTAAAAAAAACAAATACGTGTTTTTTTTAAACCCTGGAACAAGTTTTGTAAAATATTCGAGTAAATCACGGAATTACTGAATGCCAATAGAGTTTTTAGGTATTATCACTCTTTTTTCGCGTTGCCTTTTTGTCAAACATCACGTTGGATTGCGTTAGATGAAGTAACAAGCGTTTAAAGCATGCTCGATGTTTACGATATGCAAGTGGAAAAGCAGCCTCATAATTTCAAAATCCGTTTCGTCTTTTTTTTAAACGTGAAGTAGTAACAAATATGAACATACACGCACACATGCTTTGCCTTTACAATTTTAGTGTGGCTACACATAATAGCTTACAGAACCATCTTTGGTAATTTCAATACTTTTATAAACATCAACAGTAAAACCGGTCGCCATATTAAACAAAATAATTTATTAAAAGCAACATTTGAATTTCCTCCCTCTTTGTTTAATTAAGGAGGCCTGTTTTGACGCACATTTTCAACTTAACCATAAAATTTGAATGGACCTTTTATTTAATTAGTTAGCATAAATAACGGGACATCTTGAAATTGGCACGGTTGAAATCATTACATTTATTTGTATTGCTATTTATTTATTCAATACTGAAATTAATCTATTCTTATTTATAAAGATTATAAAGATTTTTATTTTTGTGTTTGTATTTTTGATGTACCTATTCCTCTTTCGGCACCAATTTTTTTTTGGCACTAATGATTTCAGCACCAAAGCTCTTTCTCTCTTTCGGCACCAAAAGGTTTGTTCAATTAGTGCCGAATATAGAACCAAAAAATGAGGAATAGCTTTGGTGTTAAAACCATTGGTGCCGAAAAAATCATGCCGAAAGAGGAGTACTTAATATTTTGGTTTTTCTACAATAAAGTGGTAGAAGGTTAATATAATAAAGAGGTTTTTTTTTTGTTTCTAGGAGACGAGGTAATCTTTAAAACGAATGGTGAGATTTCTAATTTTTTTTCACCGGTATTAAGCAATTTTATTCCTGAGTAGCATGCGCTATATTTTATGTACGTGGGCGAAGCCGCTGGCAAAAGCTAGTAATGAATATAATCAAAAACTACTGAACCGATTTTTTTTAATTCTTTCTCTAGTAGAATGGTACTTTATCGCTGAGGTACATAGGTTCTGTGATTTTTACTTTCAGGCAGGTGAAGCTGCTAGCAGAAGCTAGTTTTTAAAAGATAGATAGATTTCTTTATTGTACACCAAAAATAAAAGGGTCTTGACTAAGCCTACATGAAGGAAAAATCACGTCAATGATGAAGGAGGAAAAAAAAAACATTACTCGTTTAAATTACGAATAATCTTTTCAAGAGCAGTGTTCCACGAAAATGTTCCAACAGCACTTGAAACCCTTAATCAAAGTTTATTACTTTACAACCCGGAAACCCAGGCGTAATCCTTAATCAAATAAAAAGTTATCATTGTCCATTATCTGCGGGGAACTCAAAAGTTATGGTTTTTGCTGAAAACGCACGACTTGAGCAAGTAAAATAATAATAATAATAATAATATTCCACAACTATCACACAGCGCCGTCTAGTCCCAAGCTAAGCAGAGCTTGTGTTATGGGTACTAGACAACTGATAAACATACTTATATATTTCTAAATACATACATAATAAAGATAAATTACACCCAGACACAGAACAAATGATCATGCTCATCACATAAACATTTGTCCTGGGTGGGAATCGAACCCACGACCTCCGGCATAGCAGTCAGGGCCACTAGCCACTAGACCAACAGACCAGTCAAAAGCAACGTAGTCAACATAAAAAGGGTTATAAAAAATAATAAAAAAAATACCGGCCAATTACGAGTCGGACTCCCGCACTAGGTTCTGTACCGTCAGTATCAAAAAACGGCAGAAAAATCACCTTTGTTGTATAGTAGCTCCACTGAAATATTTATTTTGTTCTGTTTTTATATTTATAACTAGCTGTGCCCGTGACTTCGTTCGCGTGGACTACAGGATTTTGAATTATTTTTTTCCAAAATAAAAGTAGCCTATTTTACTCTTTATTACATCAGCTACCTGCAAAAAAAAGTCTCGTCAAAATCGGTCCAGCCATTTCAGAGATTAGCCCAGACAAACAGACAGACAGACAAAAATTGTAAAAAAAATTTATTTTGGTGTATGTACCGTATTTATATTCATATGCATGTAGTAAAAAGCAGTTATTTCAATATTACAAACAGACACTCCAATTGTATTTATATGTATATATGTATAGATTGTTGCGGCAACATATATATAAATATCTGTAAAATATTATCTGTGAATAAAGTTAGAAGAAATGTTTTGTCTAGCCGGCCATTTGCCTAATTACTTATAATGATTCTCCCTTGAGAGCATTGGTGGCCGAGAGGTAACGGCCCCGACTTACGAGTTGTAGGTCGCGGGTTTGAAACCAGCCAGGCGCATTAAATTATTTGTGAAATAGGTGTTTGAAGACATGTGACATTCACGCACGGGCCCGCTTGGTGGGTTACGGCCCATTCCCTCTCCTAGAGAGGAGGCTTGAGTCCCAACAGTGGGAACATTAAAAAAAAAGGCTGGTGATGATTCTCTCTTAGCTATAAGAGTCGACGTGAATGCATTTCTTGTACTGCACCCTACTAATCTACACTAATTATATTATATAAATAAAAATATATAAATAAAAAAACTTAACCTCTATATAAATAGGTTAAGTTTTTTTTTGGTTTGTAGGACGTAATCACTGAAAGTACTGGTCTGATTGCTAAAAATTTTTGTCTGATAAAAAGCTGCTGCATTCCTGAGTGACATGGGCTATATTTTATATACGCGGGCGAAGCCGTAGGTAAAAGCAAGTAGTAGATAAAGAACCTGAGGATTTTCCAGTCCTTGTTGTCCAGCTTGCACGGTTCTTTAAATATCCGACAGACAAACGGACAGCGCAGTTATAGCAAGGGAGGTTCCGTTTTTGCCCTTTTACACAACGAAACCCAAAAAATACTCGAATATCCAATTTTATCTGATTTCCCAATAGTTTTTTGCAAAAAATTGTGTTACTGATGTGTATGTACAGCTCAAGAGGACTGTCGACCGATTTATATTGGATTCTTACGCCTCAAATACTCCACAAAGGAATCACGAATTTGGTACACATTCTGGGGAACCCTTTATCGAATGGCGCAAAGCTTTTCACAACAAAAATTGAAAATTTTATTTTATTTTATGTCATTATGCAAAATGATTTCAGTAACAAGGAACAAATTGGAGAAAGCCATAATAACGTAATAATATAATAAGTACTACATAATATAATAAACTTGATTTTATCAGCTGCCGCTAACATTATGATATCAAAAACGTAAGAAATAGTGGTAGAATAAACCTAATAGACACAAAAAAGTGACACAACTTAATACTATGGGTACAGCTGTAGCGGTTCTTATCGCTGACAGCGATACCTATGAGAAAACCTTAGAATGGATCTTAAAATAATACAGGCTGTTGGCTGCTGAACTGTGTCTTTGGTTCGTTTCCCCAGTTAGACGTAATTGTTAGGCTTAGGTACAGATAACTATTCTATGTCTGAGTGTCTTGAGTATGTGATTTTACATGTTTGTAAACGCACACAAGGTAAAGGAGTAAGCTTTTTTTTATCTGATATAAACTAGTACTTGACTGCAATCCCACCTGATGGTAAGCAGTGATGCAATCGTTAATGGTAAGGCGCACTAGTTTATTAAGAGCCTATTCTTCTAGAGTCTATTTCTTTGGCATTGTTCGTCAAGTCGTTGAGCTCCTTAGTAGTCCTGAGTTGAGCTACACGCATACTGACAAATGCTTGCACTGACTGGAAAGGTCCACTTAGAACTGTGTGGTTCTTTCCTCAAAAACCATCTCAGGCTCAATCTGCATGGTTCTCATATGATTTAACCATTACTTGTTTTGCTGTATGGACTTTAAAAGAGACTTTGACCCCTGAGTTTGTTTCGGTGTTTCTTCCCAAGGTAGTCAGCTAGGAAACACCGGCCTCATCTAGCTTTAATTGACAGAAAAAAAAATTGACGTGTAAAAGTGTTTTTATAAAACCTACTTACAAAATAAAGATCATTTATCATATATCATTTATTCACTCTAGCCTTGAAAACACCCAAATTATAATCGGACGGGAAGACCGCAGCAGGCAAGTGCTAGGCAATATTTTTTTTTTAAGATAACTAAACTAATACTATGGTACTGCAATGGTCAACACATAATAATTTATTATTATTATGAGCCAGTTGTGTCCCACTGCAGGGTGCAAGTCTCACTCCCATTCTTCTCTATTCTTAGCCACTTCTGACCAATCCATTAAGTAGGAGTCCAAACCGTCATACTATCTTTCTTCTCCATCATACTAAAGTTCAAAATTATCATTTGATAAAAAATAACTTTCCTTTCAAACATAACAATCATTTAAATCTTATTAGGTACCAAATTCCACATCGTTTGTAGAAACCAGAATACAATCATAAAACGTTACATTATCTGATCGATTTACCGATCTGTTTTGAATCTCAATCAATTTTGTGGATACCTAAAGTTATTTGCCACTGTTATTTGCTAATGAATTCCGCAATGGAATTGTGTTTGTCTATCGCTGATAACTCATTTATGATAATCCACTGGTGTATATATGCTCATTGATGCATTGGACATTTGTGATGGTACAGATTATTAGATTTTCTGAATCTAGTGTACCACCTCTACCTCAAAATGAATGCAATCGGGTGATTATTATTGAGATGTCTGTCCAATTTTGTCATCATTTTTTGAGTCGATAAAGGTGCGCTGTTGGAATAGGCCACGTTCAGCTTTCCAACGCTGCGTCTTTTGGTACGTGGTTGCCACTATGCAACATTTTGTTCCCATCGACCATCTATTCTGCGAGCAATGTAATCTTGGTTCTCCTGCGAATATCTTCATTTCTGATGCGATTACGTAAGAAAACTCCGAGCATAGCTCTTCCCATTGCCCTTTGGGTGACTAAGTCCGATCTGCCTAATTTACCTAAGTTAAATTATGGTGATGTACATTAACGTCCAAGAAACAGAAGAAGAAATGGTGGTCTTCTATAACGAAACGGGTAGGGGGTATTGTTATTTATTTATTTATTTATTAATGTACACACACAAACACTTAAAAAATGAAATGGACAAATACTGAAAAAAGAGTACAAAGGTACTGCTTATTTCAAATGAAATTTCTTCCAGCAGACCTGACCAGACAGTAGAGTTGGAAGAGAGATGTAGACACAGTGTATACAAACGAATCAGAAAATTAAGAATATACTAAATTATCTAAATTAACTTATATAATACATATATAAATACAACAAAATCAGTAATTAAAACACAAAAATAGATACAATACATAAATATTATATTATAAGTAAAAATATCTATAAAATATAACATTACGAGATGGTTGAGAGGTAATGACCTTTGACTAGCTTTTTGAAGATAGTTATATTTTTAGCGTCACGGATGTTAGCTGGAAGTGAGTACCACAGTCGTACTGCATGAAAAGAGAAGGAGTTGGAATAGAAATGAATATTATGGGATGGGAAATTAAGATGGTATATAAGGTTGCATGGGGCGTCGGCAGGTCGAGTGAACGAAAAACGATCACGCAGGTAGCCAGGGTACGCAGGGTTGAAAAGGATGTTGTAAAGGAGACATAATACCCGAATGTTCCTACGAAGATGGATAGGGAGCCACTTGAGATCCTTGCGGAATTGAGAGACATGGTCGTATTTTCTTAGGCAAAAAACAAAACGAATGCACAGGTTTATGGTCGTAGGTAAAACCTGAATGAGAGTGGCTTAGAGGTATTGGCACAAAAAAGAATGACACACAGACACACCGTGTCTCACAGACAGACCGTAGGTAATACTTGATACTACAGCTGTTGTGTCGTAGTTACTAGAATTATGTCTGTATACTTTTCTTCTGTGTATAACTTGTAACTTGAATAATACCCACCTTTTTACATACCAATTAGAAAATTACGTTATGATAACATTTTAAGCACCAAAATTTTACTTTTTAAGTTTCATTTCGTTTTTTTTAAGAAATTATTTATCTTCATTGCAGGCAAATAATGTGGCATCATACTATGGGCACATTGGTAGTACATAGTATCTGTGTATGTAGGTACACACAAATAACCTGGTGACAAAATCAAAATTTATCAAGAAATTATTAAAGTAGATAACTTTTTCGTCTAAAACTAATTCTTGATTGTTTTAGGAAAACAAAATTTCTAACTTTAAGATTATCCGAAATCGATTTTCTGATTCTGAATATACTATGTTTAAGATGCGCGTATATTATGTTACATGTTGTATATTCTGCTCCTAAAAAAACATTTTGGCAATTTTATTGCTCATTTATTATGTACCGTATGTAGAATAGTATAAAATATCGCGTCAATAGTGTCAAAACCAGCATCAACTCTTCATTTATATTCTCTCCTTTTTCTTGTACCACATTTGGTCCAACTGTTCCCGAAATGGTACACGCAACCAAAAACTGCACTTCTACTACACTACCACACAAACACGACTATGAATAACAAAACATTACCCCTCTATCCGTATTCAAGACGTCGCATAGTTCTCAGGAAGTGTGCAAATGACATCATCTGCAAAGATCCGTTGAGACGCAGACCGGTTCATTTGATTTCCGGTATCGGTCCTCGAGACGCTCTGATGTTGGGAAATATAATGTAACTCACACAGACCCACGTACTTACATGTCCTTATATTTATTTGTGTTGAGAGACTTAGGGAGCTTAGTTTGTTGTGGTACATTCGGTTTTGTGTAAACAGTGCGTATGTTGGAAATGAGGGATCGCGGAAGTTGCTTCTAGATTTCTATTTCATATTATAGGTTCACGCTTGACCACTATCTCACCTACAGAACAGATGAGAGGTTAGAATGACCTTGAGGAAGGGACAGGCGTGACATAAAGTAGCACCAACAGCAAACTTGCGATCTAAGTGTGCGTGGTCTGTTATTTCCGCGTTCGTATTGGTTTATTGCCTGTGGTGAAGTTAAGGGATGTAAGACAAACGGCGACCCTCGTTATAGTAGAAATCGGAAAGTATTTCCTTTCTAACCTCTTACATCTTTTCTGTAATCTCACCTGATGGTAAGCGATGATATGGTCGACAATGAAGCACGTTCTCCTAAAAGTTATCTATTTTTTCTCGTCCTAAAGATCCCTAGATTTCAGTTGACGGTCAGAAAACAAAAACTAAGGCAGGGAATTCCGCTTTTTATATGTACGCTCATTGAATATGTTCTCAAAACGTTTTATGCTTATGGATGAGATGTCCATCATGTACCGGTGGCGCATCGCCGCGCCGTACGTCGGGAGGTCCGTTGATGGAACGGGCTTGGCGGAATTAAGTATGTAATTCCAATGCGCACAACTAGATGGCGTTGGGGGTGACGAATCGAAGGAAGATTTGGTTTCTACTGATTCTGAGCAGAGTATATTGGTTTTTAAATTGATGTTTTATAAAGTGATGATGCTTTTATTGCTATTGTAAAATTAGTAGAATCTTTATTACACAAAATATAAAGGCTTTATTATGGAATAAGCTAGTGATTTATCAGAATTTCTACAAGTTACATTACTTCATAAAGAGGAAGCTTGAGTAAAGGTAAAATAACATGTTATTTTAATACCGCTTTTGTATTTTTGACATTCGATGAATTCCTTTACATAGAAGGTAATAAACCGAAATTATATGAAAACATATCAAAGACGAAACCAAAGATTCTCATTTCGAAATTCTTTGAGAAAAAATATTAATAATTTCAATATCTCTTTTTATACCGAGACATCTTAAAGAGCAATATTTTATTGGAAAAGCGAAGGAAAAAAAATATCCATATTTGTTCAATAGCGATCCAATCGAAAGGGGAAGGTTGAATGTCACAGGTCGAAAGGACCGTTTAACCCTATAAGAATTTGTCGTACCTTTCTGATATAGGCTTTATGGCCTATCGGTTGCAACATGTTTTTGTTAATAAACCAGGCTATGTGAATGTAGGTCAAAACAATTTCGCTCTCTTTACCTTTTTGCTGACGGTTTAGGCTTGGGATTAATCAATATTTGACGATAAGTGTGGCTGATATATAAAATGAAGCTGTAACTAGAGTACTGGAAGTAGCAATATAGCAAATATTGTTATTCTGGAAGATTATAAAAAAAAAACTTTTCGAATACCGTAATTAGAGACATAATAGAAAGACAATGTGAAAGCGAACTCTGACGTTCGCTTGGGGTTTAGTGAATTAATCGTCCAAATGTCTTTGAGAATATATCGCGGGTCTCAAACCATAGGGGCGTATCCACAAAACCCCTACTTTTCAGGAGAGATAAAAAACTTAATAACTTTTCCTGTGATTGAGCCAGCTCGTTGTTTTTTTGCATGTAGCTATATATTTATACTGCAATTAATATAGGATTCTTAATTTTAGGGCATTGCCTTTATAACACTAGTTTTTGGTTGATACGCCTATATAGCATGACGAGTATACTGTAAAATTCCGTCAAAATACTCCCTAAAATATATGAAATTTATGGACGTAAAATCTTTTTCCTCAAAATGTTAATGTTTATACCAATATTTAATATTACTAAATTGGTGACTTCAAATATTGCTATTTAGGAATGAGAACCCATTAAAATTAACGTTATTTAATTTCAAGAAATCATACGCCTGTCTGGCTTGTCATAAATATTGAGAGGTGTTTTAACTCAAAGAGGAAGTATAAACCAGTTTTGTTCCACAATTTAAAAAAAAAGAAATGAATAGGCAATTACACAATATTTTCGTGTTTCAAAAGAAAAATAAGCATTATAAAAATAAAATTTATTCATAAATCTGAACATAATTATTAGAAATGTCTTTAAAATCACAAACTTTTGAAATTGAGCTGAAACAAAACATAGCTCTCAAAAACAATGAAGGAAAACATTGTGAGGAAACCGACATTAGTGATGTAACGAATATCTGATTTCTCACATTCGCGGATGCGAATGCGAATATTCAAATTCAATATTAGCGAATGCGAATACGGATATTGACTTTCAAACAAAGTGCGCACAACATCTTGTGGTCCAATGATGGAACAGACTTGGCGGAATTAAATTCTGCAATTCCAATGCACACCCGAAACGTAAACAATAAAAAACCGACTGGCTAGCAACTCGGCGTCGATGCTCAAGACCATACACGATCGAACTTGTGCTTGATAGAGGTTGTACCGTCTCACCCTCACTAAGATCCCCAATTTTTTGGCAGACAGTTTGGCTTTTGCTTCGATGTAGAAGCCGAAATTGAGGGTAGTCGACAGCGGCACCCCAAGAAGCTCTAAGACCTGAGAGAGATCTCGGAGAGACTGGATCTGAGACCCATTAGTTCGCGCACCGGACATGTAACTCTCAACAACAGTGCTATCGTCTGTGTACCCAAAGATACTGGCTTTAAGTAGGTTATTTATGTGCAGCAAGAACAGTGTTGCCTAGAGTACCGACCCCTGAAGGACCCTGGCATTAATATCCATTTGACCCGACGAGCAGCCATCAATAACCACTCGGATGGATCGATCCCTCAAGAAGTTTACGATCCAATCACACAGACCAGTGGTTAGACCAGAGGAAGGAAGCTTAGCAATAAGACTTTCGTTTCAGCTTAGACCCTATCGAAAGTCTTCGAGATATCAAGGGAGACGGCAACCGCATCCCCATGCTTCTCGCTAGAAAATCCCCAACAGACCGATTTCGGCGAAAACCGTATTGCCGGTCAATGACGATGTCGTTAGTTTCTAGGTATGCCAGAAGTTATTTGTTAAACACCCGTTGCATACTCTTACAGAGGATGGACGTAACGGAGATGGATCGGTAGTTTGCCAGGTCAGCTCGACTGCCCTTCTTAGCCACAGTCTGAACGGCACTTATTCAGTCTCAGAGAGGCAAAATAGGCGGGTCAAGATTAGAGACAATTCAAGTGCAAAAGTTTTAAGAACAACTGCTGGTATCCCGTCGAGGCCACTGGCTTTATTCACGTCAAAGAACACTACGAACGTCCTTCTGATGGATACGAATATCCGAAATACTCGTCACGCACCCATCTGGAGAAACAGTTAAATTCATTCGAAAAGATTTGTTATGATTTGAGGTGAACATGTTGTTTCACAATTTGTGATTCTGCAAATGTGAAATAAAGTTGTGTGATGGAAAAAAATTAAAGTAAATATAAAATCATATAAGTTGTATTGTCTTTCTAGATTCATTCAATCAAACTATTATTTCCTTTTTGTTGGTTAGAAATATTCGCCAAATATTCGCATGTTTTTTGCGAATGCGAATGCAAATATAAAAAAATGTGCGAATATTCGTGAATGCGAATACGAATATAAAAAAATGCGTGAAAATGTGCGAATTCGTTACATCACTAACGTCTATATAGCTTGACAAAATGATTTCAGGTTAAAGTAAAATAAACAGTCGTATGTTCATACGCCTTTATGGTCCGATACGATTTTCTTTGATTCACGATAAAATTGAAAGTCGTACGTGCGTACGTCTCTATGGCACGTCGAAACTGCCCCAATGAGCAATAATATCGCTCTTACGTCAATTATACGGCTATTTGGTCTAAAAATAATTCTAGACTCTCCAGCTTACGGCAAATAATATTTTTTAATTTTTGCAAAAAGTAATTAACACAAAATTATAAGAAAAATTCAGTTAATGTATTGCTTATAGTAGAATCCAATGGCATTAAAAACGAAAAATCACATTTTTGCATATACGCCCCTATGGTTTGAGACCCGCGATATCTTCAAAAATAGTAGGCTCTACTACAGGAACACATTGAATTTATTGAACGAAAGGAAATTATGGACATGTCGATCGAATATATCATAGAAGTATGTGCCATAGAATTGCCTAAACTTAATACTTTACTCATAACTTTGTATTGGAATAATAGAGAGCCTGATATATTTTATAAACAGTTAAAGTTAATACAAAACTTGTTAATAAAAAAAATACAGTAAGTATAATATCATTATCGGCGGTGATTTCAATATAAATGTCTTGGAAAACAGTTTGCAAACAAATACGCTACTTAATTTAATGCTTGAATATAATTTCATTCAATGTATAAAAAACCCTACACGAGTGACAAAAACCACTTCAACCTGCCTTGATTTAATATTTTTAAATTTTGATTCTAAACTGATAAATGTGCATGTAACCGATTTTGGTTTCTCAGACCATAAAGGAATAATCCTAAATTTAAAAAAAATAGATGGTAAACGTGATAAACGTAAAGTTTGGAAAACTAAAAAAAGAATTTTCAATAGTAAAACCATGGAAAAATTTAAATTAAAATTACAAAAAATTAATTGGGATGAAGTAGTCAGCCCGGAAAAAAATATGAATGAAAATTATAATGCATTTGAAAAACTATTATTGACAATATTAAATGATTGTATACCCATGAAAACCATAAAACTGAATCCCTGCAAAAGAAAAAAATGGATGACTAGTGGCATTAAAATATCGTGTAAAAATAAACGATTATTTAGAATTCTTACTTCTTACTCTAATGATCCTGTATTAACAAAACATTATAAAATGTATGAAAGAACTCTAAAAAGGGTTGTCATTAAATCAAAAAGAATACAGTACATTAGGGAAATTAAAAATTCATCTAATAAAACAAAGTCGATGTGGAAAATCATTAAGGAACGTACCAATAAAAACCTGAATAAAACTCATCAAAACATTACATTGACGATCCACAATAAACTTACGTCCGACCCAAAACAAGTTTCTAATACGTTCAATGAATTTTTCGCATCAGTAGGACAAACAAAGCAGGGTGAGTCAGAGCCGCGCGGCCGACCCGTGCTCCGACCCACTGATAATACTATGTTTCTTTACCCACCCACACCGCAGGAAATAAAACAAATTATTAAAAATCTTAAAAGTAAATATAGTCACGGATTAGACGAACTTCCTCCAATATTGATAAAAACGTGTGTTAACGAGTTGACAACTCCATTTTACTTATTGGTTAAACAATCTTTCACTGAAGGAATATTCCCTGATGCTTTAAAGAAAACAATAGTTAAACCGATCCATAAGAAAAACTCGAAGTTAGATCCCAACAACTACCGTCCAATTGCATTACTACCTACAGCATCAAAAATATTTGAAAAAGCAATGTGCAAACGCGTTTATAGTTTTTGTGAAAAGTTCAATATTTTTGATGACTGTCAAAATGGTTTTCGAAAAAAACGATCCACGGTCTTAGCAACTTATAAATACACGCAAGAAATACTGAACATTTTAAATAATAAAAAATACGCGATAGGTATCTTGCTTGATATGACTAAGGCATATGATAAAGTGCAGTATAAAATACTACTTGACAAATTGTACGGTATCGGTATAAGAGGAATAACACATAAATGGTTTACATCTTACCTACAAAATAGGGAACAATTCGTAGAAATAGAACATTTGGATGAATTTACTGGAGAATTAAACAGAATACGTTCTAATGGGCTTTGCATTGGACATTCAATTCCGCAAGGTAGTGTGGTCGGATGTCTGCTTTTTTTGATTTATATAAACGACCTCCCTAAGATAATGACAGATTCGTGCGTACTGTTCGCCGATGACATCTCTTTAATTACTTCATGTATTGACTCGCAACAATTAAATGCTAATTTAAATAACATTATGAAAAATATACAAAATTGGATGAAAGACCACAATCTAGAACTTAATTATTCAAAAACCAAAATAATGCAATTTAGGCCTCGCCAAAAAAATCCCTTAGATATTAATTTTGCATTTGACGGCATAAAATTGGAATGCGTTGATACTTTTACCCTGCTAGGACTGGATTTGGATATCCATATGACCTGGAAAGCGCATATACAGAAAATTAAATCTAAATTATCTAGCTTTATTTATGCATTACGTGAACTTAAAAAATCAACCGATCTTAAAACTGCCCTGTCTGCTTACTATGCATATGCATACGCATGGCTCTCGTATGGTATCATCCTTTGGGGAAACAGTGTAGATAGCAATGACTTGTTTATCTTACAAAAAAAATGTCTTCGAATAATTGTAAATATTAATAATGATGACACTTGTAGACCGCATTTTCGTAAATTAGAAACTCTTACATTATCATCAATTTACATTCTAGAAATCTGTAAATTTGTGAGGCAGAACCCTAATTTCTATAAAAAAATAACCGACCAACCTCGCCGATACGCACCGCGTTCTCAATTTAAAAACATGCTTGTAATACCTCCATCAAACTTAAAACTACACAGTTCGAGTCCTCACATAAGCTCCATAAAAATATACAACAAAATACCGAATGACATCAAAACCGAGAAAAGTGATAGAATATTTATTAAACGACTCAAAAAACTGCTAGTTGACAAATGCTATTATTCGGTAAATGAATTCTTTAACGATGATTAAATACTCTCATATATTGTCATTTTTCCCATGTCCGTTTTATGTTTTGTTGATTTTATTTTATTGGAATTTATTTCAACATCTGCAATGATTTTTATTTAATTTTTTGACATTATAATATTTTTTTTTTCTCTTTTGACATTTGTTATGATTTTATTTATTTTTTGACATTTGTTATGAATTTATTTTGACACTGTAATAATTTACTTTTTTATTTTTATTTTACTTTTGACATTATCATTTTTCTCCCTTTTGACATTTGTTATGATTTCATTTTTATTGACATTTGTTATGAATTTATTTTGACATTGTACTAATTTACTATTTGACATTTGTATTATTATTATTATTTTTGCTATTTGTAATGAATTTATTTTGACATTTAAAATGGATTTATTTTTATTATGAAGGAATTGACTTTGACATTTATGACATGATTTTTTTATTTTTGACATTTTATTATTATTTTTATTTTTATCTTATTACTTATTATTGTACTTTTTATTTGATTTGATTTGTATATCCGATTTTTTTTAATTGTATTTCTACCTACTTCATGTATGACATTGCTGTGCCCGACAGGGTCCATGTGCACTTATATAACTATTTTGTCATCTTATGTAACACATGTGATATAGCAATAAAGAATTGAATAGAATTGAATAGGCATCGTAAAAATATCTTCATCAAGACATTCCTATGACTTCCTCAGCTAACTTTCTCTAAGCTCCAATAATTCTTAATTCTCCGCCACCCGGGAAACCAGCGTATCGCCCTATCTTGTCTTAACATTTGAAAGAATTCCACCAAAATGGCACAATGCCAAGTATGATAACAGAAATATATGGCCAGTTTGATGACATATAATATAATGTAGGCCTGTTTCTGATATTAACACATGAAGAATTTGTAGGAGACGTTATTTGATTACGTGAACTGAATTGAGAATCCGGATTGATATAAGAAGGGTTCCCAAATGAAGTGTAGGAAGATTTTATTTAAATATTTTCGCAAAGTCAATGACACCAAATATATTCAAGAATTCTAAAGTCACGTGTGTTAAACTGGATTTGTAATAAAAAAAATAAAACGAGTGCATCGACAGGGACAGTAGCCAAATGTTTCATGGTTATCAACAGCTACTTAAGAATAGTTTTGTGTTCAAAAACAACAGTAAAATTGTAACGGAAAACATAGAAAGTAATAAAGATAACAGCATTTAACACACTGACACTCTAACTTAAATTATCCACAAAAAGCCGTACGATAGTATAAATATCTGAAATAATCCACAAAAGAACAGCGCAAAGCTCATTCAACTTTAAAATATACATAGAGAAATCTACGGCAGACGACAACGTAGTATAAATCTTTGTTAAAACCAACACAGACGAAGTTTATGCAACCAGCGGTTATCTTACGGACGGGCAACGAGAGTCTGCGCGGAATTACACTGTATGAACCAATCAAGGAAACACGGGATTTAGGATTTTATGGTCGAATTGTTTGGTAGAATGGAGCCCGATTGTAGAAAATGGAGCTATCATGCGGTGAATTTGTGTGTTGTTGGATGGAATGACTTTGATTTGTTAATGGGTTTGATATGGTTCAATATAGGGATTAATTTTCAGTACTAAATGCGTGCGAACTAAGTAGAATAAATAAGAATATCTGTCAAGTAAATTGACACAATAATGACAGTACAAAACAATTAGTTTTGTAGACTAGATAAAATGAAAATTATAGATATTCACTTGAAATACCTACAGAACTAATAAACAACACGGACAAAGACTGTTATAAAATTACAAACATTAAAATAAGATGAAACGAAATTCATAAGCTGCCAGTTATTTTTTTCAGACTAAAAACATCTAAACAAAGAAACTAATTTATACATCTGTCTAATATCTGTACTTTTTAATATAATAATTTGTAAATGGAGGGCTGAAAATGAATAAATTATTAATCTTGACCTGAATTCTAAAATAAAGATAGAAGCAGCAACATTTTTATGTTTTACTAAATTTCATTTTCTTTTAAAGAATTGTTGTGAGAATTTTTTACCTATTTTATGTAAGCCAATAATTTACCTAAATACTATTAAAACAGCTAAAAATTTTACACCCATACAGCAGTTAACGGAAGCTTATAGATTTGGATTGAAACTGATACTTTGATAATCTGAACATCAATTTGGAAATTGCATTAATTTTCCAATCATCTTTACCAAAATTTTGGAATACGGAGAGGTGTAATTCCGATATTAGTTCCCCAGTTCCGATTTTCATCTCCCCTCTATCTTCTGGTAGATAAATAGATCTACGCAATTGGTGTAGATACTTTTAGAGAGATTAATTTGTTGCTTATTTTATATAATGTTGATTGTTTTTATTTAACAGCTGTTAAGAATATATTATTTATCGTGTTTTAAATTTAGTGAATGACACCACCGTGTTATAAATGGATAGAGAGAGAGGGTTAAAACAAAAGATAAACGGATTGTATCATTAGTGATATGAAGAAAAGTGACTCAGCGTTAGCGTGACGATTGACTGGACAGAATAAATAAAAAGTGTTGTGTGGAGTTCAAATAACTTGGGACAAGAGTAAAAAGATGATGTGTTTTAAATTTTGAGAAATACTATTGGCCATATTTAAGTTATCTTAAATTTTGCTTATACTAAGTTAACTCTTTGAATGTCGTAATTAGAGACACAATAGAAAGACAATTACCTTATGTCGGACTGTGTAACTTAAGACATTCGAAAGGTTAACTAAAGTTTTTGAAATTTTTGAATTGGACAATATACGTAATTGGGCGTTTATAATTATTCTCGTACTCTTTTTTTTTCACTACTAATGTACTCTGTTAAATACAATGAGTATATTCATGAGCAAAAGCGCTGTTATATTCTTTTCTAGCTCTTCTAAAAGGTTATATTAAATTTTAACCCAGCTCCAAGTCTTCTGGTCTGTGAGTCATAAATTTGGCAAATGCTGCAGCATTCACGAGATTCGTTCATGCCGCTTCGAGAATGTAGACTGGACGATGTTGAATTTTTAATTCAATTATTTCTATCAGTGGAATGCTCGTTTAATATTTATTTTCAATTTTATGATTTGGCATTAGTATAATTACAACTGACTCCATTATAAAGCCAGTGTAAAATAACTAAAATGCGGTAAACGTTTCCTGATCCTGATGTTAATAATATATCAAATTACAAATTACCCTAGTTTATTCTACCATAAAACCATATTTTGTTGCAATTTACACCCAACAGATTGAAAGTTATCACTGGCGTCATTTGTGTGTACATTATATAATAATACTACAAACTCTAAATCAAAATTTATTTCTCTTTGTTGTGTTTTATCATTTTTATTTAAAACTATAGTCTGCAGATATTGCTGAAGTTCTAAATATAGAAACCTTGTTGAGTAGTACTCATCTCAAGCACAAGCATAAATATAACAACTTCAGCTCCGAGCAGACACCTCTTTTTGCTTCGAGCCATAAATCCAGCGAATGCTCGCATTCAGAAGACCTCGACGACTGGACGAGGTATGTACCATTCTGAATATTTAACTCAGTTGACGTTTCACTTTCTGAAGAAACAAGAGCTGCTTTTGTTCAGATTGTTTTAAAGTTACGAGTTTCTTGTAGTATTTTAAATTTATTATTGATAAGATTTACTGCTTGAAATGTATATATTTTGTGTCAATTGCTTTGTGTTTGTTTCAATTGCTTTCTTTGTATTCTAGTTCTTGTTTTATTGTGTTGTTATTTAAATTGTTGGCGAAGATAGTAGCAATACTTTTAACTACCAAGACTACGTCAAAATCTTGTTTGACATATCCCGTTTCATCTACGGCAATATAAACCACAAATGTAATTTCTTCAAAACTAATAAAATTCCTTTCCAAATTCCTTTTTACATCATCATCATTCCAATTTACACAGTTCTCGCATTCAGTACATTTCCCAACAGTAATTTAATTAATACTTACATTCGTACCAACGTCTCTACCTTGAACATGTCTCAGTACGAAATAATGACTTTCTTCAAGCCATGACGTGTTGTCAAAGAAATGCCGCATACGGTCGGAAAGTATAATTAAAATTTGACTTTGAATTTTACGAACATTCTCAAACGCTCTACAGTTTTTGGTTCTACTTGGGGCTTACTTTAAAGAGCGATGAAAATTATTGTTTTGTTTATATGGTTTTAATAAGAGTTGAGGTACAGACCTAAGCAAAGGAAATGTTTGAATTTTACTATAAAAACACTATGCATGTTCTAAGCAATTACTAGGATGACATAACAAATAGTATATACATACCATCATCATCGCTGGTCCAGTAAACTTCGTATCGCATACCTTGTGATGTCTTTGAATATTTTTTTTTAATTTTGGAGACGAATCGAATAAGGCAAAGATCATCAAAATCGGTCCAGCCGCTCTTGACGACGAAAACGACTTTGTTTTATATATATCGTTTAAGTTGCATTTCTATACGTACATTGCAACTTTTTTTTTAAGTCTACGTTAATATTAAGAAGATTTACCTCCATTAATATTATATTTCTAATAGTTGATTAATGAAAATAAAACGCTTCAATAC
The DNA here is from genome assembly GCA_910589285.2 of Mythimna ferrago. Classification (NCBI taxonomy): domain Eukaryota; kingdom Metazoa; phylum Arthropoda; class Insecta; order Lepidoptera; family Noctuidae; genus Mythimna; species Mythimna ferrago. The sequence goes on from OU342689.1 coordinate 22,468,362, forward strand.
TAGTAATCATCTCACAGAACTCCAAATAAGTTTCTACATAACGTCTTGCTCAAGACCCAAAATCAAATTGTACAAAAGCAAACGAAATTACCAACAAAATAATTCATTTAAGTACATCCTAAACCAAATCAACGCTAGTTAGTCTTAAAACGCGTTCTGTTTTAAACTCAGCTGCTGGCGACGTCGAGGGCAATTTGTCAAGCTCTTGGGCCACTTCTGATTTTAATTAAATGTCATTTTAGTCCACGTAACGCGAATTAACCCGTCGCCTATGTTTGCCTATATTTTGGCGGAGTATTCTCCTATTGTTGGTTGAGTAATTATTTTTCGGGCATGATCTGTTGGTGATTTTAATTATGATGATTGGTGCTTTTGTCGAGGTCTTGTTTTTGACTGCAAATATGAAATGAGTTTATACTGTTTTAAAAATGTATAAAGGAAATAAATAAATTGAACAAGCAAGGCACAAAATTAATTAAGTATCTGGTACAGTATAAAATTCAGGCATTGAATAGAATGCCTGAATTAGTAGCCTATAGGTACGTAAAATGCTGAGCTCGTCTAGGCTGTGTATTGAATATTATATCTGCTATTTATCATAATCAATGTATGTATTAGGTATCAGGCAATGTATCAAAGGAAGGACATTAAAATAACTTTTGTTGAAATGTAGGCTGTGTATACCTACCGGGTACAACTCGACCCTGACAACTCCTAAACTAATTAGTCAAAAAGCGAGCGAAGTGAGTTCGGGAACTTCCGGCACCCTGTCACAAAGGTTCGGTTCAGAGGGGAAGATGGGGGCCACAGTAAGCGAGCAAACGAAGGTCCTTTCATTCCTATCGTGTAAGGTTCACTTGAATACTGCATCCTCACGCTTTAGCACTCCTTTAGCTTATCTCGATTACGAAGGTCGATAACAATTTGCCGGCTGAACATTCGCCATTTTATAGAATGCCTAGGCAAAGTATTATTATAAATATATACATATACATTACTATACATTGCATGTTTTTAATATTTTACAGGAATGATAAATCAATTCTATAGAATACCTAGACATTTTATAGAATACATCGCCGGTATATATCTATGAATAGCTCAGATTATAAAGTTACTTAATTAACAACACTGCCGAGTCCAACTTCAAACATCTATATTTCATAGCGATTTGATCAATGCAAACTCGCTATATCATCGTGACACTTCAAAATACAATTATAACAACTTCCGAACATACCCGCAAACCTACTACATAGATCAAAGAGAGCCAAACTTAATCATTCAAATTAAAAATTCACGAACGACACGCCCAACAAGATAACTCCTGAAGTCCTAACAATAAAGTTTTCAAATTAATTCAACGTCAAAATACATCCAATTGACACGGCCGTCTCCAACAGAATGCGTAAATTCAAAAATTAAATTTTTAAGTATGGAATTTCAGATATATGAAACATGATGCTAGATTTTACGATGTAAAAAATTCAATGAATACTTTTTTAAATTTCAAATCGTTCGTACAATACGTCGGCGGCGGCGTTCGTTCATTTGCATAACGTTCCCGTTAAATGCGCATTTGTTCTTTATTTGAATCGATTTTGTATTTTTTTTTTCGTTGAAATGAAAAATGTTACGGATGGAATTTTAAATGTCAGTGTGGTTTTTGCGCGTGAAAATCTGTCTAATTAATATAACTACCTTAAAATCGAATAATATTAAATTCAATTTACAAAATTGGTGTTTCAATAAAGCCATTTACGAATAAACGAATGTTAACTTTATTTTATGCTACAATATGACAGACGGACATGTGATATCGTACGTGTAATTTTTGCTTCAAAAATTCGATTTGTACTTTTATCACAATAAAATTTTCCGCCGACTGCAGTCAATTGTAATCTATCTTTGTGTATGTATACCTTTTAACTAACCCTTTTGTCTGTAATGAATACTGATTAGTATACTGTTGCACTGCACGCATTTTTTTTCTTCATTTGGCATTAGTGTCTATATTATGGGGAAAGATTTCAGTGGCCAGTATGAAAAGATTGTGCAGAAAACTTATATTCTTGTCATTTAAAACAAATTGTATTTGTCTATTTTGTATGCTGGTTGAGCGTTTAAAAAAAGAACTACAAGTCTGTAGTTCACCATCAAAGACAATTCCGCCTGACTTCTAAGTTCATTTTTGTTTGCACTTGAAAGAAAACTTCAAAGGGTTTGGTTTGGCGCCACGCCGCAGGATTCAAGCGAAATTTTTTTTAAGTGATCAGGCAGAAATGACCACGGTGGTACATTCTCTCGGTTTTAAGAGACCTAAAGTAATAGTAAGTAGTATTAGGCACTTTTACGCAAACCATGGTTTTTATTAATTCCGAGTTATAGTCTGTCTAATAAGTCAACCGACTTGGGAATTTTGTATAATATTTAATCATTTAAAAAATACTTATATTCGATACTTTTCATAAAGTTCTTCTGTTAGTAAACAATGATCTCTATCTATTAATCAACCTTGATTATTGAACCCGTGTCAACTACATCAGATTTCATTAAATCCTAAAAATTACCCAAGTCGTTTAACTTATTAGACAGACTCTAGTTGCTAACTTGGGCTGCAATATATGAAATATTTGTTATTTAACCTCGTTTAACAGTAATTCGGAGTTAATAGGTAACCCTGGTTTATGTAAGTGGTCTTTTTTTTTCATGTGGTAAATCATCAAATATATTCTACCCTTCTAAGTGAAGCGAGCTGAGTGAACCTTATACTGATTAGAATCCACCCGTAATCCTTTACGGTGACAATTTTGAGCAATCCCATAGCTCTGCTAGGGATTGGCCCTAGCAGACCCAATCACAAGTAGACTTTAGAACAAGTTTTGTAATCCGTAGTTAACTAAACTAATAATCAAAAATAAAAACTTTTTTCAAAAATTTACACGCGTGAGGGAGCGACCCTCACGTCCCGGCCGCTGGGATCCTGATCCCGAGTCCTGGCCACCATAGGCGCGGGCTTAGAATGGTGAGCAATGGGTAGCCCGCCGTCCGACCGTTCAGTAACCATCTGGACCGAGTCAAGTCGTCGTCTGTGCGTATTGTTTGTGGGGTCGAAGTCTGCAGGGGCCACGGGTACTGTCAAAGTGAAACCCATGGGACGAATACAAAGAGGGAACCGGAGTGAGTTTTTAGTCAGTAAAAGTCTGACACACCTTCACGCTCCACCCAAAAGCGAGAGATATCATTGGATGATTTTCACACCTAAAGAAGAAAAACATCAATAGTATTTGACCATTGTCAAATATAATTAGCACATTACTAATAATCAAGAAAGAAAAAGAGACATATAATTACATTTTGTGTAATTTAACAATTAGTTACTACTATTTTTAACTGGTTGAGAGAAAAAAAAAACTGACTCATACTGAACAAAAAGGAAGAAAATTTATTTCAATATAACCTTCCTATCTTTATTACATTTTCCATTCTAGAAGCTTTTTCTTCTTGATGAGACGTCATGATAATCTACTAAGGTCGCATGAAAACGAACGGACTAACGGAAACGCGAACGGATGGACAGAACGGGACGGACATGACGAAATTATAAGGGTCCTTTGAAGCTGCGAATTCGCGAAAGGAAACAGGAAATTCTTATTCATGGTATGAATATGATTATTATATCTTATGGTAGGTACTGTGACAGAGATAATGAGCATTTTTTTTAATACTGAACTCCTTTGGGATTGAAGGTCATTAAATGACTTCTCCCGCTGTATGGTGGTGCGAATGGATCTGTCAAACTTTTACTAACAAAAACCCACTTGTTTCCTTCAGATGCTCTTTGATAGATGGATATGCTTTTTATTGTTCGTACACCATTAATACAATTACAGTTGGAGATTAAATTAATAGGGTGCCACAAAAGGGCGGTCTTATCGCTAAAAGCGATTTTTTACAGACAACATTTGAATAGATTTAACAGAGTAGGCTTAAGCTTGGCTTTTTTTGCTTTTTTGCTTTGCGTTAATTCTTTCATTCTGTCTTCTCACAGAGCAGCCACCTTTCTAATAATATCTTCTTCCATTCATCAGCAAACAAATCCGATTCAGAGTTGGTCTCCGTCACAACGTGTGAGGGAACAGTTATCTTCACATCCCAGCTGCCGGTATACCAACCCCGACTTCTAGCCACCGTAAGCTTGGGCTTGTGGACGATGAGGAATGTCCGGTAACCGTCCGAACTGAAACCGAGATGCCGATGGCGCGTAGTTTTCCACTCACGCTTCAAAGAGATATCAGCAGAACTGTTGGGGCCCAACAGTGCCAAAGGTTGGCTTCCGAAAGAGAACCCTGAGGTCCTGGAACGCAACGCAAAGAAGAAACATAGGTGTGGTTTTAAACAGTAAAAGTCTGTCACCTTCCCGAACCGCCTTAGAACGAGAGAAGTTAATGAATGATTTCCCACAAAAAGCAACAACTTGCTCGTTAGCAAGTCAAGGACTAGTGATTTGTTATGTTCGATTAACTATCTAGCATACCGCAAAGATACTTTAGCCTGTTAGTAAAATAACCTATAGTATACCCAGCACTTTATCTCGCCTATTCATGCGACAACGACTCACGTTGCACAACTAACTCCATCGAGTCCCCGCTCCGTTGAACGGATAATGTGTGTAACATCGTTGTTAACAGCTATTATAGTATACATTTTATAAGATTATGAATCTTTTGGTGTACGAGCAATACGTTCGCCGAGACCGTTACATGGTGGGTATCCCATCCCACTCATACGTTCCAAACGTTTTGGAAACAATGTAAAGTTTTTTTTTTAGTCAGGAAAATCATCCAATGACACTCGACAGCTCCCGCTCTTGGGCGGAGCGCAAGGGTGTGTCAGATTTTTACTGAATAAAAACCCACTCCTGTTTCTTCGTCGCTTTTCATACCAGGCCAGAGTTTTCCTTTCAGAATCTAACCCTTAGCCCTAGTAGGCTTCGACCCTGCTGGGCCCCTACGGTTTACTAACATCTCCTTGAGGCGCGCGTGGAACAGTACGCGACGTCGACGTCTTGGGCTCGGTGCGGATGGTTACCAAACAGTCGGACAGCGAGCTACCCATTGCTCGCCATCCGCAAGCTCACGCCTACGGAGACAGGATATCGGAATCGGGATCCCAGCGGATGGGCCGTGAGGGCCGTTTCCTCGCGCGTGCACGTGCGGCCTCCTCCTTTGTTAACATTACTGTTTCGCAGAAAGAGGCGACCGCTTACTTAGAGTTAAGAAGAGAAATTTCTTTCCGGAGTGTGTGTTTTCTGGTAGCTAAGCTTCTAGGTGTCTTTAAGTTGACAGTGTAAGCAAGCTCCGCAAGCGTGTTTCATAGGTAACTACATCGTTGTTTTATTTATTTTTTGCCCATACCCTGCATTGTGGAGGATTTAATGAGAGCCACCTACTGGGCTTATTAGTTTAACGAGTTTACCTTCGATCCGAAAAGAACAAGATCACAATTTGTAAACGAACTTATAATAGCCAGTTCAGGTATATATCTAAATCTAGAAAATCAGATTACCTTCAAACCTGCAAAGTTGTTCTAAAACCGTTCCACAGTAACCTTCCAGTTTAGGTTTAAGTTCTAGACTAACAGGTTTGAATGTTTGAATGCGAGTACACGCTAGGGACTCACTGAATATTCCATAGTAAATTGGGTATAAAACCCACTGAGACTGCACTTTATAGCCAGCAAACGTTTGAATTTTAGAATCCGGGTTATAATAAAATGTTATTTATTTTACAAACTCTGGTCGACTTTTCGTGTGACGAGAGGACTGGATTTTTCTTCCTATCCAACGTGACAATGCCGCCAGCGCTTTTCCGCACCACTGCTAAAAAGGTAAATTACGTGCCCAAAAGCGGTAGGGACAGAAGCAGGTTTTTGAGTGCCTACCAGTGCTGAGAATTCGCAATGTGTACCAAAAAGGGCCTGTAATAAGCTTATCATCATCATCATCAGTTCAGCCAAAAGATGTCCACTGTTGGATATAGACTTCCCTCAAATTTTTGGTGTGGTTTGCCATAATCGCCACGCTTGGCAAGCGGGCTGGCGATCGTATTGTGGTTGTTGCATGTGATTAAGGGACATATAAGAGAATGCAGCTGCCCATTCTCTTATATGTCCCTTAAGCACCCCTTACGACACCCACGAAAAGAGATGGCATGGTGCTATTCTTTACGTCCATACACTATACGGTACTAAGCTCCAAGGTACAATCTATCAAAATGAACCAAAACATCTACGAAAAACTTGGCAAGACCAAGCAAAAACCGGCTCATAATTAATTACATCTATATAAAACATAATATCTCAATGGTATGTCACGATGAACGAGTGACGTCATGAGTTATGAGGTGCTCACTAATTAAAGTTTGCCTAATTAATCAGCCCAGTGAAGTTGGTGTGAATATTTCTTGTTTTACACTCGCCATGAATTCCGAGTCCCTTGTGGATTTTTTGCGAGTTAGAAAAATATTATATACTTTGCTTTTTTTTTCGGTGTGTTTTAAATTATGATAAATAATATGTCAGTAGCGTGTAAAAAGGGGAACCATCGTGTTTTTAGGGTTTCGTGCCTCAAAAGGAAAAGACGGAACCCTTATAGGATTTTTTTTTTTCGATGGGAAAAATCTTATGACAACCCCCGCTCTTGGGCGGAGCGGGAGATAGTGTCAGACTCTTACTGACTAAAAAACCCATCCCGTTCCTTCAAGCGCCCTTTCGGACAACCCTGGCCCCAGTAGGCTTCGACCCGGCTGGGCCCCTGCTGTTGCTGACAACTCCTTGAGACGCGCGGGAACAGCGTGCGCCGTCGACGACTTGGGCTTGGTCCGGACAGTTACCGGACGGCCGGACAGCGAGCTACCCGGATCATTATGTTGTCCGTCAGTCTGTGTGTCAAGACCCCTTATCTCGGGAACGCGTAAAGGTATCGAGTTGAAATTAAAACCATATACTTAAGTCTGCAGTCCCTTGAAGCTGTAAAAATCTTCTAAGTTAACGAAAAAAAACGGCCTTATATGTCGCAAAAAGACGTGTATTTCGACACTCTCAAGGGAATCAAGGTTGTGTTAATGTTTTAACAGTTACGCTTTACCGATTGAGTTGAAAATTTGTAGATATTTTATTTATTTATTAAAATTGTATGCACTAGTAAGGAACACTGTATAAAGGCAGAAATTTTCAGTTAAGATGACAATGTATGATGAGCTGTGTGACGTCATTTTAAATCCAATATGGCGGACTCTCAAAGATGGCGGACTAGTTATTTTTTAGTACCTCAAATCAAATCAACAAATTATTACGTTACACAATTTATAAGTTATAAAAGCTTTTGTTTAGTATTTGTTTTAAATTTATTTTAAACATTGTTTCATGAGCTATATGTAAATATTTAAGTTTAATAAATGTAGATGCTTCATTAATGATAATGTGTTTGCAGTCAACATTATTTTATCATCCCGACAACTACAACTTCATTTGGTAACAAGTTCATTTCTGTTATTTTGAGCGAATAAATGCTGGTCTAGACGTACCTAATTTCATTTCGCTAATGCATTTAAGGTTGCCACTACGAACAACATACACTACATTGCACGATAAACAACCCAGCAAACTCAAATAAATGTTAACGTTAAAATTTAAACAAAAATAACGTCGACGTAAAACACATAAAACAAACTGAGTTAACGTAACTGCAGTAAATCAAATGTAATTTTTATACAGAAATATAAAGTGTTGAAGAACGCCAAAGTTACGTATACATAAACGTCACATAGACCATTTTCATTGTAACTTTTATATACGTGGCTTCATGAAGTATAATAGAGTTTTATTAAAAACTATTTTGATTTATTCTGTCTGTAGCGACCAGCTTATGAAATATTAGTTCCAATATTATTTCGGCGATATAAGAGACTTGAAAGGATATTTTAGTGTGATAATATGTGGTGAGGCGATATTAAAGTGACTAGGCGATCATAAATTATAGGAAGGTTAAGGATACGTCTATGGATTTTTTTTATTGACTAGGAAAATTACTAAATAACTCTCTCCCGCTATGGGTGGGGTGAGAGGAAGTGTAAGACTTTTAAAGGCTAAAACCCACCTGCGTTTCTTCATTTGCGATTTGCTTTCTAGAGCTACGATAAATCCTTTGCACTATCCCGCAGCTTTAGGTGATCTTCAAGGAGTTGTCAGCAACAGCAGGGGCCTAGCTGGGTCCAAGCCTACTGGGGCCAGGGTTAGCTCCGAAAGGTAGCCCCGGTATGAACGGCACGTAGAAACCGGGTGGGTTTTTTAGTCAGTAAGAGTCTGACACTATCTTCCGCTCCGCTCAAGGGCGGGGGATGTCATTAGGACGATTTTTGTCCACCAAAAAAAAGCTTTGGGTGATCTAAGTTTTACTATACCTGTCTCGTGTTATGTTGTATTATCATAGTAACTAGATTAAAAACCTTAAACAGTTTTTTTTTTTTTTTGTAATACTACCTGCGAACGGCTTCGCTCGCTTCAAAGTAGAAAATGTTGTATCAAGAGAATACACTTCCGGAATAAAGAGTAATCTATGTGTAATTTTAAGATATGTTATTTCAAGGTATATCCGTGTATCCAGCCGTGCTACTATTCGAACGTAAAGCCTGCAATACATGTTGGCCGAGCTTAGACCAATGCGAGCCTAGGCAAATATAGACAAATTGACACAAGGCAAGCGCTTCTCTCTATACGTTCGGCAAACTTGAAGGAAACCAATGCAAATGGCCAACATAGACGAGTTTTGAGGAGACGCCCACATGTTGGGCGAGAAACACGGAAAAACGGACACCGCTTCGAAGTGAGGCAAGTGATCGCGAGCGGCTGCGTTACAAGCTACGCCAAATGAGGTCTATACACGTTGGCGTTTGACTTTACTCAACCAACTAGGCGAGCGACACCGAGCGATAGCAAGACAAGGCAAATATACTGTCTAGATGTTGGCATTGGTCTTTACTCGGCAACGCTCGGCCAACATGTATTGCAGGCTTAAAGAGGTAACAAACACACACATACAAACTTTCGCCTTTACAATTTTAGTGTGAGTGTGACTAGCTACTGCCAGCTGCTTTGCTTGCGTAAAATTTAAAAATTGCCCTAAGGAAATTCTCATGAAAGTATTCTATGTGCTATTGTGAAGATGCTGTCATTAGGTCCCTACGTGAGCAGGTAACAAGGCACGTGATGCAGGACGGAAGGTGGGACATGGTCTGCGGAGAGACGCCGCACAAACCTGCGGAGATTGTTTTTGCTGCACCTAACCCGGGTGCGGAGTCTCTTTAGAGTTTTCCAGGTTAGCCATAGCAACTCGTGTTCAGGAGAGAGGCTCTTCGACGGCTCGATAAAATCATCAGAAGGTTTGAACTTCTCCCGCCAGAGGTCGCATCTGGAATCGCACACGTTGGGACCTAATGACAGCATCAGCGGACGGCATTGCCGTGGCCGAATTCTGGGCAGAGCAAGGAATTTAACTAGTTTTGCCATCGATACGCTAAGAAAAAGATTGTGAAGAGGTAACAAACTCACAAATACACGCACACAAAAATGATTGCCTATATAATATTAGTATGATCAACGTTTAAAGTAACACTCCTTAAATTAATATTTGAACATTCCTCAACAAAAAAAAAACAAAAAAATTTACGTCTTCAAAGCCCGGACGTTGTGTTTATTATACAAATAGACTTAATTATTCAAAGAAGCGATTTGTCAAATTCCCAGAATGTACATAATATACATTGTCGGCAGCGGCTACATTTTAACGGATGTCCGGAAAAATTCGATGATAAAAGTTAATTTTTATTGTTTCCCCGTCACCAATATTTTGACTACGATATTTGTTTTTTGAAACACTGTGTACAAAGTGCTATTTATTCTTTCATTTCATCGTTGCAATTTTGCAATGTTTACGTTAGTTATTGTGTAAAAGTCAAACATGAAAAAAATAAACAAGTACTGGTTTATTTTAACTGGGCAGATATGGAAAAGCCTGGCTTTAATACGAAAAAAAATCAAGTTAAAAAGATTTGATGGCACGTTTGGCGTAGAGATTGAGCGATGGACTGTTGCGCTGCGTGTTACAGGTTTGATTGCCGCTCGAAAAAAAAAATTGTATGGTGAATTTATCGGTACCAGAAGTATAAATCAACGTAGGGGACATTTTTACGTGTTGCGTAAAATACCCTGACATCAATTTATCGTAAGAAACATTTTTACATTTTAGGTAAAAGTCCCTGGTATACAGGATTGTGAGGTATCTAATTTTTACAAAAAAATAAATATTATTATTATTATTTATTATATTCTTTACTGTACACCACATAAACAAAAAAATCAGGACAACAATTTTTAAAAATAAGTGTACGATGGGCAGTCTTGTCGCACAGTGCAATTTCTTACAGACAACCTACAAATATCAAAATTATTGCAAGCAATAGATTTACATGTTAGCACCGTAATACCTTAAATCACGTGTCTCGCGACCTAAAATATCTAGGTTTGCTTCAAAATTTTCATCACTAATGAAGTAGGTACTCATGTAAACCCTGACAGCTTCCTAAAAGCGTATTAGTCCTCCACCAAACTTAACATTAATAATAATTAGCGCCATCTCAACTCAAACGGTGACATTTCTTATTTAAATAATCATGAAATACAGGGCCGTACTAAGAAAACTCATTTAAAACTCGCTCCGAACTCACGTCACGCGTCAATTATTCAATCGGAATGTTTGACAGAACTGTTTATTAATTCAACACATAGCCAGCACATTCTACAGTGGAGGAGGGAAACTTTTTCAATTAACACTCTTCGGTCGATAGCATTAAAATTCCAACATAATTCTGAGGCAAAACTTACGTGTTATGTGAAACCTCCGATGAAAACGCGTGTTAATTATATGTACAGAACTAATTAGAAAGGTATGTGGTTTGATTAAAAGCAGAAAGTTTTGTGCCATTGATGAAGGAACTTTTAAACGGTTTCAAATTATTTTGAAGCATATATAATCAGCATGGAAATTACTTAGCCTTAATTATGACAGTTTGACAGAAGAAAAGAACATGAAACCCACTCTGGTTTTAGTTAGTAAAATTTGACACGCTCTCTCACATCGCCCTAGAGCGTTAGAAGTCATTGGATGGTTTCCCACCAAAAAAAATAGTAATCTATTTTTGGGTATATCTCTGTAATGCTTGCTCCCAGAAAATCAGGATAGCAGCCAACCGATTCACGTTCAAAGTTAAAGTTTGCGAACATATACGTAAGAAGTTAGCAGTTACCGTACTTTCAAATCGTTAAAATTTTCCCTAAGTCTATTTTTATCATTTATTTTGAGTACATTCTTGCATCTATAATAGTTTTGTCATTGGAGAATAGTTATATTTTATTATTATATGGTGTTTATTTTTATATCTTATCTTTTTATTCGCTTTTTTATCTCTTTTGTTGTACTTAGCACCATTTTTCCCTGCATGACGCAAGTTGACTGTTAGAAAATGCATTAAGCATTAAGTCCGCCCCTGTGCTTTTAGAAATGTAAAAGTTGTATGTTTAGACGATGGTTGAAATCAATTTCAAAGACTGAATTCGATTGCGTAGAAAGAAATTTGGCACACAGGTTGACCAAGACCTGTGTTAGCACAAATACTTTTATCCTGATGATACAATATGATTATTAACTGGCCTGTTGAGACCAACAGGCCAGTTAATTATTACCACTAGACAGTGGTTAGTGGCCATGACTGCTATGTCAGAGGTCGTGGGTCCGATTCCCACCCAGGACAAATGTTTGTGTGATGAGCATGATCATTTTGTTCTGTGTCTGGGTGTAATAAATGTATGTATTTACAAATATATAAATATGTTTATCAATTGTCTAGTACTCATTACACAAGCTCTGCTTGCCTCGTCTAGTCCCAAACTAGACGACGTTGTGTGCTAGTTGTGGAAAAAAGAAATATATATGTATGTAATATTCTACTTTTATGAAAGCAAAGACACTACAAAAGCAGTCGGTTTCCACTCGATTCCTTAACTTCACACCCTTCAGAACATAAAGTTAAGATAAATTGTAATAATTTCAAGAGAAAGAGAACGAGAAATAAACTTGAATTCGTTAGCATAGCACATATCGTAGCTAAAGTTTCCCCCTGGCTTGAATTACGTAAAGCGTGAAATGCAGGGAGGTAATCGAATTACTGTTTTGTTTTGGAATCCAATTTGTAGCGGTGGTATGAATGATTGCAATATGTAATGTGATTGTTGGACGAGTATTTTAGCCGATATACGTTGTACTTTATGAAGGAGGGTTGGTTTTTTTTTACTAAATATTTCTTCTGTTCCTTTTTACTTCACAACCCATTTGCATATGCGCTGAAACCTTGAATAACCACCTATTTTGACCATAAAATCAATTTGTTCCATATGGCCATACGAACGATATGGTTTAGGTTTCCACCTAATTACGGCACGCTATTGGATGTTTGCAAATATTTACATACAAAATATTTATATTTCTTTCTTTAACAATTTTTATAGGTTACAATACAAGAATATTGTTTCATCAACACATAATATTTTTAAAATATACTTTTCACAATTCCACATTTATATGGTATCATTTTAAAATAATATAAAAATAGATTAATTCAAATTCCACTGTTACAATGTCCAAAGTAAAAATATAAATTGTACGCTAATAGATTAAAATATAAATAATTTTGAACTATTATGTCAAGTTTTTATTACTTACACTCAAGCGCCTTTGGATAATACATTTTTGAAGATTTAAAAAACTTACGTACCAAATTCATGAAGCCATAATATTTATTTTACGTAGTTCCCAACGCAAATCTATTTAAAAAAAAGAACAAGTTGCAACCGCTGTTCAAATTTCAATTTCGGAACGCGGCGTCTGCTGATCGCGTGTACAAACTCACACATACATACGACCGTGTACTAAACACACACTTCAAACGTCTTTGACTGGTCGATCTGTTAGACATAATTACTCTGCTCCTGGCTTCTAGGCTTGATGAAATACAGCAAATGTAGGTCTATTAATCATCTAGGTTCTCGTTATATTTGTGAGTAAATATTGTTTGGCAGTCTAATCTTTTTCCGCACTAGGATCGACAATTTGTTCCGTTCTGGAGTTCAGTTTCTCCGTAAACGTACAGGATGAGAAATCGATTAATAAGTGGTTTTAGGAACTGGACCGCGTTTTCGTTTTGCGGTTTGGAACGACTTGCGATGTTGTGTTAACGTTGTGCCTTTTTAAGGTTTCGTACCCAAAGGGCAAAAATAAGACCCTATTGCTAAGATGCCGTTGTCCGTCTGTCTGTCAACAGACTGTATCTCATGAACTGTGATAACTATACAGTTGAAATTTTCACAGATGATGTCTTTCTGTTACCGCTATAACAATAATATTTAAAATAGAATAAAAAAAACGTTTAAGTGGGGTATACAACAAACGTGGTTTTTTGGCATTTTAATAAAATATAAAAATAATAATTAATTTTAATATTTTATTTTTAATTTTATCATTAACTTTATTCAATCTGTAAACTGTCTTTTTACTATGGGTTTTCTTAGCCTGAAATATATGAATTTATTATTATTATTTTTATTATTATTCATTGCTATAAAACATCAGTTTTAGTATTTGTGAAACCTGAAACACATTTCTATGTTAAGAATCTATGTATAACATAATTGTATCATAAAAAATCATAAAGTTATGAGCTTGTTATGTCAGTAAAAAAAAAATACATTCAGTCACAGAGTCATCCAGGTGACTGAGGGGTTGTTTTGTACTTGCACCCAGCAGTTTGCTTGCGTCTAATGCCCGCTATGACCTGCCGTGGCCTGTGTTGTGCTTAGTGTCAGCGGTGTCCAGCTTGTGACATTTTTAAATATTTTTAGGAAAAAATATAACATGGTGTAAAAACTATTGGAATTCATTCAGTAACTGATTCTGAATAAACTATATTCAGGTTTGACATATACGAAAAATAATTCTAGAATAATATATTAAAGAGGTTAAGTTTGTTTTTTTGTTTGAAGGAGGTAATTTCTAAACGTACTGGTCCGATTGCTAATAGTCTAAGATCCGATTCATTTTCATTTTCAAATATCTTTATTAAACATAAAAGATCCGATTAAGAACGACCTTCACCGGTCTGTTTAATGGATGAAACGTATTTTAAAATAAATTTAGTGTATTAAATAATATAACGCGGATGGGCTGCCTAAGAAATTCCTGGCCAGACTATTATTAATTAAAAATTGAAAATTTAGAAAAATAGACAACCGTTATTCATACCAGATTTTTTTGCAGACAACACTATAACATCGTATTCGTAATGAAACAGCGTTTATTTTGATAGAGAATTTGTTGTATATCAAAATAAACACACCTGTTTATACATACCTGTTTATATCTGGCAACCCATAGTTATGCCAGGAAACAAATAGGTAACCCAACATTTTTATGTTCTAAAGGCTTCACTCTTTCGGTTAGTATTAAATTTATTCGTTAAACACATAGGATCATTTAAAAAAAAAAAAAATGTTTGGCCAGGGATTTCTCAGGCAACCCACCCGCGTTATATTATTTAATATACTAAATTTATCATAAAATACGTTTCATCCATTAAACAAACCGGTGAAGGTCGTTCTTAACCGTATCCTCTACTATAATTTTTTTTCACCGACAGAAAGCTGCTTTATTGCTGAGTGACATAGGCTATATTTTAAGTACGCGAGCGAAGCCGCGGGCAAAAGCTAGTGTTGTATAAAAAGTAAATTACTTTTTACAAAGTAACAGTGTCGGTCTTAGAATTAATTATATATTAAAGACTTTTCAAGAAAATAATTTCAAAGACTATTTACTTCCAGTCTAATAAATTTATTAACGAGGCTTGTATATCGTAGTTTATTATAAGACACAGCGAAACTAATTGATTTTCTGACAAGAATGTAATTAAAACTGATGAGCAAGATATCACATTATAAAGATAAACCAAATTTCAACCAAATGATGAAGTATAGAGTTTTAAAGTAGAGTAGTAGTTTATTTACAGTAAATGGAAGAAATTTTTAATCATTTTGATTGGTTTAATAAGAACTACACCGGAGCAGTGGTGGCCAAGTGGCAGCGAATTTATTTCATCACCACTGCTCTCAAAACGGTGAAGGAAAACATTATGAGGAATCCGCCATGTCCTAGAACCAAAAATTCGAAGACATGTGTCATTCATCAAACCACACTGGGCCCGCGTGGTGGATTACGGCCCATTCCCTCTTCTAGAGAGGAGGCCTAAGTCTCAGCAGTGGGAACATTATAAGGGAGACTATGCTATGCTGATAAAAACTATAACGGAAGATGTCCAGTCTCATTGCGGTAGACCCAGGTAAAGTTGGGAGGATGATTGGAGCATAAATCGATCCTGTGCCTAGGGATATAGACAGAACTGGTCTACATAGTGAAAAAATAGATGGTTGAAAGGGAGAAAGTGAACACTTTGCACTGCAGTGAGAAAAGAATTTTCCAAATAGTTTTGAGGAGTTCCTCCATACCCTCAAAAACCTCTCCTCCTTTTTTAGGTGTTAGTTAATAAAATGGAAATAATCTGGCAGTATCCCTCCTCCATGCGTAGTATTCCTCAATGCTGAAGTTGTGACCTCCCTGTTTTATGAGACCTCAATGGAGCTCCAGAGTGTCCATGGAGTTTCTTGCACGTTCTTCTCCATAGAGACCTACTCTTTGGAACGTGAAGTGACATTGAAACAAGTGAAGCTAAGTTGCTTCACTTGTTTGACTGACCGACATTTTGACAATTCAAAAGTGCCTGTAACTGGTCTATTTGAAATAAACGTTTCTGATTTCTGATTTTCTCTCTCGCCGCGCCTTGGTTGAGGCCATGGTCTGGAGCGAGGAGGAGTGGCACGCGGTCGCCGACTTCTGCGAAGCAGTAATGCTCGCTAAGGAGGAGGCGACCGCATCAGGCAACGGCGCTCTCGCCACCGCCGGGATTCGGATCCCGATTTCCAGCCACCGTAGGCGCGGGCTTGCGGATAGTGAGCAATGGGCAGCTCGCTGTCAGACCGTCCGGTAACTGTCCGGACCAAGCCCAAGTCCTCGACGGCGTGCACTGTTCCCGCGCGCCTAAAGGAGTTGTCAGCGACAGCAGGGGCCCAGCCGGGTCGAAGCCTACTGGGGCCAGGATTAACGGAAAGGGAACTCGAGCCCGGGTATGAAGGCTAGAAGGAACGGGGTGGGTTTTTTAGTCAGTAAGTCTGACAATATCTCCCGCTCCGCCCAAGAGCGGCCTCCCTGTTTCATCACTTTCACTTTTGTGATATTCTTTCGCTTATATTAGTCTCTGGTTGGGTGGTGGGCCTTGTATGCCGTGGAGTCTTATGTGGGGGGCATATATTATCCTTCCAATTAAAAATAGTTTTTCAAATCGGCTCATAAATGACGGGACTCTGAGGTAACCATCATAAAAAACCGGCCAAGTGCGAGTCGAACTCGCCCATGAAGGGTTCCGTAGCAGCAAGTAACATAATATAAAAGTTCTTGTAATGTGTTGTAACTTTGATCGATGTTTTAATAATAGTGTATTTTTTTCGATTTATGACGCATTAAAAAAAAACTACTTACTAGATTTCGTTCAAACCAATTTTCGTTGGCAGTTTTTATAGTAATGTACATCATATATTTTTTTTAGTTTTATCATTCTCTTATTTTAGAAGTTAGAGGGGGGGGGACACACATTTTACCACTTTGGAAGTGTCTCTCGCGCAAACTATTCAGTTTAGAAAAAAATGATATTAGCATATATATATATTATTAACAAGTATGTAAGGGAAGCTCACAGGGAGGCTAGGCAAGCTTATCGTAGGTACGTGTCGGGTGGTAAACCAGACAGTGGGCCTTTGTATGACGACATGTACACAACACGTAAAGTATTTAAGTCTAGACTAAAGTTTTGTCAAAATCACAGAAAGCAACTTGAGATGGACACTCTAGCTGAACATGTTTCTGGGAAAAACTTTCGGGACTTTTGGAAGGGTACTAGGAAATTGAAAGGTAAGGTGAGCATGCCCGTTTGTGTTGGGGGTTGTAGTGATGCGCAGGGCATAGCCAACTTGTTCAAGGATCACTTTAAAGTTATATCACCGCTGTCCTCTGGTACTGCGACACCTGTTGCAAGTGTCTCCAAGCCGGAAAATTTGATAGGCTTTTCCAGCAAAGACGTGGAGAAGGTTATCAAAAATATGGTAAAAGGCAAGTCTCCAGGCAAGGACGGGCTCAGTATTGAGCACTTGCAGTATGCAGGCAAGCATCTTTTTAGGGTCCTGTCCATGCTGTTCACCTTTTGTATGCGACACTCTTACCTACCCCTAAAACTGACAGAAACTATTGTGGTTCCAATAGTGAAAAATGTAACTGGGGATGTCACGGATAAAAACAACTACAGACCGATATCTCTGGCGACTGTGATTGCGAAGGTTTTTGACAGTCTAGTTGATGCTCTACTCAGCAAGCATATTCAGCTTCACGATGCGCAGTTTGGTTTTCGTAAGAACTTATCCACCGACTGTGCTATTTTGACACTGAAGCATACTGTAAACTACTATGTTAATAGAAAAACACCTGTCTATGCTTGTTTCCTGGATTTGTCTAAGGCTTTCGACCTAGTGGATTACGACAGGCTTTGGAGTAAACTTGGAGAGGTGGGGGTTCCCACTGAACTTATTAACATCTTGTCTCTCTGGTACAACAATCAGAAGAATCGTGTAAAATGGGGTAATGTGTTTTCGGATGAGTATACACTTGAATGTGGTGTCAGGCAGAGTGGCCTTTCCTCTCCAAGATTATTCAACTTCTACCTTAATCAGCTGATTGAGGGACTCAGTGGCAGTCATGTGGGCTGTCATGTAGATGATGTTTGCGTGAACAACATCAGTTACGCTGATGATATGGTGTTACTGAGTCCGTCGCTTAGTGGGTTAAGAAAATTGCTCGATATTTGTGAGTCATACGCTGAAGCGCATGGTCTGAAGTATAACGAGAAGAAAAGTGTATTTATGGTAATAAGAGGTAAGAATAAGTCACCGGAACATGTGCCCCCCGTCACTCTGAACGGAGTGCCTCTAGAGCGTGTCTCTCAATTTAAGTACCTAGGACACATAGTAACTGAGACCCTAAATGACGACACAGATATCGAGCGGGAGCGAAGGGCGTTGTCGGTGCGTGCTAATATGTTGGTTCATAGATTTGCAAGGTGTACAGTAGATGTAAAAGTGACACTGTTCAGGGCCTACTGCCAAAGCTTTTACACCAGTGCTCTGTGGACCAACTACTCGCAACGGGCCTACAACGCTCTTCGTGTTCAATATAACAACGCCTTTAGGGTTCTGGTGGGGCTCCCACGTTTCTGCAGTGCTTCAGGGATGTTTGCTGACGCAAGGGTCGATGACTTTTATGCCATAATGCGTAAAAAAGCTGCATCGTTGATGCATAGGATTCGGGGGAGCGCCAACGGAATCCTAAAGATGATATCAGAAAGGCCAGAGTCTGCAGTGCTGGGGAGGCTTATCTAACTGCATGTAAGGTAAAGCTTTGTATTCTTTTCTGTTTGTGTTTCGTTTTATTTTATTCCATGACATTGAAATTTTTGACATTGTTGACATTAATATGAATTTTTGAAATCACGAATGTAAAAAAGTAATACTAACATAGTTTTAAGACCATTGTTACTAACAATACTAAAATAGATTTTAAGACCTTTCTAACTAATAATCCTATGGACATTATTTGTTAGTCCGAAATAAATGTATTTTATTTTATTTATTTTATTATTAGAAACCTCAGTATCATTTTTGAAGACCTATCCATAGATACCCCACACGTATGTGTTTGATGAAAAAAAAATTTTTGAGTTTCAGTTCTAAGTATGGGGACCCCCAAAATTTATTGCTTTTTTTCTATTTTTGTGTGAAAATCTTAGTGCGGTTCACAGAATACATCTACTTACAAAGTTTCAACAGTATAGCTCTTATAGTTTCGGAAAAAAGTGGCTGTGACATACGGACGGACAGACGGACAGACAGACAGACAGACAGACAGACAGACATGACGAATCTATAAGGGTTCCGTTTTTTGCCATTTGGCTACGGAACCCTAAAAATACAACCGAATTGTGAACGGACTCCTTTTTTTTAAAACGGATGAAATAGTACATTTTGATACAAGTGCAGAAAGTTCATTGCGACCGAGACGGAATTTGCGTGAGCCGTAGGCGAGTGTGTTATGGAACCGAGGGCTGTAGTGACTTTGCACTTCTATCAAACGACTTTTTTCAATACACTTACGAAGAAATGAATAAACGGAGATTGATCCGCGATTCGTGGGGTTGACGCGAGCCCAGCCTGATACTATAAATGTAATAAAATTCTGACGGGTGAGAGCACGCGCACTTTTCTGCACCAGTGCAGAAAACAGTCTATTGCGTGCCTAAAAGCGGTGAGATAAGAGTGGGTTTCCAAGTAAGTGTATTGAAAAATATAATACATTCCGACTCAACCGTGATATGTTAACCTAACATTGTTTAATAATTAAATCTTAATCAATTGAGAACATAGCATTTAGTAAGAAATCTGATAACTAGAACTTAATTAGAGTATTTTTCCTTATTACCAACATCCCTGAATAAGACAAAATACCAGCCAATAAAAACAATGGCACAATGTAACTAATAGTCGAGTAAAAGGGATTTACGCGGGGAGTTATCTTCGACTATCGGGCTAAACATTGATCAAGTTTCAAATTACATACAATCCTAGGCATCGTCAGGAAGCGGCGTAAGTGAGAAGAGGATGGATTAGTTGCGTTATGAAGATGAAAAAGTTGATTGAATTTAAAAAATTTAAACTTCTAATATCTTCTATAATATAAAAATGAATCGCAAAATGTGTTGGTAAGCGCATAATTTAACAACGCCTGGACCGATTTCGCTAATTTTTTTTTGTTGTTTACGTTATTATGAGGAGAAGGTTCTTATGGAAAAAAAAATGAAAATTAAGGTAGTGTAGGGTAGAGTAGGGTAGTGTAGGGTAGAGTAAGGTAGAGGAGGGTAGAGTAGAGTAGGGTAGAGTAGGCTAGAGTAGGGTAGAGTAGGGTAGAGTAGGGTAGAGTAGGGTAGAGTAGGGTAGGGTAGGGTAGAGTAGGCTAGAGTAGGGTAGAGTAGGGTAGAGTAGGGTAGAGTAGGGTATAGTAGGCTGAAGTAGGGAAGAGCGGGAGCGAAGCCGCGCGGGTACAGCTAGTCTTCTATAATATAAAAATGAATCCCAAAATGTGTTGGTAAGCGCATAACTCAACAACGGCTGGACCGATTTCGCAAATTTTTTTTTTGTTGTGTTCGTTATTATGAGGAGAAGGTTCTTATGGAAAAAAAAAATGAAAATTAAGGTAGTGTAAGGTAGAGTAGGCTAGTGTAGGGTAGAGTAGGGTAGAGTAGGGTAGAGTAGGGTAGAGTAGGGTAGAGTAGGGTAGAGTAGGGTAGAGTAGGGTAGAGTAAGGTAGAGGAGGGTAGAGTAGGGTAGAGTAGAGTAGGGTAGGGTAGAGTAGGCTAGAGTAGGGTAGAGTAGGGTAGAGTAGGGTAGAGTAGGGTAGAGTAGGGTAGAGTAGGGTAGAGTAGGGTAGAGTAGGGTAGAGTAGGGTATAGTAGGCTGAAGTAGGGAAGAGCGGGAGCGAAGCCGCGCGGGTACAGCTAGTCTTCTATAATATAAAAATGAATCCCAAAATGTGTTGGTAAGCGCATAACTCAACAACGGCTGGACCGATTTCGCAAATTTTTTTTTTGTTGTGTTCGTTATTATGAGGAGAAGGTTCTTATGGAAAAAAAAAATGAAAATTAGGGTAGTGTAGGGTAGAGTAGGGTAGTGTAGGGTAGAGTAGGGTAGTGTAGGGTAGAGTAGGGTAGAGTAAGGTAGAAGAGGGTAGAGTAGGGTAGAGTAGGGTAAAGTAGGGTAGAGTAGGGTAGAGTAGGGTAGAGTAGGGTAGAGTAGAGTAGAGTAGAGTAGGGTAGGGTAGAGTAGGGTAGAGTAGGGTAGAGTAGGGTATAGTAGGGTAGAGTAGGGTATAGTAGGCTGAAGTAGGGAAGAGCGGGAGCGAAGCCGCGCGGGCAAAAGCTAGTCTATAATATAAAAATGAATCGCAAAATGTGTTGGTAAGCGCATAACTCAACAACGCCTGGACCGATTTCGCTAATTTTTTTTTTGTTGTGTTCGTTATTATGAGGAGAAGGTTCTTATGGAAAAAAAAATGAAAATTAGGGTAGTGTAGGGTAGAGTAGGGTAGTGTAGGGTAGTGTAGGGTAGAGTAAGGTAGAGGAGGGTAGAGTAGGGTAGAGTAGAGTAGGGTAGGGTAGAGTAGGGTAGAGTAGGGTAGAGTAAGGTAGAGTAGGGTATAGTAGGCTGAAGTAGGGAAGAGCGGGAGCGAAGCCGCGCGGGTACAGCTAGTCTTCTAATATATCTATCTAGATAATATACTATAAATACATATATCTAATTTTAAGTCTTGCTTCGTCACCTATTATGGTGACGAAGCAAGACTTAAAATAAAGCAAGGCCTAAAAGTTAAATAAAACATAAATGTAGCTATTTAGAAGTTCTCAAAGTTGTTCGTTTGGATAGCTCGACGATACAAGCGATATGTCAACAGGCCAAATTTCTATTGGAATAAAGCCAATTGTCACAAAAAAATGTTTTGGACGCCGCCGTATATTTTTGTTCAAAACAACTTCAAGTGTTCTGTTTTTATGTAAAAACGTCTGTCTACGTGTATGGGTAATCTACCTTTATTTATTTTTTTGGGACGATTGCTTCTATACCTTCTTAAAGAAAGAAGGTATAGAAGCAATCATCCCAAATTATTTTGTCATTTTGTCAATTCGCAAGATATTTTTTTTAGGAGATGAGAATCCGTCTTATGACTTCTCCTGCAGAATATAGTGTAAGTGGAAAGGCGTGTCAGACTTTTACTTACTAAAACCCGCCTATGATCCTTCAGTTACGGTCTAGGACCACGGATTTCCTGTTTAAAAATTCCGGCCTTATTGGGCCCCTACAGTTTGTTGACATCTCTTTGAGACGCGCGTGGAATACTACGTGCCGTTGACGAGTCGAGCTCGGTTTTTATCGGACGAGTAAACGGCGAGCTGTCTATTGCTTGTCGTCCGTAACCCCGTGATTTCCAAGATACAATCCGATAGTTGATCGCTTTTTCTCTCCATATATTTTTCTCACTGCCAAACTATGCTACCACCTATGTCCCATAACAAAATAATCCATCAATTTTGAAAAAAAGATCAAGCAACTTCTGGACTCATTCATTGCATCCTCAACGTAATTGAAGTCAGAGCGAGTTTTTAATAAGCTAGTTTCTAACAGCGGCTTCGTCCATGATAATGTCAGTAATTCTGGACATAAAGGCGAAGTTGAAGCGATAAAAAAATTGGCCATGTTCTTCATTGGAATTCAAGCTCACTCCGTACTAAGTTTCATCAAAATCAAGTTTATTATTTTAACCGCGAAAGTCGTTACAGCACTAGTTACTTTTATATACTCTTTATTTTAAAACAAAGTCCCTCGCGGCGTCTCTTGGTCTGTGTGAAAGTGACAAAGTCAAAAACTACTGAACGGATTCATGTACTTTTTACCAATGGATAAAGTGATTAATAAAAAAGGTTTAAGTGGAAGGTATAACTCATGCATGCGGTGTTTTACAGGATGCATTTTGGAGAGTGTGCGCAGGAATTGCATGACTTGATTCCGCCATCTCATTTCTATCATCGGACAACCCTACGTACGACGAGTATCCACCCATACGTTGTTGAAACCTCAACGATCCGGACTAAGCGTTTCACCTCGTCGTTTATACTGCGTACGTCGAAGGACTGGAACAATCTGCCTGCTGTGGTCTTCCCATACAATTATAATTTAAGTGCCTTCAAGGCAAAACTGAATAGGCTTATAAACTAGTGCGCCTCACTATCAGAGATCGCATCACTGCTTACAATCAGGTGGGATCGCAGTCAAGCACTAGTTTAAATCAATTTAAAAAAATGCATGTTATGGCAGAGCAAAGATTGTTTCAAAGTTTATAATATCGTTGTGAATAAAAAAGCAAAACAAAATCAAAATACTTCTGTCCGATACAATTTCAAATACACTTAAATAAATATTACCAACTCAACCAAAGCATCGCTCACCGCTCCTCACTTTCAGTCTCCGATAAGGAAATGCCGATTTTCCGCCCTGTATATCGGCTACGAGTCGCTACCATCGGCGGCATTCGTACCGCTACATAGTGGAGGCAGGGAGTGGATTCTCAAATATGAGTCTTTGTTCCAGAATGGATTCCAATTCTAGAATGGTTTAGAATAGATTCCAGAACGCTTCGGTGTTCGCGAATTTGGTTTGAATGTTGGTTATGTTAATCTTTTGGAATGAAGTTTGTAAAATGAGGTCGGGTGAGAGAGAATAGGGATTTAAGTCTTTGCGCTAGCTTATTTTGATTTCGGAAGCTAGATTAATCAATAGTTTTATTATTCGTTGTTTATATGGGTTACTAATTTAGTTGCTAAGTATATTTTCCTTTTTGGGACGTATCGTTCAGAAATGACTCTATGATGATACATAAACACTTACCCTTTAGTTGTAAAATCTGGTATCTTAATTAGATTTTTAGATTCGTTGTTGAAACATCTACGGACCGGACTAAGCGTTTCGCCTCGTCATTTATACCGCGTACTTCGAAGGACTGAAACAGTTTGCCTGCTGTGGTCTTTCCGTCTGATTATAATCTAAGTGTCTTCAAGGCTAGAGTGAATAGGCTCTTAATAAACTAGTGCGCCTCACCATCAACGATTGCATCACTGCTTACCATCAGGCGGGATCGCAGTCAAGTACTAGAATTCAATGAAGGAAGATTATTGTAGCCTATATTTATATTCAAGTTTTAGTCAGAATTTTGTCTGATATTATTATGGATAATCGAAATTGATTATTACATGGTATTACAAATAAAAAAAATGATCTCATTCTATACTTATACTTTTAGAGTAAAGTTAGGTGGTCCATTCTACTTTCCCTTGTAAATGTGTGCGTGCTTTAATTATAAATCAAAGTCGAATGCGCTCATTTCGTATATTATTAATTAAAAACAAGAGAAACCTAATAAGTCTTCACTAGGTATAGACGCAGTATAAACAAAACACCAAGTGCGTTCAAGTATCAAAACATAATACGTGTTCGATCGCCGTATATAAAAAAAAAAAAACATAATTACTACGTCCGTACTACAGGCGTAAGGTAGGTCATGACCGAAGTTTTATAGTACGCTGCACAAAAGTATTTCCCCGTACTGTGAAAACTGAAAACCGTAATTTCCCAGAATCAATGCACACAATACTATTAAGCATTTCCGACGTGAAAATTCACAAATTGGTCTGAATTTTCATAAAATTCCAAAAGACGCCTTTGTTGTGACGTCAAAATAAAAGCTGTTGTACGGTCAGCAACGACTGCGAATTAACATTGTTGGTTTTACATACCGTCAGCAAAAATGTTACTAAAAAATTTGACGCTGTTTTTAAGTAAATAGTTGGGTAATTACATGTAGATGGATGGAGACGGAGAGGGACGCCAGAGAAAAGATGAATGGATTGTGTGAGAAGTGATATGAAAGAAAAGGGAGTTAGTGATAGCGTGACAGGTAACAGGACAGAATGGAAGAAAAAACATGTTGCACCGACCCCAAATAAAACGAGACAAGAGCAGGAAGATGATGATGCCTTTGGTAATCTAGGATTTTCTTTTCTTCAATACGTTTCAAAGATTCCATCTGAACCTTAAAGTAAAAAACTGACCTTATAGGACCAAAATAATGGTCTTTCTGTGAGTAGATCTGTCAAAGTAATTAACCTCAGGACCGTGTATTATTAATAATTTAAAATTATGTAATATTAAATAGTAAGCAGCCCCCTTAGCCAAATTACAACCGTTTCGCTTGCGTCGAACGCCTCGAGTTGCCAGGCCCCTGATTCTTTTGTTCTAACCATGTGACTGAGCGTTTAGATAACGTTATTCCTATATCCTCTAAAAAGTTTTCTACCAGCGTTAACGATTGCAAATTATCTACTTGGCTAGGGGTACTGGTCACTTGCAGTTGTAATAAAATCGAACTTTTATTTATCTTTTATTTTAAACATTAATTCGAATCTAGCAAATAAGTCAATATTGGCCATATTTTTTAGGTATATTTTTGATAAAAAAAATAAATGTACATATTCAACTTATGTTGCTGACTGTACTCTTGTTTTTTTTTATTTTGTACTGTAAAGTGTACTTAATAGTTTTCGAATAATTGGATCGATGATATTGTCTACGGTCTGGCTGAATGTAAACATTAGTAATTGGATGTTTTTTTTTTTTTTACGAGTATAGGAATAACATTGTTCTGGACAATTTGCGATTGTAGCAGTTAGACGATTTTTGAATGGGCACTTTTTGCGTCAAGTATTGGTATCCCACAGACTCGTATGTATAAAATCGAATAATTTTTTTTTTGTGAATAATTACTATGCTAGCGACTAATTCAAAAATCATCAAATTGTCTGATTCAATTTGATGATTTTTGAATTAGTCCTTTTTACGTCAAGTATTGGTATCCCATAGCCTGCTATGTATGAAATTGAACGAAATGATTTTTGTTTACTCAGTTTATCCATTATGACGGTAGGTTTCAAATTCGTGCCTAATACTTTGGTTGAAAAGTCAATATAACTAGAATTATAAAAGTAGATTTTGGTATGTCTAGGTGTTTTTTAATATTCTGACGTTTTATAAGTTCCCATGTAGGAACATGTGAAATTAAATATTTTGAATTTAATGTAATGACGCCTGACTGGCTGAAAGGATTTGGGGTCGCAGGGCGATTCTCGGTCACCGTAGACGTTGGCTTTTGGACGATGAGTAATTGGTAGCTCGCCGTCCAATAAGAACCAATCTCAAATCGACGGCGTATAGTATTATTCTAAAATCATTGAATGGCAGCAATATTTGTGGTTTTTTGGTTCATTTATGCAACTTTCAAACAACCACAGTATAACAGTACTAGGATATCATAAACACTGAAGATCCATTTAAAAAAAAATAGTAGAATTCGCTACATTCCTGGAATTTAACAGCTGATACTACAACTACAGTTAGTTCCATTACAGCAAGGATTGAAGGATTACTTCGCTTTAATCTTCTACTGAAGTGTATCCATGTTATTGTACGTGCAGTTTAGTATTGAGACTGGGCTTAATTGGTTTTTAGTTGCTGTACTTTTGTTGAAACAGGATAAGTTTACGGACTAAGAGCGCTTTCAATTTACGCGTCTTTTGACGGCCTGTTGCCATGCGGATGCGGTGCGTTAGTCGTACTGTGTACGGGCGATCGTATTTTTCATACAAAGCGCGCGGTGAGGCAACCATGCGGCGAACGTTCGACAACAGGACGGCAACGTCACAAGCACCACGTGCTCAGCTCAGTGTTGAATAGCGCATCCCTGGCATACAAACGCACAGCAGCCAGATACGTTTTCAATTTAGGCGCTTGTTGTCGGACTGCTAATGTACTACAACCAGCTGGCTGCAGCACGGTAAATGTGCGGCAGCGGTCCGATATGAGACGTCTAAATTGAAAGTGCCTTAAGAATAAAAATAAGTATAAATATTCACTTAAATTTAACCGAACAAAAGAGAGGGAGAGGCCAGCCGCCATTAACCTGTTGGCCTAAAATCGAGAGAAACCTCAAGAAAGCCCAATTGCCAAAATCCAGGACAGATTGTCCTGGCGCAGTATTGTGAGGAGAATCGACCCCAGATAATGGGAGCAGAGACGGACAAATGAGAAGATTAATATTCACACTATTTCGTTTCGAGTAAGCTAATCAGATGGTAGATGAGACTGGAAGATTCTAGAGAGATGACCCCGTACTACACTACTCGAAGTTTCGTTCCGTGATCGAGACATATCCGAAGAAGAACAAAAGTCACCAACAGAGCCCGAAGAATCACCAAACTATAGTGACAGTGAGCAAGACACATTGCTCATAGAAAAGACGGCTGTGGTGAAGCCAAAAGGTTCTGAAGTGGTGACTGCGGACTGAAAGACGAAGCGTTGGAAGGCCTCCTACAAGGAGGACCGAAGACCTGGTGAGAGTCGCAGATCAGTTGTTTTGGTGACACTTTTGAGAGGCTTATGTCTATCAAGGGACAATTTTTAGCAGAAATGATGATTCTATTTCACATAAGCGAGTAAATCTTGGTTGTGTGTTACGTGAAAATTGTTTATGTGTACACATAAACAATTGCCACGTAATCTGGAGTACTCATTATTATAGAATTAACTTAAATTCCATGGTAATGAGTACTCCAGATTTCACACACATACCTACATAACTTCTGGAATGTGGCTGTACCATAAGTACTGCTTGACGCTTCAAGATGTAAATACTCTTATATTGAAGTGTAATGTTGTGTTACGAAGAAAATTATTTGTGTCACTTAGATTTTTAAATTAAGGTCTATTACAAACGCAAAAGGTTTATTTTCGTTTGTTAACAAGAGGTTTTTGTTACAAAGATCGCTAAATATTTTCCATATGACAGCAAATCCATCAAAATATTTCAGGTAATATCAACTTCGGGACTAATAATAATCGATTATATCCTAACAGGGAAACCCAATCACACTTTGATCGACTACCGACCCATATAATTATCGTCTGGAAAAAAATAACAAAAAAGAAAATTCAGAAATTCCGCATTTTCTTATATGAATCAATCAAATTGAGACATAAATATAAAACTCACGAGATCAGACGCTGAGAAAGACCTAATCAAGATATAAGCAGACTTCCAAATCGAATCTTCCGTCAGATATAAAAACCAGCCGGTCTGTCTGAATAAAATAAATCTAGTTCCAAAATCGTTTTCCATGCTACCAGTGTCCTCGTAAAATACTGCTGCCCTGCCGCTGAAATGCGGTGAAATATTCAAATTGCTGGTTCAATTGAAAATCTCTATTGCACTCCAGCCAATATATTTAAAACTAAAGACTCTATGGCTTTATATATTAATAACAAGCCATCTAACAGTGGACCACCATATTCTTTAGTTTTAAAGACTACGGCTCTCAAAAAGCTTTAAAAAAGTATCTATTCTAGTTAGTCTAGATACAACCTGTACGCATTAACATGACACCTAATGAATGACGTTTGAAGTATTGAGTGCATTGAATTTTATTTTAGTTTTTTGAATATCAACATTTATTTTTTGCTAAGTAGTTTTTCATGGCATACTACTTACTTTACGAATTTACGATGCTTTAAACGTGACAATACAAACTATTTTCGAGTTTTTAACGTGGCAACTGTTTTTGAGCTAGGTGCCATGTTAATGCGCTCGGGTTGTACTTTTTTTTAACTTCACACGGTTTGTGCATCTAACCAGTGACTTTAGAAAGTATTAAGTTTTTAGTCACATTATTCTACTCTGCATTCCATTAGAACATGGCTACTAATGCTTTTGCAGTATTTGGCAGCAAATGTATCGACTCAGCTTTCTCGATAAGCTTCGCTGTGGTAGTGAATACTACAATAATTCTCAGCTCCATTTTACTGAAATCGTGGCTGTTTCAATGATCCCACATATTGTCCTGTGGCGTAGACACTTTAGATACTAAACTACACAAATTTTACATGACAATATCTACTAGGAATCAATTTGAAAATAATTAAAGCAACCTGTGAACTTCCAAAATCCCGCCAAAAACTTGAATATATAGAGATACTTGTTTAGTTATTAAAAAGTTTAAATTAAGAACACCAAGATGCCAAAAATGTTTTTTAAAAAAAAGTAAAACTAATTTCATTCGCCTTAAACTTAAGCGCACTTTTTGAATTTTGGAATTCTAATTTAAAATTCATCCTTAACTCGTGGCCGTACGTGGCAAAAGCCGAGCAAAGTCGAAACATACCGAATTGAAATTCTGCTCGAACGTGCCGAACGAGAGGTTGTGTTCGAATTTGAAATGTAATTCGTGTAGCGGTATATGTGTAACTATTTGCAAACAAAATGTGAAAATGAGTTTCTGGTCAACGTTCTAGAATTTGCTTATGGATTTTCGGCCGTCTGTAACTGTTGACAGCTGACCCGGTCCGATTCGTGTTCTGTTGGTGACAGGTCGATTTGTGATGCTTACCTGTAACAAGAGAAATGGAACGTTAGATTGGAAGGTAGATACCGTAACATTTTACCTACTTCACATATTGATAAAGGAATGCTGATATGGATTTTTATTATGGATAGGCTCGTGTTTGACCACTACACCTAGAATGCCGTTCCGGCAATATTGCCCGAAGTTAAAATTGCTACCAATATTCCCACTTCACGGCAATATTGCCGACAACAGCACATATTTAATCTCACCTGATGGAAAGCGATGATGTGGCCGACGATGATATTTGACATGATTAGTTACATTTGACATTGAGTCCAATGAATTTGTGCTAAGTATTTGAAATTGGAATACATTTCTTGACTAGAATATTGTGTAATAAAAATACAATTGCCGCCAAAAAAAAAACAGGAGTTAAATGTTTCAGTTGTTTCATAATCGTTTTACCGCGTTTTATGAAAAGCAGATGAAATATTTCCAAAAAGGTTACCCATTTTACAGCATTATCTGACAAATAACTCACCCGCGACTTAATCTGGAGTGTGACAGAGGTCTTTAAAAATATTTTTAATGGCGGCCATTTTGAAGCTTATTCGCAGGTTTGTGCTAACTGATTTTGGCCTGTACAAGCCTTTAAGCTGACGTGAGTTAAAATGAACCTTTATCTCAGGCCCATGATTAAAAGGACCAAAGGTTTGTAGGGAAATGTGGTGGGAATTCTAAATTATCTTTACATAGGGGCTCGTGGAAATTGATACGGTTGTTTTAGGATGTACGTCACAATATTGGGTCATTGAAGGTCATGGTCTCATTAATATAGAAAGGGTTACTTAGCAGCGGTTGACACGTCGTTACCTGAAATATTATTTTGAATTATTTTGTTTTGTCTCTTTTTTTCGTAAGCGTAATATATCGCGCTATCCTTTTTTTGATAAAGACATTGATATTCATTATACAAGGTGTAAGGGACAGCCCTCCACAAACTTTAAGGGCTTGCTCAGTAGACGAATCTGAACAACCTTCCACAAGACTTTTTTTCAGGAAAAGAAAAAAAAATCCGCCTCACCATACAAAATTATAACTTGATTGGACAGTTTGTATGGCGAGGCCGATTTTTTTTTTCGTTTCCAGAAAAAAAAATTTGTGGAAGGTTGTTCAGTTTCATCTACTGAGCAAGCCCTTAAAGATTGTGGAGGGCTGTTCCTTACACCCTTTATAAATTCATACTTTTTGACGAACTAAATTTTACTGGCCTGTTGGTCTAGTGGTTAGTGGCCATGTATGAACGGGTTAAAATAAATGTAAACTTCCTATAAAATCAGAATCTCCTCTCAACTGGAAACATTGCTCTAAATATTTCAGTGTTACAAAAATCCATACATACCATCACAAATGCATACAATCATCCTTAATGTGTGCATTGAACTCAAAGCTGCACATGAACGCACATCAATGCTGCCTCCGTTGAGACGCTCTATGTCGAGCTCTGTTTCACTAGGTAGAGCAAATTATTGACGAATAATTAGTTCGGCTAAGATAATAGATGGTGGAGCTATTGACCGTGTGTTGGGTAACGTGTTTGGAGTTTGCACTAACAAGTGGGGTGGGATCTAACCTTGTACATGTTAGAAATCGTATCTTATTGGAAATTTTGGGAACAAGAGGGTATGGAATAGTAGACAGACGTTTATTTAGCATACAGCTACACACAATGAAACATAAATATTTAAACTTAAATACATGTGGAATTGGGAAATAAAACAGAGCCCACATATCAACGTCTTATATTCTGTTTTTAGCACACGTTCATCGTATCAATACCGTCGTAATGTGTCATCTTTTCCCGTTATCCTTCCTCTCTTTCTCACACTTACTATCTCATTCATATTATAGCTGAACGAGCGGCCGACTCAGGCGCGTCAACATGGCTACCAACTTATCGTTTTCTACAATTGTTGTCACCGAGGCGTTACCGATTAGAGAACGGAATTCGACACAAACTGGTTGTAACTTGGCTAGGGGGGCAGACCACAAAGACATAAGAGGGAATAGGATACGGTCGCTGCCTTCTGCGAAGTAGTAATGCTAGCGAAGAAGACAGCCACACGAGTGAGGAAACGGACATTCTTACCCAGGAGACTTCCTGGGTGTCGAGACAAGACGTCTACCCGGCCACCGTAGGCGCAGGCTTGCAGATGACGAGCATTAGGTAAGTCACCCTCCAGCCATTCGGTAAGGACCGAGCTCCATTCGTCGACGACGCATAATGTTCCACGCGCCCTTCAAAGAGATATCAGCAAAACTGTAGGTAAGGCAAAGGAAAACTGAAAGAAAATAAAATGGTCTCTAGGGCCCTTTTCCTATCACGCGTTTTTTATCCCGCACGCGGTTCTCGTCCACATGCGGACTGCCCGCATCCTATCATTTGATACATGTTTTTCCAAACATACGGCTAGCACGCGCGCGGAACGCGGATTAATTGCAGGCGCGCAGCCCACGTGCGCGCTCTGCGGATGCGGGCGGTGATCTTCTGCTTTCAGTGTTGTTTTTACTGTGAAGTGGGTTGCATGCATGCTCATAGTTCGCATATATCGCAAACAAGTTTACCCACTGGCGACACGCACAACATTGCAGCAGCTAACGAAATCGGAGCGTGCTATCACCGACATGCGGACGAGACACGCGTGCGGGATAAAATACGCGTGACAGGAAAAGGGCCCTTAATCAGTAAAAGTCAAAGTTAGAGAAGTAATTAAGATGATTTCCCACCTTCCGAAAAAAAAAAAATGTTATTAGAGGTGAGTTTCTAATTTCTGTGTCGCACTTGTTTTTTGTTCGAAGTTATTGCTGAAATTTTTACAAAGTTTGTCATTTTTGCCGATTCAAAATTCCATCGGAGCATATTATGAAAATATAATTTTCATTACTCATACTCTGAAAGTAGCTCTGATACTTTTCATCCCTAGGGAGTTTTACTTTACAACTGACAGCTGTCAAATTATTAAAAAAAAACTAGTTCTATCTTCACATTTCTATTGAACCATGTTCCAATTTTCCATACAGCCAGTCAATCACAGCGCGATATAAAATTGAAATAACTTAGAGACAAGTATTAATTAAATAATGTTATATTTTAAGTGATTTATTTGTTCAACTATTTCTTTAAAATACTTTATTTTTAAAAGATTACAATTAATTTCTAATTTATCATTAATGAGGCCGGCCGCAGAAAAAAAAAAAAACAAAATGGCGGGAAAGTGACAATCAGTCGTTGGTTTTTTCGAGTTTCGTTTACATTTCCGTACAACAGAGATTTTTATTAACACGTCATGTTTATCAGATTGAAATAGTGATTAACGCCTGATTTCATAAGAAAAGAGGCTAAAGCAGTAGTGGAATACCTTTTACCGCCTAAATCAGAAGAAAGATACATACCTAAAATCATAGGTACAACGTCTCAGGTTTTACAAACTTTTTATTTTATTTTTAGTTTCCTCCTCGTCCTCGTATTCGTAATGAAAAGCACAGTGTTTACCTCGGGGTGAAAGTAACCCATTTAACCCCTCGAATTAGCGACCTCGCTGCGCTCGGCCGCCAACTCCTTCTCGGAACGAAATGAGTTACTTTCACCCCTAGTGTAACAATGTACTATTGCTTATTGGTAAAGATGCATTGTGTTATAGTAAAAAATACCTAAAATATTAAATTGAAAAAATCTTACTATATCAACGCAAAATTCTGCCTTCTAATTGTAATAGCAGAGAACGATCGCTTTCCACCGACTTAAAAAAAAAATACTCAGAGGTACACCAAAAAACCAATCTATTCGAGAGACGTATCACGAAATCCCATTGAAATGGCACTCCGATCCGTGACAAACCCGACAAATAAAATCTAAACCTAGCACCAACGTTTGCACTCCATCAAAATGTAAAAACTTTTATAGTTTTGTGTTGTAAACATCATATCCCTAGCTTTTTTCCAACTAGCTTGGGGTCAACTTCCAGACTAATCGGATGCGGCTGAATACCTGTGTTTTAAATGGAATGACGGCCTATTAGATCTCAAGAACCCAGTTACTGGACAATACTCCTTGAATAGACTGACGGCCAGGATTCTTGGCGTCTGATTTTCTGAAACGACTTCCAGAAATTTACGAATATCATCCGGGACTAACGGCTTTACGTGCTTTTCGAGAAACAAAGTTTTAGTAAAATCCTAGATAAACTTAGAAAAGAAAATCATCATCTTCCTGCCCTTCTTCAGTTTTATTCAGAGTCGGTGAATCACGTTTTTTAATCCATTTAAACTCGAACACATTTTTTTTTATATCACATAGGTCTATATGAGTACTTTTAGAATTTTAGAAGCTAGCGCACGGTTTCCAATGGTTTTTTTTTTTTTTTCGGTGGGAAACATCATTTCGACCCGGCTGGGCCCCTGCTGTTGCTGACAACTCCTTGAGGCGCGCGGGAACAGCGCGCGCCGTCGACGACTTGGGCTTGGTCCGAACAGTTACCGGACGGCCGGACAGCGAGCTACCCATTGCTCACTGTCCCCAAGCCCACGGTTTCCAATGGTCGTTTCCTATGGAGAAGAATGAGAAAGAACCACAATGATTCTGTACTGTCCGTGTCACCCGCCAAGCTAACACTAACTCCCTTTTTTCATGTCACTTCTCACACATTCCATATATTTCTTTGATCTTCCTCTTCTTCTCCATTCATCTACATGTGTACTCCTTACTCTTTTAGTAACATGCGTTTCATCTCTCCTCTTCCCATAGTCGTACTGAGACAAACGATTCCCTTTTGAATTTATAAAAGTACATATGAATTTAAAAAATCACATTAGTACTTGACCGGTTACGAATAAGCAACTTCATGGTAGCGATAAGTGCCATATCCGTGCTTCGACAACGCATATCACATCACCAAAAGAGAAATAAAAAAGAGCAATATTATACTGTTTATAATAAATACAAGCTCTGAAAGATCTTATTCAATTACAAAAATTCTTTTATGATATAACGTTATTCATAGCTAAGTGCCATGGGCTGCTTATTAGCATAGAAAAATTGATAAAGAAAATTCTAAAATTCCATAAAGGAAAAGATGAGAAAAAAAAAATGAAAGATGTTTTTTTGTCGTGTTGTTTCCAACAGCGATAATAGAATTATAGTATCGTTTTTTATTCGTAAAAGTGATACAAAGATTGGTATTTTTATTACAATACGGAACAAGTAAACAGGAATTCTTAGACTATTAGAAAGCTATGCATTACTGAATATCATACGCTAGTAGTTAGCTTAGAAAAAATTTGATATCACTAAAATTTCTTGATTCAGTTGGACATGACTCATATAATATTTTTAGGGAACCCCCCACCTACCGCTACCGGCAGTCAGAGCTCTAGAGAAAGGAACCCCGGCTTTGTCCACACCCAAGAATACATAAAGCAGCTTTCTATTTGTAAAAACATTTTAGCAATCGGACCAGCTCCCCTAGCCAAGTTACAACCGTTTCTCTTGCATCGAACGCCTCGAGTTAGCCACGCACCCGATTCTTTTGTTCTGACTACGTGAATGAGCGTTGAGATGACGTCATTCCCGTACATTTGAAGTTTCCTACTAGCGTTAAAGATTGCAGATTATCAACTTGGCTAGGGGCACAGTACTTTCGGAAATTACCTCCTACAAACAAAAATAAAACAAACTTTACCTCTTTATAATATTATATTAAGTATAGATAAATAATTTTCACCAGGTCATCGGTCCACCTTGTAGGAGACCTTTCAACGCTGCGTCTTCCGGTACGCGGTCGCCACTCCAGAACCTTTCGCCCCAACGGCCATCTGTTCTGCGAGCA
The DNA here is from genome assembly GCA_910589285.2 of Mythimna ferrago. NCBI lineage: Eukaryota > Metazoa > Arthropoda > Insecta > Lepidoptera > Noctuidae > Mythimna > Mythimna ferrago. The sequence goes on from OU342689.1 coordinate 22,503,616, forward strand.
ATGTGCCCTGCCTATGGTGGACCGATGACCTGGTGAAGGTAGCGGGAAACCGATGGATGCGGGACGCACAGGAACGTTCGATGTGGCGACGCTTGGGGGAGGCCTATGTCCAACAGTGGACGTGTATCGGCTGAAATGATGATGATGATGAAATAATTTTCTATTCGATAGGTTACATGAGTGGAACCAGGGGAAAATAATAACCATGAATGATAATAATATTACTGTACCAATTTTTATAAACATCCACAATATTATTCCCAACGGCTTTTGTAATCATTCACTACCATACGGATTGAAATTCATAATCGCTGCAAATTAATGATAGCAGTGCTTTTGTGAACCACAATTTATAGGCACACAATATTTTGACTGGCCTGTTGGTGTAGTGGTTAGTGACCCTGACTGCTATGCCGGAGGTCGTGGGTTCGATTCCCACCCAGGACAAATGTTTGTGTGATGAGCATAATCATTTGTTCTGTGTCTGGGAGTAATTTATCTATAATATGTATGTATTTAGAAATATATAAGTATATTTATCAGTTGTAGTACCAATAACACAAGCTCTGCTTAGCTTGGGACTAGACGGCGCTGTGTGATAGTTGTGGAATATAATATTACATATTATATTATTTATAACATAAACTTATCGTTTTGGATGTCGTTTATAGTGTAGTTAAAGCTCCTATGAGTACTGTAATGCTGGTGTCTAGTGCAGTTCGATAAATGTTGTTTTTTATTTGGAGTGGAATTTAAATGGAGTCTAGCAGTGTTTGAGGCCATAGTTTACCATTGCCTGGCTTTTTGATACTCTCAATTTTCTATGCCTATACCACTTTGAAACCTTTAAATATGCAATATCATGGACTAAACACATTGCCAGGTATAAACACACTTCTTCGCCGGATGTGTCCCATCTTCTTTCCATCCCTTCAAACGCGTGGCAAAAGACAAAACTGTCTAAGTAGTCGTCTGTCCAAATTGTACAATATTGAGTAGTTTTAATATTACATAATCAGCTAATGTTTCAACTGCTGAGACTCAGGCCTTCTCTCTAGGAGAGGGAATGGATCTGAATCCACCAGCGGGCCCAGTGCAGAATATCGTTTTTTGTTGTAGGACATACCGTTTTCCTCGCGAAGTTTTCCTTCATCATCGTTTTGAAAGCAGTGTTGATGAAATAAATCACACTAAAAAGTGTCTGTTGAAGTTGATAGTTCAAACCCGAGGTTTGAACTTACAACTCACCAGTTGCAGCTGCTACAACTATTGCTCTAATTTGAGTAGCCAAGGATACTGTTATTAGACTTTAATCGATTGAGAATCCTATGCCATGTGTCTTTAAAGACTATTTTCCATTCCAAACAAGAACTAAGCTAAAAGCCGGCAATAATCGCAGATAACTTTGTTAGTGTCACGGTTCATGATATCCTCCTTTAGTATCCAGTATTTTACAATGAAATGAATTCATGCCCTGAGGTTGTCTCGACTTTGTCTTTGACACTTTAATGCAGTCCGTTTTCCGCGCTCTCCATTGCGTGGTTTCCAAATAAATTCTCAACTTACGTCATTTATAACCGCTAATGTACGTCGCATCCGTACCCACGTCGTTACGAGTATTGTGACAGAAGTATATAAATGTCGTGGTACATCCTTAGAACAGGAAGTCGATCTTTTGTTGTGGGTAGTTGTCCCTTAAAAGGACTTTGAACTTTTTTATAAGATCATCAGAATAGTATTATCCCCGTGGGATAGTTGAGACATACGATCATTTTGGTGGAACAAATTTACACGGTGAAGAAGTTAAAGAAGATGTGGAAAGAAAGAAAGAAAAACGTTTATTTGTACCTCACACATACATTTAAATTTAAAAAAAAAAAAACAGAATTAGGATACATTAAAAAACTTAACAACAGATAACGGATAATGATAACGAATGTTAGATAACTTTAAAATCTGTGTGAGGTCAAAAAGGCTCCTAACTCAGCATATGCTGCGATATTTAAAGAGATAAATAACGCAGCGCTGATATTCTGTTAGGGCCCGCGGTGATGCCACGGTCACACTCACGGAGATTAAATCAACTACATATATATAGATTTCGGAACAAAATAATAAATACGAACATTAGAAAAATAGTAATTAATACATAACACATAAATTATAGACAAACAAATGAACGCGAGTGCACAGCGCACTGCACGGCGGTTCCCGAATACTAGAGGAGGTATAATCTGTGAATATTAGTGTTCTGTGTATTTTTCTCTATGGTTCTGTGATCTATCGACTGACAAAAGAAAAAGTAGGTGTATAATAAACAAAAAAACTGTGAAAACAAATAAAATGTTGAAGCCACATGCTTAGTAAAACAAGATGCCAAAAGAGAAGATGTTACAAAAAAGCCACTGAACATATAAATTAGAACTACATTATTCATCCATAATATGAACTGATGTTTTGTTTAATTGGTGAAGAAAATTCTAAAACTCCATAAATGAATTTAAGAGAACTAATATAGATAGACGCTAATTAACATTTGGTTTCTGACAGCGATAGTAAAATTATAGGCTGCCATTTTTATTTTTTTCGATAAAGGTGACTCAGAGATCGGCATGTTATCTAACCTTAAGCTTAGCAATAACTGAAATATGGTAGCACTAATCACAATTTCGTTAAGTGGATTTCATTCAGTAAGTAACAGTACACATCATGGACTATCTACAATAGCCAATAACTTCAATTTGGCATTTACTCTCTCTATCTTCCTCTATTATCCATACGGATCTAATATTAACCCTGGTCAACAGAAACGTCCAAATATAGAACTACCAACGTTATTACATCCTAACAAAAGACCTTGCTATTATCATGAACCATATTTAGAGATACGTGGCGGATGCGGGCTACTAATATAGCAAAGTCAGCGTACTGTGAACTCCCGTCTGTAGTAAATTAAACAGGGAACTATTCACTTATTTCCCAGGAGAACCATGTGAGGGCACGAACATCGGACGATTTCAATCTAGGGATCATAAGATTATTCAGTTCAACTACTATTTCATCCTGTGCTCGCTCTTATTTGAGTTCTGACCGCTTCGGTTCTATGCGAGCCTGGTAGTTTCATCATTGAATCTGTATTTTTCATCGGTTTTAATGAAAAATTGCTGGCTGATTTTTGGGTATAGGATGATTTTTGTTACAATTGGTCTACACCAACGTCATCAATCATTCCACGATGATTACGATGGCTAAGTTAATCGTTATTTCAGGAGTATTTTCTGTTTATCAAGTTCTTGTTAGGGTCAAAGTGTCCATTTAGAATTTAAAAGGTTTTACAAGAAGACTTTTAATAATTAAATGTATATATTTTCGAGCCGTCGGAGAGCCTCTCTCCTGGACACTAATTGCCATAGCCAACCTGGAAAACTCTAAACAGACTCCGCACCCAGGTTGGGCGCTGCAAAGACAATCTCCACTGTTGGGGGTTCTCAGATGGTTCCGATCTTCAGTGTTTGTGCGGCGTCTCTCCACAGACCATATCCGACCTTCCGTCCTGCACCAGTTGCTTGCTCATGTAAACCTAATGACAGCATCAGCGGTCGGCACTGCCGTGGCTGAATTTTGGGCCAGGCAAAGAATTTAACTAGTTTCGCCATCGATACGTTAAGAAGAATGTATATTAAAATAAAAATGTCTCGTGAATTATTTGAGTCACTAAACAAGCGTGAAAGCATTGAAGAGAAATTTATGAAGCAACGCGGTGATACAGTAACAGTTTACTTTAGACTATCAGACAAGGACCGCTTGTTGCATGTTTACGCCTCATAAAACACGCAATGCAACGTTGCCTGCACATCCCTCAAACTTGTTAACGTTTGAGCGCGCCAACCGTAGTTTAAACTATCGACGTAAAAATGTTACAACCTCATTTTGCTGTTTTTACATGGTTAAAATTCTTTTTAGAGTTTATTTTTTAGTCTTAGGCCAGACATCATGTTCAGAACGATATGCGTTGGTGGATTGGCAAATGACTAGAGATACACCAATGAAAACGATGGGCTGTTAACAGTTGAAATAACTGGAAGAGATTGGACAAAGTAGCCCAGAAGAGGAGAAAAAAAGGCACGGGGAGGTCGAGGCATTTACTCAAAAAGGATCTAGATATAAGACATAAGCAAACTAACAATAGAGATAAGAATTTGTATTACTTATTGGCTTTAAAATATTAAGACTAATAGAAAAGCTGCAGTTACAAAAAAAAGAAAACAGGGTATCAAATAAAACAACCAAAAAAAAACAAAAATGAATATCAAGACCGCACGATTCCAGGCCACTCCCAATCCACTACAAAGTCCAATCAGCGTTGTAATAGCGTTAAATTCCCATCTCCTGAAAAAAAGGAGAAACCTAACGTAATTTACATCCCATTTCTGTCATCAATCTACAATATATCTTGTGTAATAGTACAATGTAATCTGCCAGGCTGCCCGCCATTACGGTAACTTGGCACTCTTTTTGTTTTATTTTACAAAAGAACGCTTTCATGGCTTACTAAAGCAGAGAAGTGAAGATAGATTTTTTTTTTATTGTTCAGAGCTGGGCTAACCTGGTGTTTTAGCTTGTTTGACATCTTTCAAGTCATGTCCTCCAACTCAACTCCACCGCGAATTATCAGTGGGCTTGCGGACGGCGAGTATTGGGTAACTTGTTGTCCGGACGTCCGGTAACCGTCCGGATTGAACTTGAGTCGTCGACTGCGCGTAGTGTTCCACTCACATCTCAGGGAGATGTCACCTGAAACCGTAGGGGCAGAGCTGAAGCCTACAAGGGTTCGCTTCTGAAAAGAAAACTCAGGGTCCTTGAACGCAAAGTAAAGAAGAAATATAGGAGTGGGTTTAAGTCAATAAAACTCTGACATCCCACTCCGCCCTAGACCATGAAAAGTCATTGGCTGATCCCACCTAAAAAAAATCTCGAATCATCAAAACAAAAGTCGAAGCTTTGATGTTTCCTGATATTAATTAAAGGTTAATTTTCTTCTTTTTTTAAACTGGTCTGGAATCTAAGCCTTTAACTTTTTAGTAGGAAAATTCATGTCTATTTTTTGTGTTACTTTTGACTTTCGATTAGATGAATGTGTATACTGACTTCTCTGTTTAAAAACTCTCAAAGATTGAAGTTGATTGATGACCGGGTGGCTATTACTGTTCTGTACCCCTAGCTAAGTTGATAATCTGCAATCGTTAACGCTTGCAGAAAACTTCAAATGTACAGAAATGACGTTCTCTCAATGCTTAGTCACGTGGTCAGAACAAACCAATTGAGGGCGTCGAATATCTTGAGTTGGCGTTTGACGCAAGAGAATTGGTTGTAACTTGGTTAATGGGGCTGTACTCCTAATATTTTTTTAGTCACGGGCTCCTAACCTAACCTACTTTTATCCCAAACACAAATGAAACCAAAATATACCACGCAATAATTCGACTTGTTTGTCGCATATTGCAAAAGCAATTATTAACTTTGCCGTAACAAAAGAAATGGAAAAGATTTCGCGCGGGAAATTTAATTAAAAACACATAGGGACTGCGTTCGGGATGTCGCTTCGGAATTAACAATTAAAGGTCCCCGAGTTTTTTCGGAATATCGAATACAACTTTTAGGTCGAGAGCGATGCGGAGGAGTTTTATGACGCCATATTTTAGTTAAGAGTAGCTTTTACTGTACCATATTGTGTGTAATTAGAGAGAGGAGGATGAAAAGCATGTTGCTAAAAGAGTTATGAATTTACATGTGGATGGATGGAGAGGGAGAGGGAGGCCAAAGAAAAGATGGTCCATCCATCATGTGTGAGAAGTGATATGAAAGAAAAGGGAGTTAGTGATAGCGTGACGAGTGACAGGACAGAATGGAAGAAAAAAACGTGTTGCGCCGACCCCAAAACAAAACGGGACAAGGGCAGGAAGAAGAAGATTGTGTGTAATTAGGTTTAGCATAAATAATTTGCTAATATTTAAGTTTTTTATGTATATATTCTGTTATTTATATAAGTATCAACACTTTAAACGTTTACGTTTTATATAATAAAGAAATAAGGTTTGTTTTTATGTTTTTTTTTGTTGGTAGGAGGTAACCTCTGAGAGTATTGATCCGATTTCGAAAATTGTTTTCACCGATAAAAAGCTGCTTTATTACTAAGTTATATATATATATGTATATGTATATAAGTATTTATATATTTATGTACGCCAGCGAAACTGCGGGCAAAAGCTCGAGTGTAATAAAATAAAACGATTTTTTTTTAATTTGAATGGAATTGAACTGACTGAAGATGAGCATTGCTTAAATGCTTTAAGCTACATCTGTTACGAATAAGATAACTTACGATTAGGCTGACATGCTTTATAAGATACTAGCTTTTGCTTGAGGTTTGCTTTCTTTTGTCAGTCTGAGTTTATTCGTGTACAAAAGGTCGTTGTTTGTATAGTATTAGCATAGACAAGTAAAAGTTCTTAAAAAAAATAAGATCAAAAAGAAACCGATATGCGGGCCTTTGTTTACTTACCAGAGGACATTTGCTGGCACTGCTATTGTATGCCAGTCCTTTCAAGAGGAATCGAGTGCCTAAAACCTATATTTATTGAAAATTAGGTTAGATTTAACCAAAGCAGTAGCTTATTCACTATTCTCTGAATCTTCGTATTCACAATTAGTTATTATTAATATCGTCAAGTCGTTGATCAAATTACTAGTCCTGAGTTGAGCTTCACGAATAGTACGAATACTGACAAATGCTTGCACTGACTGAACAGCCCCCTAGCCAAGTTACAAACGTTTCGCTTGCGCCGAACGCTTCGAGTTGACCTTGCCGCCAATTCTTTTGTTCTGACCACGTGACTGAGAGTTAAGACGACGTCATTCCGTCATTTGAAGCTTTCTACAAGCGTTAACTATTGCAGATTAACAACTTGGCTAGGGGTACAGGTCCACTCAGATCTGTGTGGTTTTTTCTTCAAAAATCATCTCAGACTTCGATCTGCATGGTTCTCATATGATTTGAACTTTATATGTTTGCTGTAGGGCCTTAGACTTCTACCCCTGGGTTTTCGGTGTTTCTTCTCAGTAGTCAGCTAGGAAACACGGGCTTCATCTAGTTTAAAAATGACGAAAATAATGTCGTGTGTTTTCAAAAAGCCATTCGCAAAATAAATATCATTTATCATTTTATAAATTCACGAGAGCAACTGGTTTGAGTTTCGTACTGAAAAAAGTCTCGTAATAATTAGCGTTATTTCATAAAACGGTCGTTGTAAACACGAGTCTATGAAAACAGCAAAAACCCATTTACATGAATAAATAATTACAAATAATACCTCGCTACTCCGAGTCGCTCATCATAAATATACAAACTCCTAAATATGTAAGTACAAACTGTAAATCAATGTCAACATTCTCTATCTAAGAGAACCTTTGGGGTGAAAGAAACCCATATTTTTGGCTACAGAGTTCTATTGTCAAAAAGAAGGATTTATGAGTGGGGGAAAGATGACCCCCATTGCAGTGTGAGTGGTAGCTGTTTAGATTACTGTGTTCCTATTATTGCAATGATACTATAAATCCTCTTTGATCAGTACCTCTTTAGGTGGTCGAGAACTGGCACATGATAAAAAATAAGAAATACTCATTTAAATTTTAAAAAAAGAACATTGACAGATGGGATTAAAACAGCTGTCAGACCAAAAGGCGCAAATTCTTTAATGTTAATCTGTATTTGAAAGGAATAAATCTTATAATTAACGTGCAAAAGCACTTTTGTTATCTTCGGTCCTGAACATGCTGACTGCGTTATCATTTATGTATACTTTTATTATTATACTTTTTCCTTTTTTCACTGTGTATAATATAATTTAGTTTATATAGTTGCGTAATGCACGAATAAACGTTTTTCTTTATTTAGTTATTTATACTAATATTACAAACAAAAAAAAATGTATTTTCGTTTTTCATTGAATCAACATCAAATCAAAAGGATCGATTTAAAAAATTCTCCCACTTCTAAAAAAGCTGCTTTATCATTAAGTGACACAGACATATTATATTTTCTACTTAAATGAGGTCAAAAATATACATTAATCTTCCCTAAAATGTAAATTCGAATTTTAAAAACATGTTAAATAAAGTTAGACTAAATATCAATATCGCTTTAAAAAATTGCGTGAAGATTTTTTAGTCTAAAGCCTTTCTTATGTAAAATAGACGACAGACGCATACAAAACCAGGTTGATAACATTGTGAAAACCTTCAGCTAATCAAAAAGATAAACTCTTCACAAATATATAAAAAAAAAACATCAACTTTGCAAGTCAGGTTATACATTTAAATTGGCTGCTGCAAAATTTTGAAGTCAAGATCAAAATTAAATGGTGAAGCAACATTGTCATGCTGAGACAGCGGGGTTGTGGCAAAGAATGAATATTTTACTATATCGTCGTATGTTTTAAAAATATGAGATAAATTCGTTGAAAGGGGTGCAGCCTCCTTTGAGGGGTTGCAACGTCTGAGCCCGTTTACAAGAAATGGTGGTGTGTAGTTTTGTCACATTTTTTTTTTGTAAAATGGCTTTAAATAGGTGGCTTTATTGGAAGAGAGTGCTCTTTATTATTATTATTTTAGACTGAGTGGTAAAAGCCTGGGCTGCGAGACTTAATAAAGTAACTGTGGTTTTGAAACACTGGAATTTGCTGCCAGAGTCTGTGTTTCCTGGTAGCTACAACTTAGGGGTATTTAAGTCAAGAGTGAATAGGTTTCTTCTAAGCAACCGTGCTCCATCGTCCACCACGTTGTCGCTTACCATCAGGTGAGATGGTGGTCAAACGCAGCGGGGGCCTTTGGGCGGAGCAGGAGATAGTGTCAGAATCTTACTGACTAAAAAGCCCTCCCCGTTCCTTCTTGCCTTCATTTTGATTTTGACCTTACATTTAAATTTTGTAAGCCATAAATAAAAACACTCGTTAATATTACGATGGGGACTCATGATCGGATTGGCCATTAATGATCCAAAGATCATACATTCACGAACATCGTTTTCTTTTTTCACAAAATTGTGTCATTTTCCTCAATTAATATACGAAACTTATAAGAGAAGAAAACTTGATGATATATCGTCTTTTTTTCGTCCTTGGGTCAATGCACGCAAGGCAGGGGAAAATGTAATGGTAAAAACATCAATCGTCTTTCATCTGTTCAATCAAGTCGACCTATAATTTAACAGAGTTATGGCTTGTAGACACGGTTGTAACGTTGAACATTTCGTTTTTTTTTCTTTTTTTAGGGGTTTAACAATGTAACAATGTAATAAAAAAACAAAGATATAGATACCGACATTTTTTGCCAAAAAAATTTCGTACAAACGTATGTACAAACCGACAATAGGCTAGTTGCCGTAAAAAATGTAATTAGTCCGTCTTTTAGATTATTCAAAAATAAGGGATACATTTTTTATTTGTAAATTAAACCAAAAAAAAAATGACAAAGATATAGCCCATTAAAATTACGTGTAACGTCACGCCGTGCTGCATTTTTTCGCACGGAGTGACGTCACACGTAACTTTAATGGGCTATATCTTTGTTATTTTTTGTTTAATCGAAAAAAGAAAAAATACGTGTCCAATATTTTTTTATAATTTAAAATACGGACTAAATAAAATGTAATTATTGTAACCCTGGAAACTATCCTATTAAAGTTTTTCATGGTCATTCAAGGGGTTCAAATTATCGCAGTAAAACATAATTTTGAACAGACTTCTTGTAGACAGAGAAGATTTAATTTTTACAAATGGTTCAGGATATAACTTTTTTTTTTTGGTGGGATATCATCCAATGACATCTCCCGTTGTTGGGCAGTGCGGGAGGGCGTGTCAGATTTATAATGACTAAAACTCAGTCCTATTCCTTCCTTGCCTTTATTTGAGGGCCCCGGGGTCCTCTATCGCAAAACTCGTGGGACCAGTAGGCTTCGAACCTGCTGCGCCCCTACGCGCTATTGAAGACTACATATATTTGTCAAGCCCAATGTTTATTGTAACTCTAAAGGTTCTGGAGTGACGACCTCATAACAGAAGACGCAGCGTTGGAAGGCCTCCTATAAGATGGACCGGTGACCTGGTCAGGGTCGCGGGAATCGGATGGATGTGTGACGCACAGGACCGGTCATTGTGGCGACGCTTGGGGAAAGCCTATGTCCAGCAGTGGACGTCTTTCGGCTAAAATGATAATGATCAATTAAATTTGACTGGCCTATTGGTCTAGTGGTTAGTGGCCCTAACTGCTATACCTGAGGTCGTGGATTCGATTCTCACCCAGGACAAATGTTTATGTGATTAGCATGATCATTTGTTCTGTGTCTGGGTGTAAATTATCTATAATATGTATGTATTTAGAAATATATAAGTATGTTTATTAGTTGTCTAGTACCCATAACACAAGCTCTGATTAGCTTGGGACTAGACTGCGTTATGTGAAAGTTGTTTAATATTATATTATATAATTTACGGTTTTCAATAAAAACATCGCCCGACCCCAAAATATTCCATCAAAAAGTGCTCTTAAAAAGACACACAGGAACATTGAAATCGATTTCCTCGTATTTTTATAAGACAAACACCAGTTAAATGTAAACAAGGGAATCGTTACTGAGATAGGAATAAAAATCAATCAAAAACTGTCCAAGCGAATGTGGGGACGTGCCGCGGGCAGATCACCGCGATTTCAAACCTCTGTGCAAATTGGAACGGACTGGACAGAGGATCGTTTGAATTCACGAATCTATTAAAAATTCTTTTGGAAAGGTTTCATACCTTTTCCGAAGGGAAAGACAGGGTTGGAATAGAGTGGGCTTTGTTTGATGTTTTTATTAGATTTGAGTCTGATTTTATACTCAAATCTAGATAAGTTGAGAAATCACTAGAGTTATTCCAAGGGACGGTCTATTTATTTTTGTTATATTGTTTGTTTAATTGAAGTTTCTACACATTTATCTTCTGCATTTTGTATATCTGAATGTGCCTAATAAACATGTTCAATTGTTCACTTTCTGAATCCAATCAAATTCACAACAAATAACTTTTTCATAAAAACGTAGGTTTTCCCTTCGTCCTGGCAAGTGGACTGTCAAATAAAGATTTCTTTCAAAAGTATTTATATTATATAATTATTATTTTATGATTTCTCATCTCAAAATAAGTGGTAAAGCTTTTCTGTCCATTTTCTTAGTATATTGCGTGAGTAATCTTTGACTTGAGCTCCTAACGAACTACTAGACTTATGCCAAGTGCCGTCCTACCCCACAAATACTATGGATTTTTCCTTTATGAGTTTTCCTGACGTGTGGCAGTAATTGTGTTAGATTAATGACGACGAGTCATTCCCTTCTAAGAAGGCGAAGAAATATTGCTCATCATCTAACATAATAAATCGTCATAAGAGAACCGTGGCTATTTCTGGTGTTCGCCTCGTTGATCTTCAGAGCCGTGAACAAAGCCATTTGATTGGATGACCATCGTAAATATTCTAGGACAATCTGGGTACTATAGGCTACCCGGTAGTTAAGGATTTATACCAATCGGATAAGATGTTTTTATGTGTGTTCCATTACAAAGCAGCCAATAAACTCCGCCCTGGACCTTCCGGAACACATCGCTGTATCAGGAGGAATTGAGGACCATTTGGAAGCCGAAAGATATATTGGGCAGATTCTTTTCTCATTTTATCTCAGGATATCGTAATGCTTTCATGTAATTAAAATGATAAACTATGCAGGGGTAAAATGGCACTGTTTGTTCGTGTTACCCCAAAACCTTTTTACACCTTTTTACCAACCAACAAAATATCTGTTACAGTAATCTCTAAAAAAACAAGAACCTTGTAAAGAATTGCTCAATTACCCTTAACACACCTTTGCAATGTGTGGTTGGTTTGGAAATTAATTTACTTTTACCTTTTTTGAGTTTAAACAAGATAATTTACGGGTTCATTTAGAATTTATCGTGTTTGGACCCGGAGGGCCGTTAAAATGTTGCCAATTTATTTTAGTGGGAGAAGGCCACTCATTTAAATTAGGGGAAAAATTGGAGCCGTATTCTTTCTTCGAGATTTTAATAGGTTTTTAAGCCAGCTAGTGAATAATGACTCTGCGTTCGTTCATACTATAGATTGAATGAGAAGAGTCTCTAGATGTCTGAAAGTACGATACAGCTAAAAAATATTATTATTATTGTATTTATTATAGTTAGCCCATATTGTCCCACTGCTGGGAAAAGGCCTCCCTCCACTCCTTCCAACGATCATGGTTCCTCGCTTTTTCATTCCAATTTTTAATAAAGCCTTTTATTTTTTGATAATTATGTACATCCATAAGTACTCTTTTTTTTTATGATGGGAAAAAATCATTCATTGACATCCCCCGCCCTTGGGCGGAGCGGGAGATAGTGTCAGACTCTTACTGACTAAAAGACCCACCCCGTTCCTTCTAGTCTTCATACCGGGGCTCGAGCGCCCTTTCGGATAACCCTGGCCCCAGTAGGCTTCGACCCAGCTGGGTCCCTGCTGTTGCTGACAACTCCTTGAGGCGCGCGGGAACAGTGCGCGCCGTCGACGACTTGGGCTTGGTCCGGACAGTTACCGGACGGCCGGACAGTGAGCTACCCATTGCTCACCGTCCGCAAGCCCGCGTCTACGTTGGCCGGAAATCGGGATCAGAATCCCGGCGACGGCGGCGGCGATAACGCCGTTGCCTGATGCGTTCGGCCTCCTCCTTTGCGAGCATTACTGCTTCGCAGAAGTCGGCGACCGCCTGCCACTCCTCCTCGCTCCGGACCATGGCCTCAACCAAGGCCCGGCGCGAGAGGTCTCCGCCGCCGATCGCCCCCACGAGGGCACGGCGATGCTCCGCCCAAGCAGGGCACACCTCGACTGTGTGCTCCACCGTGTCCTCCGGGTGTTCCGCACAGTGGCGACACCCGGGCGTCACTTCCGCATGAATCGAGTGCAGGAAACTCCCGAACGAACCATGTCCGGTGAGTACCTGCGTCATGCGGAAGGTAAGGACGCCGTGAGGTCTTTCCAGCCACGCCTCAAAGAGGGGACTTACCGCCATGATTGTGGCTTGCCCAGCACTGGGTTGCGATAGTCGTTGACGCCATTTCACCATGAGATCCCGCCGGAGCTCTGTCCGCCATGCCGTGACCTGTCGCGGCAGCGGACTTTCACCCCGGCATCCATAAGTACCCAAATAGGCTTGAAGATCATATGACCTGAGCATCGCTGTTGTCCCTAAAAAGTTTAGAAGAAACGGCTGCCTGCCCAGTGGCCTAAAATTTATCTCTCGACGAACCTGCACTCAGATGTCTGTCGAAGAATGAAGAGGAGTGCCGATCCCAAATTATGTGATAAAACGAGAGAGAGAGAGAGAGAGATAGATAAGAGCTAAAACTTTTTGTCACTGATCTAATAAGAGTTCCTTTTACTAGATTTGAAGTAAAATCTTAAAACAGAAATTCACAGACACAAAATTTAAAATATTTCTTGTTTACAGTCATAAATCGTAAACAAGCAGTCACTTAACCGGATTAGTATACATAAAACTGTTTGCAGGAACTCCATAAAATAGTACGAGGCTATATAACGGTCACAAAGGGGAGTTAGTGATGATAAATCCGCTCACACAACAGAATTAAGTTGTGTTTATAATATTACTGTTGCTGTATTATTTCATGTTTATCTGGACTGCATTATTTTTGTCACAATAACTAGGCTGGGTTTGTTTTTAAAGTTTAGGAAATTAATCTCGTCGGTCTACCCAGGAACAAACCCAAAATTGGTAAAGACATTTTTTTTAGGTGTGAAATCATCTAATGACATCTTCCGCCCTTTAGTGTCACACTTGTACTGACTAAAACTGACTCCTGTTCCTTTGTACCTTCATTCCAGGGTCCCGTGGTTCTCTTTCGCCTCACCCATGGCCCCAGTAGGCTTCGACTCTGCTTGACTCCTACGTGGTAAATACACTATGACTTGTGAAAACCGCTAACTGTCAAATGTTAGGAAATAAAATTTTGTTGGTAACATTTATGAACGTACTTAGTCTTACATATTTTTAAGACTAGTGAATGCATGTATTGATTAATTATATGAACTATCATATAACTAATTAATAATACATTCGACAGTAATTTTAAAGAGCAGTAAAGTAAATATTATTCCTTTATCATTGAAATTAGTTTGACTTCGAATTGTTGATTTTTATGTTACCCTTCTTGCATCTTTGTTAAAATATGATGAGTATAAATGTAGTGGGTTTTTGAAGTCAACGGCCTTTAGCGTTCAAGTAATTGCTGTTGTAAAGTCGAAGTAACCCATATTGACCACATTTAGAGGATAAGTTAAAGTGTAACTGTACTGTAATTGTATAAAAAATAAACCTATTATTCATAAAAATATCGTAATAGATTTATTTTAACTAGTGATCTAACACTTGTCCTGTCCAACATTCACCAAACGGAATACCTTTGGAAACCAACACACACATACCACGTAGGTAGCATATTACCCCATATAAACTCAACAACTACGGACATGAAAATCAAATTAAAAAGCGTCATTAATAAAATACATCCAATCTGCCCCATTAGGGGCGAGCCGGGTAAAAATGTACAGCGGCCGCCATTTTATTCGCCCAGTTTTCTATACGCTTGTTGACTAGGGCAGGCAGTTAATTCAGGCTTACGTCAGCATGCTGGCCGAGGATAATGGTCGTCGCAAATGGTTTTTTTTTTTATTCACGCACAGGGTTATTCTGTATTTATTGTACAAAAACAGCGTCAAAACAGGAGATAGTGGCGTAATGTAGTAGTTGGAGGAAATTATAGTGGTAATATTTAGTTTTTGTTGAAGTTTGTAGTGTTGTTGTTTTGGAAAGAAAGAAAACTATTTTATTTGGCATACACACTCGTAGATACACACAATGTAGTAACAACATGTATGTTTTGGCGATAAGATAATAATATTAGAATTCTTTTTTATATAGATCTTGTAGATCTTTTTACATTACAAAAAAAAAAAAATTTTATTACGTACAATTGTATTTTATAACATTTTAAATTAAATCAACTACCGTAAATTAAAAAGAAAGTAGCAACATATAAAGAAAAAAAACCCTTATTTAGCATATAGACACACAAAATGAAGTAAAAAACTTTAATAAAATAAAAAATATACAACAAAAACACTGTGTATCTCACAAAAACACCAAATAGGTGCAGCCGTTCAACAATACCGATCCAAAAATAATCTGTCTAAAAAAAATCCTTTTTGCTACATCAAAACTTTCACATAACAAACAGTCTATGAACGTTTCAACAATCGAATTCAAACAGGTCTGTTTTTAGGAAAATTGTTTTTTTTTCCCGAACTGAATGTGATAAAGGCGATAATCCCCCACAAATCTTTAGGGGTCAAAGTGGTCTTTATCTGTATCGATAGGGTTTAAGGGTGGGTTCAAACCCCCATCTGTATATTCACATTCACAAAAAACATTCGTAACTCGCTAAATGAAAAATAAAAAAAGATCGTACCAAATATTTTTGGTTGAGGCTTATTTTTATAAACGTTGGCTACGTTTACGAGTGTTATTTTTTAGACTGTGCCATATTTTGCTCGGATTTAAACAGGAAAGTGGATTAATATTGTATGAAATCTTAAAATATTATACACTTCTGGACACATCTATTGGCCCACCTTAGAGTTTAGGTTTCGATGGCCCCTACCGAAATATGATTGCTAGATTGAACAAAAACTGTTGATGCAGTTTTAAACCTGATACATTTTACCATCTTTTTCGATCGTATTGTTTTAAATTTGAATTCAGAATACCATACGACATGGAGCTACGCCTAACAAGTCGGATATGCGCCTTGTTAAAGGCAATTGATTTTTGAATAAAAAACATGTTTTATCAAATAAAGGTTTAATTTAATAACGCGTGTTGCCTCCATGGGCATCTACCACAGCTCTCATACGATTAGGCATAGAGTTTATCAACCGCTCTATGAAATTTTGAGGGATCATCTCCCATTCCTCTTCTATGGCAGTTTTCAACTCCTGCGTCGTCTGGGCAACTGGCTGATGAGCCCTAACACGTCTTTTTAGCTCGTCCCACATGTGCTCAATGGGGTTCATGTCTGGGCTTCTGGCTGGCCAGTCCATAACTGTGATGTTCACATCCCGAAGATATTCCCTGACGATGCCGGCCGCATGGGCTCTTGCATTATCATGCATAAAAAGGAAATTTGGGCCCACATAGTCCGCGTATGGTATCACGTGAGGTTCTAAGCACTCACGAATGTACCTTTCAGCATTTAATGTTGGCAGTCGTGGTCCTGTAACAACCTCAAGTTGAGTTTTGCCGCTCGCGGATATACCGCCCCAGACAGTCCATGAGCCACCGCCATAAGCAACCCTCTCTTCAAAGCAGCATTGTGCGAAACGCTCTCTCTTACGTCGGTAGACCTTCTTCCTTCCATCATTGCCATGTAACACAATTTTAGACTCATCAGAAAAGAGTACACGGCTCCAATCTTGCTGTGTCCAATTTAAATGACTGCGTGCGAAATGAAGGCGCGCTGTTCGGTGGGCTCGCGTTAGTTTGGGCCCATTAGCTGGCTTGTGTGGTACCATATCGCGTTCTTTTAACCTTCTCCGAACAGTTCGAGCGCTCACAGATACTCCGTGGAAGTCGCGAAGTTGGTTTTGTATCTCAATGGAGGTAAGGTGACGATTTCTCAAGCTGGTCGTCACGATGAATCGATCCTGCCTTTCAGTTGTGACCCGAGATCGTGGCCTTCCTTGGCGACGAACAAAGCCACCAGTCTCTAGGTACCTCCGATAAACATTTCGGACCGCAGATCGACTTAAATTAAGTTGAGCACTCACGTTTCTTTGGCTGTGTCCGGCCTGAATAAGTGCCACAGCTTGGGCGGTGACTTCAGGTGAAGTATCCATAGATTATTGATAGAACCTCACCTTAATGTTAAGAATAAGTAATGTTTGTTGCAAAACCAAAGATATCAATCACTTTTTCAAGAATTAAATCCAAGTAAACCAATAAAACCAAGTTTTCTTAGTATTCGATTGTTTGATATCAACAAACAGGCTCCAAATTGTCTTTTGTTTCTTTAAATTCTGTGTTCGAAATTCAAAAAAAGACTATTGAATGAAATTGTGAATGTGCCAGGTTCAAAACTGCATAAAAACTTTTTGCTCGACCTAATATAAAATTTTAGCTAGGACCAAACGAAACTGAAAATACAAGGTGGGCCAATAGATGTGTCCAGAAGTGTATTTTGTTTTCTCTTGGGATAATTTGAAACACTTGAAAAATGAGGAAAAGGAAAGTAATGATGGAAAAGGAAGGTTCAAGGCTCCAATACAATACTGCGATACGACGCTGCATGGCAGAAACCTGCGATGTGAATTGCCGTGGTGCGATTTTGAGTGATTAAGCATTAGTTTAGGTAACCGTTAAAGTTAGTAAGTAAAGAGAGCAGGCTCCGATTTATGAGTTGTAGATCGTAGGTTCAAACCCTGCCAGGCGTATTACTTTGTGTAATTTATATCGTGATGAAACCGGCATATCCTAGAACCAAAAATTCGAAGACATGTTACATTCACCAACCCGCACTGGGCTCGCGTGGTGGATTACTACCCATTCCATTCCCTTTCCTACAGAGAAGGCCTTAGTTCCAGCAGTGGGAAAATTAAAAATGCTGATGATGAAAGAGACATAAATGATGAACAATTTATAATGTATTTTTTTTTAATTATGAAAGTATGGTCAGTCTGAACTGTAGCACTTTTAGCTGAAAGACTTCTCAAGCTGGAAATAGGTCTCCCCCTAGTGTCCCAACACGATCATAACCACGTGGTGGTCTTTCAGCGTATGTTGTAGCTATTTGTAGGTTTGTGTGATTTTACTCTCTGTTCCGCACACCTCCATATGCGGAACAGAGAGTAATATCACGCAAACCTCCGTTGAAAAGGGAAAATCCTCCGGCCAGACGGGTGTTATGTGCCTGGTGGGCAACTGCCCGATAGATGATTTCGGGCTGTCATATATACTTTGATCGCGCGAAGAACTTTACTTGCGCGATGCAGGATTTCGTATTTTTCTTTCGTAGTTCTTATGCGTCATAGATGTCGCTACAATATCCTCAGTGGATAGCGATTTTGAAAATAAGTACTAGCTGAACCCGACTTTAGTATAAAGATTCTTTAGTATACAGAAACAAGACACTAATCTAGAGCTTTTGTTAAAAAGAAAAAAAATATTTGCGTTGCAACCGAAACTCGTTGCTGGCTGTACCAAATTAATATTCTCGTTACGACCATCACAAATATAGACATGCAATTCAATATAATGAATGTCCGTCTGTTAATTATTTCGTTCATAACCATCAACTATGGTGCCAATAAAAGCTTCTAGCGTGAATGCAAAATTGTTTGTCAATTTTATTATTAAAAACTTAATTTTTGACAAGTTTTATAACCGCTAAATGATAAATGATCTTTATTTTGCAAGTAGGTTTTATAAAAACACTTTTACATGTCAATTTTTTTTTTTCCTTCAATTAATGCTAGATGAGGCCGGTAGTAGTATGTGGTCCAATTAGGTTAATTTTCCTCAATTGAATGCAATTAAAGTATGTTTATTGTCATTTTAGTATCTTTAAATATTTTATCTAAGTATTTCAAGTTAGTCACACAAATAATATTTATTAATGTATGGCAGTTTTATGACATACGTGCGTATAGTACGTATGTCATAAAACTGCCATAAACTTTTATTTTTGTGATCAATTCATAACTGTTGTTTTTGAAGAAATCTGTGCGGATAACTAACATTTCGTCCAATTAGTTTTTATTTATTATTATATGCATTATTCTACATGCAAACATGGTGCATAAAAATAAAACTAAAACACATATATAATGAGCGGCCTTATCGTATTCCGCGATCTCATCCAGGCAATCTGGAATGCACAGTAATTGTCATTCATATTTTGACATAGAATCATTGTTGCTGATAAAATCATTGTTGCGGATAAAATCATTCCCCTCACCCTAACAAGAATATACTATGAAATATATTTGAGCAAAAAATCAAAAACCTGCCAAGTTTTTAAGCTTAATTAAATCACTGGAAATTTAATAGTAGGCAGGCAGAGGGGATTTCAAATATTTTTTTCTTGTATCAAATTAAATATTCAGGTAGCGATTATTTCTTTGTAAGAAAATTACGAAGAACTCTGTATAATTTAAGAGATTTAGTTTTTTGTTGTTTGTAGGCTCGCGCTTGACCGCTATCTCACCTGGTGGAAAACGACGAGGTGGTCGACAATGGAGCGCGCTTGCCTAGAAGTAAACCTCGACTTAAAACCATCAGGTTCTAGCTTACAGAAAGGTTGCAGCTTCCGGCAGGGTATTCCACTCCCTAGCTGTACGCACAATGAATGTGCACCAACTTACCAAAGTAACACCCACATGGATACAAAGTTTATAAATACAAAGTTTTGCTTTTATTGTTTATATAATGTTCCCACTGCTGGGACTCAGGCCTCGTTTCTAGAAGGAATGGGACTTAATCCAACACACGGGCCCAGTGCAGATTGGTGGTTGTCAAATGTTTTTGTGTGGTGTCCTCACGATGTTTTACATCACCATTTTGAGAGCAGTGGTGATGAAATAAATTACTCCTTCACGCTTAAATAGCTGAACCTATTTCTATGAAACTCGGTACACGGGTAAAACATTTTCTGGAATAGAAAATAAGATACTTTTTATTCCAGGAGTATGTTGCCTTGGTATAATTTTCAACTATCACGCGAGCAAAGCCAGTAGCAGCAGCTAGTTTAATTAGTCAGCTTTCCAAACTTTAGAGTTGTTTAGGGGTTGCAATCAATATTCATGAAATAGTTAATCAAATAGGGGTGACCAGCCAAAAGTTTTGTTCATGACCCCATCGCGTAAATAGTTCATGGTGGGTGTCTGCTGATATTATAAATTGAGTTGGTCAAACTTATGTGCATCTTGGTGTAGTTTTACATCCACCCACTGCTCAAAAAGTTATACCCGTTTCTGAATTGAGAATTTGGAGTTAAGAACATGCCAAAACCACGTGGATAATAATAAAATAAATCACCTGAAAAAAAAAATACTTTTGAATATTATTTTTATATGCTTTTTTTTAAGATATATTGAAAATTTGAATTAATTATGTATATATAGAAAACTAGCTTTTGCCAGCGACTTCGCCCACGTACACAAAATATAGCTTAAGTCACTCAGGAATAAAGCAGCTTTCTATCGGTGAAAAAATTTTAGCAATCGGTCCAGTACTTCCAGAGATTACCTCATACAAACAAAACAAAATATAAAACAAAAAAAAAAAAAACTTTGCTTTTTTATTATATTAGTGTAGATCAATGGAATAATAATAAGATTTATTTTCTCGCCACAATACATATTATCATAATAATTACAGTTTCTTAGGGTAAAAATAGATACAGTAAATATTTTGTGGGAAACTGGTGCCTAAACTAGGCTTGGGGCCTGTATTTCAGGACATCAGGACTCCACTCTTAGGTTTTCGTAATCATTATGCACGATATGCGCGTGGAGATGCAACGCCGGGGTGAAAGTCCGCTGCCGCGACAGGTCACGGCATGGCGGACAGAGCTCCGGCGGGATCTCATGGTGAAATGGCGTCAACGACTATCGCAACCCAATGCTGGGCACGCCACAATCATGGCGGTAAGTCCCCCCCTCTTTGAGGCGTGGCTGGAAAGACCTCACGGCGTCCTTACCTTCCGCATGACGCAGGTCCTCACCGGACATGGTTCGTTCGGGAGTTTCCTGCACCGGATTCGTGCGGAAGTGACGCCCGGGTGTCGCCACTGTGTGGAATGCCCGGAGGACACGGTGGAGCACACAGTCGAGGTGTGCCCTGCTTGGACGGAGCATCGCCGTGCCCTCGTGGAGGCGATTGGCGGCGGAGACCTCTCGCGCCGGGCCTTGGTTGAGGCCATGGTCCGGAGCGAGGAGGAGTGGCAGGCGGTCGCCGACTTCTGCGAAGCAGTAATGCACGCAAAGGAGGAGGCCGAACGCATCAGGCAACGGCGTTATCGCCGCCGCCGCCGCCGCCGAGATTCTGATCCCGATTTCCGGCCACCGTAGGCGCGGGCTTGCGGACAGTGAGCAATGGGTAGCTCGCTGTCCGGCCGTCCGGTAACTGTCCGGACCAAGCCCAAGTCGTCGACGGCGCGCACTGTTCCCGCGCGCCTCAAGGAGTTGTCAGTAACAGCAGGGACCCAGCCGGGTCGAAGCCTACTGGGGCCAGGGTTATCCGAAAGGGCGCTCGAGCCCCGGTATGAAGGCTAGAAGGAACGGGGTGGGTCTTTTAGTCAGTAAGAGTCTGACACTATCTCCCACTCCGCCCAAGAGCGGGGGATGTCATTGCATGATTTTTTCCCACCATAAAAAAAAAAAGGTTTTCTTAATCATTAACAATATTTATGTTATAAATTCTATACAAAATTACTTTTAGTTAATGCGAAACCTGAATAAAGTTTATTCAGGATCAGTAACTGAATGGATACCAATATTTTTTACACCATGTTATATTTTTATGATAATATTAAAAAGGTCACAAGCTGGACACCACCGACACTAAGTACAACACAGGTCACGGCAGGTCATAGCGGGCGTTAGGCACCAGAAAACAGCCGGATGCCAGTGCAAAACAACCCCTCAGTCGCCTGGATGGCCCGGTGACTATGTATTTTTGCGGACATAACAAGCTTATAACTTTGTGATTTTTCATGTTACAGTTTTGAAATTTAGTACATAGATTCTTTATATAAAAATTATGTGGGAATATTTGAGAGGAAATGATTGAGTGTATTGTTGTGCAGTGAATGCCTTACAACAGATTTTCTGTCTTGAGTAGAGGTCGAAAAATAGTCAAATTTTTAATCTGGAAGTGGATATTATGACATAACATTACATCGCGCTTATAATCTGCATGATCCGATGGGTTCTGCCTAACGCCTACACACCTGTTGGGATTCTCAGTTACAAGTCCCTTGGCGCGATCCCATTGTCATAAATGGGACAGAAATCCAGACTCTGGATTGCTGTCGCGGAGATTTTCTGGAAAGGAAACCCAGGGCCCTAGTACGCAAAGGGCTACTGAAGGTCACAGTTGCGGTTTTTAAGAGAAAATCTATATGAAATAACAATAATCCAAAGACTTTAAAGACACTACACATATTAGACGGGCACATAGAGTTGTCTGTGTGAGGCCCTGGAACACAAAAAAATTCTGAAGGCATGCAGATAAGTTTTGTCAGTACTGCCTTGATCACACGTACCAAGGAAACGGGCGAGACAGTGCTCTCAGCCGAGTACTCGGTACGTGTAAACACAGCGCCAAGTGTTCGGCTGAGCAAAGCCGTAAGAGAGACAGTAGCTCGGCACCCTTTCTGCTTACTAAACCGAGTGCCTACCCTCGCGCTTCCTCCCGCTGTCTCGCTCGCTCACTCGACAAGTCTGAACGTGCACTGTCTCTCCACTCGGCCGCATGATTCTCACATTGTATATTTTTCAATTACCTTTTTCGATCCATCGTGTCCGAATTGTAGTATCAATTGACTGTCAGTCTGAACTGACTGTGTCAATAAACAAAACAGTCTGACACTTCTTCTTGCTCTACCCAGAGCGGAAGAAGTTATTTGTTGATTTGACTTTCCCAACAATAAAAATGGTTTCTAACTTAATCAGCACAAACTAACGCATTGAGCTTAAATAAAACATATCTTCAAAAATTTTCTCTATTCTGTCTAACACGATTTCTCTACTTTTAATTGGAAAACTTTAGACGGCCTGAAACTGAAAAAGAACTTTAGAGCGTATTCGTTGAATCACAAAATTGTTTTTGTTGGTTTTATTCGGTAGAATTCTTCCGTTTGTTTTAAAGTTTTATTTAAGTATTTTATACTTGTACTAGCTTTTGTCCGCGCGGCTTCGCTCTCGCTCTTCCCTACTCCACCCTACTATACCCTACTCTACCTTACCTAACCCTACACTACTCTACCCTAATTTTATTTTTTTTCCCATAAGAACCTCCTCGCAATAACGAACACAACAAAAAAAGAATTAGCGAAATCGGTCCAGCCGTTCACGCGTGATGGCGTGACCAAGGGAAAATGGATTCATTTTTATATACGAGTATATAGATAGCAATATGAAGTGCTTTAAAGTTTTTGTTAGTGATATACGAGTATAGTAGATATGTAACAAAAATAGTTATGTCGCAGTCATCTGGTTAAATTAGCCATCCAATTGGACGCCTAGGGCGTTCGTTAAACGCCGGCATCCAATGAAAAGGCTGAACAACTAGCCATGTCGTTGACCGCAACGTTTAACCAGATGGCTGAACCAACTGGATGGCTAATGTAACCAGATGGCTGCGACAGTTATATCGGAACCGAATTTGGATGGTAAAAATTTGGTTTATCGGAACCGGAGCCACAATCGGACGTAAAGGCCACTGTATTGACAGTCAGCTAGTCGAACGCTGGAACGTCTCGTCCCACCAAGTGGTCGAGGTGACAGTTGCCATCAAGCCAGCCAGACAGCCAATTTAAAAAAGCTATTTATTTATTTAATCTTCATGCAACACAAAGTATCTGGGCGGACTTAATGCCTTAGGCATTCTCTACCGCACAAAAAAAAAATGTTTTTAAAACAAGAGTAAAAAGTATACATATAGTTAAAATACACAAACATATAAATTTAATATATTTATATAAAGTAAGGACAGAAGTTTTGAGACGATTCTGCTATTGGTGTTGAAAATTATTCCGCAACTTCCACTTAAATGCATACTGACTTTCGGCTAAGTTAGTAGCAATAATATAATAATAATATATAATTGTGGTTTTGTAAATTCGAGAAATGTATCTGATTACAGTTACCTTTTATTTAAACCACGCCTGTCTAAGCTCTATAACTAATAAAAAAACTAGAATAAGTAAATATAAATGAAGAACGAATTCACATTATTTCAAATAGGTACGAAACCAAACCAACGAGTGAATGAGTAATTGACAGAAGGCAAAGGGGAGTAAGGTTTCCCGCATGACAAGTTTAAAATTATTTTATCTAAGAAGCATTCCTATAACGTAGACGGATAATCTGGTGATGGACAAACATTTGGGGTAACCTTGTCCAGCCTTTCGGCTGATATAATGATAATAAAGAAGACAATGCTTAGATCCATATCTTGCGCTACAAAGTTACTAGTGTATAAAAAAACTAAAATATCTATCCAAACTTCTTAGAGTGCCAAAATTACATGCTTCAACATTCATCCAACATAAAAATTCTTACCATTTCTTCAAAGCTGAAAACATTTTGCAGCGAACATTTGAAACTCAAGTCATGCACTAAGGTGACCATGCCGAGACACAGAGAGAGGGGTGTCTCAAAAATTTAAATTGGTGAGGAACGTGCGTCACCCTCTCGCGCCAAATTGAATTCCCCGAGTTCGCCCGCGGCTCGCGAAGTGCGCTGATAAATATGTAAGTTCAGACGAAGGTTTCTTTTGACGCTCTCAGCCCATACAAAATTATGAATATTTCGAACTAAACGTCTTAGGGCTACCAAATTCGAGTTTGGGTGAAAGAAAGTTTGAACGTTTTACCTTATTAAACACAGTCCCTCACCGTGTCTGTCTATATAAACGCAAAAAGCTCAAAAAGTACTAAAGCTATTTTCATCCAGCTTTCATGGTACAGAACTATACAAAGTGAGCCCCTCATGCGCCTTGGTTTGATGATGATGTTCGGCTTAGTAGAAACTATATTAAATTAGCCTTAAGACTTCGTTCAGGGCACTATCCATCAGCGAAGTTTGCATTCCTTATGAAGAAAGCTGATTCGCCAAATTGCAGAGAATGTAACCAGATTGAGGACGTGCAACATTTGCTGATGGATTGTGTCCGGAACAGGAGTGAGAGAGAGTCACTGTTGAGGGAATTAGGCCTAAACAGACATAATGTGGGACTAATCCAGTCAATTTTATCTCGACCAACTTCAGATGATGCCAAAAAGTTATGTCAGCTAGTAACAGCCCTTCATCAGTGACTTTCATCGTTAGCATAAAGTGTTATATACATATAAACACATAATATTATTATAGTTTGTGTAAGTAAAAGCAATAAGATTATACAATGTTAAAAGGTACGATGGGGTTGACATATCTGGTTAGATAAAACCCCAAAAAAAAATAAAGAGAAAAAAAAAAATCCAGCTTTTAGTAATAGACAAAGTGGTTCATGAGAAAGATTCGACTGTATAATACATGCATATTATATTAAAGCAAAGTCGAGAATTTCAAAAGTTTGTAACACCCGTGTGAAGCTCAGCTTAGCTGGTTGCTAATATAAATACTCGATATAGACACAACACAAAATAAAAAACAAACACGATTTTAAAAATAAATTAAAATTGGTATATTGATCCTGGATAAAATTATTATAACTGACAAAATTATGATAACTTCTGAAAACAATGGACTCTTGCCAGCCTATTTATCAAAAATGTTGGAATCTGATCTAAATCTAATTATACCAAGCTACCAATACCAATAGGTTATATGAAACGACTACTGAGATACATCTCTATAACCCAGTAACTGGGTAACACGCTGGTAAGATTATACGACAGAAAACAAACAGTATGTTAATCTACTAGCTCTAGACTGAGGATATAATCAAATTCCAAGAGCTATATCTTTTGTTGTTATTCATAACTTGTCTTCTCATTTTATAAATCTCTCTAAATTTTCGCCAGACACCTCTAAATAGAACCTACCAGCCCTGTACAAGTTCCTTCACCCCTTATAGCAAGCGCTGATGAAATAGTGAAATGAAATACATTCGTATGTTTTATTCAACAGCGTAACGACTGTCGCCGCGTGAGAGTTGCATTATGATGATTTTTATTTTTTTTTGCATTATAACTTCCCTGAATTCCGTCCTATTTATGGACGCCACATTATTCTCAAAGTTTCTTTAAATAAGGTTTGTGAATGCTATGGAAAAGGATTTTGATGTGCTTTTTTGTCTTTTTAGTTATATAATTTTAATTAGTTTACAGTTTTTTTCAAGTTCAAGTGTGTTTTTAATAAAAAAATAAAAACCCACTTTTTACTTTTCTTTCACTTTTTAATTATTTAATTTTAATTAGTTTAGAGTTTTTTTTTTTTTTTTTGTATTAATTAAAAGAGCAAGTGGTTAAGCTTAAAATAAAGAGGTAAAGTTTGTTTTTTGTTTCTATATTTTATGTACGCGAGCGAAGTCGCGGTCAAAAGCTAGTCAGTAATAATAATAAAAAAACCAGAAATGTTGAAAGAGCACATAGCGCGTTGGCTGGTTAATGTAATATGCTGGCTTGCAGGTTTACATATAGCAGTAATCGCGCGAAAGTTGTATTAATTCTTACTGCGAAACCTACTTGCAGTTTGTGGGATAACTACTAACGACGATTATTCCTGAACGTGTTATGCTTGTGCACCCAAAGACCAATCCCGTTAGTAGGATACCATTGCGACGATTATCATCATCATCATCATTTCAGCCGAAGGACGTCTTCTGCTGGACATAGGCCTCTCCCAAGCGTCGCCATAACGACCGATCCTGTGCGTCACGCATCCATCAGATTCCCGCGACCCCGACCACGTCATCAGTCCACCTTGTGGGAGGCCTTCCAACACTGCGTCTTCCGGTATGCGGTCACTACTCTAGAACCTTTCAACACATCGACCATCTGTTCTGCGTGCAATGTGCCCTACCAATTTCCACTTAAGTTTGACGATTCTTCGAGATATGTCGGTAACCTTGGTTCTCCAGTGGATATCTTCATTTCTGATGTGATCACGCAAGAGAACCCCGAGCATTGCCCTTTCCATTGTCCTTTGGGTGTCTTTGAGTCTTCTTATGAGGCCCATTGTAAGCGACCACGTCACACATTAGTAAACAAAAATATAGAGCTACAGGTTTGGGAGGATTAGTGGACTGGCTACCAGAAACTTAGAAACAATATTAAATTTTATAGTACGTTGACAGATTAACCATAACACTATCAAAGCAAAATGAATCCCTTTCCTCATTAAATAACACAGATCGATCCAATCTAACCCCTTTCTGATTAATTTAATAAACATACTTACTAGTGTTGGGAAGACAAGTGACATTAATACCAAAACCAATTTAAATATCCGTTCGTATATTCCCAATACGAATTTGGAGACGTGTTGCGTCGTGTCACGTTCCTGTCGGATACGCGGATATTTATACGGATCCAGGGACGGATGGATATAAATACACCCATCGGGGTGCTTGTGTACCTAAATGAAGTTTGATTTGTGTGGGCGTATCTTCTTCTTCTTCCTCCCCTTATCCCATATTACTTGGGGTCGGCGCAACACGTTTTTTTCTTCCATTCTGTCCTATCACTCGTCATGCTATCACTAACTCCCTTTTACTTCATATCACTCCTCACATAATCCATCCATCTCTTCTTCTTCTTTCTGCCCTTATCCCATATTACTTGGGGTCGGCGCAAAACGTTTTTTTCTTCCGTTCTGTCCTGTCACCCGTCACACTATCATTGAGTCTTTTTCTTTCATATCACTCCTTACACAATCCATCCATCTTTTTTTGGCCTTCCTCTCCCTCTCCATCCATCTAAATGTATACTCATAAATCTTTTAGTAACATGCGTTTTATCCCTCCTCTTCACATGACCGTACCAAGACACACGATTTCCTTTCAACTTTTCAGTCACTGGCACCACTTTTAAACTTTACTTTTTTTTCCTCTAATATAATCATTTCTCACTTTATCCTCTATCGTCACACCACACATCCATCCCAATATTCTCATCTCCGCTACTTGCAATCAATGTGTGGGTGTATAACTTTTTAATTTATAGTGATATAGGTGTTTCATTCACAGTGTCTGATGTGATGTGGTGACTTATGGCTCTGAAATGTGGCCGCTCATTAGAAGCGCTTATCAGGCTTTTTTAGAAGTTTTAAAGTCACCCAAAGGGCCAAGGCAACGTAATACTATGGTGATACGGAACCAGTCAAAGTTACCGACATAGCCCGCAGAATCACCAGACTTAAATGGTAGAGAGCAGAGCATATTGCTTGCAGATTAGATGGTTGATGGGAGCGAAAGATTCTGAAGTGGCGACCACGCACTGGAAGACACAGCGTTGGAAGTTCTTACACAAGTAGACTGATGACCTGGTGAGGGTCGCGTCTTTATGATTACTCATATATTTGTACACATTATAATAAAGCAGTGACCGAACTGCCACTCTACACTTATAGGCTAAATAACTATTCAGACACAGTCAATCACAATTTTTTTTTTTTGAAGTTTATTGTATATTGCTGCTTTTTCTTCACCATGATTAGTTCTATTACATATAGCGTGACTAGCTTATGTCCGAGGATTAGCTCGCATGAATCCCCTTTCCTCACTTTACTATGGGTTACACCTTACCGGTTGATTTTCGAAAATCTGTTCTTATTCTTCGTTTACGTTTTGAAAACAACACATATGAAAAATTTCGGCTTTCCAAGGCTAAAAGTTCAGATTGGGTCTTGATGACTCAGTTCTTCTGTTTTTTTTATACGTTAATTAGATTGCCAAAAACAAAAGCATAACACATCTACGTACTCCATAAGCAAAACAAAAAAACAAATAAAAAATAAAACGTAACAAAACACAACTAACTATCTAATCCTGAAAACCATCTCTCATACTGCGCACAAGAGGCGGATATTATAAGAATTTAGCACCACTTTCGTTCGGAATACGGCCCTGTATCCGCCAGGCCAGAATATCCATTAAAATGTTATTTACACAGCCCTCCACACTACGTGAGCTTTAGGACCACGCCGGGATAATTTTACTAAGGAAATAGTTTTTCGTTCGGTATTCGTGTGGAGAAGTAAACGGGGTGGAGGAATGAGGGACTGGATTGCTAAGATTCTTAATGTGAGTGTAGTGGGTAAAATAATAAAATTGTATTCCTTGGGAATTAGAAAGAACTGGCTTAAAATCAAGAACATTGGAAGGAATGGAGGGAGGACTTTGCCCAGCAGTGGGACAATATGGGCTAGATATAATCATCATCATCATCATCATCATTTCAGCCGATAAACGTCCACTGTTGGACATAGGCCTCCCCCAAGTGTCGCCACAATGATCGATCCTGTGCGTCCCGCATCCATCGGATTCCCGCAACCTTCACCAGGTTATCGATCCATCTTGTAGGAGGCCTTCCGACGCTGCGCAGCTAGATATAATTTAATGTAATATTCCACTAACTGTTCGCGCGCGTGAACGTAGAATATTGTCCTAAGAGAACATATTCCCGGAATAAAAAGTAATCTATGTGTTATTTAAAAACATGATTTATTCGTGTACCAAGTTTCACGGGAATCCATTCAGCGATTTGAGCGTGAAGAAGAAACAAACATACACACACGCACACCAACACACACACAATTAATTAATTTTCGCTTTTATAAATATAAAAGTAATACATTTTTACATAGAAATGACGTCATAACACATTTCGACGCATTTTACTGTCTTACTTATTTTTTTCCGTGTCCTGCACGCCTGCCCAAGTTATGACCGTTTAGTTTTAAATCTTTTTCCATAGTCAATAACGCCTCCGATTTCTTTGTTCTGACCACATGACAACGTTGAGATGATGCCATTCCCATACATTTGAAGTTTTTTTACTAGCGCTAACGATTGTAGATTATTATCAACTTTGTTAAGCCCTCTGATATCAACACAATAAATATATGTGTAGTCGAATCAAACAAACTGTGAAAATGTCAATCGAATTATATCAATCAGTAATATTGTGATTGATTTGACTCACGTCCGGTTTGCGATTCGATTCAATTGATAATTTCGTTTAGTTTTAATTTGAGAAATTTTTTTCACCGATAGAAAGCTGCTTTATTACTGAGTGACATAGGCTATATTTTATGTATGCGAGCGAAGCCGCGGGCAATCGCTAGTATTTAATAAAAGGGGAATTTAAAAATACCACCATGCTTTATCATTTCATCGCAATCTGATTGCAATATTATCACACCCTGGGCCCCAAGTCTGCTATTTTTATAAATTCGTCATTCCAACACGATCCCATTGTCATTTTGCTAAAAGTTTGTAATCTGCTAATTCATAATGATCGATCATTGATCGGTCAATGGTCTTGTAATAGAATTGCGGTAGAATGATAATTTCGAGCATATTAAAACCAATAACTGCACAATAACGTTCTAATGGTCAAACACTGATCAAATAAACTGTCAAAGTTTTAGCAGATTACCGCAAATGTCAAATATTCATTTGTCAATATGTACGAGATTACCATTTTAAGCCACTTTTTTCAATGGAGTGTCAGTGGTTGAACATTGGAAAGTCATAATGACGCCATTATATTGGTAGATTACCAAACTTGTCGAAATCGACAATTATGACAACAATGATAGACCATTCTGACACTATTGTAATAGTAGACTTGAGGCCCTGGTCTCTCTCCGCACCTTCCATCCTACGTCACGTGCCCTGTTCACTTAGGGATCTAATGACAGCGTCAGCGGTCGGCATTACCGTGACCGAATACTGGGCCAGGAAAGAAATTTGACTTGGGAAAAACCTAGTTGATTGGTTGTTAGTAAGTTAGACTTAAGTTAAACTTAAGTGGCAATGGGCAGGGCACATTGCTCGCAGAACAGATGGCCGTTGGGGCCGAAAAGTTCTGGAGTGGCGACTACGCACCGGAAAACGAAGGACGGTTGCAAGGTCCCCTACAAGGTGGTCCGATGACCTGGTGAAGGTTGCGGGAATCCGATGGATGCGGGACGCGCAGGATCTTGCGTTGTGGCGACGCTTGGAGGAGGCGTATGTCCAACAGTGGACGTCTGTCGGCTGAGATGATGAAGATGATGATGGTGAAGTTAGACTTCTTTATGAGTATGTAGGTTTGTATTGTACAAAATATGTACACTGGACTGGATCCTACCTATGAGTGAGATTTATATCTGTTACTCAAAGATTTGCTGGGAGAAAACTCATTGTTGAATTAAGCTCGCCTTGGTACATGAATTGTCAAATCACTGTATTAATTCATTAAACCGCAAGCGAACGCCGGCGTTCGCTCACCCTTTGTCTTTTTATTGTGTCTCTAATTATGGTATTTGAAAGGTAAATGGTTATTTTGACTTATTTCAAATCGTTTGGTCAGCGCAAGCCGAAAAAAATCAAATGCATTACAAATATACATAATTTTATGACAAACTTATTTTTTTACATAAAATATACACAGTTTTAGTCCTGAGTGACACTCAGGACTAAAACAGCTTATTAAATTATCAGTGAAACAGTTTTTTTGCAATCTGACTTTCAGACATTTCCTCCGACAAACAAAATTATAAACTTATAAAAACAAGCTTTACCTCTTTATAATATTAGTGTAAATGTAGAAAAGTTTTGTATACAATAAAGAATTAAAAATTAATTGTTTTATCGACACTTTTAGAAGAATATGCTTCTGCCATCTAATACACGTGTATGTCTTCAGATTTTTGAGTTACACAGTCATAAATAAAATATATCACAAATGTTGAATAACAGCGGTACCTTGATATTTTTTTCGTAACAAAATGACAACTCAATATTTACTCAGCATTGTCAAAGCTGTGATGGATTTAGGGTAGTAACACCTGTTGGTGCCTGTTCATAAAATATAACGTGTTACCTACGATACAATAAAAGATAATATTTTATTAAAGGTACTTTTTTCTGAAAATCCCTCTCAGTCTTTTTGTAGAGATAGTAAGCCTTCTGTTAAATATTTTGTGTTTTCTATTATCCCTTGTAGATATTTTTTATGGTATCTTTTTTTATTATCATGTACAGATTTGCGTTTGACCATTATCTCACCTGATGAAAAGCGATGATGTATCCGCAGATAGAACAAGCTTGCCTAAAAGTAACTTATTCACTTTTTACCTAAAAACCCCTTATCTGAATGTAAGGAAAAGGGCTCTTTTGAAATCATAAATATTTTTGTCGTTATTTCTTCCTGTTTGCAAACGATGACGTCAATAAAGTCAATAATAAGAAAAGTAATGTGGATACGGAGTATTTGTAGTAAACAGGAAAATATTCCCATATTTGATTGCTAAATAATTTGATTTCTAAGGATAGCAAAAGTTTATTTTGTACCCCGAAAACATTACCAAGACAAGTCTATATAACTTCAGATCTAACCAAATAAACTTCTACATTACTATTGAAACTCAATTCTACCACCCATTACTCCAATCAAACTTAAACAGCCGTCCTCATAAACGCAAACACCCCCACTAGTCACCATTCCTTCATCACAAATCGTTCACAATCAAGCACAAACGCTCATTAGGTTGCGAACTCAATTAAAACTAGGGCCATTTGTAACAAGAACCAATCGTAACAAACGTTGGTGTCAGATTTAGCTCCAATAAACCTGTGAATCGTCATCGTCAAAGACCGATGACATTGGTGGTGGAATACCGGAACGCCAAATGGAGCGGCCGGATATGGCCAATGTTCTTGGGCGAAACCGGGGTATGCATTAGACAAGTCTGTAGTCTATACAGCACTACGGCCAGATTTGCGGTTCCACGATCCATCGGCTCTATCCTCGATTTGGGCACAATGCGGTGTGCACGACTGTCAATTTCATATTTCGAATTTAGTACTCGCTGTTCGGAATTTCAAAAGGCACCGTTTGATTGCCGTGTCAACTTCGGACATGTAATCTTCTAGATCTAAATGGACTTCAGGTTTTGGTTTTGATTCAGACTTGTGTCGTGTGTATGGTGCAAGATATCATATTCTTTTATTGTATGCCATAAAAGTTACAGACGGAGCTCAAAATTAATACGGCGTATCAATGAGTGGTCTTATCTCTAAAAGCGATTTTAACGGACAACCTTAGGATGAATTTGAGAGAGAAGTAGAAAAGATACGCAAATAGTTCGTGGTGTTCCATTTACTTTTTTTTTAATATAAACTAGTGCTTGACTGCGATCCCACCTGTTGGTAAGTATTTAATTTATTAAGAGCATATTCACTCTAGCCTTGAAGACACCTAAATTATAATCAACCAGGAGGACCGCAGCAGTCAAATTATTCATGTATATGTTTAGGTGGTTTTATATACGGATATTTAGACAGAACAAGATACCTTTTAGTTTCTTACTTATTGCAATAGTAAGATTTGTCATTTTAACATAAACAATCTTCATGGAACCCTTAACAAACTCGATACTTACAGCCTTTTAACCCCTCTCTAAACGAAAACAGATGTTAATTTCAAATGCAACAAAACAATAGAACTCAACTGCCATACTTCAGCTCCAGGAGCGAAATTTTTTAGCAGCGATCGAAATCCGTACAGTTCACAATACACTAAATTCACTACGAACAAAAGGTTTCGGCTTTAAATCGTTATTGCACGAACGCGTCACGATTCGCGCTGTCGTTTATCAATAAATGTGGATACGCTGCAATAAATTATCAGAACTTCGCAATACGCACGCCGAATGCAAACAGCAGACGCCGAAATTACAGTTGGGAAACATAACGACATGTAAACGCCAGGACAGAGAATAATTGTCGGTCGAATACCGACATGTAGTTAATTCCGCTTATTTGTATTTCAAACAGAGAACGGCTGTTTAAAATAGGGACGCGGAACGCAGAAATGCGCTGTTGCTCCCTATTTTTTACGGCTGTCTTTGAAAAAGTCGCGGATCGTGAATTGAAAAGTTTTTGTTCTCGAAAGATACAAAGTGATTTGATGTTGTTTGTTTATATGATGGATGTTCTGTGTCAGAGTGATTTTCACGCCTATTATTCTTGCCGGAATTCGCTTTTTATGAACACGGCTGTAAGTAACAAAGCTGACTGGGAAAGTCAAGCATGTACGAGTTGTGTTGTGTTTAAAGATTGTTTAAATTTTCATTTTTTTTTATTTTTATTATGAGTAGGCTTGCGTTTAAGCACTATCTCACCTGATGGAAAGCTATGATGTAGCCGACAATGGAGCACGCTTATAAGTGGAACTGTAGATTGTTTTTTAAAACCGTGTCCTATCTACTTATGAGGATTTAATTATATAAAAATGTTATCCAAATTTCTGATAAAAAATATATAATTCAATCTAAATTCTATTTGAAAGAAATTTAGGCGCCTACGCAATATTTGTTTTCTGGTGGCAAACAACAGTTTTTAACGTACAAAAAAATAAAAGGAGGTTGCAAGCTAATATTGTTTCTTTTACAATTGCTTTTAACATACTTATATTTAGAGTTAATAACTATATATATACAAGGTGTAAGGGCTCCCTCCACAAACTTTAGGGACTTGCTCAGTAGACGAAAATGAACAAAAAAAAAAAACCGCCTCACCATACAAAATTATAAACTTGATTGGACAGTTTGTATGGAGAGGCCGATTTTTTTTCGTTTCCTGAAAAAAAAAATTGTGGAAGGTTGTTCAGTTTCTTCTACTGAGTAAGCCCTTAAAGTTTGTGGAGGGCTGTCCCTTACACCCTTTTATATGTTCTCAAGAGAGAGATTATTTTAGATACTAGTTTAGTGTCTAATATTCTATTCTGTTATTGTTAAACTTCTTTTATTATAATGTTTATGTGAGAAAACAGTAAACTCTGCAGACTCATACATTATTTTCCATTTTGATATGTCCTTTAGAAATGACGAATCAGAACCGTACTTTAGAAGTTTTGTGCTCATTTAAATGAAAATATAAAATTATATTGAAATGTGTGTACCTATTTATATTTTATGTAATTAGTAGTCTGTTGTAGGTATTATAATATTAATAAAAAAAATCTTTTATCTTTAATGTTCTTGGTATGTCATTAAAACATATCTGATCTTTACGCTATATAAAATAACAACCCCGGAATTTGTAATAACAAAATTATCATAAAAAGACGTGTGGCACTCGGGGACTGCCGCGGTAAAGCTATTGCATAGCATTTTTATCAACTTATGCAATTATAATTATTTATATTTATTTTATTTATGCAGTATTTTTTTTCCTTTGTTTTTTTTTCTTTGATATTATTTGAAGTTACACTTTCACACATTGAATTGAATTTTGATTGATTGTTCACTCATTTGTTTTATTATCGGTCACCACGCTCAAAAAACAAATGAGTGGGAGGTGTTAGGTTATTTTCGTTACGGAATTACTGGATTCGGTCTCCGCGCTCAAGGCCCGCGATAGAAGCTATGCAGTAGCTTAAAAAATCCGAGTCAAAATAAAGAAATAACGTTGTAAATATGTTATTTGGCATTCGTAAATTACTTTTATTTGATAAAATATCCATTTCTGTGTGTTTTTCTTACAAAGTTAATCAAAGAAAGCTTACTCAAAAGAATATTCAAGAGGCTAGGAGCATCAAAGTTATTGGGTCAACCTTTAATTTAAACAATTTTATGCAAAACGATAAACTTAATTATTTGATGAAAACAGAGTATTCCTGTTTCTGTTCTATTTTCTGTTTGTTTAGTAAACCTTACTTTCCATAGGATCTTATTGACATGTCACCGTAAGTATGGGTTCCTCGACGGGAAATGTGAAATTTAAACATGTGGCCCTGGTACAAAGGCAAAGAAGGAACAGGAGTGAGCTTTTAGTCAGTAAAAATTTTAAACACTTTCTCTCTGCGCCGAAGAGCGGAAGATGTCATTTACTCTCCTCGTGTACTTCTTATTTGAATTTATTAAAACTAAAAAAAAAATGCTATAAATTTTGATACGGTTAAACTTGATGAACTTTTAAATAGCAAATATGACCCATTTATTGCTATGAAATAAATGGGTCAAAGCATACTATTTGTCATGAATGTTAAATTGACTGATCATGTTAATCTACATCAACACTTCAATACTAACATTAAAAAAAGGTAAAGTTTTTTTAAATTATTTTTTAGTTTGTTGGATAAAAATCTGCTTTATTTCTGAGTTACACAAACTATATTTTATGTAAGCAGGCGAAGTCATGGGCAAAAGCTAGTATTATATAATACTTTAACTATTAATCTCAACGCTATAAAACTTTTTAATAAACTAAAAGAATCTAAAGCTGGTATCACGTCAAACAGGCGTACCTAAATTACTGAAAACAAACTGTTTTTATCACTAGAATCTCCTGATCATCATCAGAAATCGATCTTCCATCTAATCAAACATTTCCTCACCACAAACCACATAATTTACACTATTCGCACAAATACGGAACACTGCGAAGTTTCAAAATGGAGGCTCTCAATCAAGCACAGAGCAAGTTTCATGATTATCGTCAACTTATCTGCAACTAAGTTACTGTCGCCATTATACCTATTTCCTCATCCGTGCTGGAGGCAAACAGGCTTATCAATATCATTATTTGAAGTTGACCCCGATATTTATGATAAATGGCTGGAATATTATATTTTGATGTAGCATAGCATTATCATGCTCACTCAAATGTCTCACTGATGGTGGCGCATGTGTTGGATCATTGGGTTCCCTTCAAAATGGATGAGCTGAGTAGTGCTAATATTCGCGTCATGTCCATAAACGGGTGCTGTCAGTTAAGACTGGTCAGCTCTTAGCTATCAGTTGCTATTTTAATATCTAGGTATATTTAGTTTTTATTTATTTAATAATAATAATAATAATTTTTTAATTATTTTTAAGAATGAAATATTTAAAAATGTAAATTATATGTTATAATGGAAAATAAAGGAGATAATAATAATAAATAATAATAAATTCATTTATTTCAGGCTAAGAAAACCCATAGTAAAAAGACAGTTTACAGATTGAATAAAGTTAATGACAAAATTAAAATTTAAAAATTAAAGATATTAATATTATAAATTCAGTTTCAGTAATTAATACAATGTCAGATCAATAATAACAATGTCAGATTCACAATAGTAGTGATAAGAAACTTGTAACATAGATATTTGTAATACATAACATGATTGAAAAGAGCGTCCATGGAGTTTCTTGCACATTCTTCTCCATAGAGATCTACGCTTTGTAATGTGCAATTAGCATCACTTTTTCTGACTGAGTTCTTGACATTTCAAAAGTGCCTGTAAATGGTTTATTTGAAATAAAATGTTTTGGATCTTTTAATGTTCTCACATGCAGAACTCAGGTCTTCTCTCTAAAAAAGGTAATGGGCCATCATCCATCACGTGAGCCCAGTGCGAGTTGGAGGATGTCACATGTCTGGAAATGTTTGGTTTTTGGAAATGCCGGTTTCCTTACAATGTTTCCCTTCACCGTAATATCAGACCTTCACAACCCAGTTACTGGGCAACACGATACTTTAGATGGGCTGATTGTCAATTAATCTGGCATTTGGCTTTCCTGCCCTTGTTTTGTGTTATTTAGGATCGGTGCAAAACGCTTTTTCTTCCATTCTGTCTTGTCCACCGTTACGCTGTCACAATGGAGTGACTATGTGGCAAAAAACTTATGGCACACCGACACAGTCAGGTTATATCCTAAGTAGACAGTGGAGTACAATGAGTGAGCAAACGAAGCCCTCGTCATTTTCTTCATGTTAGATTCCTTTGAACCCAGTTAGAAATAGGAGCGACCGTCACCACTATATTACAAGCTGAACGCAAATTAAAATAATTTTTTCGACTTGTCAGAATCTTCAAGACAAGATTCAAGTCATGATCATCATCATTTCAGCCGAAGGACGTCTACTATTGGACATAGGCCTGCCCCAAGTGTCTCACAACGAACGGTCTTGTGCGTCTTGCGTCCACCGCAATTTCGCGACTCCCACCAGGTCATCAGTCTATTTTGTGGGAGGCCTGCGTTTGTCAATGCGTGGTCGCCACTCTAGAATCTTTCGGCTCCATCGACCATCCGTTCCACGAGCAAGGGCCCTGCCCAAGGTAAGTAACTGCCCGGAGGACACGGTGGAGCACACATTCGAGGTGTGCCCTGCTTGGGCGGAGCATCGCCGTGCCCTCGTGGGGGCGATCGGCGGCGGAGACCGAGAGAGGAGTGGCAGGCGGTCGCCGACTTCTGCGAAGCAGTAATGCTCGCAAAGGAGAAGGCCGAGCACATCAGGCAAATGGGTAACTCGCTGTCCGGCCGTCCGGTAACTGTTCGGACCAAGCCCAAGTCGTCGACGGCGCGCACTGTTCCCGCGCGCCTCAAGAAGTTGTCAGCAACTGTAGGGACCCAGCCGGGTCGAAGCCTACTGGGGCCAGGGTTATCCGAAAGGGAACTCGAGCCCCGGTATGAAGGCTAGAAGAAACAGGGTGGGTCTTTTAGTCAGTAAGAGTCTGACACTATCTCCCGCTCCGCCCAAGAGCGGGGGTTGTCATTGGATGATTTTTCCCACCATAAAAAAGGCAAGTAACTAAACGTTATTGATCTAAGTCATTTGCCTAGCTGCTTGATTGGATAGCTAAATATCATTAAGAAGGCTAGTTGAAAGACATCATTTGGTAAAAAGAATGGGCTGTTAACTGATTGGCCGAATTAAGCTGACTGCAACAGCATCACATACCAGGCTAACATCAAAGAAAAGGGAGTAAACCAATAACAATTTTGCTATCTACTAACTTGCTTTTTCTAGAATAATTAGAACAATTACAGAACCACCTAACGAGTCGTTATCCACTGGTCTCTATCCAACATTGCCGGTAGAAACTGCGCGATGTAATTTAGCGAGGGAATCAGGAGTAATTATTACTTCAACGCGCACAGCACTTGATGCTGGGACGTCTGTAAATGAACGCCGCATGCAGCTACCAGGGTCGCATTCAGTGTGAAGAAATTATTTTTAAAGGCCTACACAATAGCGTCAATCACTGTTTTAATGCAAAATTATGGTCATTTAACCTATTAAAAAAATGAAGAGGAAACGATGTTTGAAGAGTATTAGGGTTATATTCCAACTCAATAACAACAAGGTGGCCTTTAGATAGTAGGTTCTAATGTGGCGATGGTGGTAAGATTGCGTTAGATTTTTATGAATCGTATGAAAAATTTCCGAATTGACCGTGTTGTTTGAGCAACGTACCTACTTTAAATCGTTGACAACGGCACTATTTTTCATATTATTTCTATTCCTGTCATACGGGTCGGTTAAAACCTTATTTGAAAACATCATTATGGCTATAAGGGGCTTATTAGACCCCGTACGTTTAAGAAACTAAAAGTGTTTTTTGGCTAAGTGCGGTATGATGTCAGAGTTACCTCGTCTTAAAATATGTAGATACAACAGCATTCTGATTTAATAAGGCATTTTAGATATACATTCATGTAAAGTCTTTCCGAGATATATACTAGGTGTATTAGACCTCGTTGCGCATTGATCATGTTAACCTGATAAAAAATCATACTTTGGTCTCACAGTTTCTGGCGTCATCCTAAAAAAAAGCGGTCTTCGCGGTAATTTGTTCGGCAAACCAAATGGCACCCTCTGTTGGTGCAATGACAAAATCGGGTGTGTGTTACAAATGAATATGTCGATTGCGTATTAGCAAGATCGATGGAGGTGAGTCGTATAGAACTGGTCGATTTGGCGACATTTGGGGAAGGCTTGTATCCAACAGATAAAGTTTTTCGGCTGAAATGATGATGACGAACAATTAGACAATAACAAAATAATTCTTAGTGTAAAAGCAATCATATTCCTCGTCACTCCATGTCTCAAAGCCAGACACGATCTATTCAAATCTAATTAAACTCACCAATATCTTATTAACATTTTGCATTCCCACAACTGATTGCGGCCCTGTGTCAACGGCGACGAATTCATTACAAATGTCACTACTAAGCAAAACTCCTTTATCCATCAAAAACATACAATTTCCGGCCTTATTCTCAAGACGTGACATCTCACTTTAGCTTGATGGGTTCTGTGATAAGGTGACAAGGTGAATTGGACTCAAGGCTGATTAAATTAAGGTTGAGTTTAGAATGGAAGGGTGATGAAACGTGTGGTTTCGATGTGACATGGCCTCTCAGATTCTAATTCCGATGCTGATGTTTGTAATACTGAACAGATAGGAAGATATCAACTAATTGCTGTTTATTTGGTAAAATCTCCCTTTGTGCAGAAAATTAATGTGGGCAAAGTTAATAAGCGTTTGGTTGTTTCATTTTGACTTGTAGCCAGTTAGCAGTACCTATTAATTTATTGATATTTACTAAAGTTATCCTGAAGTGACGGCGGCTGTGGGTCGTAGGTACATTAGGGTGGGTCAATTTTTTTAAGCTATTGCATAGCTTCTATCGCGGGCCTTGAGCGTGGTGACCGATAAGAAAACAAATGACTGAACAATCAATCAAAATTCAATTCAATGTGTGAAAGTGTAACTTCAATTAATATCAAAGAAAAAAAAACAAAGGAAAAAAATACTGCATAAATAAAATAAATAAATAATTATACCTAATTGCATAAGTTGATAAAAATGCTATGCAATAGCTTTACCGCGGCAGTCCCCGAGTGCCACACGTCTTTTTTTTTCCTCAAATCCTCTCGTAGTAGTGAAATTATATTGTCTTACTAGTTCAATAAGAAATCTGTAAAATGTTATTAATTTAAATATTATTAACTGCAAGTTTTGTATGAATTAGTAAAACAATGACTATAGACATGTTTTCAATAAATTACGGAAATAATGTTTATTGTAAACAAAATCAATATTATTTTACCGGAAATGAGAATTAGTAACATTGTGATATTTCGACTTATATTTTAGTTTTTTATAAAATTATACCTTTGTTGATAGCGGGCGTATAACACAGCGCAGCCTATTATAAACCTATGATTTTGCACTGCGTTTAATCAACACTATAATTATTATAAAAAAGTAAAAAAAATATGTTTTTTGTTTGTAGGAGGTAATCTCTGAAAGTACTGGTCCGATTGAAAATTTTTCATCGTTAGAAAGCTGATTTATTCCTGAATGACATAAGCTATATTATTACGCGGGCGAAGCCGCGGGCAAAATCTAGTAATACATAGGTAAATTTCTCTTAAACTTCATAATTATAAAATAATAAATACCTACTTATCCACTAAAAATTACATCTTCCAAAGACTTCACTAATTTACATGTTCGAAATTCAAAACATCACAAAAAAAAAGTTTTGACTCATAAATAGTGGCAAAGGTGAACAACAAACAGCCAGACAGACGGCGCGAACGTTAATCTTTGTGAAAAACTAACTGCGATACGGAACGCGGGAAAAAGAGGCGGGCTTTTTTCTTTTTTTTTTGGCTCGTCTCAGTTGGCGTTTTAGTTTTTACTGGCCTATTGTCCGATGGGGTTAGGAACTGGAACTGGCTGGTCAGTAATGCACATTCATTGTTTCGGCTTTGTTTTTCAGTCACTTTGGCTGTCTGTTTATCCTTTATGGGGGAATTTTGAATTTGGAATATAAGCGAAAAAGGTGTCTGTGAGTTTTAAAATGTTTTAAACCAGTTTTTGTCTGATTACTAAAAACAAAATTAATCTGATCAGTATTTTTAGTCAAATGTTTTTGCAATTGATTTTTACAGACAAACAATCTAGGTTTTTAATAAAACAGCAATTTATATCTTTACTTCTACAATAATATTATAAAGAGGTAAAGTTTTTTTTTGTGTTTGTAGGAAGTAATCTCCGAAAATACTGGTCCGATAGCTACAATTTTTTCACCGATAGAAATCTGCTATATTTTATGTAGGTACGCGGGCGAAGTCGCGGGCAAAAGCTAGTAATTAATAAAACTGAGTAATAATTGACTACACTATTCACTAAAACACCAAAACTATACCAGTAAAGAAAATGAAAACAATCGGAAGGAAGTGAACATTCAAAATACTGCTAGATATAGTTCCGCCATTTTAAGATGGAAACACAAACGGTAATGGCTGCACTTCAGATAATTTTACTGTTAAACTTTAACAATATTCAAATATTAGACAACCCAACTCTGACTTCGGAATCGCAAACAATATTATAACTAAAACGCAAACTGGAGAAAATAATACACAATCGCAAATTGCTGACAGTCTAACTTATAACGGGACTAAAAATAGTAACATTATAGCCAATGTAACCAGACCCGCCCTTTGCCAAGCGGTCATTCCCACCATAATATCTTAGAGTGGTAAAATAAAGTATACGTAATAAAAACAGATAAACTAATTTATGTATGTAGGTTCTTAGACATGTCATAAATGAGTAAGAATCGAATAAAATGGCTTTATGAGCCATAATACGTTTTTATAGTTACGTATTCTGTTTGTGTATTGTGGTAATGATATTGATAGTATTTGTGGAGAGTTAGGGGTTTATAAATAGATTTTATGAGATAAGATATGATCCGTGATTGACACATACTCTGATTTTAATGGGTGTTGTTCGCAGAAACTTGAATGAGATTTGCTGTTTTTCAGACCGTTCAATTTGCTATTTTTATTGTTATTCAAGACAGTTAGATCAGCTCAACTTATCAGAGTATTAAACAACTTAAATCATTAGACAGAACCCGCAATTTTTTATGGAATACTTACTTCGAAGGACTCAGACACTCCTCAGAATTTATCTTTCAAAGATTTTAGAGATAATAATAATATTTTATTAAACAAGTTTAAAGAAAAATAAGAGATATACAATTGAAAAGAAGAAGACAAACCGAAAACATATTAGAAGTAGACGTGGACCCCAAACTAAGCACAGCCTGTATCTTGGTGGCCCAGATAAAGAAACAAGAGATGAAACTTCCAAGACGCAAGCAGTTCTGATAAAATGCAAATAATTCAATGACTCGGCAGTAAGTAGAGAATCCAGAATAATCAAACTCAAGTCGTGCACTAGTACAGAGTGTTTAACGCGATTATGTCTTATGTAAACGCGATCAACACGTTTATAACGTTTGTCGTTCCGATT
Source organism: Mythimna ferrago (assembly GCA_910589285.2). Taxonomy (NCBI): domain Eukaryota; kingdom Metazoa; phylum Arthropoda; class Insecta; order Lepidoptera; family Noctuidae; genus Mythimna; species Mythimna ferrago. The sequence goes on from OU342689.1 coordinate 22,546,815, forward strand.
GGGCCGCTCCAAGCTTTCACCAATCAGAGAGCCAAACGCGGTAAACGTTTTGATCGCGTTAACGAGAGGTTCTTCGCGCTAGATGAGGGAGGCTTGGCCAGCGTCCCGTGACGTGACGCGGTTCAATCGCATGCACCACCCGAATCGGCTGAGACGGGGAGCGAGTGCTCGGGCTTCCTGTGTAAAGGCTGACGTTTGGTCCAGAGGTCGTCGAGGACTTCCTTAGAATTCTCCTTTCATGTTGATTTCTATAATATATGATTTGACCTGGCCAATGATTTCACCGGCGAAATAGTTGGTGTGTGCAGTGATGGTGGAGGGGACGTGGAAGTCCCGTCACAGCAATCCGTGATAAATATATTAGTTGTCACTAAGGACGAAAGCGAAGAACAAATCACACTCAGCACACAAAACATGTTAAAGATAAGGTAAAAGATGAAGAAACTTCAAAGATGTTAATAAAATTGACTAGTTACAGCAGAATGCAGAAAATCTAGCACTAACGCTAAATTCTAATGCTGACTCAAGATAATACTCGTACAACAGAATCGGTTAAGCCAAGGAGGCTAGTTAACAGACATATAATATTCCATGACTAGGAGAGCGGTTGACAATGAATGTACCTGTACACTGAAACAAGCTTCTTAGTATACAGGCTGCTTTTTGAGGTGAGAAATCATCAAATGATTTCTTCGGCTCTGCGTGATCCAAGAGAGCGTGTTAAATTTTTACTAACTAAAACCCAACTGTGTTCCTTCCTGTGTTACCCTTTGCGTTCCAGGAAAACAGTATCTCTTTCAAACATTCCCGCAGCCCTTGAATTGCATTTTATTGCATAGCATTGTTGTGATTGTGCTATAAAATTAAGTATTTTAAAATTTATGTAATAGATACCATTATTAATCTTAGGCTCTGTCCTTTGGGATCGGCTTCCAATCGGATGGGTACTAGAATTTTACACACGTGACTACTTATCTGCTTTCCACAGAGCAGTACCTAGGTAACACGTATACATCTTGACAAGTACAATTTCATGTTATCTTTGTCTATAACTAGTATAAAGATCGTGAGACTGATGTGTTTTAGAAAAACTTATTAGTCTCAGAGAAACTAATGATTGATGCAGTATTCTCCTTTATTAGTGATAATTATTTCTTTAATGATGTACATTTTAAATGAAACTTAACTATAAAACAAAAAACTAGACTTTTTGAGAACTACCATTCAGATTCTAAATGAATAGTGCCAGTGTCATGAAAAGATAAATATTTCAGCCTGTAAACCAAATAGCTTGTTCGACTGTACCTACTGTACCTTGTTATCTTAGGCAACATTGTGTACCGTTGTGGTACTTGTAATTTACTCATGGTTTTGTCTGCCGCATGGGAATTGAAGGAAAATAATGATACAGCTGCTACTTCCCGTGAGTAGAAAGTAGGTCATTGTAGGTTTTTGTTCAATATTGGATGTTCTTTGCAAATATTTTTCATTTTACTTTATTTTCTTGGGTCGACCTGTTTTTGGAGAAAGAAGTGGAAATAAAGAAGTTAATACCTTCTAAATTCGATTGTATGAGAAATAGTCCCAGAGTAAACACTAAAAAAATGAATCAAGTGAGAAAGACATATCAAACTTATTGCACCCCTCTTTCCCGTGGGGGGTTAAAAGGAAAACCAATGTATGAAATGCTAAATCCATTAAGCAATTTATTTTTAACATGTTTTGTAATCCATAATCTTTTTTTTTTATTGTTGATAGGTTCGCGCTTGACCGCTATCTCACCTGATGGAGAGCGACGATGCGGTCGACGATGGAACGCGCTTACCTAGAAGAAACCTATTCACTCTCGACTTATCTAAGACATAGTAAGGATTCATAACGAGAGAGGCTGTATATGAACTACAAGTTTTTGCCCGTAGCTTTGCCCACGTACATAAAATATAACTTATGTTACTCTGAAACTTGTTTATTCAGGAATAAAGCAGCTTTCTATTGGTGAAGAAATTTTAACAATCGGACCAGTACTTTCAGAGATTACCTCCTACAAACAAAACAAAAAACTTTACCTCTTTATTATATTAAATATAATGTAGAAGTGTAGATGAAATGTATAGTAATCTCGACGCTCAACTCTCTCTTGGATGTTAAAACCTAATCGTGACATTGTTCGCGGATGAAGAAAGAGGAAAGAGGAAGAAGGTCTTGTCAATATATCAAAAATATTGTTATTCAAATGACGTAAACTAGACTGCGATCCTACCTGATGGTAAACAGTGAAGCAATCGGTGATGGTGAAGCGCACTAGTTTATTAAGAGCCTAGAAGGCATCTAATTTACGAGTATAATTGGATAGGAAGACATTGATAATGTCTGGAGTGATGTTAGACGATTATATGACTATCGTGCAGTAGTGTTTTATTATAATTTTATTCATATTTTATGTTAAATTCTTGTCTTTACTAAATGTAATTGGCCTCTGACTGCGTTGTGTGTAAATAAAAAATTAAATAGTAAACTTGAGATGACCAAGAAAGCAAACAAAAACCTCATCATCATCATATGAGCCGAAAGACGTCCACTGCTGGACATAGGTCTCCCCCAAGCGTCGCCACAACCACCGGTCCTGTGCGTCACGCATCCATTGTATTCCTGTGACCCTGACCAGGTTATCGGTCCACCTTGTTGGAGGCCTTCCAACGCTGCGTCTTCCGATACGTGATCACCACTCCAGAACCTTTTGTCCCCATCGACCATCTGTTCTGCGTGCAATGTGCCCTGTCCATTCCCACTTAAGTTTGGCGATTCTTCTAGCTAAGTCGGTAACCTTGGTTCTCCTGCGCAAAAATCTAGTACCAGGGAAACAGAAAAACCAGCAAGCACCTACAAGAGCACTTCAACAAAATATACTACAACCACTAACTACTCAAGAAGGAAATAAACTTAACGTACGAAAACCCGTAAATAACTCACACACACGTTATGACAAGTACATAAATAACAACATACTATGCTACAGCGTGTCCTAGAATGTATAAAGATTACTCAAAACCGAGGCGAATATGTACAGACATAAATTATGAAAAAAATATGCGCATATGGGCAGCGGCTTAAGAGATTTGCACGAGAAAGTATATGGGGTTCCTTTCGTCATATGAACGAACGTTCTTTGTCGGAATATATTCCGTTTTTGTTTTTGCAGAAATAAAGAAAAACGCGGTAAATGAAGCTGACGTAAAAACGATTTAGGAAGTCAATTTGTTTTTTTTTTCTACGCTTTCGTTGAATGTGTGGCTTTTATGTGTAAGATTACAAAAAAATACAATTGAAATCTCCATTTGTACACAAAAATTGAAATCTAACAAAAATCCTGATTCTTTAGGTGGAAAATCATGTGAAGATATCTCCCGGACGGAGAGGGACTGGTGAAGCTGAGGTGTCAGACTTTTAGGGACTAAAACTCACTTCTGTTCCTTTTTTGCCTTCAGTCCAGAGCCGCGGTGTTCTATGTTGTAAAACATGATAAGTTGATTGTTATCATCTCAGTATACTCTGCAGCCAGTATCTACAGTGCAAGTTTTATAGCTTCTGCCGCACTACCCAGGGCCCCGGTAGGTTTCAACCCTACTGAACCCCTTCGATACGATGGTAAACTCGTTAAACTGTTTTGGCCCAGTCGGTGGCACTCATTAAGTCTTAAAGAGAGCAGGGGCCCTGCACTCACATTGAGTATACCAACAGGTCTATAAAACACCATTTCACCAAGTTGTGTTTGCCGCGGAACCGATTCAGTGCTTTCCAAAAATAGACACAAAATTATAAGTAATGTTTTAATAGATAAGCACAAAAAAAAAAATGTAAATAAGAATGACAATGTCTTAAGTACCCTTTTTTGAGATAGAAAATCATCAAATGAAATCTCTCGTTCTAGGGCGGAGCGACAGAACATCTCAGACTTTTACTGATTATAATACACCTGTGTCTTTCAGTCACCGTTGTGTTCTCAGACTAAACTAGCTTGTGTTTTAGCGCCTTTAAATTACATAATTATTAATACAAAAATAAAGCAAAAAAATCTATGTACGTAAAAATGATAGAAAGTGTTAGAAAACAGCGTTAACTATAAATAAGTGCAAGTTACAGTCATAATGGCTTCTTTAGTGCCCTTAAACTACACGCTAATACAAAAAAAAACACATAAAGCTATATAAACACAAAGGAACTACGAAAAACGTGGCGTATAAAAAACAACGACTGTTCGTGTTTTTATGAGAAAAGATTTATTTCTTTTTCCACCACGTCGGTTTACATTAGCAAGAATTATTGTCAAAGTTAAACATCGAAAAAGAAATCGCGCTGTGGTACGTAAACTCAAACGTAATAGCTTCCTCTAGTTTGAGCAGAAACGGAGGATCCAAGGATACTGCTCCGGTAATCTAATTGACACTGCCTTCCTTTTCCTGATTCCTATTACTGAACCATCTGATCCTATCGAATAAACTCCTTACCTCCCATGTTTGATTGGTAACAAAATCTGAACGCTTTTAGATTGAATTTTCCAATTATTTGCACTCCTCGAGCCTCAACAACACTTTGGTGGAAGCAAACATCTTTCGGCAATTTCCCTTCAACAACGGTGTTTACGTCAGCAAACACATTGCCTAACACCACCAGTTTGAGATGGCCTACCTCTCTTCCTTCTAATCTGTAGCTAGCAGAAGAAGACGGGGGTGAGACTATGAATTTTAAAGATCAACTTTTATCGGCCGCGTCGTCATGACTCGGTTTATGGAGAATCTAATATTCCATTATAACGGAACGGGGTTGTGACAAGTACCATAATGGAGTGTACAGAGGTATCTCGGCTGCTCAACGACTCTTAGTATCAGAAAATTCAAACGATTATTATATTAAGAAGTACGGGCAAAAGAATTGTAGATGACGCGCCTTGTCTTAAACATTCTATGGAATTTTAAACGAGAACTGAATAAAAGATGAGACGTGAGAAGTATAAAAATTCTGTTTCAGTGACGATTTTATCTAGAAAAAAATACGGTATCAGAAGGCGACTTTGGGTGACTGCAAACCTAACATTATTTGGAATAATACACGTTTCAGCAAAAAACCAAACGTGACGTGCTGACGTTGGCAAGAATAAAAGAAATGTTGTTGTGATTTTGTGAATATCAATTCGTTATATTGAAAGTTCAACTTTTAGGACGATGTTTTATTTGAAAATAGAACAAACGAAGTGAAATCACTAGTCTAAACTATAATTTAAAAGGTCTCCATAACCTAAAGCGCACTCTTAGATTGCATATAAAAAAATGCGCGAAGGTAAATTGAGAAAAAAAGAAAGAAAAAATGTTTAGTTTTTTTTACAATGCTCGCATGATATAAAGAATTTTGGTGAATTACTAAAAATCTTCAGATTTGATTATAAAATTAAAAAGTGAAATTGCTTGTAGAATAATCTGACAAAAAATCAGAATGAGTGCATGAATATTAGTCTGGTTTTTAATTAATAAAAGTATTTTTTAGAGGCATCTTCGTTCTTCGAGGGATTTTTCCATCATACTTTTTATTAGCATTTAGGTATAGCGGATCATATACTTTTGCGCATTACAAAACTAGCGATTCGCAACATTAAAAGAGGGCTATATCCTCTTTTATTTAATGTTTGATTAAAGTAGTCTTTCCCAAACAGTTTCAGTAAATTACAACAATACCTCCTTTTGCAAAATCCAATTACTTTCATCTTAATTATTTAGAAATCGGTTAAACCTTGACAGCCCCTTTAAATATTAAAAGTAAACAACGACCCAATACTTCAAAATGCTAACCATACTAAAATAACATTATGAAAGAGTAAATATCAACAAAATTAATCAGCAGTGCCGCACTAAATTCCTGTGGAGCAGCCATCACAAACAAGGGGCATCAAGTATAGTTATAAGCGTAAACATAGAAGAATGAACTGAGAGTCCCCCAGCCGACTCTAAAGTAAAATGTGCGAATGAGACAAAGTGATTGTTTGGCCAGTACTTGAATTTTTCTAGGATTTTAATAATAATAATAAAATATTTATTGACACCAATTTTTAAAGATAATAAGAAATATACAGTTGAGAAGATTACAAACTCAGAACATATTGGACGTAACCGTGGTCCACAAACTAGACACAGCCTATCTCCTGGTGGCCCAGGACTAAATAGCAGGTTTGACAGTTGGAATACACTATGTGATAGTATATTTTACAATACGAAGAATTGGGACACAATAATAATAATAAAATCTGTGAAGTAGTCATCACAAATTTTGATTGGTTTACATCAACGGCGTTGTCACTTAGACATCCTGTCCATGGACACGTAGCTTTATAGATATTCGTCATTGGACGCTTGGTGTACACCTGCACATGGCTTAAAAACTATAAAACTCGACGAAGCGGCAACGTTGTGTAGTTGCAGCTTCGTCGACAGATTTTCATACACAGAGTTTCGTAGTATGCACCTCCTTGGATAGTAGGCCTCTACGATCGACAGAAACAAGACTGATTTAGGAGACCACTACGCACAAGAACTTACAGAGACGGATTGAATGTCACACCTAGGTTATTTAAAACAATTAACATTTGGTAAGAAAGAAAAAAAACATTCATTACATATTCACGCATATGCTGAGTTAGGCGTCCTTTTGGCCTTGCACAGATTTTAAAGTTATCTTTTTTTTTATGAATCGAATTCTACTGTATGTGCGAGGTACGAATAAAAGTTTTTTCTTTCTATCTTTCTTTCTTGCTCATACTTCCAGTCATTTTTTACGATTTCACGTATACATTGCTGAGCGGATTTAAAAGAAATTAACCTCTAGGATAAAATACATATGACACAACTTTGTCTGTTTCTATAGAGTACTTAGTCAATTTTATGACGGTTAGGCTCAGTCTATTCCTCTACGTCTACGCTTATAAGTGATGCGGTTTGGGCCCACACAGTAAATTTTGAACTGACGGTCGTCTATAAAGTTTAGCCGACGCTACTGTACGTCGTAAAATATTTACGTATTATGATATTGACGGTTCGTGTTTTGAAGGGTAAGTAATAAACTAATGGTGATAAAAAAAGAGTTGGTAATAGAAAAAATAGAAATAATGATGGGTGTAGTGAGAGAGATATACCTATATATGTAAAAATGAACGGACATAATAAAAAGGTTGAACGCTCAGGTTGAATTTAAAGCAGCCCTGAATTAAGACGGTTTTCAATTTCCGTAGCAGTTACTGACAAACAGAGATGAGTAAAACGGGTTCCTTCTATTTGGCAGAATCTTGATACTCCGATTTTTATTTGGCATAACTCACATGGCATAATCTTATTTAATCGAATATTTTTAAGGCATAAAAATTATTTAGCATAACTTTTGTTTGGCAGAATATTTACGTGTCCGAATTTACAATGGCATACTTTTATCTTGGCAGAATTTTGTTTCGCATAACAATTATTTAGAGATACGATTATTTGGTATGGGTGCATATTTGAACATCAAAAATTAAAATAGATGTATCTTCTTGTAAAAATTAGTGTTCAAAACATCAAAAACTTATAATATATGGAATAAAACTGATAATTTAAATAAAGTAAATTTATGCTGTCGAATGGTTAGATAACCTACGTGCAATGTATTTAAAATCGAATGGTCTGCAAAAGTGACATAGAATGTTCTAAATATAGCATGTATTGGTAGCATTTTCAATATTAAATTAAATTTGTGTCATAAAAAGTCAATACGTTGTGCTGCAAAATTTTGTGACAGAAACGAATCGCTGCGAAACCGACTTTACGCAGTCTTGTCTGCCCTACCCCTAGAGTGTAATTTAAACCCGCGTAGGCGCGGAGGGGTAGGGCGGCCCGCGAGCTGAGGAGCAGACCATCTGTGACGATAAGCTCGCGTGGCGCCGCCCAAACCCCGCAGCGCCGGAGCCGTGACAGAAACAATGCTTGCTGCATGTTGCATGCCTGCTTGCATGCTGCATGCCTGCTGCATGTTGCATGCCTGCTTGCATGCTGCATGCATGCTGCATGTTGCATGCCTGCTTGCATGCTACATGCATGCTGCATGCATGCTGCATGTTGCATGCCTGCTTGCATGTTGTATGCCTGTTTGCATGCTACATGCATCCAAGCCGACAATATTTTTGTAATTAGCATTTAGGTTAGCGTTTTGATATAGTAGTCAAAATCAGTTCTACCTTTTAATGACTATCGATATAAAATGTATGCCAAAAGACGATTCTGACTGTGAATTTTCTGCGATATGATGGTTCTGCTTTTTAATTATTATGGATATAAACATTATGCCTAAAGATGATTCTGACTAACAAAATTATGAGTTTTGAATGTATGACAACTGAGTGTATGCGAAATGATTTTCTGCGAAATGAAGTTTATGCTATCCGTTGTTATGCAAAACAATATTATGACGTAAAAAGTTCTGCTATAAAAGGTAGACCCGAGTAAAACTACTGTTTGTTTTTGACAAGATGTAACTGTTCTGTCTTAACACAGGAAATCTCTTTGAATCATGTATGCGCACGTTTTTATCAGAAATATTACCCTTAACAAAAAAAGAGAACTAGTAAATCAAAGGACAAAGTAGAAAAGAGTCGGGATGATAAAATGTAGTTGAATGCTAACAAACTATTGAGTGATGCAAACAAATTTTCAGATATGTAGGTACGAGTATCTTATTAAAATGAACAAGCTAACAAAACAATATGTCACAAAATACTGACTTAATAAACCAAAAATTCTGTGAAAAGACCTTAATCTTGTCAGTATGTAAGTACATTTTCAAAATACAACAAGAGTTTATAATGTATATGAATCAATATTTTCGTATTCTTATGAAAAATTATATTATACAAGGTGTAAGGGACAGCCCTCCACAAACTTTAAGGGCTTGCTCAGTAGACGAAACTGAACAACCTTCCACAAAATTTTTTTTCAGGAAACGAAAATAAAAATCCGCCTCACCATAGAAAATTATAAACTTGATTGGACAGTTTGTATGGAGAGGCCGAATTTTTTTTTCGTTTCCTAAAAAAAATTTTTGTGGAAGGTTGTTCAGTTTCGTCTACTGAGCAAACCCTTAAAGTTTGTGGAGGGCTGTCCCTTACACCTTGTATATTTTAGTGGTTAAATCACCCGTCTTATAAAATTGGTTGCAGAATTGTTTTTATTTTTTACCTTACCTTTAGTGTGTGAGCTGCTTTTCAGATCACTTTTCGTTGCTCAGATAGTGTCTACTTACTTATTCTCTTTAAGTAATTTGTTACATATTCTCGTATTATGCTTGCATCGGTACTTACCTGAAAAATAAAAAGAAATACATTTAAAAACAATTATTCGTACTGTAAAATTATAAGTAAATACATAGATACAAAGCACACCAAAATACATGAAAAACAATTGAGAAAACAGAACCGAAAAAAAGAAAGGTCCAAGTAATCCACATCGACAAAACGACATTGAACCCAAAATAGTCTAGAAACATCGAAAAATAACTCATTAACGCGAAATATAATTTAACAGAGACCTAAATAAAAACAGAGGTCGTTATAATAATTAGCTGGCCCATGAACAGCTGGATGAAAGAGTTGCCATCATCCATCACTTCATTGTAAGAATGACATAAATGGCTTCGACTTTTGCTAAATCATGGCTAACGAAATAAATTGTAACGACCTAATAATCTTGTTGAAAAAAAAACGGAATTAACTTTGAAACACGGCGAAGGAATTTGTCAAGACACAAAGCTTGTACAAGCAGAGAAAGGAACTCCTTTTAATAACTTAAGACTTCGTCGTCGCATTAAGGGGTTGTCTCCATTTTTGTACAACACGGCAGCTACCGCTAATACGAGGAAAAGAGGATTTTTAACATTTTCTTTGAGATTTAAGAGAAACATTCCTGGTATTAGCTATGTGGTTGCTTTGGATCAGAATTTAATTTGTTATGTTATACAGATTTCGTTTGACAATGTCTTGGTAAAAGCGTTTTTGTAAAGTAAAATACGTTATCTATTGGGAATCAGTCTCTAGGAGAGAGAAGGTGCTATGCGAGTTCTGTGCGGGTGCAAAGAATGTCCTATAGTCTTCAAAATTATATTTCCTGAGGCTTACCGGTTTACTCACGATGTTTTCCTTCACCATTTAAAAAGCAGTAGTGATATAATAAATGAAATATTATAAACTGAAGCACCTAAAGAGTTTGAACTCGTGATGTTTAACTTCTAAGTCCAGCCATTATCTCTGTTTTTGTAGGGATTGAACAAAAATGAAAACATGCCAAAATTTTTGCAACAAACATTGAATATAACCTCATGATCATATTAAATGGATAAAGGTACTTTACAGGATTCAATCTGCGTTTTTGTTTCATAACACTATCTCAAACGAAACGGTTGCGTTTTCCAACACATTGATTATTATCGACGGATGGATATAGCCTGCATGCCCATAAACTGACAAAATGGTCTATACCACATCCATAGAAAACTCATACGGCAGGAAGCTGAGACCATAAAACATGTACACCATCGCTATAGATTTATGGTATCATATAACAGTAACTGACATTGGACAACGTTTTGCAAATCCAATCCAGGAATGGCCCAGTGTGTGCACAGAGCGTGTAAATGGCATAGTGTTAGTCTCCGAAGGTGCAGCAGTAACGAGGAGTGTAGGTATGGTGCCCTGGTACTTAAATATTATTTGCGTCTTGCCTGGGTTGCAGCAGTATTAAAATTGACGTATTATTATATTCTCTGATATAGACATTATACTTCTGTCTAACATTATCCTAACTATATTGGAATCAGTTTCTACTCAAATCTAGCTCTATACCAGTATTTTATATGAAGCGATCGCCTACCTGACCTCCACAATGCAGTAAAGTAATAGTACAACCCTAGATTCTTTAAACATAGTAAAATACCAAACCATGTTTTAAAAGAAAGATTTAAAAAAGTTTAAAACACAAAAAAAATATGTCTGAACTGCTGACTTTTGAAGAGTTACTATATCTGGAGCTTATCCTGGATATCAACTCAGGCCATGCTTAACACAAAAAACGCATTGTCATTGAAACTGAATCAATATTATGTAAAAATTAAACGCCATAAAATAAGAGAAACTGGTCCTAATTCAGCTTGCAAGGTTTGACACAAACTAACATGATACAAAAAATGAGTTAAATGATAGCATGTAAGAAAGTTATCACTATATTTACTAAACATACGATACATATTTCTGATACAAGCTGAAGAATTAAATCAGTAGTTAATGTTGCTAAATATGTTATTATTGCATATCAGATGGACAGTAGAAAACTAAGAAGGTGGTGGATTGAATTGGACTTCTGAGTCAAGCCTAAACCTATTTGGAAGACCTTCAATAAGGTGGACCAATGACTTGGTGAGGGTTGAGGAAGTCGGATGGATGCAAGACGCACGGGACTGCATTATTTCAGCTGAGAGATGTCTGTAAGACATCTGTGTGTTTGTGTTTTGAAAGTAAATTTTCTGTTAAGAGGTCGATAACAAACTCAAAATTTTCTATAAGCAATTAATTCCCCTCGAAGGATTTACTCGCAGTTTCAATTAATAAAAATCTCAGATTGCCTAAGGCCGATCGGGCGGGCCATAACCCGTCAATCCACCCTCGCAATTTAATACAAGCAAATTAAATATTTATTTAATTACATCCACCATCAAAATTTCAATTTCGAAAGCTGTACAAATCGATTTAAATTAGTTAACGTCTCAATAAGTTTAATATTTCATAGTCACGCTCGTTCTTTTATAAATTATGAATATTTATCAGCCAATCCGCTTTAGGATAGTCCTAATCCTAGCGCTTATTGTTGGTAAATATAGGCTTGGAGTTATTTAAACATGACGAAGAGATTTACAAAAGTTATGTAAACTTATTGTTAGTAATTACAAGTGAGATAAGTAATCAAAGGGCTACGCGATTGTTTGAGAAACTCACCGCGGCTTTGGAATGCATAAAGTAACTGAAATAGTTAGTGGCTGACTAAAAATCACTTAACACGGTTTTTAGTCAGCCACAACCAAAGTCTGACACTTCTTCTTATCTCTACCCAGAGCTAAAATAGTTATTGATTACAGAAACTTATATGATATGATGGAACAAAAGTTTTTTTTTCTGCTGACGTCATTAGCAAAAAGATGGAAACATTTTCCAAAATATTTTTAAACTGCTAGAAGTGATTGGTAGCTTTACAGTTAACAAGGGAGAATAGAGGAGGATAACATGCTAAATTGAACTCAAGTTATTTTGGGCATGGTCAGAAATATAACTTTTTGCTATCACACCGTTGTCATTTTCAACATAACGCCATTTTGAGACACTGAAATCGTTTTGTTGTGAACATAAAAGTTAGCCAGACGGTGATTTAAATAACTGTGGTCCCAATTAACCTGCAGGTCAAATAGTCTTTTCGATCCCCGTGAAAATATATTTCAAAACACGTTATTATTGGCCTGATATAGTACATTTTGATACAGATACGGAAAGTTTGTCATTTCGATACAATCGAGGCAGAATCCACACGAACTGTAGGCAAATGTGTTATGGAGCCGAGGGTTGCAGTGACTAATTTGTATATCATTACGAAAAAATGAATAAACGGGGGTTGACCGCCAACTCGTAGGGGTCGACGCGCGCCCAACTTGTTACGATAAATAGGATAAAAGCAGATTTTCGAGTAAGTGTATTGAATAAATATTATCTGAGTAGAACTAGTTATTAAGTGAAACAAGTTTTGCGTAACGGTTAGTATCATTAACTCTATAAATGTCTCTCACCTATAGTCATAATACTAAATAACAATACGTAGGTACACTGAAAGAAGCAGATTTATAGAGTTTCTTAAAATTACTAAGCCAAAATCGCAAAATCTGAATAAAATTCACATTTAAATAAGACAACGTTTCAAGAATGACTACTCAACAATTTATTTATGTATATTTTTATGCCACCCAAAAATACATCACCGTCATTCTTGTAGCAATTCAAACCCTCTTTGGAACTCCAGCGGATCTCTCATATCGATATCCAAAGCTAGTAGACTAGCCATCAATATCCACTATATGAAACAAGCACACCTCGACAGACTGCTCGTATTTGATTAGGAAGCCCTGACATGTCATGTGAAGTCATTCATATGTACACACGGTATTGCGGTCTTTAGACAGTTCTGTCTTGATTTAATCTCTCCTCCTTCTTGCGTCGTATTCCTCAATGCTGGGTATCGTGACTTCCCTGCTTCATCATTTTATTTTTATGGTGTTTCTCCATCAAAATCAAATTGCCTTTATTTCTAATAGACCATTGGCGGGCACTTTAGAATAGTCAAAATGTCGGTCAATCCAAAAAAAAAATGAAGCTAAAATTGCATGTTCCAAAGCGTAGATCTCTATGGAGAAGAACGTGCAAGAATCTCCACGGGTACTCTTTATAATCATTTATTTCTGTCTTGATTCACAAGATTTTCGATTCTTGATTTTCATTACAAGTGATAGAAATATTTGTAATGTTGCGGTAGAGGAAAAGAAGGATTTGAAAGGAGCCCTTTTCTATAAGCCCTCAATTAAACTAGTAACTTTTTGATTTTACACTCCTGATGGGCTTAGCCCATTGAAAGTATTTAGAAACACACTTTTTTCCAGACTTTGCTGTAAAGGTCTCCCCCTAGCCCTCCCAGATATTCTTCAGGGCGATCGCCATTTTGAACCAACCCTCCTGGGCCTTAAGTCTGTTATTTTTATAAATTCGTCATTCCAACATGATCCCATTGTCATTTTGCTAAAAGTTTGTAATCTGCTAATTCATAATGATCGATCATTGACCGGTCACTGGTCTTCTAATAGAATTGTGGTAGAATGATAATTTCGAGCATATTAAAACCAATAACTGCACAATAACGTTCTAATGGTAAAACACTGATCAAATGAACTGTCAAAGTTTTAGCAGATTACCGCAAACGTCAAATATTCATTTGTCAATATGTACGAGATTACCATTTTATGTCACTTCTTTCAATGGAGTGTCAGTGGTTGACCATTGGAAAGTCATAATGACGCCATTATATTAGTAGATTACCAAACTTGTCAAAATCGACAATTATGACATCAATGATAGACTATTCTGACACTATCGTAATAGCAGACATGAGGCCCATCTAAATTGTGTCACCATTTCTTTTCGGGCCGTCATCCATGGCGCTTTCCTTCTAACCAAACCCGTGGATACTATAGCCCAGGAAGACACTGTGTGATGATAAGCAGAATATTCTTTTTATTATAATTATAAACGTCGAATTTACCGAAACAAACATTGTTAATTTAAGTTTTTCCAGTAAGTTTTTCTTAATAGTAGAACAGGACTGGATTTAAGCTTCTGAGTTTGTTTAAAAAAAAAGTTAGCTCAATTATATGGGATCTATAACTTAACTGGTTACCAGCAAATCTCTGCCAAACTCGTCAGGTTAAAACCATGATTAGTTACACCGTTTAGTTATTTTATTCACTTTGCCTTCATACAAGATTCATCCAGCAAGAAACATTTTCGAACAAAACCAACAGAATTTACAAAGTAGTAACTAATAGGTATATACATGTCCAAAATTCAAGTATGTCACCATCAAGTAGCTACAATTTGAACAAAACATCTGCTGAATCAGAGACAGATGACATAAATCACAATCCTGTGACATGAAACGCAAATATGGTGAACAATGCAAAATGAACCCCGTTGTTTGATTGGACACTGCTCTATGTGACATCATGTCCATTTCAGTGCACAGTTTTAATTGGTTATTTCGGATTCGAGGCGTGTATCGTCTTGAGATTGTTTTGACAGTTATTTGGAAAATTATTAAGTACTAGTTGATCTGACGAATTTCGTATCATATAACAGTCAATGAATGTAGTATGTCTTTCGATACAGTCAACCGATTGCAATAAAACAAATCCTAAGTAATTTAGCAGGGGCCCAGCTGGCTCGAAGCCTACTGGGGCCAGGATTAGTTTCGAAAGAGTAGCTCAGACCCGGTATGAAGGCACGAAGGAACGGGGTAGGTTTTTAGTCAGTAAGAGTCTGGCATTATCTCCAGCTCCGTCCAAGAGCGGGGGTTGTTATTAGATGATTTTCCCACCATAAAAAAAGCTTAAGTCGTTTTTTTACAAGCTTTTTTTATTTATTTATTTATTTTTCACATTTTAGGAAAGCTTACAGACTAATAACAACATAATGACAATAGTAGGTAATCAAATTGCTAATTACAAGCTTCCACATGTAGGTAGTTATAATGACAAAAAAAAATCAAAGTTGGTCCCACAATCTGTTAACACAATGTTAATATATCAAGTTCCAGGAAATTTTTGTGTATAAAATTTTTCTACATCGATTTCATACGTTTTACGTGATGCACACAACTAAAACCTTCAACATATTTTTTTTATTATTAAGTATTATTTTTTATATATGGATAGGCGTTCCACCACTATTACACTTGAAGGTAAGCGATGATGCGTGACGATGGAGCACGCTTGCCTAGAAGCAACCCATTCACTCTTGACTTGAAGGCCCCTAGGTCCCCTAGATTTATTATATGCATAGACTAGATGCTGCCAGTGGCTTCGCCCGCGTGAAGGTAAGTTTTACCATACAAACTTTGGATCACCATTTAGTCCCCAATGGTAGTGAAGTTTCAAAAATTATTTCTTAATCTCTGTACACATCGTAAACGGCACCTCAAAATTCAGTGTTCTAGGTCCAAATTTTTGAACTCGGTGATCAAAAATTTGGACCTAGAACACTGAAATCGAACGATCAAAATCAAAAAGCATTTAATTCAAATATACCATTTGCAGGCACTTTTGTATAGTCAAATGTCGGTCAGTCCAAAAAAAGTGAAGCGAAATGTCACGTTCCAAAACGTAGATCTCTATGGAGAAGAACGTGCAAGAAACTCCATGGACACTTGAAACTTCAATAACTTACGATGACATCTAATATCACCTTATTATTAAGCGTAATATAGCCCTAAGCTACCAAACTAGACACTATATAGACACCAGAGTCGCCACACGTCCGAGCTGGTCGCGCCACCAAATTGGTTGCGCAACCAACGGACACCAGGCGAGCCTACTGGGGCCAGGGTTATCCGAAAGGGCGCTCGAGCCCCGGTATGAAGGCTAGAAGGAACGGGGTGGGTCTTTTAGTCAGTAAGAGTCTGACACTATCTCCCGCTCCACCCAAGGGCAGGGGATGTCAATGCATGATTTTTTCCCATCATAAAAAAAAAAGGTGAGTAACTCTCTATAGAGTTGTATACATTTTGTTGGTAGCGGCGACTGGTCACGCCGCCATGGTGTCTCGATGAAATATAGCCCTTAAGAGAAGAAGCTTCATAAACGAAACAACGAAGATTGATTATCGGTTTTACAACATCACAAATACACAACACTATTTTAAAATCGCATTTCATTTATGTGAAGTGAGTGGCGTTAACAAGTTTGATCCTTTCACCTATATCGGGTCGGCGTCGAATGCTTCGACCGAGTGACGTCATCAGAACATAATGAACGTTTACACTGCCCGTAGTGTCCATATTCGGCTCGGATATATGTCGACACCTGCCGACCCGTTTCGATAACTCTAAATCCGAATCTGGTATTAAAATTTCATTTGTATTTCACACCTTTTTCAATTTAGGAACTCTATTTCAATATTGATTTGCCAATTGAAATGATGAACTTTAATCGGTTTTAGTGTTATTTGTGTGATAGTTTATTTTATTTTGTGTTATCCTGATTGGTTGTATTGATTGAATAGGATCGTGTTGTAAATATTGCTTTAACCCGTGAATATGAACCAGCTTTTTTAATTGTTAATAGGTTTGCTCTTGACCGCTATCTCACCTTTTTTTTATGGAGGGAAAAAATCATCCAATGACAACCCCCGCCCTTGAGCGGAGCAGGAGATAGTGTCAGACTCTTACTGAATAAAAGACCCACCTCGTTCCTTCTAGCCTTCATATCGGGGCTCGAGCGCCCTTTCGGATAACCCTGGCTCCAGTAGGCTTCGACCCAGCTGGGTCCCTGCTGTTGCTGACTCCTTGAGGCGCGCGGGAACAGTGTGCGCCGTCGACGACTTGGGCTTGGTCCGGACAGTTACCGGACGGCCGGACAGCGA
The DNA here is from genome assembly GCA_910589285.2 of Mythimna ferrago. Taxonomy (NCBI): domain Eukaryota; kingdom Metazoa; phylum Arthropoda; class Insecta; order Lepidoptera; family Noctuidae; genus Mythimna; species Mythimna ferrago. The sequence goes on from OU342689.1 coordinate 22,564,096, forward strand.
GCTACCCATTGCTCACTGTCCGCAAGCCCGCGTCTACGGTGGCCGGAAATCGGGATCAGAATCCCGGCGGCGGCGGCGGCGGCCCAAGCAGGGCACACCTCGACTGTGTGCTCCACCGTGTCCTCCGGGCACCGCTATCTCACCTAATGGAAAGCGATGATGAGGTCGACGATGGAGCGTTCTTACCTAGAAGTAACCTATTCACTCTTGACTTAAATATTGCTGGGTTGTAGCCAACAGGAAACACAGACTACGGTAGAGAATTCTAAAACATTTATAAAAGAGGTCAGAGACAAATGAAAAATATAATAATAATTGGACTTTATGTACAAAGTTATCATTTTTTTTTTTTATTATTGGTAGGTTCGCGCTTGACCACTATCTCGCCTGATGGAAAGCGACGATGCGGTCGACGATGGAACGCGCTTACTTAAAAGAAACCTATTCACTCTCGACTTAAAGATTCCCGGGTTGTAGCTATCAGGAAACATAGACTCCGGCAAGGAATTCCACTCCCTAGCTGCACGCACAATGATTTGATCAAAATAGTTCAGATGGTCGATGGGGCTGGAAGGTTTTGGAGTGGCGATCGCGCACCTGAAGACGCAGCGTAAGAAGGCCTCTCACGAGGTGGACCGATGACCTGGTGAGAGTAGTGGGAATGCGGTGGATGCGAGACGCACAGGACTGTTCGATGTGGAGACACTTGAGAGAGACTTATGTCCAACAGTGGACATCTTTCAGCTAAAATGATGAATATGACGATCAAAATTAGTATGGTAGATTATTTTTCAATTTTCTACGACGTCTATAAAGGAACTGGTTCATTTCCATGAGTAGAAGTAGTAATAAAAGTATAAGTAGGTACTCATTTCAATTCTGTATAATATATTGTTTTGTTATTTTAAAAGTATTTATCTTTTACTAGCTGTGCCCGCGACTTCGTTCGCGTGGACTACAGGATTTTGAATTATTTTTTTTTTAAATAAAAGTAGCCTATGTTACTCTTTATTATATCAGCTACCTGCCAAAAAAACTCCCGTCTAAATCGGTCCAGCCATTTCAGAGATTAGCCCGGACAGACAGACAGACAAAAATTGTTAAAAATGCTATTTTAGTGTATGTACCGTATTCATATGCACGTAGTAAAAAGCAGCTATTTCAATATTACAAACAGACACTTCAATTTTATTTATATGTATAGATGTATAGATTTGCTTACTAAAATACATGAAACTGTTTGTACGATTCAATGCGTAGATCGCTATATAACGTAACGTGTAAGTAACTCTAATATGATTATTAAGTGCCTAAAATTATTTATCATTTATTTATTGTACTTTTACATTAAAATTAAACAGTGTCACGATTCTTGACAGATAGACAACCAACTAGAAAAGAGACACCAACCTTTATCTTTTTTTTTTTTTTAAAGTGAAAAATCATAAAAATCTTCTCCTGGCCTTTTCAGATTTTTTTTTTTTTTTCGATGGGAAAAATCATCGAGAGGGGCATGTCAGATTTTTAGTGACTGAAACCCACTTGTGTTATTTAATTTGCTTTTTACATTCCACAGTAACTCTTTCAAACAATCTAGTAGCCCAAACGAACATTACATCGTATAATGTAACTACACATACACAGAGCTGAATCCCTAATATCGGAACGATGCTCCAGTGCACCTAAATCCGGTTGGTTGTCAATCGCGACGTGTCAATGACGTCACATCACGTGTAATGAACGTTTACACTCCCGCATCCGGCTCTCTCAGTTCAGCTCTATTGATAGCCTTAAATCGAGTTTGCATTCAAGCTTCATTGAGATTTGGATTCTAGTAATATATTGGTTACAAGTACACTTGAACAATGTAAGTTTAATGGACAGATGACCTTTAAGGTAATTTTAGTAATGCCAAATGGCCACCAAAGAATTTTTTCTTGATGGTTTCCTGGACAAAAGCTAAATTTTGAAGTTACTTGGGCATCGGCGCTGATTTGCTAGCCTGTCGGTTTTCTATAGTTTACATTTCGGGGAGTGTGCACTAGAATTACACAATCTTATCCCGCAAAGTCCAATCCATCATCGGATCACTAGACCTACCGCGTTGTGCCACCAGTACATGGTAGACATCCCACCCATACGTACAAATTGTTTTGGGAACACATTTATTCTGTGTACAGCTAAAGAGTGGACGTTATGCCACCGGTACATGGTAGACATCCCACCCATACGTACAAAGGGTTTTGGGAACACATTTATTCTGTGTACAGCTAAAGAGTGGACGTTATGCCACCGGTACATGGTAGACATCCCACCCATACGTACAAAGGGTTTTGGGAACACATTTATTCTGTGTACAGCTAAGGAGTGGAATTCCCTGCAGATAAGGAGTGCCCACTGGAGTCTGTGTTTCCTGATGACTACAACCCAGGAATCTCTAAGTCAAGAGTGAATTAGTTACTTCTAGGCAAGTGAGCTCCATCGTCGGCCATATCATCTGGTAAGATGGTGCTCAAACGCGACCCTATCAATAATGAAAGAAATAAAAAAAACTTATTAACTTAATTGTTTATTTCCAATTAAAAATTCATGCTGCAATCGTAACAGTAGATCTATTTATTTAAATAAAACTAAAAAAATAATGTGTTTGCTGCTGTTGTAAATTATTTGGATTCTAAATATCTTATATTGGCGTGCCTAAATTATTTTGTTGCGTGTCAATACTGGTGTTACAGGTTTGCTAGCTCTGTTCTAGTTCTAAAATGAGTTGAGAGTAAAAAAAAGGGTCGGTCAACGTGCTGACGCCTGACGCTTGAAAGAAGCTGTCGCAAATCTTTCAGATAGACATTCTAGCTACCGTAATGGTTACCAGGTACGAATTTTACAATTATTTTAGTTGATTGATATAAATATGAAGTCATGTAGTTACATTAAAAAGTAATGACATTTATTACCACAACCATTAAGGCAGGTAATTATTTTTAGTGAAAGTTATAAAATGAATAATTTATCAAGCTAGTGTTCAAAATATCTACTTTGCTAATATTAATAATACCCACAAAAGGTCACGGGCGTAGTTTGATTAAAAATCTGATGCTCATGGAAATAAATTCATCTGGGTATAGTAATATTATAAAGAAGTTAAGTTTTTTTTTTTGTTATCTCTAGAAGTAATGAATTAGCAAACGGACCAGCCTAAGCTATATTCTATGTACGCAGGCGAAGCCGCGTGCAAAAGCTTGTTTTGAAATAAAGTTATAACTCGACAATCAGAACATCACTTTGAAATACCTACATATACAATCGTGACATCAAAAGACGTATAGTCACCCAAAGAGCAATCGAGAGGGCTATGCTCGGAGTTTCCTTGCGTGAGAGAATCAGAAATGAAGATATCCGCACGAGAACCAAGGTTACTGACATATCTCGAAGAAACACCAAACTTAAGTGGCAGTGAGCAAGGCATATCAGTCGCAGAAAAAATAATTGAAAATTTATATATATTATTTTTTATTACATATTGTAAATTTTTACAGTTATTTTAATTTTGATTGTATACATTGACATTTGCATCAATATTTTGTATGCCTTTTGGCGGATCATAGGTTGGACAGAACATTTTATATAAGATCATTGTAAGTACCCTGTATTCACAAAATTAATAAATGAATTTTAATATTATATTTTCCTTGCGCACTCATGTGGCAAACTAGACGGAACCTTGACTGAAGAATTATCCCTTATAAATTTACCTAGCCTAGTTTCAACTATTTTGGGATCGGCCTTCAGTCTAACGACATAACTGAGTAACAATATTTTGTATAAAGCCTGTTTTGATCTACTCGTATACAACCCAGTTACTGATTGAAATGATACCTCTTGGCTAAATTATCTCTGTGATGACAGTCAAAGATCTTCAAATGGCAGCTGGGACAAAAGACTTGACAAACTTTCTGAGGCAAGAAGGAATGTCGATACGCTTCCACCCAGCCACAGCTAATTGACTTCAGCTAGCGGTGCCAAAAAGGTTGATCTTAATAACTAACCATTAAGATCGATATTTCCGGATTTTATTACTTAGCCACGAACTCTTGACCACAATAGAGTAGTTTCCAGGGTCAAAAAAAAATCATTTTTAATAGTCCGTATTTTAGATTATAAAAAAATATTGGACATGTATTTTTTCTTTTTTCGATTAAACAAAAAATAACAAAGATATATCCCATTGAATTTACGTGCGACGTCACCCCGTGAGAAGAAATGCAGCACGGCGTGACGTTACACGTAACTTTAATGGGCTATATCTTTGTCATTTTTGGTTTAATTTACAATTAAAAAAATACGTGTTCCTTATTTTTGAATAATCTAAAAGACGGACTAATTACATTTTTTTACGGCAACTACCCTATTGCTTCTTTTATAACATTATCAACATCATCATCATCACTTCAGCCGAAAGACGTCCACTGTTGGAAATAAGCCTCCCTCAATTGTCAACACGACGAACGGTCCTGTGCATCTTGCATATAACATCAGAACAATATATATTTTTCTTAAATTTTGTTTTATACAAATTTCACGTATAATTAACTTTTTCCAAAACCAGAACTTGTAGGTATATTTAAATAATTTATTGACGAATATCATAACGTAAATGTATCAACATAAATAGCCAATGCGACAGCTGATATCCAATATAATCCTGTTTGTGTCCACCGTTGATTTAATTTTAATATTGACGCTATTTTGTCACACGGCATTCATTACCCATATAAGCTGTAATTGAAAATGTATCCACGACATATACACTGGAATTGGTTGAAGCATCAAAATTATTGTTTACCGTTAATCTACGGACCGGAAAATTAAATCTGGACCTGTGGATGGCGATGTTTCTAGAGTAAATTGCAATTTTATTTTGACGTTTTAATTCGTGTTTATATTTGTGGACTTTTAAGCCAGCCATTGTTATTTTAAGTGCCCTATTGTTTACTTACTTATTTTTAAAATGGAAGCCTTCTTAATAATTCTTAAAGAATTTCGGAGTTTATAACAAAGAATGGAAAAATATAATGGTGCAACTTATTTCCATAAGCAGACATTTCTAATAAAGCCTGCTATTCAGGTGCGGTCAAACAGAAACTATTTTCTGTAAAAATCCTAATTTTCTGTAATTTAAAAAAAAAAAAACTTTTGTGAAAAAACTCAATATCAATGAAAATTATACTGCAATCAATGACAAATTCAATGATACTGCAATCAATGACAAATTCAATGATATTGCAATCAATATCATTGAAAGTGATATTAAGTTTTTCTATTTTGTGTCCACCCTTCTGCTATCCGAACTAATTCGAAATTTACATTGGCTTATTTCCAATGTTGCGATTAGTTTTGCAAATTAAAAATGTACGTTTGTGTTATTGATTTATATCTTTGTAGAAATAACGAGGTATCATAACCAAGAGATGGTTAACGAGGTGAAATATAAACGGACATTAAAAAGAATAATGGGAGCGGTCACGGAACCGTTACTAAAGTTAGCAACACGAATAAATAGAAACGAGGTACCTCTCACGATTAACTTACATTTGGTTCTTTGTCTCCTTCTTTAATATCTTTAAGTGGACGTAGGCAATTTACAAAAAGCCAAAAAAAAGGAAAAATCCACAGTAATTTGCGGGATCCACTCGACTATAAATGAAATGAAAATTTTGACGAGAAATAAGGACTAAATTTGCCTACTTTCTTGTGATGCTTTCTGAAGATGAGGTCTTTTGAGTTATATCGCTAATTTTGATGATGTTACTAGACACCCAAAGTAACTTTGAATATTTAAAGAGTAGAAATTTGCCACGTGTAGCGTAATGGAAATGTTAAGAGCTACTTCAGGGAGGGAGCCTGCATATGCAAATAAATTACGCCAAAAAAATTCTATCATAATTTTCACTCAACTCTATGTTAATGAGACACTAGTTATAACATTTTTCACGGAATCATGGTAAAATAGTTGTGCATCTGCTATAAGTGGGAGGTTTAATCTTTGACAAAACCTTTTAAAACATTTTATCAGTCTTGTCCCAGATTTCGGTTGACTTTGTTTAAACTCGTCGCAATGACGTAATCCCCGGAAATTTCAATAAACGTTAAGGGTAAAGTAGGAGTTTTCAGAAACTGTAGCAAACTTTTTAGACATTTAGAATTAAATAAATTTGTTTTTGTTTGTTTCGTTTTATCGCTTAAGCCTACCTTCCCTGGATTTTTAAAACGGCGAAAATTGCTCTTGGAAAGCTTTGGGCAGAATCGTACTTTTATATTTTAAGGTAAATGTAAATGCTCGGTATGGTCTTGCCGTTAACTTGATTCTCCTGTTAATTCCAATCCCACGATCCTTATTATACAGTGATAAAAATATATATTCCTTTGAACCACTGTATAAATTAAGTCAACCACTCGTATGCAAATAATCAAATCCTAACTTAATTACAAACCCAAATCGTTTCAAAGGAGTCCCCTCTATGTGGACTATCCCAAAGGTTCTGTATTGTAACCAACTATAAATATTAATGTATTTACATACGTTATAGAACTCCCAACTTTCATTAAAGTGAAAATATGCAAATCAACAAAAACTGTGAACGAAAAAGTTGGTTGCGCTAGTTCAGACCTTAGTTAAAATAAATTGGATGTCAACACGTTTGTGATGCAAAACTGGGTTCTATATAAGCACCTGTTTCTACCATGGCCAACATAGTAGCTTTTAGGTAGGTAGTTTTTTTTTTGCAATTACAACGCCGTAGGACGACGCAAAGGTAGATTTGCATTTTTATTCGAAAACGGCCGTAAGGGACGGGTCAGCTTTTTGGGCACTTTTTTCGAGCCCGGCCAATAATGAACGTAGAAGATTTTGTTTTTAATAGCGTCGAGAATTACTTTACTGTTATATAAATTCCCATCTACAGAGATTAAAAGATCTTCCTTATCTACGTTGGTCTTTAAATGGAGGACATAAACATTTATAGACACTTTAGGTGACTTAGGAACATTTTCAAAACCAATTTCGTCGAAGAGCATCCACATTATTGTGCCCTAAACGTTAAATATTGTCTGTTACATCTCGCATATCATAAATATGAAGTCTTATGATAGCATCTTTAAGTATTACGTCCGCTCGAGCGATGTATTAGGGAAATAAGTCTCCTTTTATATCAAATAGGGGAAATTTAACAGCAATAACTTTTATAATAAAGTTGTGGTCGCGAGTTATGAAAGACTTTCATTGGAATGTATTGAATTAATATTGCGAGTGATATGTTACAAGAGCAGTTGCATAGCTTAATCAACAATATTTTGAATAATAAGAACTGAATATACGAGTTTGTTTATTTGTGTAACAATATCTACCTACCTATAATCTACCTTAGCCAAAGATCTCTTATGTAAAAGATGAAAAAAAAAAACACAATAAAACCAAAGCTACATTCAATCAAGAAGAAATAAAAACGCAACACAATAAAGTTGGAACAGAGAGATATGAGATAAACAATTAGAATAATTAAGAAGTACAAGTCATATATGCTAAAAACGAGTACTCGTAGGGGCCCAGCAGGGTCGAAGCCTAACGGGCCTCCCAAGAGCCTGAGATGTCACTAGATGATTTTCTCTCACAAAATTTTTTTTTTGGGTGGGAATACGACGAAGCTTTGCAATCCAAAGTGTCAATGTCACATCTTCTGGGCACGTTTCTGGTGTAATCTGATGACAAAGATGTGGAGGAGTACTTCGATACCAAAGTATATTTTGTTTTACATAATGTACGTGGTAAGATCATAAATGCTCCTAATTAGCCTCTTATCCTATTACGTAATAGACAACTCAGATATACTTTATACTAACTATACAACTTAATCTATAAGGAAACTAACGTAACACAGGACAAGCACACTCAAAAGTCAATCACATTGCTTCCAATAAACAGATTTAAATCAAAAGTGCCTCATCAAATTTAAAGTAGCGTAATTGGCAGTAGCCAGTGTTAACCGTGTTACCGAAATTAAAATCTTTAATTTCGTAAATGTATCTCGTTAAGTAATTGATGCCGCCTGCCCTTTGCACCAATTAATCACAAACATGGCTGTTCATTCATTATAATAAATGAAAAACTGGTAATTCTTTTTGTTTGACAGTTATAAAAAAATTGTGGCTCAGTCTTTTGATGGGCATTTTATGAGATTAATCAGTAAAGAGGATAAAGAAGTACAGAACGAAATTGAAATAAAAACTAGATTACTTGTAAGCTTCCATGATATCGTTATAGTATAGTGAGCAATAATCCCTATAGATCTTAATTTTTAATTGCCACATAATGTATGGAACTCTGCCCACACCCCAAAAGCAAGTGTAAAGCCATAAATTTATTTTGTCATCTTCAAATCCCCAACAGCCAGGCCAGTCGCAATTTATTTTAACTAAAGCAACCTCGCAACTTTGGACATTTGCATATTTTCATCATATTTACTGTGGTCACTAAGCGAATTAACATCATTTAATGATTTTATTATATTTGCAGAGGACGGTGGCTACTGGGTTTTACATAATAATAGAATATTCGAACGACGGAATCTCTTCCACAGTATTATCTTCTTCGTTGAGATATAATTTGTATTGTATCGATATTATACATGGATTAGTCTCAAGTCAAGTCAAGTCAAAATTTTTTTATTTACATAGGCCTACATGGGCACTTATAAAACGTCAGAAGCTAGTGCACGGTTCGAAATTGGTCGTTTTCTATGGAGAAGAACCGGCAAGAAACTCCATGGTTACTCTTTTTAAAAAATGATTGTTCTTACAATATTTCCATATTACAGTATTAATAGGTATTATTTAAGAACAGTGTAAACCGGTCTATATTGTACTCAAAAGCACAATAAAAATAATCATTTAAAAAAAGTGAGTCAAAATATGAAGTAATCTAAGAATTCGTGGAGTCTACAGTGTTCTTCCATTTACATTATAAGAAGAGGCTTTATAAAAAAAAAGCTAGAAAAAAAACTTATAATTACAACTGTCAATAAATGAGACGTTAACAACAAAAAAAGAAAAACTAACGAATTTGAGGTTTGAGTCAGATAATATAAAAAAAAAAAAATATTGCAAAAGCAATGTGATAGAAAGAAAAGTCTCTTTTGTTACTCTCGTATCGAGTTATTAAGAGTATTATGAACAAGGATGATTAATCTTTTTTCTTACAAGCTATTAGTTTTATTATTTGTATCATTTGCACATTTTAGAATAATCAAATTACTATTGATTACACTCTTATCATCATCCACAGCCAGACGTCGCGCTCTACTGACCAGTGTTTGTTGGTATCTAAAATAAAAATTTACATAGCAATACAGTTTATTTTTATTCCATGCCTCTTTCATGTCATAAATGTTACCACAGTCGAAAATTCACGAAACACACTAAAATAACAGCCAGCGACTGAAATACACATTTATGAAACATCCGACACAATAGGTATCGGACATGTCCCCTGAACTCGCAACACCGGGAGTGACATGTCAAAAAGAGGCCTGTCCCAAAGAGAACTTTCAGCAGTCCGCTTACATTTCATTTTTAGAATATATTCTGTATAGACTGCGACAGTTTCTGTTGAGCTGTTACTCCGTTAGGCGACTTTTCAAGTGTCAACGTGTTGCTTAGTGCTTTTGCTGTTGAAAGGTCCATCTTGCTGTAGACGTTTGTATAGATACATCCAATTTTCTCGTGGAAAAGAGAATAAAAATACTTTATTTGCATTTGCAATCTGATTCAATCCAAAATATTTTATTTTTTATTGACCTATCTATAAAATGCCCATAATTTATAAAGGTCAGAAGCTAATGTATGATTTCTATGGAGAAGAACCGGAAAGATACTCAACGGTTACTTAAAAATTTTATATTGATGAAACAAAAATCTATCTTAATAATCTTATAGAATAAATAGTAGGAGACATCTTAAAATATCTGATTCCAAGCAATAAATCACTAACAGACTGTGTTTCACTTTACAAAACGTCAAAATGTTTCCCACGAAACTAGCTTTATTTATTGTCCAATACATCGAAGCTGAAACCTCTAAGTTGTACATTGTTAAATTTACGATCATCCACATGTAGCAGACGACATAAACTCAAGTCTACTGCACTTTACGAAATAACAGTGACGTTTGTGCATCCGTGCAATATATAGCGGAGTACGATTGTGCAACGTTGCCCAGTATAACTTTTCTATGTTTGAGTTATAATTTATATGCCTGAGACATAGAATGAAATATAATATTAAAATATTTTAATTGATGTGCACTATGTACAGTAACAATTTCTAGCGTTTCGTACCCAAAGCTTAAAACGGAACCTTATTACTATGCTACCAACTGCTATATCTCATGACCCATGAAAACAGAGTAAAAAAAAAAGCTCGAGAGTAGAAATTTTCACAGTTGATGTATTTCTGTTGCCACTTTAACAAAAAATACTGAACACAGAATAAAATAAATATTTAAGTTGAGCTTACATACAGCAAACGTGATTTGTTACACCAAAAAAAAAGTTATAATACAGTGTCTAAAAATATACTATTTTAGCAATAATTTATTAATGTTACTAATGTTGAATAGATATTGGTACAGAACTCTTCATATGTTAGTCTGATTCGAACTTGGCCGATTTTTTAATAATAATAATTTCAAAAGTATATCTTCATATAGGTACGAATAAAGTATAAAACATAAATAAAAATGAAAACACACACGAAATACGCGCACTAGAAGTGATATGCACTAAAGTGCACTTGTTTTATAAATTTGTGCAACGTTCCGCACTATGGAGTGGCTAAATGTACAACAGTGCGCTATAATGTGGCCATAACAGAAGCAAATGTTATCGACAGATACGACTCAGGCTAGCATTATTATATTGCGACTTTGTAGAAAGCGGAAATTACATTTGGGGTGTTAAGGAGATGTCAACAACGATTGTGGTGAATTTGAATACAGTGTTGATGGTAGTTATAGTTTTATGTGTTGGACATCTGAAGGTAAATAAAAAAGAAGCGCTTGAAATTATGCATAAAAAATTATTGAAACTTGTAAATGTAAATGATGTACTGAAAGATGGTAATAATTAAAAACAAAGTAAACTGGAAAAAACAAAAACTTAAAAAAAAAATGACAATAACAAGAAAAAAAACGAAAAATATAACAATAAATAAAACCGAAGGACGGAATTAACGATTCTTCGTTAACTTCATAGAATAGCGAAAAGTTTGCCCTAAGTAAAACTTTCCACCATTTTATTTCACAATAAAAACTCAACTTAGTTTGGACTTAACGAGGTTTGGTGCTGCGAAGTTTAATCAATTCCATGACCGTTAAAACTGAGTGACGATGGTTGATCATTCTGTATAGTATAACCCTGAAAGTTTATAGATAAGGGCTTTTTAGTCGAGAGTTTTGTAGTCTCCACGATTTGGACAATGATGCTGCGTTGACGCTCTTCCAGTTTTTTTTTTTGTTTGTTTAAAATTCGCAAATTTTATCTTTATCAGGTCATTAGCCGTGTTGAATTGAAAAAAAAATACAAAAATCAATTTGGACACAAGTTTTTTTTACATTAAAGATAAAAATGTTAACTAAATAATATAGCTATACTCACACACAATTAGGAGATTTTTACTTAACTGTTTTGGACACTATAATATAGCAAAATAATAATAATAATCGTATTTCCTTTTCATTCAATCCACTTCACAATGAAGATATAAATATTGCAATCTGCATAAAATTCTCTATGAATCGTATGTGAAATCACGATGGTACATTTTTTTTTTCAAATTTACCCTATACTTTTACTCACCGAGCAAAGGCTTCACTCAAATCCTACCAGGTATTTTTTTCTCGAGCAACCTCGACATTTTAATGCACGGTAGAATTTGAAATTCAATTGGATGATAAAAATTCAAAGGGAGAAAAAAAAAGGAAAATCAGTGAGAGATTTGAAATTTATGATTGCGTAATTAGCATATAACGGTAGCCATTTCATTTTCTCTTAAAAATGTGGTCCTTTGGACGCCGTCAAAAACTCAATTTTCCTCCTAGTGTAATTGGGACAAATCGTCAATTAAGGAACTTAATTAGGAGGCTTGTTTAGTATTCATTTTATGTTCTTGACTTGCATTAAGATATATTCTATCGTAGCTTTTATAATTTATTCGAGCATATCAAATTACTTTGTAATTAGACCGCATATTTTTAAAATTGATTAAAATTGTGGTTTTAATTACAGATTGTATGAATCAAAAGACGTAATAAGTAAAAATATAGTAGCTGATATCATATACTAAAGCACTGCAGTATTCTATGCCAAAGCGACTCCAAGATGAAATTTAAAATTCTATATACCGTAGGTACTTCTTTCGTATGAAATGCGTAAAAGAAACTACTTTAAAGTCGCACATGGGCTTGAACTATTCAAATATTATTCACAAAGCGTTCCAAGTAATACATTCAGAAATTCAGAACTCTCCGTTCAAGAAAGCAGTAAACCCGAATGCAAGTCTCGAAAACGTATCATAAGAATAAGTAAACATAAATCTGGGGATAGAAATCTTGGTATCTGTGGTATCGACTTATTCGTTAGTAAAAGCACTACAGAATACTGGATTTGCTATCGGCTTAGTGCCAAAACGGTGGCTCGATATATTTTACATCGACATATGGTGTTAGTGAGGGTGCTGTATCGACTGTACAAAATTTAGAAGTTGCTTGCTATGTTCTTTCATTTTTGTCTGTTACTGCGAAGATTTTGTACGTAATTTGTTTCTGCAACTCGGTTCTGTTGAAATGTACATTGCACAAAAGAATGTTGGAATTTCGAGTGTTTTAGTATCTGTAAGTAAAACTGAACCAACATTTATTTACAGAATCAAATGAGTTTGCCATAAAACTGTTTCTTTGTGTTTGATTATTTCTGACTTTGTATTTGATAGCTATTGTTTCTGTCACAGTATTTATTGTCTTTTTACATAAATCTACATAAAAAAAAAATAACAGTACTACCCTCATGCATGTGTCTGGCACATTCAAAATCTATCTGAGATTTTGTGCTCAAAGCGGTTCTAGTACTAAATCTATTTTGCTGTCTATCTACATACAAATGGAAGAAATAGTAGCAACGCGAAACAAATAGGATAACATAGAACAATATTAGGTCTATTCGTTGGTAAATTAATTATTGTCGAAAAGTCAAAAACTTATAAAGTCCTGAGTAAGGTCCATAAGCGCTAACAAAACATATCTCATATAGACATTATTATATTTCACGTGCCTGGTTAGAACCTGGATACGAATATGTGTAATAACACCATGTGTCCAAAGTTGTGCGTGAACTAAAAAGTATCGCTAATCTAACACATACATCCAAGACCAACTCATCTTGGTAAGATAGAACAACTATGTCGAAAATCAATATGATCTTCTCTTATTCATTACCACCAGAAAATTACATTGAGCCGAGGCCCTACTACAAGCCCATAGCACGATCCATTTGATGACGTTAATTTGATCTGTTAAAGGGATGGCGCTGTTTATCGTGTAATGTGTATGTATTTTGGGCTGGTGTCTTCAACTCTACGACTAAAGCTCGTATATTGCGTATGAGTGGGACAAATGTGTCATTCGATTCACCCCAGCTCCTCAAGAAAGACCATTAGGGCCTCAGTGTTACTGACCATTTCATGGAGAGTACCTGGGTTTCTGAAATAATTTGCCTTTTTTTTTTTTTTTTTTTTTATGGTGGGAAAAAATCATGCATTGACATCCCCCGCCCTTGGGCGGAGCGGGAGATAGTGTCAGACTCTTACTGACTAAAAGACCCACCCCGTTCCTTCTAGCCTTCATACCGGGGCTCGAGCGCCCTTTCGGATAACCCTGGCCCCAGTAGGCTTCGACCCGGCTGGGTCCCTGCTGTTGCTGACAACTCCTTGAGGCGCGCGGGAACAGCGCGCGCCGTCGACGACTTGGGCTTGGTCCGGACAGTTACCGGACGGCCGGACAGCGAGCTACCCATTGCTCACTGTCCGCAAGCCCGCGTCTACGTTGGCCGGAAATCGGGATCAGAATCCCGGCGACGGCGGCGGCGATAACGCCGTTGCCTGATGCGTTCGGCCTCCTCCTTTGCGAGCATTACTGCTTCGCAGAAGTCGGCGACCGCCTGCCACTCCTCCTCGCTCCGGACCATGGCCTCAACCAGGGCCCGGCGCGAGAGGTCTCCGCCGCCGATCGCCCCCACGAGGGCACGGCGATGCTCCGCCCAAGCAGGGCACACCTCGACTGTGTGCTCCACCGTGTCCTCCGGGCGTTCCGCACAGTGGCGACACCCGGGCGTCACTTCCGCATGAATCGAGTGCAGGAATCTCCCGAACGAACCATGTCCGGTGAGTACCTGCGTCATGCGGAAGGTAAGGACGCCGTGAGGTCTTTCCAGCCACGCCTCAAAGAGGGGACTTACCGCCATGATTGTGGCGTGCCCAGCACTGGGTTGCGATAGTCGCTGACGCCATTTCACCATGAGATCCCGCCGGAGCTCTGTCCGCCATGCCGTGACCTGTCGCGGCAGCGGACTTTCACCCCGGCGTTGCATCTCCACGCGCATATCGTGCATGTGTGCAAGGACTGTTGCCTCCAGATCCCACGGTGGTAGGCCAGCCAGAAGGCTCGCCGCTTCGCGGGAGACCGTGCGGTATCCCCGCACCATCCTTATCGCCATGACCCTCTGGCAGGCGTTCAGTATGGCCGCCGGTTGCTTTTTCAGCAACGGCGCCCACACCGGCGCCCCGTAGAGGGCCATGGACCGAACGATCCCCGCGTAGAGCCTCCGGCAGGAGGCGTCTGGACCCCCAAGGTTGGGCAGGAGCCGCTTGAGCGCAGCCCCAGCCCGGTTGAGTTTGGGAGCCAGACGTCGGAAATGCTCCACGAAATTCCACCGGCTGTCGAGGACGAGTCCCAGGTACTTCATCGTCGACCCGACACCGATGTGAACTCCTCCTACCGTTAGTTGGGAACTCAGTGGCGGCGCGCTCCGAGACTGGCGACCGTGGAAACACATCGCCTCGGATTTGTGAAGCGCCACCTCGAGTCCCAACTCCTGGATCCGATCAACGACCATCGCAACCCCGCGTGTCGCTAGAGCGACCGCCGCCTGGTACGACTCTCCCTGCGCTAGGACCAGCGTGTCGTCCGCGTAGCAAACCACGCTGACCCCGTCAGGGAAGTCGCCGCGCAGCACGTAGTCGTACCCGATGTTCCACAAGGGTGGCCCTAGTACCGACCCCTGCGGAACACCGCACGACATCTCTCGACGTTTCCAGTCTCCCTGGTGACCGGGATAGACTATAAGTCTCTCCGACAGATAGGCCTCGACCACTCGACAGAGGTATTCGGGCACCCGGTGGTACCGGAGTGCCCTCCGGATCGTACTCCAGGGCAGGGAGTTGAACGCGTTGGCAATGTCCAAGGACACTGCCACGACACACCTGCCCCGGGACACCGCATCCCCCGTCGTGAGGGCTCGCACGCGCATGATGGCGTCCACCGTAGAGCGCATCCTGCGAAAGCCGAACTGTCCGTCCGAAAGGTCCGGCCCCACCCGTGTTAGGCGCCCGACGAGGCGGTTTGCAATGACTCTCTCAAAGAGCTTGCCCACCTCGTCGAGCAGCACAATGGGCCGGTACGCGGACGGAGAGTCCGCAGGGCGCCCTGGCTTCGCGATGAGGACCAGTTTCCCCGTCTTCCAGCAAAGTGGGAACTGGCCCCTCTCCATGCATGCGCTGAAGAGCCCCCTCAGTCGAGGCCCGAGAGCCTCCATGGCCAGGACCCAGGTCTTTCCAGGCAAGCCGTCGGGTCCTGGGGCGGTGTTTTTGGCACTCAGCCTTCGCACCGCCACTCTCAACTCTACCTCGGTCACCTCTGGAGCATCGTCGTCGCTGTTGCGGTCCGCGTCAGACACCGCTGGCGGTGGAGGCGGAGCCATGGGCGGGGGGGAGTGTTCCCCCCGCGCAGGGAACAGAGCGTTCACCGCACCCTCTACGATCTGAGGCCGGAGACTCTGAGTCAGTGGGGGAGCCCAGGGGCGGAGCTTTTCCCGTACCATATTGTACGGGCGCCCCCATGGGTCCGCGTTCAGAGACCCCAGCCACACGTTGCGGGCCTCCAGTTTGGCCCGCTTGATCTCCGTTCGGAGGGTGCGTTTTGCCGCTCTGTATCCCTCATACAGCTCCGCCTCTCTGGCCTCCGCATCCGGCGGGCGGATGCGGCGCCTGCAGTGTCTGGCGTACCGGCGTCGCGCGTGACTGCATGCGTTGCGCAGTGCAGCAATCTCCGGCGACCACCAGCACACCTGGCGCTTAGCTGAAATACTTTGCCTTGTATCCTGCGGTGTATAGCTCCTTTCCGCTTTCTTGATTGCACGCTTGACAATTTAACACTTCATGGTAAAGCCCCAGGTCTCCTGGGGCCCAAGTCTGCTATTTTTATAAATTCGTCATTCCAACACGATCACGTTGTGATTTTGCTAAAAGTTCGTAATCTGCTAATTCATAATGATCGATCATTGATCGGTCAGTGGTATCGTAATAGAGTTGTGGTAGAATGATAATATTGAACATATTAAAACCAATAACTGCAAAATAACTAATGGTAGAATACTGATCAAATAAACTGATAAAGTTTCAGCAGATTACCGCATACGCCAAATATTCATTTGTCAATATGTACGAGATTACTATTCTATGCCACTTCTTTCAATAGAGTGTCAGTTGTTGACCATTGGAAAGTCATAATGACGCCATTTTAGTAGTAGATTGACAAAATCGAAAATTATGACATCAATAATAGACCATTCTGACGGTATTGTAATATCAGACTTGAAACCCTGGTTTCTTCAATTTCTTTTTGCATATTAACATCTATAAAAGTGATGTCACAGGATAATTGAATAGTAAGTCACCAAAATTTATAGCCAAGTTTCAAAACCTTAATTACTACAAATGTTTACATCTTACAGAGGAACCTTTCATATATTCCAAAAAAGAATTTCAGTAAGCATATTATAAACCTTTACTAAGAATCGTTGTTTAATTTTAAAGTACAAAGCTCATCTGTTTCGTATCTCATGTTATTTGGTTTTGCGTCAGTTATCTCGAGCTTTCCCCGGGGCGAAATTCCAAGTAGGTCAGGACATACAATGTTACAATTAATTAATTTCATATTTTCATCGAGATTCTTGTAAATATGTTTTCTAGACACGTTATATTGGATGCTGCTTAGTAAATCTGTCTCGTGTACACTTTTATATTATGAACTGTTAAATTTTTATAAGTAGTACTATTAGTTTTTTTTTTGTTTAAGTTTCAATGTACTTGTTTCTTCATTATGTTGGTATATGTGCCAAATAAACATGTTTTCTTTTTATTATTTGTTGTTAAAGTGAAGGTCGAGTTATTTCACGCAAATGGCGATAGTATATGCAAAAACCAAATCTAGATAAACAGTCAATTTGCTATTGACTGTGCATATTTTTTTAACAAATCTCATAATCATGTGATGGAAACAAATGACAGCTGTAAAGCATTAGTACAATCTTTACACCAATTAAACCATTTCAATGTCCCGGTACAAAGTTAGCCTCGCGTTAGCACCCGCATGCACGATCCAAAATAGTCCTTCCACTGCATTCACTTTGACATCGCTTTGGTCTTGTCCTGACAGTGCCAACTACGGCGACGTGAGATGTACATTATATATCGGAATAGTTACTGCCTGCATCCTCAGGCTAGATTTAGGCTTGGCTGAATAAAGCTGGTATGGTGGATGGTAGAGTCTTTAAGAAACAGGACAGTGAGTTATTGCTTAGGATTTATGTGACAATGTGTGCTATAAGTTCATAATTTCAATAAAAAAACGTCCACTGTAGGACATAAGCCGCCCCCAAATGTTGCAATTGTCCATCAGAAATGTTTCAGTTATAACAGTCTGGAGTATGTATTTTTGTAAAAAAAAAGAAACTCTGACAATAACAATCCGTCAGCCGACAACATAACTTCCAGATATTAAATTACTTCTGAACAATTCTGTCGATTACCTCGCTTCCCAAACAATATATCCTGTAAACCCGTTTAATTAACACATTGCTAGTTGCAGGTACCAGGCGCACAACAAGAATTGAGAGCTGCAATATTTTGATAGTCGATTAACACGGTAGCCCACGCTTAGCCTATTACGGAGTCATGTTGCCCTGTTACCGATAGTCTGTATTTGGTAGCGTTTAGGCCTCAACTAAAGGTATGGTAAAGTATTATATGTGGGCCTTTGTATTAGATATATTGAGATATGATAGTGTCAAACCTTACAAGGTATAATACCGAATTTTGACAGCTTTTTAGGTTAATATAGAGTTTGAAAAATATCCTAAAAAAAAAATCTAGGTATCAAGATATTTTTATCACTCGCGTTTGATCACTATCTCACGTGACGGTAAACGATTCTGGGGTCGACAGTAGAACATGCTCACGTAAAAATGGCCTGTTTAATCTTAAGTTTGTTGCTATCAGCCCCCTTAGCCAAGTTGCTAATCTGCAATCGTTAAAGCTAGTAGAAAGCTTTAAATGTGCGGGAATGACATCATCTCAACGCTCAGTCAAATGGTCAGAATAAAATAATTGGGGCGTGGCCAACTAGAGGCGATCAACGCAAGCGAAACGGTCTTTAGATGTACGCAAGTAAAAAGCGTCTATTTCTTATCACGGGGTTTCGTAAGTCAAGCGTAATACAAGTTTATTCGGAGAGCTATCTCCATGAAATATTTTTCATTGTGAGTATTACAGATTACATCTAAATTAAAAAAATAAGCTATAGTCTTCAATAAAACGACATGCTTGGTGATTGACACAAAAAAAAAAGGCGATATTTTTTTTAATCTTCATTTAGGAGCTTTGTCTCAAAACAGACTTATTACGCTGACTATGTTACTCCATTATAGCTTTAGCATATAGACTTTGAATTACATTGTATCATTGCAATATATTTTGTAATCAATTCTATCCTCGTCTGATACTAGGTTGGTTAAAACATCCAAATCCATTTATCCATTCCAAATACATTTTGGATACCAGACTTTTCTTCGATAGGCCTGTTGGCCTTTTGGTTAGTGATCCTGACTTCTATGCCGAAGGTCGTGGGTTCGATTTTCACCCACGACAAATGTTTGTGTGATAAGTGATGATCATATTGTTCTGTTTCTGGGTGTAATATATCTACATATACTATGTATGTATTTAGAAATGCATAAGTATGTTTATCAGTTGTCTAGTAGTACTATTTGCAGATGATACTACGGTTTTAACTAAAGAAGCTACTACTGATCAGGCGATAAACGTTACCAATAAAGCCCTACAGGATATACATGACTGGTTAACTGCAAATAATTTAGAAATAAATACCGAAAAAACTAAATTTACGAAATTCTTGACATATAATAACAATAGAAATAAAAAAGACACAATAGACTTACCAATTAAATATAATAATAATATTATTGAAGAAGTAAATGAAATAAAATTTCTAGGAATAAATATTGATAATTATTGTAACTGGAAATCTCACGTTGACCTTGTTTGTAAAAAAATTCACAAATTCGTTTATGCGCTTCGTAAAATAAAAAAAATAATTAATAAAGAAACAGCTCTAATGGTATACCACAGTCATGTGTGTTCAGTATTGAGGTATGGGATAATTATATGGGGAAACTCTACAGACGCCCAGAGAGCTTTTATAGCCCAAAAGAAATGTATAAGGTCTATCTATGGACTCAAATGGACTGATTCGTGCCGACCAATCTTCACTAAAAATCGTTTGCTTACTCTGCCATCCCTATACGTATTTGAAATGTCTAAGTTCGTTAGAAACCATCTTTCACTCTTTGAGCAGGATGATAAAGCCCAATTTAAGAGGAAAATTGTACAAAAACCTCTGGTAGTTCCTCGAAACAGATTAAAGTTGTGTAACAAAAACTGCTACACCATGGCGGTGAAAATTTATAATAAAATACCTGAAAAAATTCGAAAATTGAATGACTTGGAATTTAATAGAACTTTGAAAAATTGGCTTTGTGACAGATGTTTTTATTCAATAGATGATTATTTAAATTTTAAACAGACTTGATGTATTACTATGTAATAATTATGACCTACGCACATTTATTTAAATTATAACTATTGACATTATTTATAAATTTTCTAACCAATTAATCAAATAATTCTACACAAATTTTAATATATTTTAGAATGGTATGTGCCAAATTAATATTATTGACTGTAAAATTTATTATGTTTGACTAATGTGACTAATGACAATGATGAAATTTCATGACATTATTGTACTATTGTGCATGCTTTAAAATATTTGCACGACTGTTAAGTCGAATATAGTGAGTCTTAAAAATATTTCAACATGTTAATACCTATGTGTACCTATATTCTAGCAAATAAATAAATTTCATTTCACAAGCTCTGGTTAGCTTGAGACTAGACGATGTTGTGTGATACTTGTGGAATATTATTATTATTCTACAGAGGCGTTCTCCCGCTTGCACTCCACTAAGATATGACAAACGTCCTCGATAATTCTTAGAGAACATTAAATAAATAAGAAAAGTAAACCTCGAAACTCGTAGGTTACTTCAAAACACAAAAGACATACTCAACCCAGTAAATACAAAGTTGAAGCGAGAAAAATACGTCCTGTCATAAACTAAGACAAAATGTCCAGAGCAGAATCCAAGCTTTTGTGTGGGACATTTCATTTCTGCAAAGTGACCATGATTTGTTCGTACAGAGGACACAACGACTATTGAAGCAAATGGACCGTGTTGTCAATATGTACCAGGAACATTGATTTTGAACTCTCGTACAAGTAAATATTTGTATAAAATTGTGATAAAAATATTTTTGTTGATAATATACTATTAGGGGAATCGCATGGATGCGTGATAGATGGTCGTTGTGGCGACACTTGGGGGAGCCTTATGTCCAACAGTGGACATCTTTCGGCTGAAATGGTGATTACGATGATACTGTTAGGTATCGTGTTTTAGTACTAGCTTTTGCCCGCGCTCCCGCTTTTCTTTACTACACAACAAAAAAGAATCAGCGAAATCGGTCCAGCCGTTCACGCGTGACCAAGGAAATAGGGATTCATTTTTATATAAATTAGTTAGCTATGCAATTCAATATTGCCAAATCATATCATCGAATAGATAAGATAAGATAAGATAAGACATTTATTAGTAGAAACTTGAGTATACATATAAGGCATGCAGGTTGTTCATAAACAAAAAAGATCCGTCATGTTCGGCCTTTGTGGCATACAAATACGAATTAAAATTATTATTGAATAAATTCAAACCATTTCTGTTCTTTAGTTCTTTATGAATTAGCAAAACTAAAAATTGTAGCTAGATAAAAATTCGAATAAACACCGAATGCTCATCACGGAACATCAAATATGAAACGTATAACAAGTCTAAAAAATAATATGTAACATACAAACAAATCAAAGCATCATTTTATTCAAAAAAACATTGCCAGTGTCGCAATTATCCAGTATTACATAGGAATCAAAGTCGTACACATCAACACATACTCTTAATAAATCTATTTCACTCAACAAAAAGAAAAAACACTTCACCACCCTAAAAAAACAAAAGACGAAACAAAAAAAGAAACGATGTTTAAAAGAAACTGCAAATCATCCTGACGTCACTTAGGATTGTTATCATACCAGTTACTCCACAGAACAAGGGCGTTGATAAGACACACGAGTTTTCAGAAAGAGAATGTCACGCAGTTATGAATGACAGAGATGAAGCTTTATGAAATCGAGTTTTGGCTGAGACTCAGATTTCCATATTAATTGCTGAATACAGTACAGTTAGGTTCAAAAATAGAAATATTGAACAGCTTAGGGTGAATTGCACCATTTAAATATAATGATAACAAAGCCATTAACAGTTGTTAAATCGTCGAATTGACCAATGGGCGGCCGTTTCACGGCTGGTTATGGTTTGGTTATCGTTATAGTTAAATGGTGCAACTCACCCTTAGCCGTCAGCGTAAGCCCTACGAGACAGAAATAATTAAGCATATTTGTGAGCTGCTACTAACTATTATAGTTAAGTAACATTTTCCAAAGAGATTTGTACCGAGATAGTAATTGGTTAGGTTCGAGTTTGTACCGTGAATGAGTAAAATACTATTTCAGTCAGACAATATTTCTATAGTCAAATAACTTTTAACTGAAGAATCAATATACTTTTCCTTCTTTTGTCTTACGTTACTTGAGGTTAGTGCAACACGTTATTACACGTTTCATCTTCCATTCTGTCTTGCCAAACGTCACTATCCTTTTTCTTTCACATCGCTTTTCATACAATCAGTCTGTCTTCTCTTGTGCCTTTACTTCTACTTACATGTATAACCATTTTTTTTTAACTGATGTGTACATAAATATACACCGTACATAAAGTGTGTACATAATTTACGCATGTACGAAATTAATTTCTTTAAGAAAACGTCAGCTGAGCGAGTTCAATGACCTGTAGGTAATTAGTACGCAACGTCGACTACTACCTACAAGTCATTGAACCCGCTCAGCTGACGTTTTCTTAAAGAAAAAGAAAAGAAATTAATTTCGTACATAATTAAAACGATCAAAAAACGGGGTATATTGACAGCTTTTGCATGTAGAGAGTATGTCGATCATCATAAATTTATATTTATTTTTTTTAGTAAGTAACATGTCAATTGAAAGATCACCTGTGTCCTCTTTCCAGGTTTTACTTTTATATATTTATAGTTTGTCTACTACTATATTTTTAGTATTGTTTACTAACTTGTATATTACTCATACTTTGTCTACGGAGTCATATATTTGTGTTTACAATTCCACTGAGTTGGCACAAAAATTCTTTGGTGGTATCTGTCTTGTAACAATGTCAACCTTGTGTGTTATCTCAGAAGTTTGTCTGACGGGGATAATGCAAGAGAGTGATATGCAGACAATGTTTTAGTAATTTTTTTGTCTGTATTTTTTATGTTTGTATAGTTCGTATTTGGATAAAGTTTAAAAATGTTGTAATGATTTAATTTATAATTTAGGAATTAGTTAATTATATGCAGGTGAAGTCTGCTAGAAAACAAAAAAATATTTAGAAAGGAAATAGTTATGCAACAAATTAGGGCTTCAATTGTATGTAATCATAGTCTGTCAAAATATACCTCAACTTGAGACAAAATTCAAAAATATACGCCCTAAACATAACGTTACGTTATCATTACTACATATTTTGGAAGTTTGTCAACATTACTACAAGTAAAATTTCATAATTTAGGGCTTCTGTTTACTGTTACGGTATGAAGGCTTGAAGGAACGGGGTGGGCTTTTAGTCAGTAAGAGTCTGACACTATCTCCCACTCCGCCCAAGAGCGGGGGTTGTCATTGATGAATTTCCCAGCATAAAAAAAACCTAGCTGTCTCATGGAGAAAGATTTTTCCGTATCGGATTGGTAGTTCTACAAAAAAGCGCGTTAAAACCAACAAAAAAACTTTTTCACTTTATTATTATTATTAGTGAACCGGGCCAGCAGTGCACCCGTGTTACAAGTCTTTAACATTTTTGGTTTTTATTTACTAAAATATCTATTTATTATTTGAGAATCATTCTGTATTTTTGTGAAAGCCGCATGAAAATCCATTCAGTGGTTTTTATTTTTATGTAAGGATACATTCGTAACATAGGATATCTTAGTTACTGCTACAATCCTACTCATCCCAGTTAAACTATATCTGTATTTACGGATCTTCGCTCACAACCTCATAAGACCCAGCGGAGCGAACGAGGTCACCATGGCAACAGCTGAGACCCCTGTACTTATGCATTACTGCATTCCTGAGTTTAGTTTATAATCTAGTTAGCTCACAAACATGTTGGAGAATTGTAAATAGTTTAACAGCAATAGTTTTGTGTTGTAACTGGAATAATTGGTTGACAATTTATGTAACATGAATGTAAATTAGTCATAAATGTATATGATTTTGTGATTTATATGTAAGTGATACTTTCGAGACAGTGATTAGATGAGAATTATGAATTGCGGATTGCCCATAGATACTCTTCAGATTGGTATACACATAAGCAACAGCATTTTTTTTTTTTATTGTAATTATATGATTGTAAATTTTTCTGCATAGTTTTAAGGTATTAATAGAGTAACTGAGGAGTTTCGAATGTTTTATAAGTGTTCATGTATTCAATTCAAATAATTTGAATTGAATTGTTATGTATTAAAAGGAAAAAGGAAACCAGATTACTTTTATCTCAACACGGAAGCAACCAAGGCTTTTGAAGAAAAGTAAAACAAAATAATCAATTTCAATGAGCATTTCGCTTTTAAATACTACAACTATATTAAATCCTATACTAACTCGTAACAGCAAATAAATACAATTTCAAACAATAAACTCGGAACCAATACAAGTCGTAGCGAACAATCAAGAACGTGCAGCCCAACCCCTTGATTTATACCGTTGGCTCCTAAACGCGCCAGTTCGAGTCCCAGTAGAGCATGAACCAAGCTTGTGTGTTCTTGTCACAAGGCTTCGAATGAACTTGAAAAACTACGGCTTTTGAAAAGTGGACAAATTGTTGTAATGCTTGTTAAAAATTTTGTGTGTGGATTTGATGTTTTTATTGCAAGCAAGGATAATTTGTTTGAAAGAAACAGCAATCATTATGAAAAAAGAAGCCATTTAATATGCAACTAAATAAAAAAACCTGACTTTACAAACTGACGACGACGACGTTATAAAACAAATAATGAATATAATAATAATATAGGTAATATAAAACAAAATTTGTTATTCCTTTCTTCTTTAATTGATTAAACCCCAAGCAAACGCCCGGCGTTCGCGCACCTATTGTCTTTCTATTGTGTCTGTAATTTCCACGATTGAAAGAGTAACTATTATTAAATAATAGTTTAAAGAATATCATGCGTGTTTTCCCACCACTTGTCATGATTTACTTCTCGCATAATAATATTAAAATACCTATATGTTATTTCTAAAAATAAATAACAATATATGCACGAAAGAAACTTAAATATTAACTGACTATTTATACTAAACCTAATTACGTAGATATAAAATGCTTTCATCCGGAAATATACCCAAACGACTGGTAGATGTACCACACTGTGAATGGCAATGTTAATTCATTGGGTAAAAAATAAAATATCCTTGAAAAAGAGACACGTAGGTACTCAATTCCTCTTGTTCAAACGATTCAACTCAAAACGGCTCAAAACTATAATTCATAAGTAAAATCGCACAAAAAAATTGCAGTCTTTACTTCTGTACGTGTGTAAAATTAGTAGAAATTCAAGACTAATTGATACGATATTAGTAGTGATATCATATTATAGTGAAATATAAAATCCAGCAACAGTTAAAAAATTATTAAAAAAAAAGTAACAACTAACAAACATAGTCTTTCTGAATGATGAAAATTCATTTTCATCGGTTCCATAAATAACATTACTCTCTTCACCATTTGTTTCATAAGTGACATTACAAACGTTTTAACTGTCTGGTAAAAAATTACCAACAATCAAATTTGAATCAACTTCCAAGCGGGTGCGACCATTGACGGAGTCTTCAGCCCCATTTTGGCTTTTACGTACTTAATAAACTCATTGCAGAATGAAGAACATTTCATTTTTCCTTTGTCGGTTTTCAGTTCAATGAATTCAAAAATTGGACACAGAAGTGTGAAGTTAGCTTCGACTGTGGCTAGAATACGCTACATTATCTAGCAGATAGGAGCTTTGAGTAGCATGAACTTTTCTTATGAAACTGCCTGGTGAAATTATACTTTGAAAACTTTATACTATTGCATCAGCCAAAAACTAACTAACAAGATAAGTAATCGCTCATGGTACATATTATCCAGTTATACTACAAGCAACCAACCAACATGGAGAAAATTGTCATCATGATAAAAACCAGTAAAAAAAAGAGACCAAGGAAACAACAAAATGTCTGAATTTACACAATTTGAAAGTATCATTCTAGGATATTTTAAAAAGCCATTTGTTTCTTGTAGATTAAAATAATGACATTAATACATAGATTAATATAGTGACAGCATTTTTGCAGGCTTTTCTGTCACGTCACTACTCGTCGTTCATTGTGTCACTACTCGTCGTTCATTGGTTTTATGGGAACGCTAACAGAAAAGTCCCTATGTGATTCATAATATGAATTTCTTTGCGTGATCACAACAGAAATGAAGATATCCGCAGGAGAACTAAACTTACCGACGTAGCTCGAAGGATCGCCAATCTCTTAACTGGCAATGAACAGGGCACATTGCACGCAGAACAGATGGTCGATGGGGTCGAAAGATTTTGGAGTGGACCACGTACCGGAAGCCGCAGTGTTGGAAGGCCTCCCACAATGTGGACCGATAATCTAGTGAGAGTCGCGGGAATACGATGAACGTGAGACGCACAGAACCGGTTGTGGCAATACTTGGGGGAGGTCTATGCCCAACTGTGGACATCTTTCGCCTGAAATGATGACAATGATCGCTCGGTTCGGACCCGCAACAACTTCATGCATGAAAGTCCTTAACCAGACCAGGTGCCTTAGCCATAGGGTCATCACGATACTAGTTCATCACAATTTATCATTATCAATTTTTATTTCTACTATAAGAACGCCAGAATTCATTTTCATACCATCCAAAGAGGTTTAAAACACGTTGTACCATATTAAACAGACTAAGGTTTCCGTAATTATGTAAGTTTTTGCGGTAATACGTACCAGGGGAACATGAAGAAATGTTAGATTTGCTTAATGCGGGCTTTACGTCTTGAGGATGTAATTAAAAATGTATAGTTATGTCATACTGCTCTAGCGGGTTTGCGGAGAAGCAATTTTGTGGATGAATTTGAGGAGTGTAACAACTTTGGGTAAAGACGAAGAGGGATACGTTACTAATGAAGAGTATTTCATATCTAAAGTACTTATTAGGGTTCTATGTCCCACGTCTGGGAAAAGGCCTTCTTTATCTCCTTCCAAATTCTGTCTAAGGCTTTACCGGCCAAGTTTTTTCCACGAATATGATCAGATCACTTTCGCCGAGGTCGACCTCAACGGCAGTGGATGTAACGCATCAAACGCGTCCAGCAAGTAACAATCCTCGTCCATTATCAAATATTTTTAAATAAAATTTTAAAAAGCTTTTCGTTGGTCATTTTATATACACCTACGTTTATTTAGGATCACTTAACTGTATCCAAAAACTCATAAAACCCTACATTGATCCGAACCCAGCAGTAATTCGTAAACACTTTACGAATCTCTTAAAACCCGTAGTACCAGCACTTCAGAAACACCTTAGAGCTTACGCGAAATTAAGTAACTCCCCGAACTGGGCAGTTCTGGTGCAGTTAGCGTTAATGGGGAACATTCCTCCCTCGGAATTCTTCGTTCGCCTATTCCCTGGGAATTTTCCCGACACAGCGCCGAGAAATTTTTCTGTTCTTGTACTTAGTAGTAGACACGTTATTACTTCATTCCACGAAACGCTGGATTTAGTTTCCGGGGATTGTGTTTTCAGGGATTTTTCCAAAGAATGTTTAATGTTGAACTAGCGTTTAGATTGTGTTTCATGTTCGTTTTTTGTGTGTTTTAATAAATCTTATAGTGTTGTACAATGTTTCTACATAATACGAAGTACTTCTATTTTCAGTACTTTGATTTACACTAGAACAAGACTGCTAAAGTAGAATCAATATGGAATAATTCATGCTCTTTAATATACAAAATGTAAAATTTTGTATAAGTCTTGGTAAGTAAAATCATCTCGAGTGAAAATATAATACTTACAAAAAAACTACTATTTTTCGTAATAGAATATGAACTTAAAAATCCATTAAATTTTACAATAACGTCTCAAGTCTTTA
Organism: Mythimna ferrago; assembly: GCA_910589285.2. Lineage (NCBI taxonomy): Eukaryota > Metazoa > Arthropoda > Insecta > Lepidoptera > Noctuidae > Mythimna > Mythimna ferrago. The sequence goes on from OU342689.1 coordinate 22,592,226, forward strand.
TTTTTAAGTGCAAATGAAGGTATTCCCGCGTCGCAATAAAGATATTCGTTGGTTACTTTCAGGAAAATATCCTTAAGGATGTTTACAGGACATTTTCCCTCATCTTTCTATTACATTTTTCCTTGAATTTTGTTTATTTATTTTCGATCAACATTTCGTAAAATTTAATTTTCATTTGATGTTGAATTCTGTTTAAAAAGAGTATTAATGATTTAGCGAAAATGAAGAGTTTCTTGTTTACTTGTAACTGAGTCTATCTTACACTGTGAATTATAATTATAGCAAACACTCTTTTACTACCTACACTCAAAGGTTTAGCTGAAAACCAGCGTCAGGCAACTGCTACATAATTGTCTGGCATTATGCTGAACTGGGCTTATTTGGTGCAGTCGTGAGACATTTTTTGTTGTTGTTTTTATTTTTGTATTAAATAAATATGTTTTCTTTCTTTCCAATGATGAGTCTTCTTTATTGCTTATCAGTTTACGCCTGGTCTTAGCCTCTTTCATCCAACTCTTGCCCATTACTTTGACCAGGTCATCAATCAACCTGTTTCATAAACTGCATACGCCAGTAAGTCCAGCTTAACAGCTTGGCTACTTAGAAACCTTTCACTCACTCTTTTTTCTCAACCATTAAAGATAAACGAAACTTTTTAACCAATTCCGTTCCAAGCTCGAACTTTTCCTATTACGAAAATTGTCCTGTAAGCACAATAAATTAATGACGAAGCACTTTGAGCTTGTGGTTGCAACAAAAGTTATATTAAATAAAGTTTCTAATTCCTCATTTACACGTGTGGGATGTTGTTGAAGTTCTCCAACTAATAATATATATTGTATTCAGGTACAAGTTTGAGGCGGTGAGTGCTTGCTTGTTTGGTTACACATGATTTTAAGTTTTAACTTGAAGTAAAAAAGGTCTAAATTCTAAATCATTGATCTATAGTGTGTTGAAAATGTCAATTCATGAGGATGATGATGATGATAGTAAACATATGTTATTATTAATAGACATATATTTTTAATAATAAAAATAAGGTAAGAACCTTCAGCAATGTTTATAAACAATTAGGAAATTGCTTGACAATACTAGAAACAAATATGGTGATATCATTATCAATAATACCCAAGATATTCATATAAAGACTTGCTAGATACGGCTAAATATAATCAAAAAATTCATAAAACACTTAAACAAAATTTTAGGATTCTGTTCATATTTACTGGTACTTATATAACTTTTCTTATATTGCAACAAAAAAAGAAATAATCAACTTTGTCTGAAAGCAAATCAAGGTAACATAGCAAGTCAGGAGATAGAAGAGGGATGCGGGATAATTATATATTTACCACATGATACATGGCTCTGGTATGCCAAGGACAACTGACTGAATATGAGTGGGTTTTAGTCAGTAAAAATATAACACTCCACTTTGTTCCATTTTGAGCAGGAGACGTTTGTATCCAAAAAAATAATATAAAAAACGCATACGAAGTACTATATTAAGCTGATACAGACATTTCTGCAAAAGCATACATTCTAGTACCTCCAAAAATTTCCTTAGACCAAACTGCAGCAACACCCGAACATAAATTCAAGGAACCAAATAACTTCAACAGTCAAACTAACAAAGAAAACACAGCACTTCCGAAACACTCATTCGTAACAGAATTTATTTGACAGAACAACAGGAACATGTCGCCTTGTCGCCGTGTCACGCCACGAAATTGTAAACACGATGTGGTTACATTGTTTGAGAAAATTGAAAATTTTCACAGTACTGAGCAGACTGTAAGGAAATATCGCTCAGGTTATGTGAAACGTCTTTTCATTTTGGACGGCTTTATTGTACTTGATGTTGACAGTGGGCGCGTTGAAATTAATTAAAAGGTAAGAAATATGCGTGTTGGTGTTGATGACGCTAGATGCCGTTGAGAGTAGCGACTGTAAACATTCTCTTTTATTACAGGAGTTTAGGCTGCTCATAAGTTTCATTTCAACTTAAGTGATAATGTGCAGGGCACATTGCTCGCAGATCGGATGGCCGTTGGGGCCGAAAGGTTCTGGAGTGGCGACCATGTACCGGAAAATGCAGCGTTAGAAGGTCTCCTTCAAAGTGGACCAATGAACTGGTGAAGGTTGCGGGAATCCGATGGATGCGAGACGCACAGAATCGTTCATTGTGGCGACACTTGGGGGAGGCCTATGTCCAATAGTGGACGTCTTCCGGCTGAAATGATGATGATAAGTTTCGTAGTGCATAAGAAACATGTAAGAAGATCAATTTTATTATAAAAACTATTTCAATAAAATGCGAAATATGAGTGAAACGGAAACCTTTGACTCTGCCATTTTCGGGGATAACAGGGTTACACACACATTATTAAATCCTATTATAGTAAGATAACTTTTTGAAAGCTTACTAATAGGTATAGTAATAATAATAATCCCGGAAAATGTCTGCCGGTTAAACTAGTTTCAAAAGCACACTTTCAAAGCAATTGTGAAAATTGAAACAAAAGAGACACGTCACTCCTCTAAACTGAAAATATCATAGAAGCTCACATAAAAGTAGTAATAAATAAACTTATATCGTTTGAAAGCAGTGGACATTCAGGCCCATTTTCCTGTGATATCGCGTAAATACGACCCGTTGGGGAACGAAACACATATAAAACGAATATATTGTGTCATTTTTGGTCCTCTATCAACTATATTCTTGGGTTGCACGTTCATTATTGGGTAGTATAAAACCGAATTAGAGTTCATAATTACTAAAAGCTTTGTTTTAGGATGATAGATTATGGTTTGTAGTTTTCGTTAATTTCATCCAAAACTAAAGTCATTACAGTATCTCGGCTCGTAAAGGCTATTTTACGCTACAAGTGGTAATATAATAATGAATTTACCGCACCGGACAATTGGACCCATGCTACTTACTGGCTGGCAAGAATTTTGGTGTACGTGAGCATTTCAAAACCATTATACATCGTGACAATACGGAAGCAGAAAACAATTTAGCAACTGTTAGCTATATTTCTTCTATTGTTAATATGTGCGTAAAAGAAAATAATTCTGTTAAGGATAAACTAACACTGAAACACCATTTATTGTTACATTTTTGTCATTTCACGGCAACAATTGTTTGACCCTCATTTAAACATCTCAAATGCTCGAAACCTATTTGTCCCATAGTTAAATATATCCATTAAATTAGAGCAAGGAGCACACGGCTATTAAAGGGTAATAGCCCAGGGCTACAAAGACCACTCCATTACTTCCCATGAGTGTCGTTAGAAGCGACTAAGGGATTTTAGACATTAGGAAGACGGCAAACGACTTCCACCTGTATGCTAATAAAATTAACCATTACTAATCTACTTACCACTAAAGACATCACAATGGGTCATTTAGAACTGTACTAACGGTTACTAGGGTTATAAAAGACGATACTACAATGCCTAATGCAAATAAAATTGATCAAGTTAAACCAATACAAACAGTCAATTATTATCTGTACTTAGATTTATATACGCAATTCCAAATACTTCCGAACAATAAACAAACACCTAATAAATTACAAGAGAATGCAATAAAAGCGTCGTTCTACAAATTATACTTCAACAAAATGCAGTCAAGCTGTTATTGTTATATAACTCCTTCTATACTCTACATACAATTTCGAACCTAATAACTTGAGTAATACAGTCAGAGTTCGCATGTTCATTTCGAGAATTTAATACCAAATAATTAACGGTACAAAATTGCCAAATGTTAGTATAATTCACCGCATTGGTAGTATCGGGCCAATCCCGCGCTAACATATATCGTTCATTACATTATTAGGGATCATTATCATTAATATGTGGCAGGATATTTGACTGCCAACTATCGCTTGGGGACCATGTAGCTAAAAGAGAAACCGTGGGGACAAATATAAATTAGCACCTGCTTTGTAACGGAATGCAGTTAAATGTTCATGATTTTGTGGTAATTGCAAATATTTTGGTTTGAAAATGTAAATGTAGACTTTGGAAATGAAATAGACGAATATTTGAAAATCTACATCAGACAATCTCTATCAAAAGAAGACATTATCCAAAAATTGTTCATAAATCAGATTAGATAAAGAGATATTACTGCTGAACTCAAAAAGTAATTAGATACAGATCTACAAAGTTAGGATAAACATAAATCCATATAGCTATTGTCGGCTATTGCCCAACATAAATCAGTCCCAAGCTTAGTGAAGCGATTCAGCAAAACGCTCTACTGACTTATAACAGGAAATATATGTATTTGACCTATATATTACATTGCCCAGTTTTTGTAAACGACCAGTCGTAAGATCTGTAAATACCAACACTATGCATGAACGAAAGGGTCTATTTAATCTGGCTATCTTTTTGAAATTGGCCAGGAAACATGATCTCTCTTAAATATGGGGATCCCAGGATTTGGTGGGACGTACTTGTTAATGAAATGGGGTTGAAGAGGTCTGGTTATGGTGGGTTAGGTTCGGCCAATTTTGATGTATTGGGTTTCGTATCAGGATAGGTCAATGCTGGGATTATTTGAATATATCAGCAAGGATTGTTATTTGTTTGGGGATAATCTTTATGCACAAAGAAATAACACATTAAAATAAAATAAACACGAGTTCTTTAAGCCTTAAGAATATAATGTAGATGATATAGAATATTTTATCTTCGTTTAAAATAGTAATATATTGCTAAATCAAAACCTTGATTTCAATGTGGGTGGCATTGAAATCATGGCTTAAAGTATACCGTAAGGACCCGACAGGGCCGATGACTGCTAGGAACATGAAGAAAAGTATAAAAGGGATACTCATGGTCTTAGAGCGCAAGACGCGGAACAACAAACTGAAGGAACATAGGTGTAGTATTAGTCAGTAAAAGTCTGACATACCTTCTCGTTCAACCTTAGAGTAGGAAAAATCATTGGATGATTTACTACGTTAAAAAAAATAAACCACTAAAAGCAAATATTGCTCCAATCTACTCCACCAAACTATATACTGAAAAGAAATATCGCGATAGGAAAATGTTAAAGCTCCCGTTGCATCTCACAATCCGCTTTCAAACTTGGGAGGATTAATATCCTTCCTTAATCCTCCTACAAAGAAAACTTCGCCAAATACCCTATGACGTAACGAGAGGTTCAGGAATTCGGAGGTTAGATGGCAGCACATAAAATACGGGATGATGATAGTAATAAACTTCTGGATGGATAAGAAGGAATTTATCTTTACGATCTTCGTCCTTTATGTTGTGCACAACTAAGTGATCAGCGGTTACTGTATCGGCGTATTTTAACCAAACTTGTAGTTGATGGTTAACTTCAAGAGATTCAGTTGTTACTGTTATCCAATGAAATATATGCAAGGGGTATATACTAAAGATTGATCGAAGGCTTAATTCTTGGCAGCTTGTTCTGCATATACAAGAAGCTTGTATCATCATCCAAAGACGATCACGAAAGACATCCACTGTTGGACATAGGGCTCCCCCAAGTATCGCCACAATGAACGGTCCTGAGCGTCCCGCAGAAGCTTGTATGCTAACTCGAATTGTTCCATTGCGCATAATTCTAAGTAAAACATTTTAAAATTACCAATGACCTGGTAAGAGTTGCGGGAATAAAGTCCGTTCGTTGTGACGACACTTGGAAGGCATATAGCAGTAAACGTCTTTCGGCTGAAGTTATGATTTTGAAAATAGGTCATGCTTAACTAATTACTCAAAGTAAAGTATTAGTTCATATAAGCATTATTCATGCCTGTCACCTAGCAACATGCTAATTAAAATTAATATTTGAACTATAGCCAACTTGTAACAGAATTGATGTCGATGTCGACAACAAAAGCTTAACAATCCAACGGATCGTAATTAATTTTCACACTAACAAATCTGTTAGAATCTGATATCGCATTATGTATTCCATTTCTAAATTAGATAATTATTTATCCACTGACGATATCGCTGCATTTTGCTATCTATAATTATATGAATATTTCTAGGCAGAAGATAGGGTATTGTAAAATGAAGCCTATGGATAATGTAACAAATTATATTTTGCTTTGAACTGAAGCTTAAATGCTTTGGTACAAGGGGTAAGTGGGTGTCATGATCAGATACACGTTAGAACGGATTTATGTTCACATGGTTTTACTAAAATTAACAATGTGCGTTATAAAACTCATTATGTAGACTATGTTCTAAGTAAACGTGATTAATTCTTTCAAACATTTGTAGAATATTTTGCCTTTGTAACACGTACAATTGTTTAATCTTCAGACATACATTTTGTTAAAACCACCGCCTTTTATTCTAGTAATAAATAGAGTTATAAAATAGGTCTCAGAAGAATGGTGGTTTGATGGACCAAATTCGACCTGGTGAGGATCACAGGAATCTGATGGATGCAAGACGCCCAGGACTGGTCGTTATAGTGACATTTAGAAGAGACCTATGTCCTACAGTGGCCATCACTCTGTTAAAATGATGATGGTGAATAGAAAATTATCGAAAATATAGATTTTATCTGTTCTAGAATTATAATACAGGATAATCTACCAGCATTCACTCATTTCCATCAGCTTACACTAACATAATATATAAAACCTGACACGTGGTGGCATAAAATATTAACACTGTTTTAGTAGCCAACACGAATTTAGCTAAAATGTCCACCGTGCCACCAGATATCATTATGCATGTCAAGTGAAAGCTAGCAAAAGTAATGTTAGTGTGACTATAATTGATGATGCACTTTCCGTTGGTGTTTTTGTGGTAGAAACTGAAAAATATTGGAAATATATAGCTCATCCAATGTTTTTCATACATAAAACAATATTATGTATAGCATGAGAGAAGAAAAGAAGAGTACGAAATAAATTATGAGTAACTTGTATAAAAGATGATGCTAGAACAGAGGACATACATGTATTGTGCGTATAGTTAAAGATACTGTGTATAACTTATAAAGACGGTTTCGATTACATAATATGTAGTCGAAACCGTCTTTAAGTTAATAAAAGTGAATAAATTACTCCTAGGCAAGCGTGCTCCACCGTTGACCACAGCATCACTTACAAGCTAGCCTTTCAATAATAATAATAAATAAATAGAGATGACTATTAAAGCAAGTTAAACATGTGAGAAAAATCAAATCGATAGAGCGGTTGCTGCTTAATTACGTTATTATGACTGCAAAATAGTGACGATACAGATAATAACATTCTAAATGCTATCAAGATTAACAAATAAGCTGATATAGAAGTAAAGTAAAAAAAAGAAGAGCAAGATCTTATAAAATCTTTGACATTGATAGCAGACAAACAACTTTATTTTCGTAAACACAGCAAATCCATATTGATCCAGATTGTATTCATGCTGAATAGAATGAATAAGGAATTACACGCAAACTGTTTGAACCCTGTATGAATAGGTGTGGAATCTATTCAATGTCCTAATGCTAAGCGGTTCGGTTTACCGTACAAGGCTGTTATAGCCGCAGCTTAGCTTGGCGTTCTATAATAACACGGGTTCGTAGTTCATAATGTAGACTAAATACCTAATACGCTTTTCTTTTCCACCCAGTAACATTGATCTGACCTTTCTGAAGAACATCATCAAAAAAGTCAATCATCCGATGACTTCTCTCATTCTGGTGTGGAGTGAGAGAGCTTATCAGACTTTTAGTGATTAAAACCATACGTATATAGGTGTGATTTTTGGTCCGGGTTTCCCTTTATCCGATTTTGTAAAACCCCCTAAGGTATGAAATTTTGTGTGGAGAAATCTTCTTTCACGCGGATGTAACCGCTTGTAGAAGCCAGTATAAAATAAAATCAATAGCCATGAAAAGTTACTAGCAACTTTTCATGGCTATTGATTGGTGTCGGTGAAATTAAGGAGCCGTCTCAGACTTTTACTGACTAAACCACACTATGTTTTTTTTTGCCTAGCGATCCAGGCCTACAGGTTTCCCTTTCGAAAGCCCACTCATGGCCGCAGTAGATTTTGGCCCTGCTAGGCCGGAACACTACGCCGATGGTTACCGGACGGCAAGCTACCCATGCTTGTTATCCGCAAGCCCACAACTCTAGTTCGGTTTACTGTCTCTTCTTAACATAGCATAATCAGCTTTTTAAAGTTCCCACTGCTTTGACTTGAGCCTCCTCTCTAGGAGAGGGAATAGGCCATGATCCACTTCAAGGGCTCGGATGGTGAATGTCACAAGTCTTCGAATTTTTGGTTCTAGGATATGCCGGTAGGAAATCGGCATGTCTACGATGTCACGATGTTTATATATAACCCATGTCTCTTGGCTTATATATAAACATCGTGACATCGTAGACATGCCGAATTCCTACCGGCATGTCTACGATGTCACGATGTTTTCCTTCACCGTTTTGAGACTATTGTCTCTTGGCTTTTTGTGAAGTCTGGAGTTCTTCACTCAGTATCCATAAAAAGTCGAACGGCATCATGAATCGATATAGGATTATCTTTTTTTTTCACTATAGACTTTAATGACTACAAAAAACTAACGAAGACTTCAAAAATCTCTTAAGCCACGGAAGCGTAATTACAAACTAAAGCTGACTCATCCGACACCAACAAAAGATTCCTTAACGTATATATAAAACAAAAACAAGTGTATTCGTGCTCAACGATAGTTCACAACTAAGCGACGGCGGATGACAAAAGCAGCTACTTACAAAGAAAGAAGTGCCTTCGCGAAATCTTACAAAGTTATGTGATGAGTCCCCCCCCTTCCCTCCCTCTACTTCGCGGGTGCTTCAAACACGACCAGTTTTTTCACAGCTCGTTTGAACCGTGTGATGTTTTTCGAATAAGTTTCGCTTGTCATTTTTTTTTTTGTGTGAAGTTGTAATTGGGCTGTGTGAAGTTTTTTTTTTTTGGTAATCGTCTTTGCTTTTTTTTTCTGTACTTAGTGCTGTTCTATAAATCTGGAGGCTTGTGATTGATGACTTATGTTTGCATTGTTTGTTGGCTTGAACTTTTAGTTTATTATAATGACTTAAGCGGTTTTGACTGCGTAAAGTAGAAAAATATCTCAAAAGAACATACTCCTGTAATAAAAAAATATCAATGTTCTATTCCAAGATTTGCTCTACTTATGTACCGAACCCAGATTAACAGCCACCGTGGGTGTGGGCTTACGGATCACGAGCATGACTAGCTAGCCGTTCGGCCGTCCAGTAACCATCCGAGGCCCAACAGGCCGGCGCCTACTGGGGTCATGGGTTGGCCTTCGTCTTAGCGGAAAATGTCATTGAATGACTTCCTGCCTTAAAAAAAAAACTTCTTCTTCTTCTTCCTGCCCTTATCCCATATTACTTGGGGTCGGCGCAACACGTTTTCTTCTTCCATTCTGTCCTGTCACCCGTCAAACTATCACTAACTCCCTTTTCTTTCATATCACTTCTCACACAATCCATCCATCTTTTTTTCGGCCTTCCTCTCCCTCTCCATCCATCTACATGTATACTCAGAACTCTTTTAGTAATATGCGCTTCATCCCTCCGCTTCACATGACCATACCAAGACAACCGATTACCTTTCAACTTTTCAGTCACTGGCGCCACTTTCAAACTTCCTCTAATATACTCATTTCTCACTTTATCCATTCTCGTCACACCACACATCCATCTCAACATTCTCATCTCCGCAACATGCAATCTTGTTTCATCCTTCTTTTTCACAGCCCAACATTCTGATCCATACAGTAAAACAGGTCTTATGACGGACTTGTAAATTTTACCCTTCAACTTGAGGGGCATGCGTGGGTCACAAGTTGTTCCCGTGACCTGTCGCCATTTCATCCAACCTGCGTTGATCCGACGTGTTACGTCTCGGTCTACCTCACCATCCCCTTGGACGAGTGACCCGAGGTACCGAAAGTCGGAACAGATTGGTATGGGCGTTCCGGCGAGAGCTAAAGGCACAGGGTTGGAGAGACCGCCGAAATCGCAGAACAAATACTCCGTTTTGGTTCTACTTACTTTCAGGCCAACACTCTCCAGTCTGTGCCACCACACCTCCAATCTGTTTTGGACCTCTAGGCCACTCTCGGCAACCAGCACAATGTCGTCGGCAAACAGCATACACCAGGGAGCCTCCTCCTGAATGTCCGACGTCAGAGCGTCCATTATCATCAGGAAGAGATAAGGGCTGAGAGCCGATCCCTGATGTAAGCCGACAGCCACATTGAAATTTCCAGTGGTGCCCACTGTTGACCGGACTTGCGTACTACATCGACTGTACATCGCTCGGATCAACTGCACATACTTCCCAGGCACACCTTTCTCCTTAAGGGCCCACCACAGAACCTCTCGAGGTACCCGGTCGTATGCCTTTTCGAGGTCAACGAATACCATGTGCAAGTTTTTATGCGCACCTCTGTATTTCTCGCACAGCTGGCGTATAGCAAAAATGGCATCCGTCGTACCCCGACCAGGCATAAAACCGAATTGGTTCTGTGAAATTTCACTCTCTTCTCTCAGTCGCCTTTCAATAACTTTCTCCCAGGCTTTCATAGTATGTGACATTAGCTTTATTCCTCTATAATTGTTGCACTCAAGCACATCACCTTTGTTTTTAAAAATGGGCACCAAAGAACTGCTGCACCACTCATCAGGTATGGCTTCTTCCCGCAACAACTTATTGAAGAATAAAGCTAACCACGTCCATCCATCCACTCGCAATAACTTCCACACTTCAACGGGTATTCCATCTGGACCAATGGCTTTACCATTTTTCATTCCATTTACTGCTACTCTGACTTCATCCATACTAACCATTCTCACTAACCCTACATTCACTGGTTTACTCTTTAAAATTCCACTCCAATTATTTTCCTCATTCATCAGTCTTTCAAAATAGTCCTTCCACCTCTCTTTGATTTTTTCATCATCCGACAGGACCACTCCCGCTTCATTCCTTACACATCTTACTCGACAAACATCTCTCGTCTTTCTCTCTCTTGTTTTAGCTAGCCGGTACAGCTCTTTTTGGCCTGCAGGACTGTCCAGTGTGTTGTACAGTTTGTCCTGGGCCATTGATTTTGCTAATGCCACGGCTTTCTTAGCTTTTTTCTTCAAAACGTCATATTCCCTCTTTTTTTCCGCTTTCAAACTACCGTTTTCCACTTCTATGTGCTGCCATTCCTTGAATTTTCTTTTCTTTTCTTAAAAAAAAAACTTATGTATCGAAAATTCAAAGTCGTCTGAGCGTGAAGAAGTTACAAACATACATACAAACGCACAAACTGTCTTCTTTATAATATTACGTGAGACCATAAACGAATTCACATGCCATTAAACAATGTGTCATTCATTCAAATGACCTTTCAAAAAATAAAATTCCCTTTAAAAAAAAAAACGGTGCCTCTTATACATATTTTTTTTAATAATATAAACTAGTGCATGACTACATGAATGATCCCACTTGATGGTAAGCAATGATGCAACCGTTGATGGTGAGGCGCACTAGTTTATTAGAAATCATATTACTCTAGCGTTGAAGACACCTATATTATAATCGAACGTAAAAACCGCAGTACGCAAAATTTTATAATTTACCATTCACATTGAAATACATGTAAGACCAAGTGATTATATCAAGAATCCTATAACACCAATACACGGTCTTGGGCGTTCAAATTTTAATTATTCAAAAGATAAGAAAGAATGATGAAAAGCGATTCCCCTTGGGACCGAAAAAAAAAATTGAGCATTTCATTCGTCCGGCCTTTTTAAATGAATAATTCCATGTATAATTTTTAGCAATAGATTTAAAATGCGTCGTTCCTTTTGAACTCCTAAAACGTTACTTAGATAAGATCCTTTTGTGAATATCTGACCTTTTTTGTGTAAATGCGTAATTGGAGTATCTTTGAGGCGGCTTCAGAGGGATGTAGTCTGAAGTCTAAGCTAGAAAACGAATATTTTAGAATACAATATTGAAAACTGAAAATATACGGACTAAAGGCATATTTTGACGGTGCGAGTTTCTCGTCTCGAACATAGTATAATCGTAAGAATATAAAAAAGTTTCTTCATCTATAAATTCATATTTAGACAGTTCACAGACAGTTGACAGAAAACTGTTCAGAGAGATGTCTTTTTTATAGTTCAAAGTTCTTCTTCTTCTTCTTTACAATTCTATAGTAAACTTGGCCAACTGTTTGGGCCCAGTAGGTGGCTAAGTTAATAGCAGCATCGGTGGCATTAATCAAATCCTCATAAGTGGACGTATATGGGCGCATGGGGCATTTTAATGTGTGGCTCATATTTTGAACAGGAGCACTGCACTCACAATGAGTATTCAACGGGTCTATAAAACCCCATTTTGCCAAGTTCAAACTTAGCTCAAACTGTAATATGTCCACAAGCTGTGGTAAAAGTATAGCAACGAAAATTACAGATTCTCTAATAATAATTGTAAAGAGACGGCAGTACCTATATCTTATCTTTAAATTTGCTTATTTTTTCCCTTTTATTGTACCTACCACTATTGTTCTCTATATTACTAGCTCGTAATTTTCAATTTAATTCATTCCAATACAATTCTAAATTTAATTTATTTCAATGCATTTTTTAAATTATGAAATTAATTGTTGTTACTAAATTTTATAATTTTTTGTGATCACAACTTTTTTTTATAATTTACTGTACAAGTACTGTGCAAGTCTGTTATTGATAAATTCACCGCAATATTTTTTATTTGCACATTTTCTTTCTATTGTTAAACCAGTAAATAAATCGTTGGTATGTCAATAAAAAATAAATAATTAAATCACCCAAATTGACGGGTAAAAAATGCTTAAGGCATTAAGTACGCCTCTGTACTTTCGTATGTATAAAAAAAGTTACAAAAAAAATCTCTCGAATCTACAGAGCATTCCAATCACGAAATTAACAACCTTTATCTCTTCTACAAGCAAGACAGACAATGCCAGTACTCGGCCAAGGCAGAAGCTTTGTACCTCTCCTGAAAAGCAATCTTGCTCTTCTTGCTTATTGCACCGACAAGACGCATTTAGAGATTTCCTCTACCTACAATTGGATCACTGATCTCTGCCTCAGGTATAACAGTGCTCTTTCAAGTAAAAGGATTACTCTTAAACGCTAGGAATAGCCTGGGGACGTTCTAACTGGCTCGAATAAGATCACTTACGAAGCTTAGTCTAGCTTGTGCAATGAATGTAGTGCTGTTCATAGTTCTAGTTTGATTATTACTATATTTATTGAAGTAATGCCATGGTACTAGACTTGTAGAGTTCCTGAGTTTGTTTCGGTATTTATTCTCAGGGTAGTCAGCCAGGAAACACCGGCCTCATCTAGCTTAAACTGACGAAAAAAAAATTTGACGTGTAAAAGTGTTTTTTAAACCTATTTACAAAATAAATAAATATCATTTAGTTATTCGAAAGAGTCACTGCCGCGATAAAGCAAAAGTCATCTGAAAAAACACAAGTGGGTTTTAGTCAGTTAAAGTTTGACACACTCTTTTACTTCACCTAGAGCAGGAGCAGTTATTTGGAGATTTTCCTCAACTGTGGCTCGGGCACGTAAAATTCAACTGAAAGAACACGGATGGTTTTCAATTAGTAAAAATCTGACAATTTCACTCGCTCAATCCAGAGCATCAAATGTGAAGATTTCCCACTACTGATGAAAAAACCATTGATATTCTCATGGTCGGAACAGGATTATGTTTATCTTTTATTTCAAAGTAGAAAGTTGAGTTTGTTTTAGTCAGTCTTATCGGAGTAATCGGATACGAATTGAATTACTAAGCTTTTTTAGCTTTTAAAATATTTTTTACGTGACGTGTAAAAGTTTGTTTCAACCAAACATAATTATTAACAAATGAAAATTACGTTTATACTTATTTGTATTTTAATATTAGTTTTTACTTTTCGATCCAGTATTTTTTTTTAGAATACCTTTCCCGTGGCATCTCATGACATCTTATACCTTCACGATACGCAATATTCCCTTTCTTATAAGTCAGAAAATCATTCCCGAAACACAGGACCGGGCAATAAGCCCATACTACACAAAGGTCAATACATCCGCGCACTAAAACTTTCGTTTCGGAACTGGCAAAGTAAGCAATATATTACGATAAAAGGCGATCTGCAGTAAAACATTAGAGAACAACGATAAATAGTACGAATCATAGACTAAAGAGTTGGCTCCAGCGGCCATAATTGCAGACGAGATTGTCAAAACTATTTTTTTTTCTTATAGATATAAATAATTATTTGTACTTGACTCAATATCCAGATTCTCTGAAAAGAAATACCCGTGGTCCTGCAATGCATAGAGCAACTGTGTTTTAGTCAGTAAAAGACTGATACACACTCCTCCTCCACAGACTAGACTTCAATGACATCACCTACTGGTGATGTCATTGGAAGTTTTCCCATCTTAAAAAGAACACAACAACAAAACATAACACAACACACAACAAAAGTGTTCCAAAAATGTTTTATAAATATTGACCTGTGACGCATCTGGAGGTCGTGAATTTTATTCATAATCAAGACATATGTTTCTGTAATGAGCATGAGCACGATTATTAAAATTTGTTCTGTGTCCGGGTGTGGTTTATTTATAATAATATTTTTGTGTTTAGAAATATATAAGTATATAAATGTTTATCAGTTGTCTAGTACTCATAGCACAAGCTCTGTTTCGTTTGGGAATAGATGGCGTTATGTGAAAGTTGTGGAATATTATTATTATAATAATAGATAACGTCCATGGTCGCTGCCGCCACAGTGATTCCACGGTCTGTGGCGCGAAGCGTTGACCGTCCGGACTTATAGGCTCCGAGCCAGTACTGCGCTACTTTCCACGGCTTATGAGTCCAACACATGTTGGCAATGTGATAAACCCCGGTATCTCAACGAACGTATCTGCAAAATATTTGTTCAGGCCCTAAATCTTTCGGTATCAAAGCGAAATAAACTTTGATGCCGATTCGATTTGGACTGATGTTGATTTTGAAGTTTATGGTAGATGAGGGTCTGATTGTTGACCCTTTGATCTTGGAAATGTTGATTTTTAGTTAAATCAGTTTATTTACTACGCATACATCCTCATGCCTTGTATATATATCGTTCCAATTGAATATACTATCGATAAACACGCCAACGCCTACAAAAACTGGTGAAATGCAAATCGGATTCACACGCGAAAGGTTTTGTACTGCAATATTAAAATCTAGTAAATTACGCCAACAGAATTACATTTCTTATATGGGAACCACCTTTAATTTTTAATTTTATTTAAGTTGTTATTGTAATGGCAATAGAAACACACATTATGTAAAACCTTTCAAGTCTCTTTCTCTTACGGTTTATGAGATATAGCCCGCTGATAGACGGACGGGCAGACAGCGGAGGCTTAATAATAGGGACCCCGGGCACCCTAAAAAGTAAAGTAAATAAATAAAAAAATCACGAAGACATTTTGGCGACATATTAGCTTTTTTTATGGTGGGAAAAATCATCCAATGACAACCCCCGCTCTAGGGCGGAGCAGGAGATAGTGTAAGACTCTTACTGACTAAAAGCCCACCCCGTTCCATCGTTGCCTTCGTACCGGGGCTTGAGCTATCTTTCGAATTAACCCTGGCCCCAGTGGGCTTCGACCCAGCTGGGCCTTTACTGTTGCTGACAACTCCTTGAGGCGCGCGGGAACAATGGCTTGGGCTCGGTCCCCGTGCGCCTCGCATTCACCGTATTACCGCGACTTTCACCAGTGCGCAGTCGCCACTCTAGATAGAACCTTTCGGCCCCATCGACCATCCGTTCTACAAGTAATCTGCCCTGTCCACTGCCACTTAAGTTTGGCGATTCTTCGGGCTCTGTCGCCGACCTTGGTTCTACTGCGTATATCTTTATTCCTGATACGATCACACACGAAGATTCTGAGCCCTTTCCACTGGTAAGTCCCCTCTTTGAGGCGTGGCTGGAAAGACCTCACGGCGTCCTTACCTTCCGCATGACGCAGGTACTCACCGGACATGGTTCGTTCGGGAGTTTCCTGCACGGGATTCATGCGGAGGTGACGCCCGGGTGTCGCCACTGTGCGGAACGCCCGGAGGACACGGTGGAGCACACAGTCGAGGTGTGCCCTGCTTGGGCGGAGCATCGCCGTGCCCTCGTGGGGGCGATCGGCGGCGGAGACCTCTCGCGCCGGGCCTTGGTTGAGGCCATGGTCCGGAGCGAGGAGGAGTGGCAGGCGGTCGCCGACTTCTGCGAAGCAGTAATGCTCGCAAAGGAGGAGGCCGAACGCATCAGGCAACGGCGTTATCGCCGCCGCCGTCGCCGGGATTCTGATCCCGATTTCCGGCCAACGTAGACGCGGGCTTGCGGACGGTGAGCAATGAGTAGCTCACTGTCCGGCCGTCCGGTAACTGTCCGGACTAAGCCCAAGTCGTCGACGGCGCGCACTGTTCCCGCGCGCCTCAAGGAGTTGTCAGCAACAGCAGGGACCCAGCCGGGTCGAAGCCTACTGGGGCCAGGGTTATCCGAAAGGGCGCTCGAGCCCCGGTATGAAGGCTAGAAGGAACGGGGTGGGTCTTTTAGTCAGTAAGAGTCTGACACTATCTCCCGCTCCGCTCAAGGGCGGGGGATGTCAATGCATGATTTTTTCCCACCATAAAAAAAAAAAAAAAAGCCCTTTCCACTGTCCTTAGGAAAGCTAACATTAAATATCTCACTAAAAATTCAGACCTTCCTTAAAGTTAAAATGCACAGGTTGCTATTTTAGATGCACTAAACACACGGGTGATAAAATCTGGTTTGTGTCCCTACAGGAGGCAGGTTAAATTTTATGGCACCCACCAGATAACTGAGCAAAGATGTTACTTTGTCCGAGTACTGAATAAAGTGAACGGAATATGCAGTATACGGTAAAGTGCTGATAAAAATAAGGTTTCCGCAAGTTAAGTGAAGA
The DNA here is from genome assembly GCA_910589285.2 of Mythimna ferrago. Lineage (NCBI taxonomy): Eukaryota > Metazoa > Arthropoda > Insecta > Lepidoptera > Noctuidae > Mythimna > Mythimna ferrago. Next base: position 22,609,258 of record OU342689.1, read on the forward strand.
TATTGTATTATGTTGCAAACTTTGTATTGGAGAAAGGTCGCAGTCTATTAAAATATGACGATCGAATAAAGTTCAAAGTATTCTGCCACACCATATTATGTTATAAAGAGGAAAGATTTTTGTTTGTATTATCATCATCATTTAAGCCGATACACGTCCACTGTTGGTCATAGCAACCCCAAGTGTCGCCACAATGAACGATCCTGTGCGTTTTGTTAGTTTGTTACATGCTTGCTTAGAAGTAACCTATTCACTCTTGACTTAAAGAACCCTAAGTTGTAGCTATCAGGAATCCTAGTCCGAGTGATTTAAGCCGATATACGTCCACTGTTGGACATAAGCCTCCCACACGAGTCGCCACAATGAACGATCCTGTGCATTTTTGGTCGTATGTAATGATTTATTCAAAAGTAATCAAATCAAATATTTTTATTTGCATTAAAAATTAATATAGGTATTAGCGTGCTAGCAGTGTTATATAGTAGGTTACACAGTTTAATATCACTAAAAACAAGCATGTACATCACATGTTATAAAAGACAAAGAGCAAGAACTTTGAATATTATAAATTGGAACATTCAAAAATGCTATGCAAAAGTATACTTTTGCTAAGTTTTGAATATTCCAATTTTCTCTTCTATAATATCACCAATGCAATTCTTATGCAGCTATCTACCAGCACTTTATAAACTGTACCTAAACAGGTACTTATGAAAAAGGGCCATAGAGTTGTCCATACACTATTTCGGCGACCTGATCGATAAGTTATCGTTCCATCAACATAATGTGGGACATCTCAACAACTTTAAGAAGTCCGAAAAGTTTTTTCCATAGTTGGGACAAACGCTGAAACTTGGTAACTGCCGATATGTTTTATCACACGTTATATTAACGTAAAAACTCAACCAGTAAATTAGAACAAGTTAATACTGTAAGAAAACGTTTGAGAGAACTCTAGGGCCGTACTTAACAGCGCTAACGGTCAATAAAAGCGATAAATTACTGGGGAAGCCGTGACCAGAACGTTTACCACAGGGCTGCCTGTTAGCTTCAAATTTGGGGCGGATTATGGAGTTTTTGGGGTTGCCAGTATAACAGAATATTTTTAAGGAAATATATTTTTTTTTATTTTATAAATTTAATGTTGGAAGAGATTTTTTTAGAAACAATCATCACCTTTGTACCTATTTTTCTGTTTCCTTCTTTGTTAAATTGTTATTTGAGGGTAATTTTGAAAAACTAATAATCTTTCTTCTTTTTTGTATTCTTCTTTTTTACTAATTTTGATCAGAATTTGTTCCAAATTTCAAATTAACCTAAGAAATAAAAATCCTCTATACAATCTCTAAAATTCCCTAAATCGTTCTAGTGACGGTAGTTCTGAAAACAAATAATGACCACCTTTTTTAGTAAGAGATGAGATTTTGCATACAAGCACAATTTCACCTTTTCACCCTTTTTTTTTTTTTTTTTTTTTTATGGTGGGAAAAAATCATGCATTGACATCCCCCGCCCTTGGGCGGAGCGGGAGATAGTGTCAGACTCTTACTGACTAAAATACCCACCCCGTTCCTTCTAGCCTTCATACCGGGGCTCGAGCGCCCTTTCGGATAACCCTGGCCCCAGTAGGCTTCGACCCGGCTGGGTCCCTGCTGTTGCTGACAACTCCTTGAGGCGCGCGGGAACAGTGCGCGCCGTCGACGACTTGGGCTTGGTCCGGACAGTTACCGGACGGCCGGACAGTGAGCTACCCATTGCTCACTGTCCGCAAGCCCGTCACCTTTTCACCCTCTTAACGATTGAATTTCAAAAACCCCTTGCTCGTCTATTTCATAAAAAGAGGTAGTAGTTTCGGTTGTGCGTTAATATGTCAGCTAGTTTCCCATTTTATATATTGATATAAATAAGGTATCGCTGCTATTATGATAATTATTAGGTTGGATATGTATACTTTTCAAGTTAAAATGGAAATACCATAGAAGTAATAACAAAATTTTCAAGTATAGAAATCATTTTTCGATCATCAAACTTTTTTCATGCAGTGGTAGTGAAGACAAACAAGACAACATAATTCTAAAATCAAAGTTACCAAATTGCCTCCAACTGCGACGATAATCACAAAAGAATAGGTAACCCTAAAACTTATCAGATCAAAACAAAGTTAACGGTTATCATTTACACTTTAATGGCATTAACTCCATTTTAATATCGAAAGTGTTCCAATAAATCTGTCTAAATCTTGCAACCCTAACAGACCTTGGTAGGAGGGCAAGCGTGAGCCCCCAGCTTACTTTACGATCTCCGCATATGTGCCATCGACGGGAGGCGATTCAGCATTTTGCGTCCTGAAACCGGTGACGAATTATTGAAGGTGCCTTAGCTTTATTAACCTTGTTTTTTTCTTTCTAGGTGAATGGATTTTATCGTATCGATCCCAAGAAGTATTTGATCCCTTCTAGAATTCTCTACTCGGCACTTTCTGTTTTTCTAGGTCAGTGTTTTGATTTATTTTTCTTCATATCCAGTCGGTTGATGTCGTAAATTCGTCTGTGTGTAATCGGTCCTTTATTGGTAGATTGGAAGCAGTTTATGGGGTTGTTGACTTCGTCGTGAAGCGTAAATTACTTGATAATGCTCTATCAAAATAGGGATATGGCAATAAGTCATTATTTGTTGGAAAAACATGGTAATTCTGGATATAAAACCGATTTGCAAGAACCTTTCAAAAAGAAAAATAAAAGCGTTAATATCTGATAGTACCAAAATTATTTAAATAAGATTTTTAAAACTTATGAAGAAGATTTTGGTTTTGTAAGTCACTCTAGCGATAGCGATTTGATACATCTTTTAGATTTTGAATGTCATTAGCAAAGGAACAGTTGAATTTTAAGATCAAAAGAATTAATTATATAAAGGAGTATATTATTCCAGTTGCATGTTCCAGTTATGGAATGGATATGGAATGCTTTAAACTTATGTATACAGGAAAAAGATTTTAGTGTTAGTTGCTGCTTAGGTAGTATAAAATAATGATTCGAAATTATATCCCAACATATTGCGAGATCACCTAAGTTAATACTAACACTACTTTTTCGAAAGTACTAAGCCCATTCGATACAAACTGAGCACTATAATTATTCAAACACACTTTTATCGTCTTGCAATCGACGAGCAATGGGTAACTCAAGTAAACGTCTGGATCTAGCCCAAGTCGTCGACGGTGCGTAGACCTCAAAGAGATGTTCGCAAATCGTAGGCTCAGCAGGACCGAAGCCTATTGGGGCTATGGGTTTACTTCCAAAACGGAAACCCGAGTTCCTGGAATACAAAGGGCAAAAAACGAACATAGGAGTGGTTTTAGTCTATAAAAATCTGACACGCCATAGCCCTCTTTAACAAAATCGACTTGCAATAAAGATTATTCATATCCATAGAGTCTTATTACAACGCTCCACTGAGTTCAAGTACTTTCACACATAAATCGTTAACTTGGACTTTCGAAGTAATTTCTAAGAAATGACTAATGGCTACTCACTTCAACTCTGCCTATTTAAACATTTGAATTGGAATTTCAAAAGGCTATGTTAGAGTTTGAAGTTTTAAAGGACTTTGTTCTTCAAATTTGTGAGTGCATTGGTGCATGGCAGGAAATTTTATATGGAAATAGTTTCTGAAATTAGTTTGTAAGAACAAAGTAGGTTGTAGGACTGCGGTATTATTTGAAAGAGTCAACGAAGGTCTAGAATACACAGAGCAACTGAATAAACACAGGTGAATTTTAGTCAGTAAAAGTCCGACACTCTTTCTCATTCTCACTCCACCTTAAGCGAGAGTATTTATTTCATAATTTCAAACCAAAACACTAAAAAACTACCTTCTGATTTTCATAGTGTCATAACTAATTTGATGTCATCATCAAATTAAATTAACCATCAATCAAATTGACGGAAGTAAAGCAAAGAATACAATTGTAGAAGTAGAACTGAACATGTGTGTAGATTGGAGTGTTCGAGATGAGCATAGAGGATAATAGAATTAATTCCTTTAGATGATGGAAGAAAACAAAATAAACTTGACGCAGAAAGAGCACGTTAGAAGCTTGTGGAGCGATTAAGGCCTCGTTTACGAAGACGCGGGTTGCCGCGCATCGCGTCGGGCGGCGCGGCCCGCACTAAATTCAAATATATAGCGTTGTATGGGAGCGTTTACAGAGAAGCGATTTTAAACGTTTGCTTGAAATGCAGGCGGTGCCCGCGGACGGTACCGAATCGTCGTACGATTGACGCGGTGGCATACGCGATTTGGCGAGCTATTCCTGCAATTGCACGCAGCATTCTACGCGCATACAAACATACGACGCGCCGCTGCCCGCACCGCTTCTTTGTAAACAGTGAAAACGCCCGACGCCCCGCAAGACGAAACGCTACACGCGACGTCCCACGCCTCTGTAAACGAGCATTTAGAAGAGGCCAACGCCAGAAAAGCAAATGTCACCCTTTAAATAAAGGGCTTCTAATTATAGTCCAACATCCCACCAGTTTCACTACAATAAACATACAATAAAACACACAGTAAAACTACAGTATATTCCGCAGTACTCCTTCTTGCAAGTTAACACAGATAACCTAACAAAAACTTAAGGTTATGTTTAAGACCCGCAGTTGGACTGAGGCCAATTACTGCTTCTAAGTTAGGCTAGGCGTAGGAGGATGGCCACTATAAATATCCTAGCTTGTTTACGCCTACGGTTTCTTTTGATTAAATGTTTGGACGGGACGGTCTTAAACTCCTGGGGTTACCTTTATTGCATCGGAATTGTTCTTGGAAGAGAAAATTAAAAAGTTAATAATGTACAAAGGCACTCTACCTATTTGTACTGTAGCATTACTAAGAAATATGATTGAGAATGTCATGAACGAACGCAAAGTTAAAAAAACTGAGACTAAAGATTTTGATGGTCTACTTGAACTCCAGATTGTGTGGCAAAGCGTCATAAGTCTAAAATAATATTTAAGATGGATGTTCAGAAATATCTCCCGATGGACGTGACTTATTTTTGAAAATTTTAAAAGATTATTATTGCTGCTATGACCGCCGTTAATCTAAGCTTTAGATTAATACCAAATTTTAAATTTTTTTGAAGTACTGGACTACCAATCTCACCTTATAGTAAACAGTGATGCAATCGTTAATAGTAAATTATACTATTTTATTAAGAGCCTATTCACTCTAGCTTTGAAGAAACCTAAAGCGGACGGGAAGACCGATTCAGACAAATTGTTCCAATCCTTTGATGTATGCGGTATAAACGACGTGGCCAAACGCTTGGTCTGGACCGTAGAGGTTAACATTTTAAAACAGTGCCTTTTTTAGTATAGATTGTGTAAAAAATTCTAGATATCTAAATAAACTTGTTGTATATTTTCATTAGTCATTTCAACCGAAACAGTACACAGAAAATTCAAGCTCAAATCCCCAAAAATATCGCACATCCATTGACAGTATTCGGTCAAATGCACTTATTTTCAAAACCATTGCGCCTTTGCGCACTAAAAGCTTCTAAACCGAAGTAAATGCATTTCCAAAAAAAAAAAACTAAAAGTTGACATTTGTCGTGTATAGTTCACCCAACGAAGCGATTTCACGACTTAGCGTCCTTTCCAATGTCTTTTAGTATCTAAGCTTATAAAAGCGATGGTAGGTACTGGAAATTGAATTTTCAGTTTACTCTTCAGACATTTTAAAAATATCTACTGCAAATACTTGGGACAGTTAAAGTACTGACAATATTTCGACGAGTTTCGCCTCTCAGTTTGGCAGTCAAGGGCTTAGTTACATTGACTGTTTTTGGAGAGGAAATAAGATGCTTGTATTTATGGTGAGTTGCGATGCTGTGAGTATGCAGAAGTAAAATGTTATTGTGATATGAAAATTTTAATATTAACGGAAGTATTTTTTTTACTAATTTAAACATTCACCGCAACTTCAAGTATAATTTAGACGTCTTCAAGGCTAGAGAGAATATGATCTTAATAAAATAGTGCGCCTCACCTTCACTGCTTACCATCAAGCGAGATCGCAGTCAAGCACTAGTTTATATTATTTAAAAAAAATGTTAAATTATTAATTTACAAAAGCGAAGTAACTAATTAGTAAAACACTAAAATTAATTACAGAAACAACCGTCCCTTCAAAGTTGAAAATGTAAACAGTTAAATCACCAGCCATTAAGACGACCAAAACACCAGGAGATCAGAAACGTCAAGTAGGTCACGCAGTCGTCTCATATTTTACTTTTATAGGAGAAAAGGACGAATCTGTTGTTTGTGAAGGGTAGTTGTAATAGCGCCTCCGAGGAGCCTGTCTAATCCCTTTCGAGGGTGGTCTGACCTAAAATTGAAATTCTCAGACCCTTTCTAAGTGGCAATGTTTCCCAGCCACAGTCCACGCTGTAGCATTAAAGTTTAAATAATGACGGTGTTCTTCGACTTTGAATTTTCTCTCGTTGCTTCTCAAGCTATAGGTTTTATTGCGGTACGTTTTGAAATATGGTTTGGGGCTGTTAATTGCTTTGATTTAGTGTATGTCTTGCTTAGAGGGTATTGGAGCTTAATATTAATTTGTACTGTATTTTGACGCCCAAAATTTCCTACCCTTTGAATCTTTAGAACATTTTACTCAAAGAAAATTAATATTTTAGATTATATGAAGCTCTTAATTTTTTTAAACATCACAAAATATGCTGGTGGCCTATGTTTTCGCCTCGTACAGACTGTTTTTTTTTTTAATATTGGTATTATACTTTAGTTAGTTTATATATTAATGACTAGCTTTTGCCAGAAGCTTTGCCTGCGTGAAAGTAGGTTAATACATGCTTAACTTTGGAAACCCGATTCATCCATATGGTGGTGAATTTTAGGAAATCTCATCTTAACGCTCGCCTACGTCATAAAAGGAAACCTTAAAACCTTTAGGCATTAGTCAGTCAGTCAGTTTTTCCTTCTATATTTATACAAGGTGCAGTTTTAAAACTGCACAATAATTCAGGAGGTTGTAATAAAACTCATAAATAATCATGTGAAAATACGAAACCTGGTCAATAATCAGTAATACTTGTTATTTAATTTTTTAATTACAATAAACTAAATCGATTGATCGATGGCCGCGGGGGCGTGGCTAGGGTGTGGCGTGCGGGATGATGATTGGATGATACATTATTTATGAAACTATCGTTGCGAGTTAGTATGTGTGAAAACGCCCTTTATTGTTCCGTGTTCGTGTGTGTGAAAAAAAGCGCGGTTATAAAAAAAAAAAAAATTACCTACTTATTTTATTATTGATTCGGGTCGAGAATCACTAACATAATTACCTCCTGAAATATTTTGCAGCTTCAAAACGACACCTTGTATAGGGTGAATGGCAAATAGTGTACGATATTTAAACACGTGATTGTGCTCATGATAACCAACAACTTTTACTATGGGAACAAACTAGAAATCGCGAAAAAAAATCGGCTGTTCAGTACATTTATGTTTGCCTAATGTACTGAACAGCTGATATTTTTTTCGCAATTTCGGTTTTGCTTCCATAATAAAAATGGTTTGTTATCATGAGCACAATCACGTGTTTAAGTATCGTACACTATTTGCCATTCACCTTATATAGTTTTTTTTTATGTTCGTTCTGTGTGATTAACAAATAAACGTTTCTTTTTCTTTCTTCATCTTAAATAAAGTCTTTCCTGACCTTCACATACGCATTAAAGAACCATAAACCCAATTTAATTGATTGTGAGCCATTTTTTCAAATCAATCTTGTGGGCGGTTCTCACATTACATTCGTTCTAAGGTTTATGGCATCATAAATTTTATATTAGACCGGTAGTAACTCCCAATGGCAAGGAAATAATATTGAGTACTTGTCATTCGGAGGTATGTTAAAAATATTGGGTTCTGTAGACAGGTATACTATGTAGCGAACTATCTTTTTTTATGTCGGCTAGTTTTATGTCTATTTTTTTTGTCATATTCAAAAAATATCATCATCATCATCATTATTATCATTTTAATTGAAATACGACCCTCGGTTTGACATAGGCCTCCCCCAATCGTCGCCACAACGACCGGTCCTGTGCGTCTCGCATCCATAGTATTCCCGTGATCCTGACCAGGTTATCAGTCCTTGTGGGAGGCCTTCTAACGCTGCGTCTTCCGGTAACCTTTCAGCCCCAATGGCTAAAAAGTAATGAAATAAATTATACAAAATAAAGCAACTAACTCAGTTTGAACCCACTACCTAAACCCGTAAGTCGGAGTTTAACCACTAGGGCACCATTGCTCATAAGTACACAGGCAGAAGAAGAATTAAACAAAGAAATAAAGAAAGAAGAATTTTACTTACAAAAATAAATTACTAGATTAAGTCATCCTTTCACGTGATACAAACTCATGATAGCTGAAAAAGAGAAATAAATCAAATATCTCTACTTAGCCCACGAGGTTGTCAACATATATAATGTGGCCTTTAACATAGTTGACACCGCCAACGGCCTGGTGAGAAAAGCCTCGACAACCACCTGTGGTAGCTGTTGTTGCACAATTGGATCAAAGGCTTGACTGTCAAGAGTGAATAGGTCTAAGCAAGCGACCTCCATCGTCAAGCACAGTATCGTTTACCATCACATAAGATAGCAGTTAAGCACAAAAATTATATCTACACTTCTACACTTATTTAATAAAGAGGTAAAGTTTGTTCTTGGAAAGAAGTTCCTTATCGCGCGTTGTGAAAGGGGGCTAGACGGAAAAAATACTCACGAAAAGTTGTACCGACACTTTTTGCTATAGTAAGCTATTGTAAGCCGTGCGGCGTGCGCATGTTTCTCTGTCTCTCTCTCTCTCTCTCTCTCTCTTATATATATATATGAACTTCATTCCATCCGGGTGTCCCTTGACACCACCCAATTTTTTTTTTTTTTTGTTTGTAGAAGGTAATCTCTAGAAATACTGAACCGACTACTAAAATTTGTTTCACCGATAAGAACCTGCTTTATTCCTGAATGACATAGGCTATACTTTATGCCGTGTACGTGGGTGAAGTCGCGGGCAAAAGCTAGTGTTTCATTATTTTAAAATTTGATTATGTAAATATAACAATAAAATGTCGAAACATTATCATTATCATCATCATCTTCGCCGTCGTCAATATTTTGTCTTTATCCTAATTTATTGAGGGTCAGCGTAACGTGCATTCTTTTGCCACGTTTTTCATATTTTAGATACTGTTTCTGCCAATGTACAAGAATAATTTTCTTCAAGAAAGTCGGACATCCTACACTTTTGATCAACTGATCTTGTATGGATACACCATTTTTGTAACCAATTAACGTTACAACTAATATTACATATTAAATAAATATCAGCTACATTAGGACTGCGCATCTTGCTTTTTAATACTTTGCAAAGCATCAATAATTGATGTGACATCCACTAAGCTGCACTGGGTCTGCAGGATATATATATAAGTCAATAGTGAATAGGTCTAGGCAAGCGTGCTCTATCGTCGGCCACATCATCACTTACCATCAGGTGAGATAGTGGTCAAACGCGAGCCTATCAATAATAAAAAAGGAGGCCTGAGTCCCGTCAGTGGTAACATGCTATTTATGCAGTTATTTTGGAGTCATTAGCCTGGATTGAGTTGAAGCCTTGTTAGGTAATATTCTAGAGGTACAAGAAGTAAATAAAAATTCAATTTAAAAACAAGTTATTAATGAAAAAAATTTTTTTTAAACAAGCTTTTATAGCACGGTATAACACTTATATAATTAATACTCGTCAAGACGAATCATACGAACCCAAACACGATGGGGTTATGTCGTTTAACTACCAAGCTGCTATAGCCACATTCTGGTTCCATCATCAGTTCAGCTCCATGTCATGAAAATTTTGCAATGCCATCTGATTTACACATGCATGCAAAATATCAGCTCAATCGGTAGCCGGGAAGTGGGTCAAATTTAATTTGCAAGATTTGAAAACAGACAAACAGGTGGAATTAAATAAAAGCTTGTAATAATAACCCAAAAAGTGATGCTTCCTAAGAAACAATCTTAATTTGAAAACAAATTCTCCTCATCACGCAGTTATTTAAGACGGTAGGAGGTATTTACAAAAAGTCTTATTCACCATTTGATGAGGATCTAACACCTAATTAATGGAGCCAGTTCATTATCGGAATACCAACGGGAAGGGGTTGACTTCGCAAATTCAATGAGTAACGAAATTAGAGGCCTTCTTTAAATAAGGCATTTTAATGCTTTAAAGGCGTATTTATTTACCGAAAAAGATATTTTGTCAACAGTTGCTTTTGAAGTAGATTAATTAAATGAAGTTACTTTCAGACCGTAACACATTTCAAAACCGGTCTGTCCTAGGGGTATCGTTTTGACCAATAATTGGGTTATGGAGGTATGATAGGCACACCAGTCGTTCCATGTACTTCTGCGAAGCAGTAATGCTCGCAAAGGAGGAGGCCGAACGCATCAGGCAACGGCGTTATCGCCGCCGCCACCGCCGCCGGGATTCTGATCCCAATTTCCGACCACCGTAGGCGCGGGCTTGCGGACAGTGAGCAATGGGTAGCTCACTGTCCGGCCGTCCGATAACTGTCCGGACCAAGCCCAAGTCGTCGACGGCGCGCACTGTTCCCGCGCGCCTCAAGGAGTTGTCAGCAACAGCAGGGACCCAGCCGGGTCGAAGCCTACTGGGGCCAGGGTTATCCGAAAGGGCGCTCGAGCCCCGGCATGAAGGCTAGTAGGAACGGGGTGGGTCTTTTAGTCAGTAAGAGTCTGACACTATCTCCCGCTCCGCCAAAGAGCGGGGGTTATCATTAGATGATTTTTTCCCACCATAAAAAAAAAGTCGTTCCATGTAAAACACGGGTATTCAGCATTTCCGCATCTGCTTAAACTAGGAACCAACCTTCAGCTAGTTGGAAGAAGCTTGGGAGATGATATTTTGAAACCTTGTCATGATTGTCATGACCACAAGCCAGGGGCCCAAGTCTGTTATTTTTATAAATTCGTCATTCCAACACGATCCCATTGTCATTTTGATAAAAGTTTGTAATCTGCTAATTCATAATGATCGATCATTGATCGGTCAATGGTCTTGTAATTGAAATGTGGTAGAATGACAATACAGAGCTTTTTTCGCGCACCGTGTGCATCACTATACGCCTGGTGGTCTAATGATGGAACGGGCTAGACGGAATTAAGATTAATTTTAATGCTGAAGTACGTTGGCTTAAGAATTCTATTTAAAAGGACAAAGGTCAACCAAGTTCTTAGAAGCATTGTAAAGATTAACATACGAGTATGTGTTCTCGATGTATGTGTTGTAGAGCAGTGGTGGCCGAGTGGTAATGGCGCCGACTTACGAGCTGTAGGTCGCGGGTTCGAACCCAGCTAGGCGCTTTACTTTGTGTAATTTATTTCATCACCACTGCTCTCAAAACGGTGAAGGAAAACATCGTGAGGAAACCGGCATGTCCTAGAACCAAAAATTCGAAGACATGTGACATTCACCAACCCGCACTGGGCCCGCGTGGTGGATTACGACCCATTCCCTCTCTTAGAGAGGAGGCCTGAGTCCCAGCAGTGGGAATTAAAAAGGCTGATGATGATGATGATGATGATGTGTTCTCGGCCAAACCTGATTTCAGGCCAAACTAGTTTGTCCTGGCCCAAACCGGTTTATCCTAAGTGTGCTAGGATATACTAGTTTAGCCCAGATCAATACAGTCTGGCCCAAAAACTTTAGGCTTAACAAGTTTGGCCTAGGTGGAACTTAAAATGTACCGTCGCACAACTTATAAAAATCATATTCCGGAATTTTGACTTTATATATTTTTATTTTTTAAACACACTAGCGATTTTGACAGCCGTTGTTCTGTCTAAAAACTGGCTTTTCGTCAAAAAAAAAAAAAAATCCAACCGCAGCGCCAACTACCATGTCTAATTGTATTTTTAAACCATTCAGGAACCTCCTTTAAAAATATACAAAAATTCATCCAAATCGGTAAATAGCATATACTAATTAAATAACTGTTCCCCAGTATTCAATTAGTCAAAGTTATCGAAATCGTAATTTTATTCAAAAATCGCGGTTGATAAATATCTGTCTTACTACGCCGTAGCATAGGCGCTACGCCGTAGCAATAGTGCTACGCCGTAGCAATAGTGCTACGAAACTGCGTAACAGTCTCTGTAAAGACAGCCGCCAACGATAACGGTAAAGTTGAACTGATCAATACTCGACTACACACTGCTTCTGCAATGGTTGAATGACAATTCCTTCCAAAAACGACCTGAAGTTCTGTTCTCATAATATTATTTTTAATTGTATGTGAGAGTTTACGCAAGTTAAAGAACTAGTTACTAGTACTTAGTAAGAAAAAAAACAGCTTTCAAGTAAAACATTACAAATTTGTCATTATTCTATACTTTTTTTCTTAATCTCATGATGTCCCATTCTTTTTTTACTTTAAAGGCCGCTGCATACGTGACGGGTTTTTTCACGGACGGGACGGAACGGGAAATTTTGAAAATATCGTTTCATACAAAATGTATATGGAAGCGCATATGTCACGGAGACACGGACAGGGCAGGAACGTTAACATTAGTATGAAACGATATTTCCAAAATTTTCGTCCTGTCCGTGAAAAAACCCGTCACGTATGCCGCGGCCTTAAGTCAAATGTAGCTTATAGATAGATAGATTCAGTGTGGTGACGAAGCAAGAATACAATATGTCACCACTCTTTTTCATCCCAGGATTTCGTAAGAGGCGAATAGGGAAACATTCACTACACAACCAGTGAAAGAGAAGGAACATTTTAAATAAAACCCTGTGCCAACCTGTCTAGCCAACGAGGTATCAGTAGGCTATATCCTCCATATTAAGGAGAGACCCGAGCCCAGCAGTGGGAAGTAATAGGTTGTTATAGTAGTGTAATAGCTTATAGCACTCAGAAACAGTGAATTAGTGTATTAGTAAATAATGATGTAATTTAATTTGGACTTCCAGACAATAGACCAGATATGTATAATACTTTGTTCATCTGTTTATACCTTATATAAATAGACGAACAAAGCTTTTTATAGCATTAGTTTACATTATAAAACAACAAAAAGTAAGTTTAATTCCCAAATAAGGACATAGGCTATTTTCTATCTGATTTTGACTTCACGTCCGCTCACACCGACATTCATACGATCGAATTCATGAAGTAAAACTAATCCTAAATAAATGAACAGTTATTTTTAAAACCCTAAACTTAGGTTTTAAATAGATATCCGTAGAGTTCAGTGCACTAAGCCGACGTGTTTGCATCGCATCCTATTTCGGTACGGTCTCGCCGTTCAAAGGCCTGAGACATACGGACGCACGGTCGGCAAGCTAAGCCGGCAAAGAGGACAGTTTAGTCGCCAAAATGAGGATGGATTTAATTACGATTTTGTTTATTTGCCTTAGATAAATATAAGTGTTTGTGGGAATAAGGCTGGTTATGCTTATTATGCCATATAAGCAGGCCCCCTAGCCAAGTTACAACCGTTTCGCTTGCGCCGAACGCTTCGAGTTGACCTTGCCGCCAATTCTTTTGTTCTGACTACGTGACTGAGCGTTAAGACGACGTCATTCCCGTACATTTGAAGCTTTCTACAAACATTAATTATTGCAGATTAGCAACTTGGCTAGGGGTACAGGTATTGCAATGATCATTAATGCTTCGAAAATTACTCACATTACTCGCAAATGTATTTTTTTTTACAAAAATACGTTGCCCTACACTAGAATGTTATATTTTTGTGAACGCACCAATGATACAACTCTGGAGGTATTATCACACCTCTCTTGCACTCTTATACTGTCGTCTCCTATTACTTACACTTGTAATACTCAAACACACATTCCCTTCACTCCTACCTTGCATGTAACGTCTTACTTTTACTGTTACACTACACAACTCAACTCTTTTATGTTACATTATTAACTCTTGCATCGTTGGTGCGTTCACAAACATGTAAAATCACATTCAGATCCGGAAGACTTATCTTTAGACTATACAAATATTTATTTCTTGCGGGAATCGTAACGCAGCAGTTAATCACTCATCCAATACGCAAACCGTGCCATTTAATTATTACACTCGTTGTTTGTGTATTTTTATGAGGCCTAGAAGTAGCGAATCTAGAAAAACACCCGATCAATAACAGCATACCTCATAATCATGCAACTTTCAGGCCTCTGTGTCCCACAGGCATTCTTATTCAGCAGCCAGAGCAACGACCTCGGCAGGTGTATAAAAATCCACAGCAGGGGTGCCCATTGTTTGTCCAACGTTACTTTGTACATCAGGGGCGCTCAACATAACTGATTTTTACTTATGCGTTGCTATGATGCTTGTTTTTCTATGTTCCACTTGACTGGACCGTTTCGGAATAGTGGGTAGGAGGAAAAAAAATAGCGTATTGGTATTTATGTTTAGGGGTGCATATTTGTTAGTGGTGGATTCATTTCTTTGCATAGCATAGCATAGTCAGCCCTATAATGTTCCTACTACTGGGAGTCAGGCCTCCTATCTATGACAGGGCAGACGTTTTTGCTTTCAATACGTGTAAGTTATTTAAAAAGTTACACGACATTATCAAGTTTGTGAACGTAAACCATGTAGGTAAAGTATATTACATATAACCTGAACGTAGACCATGACGTTTAAAAGTAAGATTGTTTTAATCGTATTTCAGTGTGGGTAAGAGACCGAGCTATAGCCGATACAGATTATCTAGCGCCATCTCTTACCCACACGGAAACAAGATTAAAACAATCTTACTTTGAACGTCATAGTAACCCCGCTGATCACAACTTCGGTTTATGCGGCGGGTGGCGCGGCGAGCGGGGCGACATTGGTAGGTAAAGCGTTTTCGCTATGAGCGGCGTGTCGTGGCGTTCTTCAAAGATAGTTTTGATCTTACCGCTCGCCGCCCTGCGCTTAGCTACCGCTCACACCGGTAAGGTCGTGAACGGGCCGTTAAAACTAGCTTCTGTTACTAATTTTGCCCTCGTGAAAGTATAGAATTATCCTATTCAAGGAAACATGCTCCCAGCCGCGGGAATGTTTGTAAAAGTTACCGTGGATGCATAAGGCAACTCAAGGAACCAGGGTTTTTTT
Organism: Mythimna ferrago; assembly: GCA_910589285.2. Taxonomy (NCBI): domain Eukaryota; kingdom Metazoa; phylum Arthropoda; class Insecta; order Lepidoptera; family Noctuidae; genus Mythimna; species Mythimna ferrago. Next base: position 22,624,489 of record OU342689.1, read on the forward strand.
TTTTCTTTTTTTTTTCGATGGGAAAAATCATCTTATGACAACCCCCGCTTTTGGGCGGAGCGGGAGATAGTGTCAGACTCTTACTGACTAAAAAACCCATCCCGTTCCTTCAAGCCTTCATACCGGGGCTCGAGCGCCCTTTCGGATAACCCTGGCCCCAGTAGGCTTCGACCCGGCTGGGCCCCTGCTCAAGGAACCAGGGTAGATTTTGGCCAGTAAAAGTCTGTAACTTCCTTTCTCTCCACTCAGAGCGGGAGGATTTATTTTAGTTTCTAGCCGAAAAATAAAACCACCCAATACATACTATATAGGTGTTTAGCCACATCGTATGATTTGAGGTAGGTACTCATTTTTTTAACATCGGACGATGTAACCAATTTCATTCATAAATCTTTTAACAATACAAGAAATCTATCTTTCCTTCTCAATTTTAAGCCGTCCAAATAGATTAAAATAACGTATTTTTTAAGTTAAAAAATTGTGAAGATTTTTTGTAATCTGGGCAAGATTTAAGATAAACGAAACAAAAGCGAGGACTTCAGAATCACAGAAGCTGGGCGTCGAGATAAACAGCCCTCCTCTTCGTAACCCATTTATTACTTAACTGATTACAATTGTCAGCAAACCGTAGGGGCCCAGCGGGGTCGAAGCCTACTGGGGCCATGGCGAATAAAAGGTAACGAAGGCACTAGGAATGGGTTTTAGTCAGTATAAGTCTGACACGAAAGGGTGGGAGATGTCATGGGATGATTGAAGGGCAACGACGGAACGGGGTGGGTTTTTTTAATCAGTAAGAGTCTGACACTATATCTCGCTCTACCCAAGGGCGGGGGATGTCATTTTGATTTTTACCCACTGGAAAAATATTATATAAATTGGATGATTTCCTAACTACAATTATTAAAACGTATTAACTAATCTGTTAGCCCCGACTTACGAGTTGTTTTCGTTGGCTTTTTTTTAGATGACAAAATCATCTAATGACATCCCTCGCTCTTGGGCGGCGCGAAGGGCGTGTCAGACTTTTACAGACTACCCACTCCTGTTCCTTCTTTGCCATTGTTCCAGGGCCCCGTGGATCTCTTTCGTATCACCCATGGCCCAGTAGGTTTTGGCCCTGCTGGGCCCCAACGGTGCTGACATCTCCAAGAGGCGCGCGTGGAACAGTACGCATTTTGGTTGAGAGTAAACTAAATTAATCACACTTTATTATCACACTAATATTATAAAAGTGGAAGTTTGTGTGTATGTACGTTTGTATGTTTTTTACTTATTTACGGCTAAACGGATTTTAATGAAATTTGGTATACGTGTGAATTATATCCTGGAATAATCCGGTAGTATGTTTTCATGGGACAATTTTCTATCATCTTGCAAACGAAGCCACTTGCGGCAGCTAGGGAAAAAATAAATATAAAACCAATAAAAATCTGAACTCATCCAATTTAAAGACAAATTTGTTTGCATAAATTACAACAACTCTTTTATGTGTTATCAAAAACCATCCCGGGTAAAAAAGGTCGCGATTTTTGAAATCTAAACTTAAGGCAACAATTTTTAAATTTACTCTAAAAATCCCAGGAATTGCTTGTTAAAAGGATGGCAAAGGTGAAAGTAAAATTCCCGGAAAACAGATTGGAAAAATCCGGCGCTGATATAATACGCCTCGAATGCGTCTGAGAGGAAATGTCAATGAAAAAAGATTTGCGAAGAATTTAATAGGAATTTATAATTTTCCGATCAAGTTTTGAAATGTGGAATTGCGGAAAATAATGGAGGTAAGTTTTATAGGTTTTTTAAGCTCTAGTTTAGCGTTATTTATTTACGATAGGAATTTTCAATGAAAAATTCACTGCTATATACTTTTTTTAGATGGTAAATGATCCAATGACTTCTCTCGCTCCAGGGCGGAGTGGAAAGGCATATCAGACTTTTACTAACTAGCACCCTCTTCTTTGCTTTGCGTTTCATTACGGGGTTTCCCTTGGTGGCTTCAGTAGGCTCTGGACTTGCTGGGTCCTACGGTTTTACCTTGGAGCAGTCCACACAAATGTGACACTTGAGCGTTTTTTCCAAACAAATCAGGTGCAGGAACCTTCTGAACTTACCACGTCTGGTTAAGACCTCCGTCATGCGGAAGGTGAGGACGCTGTGACCCCTTTCCAGCCACTCCTCAAAATGGGGGCCTACCGCCATTATTATGGCGTACCCAGGCTTCTACATTTAAAAGCAACTTTATTTGCGCTCTACAAATCAGACTACCAAAATATACGACTTACATTTACGTATTCTGATCCTTTGTTTTTCCCTTTCGACAAGCATTAAAGTAAACTCTACTCAATTCCCCGTCGAAAAACACACACATTACGCTCTCTATAGTTCAGCCACCCTAAAACGAAGCCATACAAAACAATCTACGACCCAACTTACCATGCAGCAAACATTGAGAGAAAGAAAGAAAGAAAAAAATAAAAAAATAGAGGGCGTACAAAACACATTTACAAACCCAAATAGATTTGGATTGACGTAAAAAAAGGATATTTTCACACAAATGTGCGACGAACTATAAGTCTTGGTGGATCGTCACTTTGGCCTATACATCTCAATAAATTGCTTTGACAGATCGGAGTAAGGGACATTGAAAATGGCGAAGAAGGAAAAATGAGAGGAGATGGATCGTCTGTGTTCTGACGTTTGTAACTAATTATATCGTTGATGAGGTCAAGAAATTGCGTGTTCGTAAGCAAAAGAATTGCTTTTGATGTCAAAAGAGTTGGTAACCTTTGTAATTTTGTATGTATATTTTTTTAGTGGGTAAAGCATCATTTATTTATTCTCATAACTATGGAACATTGTGTTGAAAGTAAAATAAACGTTGAAAAATAAACAAATGTACTGATAATCAAAGAAAAAAAAACATGCCTACAACATACTACAAAATGTTAATAATCAACAATACTGATATAGTGAATAGGCTCTTAAAAAACTACGGCAATTCACCATCAACGATTGCATCACTTCTTACCATCAGGTAAGATCCCAGTCAAGCACCAGTTTATGTCATTAAAACAAAAATCATTCCTCTTCTTCTTCTTCTTCTTCCTGCCCTTATCCCATATTACTTGGGGTCGGCAACACGTTTTCTTCTTCCATTCTGTCCTGTCACCCGTCAAACTATCACTAACTCCCTTTTCTTTCATATCACTTCTCACACAATCCATCCATCTTTTTTTCGGCCTTCCTCATTATTCCGAGCTTTATTCTGATTTATTGGGAAGAAGAAGAAAAAAAGAAAGAAAAGAAAAACAGTTTATTTACGTGAAAAAGACGCAATCTTAAAAATAGCTAACAAAACATAACATTACAGCAATTGATTAGGCGTAAACCTATACGAGTAGATTGTTGATGAGAGTGTTAAAGTAAAAGATGTCAAATTATAGTGAAAGATAATTGGTTTTAATCATAATCATAATAATGCTTTTCACCCATGGGGCTTTTTTTATGGTGGGAAAAAATCATCCAATGACAACCCCCACTATTGGGCGGAGCGGGAGATAGTGTCAGACTCTTACTGACTAAAAGACCCACCCCGTTCCTTCTAGCCTTCATACCGGGGCTCGAGCGCCCTTTCGGATAACCCTGGCCCCAGTAGGCTTCGACCCGGCTGGGCCCCTGCTGTTGCTGACAACTCCTTGAGGCGCGCGGGAACAGCGCGCCGTCAACAACTTGGGCTGGATTGTTATAAAAAAAATGCCCGGACACTTATATTATTTACTAAAAACCAGACTAAATAAAACATATCATCTGATTGTTTGTCCGATTAGATTCTACAAGCAACGAAACCCTTATATTACTATAAGGGTTTCGTTTTAATTTTATTATCAAACCTGTAGATTTTTAGTAAATCACTCTTCATATTTGTAAGAATCTTGTCTTTGCACATCTCTTTCTTTTGTGTGCAGTTCAAGAGTGATTGCGCTTTAGGTTCTGTAGTCCTCTGAACAGGTAAGTCTCACAATATCTGTATACAGACTTCAGTAGTGATACGCTAACGCTAATATATACTGTTAGTTTCTTTAATAAAAAAACTATTATTATTATATTACTAGCTTTCGCCCGCACGGCTTCGCTCCCGCTCTTCTCTACCCCACCCTACTATACCCTACTCTACCTTACTATACCCTACTCTACCCTACTCTGCCCTACTCTAAACTACTCTACACTACTCTACACTACTCTACCCTACTATACCCTACTCTACCCTACCAAACTTCACATAAACCATCTACTAAATAGTCCGAACAAAGTCTAAACATTTGGTTTGGATAGGTGAGCCCGTTCTTGAGTTATAAAACTACAACGAAAAGTGGCATTGATTTTTATATATATAGATAAACTATCTCCAAATGACGCCGCCCGGTCATAGACTTTTTCTGACTAAATCCCACCTGTGTTGCTTCATTTGCCCTTTGCTCTTTCAAATTATTCCGAATTTTATGTTCCTGGCTACAAAATAAGGATGACTGAGCATGTTTTGACGAATTTGATCGTAAACCGCTATTTTCTCATCATAGAAATAAACAAAAGCCTTAATAAACATTTCAATAATATTTTCTAGAATTCATTTTTCTTTTTATTTGAGCGATCACAATAAAATACACGTCGCCATGCCACCCCGAGTTATGGCTCCTAAAGCACCTTCCGTATCAAAAAGCGAAATGCCGTCTCACGCCAGAGAACAATAACCTTTTTCAATAAAAATCCTTAATATTATCCGTCATGGTTTGAGACAAAAAGTTGGAGAAAAAAAAACATTCTTGACACGTAGCTGGAATAAAACCCGGCATTCGTCTTGATGGAGACAATTGCTGTCCAACAGTGTTCACGCATGGCTGACTTTCAGCTATGGCGACCCGATGACGTAATTAGGTACCTACCCATATTCGGACCCGGCTTTGCAGTAATGCTGTTTTATTTTCCGGAAATCTGAAGGAATATCTTTAGCTACATTTGTTCTGGAGACGAGACAAGATTAGCAGCGTTTGACCTTTTGAAATGTTAAGGCTTTTACGGAGGCAGTTTCGACGACGCTCTTAATTATTGATGTTTTTTTTTTTACTTTTGAAAAGAAATCAAAGCCGTCTTCGTAAACACATAAGTTGCTTTGACTACAAAAAGAAAAAATAACCTTTTAAACCTTGATTCCCATCGCACAGAAAGATACAGAAAAATGAAATTCATTTTAAAAACGCTTCCCTCAGTATCAGTTTGTAGACGTAAATAATATCCTAAGAAAACATGATCTATTCATCAAAGACATGAGACGGTGAAAATGTGACGGGATTTTTAAAAATTCATGGGAATTTCCCTCATCTTTCAAACATTAAAAAGACTTTTAAAAATGTATGTGACGTCTTATTAATTCTTGTCGCATAATGTATTAAATAAAGGACATGCCTGATACCTACGAAGTACTTAATATAAATTTTTTTTCTCGGTGGGGAAAGTCATCCAATGACAACCCCCACTCTTAGGCAGAGCGGGAGTTAGTGTCAGACTCTTACTGACTAAAAAACCCACCCTGTTCCTTCAAGCCTTCATAACGGAGCTCGAGTTCCCTTTCGGATAACTCTAGCCCCAGTAGGCTTCGACCTGGCTGGGCCCCTACTGTTGCTGACAACTCCTTGACGCGCGCGGGAACAGTGCGCGCCGTCGATGACTTGGGCTTGGTCCGGACAGTTACCGGACGGCCGGACAGCGAGCTACCCATTGCTCACTGTCTATATTTAAATATATTTAAAAACAATAGGTAAAAAAAATAATTTTATATTCATTTCGTTTAACTTTGTCTGAAAACCAATGCTGGGTGTCCGACACCCAGCAAATGCTATAACCCTTTCTGTGTGAGCACGCTCTGTGTAATTTTACTAAATCATTCTGTGCTAATTCTTCTCTTTTATTTTGTTTTTAGTACTGTTGAACTGTGTTTGTACCGAATAAATATTTTCAATTCTATTCCACTCGCTTTAAGATCAAAATTCCTTTGAACGAACTCAGGATAATCTCTTAGCGGGCCAATTGATGAAATCTTGTCTTTATTGTGACAGTCTTGATACCGTTCGCTCCGGACTAATCATGAAGTATGGTCCAATAACAAAGTTCTGTTCAAGTTTCTTCGGAGTTTCATTAGGCCTCTTTAGGCCCTCATATAAAAACGTCAATGTAAACTTAAGTTGGATTTATCGGTTTCTCTTACCGACTTGTTTACTTTCTTACTAAATGTTACTTGAAATAAAAATAGTCTTGAGAGAAATAAAGGTTATGTTAGTAATGACGGCGTGTAGTGTTTCACGCGATACTCAATGAGATGTCAGCAAAACCGTAGGGGCCCAGCAGAGTCGAAGCATACGGGCGCAAATTTTTTTTTTTGGTGGTTAAACATTATTCCATATGACATCCCCCGCCCTTGGACGGAGTAGATAGTGTCTGACTCATACTGACTAAAAATCCCACCCTGTTACTTCATGCCTTTCATACCGGGGCCGAGCTACCTTTCGGAGATAACCCTGGCCCCAGTAGGCTTCTGAGTCCTTGCTGTTGCTGACAGTTCCTTGAGGCGCGCGGGAAACGGGGGCAAAGGGTTTTGTAAAAGAGAACCCCGGGGCCCTGCGACGAAGGCAAAGAAACATAGAAGACAGTTTTTTTTTACAACTATCACACAACGATTTGACAGGCCTGTTGGTCTAGTGGTTAGTGACCCTGACTGCTATGCCGGAGGTCATGGGTTCGATTCCCACCTATATAATAATAATATATATTTGAAAATGTGATATTATCAGATTGACTTAGAATAAGTATAATTCTACTTATTATTAAAGGCATGTTCTTTCTATTTGAAAATCAGTTTTTATCAGTTTCTTCGGTTTTTAGGGTTCCGTACCCAAAGGGTAAACATGGGACCCTAATACTAAGACTCTTGTCTCCGTCTATCAGTCATCGGGCTATATCTAATAAACCGTGAGCGCTAGATAGTTGTAACAAACCGTTGAAATAGCAAACCGTAAACATTAAAAACCGAATAAAATAAATTGTTTAAAAAAAAGTTGTGTTGATAATGGTACGGAACCTTTCGTGCGCGAGTTCAAATCGCACATGATTTTCATATGTAGAATAATATTAAAGGAAAAAACTCAAAACATCTGAAACTATTTCAATAGGACAAGTGAACATAAATAAAAATTGAATGGATATAAATCGAGAAATATTTGATCATGACAGCCAAATGGTACTTGAAATGTATTTCCCATTATTCCCAATACAAAAAACAAAAACAATAAATTCACAATATTGGCAAAAATAACAGCTAAAAATTAATTTGAAACGACTCCAAAAGTTAAATAAAGCTTTTTTATAGTTTTTTTTTATTTCCACAAACTTTGCATTGTTACATTGGATTGGTCTGGTTACATCCGAATTTAACCAGTCTGAACCGGTTTTCGAAGTTGGCACACTGTCAAAAATGGTGCATGGCTTACGCTTGCACCAAATTCGGTTCGTCGCAGAGTTATCGTGTCGAATAAATTATAGAAGGAATGTTTTTGCTGAATTGGCCCATGGAATAATTAAGTTTTCTGTTACGTTCAATTTTCTAGTTTTATCTGGAACTTTCTTTGTGGTTTCACTGGCTGTCGTCATAGTTTAAGAGTTAGTTCTTGAATCTTGCGAATTTATATTTTATTTAATTTGTCACATTATTCCCTTTCATGTGGCTTTGAAAATGGCAAATGCTTAAGTTCACTTAACTTACTCTGATGCCTTAGGTAAAGAATGTAAAATAACAGATGGCTGATAAAAACCAGTAAATCACATTTATAATTATAACCAAACATACGTTTGTTGCTTTATCACCAGGGACTTAAAAACACCTTCATAAAGGTTACAAAATTACAAGTGTTACATGTTGAATGTGTAACAGAATCAAAAATGTAACACTTATATATGTGTTTTCAATGTGTTAACCCAAAACACTTAAAAAAGTGTAACCGTAACATATCTGTAACAGATATAAAAGTGTTAACAGTATTAATAAGTGTAACAGGTAAACGCAGCGTTGCCAAAGTTGCAATTTACTTATTTATGGGACTGTGCAATTATTTCAGTTACACATATTAACACTTATTAACACATATAACTGGTTACAGTTTGATTCGGTAGCACTTCTTAACACATATAAAAGGTTACAGTTTCATTCGGTAACATTATTGTATCTGTTACATTTAAAAGTGTTTTTCTGTTATAACTGTTTTAATAAACAGTGTTAAAACACATTATTACGGTTACAGTTTGAGTCCCTGTTTATCACACTCAAATGGAAACGCATTTGGATGAAATATAACAGAAGTATAGGTTACGCATTAGACTAACATAATTATATACTTATAATTATATAGAATAAATACTAATAAACATGCAGACAAAGCCACTGACAACAAGCTATTGTTGAATAAAAAGAATTCTAATTTAAATTGACCAAATAGTATCAAAATCGCAGAAACACAAACTATAAAACCCAGCGCCGTCCAAGACTATAAAATACACGAATAAACTCAATAAACCATTATTGACGTTGCACTTCGTGCTTTGTACAATAAAACTGCTTTTATACACTTTGAACACTTTATAAGTGTGTAAGTAACACCTTTAGTTGAAAAGTTTTAGATAAAAATCGAGGCTCGATTTAAGTATGTTAGACTCCTATAACGTACCTACTCGTACAAAGAGGAGCAGGTATGGACTTGGAAGAAGAGCATTTTTATTAAAAAAATATTCTAATTCCAATTTTCTAAGAGTAATCGTTAATTAATACACGTTTGAAGTAACAAAAAATTAATGATAAAAACTATTGCTTGACTGCAATCCCTCCTAATGGAATGCTTTAATGCAATTGTTTATGGTGAACCGCACTAGTTTATTAAAACCTTATTCATTCTAGCCTTGCAGACATTTAAATTATAAGTGGACAGGAAGGACGCGGTAGGCAAATTGTTCCAGCTCTTCGCTGAACGCTGTATAAACGACGAGGTGAAACGCTTGGTCAGGATTGTAGAGACTTTAACAATGTAAGGGTGGACATGGACACATGTCTATATTATTGGACTTAAAAACAGAAACAAATCTTAATATTTTTTTTTTTATAGAATCTTTTAATCCTTCGGTGTTTGTAGAAAATTGATCGGACACCACTGTCCACGTTTTTCTCTGGATTAAGAGTGTTTTATGTGTTATTCCAGAATATGGTTTGCCCATGTACCAAGTTTCACCGAAATCCGTTTCGCCGATTGATGTTGAAGAAGTAACAAACAAAAACAAAAACTTTCGCCATTCTAGTATTGTGTAATTTTTTGTGTTTTAGTAAATAGATGCAGCAAAGTCTTATAAAACACTCGTGAAAGCTCAGTAGCATACAAAGATGTCAACTATTCATTCATATAAACATGTCATTCAACAAAATATCAGGAATTTCATTAGTTCATCTCGTATTTTCTTTCTTGGAAAATATTCTGTTATTATTTTGATTCAGTGATTGTGCCCTGTGTCTTACTAATTTGATTCCGTTGTCCATGTCGCGTCGCGTATATTCAATCAGTATTTTTGCTTCGGAAAACACGACATATTTTGTTATATTGTGGAAACGTACGGGATGAATTTATTTTGTGTTGTTTCTGTGAATCATCTTGAAGGTTTGAAGACCAGTAGCTTAAGCTATAATCCTATACTCGTGTGTCTATTGTTATTAATTTCGTTTTCTTGCTGATTTTTTGTTTACTTGAACATTTCAGCTTATAGGAACACTAGCTTTTGTCCGCGGCTTCGCCCGCGTACAAAACTACTACTACTACTACTACTTAGACTGACCTGTTGGTCTAGTGGTTAGCGATCCTGACTATGCTGAAAGTCGTGGGTTCGATTCCCACCCAGGACAAATGTTTGTGTGATGAGCATAATCATTTGTTCTGTGTCTGGGTGTAATTTATCTATAATATGTATGTATTTAGAAATGTATAAGTATGTTTATCAGTTGTCTAGTACTCATAACACAAGCTCTGCTTAGCTTGAGACTAGACGGCGTTGTGTGAGTTTTGGAATATTATTATTATTATTGAAAAAAATATAGCCTATGTCACTCATTAATAAAGCAGCCTCTTCACCCAAAGACAATCACCACAGATGGGGGTTCCTGGACGGTTTCGACCTTCAGTGTTTGTGTGGCGTTTCTCCGCAGACCACCTTCCATCCTGCATAACGTGCCTTGTTCACTTTAGTACCTGTTCACGTAGGGATCTAATGGCAGTATCAGTGGACGGCATTGTCGTGGTCGAATACTGGGCCAAGTATGGAATTTAATTAGTTTCGCCATCAAGATACGAAAAAGAAGAATAAAGCAGCTTTCCATCATTAAAAAAAAATCCGCAATTGAACCAGTACTTTCAGAGATTATCTCCTACAAACAAAAAACAATTTTTCATCATCATCATTTCAGCCGATAGACGTCCACTGTTGGACATATGCCTCCCCCAAGTGTCGCCACAATGCACGATCCTGTGCGTCTCGCATCCATCGGATTCCCGCAACCTTCGCCAGGTCATCGGTCCACCTTGTAGGAGGCCTTCCAACGCTGCGTCTTCCAGCACGCGGTCGCCACCCCAGAACCTTTCGGCCCCAACGGCCATCCGTTCTGCGAGCAATGTGCCCTGCCCTTTGCCACTTAAGTTTGGCGATTCTTCGTGCTATGTCGGCAATCCTGGTTCTCCTGCGGATATCGTCATTCCTGATTCGATCACGCACTGAAACTCCGAGCATAGCCCTAAACAAAAAACAAATTTTACCTCTTTATAATACTAGTATGGATTACACAGCATTTACTTACCATCATTTCATTAAAAAAAACCGGCCAAGTGCGAGTCGGACTCGCCCATGAAGGGTTCCGTAGCAGCAAGTAACATAATATAAAAGTTCTTGTAGTTCGTTGTAACTGATCGATGTTTTAATTATAGTGTATTTTTTTTAGATTTATGACGTATTAAAAAAAAAAACTACTTACTAGATCGCGTTCAAACCAATTTTCGTTGGTAGTTTACATATATTTTTTTTAGTTTTATCATTCTCTTATTTTAGAAGTTACAGGGGGGGGACACACATTTTACCACTTTGGAAGTGTCTCTCGCCTAAACTATTCAATTTAGAAAAAAATGATATTAAAAACCTCAATATCATTTTTGAAGACCTATCCATAGATGAACATTTTTTTTTTCATCAAACACGTATGGGTTTGATGAAAAAAAAAATGTTTGAGTTTAAGTTCTAAGTATGGGGACCCCCAAAATTTATTGCTTTTTTTCTATTTTTGTGTGAAAATCTTAAAGCGGTTTACAGAATACATCTACTTACTAAGTTTCAACAGTATAGCTCTTATAGTTTCGGAAAAAAGTGGCTGTGTCATACGGACGGACAGACAGACAGACAGACATGACGAATGACGACATGGCTACGGAATCCTAAAAATGAATATTCATTCGTTCAATTGCATTTGACGGCACAGTTGGCGCCGTGGTTGAGCGATTGCCTATTGCGCTGCGGGTCGCGACTCAATTCCCACACGAAACAAATATTTATATAGCCTACAAAATAGGTGTTCTGAGTCTGGGTGTCTTGTGTGTGTGAGTTTACATATTTAAGGGCGCATCCACGATACATTTGTAATTCCTTGCGTGGCGTAAAGTTTTTTTGAAAAAAGAAAGAATTCGTTAGGTGTGGTAAAATACTAATGCGTAATGGTAAAGTACTAGTGTGGAAAAAGCGCGCGATCTAGTATCAGCCACAATTGATTGTATTTATCGTAACAAGTTGAGTAGAAAGCCGTCTCCACGAGTCGCACGAAAACCACCGTTTAATTATTTCTTCATTAGTGCATTAAAAACCGGCGTTTGATACACGTGGAAATTTGTCACTGCAGTAAAATTTACTATATCTATCACTGAAGCATGCACATTGTGTAATGCACTAAATAATTGAGTATTAATTTATACGATAAATGATGTCAGTAAAAATTGTAGAAGAAAAAGAATCCAGTAGAAGTTAGACAAGATACTTATATCAAAAAAGAAATTAAAAAAAAACAATGATTAACGAAAAAAAAAAACACCAAACACTTCTCATCTAAACTAATAACGTCTCGAAAACAAAAATGAACGGCAGAGAAACACCTCGTTATATAAAAAAAGAAAATATTATCGTGCTCTGTATAAATTTAATATGAAGCTTATACCTGGCTGAAGGTTAGAAATGACGTCAGAGGCCTTCCCCTCCTACGCAACGAACAGTACTAAGTAGGGATGGCCCAATTAGCGTTTGAAGTTCATTGCCGACTATCGAATACGGTCTTGTAATCCGTGTAATCGATAAAGCCAATTACTGTTACAAATGTTGAACTTAGAATTGGTTTGAGTTTGATTTTATTGAGGCGTTTTGTATCTCAAGATTTGAATTTGGAGATATATTATTTTAATTGAATTCGATGTTGATTTATTTTTAATTGTGATTTACTTTGTTGCTGTTCATTTAAGTTGGAAAGAGCAAAATAAAATGTTTCTTTAAGTGATTTGTATTTTACTGCTGTGATTTTACTGTTACTTAATCGTGTTTATAAAGATATTAGACTGCAGGATTGATCGAAAGATTAAACTGTACTTCTCCTGTACGGGTGGGTTTTAGTCAGTAAAAGTCTGACACTCCCTGTAACTTCACCCAGAACTGTTAAAGTTATTTGATGATTTTCCACCGAAAGTAAAAGATATTGACAGTTAATAATGATACTTTACACTTTATATTTACCTAGTTATCAAACTGACACTTAATAATGTGAAATGCAGACACACCTAAAGTTTTCAAAAATAAAATAATATTCATGTTAAATAGCTACATCAAATCGACGATAAAAAAATAGATTAAAAAAAAAAAACAATCAATGTATCGACTGATACATCGATAAATCGAACTAGTACATCACTATAAAGAGGTTTATACAACAAATACAAGAGAAATGAAATGATGGATGTGGTTTTAGTAGAGTTCAAAGCGCTCACCAAGTTACTTTGACAAAGGTTGTACTAGACTCGACTGTTTGAGATTTTGTTTGCCTACAGAGCGTGTGTATCCATAAAAGATCTTATTTGTTTTCTCTGGAAAAATCGTGGGTTTTTCAAGATGTTGGGTCGAATTATTGATACGTACAGGGTTTTGCGTCATCGAAATGTTTAATAAAACCTATTTAGAATTTAAATTCGAATTAGAATTGATTTAAGTATATATAAGACTTAAAAACATAGTGTACTGGTATCCTAAAATTTTAAAAGAAAGCGAGGTAGATAAAAACCCAACCAACCCGCACTGGGCCCGCGTGGTAGATTACTGCCCATTCCCTCTCCTAGAGAGAAGGCCTGAGTCCCAGCAGTGGGAACATTAAAAAGGCTGATGATGATGATGATGATGAGGTAGATAAAATAAAAAATTATGATTTAAATAATCTATCTACACTTAATATTATAAAGAGGTAAAGTTTGTTTTAATGTTTTTTTTTGTTTGTAGGAGGTAATCTCTGGACCTACTACTGGTCCGATGGCTAAAATTTTTTTAACGATAGAAAGCTGTTTTATTTCTCAGTGAAATAGGCTATATTTTACGTAGACGGGCGAAGCCGCGGGCAAAAGCTAGTACGAGATAAAGGCAAGCGAGGAAAATATGGACTGAAAGTGCTTAACAAAACAGAGTTGATAGGAATGAAGGACGCCTTTGCTAAAGTTGAGCAAACAAATGAAGTTAAAGGTATCATCGACTCAACAGTCGTTAATTAAGTTTATTTTATGTTAAAGTATTTTTTGTCTGAATAAAGGCTTATTACTAGCTACTATTATTTTCACTTTTTTTAAATGATTATTTTTATTGTGCTTTTGAGTACAATAGACCGGTTTACACTGTTCTTAAATAATGCCTATTAATACTGTAATACAGAAAAATTGTAAGTACAACCATTTTTTTAAAAGAGTAACCATGGAGTTTCTTGCCGGTTCTTCTCCATAGGAAACGACCAATTTCGAACCGTGCACTAGCTTCTGACGTGTTATAAGTGCCCATGTAGGCTTATGTGAAATAAAAAACTTTTGACTTTGACTTTGACTTGATAGCGGCTTCATCCATATAAAAGTACACACTATCCCAAGGGAACATATTTCCCGTATAAAAAGTATCTCATATGCAATGTGCATTTCAGGACATGTTCCACCTGTGTACCAAGTTTCATCGAAATCCGTTTAGTCATTCGAGCGTGCTGAAGTAACAAATATACACATACAATCTTTTGCTTTTTTTTTCACATTCACATATAATTTACATTTTTAAATATTTAAAAAGTAATAATTGAAAAAACAAATTAAACATTTTAGTTTAATTATTATTAAAGCATGTATAATAATGATATAATTCATGTAAGAGAAAAAAGAATATCAATTGATATTATTAATTCACGCATTTTTCTCTTCTAAGTTTTCTTAATCAGGTTATTAGCATTTTAGTCATTATTAACATTGACTAAAAGCAGGAAGACTTCTGTATTATATAACATTAGTGTATTTTTTTTTATGTCAGATATTTACTGACAAAAAACCCATCCTGTTCCTTCTTTGCCTTCGTTCCAGGGCCCCGGGTCTCACTCTTTGCCGTCCAAGGAACGTTACTGTAATACATCCAGATTTCTCTATAATTCTTCACAAACATGTGCTTACGTAGTACATACAACGTAGTTTACAAAACATATTCGTGCAATCCCATCAAAATCTAAACGAATAAAACATTTTTACAACACGGCACCCAAATATTAGACCACCTACAAACAAAAAAAAAGCAAACGATTTTTAAATATCGCGCAGTGTACATTGCCGCTGTTATATGTCATCGTATGATACTAGCCACACACAGCCACCATACGTCATGTCACTTGGCGTTTTTATGGCCTAAACCGTCCATTCCTGATATTTGCACTTAGAGCCACGATTTAATAGGCCCCTGTTGAAGGATATTGTTTTCCGATGAAAAATTTTCAGTATGTGTGTTAGACAATGATCGCGTACAATGGACTTTGTTAGAATTCGTATATTTTACGTTTTGAAGTTTTTATTGAGCAGTAAAACATGAGACAGCAGATCGTGGCATGTTCTGTACGTACAATTATTGGCACAGGGTTTTTGGCCGATTGATTAAGGATTAGGCATTTATTTCTGGATGGTTATATTCTTTCATCATTAGTTTTAAGTTGATTTCAAAGCTTTTTTTTTAGAAATTATATGGAGGAGTTCTTCGATGCCTGAGTAAATTTTGTATCGAGATTTTATAGTTGTATATAGTTAGGTTTATTATAAAAGTATTTAGGTATCTACATCTATACTAACTTACATCTACACTAAAAAAAAGAAAATAAAGAGGTAAGCTTTTTTTTTTTTTGTTTGTATGAGGTTATCTCCGGAAGTACTGGTCCGATTGCTAAATTTTTTTCACTGATAGAAAGCAACTTTATTACTGAGTGAGAACCAATAAAATAAAATAAAATTGCGACATTGGACCTAATTGTGAAAACCATCGCTGTCAGAATAGCACGTTTGCTAGGAACCTTCCGGCTATAATCTAGAGTGAAAAGGCTCATAAATGGATGGTAAAGCGCACTAGTTTATAGTGCGCTTTACCATCCACGATTGCATCACTGTTTACCATCAGGTGGGATTGCATTTAGGTACTAGTTTATATTATGAAATAAAAACCTATAAATATAAGAAATATGAAAACTAGAATATTTTGTTCGAAGAGGTACCTATCTCTTCCTTAATAAAATTTAACACCGATGTTTTGCAGCAAACAAAGCATAAAATTCAGCTGCAAAACTAATATATTTTCACAACAGTGACACCATTATACAACACCTAATCATATTTAAGATCTCCAACTTCAATTCAAAACTTACAGTCATTGGACTAGTATTCCCAAAGGGTAGAATATTTGAATACAAATGTGTGAAAATGCGGAAGATCTCAATAGGGATCTGTTCTCCTAGTAGCTATTTCTAAAGAAAATCTAACTTTGTATTCTATTCAGTACTGCGAACGATAAAATACACTGTTTAGTAGAAGTCTAGATGTAGGTAGTACCTAGATTGGAACATTTTTTGGGTCTCTAACAAAGTTTGTATCGATAACGGTGACAAGCTGAATTATAAAATTGTATAGCGGTCTGTTGAGCCATGAACTAATCGTATGCGTACTCCTATTGACTAATGGACTCCTAGTAGATCGTTATGAGATGATTATGATTGTATTGAATAAAATTACGAATTTAATCACAAAGTATGGGATTTTCTCACTTTGCACGGTTTGTGTATTAAGTAAGCCTCAATTTTTTTTTTTTTTAAATGGGGATCTAACATGTTAAATATTTGTGCAGCAGTTGGAGTCAACCTTCGCTGAGGTAGTAAACACAAAAGTACATATTACAATTTTCGGCTCCATTTTACCAAGATCGCGCGTATTTCAATAATATCAATATTTTATCTAGTTGCGTGCACAAGACAGTTATACACCAATATCTAATATCCACAAGTATCAATTTGCGAATACAATAAAAAAACCAACTGATAAATCCATACCAAAACCCCCCGATCTACAGTTAAAGCTTACATTCTTGTATTAATGTTTTATCGGTCATTCATTTTCCTCATCAAAGAAATAATGGTAATTCATTAGCTGTATCATGCCAGAAAGACGTTGAGAAGAAACAAATAATCCCAAACCGTATTCAAACCTTCCAAAAAAAAGACATAAAGATAAACCCCAAATTGAGTGTTCAACCATACAAAACGGGTCATCAATATCAAGTAACTCTCAAATAAGTGCGGGACAACAAAACTGTCTTAGCTGGACATCAATAGGCGGTTACTGTAAGAACCTTACAATTTATCTCCCGTCCACACCACAATAGACAAATTCCCATTCATTTATCAAAGCCAAATAACCTAAAAAAAGAGGAGAAAACAATAGCCCCCTCTTCTTCACTAGGAATGAATTAATCAGCGCAGTCACGATCGCCGGTAACGATGGCACGAACGAAGCAAAATATAGTGAAAGAAGATTGTTAAGAACTTAGATAAAGTACTAGGAGAGTTCGATACTGGTTATCGATGTTTTATATAAGTTTTTACGTAGTTCCTATTATTATCTTGTGTGTGCAATGGCGTGAAGATGATTGGATTTGTTTTAGTGGATGGTCGAAAGTTTTGGTATCAGTCAAAATCATTGACGTGACTTTAAGTATTGTTTTTGATTGGTGTGTAGACGAATAGTGGTTTTACGTTCATTGTTTTGTTGAGTCATGAAGTTGTTTTTGATATAATATTCGTTGTGTATTTGCCTAGGAAATGTTTTTTTCTATTTATCATTTAATTAACCACTACTACTTGGCCAACTATATTACATACATAACCAAATTAGGAATAAATCACTAACTGTCTCCACAGTTTCATCCGAATCTATAGTTACTACTCCAATCCCTTTGGTCGTAGTATTATGTTATATTCTCGATAAATAGGCTATCAAATATGTATTAAAATAAAATTACTAACCACCAGTTTCTGAGATAAACGCGTTCCAAAAAACAATGAATCCTTTTAGCTTTTTAATATTATATTTATAGATAAAGAACTTTTAACTAATTAAGTAACCACTAATACATATTTTTGATTACAACTTAATCCGTTTTTCTATAAACTTAAACTTGTTTGGTATCCAGTGAAGTTTATTCTATTTTATAACTAAATAGTAATTTACTACAGAATTATAATAGTAGAATCAAAACCCAAGTATTCTACAAATAATCGTAGAGTTGTAAGAATAACAAAACATTGTTATTTTTCTCAAGGTTGTTAACGCAAAATAAAACTTCATGAGTACGGGGTTGTTCATCAATCAATTTTGTCAAGTGAACCTGATCAACGCAACTAACTGACGTACCAGGATTCCATAAATCAAAAAGAGCGATTGCAAGGTTTTAATTCAATCAGCCTAAGTGATTGTTTGAACACAAATTGTGGGGATAATGACCAGTATTTTAAGTTGATTATATATTATGATAAATGTAATATGTTACTTACAATAAAACATTTTTGCAGTAGTTGTGACCCGCAATAATATAATTTAGAACCTGCTATGATTTGCCAAATTAAAAGATTTTTTTCAATTGATATAAACTAGTGCTTGACTGCGATCCCACCTGATGGTAAGTAGTGAGGCAATCGGTGATGGTGAGGCGCACTAGTTTACTAAGAACCTATTCCTTCTAGCCTTGAAGACACCTAAATTATAATCAGACGGGAAGACGGTTGCAGGCAAATTGATGCCATCCTTCGATATACGCGGTATCGACGAGGCAGAATCTTAAACACTTAAATAGTGTCAAAGCGAAAATTCTACAACTTGTTTTAATAAAATAGTATCTACCAATCTCATAAATATTTAAAATACAGATATTTTTGACATTTAGTATGAAAATAAATTGTTGCTATGGTAAAATCATTAAATGATGACCATATTCGGTCAACAACCGCTACCAGGCTAGCATAAAACACAAAGAGTCATTGCAGAATTTAATTTAACCTACTGAACATTCTTTTTGTTCCAGCTCGCCTTAAAAGCAAAAAAAAACGCTTGTACTGGCAACATCGCAGGACAATCTCGGGTGTTAATATAAATTTCATGAGCCAAGCTATCGCTGTGTTGCTGTTTTATTAAAAGGCCGTTGTTTAGGCTCGATTCATATTAAAGTTAATCCTGTGTCACACCGTACCGAACGTGGGAATTTATTTATTGGTACTAGAATTTAGGTCACGTTCGAACATGTCTTGTAGTTCGTTTAAGTAAAAAGGTTCTTAAAGACTAAACGGAATACGTGTAATGGTAAAAGATTTTTGTAATAGATGTTGGAACGATAGTTGTTTTGAATTTTATCAAAATATTTGACTAAATGTTGTCTATATCATACATTAGCAGTACTTCATACTTTTGTACAGCCGTTTCAACAATTTAGGGGATAATTTTTAGAAAATCCTTTCTTATTCTTTGTATACTCCATAAAAAGAACTTCTGTGCAAAATTTCAGCGTTCTGGATTCAAGGATTTGGATTAGATATTGGTGAGTCATTTATATTTTTCAAAACTAAGTTCAGTCAACGCCCTTGCCACACTTGGTCCATCATCCCATTTAAATATACAGTAATAAGAAGAGAATCCATATGTCTGTAGTACTTTACCTAACAATCAATTTAGCAAGTCAAGGGTAAACAAGTTACTTGCGCGGCTAGGCAAGCGCGGTCGCGCAAGCCTATCAGTAGCGTGACTTGATGGCAGTGATCGGTCGTCATGAGTCTATCCTAGTTCAACTTTGAGGTAAGCTTGCTACATGAACTCTGTTATCCACTTTTTATGGTGTCCAGTAAAGAATTTAAAAAGACAATTATTATCAAAACTACAAAAAACAAGCTTTCATATTGGTATAAGTACTGAAACTGGAAACTATTAAAAAAAAAACTTGATAATTTTTCTCCACCATATCCCTAGTAAAAAGCAATTTATTTTAGAGTATTAGGGTGTAAAGAAGCTTGAAAAAAAAAAACAAGAAAAAATCACAAAAACAAAAAAATAATAATTCCCGAATAAGATTCTCATTTCCTTTGCACCGCTTCGGTGTGAGCCGCGGCCGCTAAAAACCGAGGGCGTAGTAACGCAGTATTACTTATTAAAGACTCACAGGAAAGCTAGCTTATAATTAGCTCGTAACTCCAAAGATGAACGCGTGCCTATGGGAACCATGACTCCTAAAGTGGAACAACCAGTTGGTAAAGTTAGGAATTAATTATTACAATACAGCTTAAAAGTTGCTAATTTAAAATTGGTGTTGGAAAGTTTTATTATAGAAGCTGTTTAAGTACTGCGTTTGTTATTTAATGATATTTTCTTTGTGTTGTGTTTCTACTTTGAATTGGTTTCCTTGACGTAATTCAAAAGATATTGTGTTTAGAATTTTAAGAGCGTTTCTCAAGAGAATAAATTGCTGAAAAAAATTTAGCATGCGTCTGTGAAGTATTTGTTCATATTTTAACCTTTTAAGGTGTTTTTAATATCGTACGGTTTTGTTCACGCATGCGTGATTGCTCCGCACGCGTAATCCTCTCAAATGTTCGTTTCATACAAGTATTTATTGTAATGCGTCGAATGCGTATGCGTTTTTTTGCATTTTGGAATTTTCTGAAAAAAAGAAATAAAGAAAAATAATTTATTTGGTACAGCACAAGGCCCAAACACAATAATAAACAAAAAACACGTATCAAAAGTAAAAGAATAAAAAAAAGCAATGAAATAAAATAAAAAATACAGTTGTTGTGTGCTTCATGGCTGCACCAAAATAGGTCCAGTTCAGCATGAATGCCAGACAACTAGTGCCTGACGCTGGTTTTCAACTGAACCTTGTGACGCAACGGACGCAAAACTGGTTTTGGGGTTCAATATAATATATTATTAGTGATGGATAGGTACTTAAATAATATACCTACGTATATATGTATATATATGGTTTAGGCACATAAGCCATAAAAAATAGGGTTTTAGCGAAAATGTGTAAAATAGTGTAAAAAAATAAAATAAAGTGGGT
The DNA here is from genome assembly GCA_910589285.2 of Mythimna ferrago. Taxonomy (NCBI): domain Eukaryota; kingdom Metazoa; phylum Arthropoda; class Insecta; order Lepidoptera; family Noctuidae; genus Mythimna; species Mythimna ferrago. The sequence goes on from OU342689.1 coordinate 22,645,285, forward strand.
AGGTAAATCTTCTGCATGTGGAGTAAACCCGCATGCGTGATGATATACGCATGATATTAAAAACACCCTTAGCAATCCGCGTCGGATTGGTTTGACGATTGTTTTAGCGTCCTATTCCTTCTATTCTATTCTATTCTATTCTATTCTATTCTATTCTATTCTATTCTATTCTATTCTATTCTATTCTATTCTATTCTATTCTATTCTATTCTATTCTATTCTATTCTATTCTATTCTATTCTATTCTATTCTATTCTATTCTATTCTATTCTATTCTAATCTATTCTATTCTATTCTATTCTATTCTAATCTATTCTATTCGCTAGGGTCGTATGCTTACGACTGGGTAATCTATCTCCCTTAGCTCTTCAATCCCCTTAGGCGACCGATGAGCTGACGAGATGGACTATTTAATCGTATATGTGACCCTGGTAGAATAAAAGCGAGAGTGTTTGTCGGATACATCCGACCTAGGAGTTTAAAAGGATAATGAAATACAAACACTATTTATAGACAAAAAAAAAAATACAGAACTCAATATCCGCGAAGTCTTTGGATATTGAGGCAGTGGTGGTTTATATTGGAGATGTAAAATACTGTGTAGCCAGGTCTCTGGTATGTAAAAAAAGCAAAGGCATAAATATTTGAGCCGCTGTTCGTATCAAAGTGACTCGTTGGTATTTATGTTTAGAAAATAACATTTATAAATATATCTGAGGCCTACCAGTAAGACATGGGTCCTCCTTGGTTGCGTCATCGACAGGGCGAGACTTACCTGAAAACAAGAAAAATACATAAATTACAGTAGTGTTATAAAGGCATTTGTAAGTGAGTGTGTATTTGTTACTCCTTTGCGCTCGAACGGCAAAATGGATTTCGATAAAAACTGGTACACGGGTAAATTGTGTCCTGGAAAATTTATCTCGTTAGTTGTTACTTTGGGATAGTTTTCTAACATCACACAACAAGGTATCAAGTTATACACAATTTTAATGTATGTATAAAAGTTATCTATATCACTCTAGCAGCAGTTAATCGATATTATAAAGGCGAAAATTAGCGAGTGAGTGTGTGTATATGATTGTTACTTTTTCACTCACGAACTGCTGCACGGATTTCAATGAAACTGGTATACAAATAGATCATGTCCTGAAATAGCGCATACAATACTTTTTATCCCAGTAGTATAATCAGATATTTTTTAGACCAGACAAAACAAAAACAATTTTCAAAACTGGTCCAAGTGTCTCCGATTAATACATAAAAAGATTTCAATAAATTGAAAACCTCTTCCTTTTTTGAAGTCGATTTACTGAAATATTTTAAAATCATCATCACATTTTTATTTTTCTTTGCAAGAAATTATTTTTGATATAGAAAATTTTACGATAATAAAGCACGTGTAACAAACAAATACTAATTACATAAAAAAAAACTACGTCCAAGTATTTCCACACCATTAACCCGAAAATACTAAGTGAAAAACATTAATAAATAAAATATCAGCAAATCTTTTACACAAAGGAGAACGCCAGATTCTTTAAAGCGTAAGTACTCAAGTTGAAGTATCGCAAAATATTTGTCACACCACTGTCTTGATTGACAGTCCATCGATCATGAATCTTGACGCAAAGTTACTGGAAGAAAAGTTGATGCTTCGCAAGTTCTGATTCTTTTAAAACATAAAAGAAAAGTATGTTGGAAATTTTGGACCTAATGTTTAAAGTTTAGAGACGGTGGTAGATCGGATTAATAACGATACTTTCATGAGATAAGATTGTTTTTATCCATTGAATATTTTTTTGTTTCATCATTCACCGATTTTTTTTTTATCTTGTATCAAAAACGAGATTAAAAAATATACGTCGCACAGACGAAATGAAAAAAAAAGTAATAAATCTTCTATCCAACTAATCTAAACGTATTAAAAACTCATCTACTTTTCCAATATCGTTTAAAAAATCTGAATTTGCAATATCTCGGCTCTGTAATATGCAATGGCTAATTCCAAACCACTAATTTCGGAGCACATACCCAAAATAATCCATCATGCGCCGCCTACCGACGTACTCGTAACTTCATAACTCAATGATTGACATTTCAAAGCTAGTAAATACATAATATTTCGTGTTTAATTAATGACAGATGTACCACATATAAGTGTTGACCCCAAACCGCATTCCATTAGTAATAATTGTTCAATAGAAATATCCCGTTTTACAAGCGGTTTCATCGACGATATAGTGTGGGTTTAATGAGTTTATTATCGTTATCTATGTATTGAAATATAAGTATTAAAACACTTAGTATAGTATGTAATGAACTTAATTTTTGCTGCAATCAATCAATAAATGTAAAACTTACTTTATTCCGGACTCACAAGCCATATAAATACAAAGCTATTAAAAGTTTTTTGTGCATTGTGTTTTATAACACAAATGTAATCCATACTCTACGGTTTAAAATAAAAAATAAACAAAAGTATCTGATTTATATCCAAATAAAAATGTTATTTTATTTATTCTTTCAAAAAATCTCACAGCTATTGATATATTTTTTTATATTAATATAAACTAGTGCTTGACTGCGATCCCACCTGATGGAAAGCAGTGATGGTGCAATCGTTGCAATCGTTGATGGTAAGGCGCACTAGTTTATTAAAAGCCTATAGATCTGGGAGACCTTTTCGGAGTATATAGTCTTAGACCGCGTAAGGTACCTGAAGGAACACAAGTAGGTTTTAGTCTCCACCCAGAGTAGGAAAAGTCATTTAATGATTTCCTACAATATTCTGTCTACAGGTTTATGTACAAAACTCAATTGTTGTGAAAAACTTAAAAACTAGGTACTTGTTCAATTTTTATTCTTTTTGTTTATTCAAATACAGGGGCAGTTTAAATGAAAAAAATAAAAAAATAAGAAATGGTTGGAAAGTAGGACGCAAGGAACATTAAAATTGAAAATTTTATATGAGACTTATTTATAAATGTTGAAAATACCTACTACATTCACGGGTTAAGAACTAATCCATGATATACAAGTATAGGATTCCGCAGAAACCAACCTGAAAAGAAAAATGGATAAGTTTAAAGTAAAATTACAAACGTCAGGTTTGAGCTAAAAATCAAACGAAGTATATTTCCGAAATCGTTTTAGAGCAAACCAACTAGGTCGATAGGTAATAGAACCGAAATAGCGGAATTCAATCGAGCGAATTATATTTTAAGCAGTAAGGCAAGCTCAATCGAAAGTACCAGGCGAACAGAACCTTGTGAGAGCCACGTAACAGGCCAGCGATAAAGTAAAACGATAACCGGCTAGTTTCCACAAAAAATCATTTTGAGTCCGTGTCCCTTTCTTGATAGAATTGTCCGTAACTCCCGGGAGCCTTCATGAGCCTCTGAATTATTTCTATGAAATAACTCCTTGCCGTGGCCCAAAAATAATTGGGGAAAAAAATAAAAGTATGAAAGAAAAAAATTCGTACAGAAACTAACCGTTCCCAAAAAGGCAATTTCACTGGCAATCATGAGAAATAACGATATTACCCCATAAACTTTCGACGTGAAACCTAAATATCTCCTCATACCTTTTTACTTCTATACAGACATTGTTTATTTTATATACGTGGACCATTCGGGCGGTCCTATGATATTTTTATTGTGAGGTGAACGAAAACGATTCTGTCCCTTCTGTTTATTGTGTTTTAAGTTTGGTGAACGCTTAGAATTTTTATGTTGAATTTTATCGTACCATTCGGGTGTAGACCCGTTCAGGTAGGAATCATTACGTGTTTGAATTTCAACTAATGTTCGTTCTGTTGTGACTGTCTCGCATTGTGTAGGATTTTCTTTTTAAGGACACTCAAGCTTGTACCACATAATATTATGTAGGTTGGAAATGTTTTTACTAAAACTTCTTTATGTACAATACCTTTAGGTCTCTTTATTGCATTATGTGAATCGAAACCGAATGTTTCCAATAACTATCTCTTCGTTCTTCGACTCCTCAAACCCTTTTGAAAGAACTAGTATTATTAAAACATCATCTATATCATATCACACCATTCAATCGACTATATAAACGTATAAACATTTTGCAGCAGAAATCTCTCAGATTTATATGGATAAAAGCCTATCCCAAAAAACAGTTCTTACAATATTTTTATCATGCTGTTCTTGTATGATTTCAAGCCGCTCAAACCAGGCATACTAGGCACACATGAGCAAGCAGCGACAGAATCAGACTTTACGTAATCCAATACCGTCCACGAATCTTTAATATCACAAGCAAAAGTTTGGAATACTGCGATGAATAATAGCTAAGTCTGGATGCATAATACATGAGTACACTCTAGGGTAGCTTAATAAAAATAACTGTGTATGGTGGAGTGTGTGCGGGATCAGTGAAACGCGTCCTTGGCCCGCTTGTGGTGTTATTGAAATCTAAAACGGCCTGTTTAGTGATGTGGCATTAAATTCTGTGAAGCGTAGTTGACGAAGCGAGCAGTTAGGTCGGTCAATGTTTCGTGTTGAAAATACAGCCTATTCGTAACTGGTTTAATAAAATATTAAGGCTGATTTTTAACTTAAAAAAAAAAAGTGTGGGCTACAGTGATATTGTAATGCTGATCAGGTGGAAAAATGAAATTACACTCATGAGTGAGCCACGTAGTTGGACCACATCAGAAATATGCTACGATCCGAGACAACATAATCCCAGAACAACTAATATAGATACTAACCTTTGAAATAATTTTCTAATTTTGAGCGGGCAAAGGCGCAAGTAGATAGAAATTAATAAATAAAAATAGCAGGTATTTAAAAAATAGTAAACATTTTTACTTAAGCGATCCTGCACTAAACTTACATCTACTATTTGCATATCTTTACTAAATCAGCAAACTAGGTATCAGGAGTCACATAACGACAACTGGCCACCGCAGACGCGAGCCTGCGAAAGGCAAGCCACGGGTAGCTCGGCGTCCGGCCATCTGTCAAGGACCCGAGTCGAAGCCTGCTAGGACTGTGGATTGTTCAAAGGAGTTACCGTAGCATTTGAAAAAAATGGCAACTGAAGGAGTACCGTGGCTCGCCGTCCGACCGTCCGGTAACTGTCCGGATCGAGCCCAAGTCGTCAACAGCACTTACTGTTCCACGCGCGCCACTAAGAGATTTCAGCAACCGAAGGGGCCCAGCAGGGTCGAAGCCTACTGGGCCATGGGTTCGCGTCTGAAAGAAAAACCTGGCCGTGGAATGAAAAGCAACGAAGGAATGTGGGTTTTAGTCAGTTAAAGTCTGACATGCCCTGCCCAAGGGCAGAAGATGTCATTGGATGATTCTCACCTAAACAAAATAAAAAATCTGGCACTGACTTGCTCCATTGGTAGGAAAAGTTATTTGATGTTTTTGCATATAAAAAAAAACATACTGAATGAAAATATTCAAAGTGAAATACAAAGTTAATGCTTTTCAGACAGACTTTAAATAAACATTCATAACGGTAGGTTATTAAAATATCATCCGCACGATTACTGCACACGATGTCCCCATTCTGTGAAGTATAAAATTAATTTCTGATACCATTGTATTGCATTTAACCACAGTGACTTATTATTGGCTTTTACGGTGGTATTTTGCAGCAAATTGCTATATTTCCTGTAGTTGTCAATGTTTCATTAATTAAATTCTTGTTGTTTGTTTATACTTGGAATGAATTGGTTTTTATTAAATTTTATTTCGGTCGGTTTGAGCAAAAATTTTCAGCAGCCGGGGTTTGGATATTTGTTCCGTTAATAATAATTTAAGCCTTCCAAAACCATAACCTTATACCTATATTTTCCATATATTGCAATAGTAGCCACCAATTAAGGGGTTATTATTATTATTTCTTTATTGTCAGGCAACTAAGGCCTATAGATAAAATACATAACATTACAATCTTCTAAAAAAAAATAAACTAATACATATATTAAAATATCACAAACTATTTATAATTATCACGTAACATCGGCGTCGTGCTTCGCTGCGTGGTGTCGCGTAGCCGTTCTCGGAAACGTCGATACACGACACCTTTCGGTCAAAAGTCTTCTTTTAAAAAGGTCTGTAGATGGTGGGTTGAAACTCGTATCACGAACGACTTGAAGTTGGTGTCGTGGCGAGAATCCAGCCTTTCGACCCTCAGAGTCCAGTTGCTCGTTATCTTCATGTACTCCACGACTTCCTCAACCTTCGTAGAGCAATGTAGACGCGAAATATACAGCTGCGTCGTAGGCACAGCAGGGTTATTCTAGTGTGCACTAGCATAGTGCGTGCAGTACAGGGGTAATCGTCGGTATGGTATCTCATTCCATAAAAAAAATCCAAAGAGCTTCTGCGCATTGGCTTTGATCCTTCGTACGCCTTTCAAAGGTCTAGGAAAAACAAACCAAAAGTTTCGGCCCAATAAATTTCATCGAAGCGTGTGTATGAAACGACAATTAAACGTTTTTCAACGTCAATCAAGTTCTTCGGACGTATGTACAATCGGCGCTCAAGGGATTAATAAACAGACAACAAAGACCAAACCAAACAAATAAAAAAGCCATATAAATTGTCAAGAAAAAAATGGGAAGTGGGGGTCGGAGGCTAAAACAAAGCCTACGACCTAACAAATATTCACAAAAAAAAAAAACGAAAAAAAAATAATGAAATGTTGAAATGTGTGTATATGAATTGTTAAATTATTAAGTTATGTTTATTATATGTACTAACACTAGCTTATAAGTTGTGTATGTCTTTACTAACAATAATGGATTGTATTTTCTGAATTAAATAAATTATTATTATTTCCTTTATTCATCAATATTGCATATTATAAATTACATTTTTAAATATTTCAATATAAAATAAATAAAACATTAAAAAAATATATTATTATTATTAATATATAAAAAGATTAATAAAAATCGGTAAAGCCGTTTCGGAGGAGTTCGATAATAAACATTGTGACACGAGATTTATATTAGACTAGCTTTTGCTCGCGGTTCGCCTATGTTCATAAAACATAACCTATGTCACTCAGGAATAAAGCAGCTTTCAATTGATGAAAAAATCTTAGCAATCAGACCAGTAATTTCAGAGATTACCTCCTATAAATAAATAAAAAAACTTTCCCTTTTTAGGGTTCCGTAGCCAAATGGCAAAAAACGGAACCCTTATAGATTCGTCATGTCTGTCTGTCTGTCTGTCTGTCTGTCTGTCTGTCTGTCTGTCTGTCTGTCCGTCCGTATGTCACAGCCACTTTTTTCCGAAACTATAAGAGCTATACTGTTGAAACTTTGTAAGTAGATGTATTCTGTGAACCGCATTAAGATTTTTACACAAAAATAGAAAAAAAGCAATAAATTTTGGGGGTCCCCATACTTAGAACTGAAACTCAAAATTTTTTTTTTCATCAAACCCATACGTGTGGGGTATCTGGATAGGTCTTCAAAAATGATACTGAGGTTTCTAATATCATTTTTTTCTAAACTGAATAGTTTGCGCGAGAGACACTTCCAAAGTGGTAAAATGTGTGTCCCCCCCCCTCTAACTTCTAAAATAAGAGAATGATAAAACTAAAAAAAATATATGATGTACATTACTATAAAAACTGCCAACGAAAATTGGTTTGAATGAAATCTAAGTAAGTAGTTTTTTTTTTAATGCGTCATAAATCGAAAAAAAATACACTATTATTAAAACATCGATCAAAGTTACAACACATAACAAGAACTTTTATATTATGTTACTTGCTGCTACGGAACCCTTCATGGGCGAGTCCGACTCGCACTTGGCCGGTTTTATATTATTAGTGTGGATTATAAAATAAAAAATATATATTTATAATATTTCTAGTTGAATTGAATACCCATCACTACTCGTTTTCCTTTCTCGGTCGCCCAAGTAACACTTATCGCGGTCGAGAGGCCACTACGTATGGCCGTTAGATTTTTAACGTTCCAGTCAGACTTTTAAGTGTTGAAATATCAATAGCAAAATTGCTGAAGTGACCTATAATTAAGTTATTTAAACAGATTAGGTACCTACATGTCTATTTTAACAGTATTTAAATATTGCTGAAGTGGTCAAAAAAAATAAAAATTCAAACAAATTAGATAACATGTTTGCATAAGAATGATAGTAAAAAGAATACCGGTCATGTGCAAATCGGAATCGAGCACCGAGGGTTCCGTACAAATTAATTTAATCCATATAACCTGTCAAACAGTTTAATCCCCGAATCGACCTTCAAAGATTTTTCCGAATCACAAAAAAAAAATTGTTTGTGATATAAATACAAAACAGATACTAGGTTTGATCCATTATTTCTGCTATCTTGCCTAATTTCAGGATTCTAGGTCAACTGGAATTGTACCCTATAGGTATTGACGTCCGACACCGAGCTGGAAGTTTGATTTTTTCACTGCTAAAAGGGCTAGCAGATTTGAGTATTTAATATTAATTTCAGTTTTCTACCTCTACGCGTTCCTAGGAAAAGGGTTTTGATAGACAGATAGACAGACGGATAACAAAGTGATCCTAAAAGGGTTCCGGTTTTGGATTGCAACAGAGGTGCGGAAACTGTAAAAAAAAATAAAATTACATTTTTGGGAATTCAAGGCGTTTTTATGCGAGTATCATAATCATTCTTTTCTCTGCTCTGAGAGAGAAGAATGATGAAGCAAGAAGAGAAGAAATAAAAATTGGTGCAGCAAGTCTTCAAGCAAGCAAGTCTCGATGTATTTATTTTTTAGGTACTTTTACATTATAAAAAGTCGATCAGTCAAAAAGTTGAAGCTAATGGAGAAGAATATACTCGAAACTCCATGGAACAAAATTTTGTGAGGCCGGAAAGGTCTCATACGAACTGGCTGAAAGACCTGAAAATAAAAATGGCTTCGCAGCGATGGTGTTAAAAGTCTTCATCAATCCAGTAATTCATAAACCAAAATCTATAGAGTCACCATCATTCCTTTCATAACAGTACGTCCATCAACATTTCCGTTATCAAGTCATTTCATTCCCACTGCGGTCTCAGCGTATCGATGACCGGAGCAGGCCCCTGGTCGTGTGTGGTGTGACACAACTGTGACCAGTTGTGGTCAGCCGTTTCGAGGGACAATAATTGATTTTTGGTCATTTATATACGAGGATTATTCCATTAATTTTTTTGATAGATTTGGGGTCTGGATAAAACTATTTATTGGTTGTCGAGATTGTTTGTTTTGTTGCACTGTGTGTAAAAGAGCTGAATCTAATGGGGTAATTAAAAATCAAACAAATGGCTTTTCCCAAATACTTTAGAGTCGGTTTTCAGTTTAGTTAAATGCAGGTGACTACCTAACTGACCTCTACAGCTCAACATTTGAGTAATACCATATTGTGACATCTAGCCGCAAATAAAAACTAAAATTAAAAGAAAAATCATGTAGAAATGAAAAGCGGTCATTGACTTACTTCCAGGATAACCAAAAGAAATAATGTAGATATACAATTAAATAAAATTGGAGTGTCTGTTTGTAATATTGAAATAATTGCTTTTTACTACATGCATATGAATATATACATGGTACATACACCAACATAACATTTTTTTACAATTTTTGTCTGTCTGTCTGTCCGTCTGTTTGTCCGGGCTAATCTCTGAAATGGCTGGAACGAATTTGACGGGACTTTTTTGGCTGGTAGCTGATGTTATAAGGAGTAACATAGGCTACTTTCATTTTAGAAAAAATAAATTCAAAATCCTGTAGTCCACGCGAACGAAGTCGCGGGCACAGTTAGTAGAAAATAAAATTAAAAGAAAAATCATGTAGAAATGAAAAGCGGTCATTGACTTACTTCCAGGATAACCAAAAGAAATAATAACCAAATATAATCAAAAGCAACCAATACAAAACCAGAAACTACCAAACATATACAACCCAGTAAACAAAACAGAAACTATACCAAAGATCAAACAAGCATTCTATAAACGATAGACGACGAACGTGTTCTAGTGGGCAGTCCTCGATTTAAACATGTTAGTGACAGAATGGCTTCTCAAGGCTAAAGATATGCGTTGACGTCAGTGTCTAGTGATATTGCGACTAAATCAAGGTTTTAGGCTGTTATTTCGCTAGTTTTTAGAGTTCCGTATTCAAAAGTTAGAATAAGACTAAGGTTCCACTGTCTGTCCGTCAGTAACCAGGCTGCATCTCCTAAACTGTGATAGTTACTCAGTTGGAATGTTCACTGATGATGTATTTCTGTTTCTGCTATATCACATAATACTAAAAAGAGAATAAAATAAATATTTAAGTAGAGCTTCCATACAACAAATGTGATTTTTTTTCAGTTCTTATGCATGCCGTATGGTACGGAACCATTCATGTGCGAGTCTGAATCGTATTTGGCCGGTTGTTTTTTTATTTATAATAATAATAATAATAACTCTTTATTATCAGGCAACGAAGGCCCATAGATAAAATACACAAATAATAATCTTACAAAATAATATACTAATACATATTAAAAAACAAATCTAATCTATAAGTCGACGCCCGCACCACAAACGACTTGAAATTAGTGTTATGGCGCGGCTCCAACTGCTCGACTCTCAAAGTCTAGTTCGTCTTGACTCGTACATACTCCACGATCTATTCTGAATAGACTTTCATTCGACCAATATTTCACCAATAAACACGCTTGCCTAGAAGTAACTTATTCACTCTTTACTTAAAGACCCTTAGGTTGTAGCTATCAGGAAACACAGACTCCGGCAGGCAATTCCACTCCTTAGCTGTACCCAAAATAAATGTATTCTCAAAACGATTCATACCCATACGTATGAATCGTAATAAATGTATTCTCAAAACGATTCATACCCATACGTATGAATCGTTTTGAGAATACATTTATATTGGGTACAGCTAAGGAGTGGAATTGCCTTTTTTTTTAGAGATGTCCACCATGTACCGATAGCGCAACGCCGTACGTCCAGATGATCGATGATTTAACGAACTTGGCTAAATCAAATTGTACAATTCGTAAGCACACTCTCTGAACTGTAAACGATTGAAAACCGACAGGATAGCAACTCGGCGTCGATGGTCAAGATTTTTGAGTTTTGACTTGACAAGTGCGTTTTGTTATTTTTTAAGACCAAAGTAATGTGAATAAATTTCATTGAAATTCAGTTTTTTCTGTCACTATTTTTGATGAAACTGAATGCTCTCCGAGAAATGAGAAGTGAAAAAAGCAATCTACAAAGGATTAACATACTTAATATACAATCTGATTTCGCAAACAGCCGATTCTGCTGAATTCATTTCGATTTCAGAAATATATTCATTCCTTTATTTTGTAGTTGGGAGTGTAAATAAATAAAACTAACGAGATATGCATTGCTATGATTGTGAGTGTAGGTAAACTAAGGAACAATGTTGTATTTTTTGAGGTTGAATATTATAATAATAATATTCCGCCACTATCACACAATGCCGTCTATTCTCAAGCTAAGCAGAGCTTGTGTTATGAGTACTATATAACTGATAAACATACTTATATATTTCTAAATACATCCTACATATTAGAGATTCGAACCCACGACCTCCGGCATAGCAGCCAGGGACACTACCCACTAGACCAACAGGCCTGTCAAATATTATCCAATGGCTTCTTCCAGGGCGTCTTAGACTTTTACTGACTAAAACCACACCTGTTCCTTTTTTACCCTTTGCGTTCCACGACCACGGGTTTTCCTTTTGGAAATCAACTCATAGCCCCAGTAGGTTTTGACCCTGCTAGGCGCCTATGGTTTTATTAACATTTCTTTGGGATGCGTGGAAGAGCTACTCTTTGCTCGTCGTCCGCAAGTCCACGCCTACAATGGCTAAAGATCTTATTCTGGGACTCAGTGATTTCTCATGAGCGGCCGCCTCCTTCACTGGCATTACTACTTCACAGAAGGAGGCATCCGCCTGCAATGGTAAACTAGCTGCAAAGATCTTTGACTAGATAAATACCAATTATTCAATAAGAGAACCAGCACTAGACAAATACAATAAATAACATAAAAGCGACATATAAAAGACCATAGAAGAACAAACAGACAATTGACAACGAATCCTACATACAGCGTTTGATAAAGCTACCAAGTATAAGTTCAATGTCTATACAAATGGAACAGGAACGGTTGACTCAGCTGATTCAACATACTGTTCTCGTGGGAATGAGTCTACAGCATAGATAATGCGTCTTGTTAGTGCTACTAGTTTCCTCACTGACTAAACTGCAAAATTCATGCTGGAGTATGTAAAATACGAGTATTTAGTGCGCTAAATGGACTTCACAATGTTTGGGAAAAACCAAATAAAGCGAACTGTAGATTTGTGAACGTACGATATTACACATTTTCCAAAATAAAGGAGAAAATATCTTTTAAATGGACAGAAGCTTAGTGCCAATTGCAATCTCTATTCGCTTTTTTTCTGATTAAACTCAAATCCAAGAAAACCATTTACTGTGTTAATGAAAAAAAAGGAATTTAAAACAAAATCGTTGCTACAGAGTGCTTCTTTCGCAAATATGCTGGAAAAGACTTCTTTGGACATTAACATTACGATAGTTAGACGGTTGAATTTTGCACAGATGATGTATTTCTATTAATACTGTAACAACAAATACTATAAACTGAGTCAAATAAATGAAGTGCGCTCTCATTTACGAGCAAACGTGATTTATTTTTTTCATTTTTTGGCACGGAAGGTACGGAGCCTTCGTTCGCGAGTCTGACTCGCACTTGGTCAGTTTTATAGTAATGTGTGTGCTTCTGTAAATGAATTTTGAATCAAATTATCATGCCATTTAGGAATAAAGCAGCTTTCTATCGGTATTTTTTTTTTGCAATCGGGTCAGTACTTGCAGATGTTACCTCTTACACACAAAAACAACTTTACTACTTTATAATATTAGTGTAGATAGAACTATTTCAGCAGAACTAGTCTCTAAATCTTATTTATCTTTCTCCTCTTTTACAATACAAAGGAAAACCTCTCCACTAAAAGTCCCATTCACTACGGACAAAACTAACTGGGTGTTTAACAACAGAGCCGTCAACTCTGTTTCCATTTAATCCTTATCAAGATGTAGCAGAAACACTTAACTTCCAGCTGATTCAGTGAATCTCGTGGGATAAGTTCACTGTGCAGATAATGCGTCCAGTTAGCAACCGACAAGTTTCCTTGAAAGCTACAGTTGCTCGGTGTTCGATAGTATAGGATTTGGTTTAAGTAATCAGCGGGTTATTGTTACTCTCAGTTAAATACATTAGGCTTTAGATGGACTATTTTAACTTTGTTTTCATCTAGTTCTCTTTGATCTATTATTTTTAGATAGATCATGTAGTTTTCGCGTCTATCTGTTTATCCGCTAACTACTCCAAAAGATTATAATGGATTTTGATGTAGTATTCACTAATATAAATAACAACAAATGAGAAAGATTTATATACATAATTTGGGCCTCAAGTAGATTCTAATAAGGTTTCTAAAATATGAATAAAATTGCTTTTAACATTCTACATTTTGTTTATTTACTTTTTTTGTCAACCTTATGCCTAATATTTAAAAAAGTTTCGTTGCGATTCCGTAGTTCCTTTTCTTGAACAGACTTACTTTAAGTATCTTTAACTGCGCTCATTAATATTGTAGTTTTCGATATACAATATAAAAAAAAGAAATATGAGATTGTTAATGTCAGCCACACCATCGTTTACCATCAAGTAAGATAGTGGTCAGACAAATGCAGCAATTAATGCAATATTAAACGAGATTAGGCTTATAAGTATGTATTTCTCTTTTTAAGATATTGCTAATATCTATATTGGCAATATCTACATTAATAATAACAATATCTATATTGGCAATATCTTTAGGTAAAACCGTGCGTAAAAGTGAAAATAACAATATGATTATTAAATCAAAAAACCTCATCACTTGCACCACAGGCAGCTACCTCCTCCGCTCACAACAAGACAAGTCTTTGTGAAATCATGATGAATTCGTGTTTCTCGATATGAGACTGAAGGGGATTAAATGTTAAGTAAGAGCCAGTCGTTTTGTAGTCAAATGAATTCGTTAGGTATTGCTGCTAGAAACATTTGTTTAGGGGCTTTTGAAAGTATTTTGTTATATTGTGATTGTCTGAGGAAGATTTACAACGAGAAAAGATGCTTGGAATTACGCTCTTGTTTAAATCATTGTGTTTCTGATAAATGGAAGTTTTGAATAAAAGTTGTTTTCTTTCAAATTACAGCTAGTAGGGTATTTTATTTAAATGAAAACATTAATTGAAAATACATTATAAATACGAGTACAAAAATCTGCTTAATTTTGTAGAAATTTCATCCATCAAGCTTGCAAAAAGAGAAATAGTGTGTAAAATTATTGAACTCAAGTACTCGATAAAATCCAAACAGTGGGAACATTATAAGGCCAACCATGCTATTCAATAAAGCTACATACGTAATTGAAATATTGATAAAGAATCACAGAACTTTATATCCAATACTATACACATATACTTAATATTTGCACATAAATAATATTCATCGTGCTAGTTTACTTAATTTTTGACGAAAAAAATTGATTTCAAATCTTAAATACTGTGTAAAAATGAGTTCCATAGCCTTGAATAGATAAAAAAAGAGCGGGAGTAGCTAAATTGATGAGAATGTGTTTTAAAAAGGGAGTGTAGGAATAATCTGCATGGACGTCGCTAAGGCAAGCGTAAAGAATTTGATCACGCAAGTAGACGTGATAAGACGGGTTATGTAGGATGTTGAAGAGGAGACATATAATTCAAGTGTTCCTGTGAAGATGGATTAGAAGCCACTTGAGATCCCTGCAAAATTGAAAGATGTCGTCATACTGCTGTCATGCTGCTGTAGACCAAAAACAAATCGAATGCCTATGCATTTAGTTTGTTTACTAAACAAGCATAAATATCTTAAAAACTTCTGTTTTAAAGATGCTTAGGAATATTTTGTAGCTCTTCAGTAGCATTTAAATGTGTTAATAATTTATAAATTTGGCGGTATAAGTGTTTAACCCAAAGAATTTTTTGATTTCAAAGGCAAGATACTTGATGAAGAAATTATTTGAATCAAAACGAAAATGTACATCCTGTTTCATTACATTCGTCACTACAGAGTCGTGTTAATAATAACCTCCAAATTTTTGGCAGTTTCTGTGTAGTCAATAAATACACCATCAAGATATAAATATAGTAGAGAAAATACTACAGCCACAATGCTAATAAATCTACTGCCTATGATCAGGGCTTGTATTTTAGTTAGGTTGATTTGCAAACCAAATAACTTAGATTGAGCGCTGATATAGCCAGGTCATTATTCATAGCAGCAATTGCGAAATCCTCGTCATCTAAAGTAAAACATCGGTAAAAATGCTAGTCATCTGCGTAAAGATGGATATTGGAATAGATTTCTCTGGCAACAAAGTTAATGTAAATCGAAATAAAAAGAGGAGAGAGAACACTACCCTGAGGAACACCACCAGTGAGCTTACATTAGTGTAAGTTTGTACCTGTGTGTTTTTAACTTGAAAAGACCTTCTCTAATTAATTAAAGAAGGACTTTTTAAGGTAGAAACACTGATATCATTCACTAAGATATTGATTGAACCAGGTCAAAACGGAAGTAGAGATAATAATAGACTAAAGAATACTTAGTAAAACGTCAAAATTCATCAAACCGAAGAAAAACAAAATCAGTAAGAGACTTATACTCTCCATAGCTTAGAGGATATTGTAAGTTACTATTGAAAACGAATTAACAATACCTGGGACC
Organism: Mythimna ferrago; assembly: GCA_910589285.2. Taxonomy (NCBI): domain Eukaryota; kingdom Metazoa; phylum Arthropoda; class Insecta; order Lepidoptera; family Noctuidae; genus Mythimna; species Mythimna ferrago. Next base: position 22,661,155 of record OU342689.1, read on the forward strand.
TACCAAAATCCCTATTGCAAAAAGCATTATCATCGAGTTGAACGTTAAGAAATATATATAAATATATGTTTTAAAAATGTAAAAAGATATAGAAAAATAGAAAAAGTCGTTAAGTAAATTAATGGTAATGACGATTTTTAAAGAATACCATAGTGCTTATTGATCTATGAGTAAACTGTTTAATCTATACAGTTACAAACATTTGTATGTTACACTTACTAACAGTGTATCAAAACCACTACTCAAAAATCTGTAAATCAACCATTGCTATCAATAGTAAGAATTATAAATTCCCAAACATAACTAACACCCATTTCTAAAACAAATTCCTCATCTTCACGCTCTTCTACCTTTGCATCACCTTCCCTCATACTCGAGTCATCTTTATACATTCATAGTCGAAGAAATTTTATTTGTTCGCAACCTTTACCCCATGGTACGGCTGAATGGGTTTCCTCGGGAGACTTGTCAAAAGATTGGCCTCAATCTTGAATCCAATCTTACGAGTCACAAGTCAGCGGATGGCACTGATCACTGACCCGAGACATGTTTTAGAAAATCCTCACATACTTCAATGAATAGGAACATTTGAACGGGGTGGAAGTTTATGGGCCATAATGGCAGTGTTGTTAATACATGATGTTTTAGTGTATTTTAAAATGTGGTTTTTCGTTACTGTTAGTAATAAAGTGGCAATATACACATGCTTAATAAAAAAAGGTAACTGGAGGAATACACGTTGATTTTAGTCACTGAAAACCTGACATTTCCTCTCACTTCGGCCAGAGTAGGTGGATATAATTAATGATTCTTAACCTCAAAAGTGGCATTCTCTACTCGTAAATCTAGGGTCTATTCTAGCTATTGATACTACTGATAAATTTATATTAGCAATTAGTTTTTTGCTGGTGTCGTAAAATGCAATTATATTTATCGCATTCGGAGTCCTCAGGGCACCCGCAATAATTACGACTTTTGATTTATAATTAATAATAGACTAATAACAATCTATAAAGTCCCTACTGCTGGGATGCAGGCTTCTTCTTTATATTTAAAACTGTGCCTTCATCTATCACGTTGGCAAAAGTTGTATATTTCTGTTAAGTTTTTCTTAAAGTCTGGGTTCGACGTTTTACTTTGTTTTCTTCTTCCTGCCCTTATCCCATATTACTTGGGGTCGGCGCAATATGTTTTTTCTACCATTCTGTCACCCGCCAAACTATCGCTTACTCCCTTTTCTTTCATATCACTCTTCACACAATCCATCCATCTTTTCTTCGGCCTTCCTCTCCTTCTCCATCCACCTACATCTACCATCACCTACTCAGAACTCTTTTAGTAATATGCGCCTCATCTCTCCTCTTCACATGAACATACCAAGACAGCCGATTACCTTTCAACTTTTCGACGTTTTACTTTGTAATCAAGATTATTATCATATTCATCATTTTTGTGGCCAAAATGTTTAATTAAAACGAAATCTAAGCCATATTTCAAGATCACTTTATTTTTGCTATTGATAGGCTTGTGCTCGAGCTCTATTTCACCTGATATAAATTGATGATATGGTCAACGGTGGAGCATGTTTACCTAAAAGTAACCATTTTCACTTTTGACATAAATATCCTCAGGTCGTAGCTATCAAGCAAACTGTACTTGTGTTACTTCGAACTTATATAATATCAATTGCAAGAAAACATTTCGAAAACTAGTCACGATGCAAAAGTAAAAGAAAAGAGGTCGAACTGAAAACTAAAAATAACTTTCTGTAATCAAATGGAACGCGTTCTCAGTGAATACGGGATGTGAAGACTACTGAGTTCATGCATGAAGGGAACTACAGAAATGAAGGAGCAAATGCAAAGGGTCGGGTAATGAGTCCTGTCTTGACTTAAACAAGGGTTTCAACTGAGTAATCATTCACGTTTCTCTTAGCTTTGATTTTAAGCAAATCTTAGAATAATCACTTCGGTATTCTTGCGAAAATCAAGTATACAGGCATATTTTTTACTTTATTTATATTGTTCTTACATAATAGTAGCGACAAGAATACTATAACTGAGATATTTGTAATACGAGCATATTATAACATGATTGAAAAGAGTTTCCATGGAGATCTACGCTTTGGAATGTAAAAGTACAATTTATCATAATTTTTTCTGACATTTCAAAAGTGCCTATAAATGATTTATTTGAAATAAAATCTAATAACAAAGCTATGGACCGTCCGGTAACTGTTTGGATCGAGCCCAAGTCGTCGACGGTGCGCACTGTTCCCGCGCGCCTCAAGGAGTTGTCAGCAACAGCAGGGACCTAGCTGGGTCGAAGCCTACTGGGGCCAGGGTTAGCTCCGAAAGGTAGCTATGCCCCGGTACGAAAGGCAACGAAGGAACAGGAGTGGGTTTTAGTTAGGAAAAAATCTGACACTATCTACCGCTCCACCCAAGAGCGGGGGATGTCATTAGATGATTTTACCACCGAAAAAAAAGCTATGGAGTGCGAAGTGCAGTTTAAGGAACTCGGGACAGTTTTAGCCTGTAAAAGTCTGACTTATCGCTCCAGTGGGAAAATTTATTAGTAAATATCACATTCACAAAAATATAAACCAATTAAACAAAATAGAAAGCAACCAAACCTAACCTGGTTGGCCTATGGTTAACAACTGTTTGAAATTAAATTAAAACGATCAAACATTTTAAAAAACCACAGCTTTCAGTCACTGATCCAAACTAATATAATGTAGGTCACTAAACCCAAATTCTCTACTTATCCACTCTAATTATAACATCGTATAGTAGCCTAAGCAATTATCCATCAGAGGCCCGTCGCTCAAGATCCATTAATATAAGGGCTCTCCACACATCTTGCAATTACAATGCCTTTCTTTGTCCTGCTGACGAGAATTAATTGACAAATCGCTGGGTCTTTAATTGATGGTAAGTCAAAAGCAGACATATGTGACAGATGGATAGAAAGAATGGGCTGTCGTTTACATCGGGTGGCTGTTGTGTGAGCTTGGATGAATGAGTTATGCGTAGCTTGGATTTAGGTTTATTGTAGGCCTTTTTTTAAAGTTGATTCCCTCATTGGAAGACTTCTCCCGCTATAGGTTAGAACGGAAAGGCGTGTCAGACTGTAATGACTAAAACCACACTTGTATATTTTACTCGGACCCTTATACCCTTTTTTTATGGTGGGAAGAAATCACCCAATGACAACCCCTGCTCTTGGGCGGAGCGGGAGATAGTGTCAGACTCTTACTGACTAAAAGACCCACCCCGTTCCTTCTAGCCTTCATACCGGGGCTCGAGCTCCCTTTCGGATTACCCTGGCCCCATTAGGCTTCGACCCAGCTGGGTCCCTGCTGTTGCTGAAAATTCCTTGAGGCGCGCGGGAACAGTGCGCGCCGTCGACGACTCGGGCTTGGTCCGGACAGTTACCGGACCGGCCAGACAGCGAGCTGTCCCTTATACCCTCTATTGTGATCTCTCTCTATCGCTCAATGGTTTGCTGGAAGAAAACTCAACTTTGAGTTAAGCTCGCCTATGTACATGAACTTTGTTCCCACATATTTTGTGTCGTTATAGTGTACAATAAAGAATTAAAGAATTACTTGCTCTTTGCATTGTGGGTCACGGGTTTTCTTTTCAGATATTATCTGCCGTCTCCTTCACTAGCATTACTGCTTTGTAGAAGGAAGCAACTGCCTGCTATTATTTTCTCCTCGCTCCAAACCATAGCCTGTACCAGGGCCCGGCGCTAGAGGCCACTGGGATATACATGTATGAATCATAGTGAAATGTAGCTTGGATTTGTTTGAAAGCTGGTATTAAGAGAATCGCTATTACCAATAAGGGATATAATAATAAAAAAATCTGTATTGACATAATTAAAAGATTGATACATGACTCCCAAACTAGGCCGGTAAGTCAGGAGTCAGCGCCCGCCCAATTTTATTTCGACTTATGATTAAAATAATTCATTATTATTTTATGAACAAATTAACTATTTATTAAAAAGAATTAAATACACATTTAAAAAATGAAATAACAGAAACACTGATACCAAAGTGTCACTGTCTTTTTTCACGACCTTCAGTAGGACGTCACACTCCCTTGTAGCTTTGGAAGGCCGTGCCTTACGGTACACGGTCGCCACTCCAGAAACTTTCGGCCCTATCGACCATTATTTCTCTTCAAACATTTTTTTTTTTTTTTTTTATCTGTTATAAACTAGTACTTGACTGCGATCCCGCCTGATGGTAAGCAGTGATGCAATCGTTGATGGTGAGGCGCACTAGTTTATTAAGAGCCTATTCACTCTAGCCTTGAAGACACCCAAATTATAATCAGACGGAAAGACCGCAGCAGGCAAACTGTTCCAGTCCTTCGAAGTACGCGGTATAAATGACGAGGCGAAACGCTTAGTCCGGACCGTAGATGTTTCAACAACGTAAGGGTGGATACTCGCCGTGCGTCGGTTTGTCCGATGGTAGAAATGAGATGGCGGAATCAAGTCATGCAATTCCTGCGCACACTCTCCAAAATGCAATCTGTAAAACACCGAAAGGCTGGCTACCCTACGCCTGTGCTCAAGGCTTTGAAGATTGGTCTTAACCAAATCTGGATCACCAATCAGCCTCTTCGCACGCCTTTCCACTGAGTCCAAAGCTGCCAGGTGGCACTTTGCAGCACCAGCCCATATGTGGCTGCAGTACTCCACACACGATCGGACCTGTGCTTTGTATAACATTAAAAGCTGTCTCGGTGTGAAGTACCGTCGGACTTTTGCGAGAACGCCTAGTTTCCTAGCAGCCACTTTGGCTTTGGACTCAATGAACCGCCCAAAATTGAGGTCGGAGGAAATTTCGACACCCAAGAGCTGAAGGCGGTCGGTACAATCCAATGATACATTCTGAAAAGTAGGAGCCGAGGTGAACGGGCTCCTTTTGGCGGTGAACAGACACGCCTGTGTTTTGGCTGCGTTGAATCCCACCAGATTGGTTTCGCCCCACTTGGAGACTGCCTGAAGCGAGATATTCGTACGCTCTACCATAGCCTCTCGTTCGGACCGGATTTGCTCTTTACTAGCCCGAGCACCTGGCAGGTATCTCTCTACAACTGTGCTATCATCTGCATACCCATAGATACCGGGCATCAGCAGATCATTAATATGCAGCAGGAAAAGAGTTGCAGAGAGCACTGACCCCTGAGGAACTCCGGCATTAGTCGTCATGGGCTCTGATGAGCATCCATCGACAACAACTCGAAGAGACCGTTCTCTCAGGAAGTCTTTTACCCAGTTAATCAGACCAGGAGAAACGCCGTATGCTGGAAGCTTACTCAAGAGGCTAGCATGCCATACCCTGTCGAAGGCCTTCGAGACGTCTAAGGAGACAGCAATTGCTTCCCCATTCTTCTCGAGGGCCTCGCCCCACAAGTGGGTGGCATACACTAGTAGGTCCCCAGTAGACCGATTGCGGCGAAACCCGTACTGTTGGTCACTGAGGAGATCGTTACCTTCTAGGTATGCCATGAGGCGCGAGTTCAATACACGCTCCATAATCTTGCAGAGTATGGAGGTTACCGAAATCGGCCGATAGTTGGTAGGATCGGCACGACTGCCCTTTTTGGGCACGGGTTGCACGTTGGCAAGCTTCCAGGACTTGGGCACTATTCCAGTCCTAAACGAGAGGCGATACAAGCGTGTCAATACAGGAGACAACTCGGGCGCACAAGCCTTGAGAACAATCGCTGGTATACCATCGGGTCCACTAGCTTTATTCACGTCTAGACGACACAGTGCTCTCAGAACTTCTTTGTTCCTTATGCGAACCTCGGGCATCGAAGTGTCGCAGTGAGGTAGAGTCGGTGGAGTAGCACTGCCAGTATCAAGACGAGAATTATGGGCGAAGAGAGATGCAAAGAGACCTGCTTTCTTTCTCGCTCTTCAAACATAAGTCGACCATCTAGTACTAATATCGATCACAACATCAATCCTTTTAAAAAACACACCATTGCTTACTTTATTAATGACAAAAGCAACAATCAATCGAACCGGAATTCAAAACACAGAAAATATTTGCACAAACAATCTCAAAAATTGCTTTCGCACCAACTATTTACATTTATTCGACTTCAATCGTACAAATTACATCATAACATACGCTGTTCATATTAAATTTACTCCGAAGAACTCAATAAACATTTCCCAGCAATCAGAGAAGAACTTTGTCACATACTTCTGAAACATTCGTTACATTATTCAAGTTATACACTTTTTCCGATGCAGTGTAAATAGGAAATTGAATTTTGCCGAGTGTATGCGAAGTTAGCCGACCGTGTGTAGACGATCGTGCTTGCATGCAAAGTCTTAAGGTGAGTTTAGAATACACTCTTAAGGACTATGAAGTGGTTGCAACTACTTTGGACCACAAAATTGTTTTCAGAATTCTTTTAGACTATAAAATAGGAATTTTGTTAACTTAACAATTGTAATTAACCTAAATTGAATTTATTTATTGTTCTAGGCTGATTTAAACTGAAAAGTTACCGCTTGTCTACTATGATTAGACGGAAGATAATTTAGTAAAGCTTTATCTAAATAATCACAATTGCAGAAAACTTTATTAATAAAAGTTGCAGTAGTTAGAATTACCTACTATTGTTGATTCTGTAAAACATTAGACAAATTAAAAAAGGTTTATATGGCTGCTATATTTGAATTAGTTTTCCAAAATATTGATATTCAAATCTGCAAAAATAAATACAGATTTGTTATTGCAACTTTCGTTAGAAAATCTTCCAGTGTTGATTTAAATAAACTAAAGTTTTCAGAGTAGTAGTAGGCGGCCTGTATGCGCACATAGCATAATCAGCCTTTTTTTATGTTCCCACTGCTGGGACGCAGGCCTCCTCTCTAGGAGAGGGAATGGACCGTAATCCACCACGCGAGCCCAGTGCGGGTTGATGAATGTCACATGTCTACGAATTTTTGGTTCTAGGACATGCCGGTTTCTTCACGATGTTTTCCTTCACCGTTTTGATTATGTATCATCTTTCAAGCCTGTTATATGTAAATCATCTTCGATATTGAAACAATCGGATTGCTATTCAAGATTTAAGTACCAGGACTACAAAAATTTTGGTGGTAATAAGTACAGGTAGCATATAGTTTTAACATTCCAGACAGCGTCGTCTCTTTTGTTGCTCAAGTGTTATTGAGGTAACTTGAAGTCAATATTACTTAACGTCTTACAGAAACACGTGCTACAGTTGTAGGAGCTAACCACAAAGCGGCGTGGTTGTTACCAGATAACTTAAACGTAAACCACAAAAATGTGGTTGCTCGGTGTGGTCCACAAGTACTGTGTGAACGAGCCCTTAGTAAACGCGGACTTCTTTCTTGCTCGTTTAACTTTAACTCAAGAATCTATTAAAGTTATACGAACGATTTAAACTACGTTAAGACTGCGTATAACGATAGTAGTAGTTTCTATAGATTGGACGATTATTCGCGAGTTTTATGGGGCCGTTGTTACAAATTATGTAGGAAGAATTTATGACACTGAATTAAAAGTTGTCGTAAATTTTATAACGTGGTAACCGGTTAATGCTCGTTTTAAAAGCTGGATTAATGATGTGAATGACAAGGTTAAGGGAACGATAATACTACGGGAATCGTTAAATGGTTTTTTCAAGGTTAACGTGGAATGAACATTTTCTTATGTATGATCTATGATACATTCATATCCGTCCATCGGTTTCCATGAAATGATAACTAAAGACGACCCTGGTTACATACGTATCTCCTTTGTTGACTATACATAGGCGAGTTCACCCCATGTTCTCGTGGGGGCGATCGGCGGCAACTGCCTCTCGCGCCGGACTTTGGTACAGGACATGATCCGGAATGAGGAGAAATGGCAAGCGGCCGCCTCCTTCTGCGAAACAGTAGTTTTCTGTAAAGCAAAGGAGGTGGCTGTTCACGTGAGGAAACGGTTTTTCTCATGCCCCAGGATTACGACCATATGTCATCAAAATAGTAGGCTCAGCGGGGTAGCAGGGTTGAAGCCTACTGGTGCCATGGGTTGTGCAAAAGAGAACTCCGGAGCTCTGGAATGAAGGTAAAGAAGGAACATAGCAAGAGGTTTCAGTTGGTAAATGTCTGACACACTCTCCCGCTCCGCTCAAAAGTAGAAGAAGTTATTGGATGATTCCCCACCTAAAAAAAAACAGGCGAGTTAAACTCGATGTTGAGTTTTCTCCCAGCAAACCATTGAATAGAAAGAAATCACAATGGATGGTAGGATCCAATGTACAACTTTAAAATTACAAATAATACGAGTAAAATATCATGTTTTCTTGCTTTTGTTTCAATTCTCTGCAATGAAAATGTATCCTGTTTCACACTTCTCTTCTTCCTTAATCATTGACATTACAAACAGCCCCAAATCTTTTCCTTTCATTGAGTCATTCAAAAGGTTGTCTATAAAAATTGCCCTATGCAATACGACCGCCTTTTATGTCACTTATTCTTTTTTGTAAATGTTTGTCCTGTAATAAGCTAAGGTGTGCAATAAAGTAATAAATAAATAATACAAAATACATGCACCCCCTTTATAAATTTTTGCATAAACATACATGAAATAAATGCAAGAACACGCCAAAACTTAACGGAGCTTAAATCGAAAAAAACATAGGGTACTTTTACCCCGAATCCTCTGGGAAAGAGGGAAGTATTATTTCCGTTTGTAGTTTGGGGTTGTCCCTATGGTAATAATATTGTGTTAAAAGATAATGTAAGGGAAACTTTCAATAATATGACGAAAGGCAAGCTTAACAAAAATGTCTGAATTCTATGAGATATCGCTGATATTATGCATAACATACAGACTGTGTCAACTTTTTCATCTCATACCCGTCTTCTTAATTATCATTTCAGGCGGAAGACGTCAACGACGACGAGAGACGTCGACGAGATATTGTTGTAAAATCTCTTATTACAAAGAAGTATCGATGATGAGCGATGTCCGGACATAGTACTTATCTTATGGAACTTTCATAAGATAAATACCATTGAAGAAGAAGACTCAAAGTCACCCAAAGGGCGATAGAAAGAGCTATGCTCGAAGTTTCCTTGCGTGATCACATCAAAAATTGAGTTATCCGCAGGAGAACCAAGGTTACCGACATAGCTCCACATTGCACGCAGAACAGATGATCGATAAGGACGAAAGGTTTTGGAATGGTGATCACGTACCGGAAGGCGCAGCATTAGAAGGCCTCCAACAAGGTAAACTGATGACGTGGTCAGGGTCGCGGGAATCCGAAGGATGCGTGACGTATAGGACCGGTCGTTGTGGCGACGCTTGGGGGAGGTTGTCCAACAGTGGACGTCTTTCGACTGAAATGATGATGATGATGATGATGAAGTACCATATAGGAAGTAAAATAGAAAACTACACAACCACAGGGTGCAATTTGCAGAGGAAATTTTTCATCCCGAAAAATGCACAGTTCCTCTACTGGTGAAGCAGGAAGTGGGGTTAAAACCACCTCAAATGGTTTACCGTGGCCTTGGAATGCAAAGGCTAACAAAAGGAACAAATTAGTTTTGACTGGCCTGCTGGTCTAGTGGTTAGTGGCCCTGACTGCTATGCCGCAGGTCGTGGGTTCGATTGCCATCCAGTACAAATGTTTATGTGATGAGCATGGTCATTTGTTCTGGGTCTGGGTGTAATTTATCTATATATGTATGTATTTAGAAATATATAAGTATATTTATCAGTTGTCTAGTACCCTAACACAAGGTCTGCTTAGCTTGGGACTAGACGGCGTTGTGTGATATTTGTGGAATAGTATTATTAGAGGTGTCAGTCAGTATAAGTCTGACACCATCATTCGCACCATCCAGAGACTAGAGAGCACCCTAGAGCCAGAGAAAGGACTCCATTTGATGATTTCCCAAAAAAAGGTGCAAAGCCGCCGGGAAAACTAGTCTGAAAACAATATATTTCGACGAGAAAACACGCAGTGTAAACAATAACGTATTTAATCCACCCCATTGACTTCACCCGCAGAACAAAAAGCGAAATGAGATAATACAAAAATGATTTCAAACGCGTGACACTAAAATCACTAGTCAACTCGTATAACCCGGCCAAAACGCGTTGTCACACAAAACAGAAAAGGTTGAAACAAAAAAGGCACAATTTCCACAAAACAGTATATCACCCACCATCATTTATCAGTATATAACTAGTGGGGCGGAATAGGATACATTGGCTTGGACATTTTCGTCCGTGTACGGTTTTTGCGAACGTTTTTTGTGCTTATTTTTTGCACAAAGCTGCTTTCTGTGGCAGTATGAGTGCGGTTTTTGTACAAGTATTTTTGTTTTTAAATGTGAAGGATTGGTTTTTTGCACGTTTGCCAAATATTTGGCTTAGAACGTTAGCAGCGCCAATGATTTTAGTTCTCGGATTGAATTTGAAACCGGTTTCACAATATAAACCACTAAAAATAAGTAAGATGTTAGCAGCTGCTCTAGTAAAACCAAGTTTGTTCAGACTTATCTCTTATTCGTATTAACTTTACATGGTTACAACGTTTTACATGATTGACAATTACTGCTGGCCCAACCTGGCGTGCTACCTAGAAAATAAATCAAAATGGACGACTGAAACGGTAGACCATTTATTAAAATAATTACACATTAAATACGAGCAAAACAATTTTAATAAAAATATAATAATAATAATATTCCACTAGATAGTTTCTAGTCTCAAACTAAGCTGAGCTTGTCCTATTAATCTTTAAGGAATTTAAAGAATTTGATAGGCAAAATACAGGAAGTAGGTAATTAATGAATTATTTTAAACATATGATCAATATTTAACAAAACAGGATTGAACACATCGAAACATAAGTGCATATTGTATTTCCAACATTTTTTTTTGTCAATTTAACGAGTTTACATGAAAAAAATATATTTATGAAAACATCAATTAGCTCGACCTAAATCCCACCAAATTCCCACAATTTATTTACTATCGACCCCTATTCACGAAATCCACTTTGTTACCAAAAGTATACTGAAGAACACTTTGTTAGCCCGTATTGACCTCACTAACAAAAAACCCCAAAAAGAACACGACTAAGTAACTTTCATGTACATCCAGCCAAAGTTCTTGTATCGTTAGAATATCAATGAAGAAGAAGAGAACTTCCCACTTCGTTACTGTATTCTAAACGTTTTTCTGAGTTAAGGAATTTTGTAAGTAAAAGTTGCAAAGTGAATTCTTGATCCGTGGTTGTCTGTTGGCGTAAGCGTTGCCCGTGACCCGAGCTCACAAAGATTGAATTAATTATTGTGGTGTAGCCGTTTCTAGCATTTAAATGTAGCTCTGAGGTAGTTAGATGAGGTAGAACGATTTGTAGATGGAGAAAAATATAGTCGTGTTGGTAATAGCTGGTGAAGTGGTTGTCCGTTCGAGCGAAAGCAAGTGGACTGTAAAAAGCTGGGTAAAAACCTGTTTAGTGGTTTGATGTATCTCTTCAATATTTTTTTATATAATGGTCAAAGACACATATATATATTTATGAGTATATAATTATGTTCCCAAAAAATTGCAAATGTTGTAAGATTGTAATTATCCTGATTGCTGATTGTACACATTTTATTTTCTAAATAAAACATGTTAATGTTGAAAACTAATGAATTTGGATATCATTTAATGTACACAAAACGATTTTTTTTTTCATAATATATTAAAAAAATATTCTATAATCTTACAAAGATTTTTTACAATCATAATAAGTATGTAAATTTTTGAGTGACATATAAATTATATGTATAATAAATGTATGTGATATAAGAAACCAGTATCAATAATGAGCGCCCCCATGACTAAACATGACCTAATTTCAGTTAACCCTAAGTTTACTAATATTTCCTCAAAAATTTCTTCTTCAACTCCTTCCAAACACAGAAATACTAAACACATAACATTTTATATACAACACAGCGAAAAGCAAGTCAATACAAGTTTGTAACCCTCTCGCAACAGCCCAATTTGCATCGTGTAAACGCACGTACAGAACCCTGAAAACTTATCTACATTTATTGAGTTTAAGACCCTCCTCTCGAGCCTTTGATTAGTTCCAGATAAACAGTTTTCTGGGTTAATTTAGCTAAGAATAGCTTCTTATTTACTTTTAAATAACTAGATGTCGAGGGTCTCTAGCTTTATATTAAACAAAGCTATATTAATGAATATTTATTTTATGTTGGGTCGGATTAGATTGGATTTTCTATGTTAGTTCGATATCGGGAAGTGAATAGACAATCAGGAGAATTGGCGATGTCGAAATAAATTTCAGTTTTTATTAAAAGTAGGTATTTAAAAAAACTGATAAAACTACCAGAAAGACAATTTTTTTATAATGTTTTTACTGTTATAAAATATTTTATTAGAGCTAATGCTTTTACTGATCAGAATTTTTTTGAAAAGTGCCATTAAATAACTATTTAAAGCCACTTAAAAAAAGACTAGCTACAACAGAAACCAGCGTTTTTCTAGCGCTTTTCACTTACAAAGGATACTTCGTGTGTTTAAAGACGACAAAGTCCCTCAAAACGGACTTACTTAAATTTGATGAAACAGAGAACCACTTTAGAATATTTGTCATTTTCAGTTTGACAATTGAAAAAAAAAATTAGAGTAATAAAAAACCTCAATTATTGTATTATTAATAAAAATTATCAAGGTTTTTTGGCGCTGGTACTATTTACATTAACGTTTTAACTAGATTCAAGCGTATTAGAAATTGTACCTTTATTTGTTAGAGCATAAATTATGAGAAAATAAAGTTAAATGTGTATTTGCAAAAAGAAACGTATTCCATTAAGAATAATTGTAGCAATAAAACTAAGTTAAGTCTCTAAATATAAACAGTGAAACTATAGAGTTTACAAACTAGTCTAAGTTTGATCACAATGTTTATAGTAAGTAGTGTTAGTTTGACTGGCCTGTTGGTCTAGTGGTTAGTGGCCCTGACCGCTAAGCCGGAGGTCGTGGGTTCGATTCCCACCCAGGACAAATGTTTATGTGATGAGCATGATCATTTGTTCTGTGTCTGGGTGTAATTTATCAATAATATGTATGTATTTAGAAGTATATAAGTATGTTTATCGGTTGTCTAGTACCCATAACACAAGCTCTGCTTAGCTTGGGACTAGACGGCGTTTGTGTGGTAGTTGTGGAATATTATTATTATTATTATATAGTAATAATTAGCTATAATTAACCATATTTAAAATTGATCACTTATACCAACGTGTATTTCACAATTACAAATACCACTCACTTTGGATTCACAAACACTTCCTGATTAGTTGAAATTGCTTATTGATATAATTAACAACTGCACTTTTATTTTGTAACTTGTTACCAATAAAAAAGTAATATCAAGATAGCATATTGGCATTACTGTTGATTCAAAAACCTTTAAAATAAATGTTAGGCTAATGAAGGGTTAAATTTACAAAAATAAAAAACCTGTTTCTGCACAAGTCTTTTGGCCAAATAAAAGTTTTTCAGTATTTTTCTACACCGATTCAATATTTATAGAGGAAGAAAAAAGGTTCGAACATTACAAAAGTCATTGGAAGAATTTTGTTTGCTTTGGTAAATGCAACTGGTAAACCCTTTCTGCGATGAATGTTATTATTCTACTATTTTATTAAGAACCCCTAATATAACACATGGTGCTTTTTTTTTATTATTGGAAAAAATCATCCAATGACATCCCCCGCTCTCGGGCGAAGCGGGAGATATTGTCTGTGCGATAAAAGAACCGTCGTGGCATAAAGTGAAAACAACATTAAAGATTTTAAGTAGCAACCCAACCCAGCCATCTGTCAAATGCCAAACGTCATGAAATGTTGACACCGGTTTGTTTATTGTGTTATTTTGTTGTGATTTTTAATTGAAATCTTCAGAAATGTGATAAAAAATTTCACTGAGCTGCAAGGGAACTAATATTTAATATATTACAGTTTTGCCAAATGGCAAATCACACCATAATTGATCAAAACAAAGTCACGAACTTGGGAAACATTGGTATGTTGTTTTTTTGGTACGTAACACTATTATTTTAATGTTTTTAGACTTCCTAGGTAAACTCCTGTCCCTGTTATCTCCAAATATGTATAAATTAAACGGAAATTCATTTAAACATGACGATATTTGTTTATTTTGTTTTGGTCAATATTTTCGTTGGCTAGTATAAAGAGTATTGATACTTTAAATTTATAATGTGTTTCGACTAACTAAGAATATTTCTTTTCAGTCTTGAGTAAGGAAAATAAAAAAGGGCAAGTGCGAGTCGCACTCGTGCACTGAGGATTCTGGACAAATTTACCTATGTGTGTATGTGTGTGTGGCTGATCAACAAATTTACAATTGTTAAGATTTTTCCCTGTACTTATTCTATGATTTATGCCAAATTTCAGGATTCTAGGTCAACGGGATTCACCCTATGAACTTTGATTCCCTTGAGTATCGAAATATACGTTTTTTTGCGACATAAATGGCCGTATCTTTTTTTTTCTGTTAACTCAGAAGTCTGATTTTTTCTCAAAATCAAAAGACTTGTATTGTGTGAAGTTTTAATTTTAACTCGATACCTCCAAGCGTTATCGAGTTAAAGGGTTTTAACAGATAAACAGACGGACAACAAAGTGATCCCAAGGATCTTATATATACGAGATGGTCCCTGACAGGCTAAATAGATTTTTTACGAAGCAACATTACAAATTCTAAAGTGTACTTTATTTTCATAGTCATTAAGTTCATATTTTTCATTGATTAGCAAAAGGGAAAAATGTATTGAGCAAGACAACGAGAAAGTGGTAGTGTATTTTTACCTCATTTTTACCTATATATTTAACTAGGGTAACCATAAACTTGCTGTTAGCTACAATATTCTAGTCAGTGATATGATAGGCCGATCCCAGTCAAAGTGATAGAACCATTTTCGTTGGAACTGGGTAAGTGGTCGTTGGTGGAACCTACTTATATAGGCAGTACAACAGTTTCTTCACGCTATTTTCCTTTACCGGTTCGTGTTTGCATTTAAATGTTCATCATCATTACAATCGAAAGACGTCCACTGTTTAACATAGGCCTCCCCCAGGTTTCGCCACAATTGACGGTTTGTTACTCATTACACAAAAACTTATAAACGGATGAATTTAATGATAAACGTTGCAATAATATAGCTCATAACCTTTATTTTTGCTAAGTTTCATCACGTGAGCAAGTTCAATAAATAGGCTACTAATATTATAAATGCGAAAGTTTGTGAAGATGGATGGAGGTACTCGTATGTATAGATGTGTCGCGCAAAAACTACTAGACAGATGAACTTAATCATAAACATTGCAATAGGTAATAAAGCACATAAGCTATAAGTTTGCAGTTTCATTAGATAGATAGATAGATAGATAAAAAATTTATTTGTTGCAACACAAAATGCACACAAAAGCACAACTAAATTATAAAAAAAAACAAAATACACCTACACCGATACAAACAACAAAAATAAAACAAATAAAAAAAAAATTTACAAGCCAAATAAAACACAAAAATAAAATAATGATAACATTAAAAACAAGATTATAAAGTGACACTTATGGGGTGGGTACTTGAAAATCTCAAAAAAAATAGTGCGGTGTGCATCTCAATGTTGCACCAAATGGGAGCCCAGCTCAGCGTGTGTCAGGCAAAATACCTGACGCTGATATTCTGCTGGATCCCTGCGGTGACAAACGGACGCTCAGTTGTATTTTGTGAAAGGAAGAAATTACACTTATGACAGGATACAATTTTGGAAGTAGTTAGTAGGATTGGATTTTGAAGGTAAGGAAGGACGTTAGAGTTGGACACTGAAGTTCTCACGTAGTATTTTGCATAAAATTACTTGATTCTATTATTTTAAGGTACTATTATTATGTGTCTCAGTGAAAATCGAGTGAATATAAAATAAATAAAATGTATAACGCATGTCAAAAATAAATTAATTTCAATAATTGGTGTCATTTAAAAAAAAAAAAAAAAAAATATACTTAACTAGAAATAACATTAAGTACAAACTACAAATCGCGATATGTAGTACCTACGTCAAGCATAAAGAAAACTCGAACATAAACTAAAATAACACGCTACCCAGCTATATAATGGACGTATTCAAATCATTAGGTGAGCAAATTCAGCTAATAGGATATTTTTTATTATAGGGTGAAGCCGCTGGAAGAAGCTAGTCTAACATAGTTTAAAAATATCAAGATTTAACAGTCGCACTATAATGACGTCACAATGTTGCTTACATAACAAAAACGATATTTATCTACAGCAGCGCCCTCAAATCCCACGATGGTTTACTTTCCGCACAGACTCTAGTGTCAGACTGACTAAAAGACCCAACCCGTTCCTTCTAGCCTTCATACCGGGGCTCGAACTCCCTTTCGGATAACCCTGGCCCCAGGATAACCCTGGCCCCAGATAACACATGGTGCTGCTGAGCACTAAGATTGATTGTGCTTATAAAAAGCATTAAAATTTCTATGAAACATACGGTATTAAGATCTTTTTGAAGTTGAATACAACGCAAAACTTTCCATTCTGATATAATTAAGTGAATAGTCAAACTGTAGTGGCATTGGCCAGAGCATTGCTCGCAGAACAGATGGTTATGGGGTTCGAAAAGTTCTGGTGTGGCAAACGCGTATTGGAAGACGCAGCGTTGAAAAGCCACAAGGTGGACCGATGACATGATGAGGGTCATTTGCACAGGATTATTTGTTGTGGCGACGCTTGAAGGAGGCATATGAGAGTGATTTTATGTACAAGCTATGTTATTTTTGGTGGATGTTTGTTCTATTCTATTCTATGTCCAATAGTAGACGTTTTTCAGTTGAAATGATGACGATGTTGAAGGCACGAAATGAACAGATATTCAATGCTTTATAGTCATAGTTTTTTTTTTTATTATGAACATTTTGCTATAAAATGAAGTCCAACTAATATCGTAAATATGAAAATCTGAACGAAACTGGTTTGTTTATATTAAAACGTTTACTATCAAATAGTCGGGAAACCAATATAAATCTAATTTATTTTAATAAATATTTATGTTGATTCGGTATTTTATACACTGTTACTGAATAAAACATTTAGCTAGTAACATTTATGAATGTACTGAGACTGGTGTAGACAGATACAATCATTTAATAAAATTAACTATTATATTAGTAATAGCGGTTCTGGCAGATGTCGTCCTACCTATATTAAAAAATAAAATTACAAACTTGATTTCAAAGCCCCCCTGAGGCGCACTCAAATATACACAAGAAACATCGAAATTGCTCAAGCTGTTTAGGAGGAGTTAGAAGACAAACACACATAAATAAAAATGGTCATACATTTTCAAAAGATTAGAAAAATATTATGGATGTTGTTGCATTTTGATTTTTACTCGTTAGTTTTATGTTATGTCATCCTCGATTTTTATTAAAATATAGTGAGTAGGATATCAGTAGGTTTTTGAACCAAAGATCATTACTTATCGAGGTTAAATTATATTTTTAGCTTTTTCCGTACAAGGGCGGAGCGGGATCATGTCACGGGCGGAGCGTGTCAGATATTTACTGACTAAAACTCACGTCTATGTTTCTTCTTTGGACTATGGGTTTTCCTTTAAGAAGCAATCTCATGGCCTTAGACAAACCCATAGTCTTAAAAATTATCCCTTAGTGTTAAAACTATGAAAATAAGTAAAAGTGAAACTGTATTTCAGTTATTATTTGTAATAATACCGTTTAGTGATCCAACATTTATTCCGCTTTTAAACAACGCTTCAAGAACGGATTTACATATATGTTTGAAAACGGGCAGACCTTGGCGTAGACTAAGACACGGGATACTTTTTATCCCAGTGGTAAAGCTGTATAAAATATTCAGATTATCACATAATGTGACTTTGCCTTGATAAATGCGTCTTCAAAAGGTGGGAAAAGGCTCAGTTTACCTCCAGAGGGATGAAAGCGAAACCGATGTACATGTACCTTCGGGACTTCGAGGGCCGATGTACGAAGTTACCAAAAATAAACTTTAATTCTGAAACCAAAAAGGATAGGTCAACATAACTTTGTAGAAAGGGTAACCTTGCATTGGGAAGGATTCACGTTATAGTAAACCTGATACTTTTGTAAAAATATTTGAGAAAAGTTACCTTGGTAAGTTGGTTGAAATAGTTGAATCTTTTGTAAATTATAATGTTATATGTTAATGGAAAGCAGTGCTAGCAGACTGGTAATGGCTCCGACTTACGAGTTGCAGGTTGCGGGTTCAAAATCTGCCAGGCGGATTACTTTGTGTAATTTAGTTTCATTACCACCGCTCTCAAAACAGTGAAAGAAAACATTTTGAGGAAACCGGCATGTCCTAAAACCAAAAATTCGAAGACATGTGACATTCACCAACCCGCACTGGACCCGCGTGGTGGTTTACGGTCCATTCCCTCTCCTACAGAAGAGACCTGAGTCCCAGCAGTAGAAACATTAAAAAGTTTGATAGTGATGATGATGATGATATGATTATGCTCACGAAGCTTGTACTCACGTAAATAGCTGTTCTTATGCTCATATGAGTAATCTCTTATATCAGTGTGGTCTTAGTCTATAAATTAGGGCATTACTAGAAACCAAGACCCTTTTTTGGAGATTGTCACTCACTCTAAACAGAGGATTAAAAAAAGGCTCAATTTTAGGTACTTTCTTATTTTTAGTTAATATCAATATTTTATTGCAAAAACTCATTTTTTAACATTCAGACACGAAATTTTAGTCTTTATGATGAATATAACGCTCTACTGCAAGTCCAAAATTGGTTATCTGATCATCTAGCGGATCTAGCTCTCAGAAAGTCTAGGTCTAAATGAGAAATAACTAAATGTATAAGTTCGTATTTATCAAATATCAAGATTACTGATGATAATGAATCACAAAGAAAGAAGCATTTGTCAATAAAACGGTTTTGCCTAGAAATCACATTTGACTCAATACTATAGTGGAGTCCTGCTTTAATATCGTTTGCATGGCGGCTAAGCTCAAAAGTATTTACTGTTAGAAAATCCACCAATTTAAGTTAACTTATAACAATATGTCTTACGGCATCTTAAATAGGGGTTAAGCTAACAGACATCAATTTATTTAATTCTTGAGAAAACAGCTACCAGAACCATTTAAAATCTCCATCGGCGCGATGCTCCAGGGGTACTGTTTAAGGATATTAACATCATGACGGTATAATGTTAATATATATATATATATATATGAAGACATAATATGCACGTTACAAAGAATCTTTGCATGTTAAATAAAAGGAGCAAAAGATATTATGTATGCTAAATGAAATAAGGACGCCAGCCAGGTTTCAGGTTGGCTAAAGTTATAATAAAATTTCATTTATTTGAACTCAAGGAGAAGAAATCTTGTATTAAAGAAAATGAAATAAATAAAGCAAAATTCTATGGATAATGTATTACCTACACTATACTACATACATATAAGTTAATTAATAAACAAAACTACCTCTACTGTACCATATATAATTCAATTCATTCACATTATCTTCTCACATTCAATACAACCATAATTTATTTAGCCCACCTACCGGAAAGGTCGGGAGCTACAACCAATTCCAGACAAACCACTTATTTGTACAATTTAACGAAATTACATCCAATTCCGAACCACACATTACTAAATCCGGCAAATTTCTCCAAACATTGGGCCAAACGGCCAACATTAAACAAAATTTCAAAGACGCTACTGAAAAGCGAAAATGTAGCAAGTAAAGTGAAGTGGGCATAGGGAAGCAACTGAAACTGAATTAGCCTGGTAGGCACTGTAAAGTCGACGCTGGAATTCGGTTTGAACGTGACATACATAAAATTTGTTAAGCACATGAAATATGTTGATTCCTAAGGCTTTACGACGGAATTTATGAGCCTACAGTTAAGGAGTTATAGTGGATTTATATTATATCACACTAATATAATAATAATTTATTTAAAAAGATAACTTTTGGTCCACATTGTATGTTAGTAACACTTATTTCTATGTTAGTTCAAAGTTCACAAAATATTTATAGTTTCATTAAAATTATATTGCATACGAGTATTAAATTCAATTACTTACACAAAAAAAAACACTAGATCAAAATGTCATAAATTACAATGTCAGTTAAATATTAAAATGATCAAAAAAGAATATATATATAAAGATGAAAGTTTAAGTATACGGTTGTTACTTTTTCACGCTCGCCTAGCTAATTGGATTCAGATGCAACGGTAGACTAAAAGTGCCACAACGCCATCTAGTCTCCAACTAAGCAGAGCTTGTGCTATGAGTTCCAACCGTGGTTCAAACAATTGAAAATAGAGCAGTTTCCAGGGTCAAAATAATTACATTTTATTTAGTCCGTATTTTAGATTATAAAAAAATATTAGACACGTATTTTTTCTTTTTTCGATTAAACAAAAAATAACAAAGATATTGCTCATTAAAGTTATGTGTGACGTCACCCTGTGCGAAAAAATGCAGCACGGGCGTGACGTTACACGTAACTTTAATGGGCTATCTCTTCTCACTCTCTATCTATATCTTGGTCATTTTTGGTTTAATTTACAAATTAAAAAATACATGTCTCTTATTTTTGGTGTCTCTCCATCAGGTGAGATTGTGGTCAAACGCGAGCCTATACATTATAAAAAAAAAAAAAAATTTTTGAATAATCTAAAGGACGGACTAATTACATTTTTTACGGCAACTAGCCTATTATGTATGTGTTGTTTTATTACACCCAGTTACAGAACAATTATGATCACGCTCATACAAACATTTGTCTTGAATGGAAATCATCTTCCAGCATAGTAGTCAAGACCACTAACCACTAGACCAACAGGCCAGTCATAATAGGATACTTTTTATCCTAGAAGTATTTTTCCCTTGGATAATTTTCTATTTTTACGCGGGTGAAGTCGCGGGTAGAAGCTAGTTAGCAAAAATATTTGGTAGTGTAAGGTATTTTTTGTGAAAGCCCTTTTTCTTCAAACACGCTTTGACTTAATTTTGTGTTACAAAAGAGAATATTGGGAAACATTTTTTGATTAAACTCTGCGCGAAAAATGCTATCGATATTTCCACAATAAAAAACCATTGTTGCTCAAATAGATAGAGCTACCCTTTTTATAATAATTCATGGTTCAGAACGTAATAACTGATAACTGCCGATTCTTGATCCCCAAGAGTAATAACCACAACAAAAGGATGGGAACCTTCCATACGTATTTCTAAATCACAAAGCCCACTCGAACCAAACAACGAAAATAATAACCCTTATGTAGTATCTGAGGGAAAATCCTTTTAAGCAACTTGGAGAACATAAGAAAATCGTAAACTTAGTTCTCTTTTATAGCAAATTACTCCACCGTGACTAAATCGCGTCTTTACAAAAAGAGTATTCCGATATTCAATAATCAGAAACTGCAAACTTTTTGAATAAAATTTAACCAATATCGTGTTGCTCTCGGAGAACTTGTATTCTGATTTCGAATTCCTTTACAGCATCGACCTGATAAAAATACATGGAGAATCGACTGATTAATACCCTCGCAAAATTTCTCATTCTGCAGAAAGAGTAAAGACGTGTGTACCAATGCCTGCTCTGTCATTTAGGTTACAGATAGATTATAGATATACTCTTAATAAAAAACTACAATAAGAGCTGGGTGTTGGGTATTATAGTGATATTGCGCGTCTGCAACTATCTCAACAATCAAAATTCTAAAACAAAAGACTAATAAGGCCGCACGATCACTTAAATATTTCTTTCTTACCTTTCTTCCTATTTCCATTTCCTATCTAAAAATAGAAAGCTCAGTCCATCACCTATGTCTATTATAAAGAATCCTGTAAATTTTTCGTGTTGGCAACTCTGAACTCATCAAGACGAACGCAGCCTAAAGCGTTTAAAAACTCTTGTAAACCTAAGGAGGTCGCAATCAGATGAATTTGCGAGCGAAAACTTTTTTAAATAAAATTGATAGCGGTGGTTAGCGCGGCGGCCGCGGGGCCACTGTTATTTTTTAATTAAATTTTTCATCTTTCGCTTTTGAAGATACTGATATTTAGCAATTATGGAATACTTTTTTACGTACATATTTTTGCTCAAAAATGCTTTTGTTTGTTGTGTGTTGGTCTCAGCAAATGTGTCTATAAAATTAATTTGTAATTAATTAAATTATACTTTAAAAGATAAAACAAAAACTCTCAAGAAGTACTGGTTCAAATTGGACTTTTTTTTTAGTGTTGGATAGCTCATTTTTCTAAGAAAACTGGTCCATATGAACATAACGCTACGAATCACGGTAGCAGAGCAGTAACCAAAGACGCAGGTGAAACCGCAGAGGAGAGCTAGTTTGTTATGATCATACTAATATTTTACACTTACACTTTTGAAATCTCAAAACGTCAGACAGTCAGAAAAATGATGCTAATTTCACATTCCAAATCTTAGATCTCTATGGAGAAGAATGTGTAAGAAACTCCATGGACACTTTTCAATCATGTTATGTATTACTAACATCTCTGTTTCTTGTTGCGAATAAACCATATCCTGTAATAACACATTAAGATACTTTTGATCCCAAGAATAAGTACCCTTGGAATGATTTTCTGCTATCACGCTACTACTAACATTGATAAATCACTCTATTCAGAACCTAAACACTACTTTCCATTCCAGCTTACCTCAGCCCCTAAAATAAAACTGTAATTTACCTACAAATAGTTCGCTAGTTGCCCGTAACGAGGTACACGTGTAGCCACAAAGAGTTGCCTGATCACGCCATTGGTGTGAACCCTAAGGTAAGGGTAGCATAATGGTGACTCATTTAATTAAATTGTTATGACCCCCTAGTATCTGCGATGGCTTTCAGTAAAAGGTTCTGAGAGAAAAATTAGGAGGTACCGATTATGGTTATTTTTCTAAGGCGATTGATTCTTACCATTTGGAGCCGTGCTTTGCAGAAGTGTATATACTAAGTGTAATAGCTGGGCCTTATAGGAGATCTTCCAGATTATATTATTTGGGTATATTTAGCTACAATTCTTTTTTATTATTGATAGGCTCGCGTTTGACCACTATCTCAAATGATGGTAAGCAATTATGTGGTTGATAATAATTTGCTTACCATCATTTGATTTCGCGGTATCTTCTCGTCCAACATACCACAGTGTCTCAAGATGAAAGTCTTTAACCGAAACGTGGTCGCTCACAATGGGTCTCATCAGAAGGCTTAAAGTCACCCAAAGAGCAATGGAAAGGGCTATGCTCGGGGTTTCCTTGCGTGATCGAATAAAAAATGAAGATATCCGCAGGAAAACTAAGGTTGCCGACATAGCACAAAGAATTGCCAAACTTAAGTGGCAATGGGCAGGGCACATTGCTCGCAGAGCAGATGGCCGTTGGGGCCGAAAGGTTTTGGAGTGGCGACCGCGTACCGGAAGACGCAGTGTTGGAAGGCCTCCTACATGGTGGACCGATGAACTGGTGAAGGTAGCAGGAAACCGATGGATGCGGGATGCACAGGAACGTTCGATGTGGCGACGCTTAGGCCTATGTCCAACAGTGGACGTGTATCGGCTGAAATGATGATGATGATGATGATGATTTGATGGAACACGCTTGCTTAGAAGCAACCTATCCACTCTTGACTTAAAGACTTAAGGTTGTAGCTATCAGGAAACACAGACTCCGGCAGGGAATTCCACTCCTTAGCTGTACGCATAATCGATGTGTTCTCAAAACGCTTTGTACGTATGGGTGGGATGTCTACCATGTACCGGTAGTGCAACGCCGTACGTCTAATTCTATTTGTGTTTTGGGCTGGTGTCTGCAGCTCCACGACTAAAGCGCATGTTATGCATACGGGTGGGGCAAATTTGCCATTCGATCCACACCAGTTCCTCAAAGGTCAGCAGCGCCTTGGTGTTATGCATGTTAAGCATATAAACCCATATACTTACACAAGAAATCTAAACCCGAAACTATCTGTAGACCTTACAAATATTAGTTTCATTATCATCAAACTTTTTTTTTTAATTTTCCCACTGCATGGACTCAGGTCTTCTCTCTAGGAGAAAGAATTATGGCGCTTTCTCTCTTCCATCACGCAGGCCCAGTTCGGGTTGGTGAATGTCACATGTCTTCGAATTTTTGGTTCTAGAACATGCCTGTTTCATGATGTTTTCCTTCACCGTTTTGAGAGCAGTCGTGCTGAAATAAATTGCACAAAGTAATGCACCTGGCTGGGTTCGAACCCGTGACCCACAGCTCGTAAGTCGGGGCCATTACCACTCGGTACTACTGCTCACATTTGTTTCATGCAGGAATTGAACCCATGACACGCAGTACAACAACCAATCGCTCGACTACTGCATCATCCGTGCCGTCAAAGTCTCAATCCATCCGTAAGGTAAGCAACAATGTCCTATATCCTTAACACAACACTCCAGTATGAACAATATTAATTCACCAATTACAAAGGGCTTATTCAATTGATCAAGCGTTTACATTAGCTTTCCTGATAAGGCCCGCATGCCAAATTAATTATCTGTTATATAAATGAGCTGTTAAATTAGTTACAATCACATTGGTGATGGTGTGAACTCTGTAGTGACAACGTAATTATTTGATAATGTCGAGTTTGCACTTAATGAAATGGAGTTTTCTCATCAAAATATAAGTTCCACCTTTTTCTGGCACATTGTGCATTGAACCAAAGCATACAATTAATTTGCTTAGATAATTTTAAATGTAAACAAAAGTAGATAAGTCAACTCGCATTTTGCGTCATCGAATCACAAATAAAGTTAGCCTTTTGAGGTCCGAAACATTTTCAAAAAAATAAAAAAAAACAAGATTGTGAAGAAAAGAACATTTTATTTCAATTAAATGCAGATTATTATTATTATCTGCATTTAATTATATTTATTCCAACACTTTTTTTTCAGGTTGGAAATGTTTAAAAATACAAAATTTTTTATGAAAACATTGAACAGTTTTCTTTATCTTAAGTCTTGAATTCTTTATTGCACATAAAAACAGACACAAAAACTGAGAGCAGTGGTGGTCGAGTGGCAATAGCCCCGACTTACGAGTTGTAGGTCGCGGGTTCGAACCCAGCCAGGCGCATTACTTTGTGTAATTTATTTCATCACTACTGCTCTCAAAACGGTGAAGGAAAACATCGTGAGGAAACTGGCATGTCCTAGAACCAAAAATTCGAAGACATGTGACATTCAGTAACCCGCACTGGGCCCGCGTGGTGGATTACGGCTCGTTCCATCTCCTAGAGAGAAGGCCTGAGTCCCAGCAGTGGGAACATTAAAAAGGCTGATGATGTTGATGATGATGACATAAAAACAAAACAAGCACAGAAGTACACAACAGTGAATCGATGAATTATCGAAAGTTTACAAAGGCAAGTATAACTCAACAATAGAGAACTCACGCGCGCCTCAAGGAGTTGTCACCAAACCGTAGGGGCCCAGCAAGTTCGAAGCCTACTAGGGCCAAAGATTTGTTTCTGACAGGAAGATTCGGCCCCGGTATGAAAAGCAACGAAGAAACTATCTCCCGCTCCGCCCAAGAACAAATATGTCATTAGATGATATTCCCAGCGAAAAAAAAACCTCAACAATGAGAAAAAACTGAGAGAACCAAAACTGTCTTCTCTATCTACACCTTAGTAATATAGCCGTGAGATTTTTTTGCGTCACTGATTTAACCATTACCCAATCCGAGGCACCTGAACCGATTCAATTTTTCATTTAAACTTTCCTTAAAATGTTCCTCCAAATATTCCTTGCTCCGAGAAACGAAAATGAAACGATATTCCTTTCCCAACTTTATAACCAAAAATCAATACAAAGGGCTTAAAGTTGTGGAACAAGGGTGTTCAATAAAGAAAACGAAGGAAAGAAATGGACGATTGTAATGATCGCTTTCAGTTTTATACCATTTTTTTTT
Organism: Mythimna ferrago; assembly: GCA_910589285.2. Taxonomy (NCBI): domain Eukaryota; kingdom Metazoa; phylum Arthropoda; class Insecta; order Lepidoptera; family Noctuidae; genus Mythimna; species Mythimna ferrago. Next base: position 22,687,316 of record OU342689.1, read on the forward strand.
TTTGTAGAATGTAATGTGCAGTAAAACATAAACGGCACGAAAATTGCAAGCTATTAGACGCTTTTAGAATGTTTTCAGTATTTTAATAGTTTGCTGCATTTGTGCAATTTGTTGTTACTGTGAAATTAAACTGTAAATCATTGTTTTGTTATTTACTTTCTACCAGAAGAAAATATAATACTAACTGGCAATGCCTTTGGAGGAAACCGGTATGTCTAGGAACCAAAAACTTTCGAAGACTGATGACAACCCGCATTGGGCCCGCGAGGTGGATTACTGCCCATTCCTTCTCTTAGAAAGGAGACTTGAGTATCAGCTGTGAGAACAGTATACGTTTGATTATGTGTGTATGTATGTAATGCTATTAGATGGATATTACAGGAATTGTAATGACTTTAAAAGGCGCCTTTTTGAGTTCCCTTTCGGATAACCCTGGCCCCAGTAGGCTTCGACCCAGCTGGGCCCCTGCTGTTGTTGACAACTCCTTTTTAAAAGACGCCTAGACAAAAGAATTTATTTCAGTGCGTCTATGCCAGATGTCTACGATACAGCGTAAGCGCCCGTAGACTAATAATTTTAACGCCTATTTTTATGCTTTCGAACCTGTCATAAAGTGATACGCCGTATGTCGCGCCATTGTGATCAGCCAATGGCGCGATTAACAAACAAAACAAACAAACAAATACATACAAACTAATAACAAATTTAATTCTAATCTAAGCTTTTAGCAATACAGTTCTATTTAAAAAGTAACCTTCTTTTGTTCGCCTAAATCTTGAACGCAGTGTTTCTTTTCTGAGTAGTCAGGTAACAAATACTGAGTGAAATAAATTGGAAAATGTTTTTTTTTTTAAATACATCAATAGATAGGTACAAAGCACCCCCTAAACAAGTAAGCCAGTTGAACCAGGTACCTATGCTTTGGTCTTCCCAATAGTCTTCGTATGCTTCAAACTTGTCTTGTTCAAAGCGTGCAAGGATTACCGATTCCATTTGAATATTTTTTTTTCTTATTAGCAGGTAATCGAAGATCAAAGAGGTATGAAGCTTCGATATTATTCGAAAGAGTTACCGACCGTCTTGGAACGTAAAAAGGAACTGAAGGAACATAGTTGAGTTTTGGTCAGTAAAAGTCTGCGACTCCCTCTTACTTCACATAAAGCGGGAGAAGTTTTTAGATGATTTTACAAAAAAAAAAAAAAAATATCCAATTCTTTTTTTTTGCCTGTTGCGCTGCGTATCTTGAGTTCGATTCCCGCACGGAACAAATATTTAGTGTCTTGTGTGTGTGAGTTTACATATTTTGTGAACGCACGGGACTTATTCCAAGTGTGGGATAAAGTTTATTTGAAAAAAATAGTTGAATATAACAATTTATGCAGCTGCAATCAGACCAAAAAAAAGGTCAAAGCCAAAGGCCAAAGGTTGTCTGTATAAGATCACCCTGTGCGATAAGACCGCCTATTGTGCACTTATTCTTTTAAATGTTTGTCCTGTATATTTGTTTATTTGGTGTATAATAAAGATTATAATAAATAAATAAATAAACAATGTCTATATACACTTCTAAGTTACTAACTTACATACAGTTCCAAAAACATTCAAAATCTTCTCTTCTTAAAAAACCCACATTCGCTAAAACCATAACTGCTTCCTAACATACAAAGTTCTGACCAACAACTATTCTCAAACAGCCTCTATATAACCCAGACTACGAACTATAATTAAGGGAAGCACTAAAAACTAGAAAGAGTAGAAAAACATGGCCATTCCACGTATCTATTGAGACAAGTTCAGTGTCTGTATTTGGCTCAACTCAAACTTTCATAAGATTTCCTACAATGTTTGAACGTGGGAGTATGAATGCGTGTTTTCAACAACACCCTTGCTATTACCCGACCGCGAAAAGGGTACCTCCATACCTTTTTTCTGGCTGGTTAATCCATACTTTCTGTACTTAATATTATAAAATGTGAAAGTAATTCTGACTGTCTGTTTGCCTGTTACGCTTTTATCGATAGCATAGCATAGTCGGCCTTATAACGTTCCCACTGTTGGGACTCAGGCCTCTTCTTTATTAGAGGAAATGGGCCGTAATCCACCACGCGCGCCCAGTGCGGGTTGATGATTGTCACGTCTTCTAATGTTTGGATCAAGGACTTGTCGGTTTCCTCACGATGTTTTCCTTCACAGTTTTGAGAGCAATGATGATGAAATAAATTACACAAAGTAATGCGCCTGGCTGGGTTTGAACCTACGACCTGTACTCGTAAGTCAGGCCCGTTACCACTCGGCAGTGTTGGGCAAAATGTAGTTAACTACAAATTAACAATTACAATTACAAATTGTAATTGGCGACTTCAATTACAAATTACTTGAAATTATTGAAAAGTAATTCAACTAACAATTACAATTAGTAATTGTAATTGTTATTTGCAATTACTCAATTACTTATGTATAATTTCTTCAAAAGTTGAGGTAGTAAGTTATATAAAACGATGAATGATTGATCAAATGTGTTTATTTATTTTAAAAATGTGATTTACTTTAAATTAGACTTTAAACTGTCATAAACAGACATACAAGGTTCCACCTTGTAGTCCCAGGTCTTGAAAGTGTATGTCCTATGATGCTCTGAATAATTTCAGCAGATTTTGGTCGGTTAGCAGCATTCCATAATGTGGTACATTTTTGCAATATTTGGTTATGTGTTATGGAAAGTCGTGTATTAGGTACGTTCAAAACTTTGTTGCTGTCCGAAGTGCAACACAAACTAAGTTTGTGAGCACAACATCTTAAGTGAAATGGTAACTGTCGAATCGACGATGGCAGCGCTGCTGATTCTTCGAAATGCGTGTGAGCGAAACCACCGCTAAAGGACCTATTACACTGCCCTGAATATCGCGTGCGATCCTACTATTTTTCATTCATAGAAAGACAGTCTAGTCTATGGTTCGACGTATCGCGTAGCGTAATAAGGGTTAGACTGTCTTTCTATGAATGAAAAATAGTACGAGTCGGAATATCGCACGCGATATTCAGCGCAGTGTAATAGGTCCTTAAGGACGCACTGACGCCGGCGTCGTTGCCGTTTCGTTTACCGTTTCGTTCTATCCAATGTTAATTGTACGCGTGTCGTGCTGCATGCGCGCAGCAAGCGAACTACCGCACAATTTAGGTGGTTTTGTATGTTACCCGCAATGTTACCTCATAAACAGTAATTGGGTAATTTGAATTACAAATTAATGTAATTAGAATTACTTGTGACTTATGTAATTGAATAACAGTAATTTCAATTACATGTAATTTTAATTAAAGTAATTCAATTACTTTTCATTAATTTAATAATTAAATTACAAAAGTAAATTAATTACGCCCAACACTGCCACTCGGTCACCACTGATCTCAGGATAAAACGGACGGATAAAATGCTGTACGAATTTACTAGCACCACATGTTTAATTCGGTGTTGAAAAGCGCATCACTGGCATACAAACGCTCGGCAGCCAAATACTTTTCAATTTAGGCGCTTGTTGCAGCACGCACAAATTGAAAGCGCTCTACTTACTGTTGTTTGACCCTGGCACATCCTACGCAGCATGAAACACAATGTCGGCATATCTTTACATCCTGATTAAAGAGGTCACAGCTTCCAAAAGGTCCGCATTACGCAAATAAAGGGTGTAAATAAAGCGGACGTTCACAAGTCCGTTTTGATGGAGGTGCGAACTTACCTGGAACAAACAAATGGGCCGGTTAGTTATGTATATATGTCGTGTTAAATATTAAGTTGTTTAGTATTAACAAGATCGGGGTGAATGACGTACGTTTTGATCTTGAAATGCTGTGAATTTGGTATTAGTGTGAATTTATTTGTGTTATATGTAAGCAGTTTTGCCTGTAGGTACATACTCCTGGGAAAAAATGAGTGTTCTATGTACTATTCCAAGACATAATTTACCCGCGTACCAAATTCCATTTAAATCCATTTACCCGTTTGACCGTAAAGGACTTACTCTATACACTCGCATACACACAAAATTGCCCTATAATAATGTTAGAAAAAATCTCTATTAAGATACTTGGTAAAAAGATTCAGATCCACCAGAAATTTAACACAATTATTATTGGACTATTTAACTTCTGAACTAATATAGAAATAATAATAATAAATTCGTTAATTTCAGACTTGGAATACCCATAGTTACATTACAATTGCAACGCAATTAAAAAAAAATGTAATAATTTAATAGAAATAAGTGATACTATATAATGTGGACCAAAAGTTGTCTTTTAATAAACAAATTATTATTATTATTATTTTAATACTTGTATAAATTATATTTTTAAATATTTCAATAAAAAAATATTTAAAAGTAAAAAAAATGTTGTAATTATTATTATAGACCGATGATTAAATGGATCCAAAGATTTTATATATCCTGGATACCAATGATATATAATTTGCATATACACAAATATACTTCTGTAACCTTTTCTGTAATATACAAGTTAAGGTGGAGATACATCTCACCATCACGTCTGCGGGGCTAATGACGTCACGAATTCAGCAAGCGAAGACACACGCGGGTGCAAAACTAACTAATTTACTACAAAACCTTGCAACAACTTTACAAGTCTCCAAATAAATTAACTCACAAAAGAATGTGGTATTTTGAGAATTTATACCAAAATGTTATAATGCAAATAATCTTTGTTTATACAACTTTATTGTATACTAATACATAAAATTTTACTTTCAGAGAAAAATATTTACTTGGTATAAATATTACGTGCTTACTTTGAATTCCTTTTGCAAAACTTAGCCAGTAATTTAATGGCCGAAAAGCAGCGCTTTACGATTTTCAAATATTTGCAGAACATTTTCTGGCAGTGAAATACTCGTATCTGGTTAATTACAAGTCCACAGAGATAACAGTTAACATAGCTAGTTAATCTTTGAGAGTTAGAACTGGGTAGTTAGTAAATAACTACAGTATTTACCGGGCTAATTCACGAGAAAATATACTGCTCAATAAGAAGGCGATATTATATCAAATTGTTGCATAGATTTTACTAAGTTTGGCCCATTTAAAGTATAAAATTATGACACAGGAATGTATTGCCAAAATCAAATATATGGAAGAGGCTTTAGTACTAGTTGTGACGCAATTCTAAGACAAACATCCAGACGTACAGACTATAATTATTGTATTTGTATAGGATACCACTCAAATACTGTAAATGCTCAAAAATACGTTTTATGGATTATTACATTTTTTTTTTAATTACTATAAACTAGTGCTTGACTGCGATCCCGCCTGATGGTGAGCAGTGATGCAATCTCTGATGATGAGAGATTTTAATACTAGGGATAAGCAATCAAATAAATAAAGTAGGTTATAAATTAATCTTTTAAACTTTAATCTTTGCGTGTATGGCGCGAATCAATCGATACAGTTCCTCACGGCAAAAAATGTAAAATTAATGTGTTTACATTTGAAAGTTATTGCATCGAACCAGTAATTAATTAAAAGATTGTATCGACACCAGATTGGGCTCCTCAGCGAGCGCTTGTTACACAACCGTTGAAAATATCGGTGTCCACAAAGTCAACAGTTCAGCATAATTGAATCGACATAGGTAATGGTTGTGATAAAGGAAGGTGGGTGCCACCTGTAAGGGGGGCACCACGTGCAGAAACTGCGCGAGCGAGACGCCGACATTCTCTCTCTATCACACTAATGGGTGACGTATACGTGTGCTTACAGGTAGCAAGGGTGCTATGCGTGAGTCTGGCGCAACATATGTTCCACATCCAAATATATGCCACACACGGTCCCGTTATTTTGTTTCATAGGTACCTACGTACGTAAATGGGCCTCTGTTACAAGTTTCGATTTCGATACGCCATTGTGAGGCGGCGTTTGATAACGAATTCAATCATGGGGAAGTAGGTGACGCAATTTGCGTTCATATGCCTCAAGGAAACGATCGTAAAGGGATTTTTGTTTCCCTCGATAGCACCAAAAAGGAATATCTCAATGAATATATGCCAGAGTTTTCTTTAATGTCTATGGTTGGTATTTAATCTGTAAATATTTCTATCACTATGGCATTTCAAGTAAAATATTTTTTGATATAAATATGTGTTAAATTTCACAGAAAAATGCCGTCATTTATTGATAGATCTACGGTATTACTCCTTGCAACAAATATAGCGCAAATGTCTCTACTTGCTTGTATAATGTTTCCAATAACTGATATCGTTACCTTATCGAGATATATAAAACAATTCCAGGAAGATTTTAAATGTAAACCAGTAAAACCGCATATCTTCTTTCTATCGGTTATTTATATTGTTATAATATTATTGTGTGGTATAACCTACCCTATGCAGACATCGTTTAGACTAAGAAAATTAAAACATACCAGTCGAGATGACTCAGCAACAGGGATTTTGAGACGTATGATATCAGTTAGAAATGCGAATAGAAACTATTTGCTTGGCGGTTTCTCACTTTTCTTTCTACTAGTAACTTGGAGATTATTTGAACTAATAATATTTTCAGCGAGACTTTACGAATTCTCCGATTTGATGAAAAACTACAAATGGGTCGATAAAGCAATTTCTCAAGTTGAAGAAGATGAAGATATACTAGGTATAGCAACACTTGATGATTACATTGATGAAGATGAAGAAGACCCTTCCAATTGGCCTATGTGCGTTCATTTAAATTCAGAAGAGACGTTACAACTAAAAATTTTTTTACAAAAAACAAAAGATATTCATGCGTTAGCTTTGATACGAACCGATACACCGGCAGGTGTTTCTGATCAAATTGATGTAGTTGCAGATACACTCCCATACCCAGAAGCAAGGAGTTCTCAAAAAAGATCAAGCTCATAACCCAGCAGATAAAAAGTAAGAAACCTAGAATGACAAGTATATACCGCATGTTTCTGGGATCTAGTGTCTTTGTGGAACTAGTTGCGGTGTTAGCACTTTTAAAGCCTATTCAAGAACCGTATTATTTAAGAGATTCTTGGTGTAAGTTTAAACAGAAATTCTCGCAACCTCCGAAAACAATAGTTTTTCTTGTAGCACTTCTATTTTTGAGCACCACCTTTGAAATTGTTAATGAAAGCAGTGAGAATCGACGTCTTCTGAAAGAAGTGGATAAAAATATCGTCTTGGAATACTTTGCAAGTAAAGTATTATTGTGCTATACTTTGTTCTTTATACAGGCGTTCCTTCTATTTCTGATTGGATGGTTATTGCATTTCTTGATAAAGGCTGCTCGGCTGCTCGAGTTTGAACTCATGTGTAGATATGCAGTTTTAACAAAAGACGAAGTCACACAGGTATCTAACACTGCAGTGGTTATGAAAAATGTGTTAGAACCACGCCCTGAGGCACTTAGGTGAAAAATGTGTTAGAACCACGCCCTGAGGCACTATAGCAACATTTATGACGTCACAGAAGAACTAAACTATGAAATCGTACAGCCAAAATCATCTATCGGGCAATTGCCCACACCAGACATAACATCCGTCTGATCGAAGGAACATCCCTTTTCGACTTTACAGTATGTTCCACTTACCTCTAAAACACCATGCAGTTTTAGTATTAAAGGTCGAATAATAAATTAAAAAGTTTGACATAAACCAAAAAAGAACAAAAAGAAAAATTTTTCAAAACGAATGCTTGTCGCGGAACTGTCAATAAATTGTCAACAAAAATATTGGTATCATAAAAATATAGAAAAATAGAAAAAACGTGGTAAAAAGAAACAGTAAAATGAATAAAATGCCATAAAACATTATAATTCAAGCCAAACCATTCTAAAAGACCAAGATGATGGCGTCCAGCTGTATGGTACTGACATGTTTGTTATTAATCCAAATGGCCGCGCTTCTGATCATGCTTAATCCTATCTATGACGCTATGAAGCTGACGCGATTCATCAATAACATAACGAAACACTATAGACGAACGTATTTATTCTTAATAGCATTTTATTTTACATCTGTTCTTTACCTTGGCATGTATTTACCTCTTCAAAGTGTTCACAAATTGATCTTCTCCAACCATCTTCTCGAGCATGATAAGCTGAATCTGCTGCATGATATAGAGAAGAACTACATCACTGCTGGGTTTTCTTTGTTTTTGGTCGTCGTATTATACGGCGTAAGAGCTTTACTTGCATACAGTGCTAGCTTGAGAGCGTTGTCAGAAAGTCGAAGGCTTCCACAGCAAATTCAAGGTAGAACTAAAAACTATGAGATTAATGAAAGTATCCTGCCTAAACTTCTGCGTGTGAAGAGATCAATATCCTACGAAACCGTCTTATTAACAAACGAACTCAGAGACAAGCTCAAAACCATAATTAAAGCCACAGAATATCCTCATGAGAAGAGCGCGCTTACTAATATCCTGGAAGCTAACCATGGTACCTTGTCATAATGGCATGCATTTTCCCAATAAATTTTTGATCGAATTTTTTCAAGTTATTTTTATTTTTTTAACTATTTTTCACGTTGACAGAGTTTGGAAAATCTTTGAAAAAAATACATTGAGGCAAGGCAACGGGAAATATTCCAAGACACGGCTATAAAAATAAAATGCCAGTACAGAAATAAGGGAAAGAAAAATGTCGAATAAGAACGTTTGGAGTGTGAGAAAAAAGGGAGCGTGTATACATTAGAGGGCCGAAATGTTTTCCGTTGAATTGAGTATAACGTTTATAGGGTTCCGCACAGAATCATAAACCGGAATACTTATTGATTCGACGCTGTACTGTCTGTCTGCAGGTGAACCAAGCTGAGGTCACATGTATTTTTAATTAGGTACACCTTAATATTTTATAAGACAATGTAGATTTACAGAGGTACCGTTTGGGTTGTGTTACATATTTCACGTCTACATACATTTTTGTCCTTTTTAGTGATTATTCGGTTTTTTTAGCTCTATTTAAAACAACTTTTACATGACTTCGACTTGGATTGCAAGATTATTATTTCATAGCTGCAAGTAGACTAATATCATTTTTTTTTACCAAAATTATTACTCCTCACGCCACACACCAAGATTGTAGCAGGCTCTAGCATTTATAATAAATTAGCTTTTGCTTGCGCGGCTTCGCTTCCGCTCTTCCCTGCTCCACCCTGCTATACCCTACTCTACTCTGCTCTACCCTGCTCTACTCTGCTCTACCCTACTCTACCCTGCTCTACCCTACTCTACCCTACTATACCCTACCCTATTCTACCCTACTCTACTCTACATTACTCTACCCTACTCTAAAAAAAAAACAACAAAAAAAGAATTAGCGAAATCAGTCCAGCCGTTCACGCGTGATTGCAGTGACCAAGGGTAATAGAATTTCATTATTATATATATATAGATAAAAGATAAATTCTTTTAGTTCCAGCATTTCTACAAGACCGAACATTGATTACAAAGATTGCCATAATAGGAATATATATGCGTATTGTATGGCGTTGGCACCAATTCAAAATTGCCAGTTTGGCGCCAGACTTGTCAGGTATTTGCGATCCCACGCCAGAATGAATGGCATACTGTTTAAATTTATCATTATTCGGCTTAATATAAAAATTCTTTGACGATTCTTTAGCGTGTTTCAATGGATCATGAATGAATCAAAGTATGTGAGTGTGCGTTTAAAGAGCGTGTTATTATAATTCTTTTGGGGTATTTTATACGCCTGATATTTTATTCCAAAAGTTTTTGAATTGATTTTTGTAAATGTGAGTGTTTTTTAATGTGGGCAACATTTCTTGATGTAGTTGTAAAGCCTATTATTTTTACGTTACACACCGTCTGTAAAACTGAAACTAACTTACCATCTTATAGTTTTTCTAGAACTCGCTAACGCGCTGAGGCATTATCAGTTGTAGAAAGAAATTTGACATGAAACGGTCGTAATTTGGGTAGGCCTGCAGGCCCGAGTTGACGACGCACGATCCAGGGTTGTTCAAAAGACAACTAAAGGAGCACATGTGGTCATTCAGTAAAATCTGCTCCATTGAAGGAGAAGACATTAATGATTTTCCATGTAACAAAAACCAAGGATCGGTTTGATTTAGTCAATAAACTGATCTCTATGCTCTTGACACAGCATACTAACGCCACATTTCATAATTAATTTTATTTTTAAATATCTAGTATTTATTTATTGTGCACACCTATCATTGCGTTATCATTTTTTTTTTTTTTTTTTTTTCTTAATGATAGGCTTGCGTTTGACCACTATCTCACCTGATGGTAAGCGATGATGTGGTCGACGATGAAGCACGCTTGCCTAGAAGAAACCTATTCACTCTCGACTTAAAGACTCCTAAGTTGTAGCTATCAGGAAACACATTCATTTCTATCCCAAAGTCTGACTAGTAGAGAATGCCTTGTTGCAATAAGTTCGTCTATGTACCAATACTGTACATGAAGATTAGATAAATAAATAAACATTTTGTTCCAGCAACTACCAAAACGCTTTCAGAAATTTGCACGCTCCAAAAATCTATACTTACAAAACAAACAGTATGTAAGTAAATAACTTATACAAATACAGTCCGACCCCTGCCTTAAAACAGTGATACAACATTCATTTCAGTCGAGCACATTTATAATTACCGAAGCAACCGACTTCGAGTGGATTGTGCAAAGAAACCCGAATTAGGGGGTATTTTGCGGTCACCGTGAACTTCCCTGGGGAGGCGTGCGATGCGCTTAATAAATATTACAGTACTGACTACACTTTACGTTGCGGAGAAAGATTGGAACTGATTTGTAATGCAGTTTCTAGCTTTTTTTTAGACATGGGAAATCTCTAAATGACTTCTTCCGCTCAAGGGTAAAGCTATACTTATTAAAACTCACTTATGTCCTTCAGTTGCTCTTAAAGTTTAATGATTTTCCCTAACGAAAAAAAAAGGCCACGGTTAGTCTTTAAAAAAAAAGATAGATTTGATTTTATCAGTGAATCAATAATATTATAATCTACAGTAATATAATAAACAGGTAAAGTTTGTTTTTTTGTTTTTTTTTTTGTTTGTAGGAGGTAATCTCTGAAAGTACTGCGGCCGTATTATGACATCTTAAAACCATCATGTTTTCTGTGTGAGAAAAGGATAGTGCTATTCGTCCTGTATAGCTCCGTCTCTTTTTCACACCGAAAACATGATGGTTTTAAGAGGTCATAATACGGCCCCTGGTCTGATGGCGAAAATTGTTTAACCGATAGAAAGCTGCTTTATTCCTGAGTGACATGGGCTATATTTTAAGAACGCGGGCGAAGCTGTGGCCAAAAGCTAGTCAATAATGTTGTTCAAGTTTCCCAAAGTTGAATTAATTAGTCATGCTAGGATACTCTTCAGACAGGTAAACTAAGCATAAATATTGTAACTGCCAACTCCCCTTTTTTTCCGTTTGAAGTGAGGAATCATCAGATAACTTCTTACGCGCAGGTTTGGAGCAAGAGGGAGTGCTTGAATTTAACTGTCTAAAACCTACTGGTATTCCTTCAGTAACAAGTTCTTGCGGTTTCTTTGTTGTTATCAAGGACCAGAAGTTTAGAAAAAAACTTAACTAGGTGAAAGGAAAAGAAAATATTGGTTTTATAAATTCAAACAAATAATAATATCTTTATAATCAAAAATAACGAACATGGTTATAAAAAAAACAACAACATTTCGGAAAGAAACTTATAATTAATTTGTATCGATTTGCGTAAATCTGGTCTAGATCGTACGACTCTCAATGAAAAATTCAATGTATTATATAATTTTTTCTTAAAACTATAATCCTAAAGACTGTTCTTAAAAATACACAACACAACCTTCTCCATATCTCCAATACCCACACTTTATCGCTAACACAAAACCGATATAAAGGGACGCCGTGACCCTGAATACATACTCGTATCATATTCAATGTTATACACGTCGCAGAGCATACGGGTTACTACGCTAGAAGCCAATTAGTGAGTTGACACTGTTTACGCACCAGCAATCTTCAACCTACTGTTACTTATGGACTCCTAGTACTCTAGTAAGATCTTTGACTTTGATTAGGGTTATAAATGATAATTATTTTGCGAATAGGTTTTTAAAAAACACATTTATATTTCAATCTAAACTAAATGAGGTCGGTGTTTCCTAATTGATTGTCCTGAAAAGAATCACTGAAACAAACTTTTTTTTAAATATTGATAGGTTCGCGTTTAACCACTACCTTATCTGATGGAATGCGATAGTGTGGCCGACGATGGAGCACCCATGCCTAGAAGCAACCTATTCGCTCTTGACACCTAGGTTATAGCTATCAAGAAACACAGACTCCGGCAAGGAATTCCATTCCTTAGCTGAATGTGTTCCCAAAACGCCTTATACATATGGATAGGATGTCCACCATTTATCGAACTCAAGTGTCAAAGTCTCTTTTAAAGTCCATAAGTACATCAAACGTGTAATGGTCAAATCGATGTCTAAGATGTTCTTTTGAGGAAAGAACCACATTGATTTTAGTGGACCCATCCAGTCAGTGCAAGCATTTGTCAGTATTCGTTTAGCTAAACTCAGGACTACTAAGGAGCTCAATGACTTGATGAGCAATACCAAAGAAAAGATATTTAGGTAGACCACATAAAGTAATCAAAACTGCCAGACATTATGTTAAAATTACAGAAAATGAAAAAGTAATCCATAATGTCTCCACATGATAATAAAAAAAATCGCTTTGAAAAAATATAAGGGCGATTTTTAGAAGTAACAAATACTGTAAATGTTTACACACCAGCAATCTTTAACTGAAGATATTTCTCGCTACTCCTAGCACCCTAGTACCTAGTGGCCCGGTGCGTGACGTTGATCAGGGTAAGGAGAATGTAATTTTCGTTTTAAAGAGTAATTTCTGTCTATGAAAACCTGGTACCTCAGAGAAAATAAAACAATTTGGATGCTGACTTTGATCAAGGTGAGGAATACCTAGAGTGTTTGAGGAGGACCAAAGCCTTTAAGACTTTCTAGAAACTTGATAGTAGAAAACTTAGTTTTTAGACAAAAATGTGTCTATCAGTAGTAAAATGTGTCCTGTAGATATCTAGACTAGAAATACTTCAAAATATTACTGAACTCAACAGTAAATAATAATCGTAATCGAAAAATTTATACTGTTAGGAGTTAAATTAAAAAACCGGCCAGATGCGAGTCGAACTCTCGCACGAAGGATTCCTCTTTATTATAATTATTAGTGTAGATGATAATCTATATAAAGAGGTAAATTTTGTTTTTTTTTTGTTTTTATGTTTTTTTTGTTTGTAGGAGGTAATCTCTGGAAGTATGGTCCGACTGCGATAATTTTTTCACCGTTAGAAAGCTGCTTTATTGCTGAGTGTTATATGGGACCCCATTTAAATATTTATTTAATTCTGTTTTTCGTATTTGTTGTAAGAGCAAAAAAAAATACATCATCTGTGTAAATTTCAACTGTCTATCTACCACAGTTTATGAGATACAACCTTGTGACAGACGGAGAGATGGACGGTCGGACAGCGTAGTCTTAGTAATAGGGTCCCGTTTTACCTTTTGGATACGGAACCCTAAAACTCCTATAGGTACCAATACCCAATACTACAATTAAATAATGAGCTGACGTTATGTACAAAGCAAACTAAACTCAAAATCGAATTATCAGCTTTCAAGCAATAGGGAGAAAACATCCATTCAATTTTCAACCTTACATCATTGCCATAAAGGCCATTATACTGTACAGTCGAAGTTTGCAAGATAACACTACCCACGTTTTACTTAAAGGTTAAGTAGAGGCGTCTAGTTCGCAAGAGAAATGCTCTGAGCGTTGCGCGCCGCAGGGCAATTCCCGGTCATCGTAAGCGAGGGCTGGTGGATGGTGAGCAATGAGTAGGTCGCCGTTCGTTAGGCCCAGGTTCGGGTCGACCGTGCTCTGTGTTTCACCTCTGCGATTAAGAGCTATCAGCATAAAATGAGGCCAGTTAGATCTTACACCTCCCAGGGCTTTTTTTTAGGTGAGAAAATTATCTAAAGACATCTCGGACTTTTACTGACTAAAAACCACTGACTGTTCCTTCTTTGCCATAGGTTCAGTGCCCTGGGGATCTCTTTCGCATCACCCGTGGCCCCAGTAAGCTCTAACCCTGCTGGGCCCCTGCGGTTGCTGACTCAAGGAGTCTTGAGGCGCCGTCGACGACTCGGACTCGGTCCGGACGGTTACCAGACGGTCGGACGGCGAGCTACCCATTGCTCACTGTCCGCAAGCCTGCGCCTACGGTATACCTACCAGGGCTGCGGTATTGTACGACAGTTAACTGATAGAACACAGGGTTTTATTCAGTAACCGTCTGACACTTCCCCTGCCACCTGAGAACGCGGGCGAGAGATATTATTGGACGACTTCCTACCGACCGTGGTTGACGATAGATCACGCTTACCTAGAAGAAACCTATTCACTCTTGACTTAAAGATCTCCAGTTTGTAATTATCAGGAAACACAGACTCAGGCAGGAAATTCCACTTCTTAGGAGGATCCTTGTCCACTCGCCCATCGTCAACATCGAGCATGGTTTAAAAGTTTGTTACTTCATCTAACACAATCCAACGCGAAAAAAGAGATTGTCGGACAAAAAAAGAGAAAACGCCTTTTTTTTTATTTTTTTATTATTTTTTTATGGTGGGAATAAATCATGCATTGACATCCCCCGCCCTTGGGCGGAGCGGGAGATAGTGTCAGACTCTTACTGACTAAAAGAGTGGGTCTTTTAGTCAGTAAGAGTTCCGTTCCTTCTAGCCTTCATACCGGGGCTCGAGCTCCCTTTCGGATAACCCTGGCCCCAGTAGGCTTCGACCCGGCTGGGTCCCTGCTGTTGCTGACAACTCCTTGAGGCGCGCGGGAACAGTGCGCGCCGTCGACGACTTGGGCTTGGTCCGGACAGTTACCGGACGGCCGGACAGTGAGCTACCCATAAGAGAAAACGCCTGAAAACTCTGTTAGCATTCGGTACTTCCGTGATTACTCGAATATTTTACAAAGCTTGTTCCAGGAAGAACATTTTTTTTTTAACTCTTCAAAGTTAAAAAAAAATTGTCGTCATTTAAAATTTTGATAAAATTTGCAAGGCTTCTATTGCTATACTTTTTTAACTTTATTAATTTTAAAGAAAATTATGAAGTATCAAAGTTCATGCAAAATAGCAGATTTTCAGAGATCTTTACTGGATTAGTTTTACACAAATTCATAATTTAATTTCAATAGAAGCCTAGATAATATCCACAAGATACTGTGTTTTCAAAATATCTAATGAAAAATGTGTAATAACGTCATAATCGCATAAACGCGGTTGTATGAAAATGTACTTTGAGTTGGTCGCTCTTAAGGGGCCGGCGGAGGATGAATTTCCATACAAACGTAATACCACGCTCATTTGCAGTTGGAGCATATATCCAACATATTATGATGATATTCGGTTAAAGACAATATTTATCTAGGTTCCTACGTCGAGAATATTAGAAATATTGTTATTTTTAATACAAGAAAAGCCAAATGGCATGTTTTGCCATTTACGCTGTAAAAAAGTGCGAAATACAATTTGCTTAAATTTCTTTTTGTTTTTTTAAAAAAGAAAGACGTAGGAACCTAGATAAATATTGTCTATAACCAAATATCATCATAATATGTTGGAAATATGCTCCAACTGCAAATGAGCGTGGTATTACGTTTGTGTGGAAATTCATCCTCCGCCGGCCCCTTAATGTACTGGGTCAAAACCACAGAGATTGAATACAATTTATCGACTAGATTTTTAAATAGCTCTTTTTGCACTGTTTTTCATACAACCGTAGGAAAAACTGTGTAAATTCTCGACATACATTTGCATCCCCTTAACTGTTCGCACAATTATTAATGTGTTCCCAAATGGTACAGTCAGCAAAACTAAACGGTATCCCACCCAAAATCCTTGATAAATACACAAAAGAAGTTAAAAAAAAAAACAGTATTAACTTTATTTACGAACCGTAATTACTGCTATCGAAAGAATATTTGTTTTTAGATTTATTTTATTCCTATATCCTTTATTCGGCCAGCTAGTCACCGAATTCGCACAAACAGGAAACAAGAATCGCCTTATAAATGGTATTACCGTGTAAACGATGAGAGATTAGCAGAAAAGAAAGTGTTTGTGTGGTATTATGTTTTGTTTTATTGTACTGTTTATTTTTGTTATAGGTGTTGGTTTCGGTGGCTTAAGTGTGAATGTTTTTGTATCAATGAGCTTAAGTGGTTTTAGAGTTGACGAATGTGTTAATTTATTAATCGGTTTTGTTATTAAAAACATCAATGGTACCATCTAGCTGATTTCGGTCATAGTGACCGTAATCCTTGGCTCCTTATCGTGGTGGTGATGTTAGTAAAGCACGCTTGCCTAGAAGTTTAAATACTGTTCTTTTAATTAAGAGAAGTAACCTATTCATTCTTGACTTAAAGACTCCTAGATTGTAGCACTAGAAAACACACACCCCATCGTCAAATTTCATTCCTTACTATTCGCATAGTTAATGTTGATATCAAACACTACGATAAAATATACTAAAATACCTGGAACACAGATCACACGAAGATATATATTAACAATATTATATTGTGTATGTGTATATTTCTAGATATATAAGCGAACGGATTTGTTTTTTATTCTATAATGTTTTAAAAAGTTTCTTTCATTTACTTTTCTACGTTTATCTAGAATATTACTGATACCCTGCGTCTTGGTTAACATGTAAGGCCGTTGGTCACGTTGGTCATTCAAAGATTTTTGACAGTCGTTACATGTAGTTAGACCACTGTAATGCCTTGATCACACGTACCGAGTAAACGGGCGAGGCAGTAAAATGTTGCTCGGCCGAGACAGTGATGCAAATTGTAAAGATAAGCGTTCGGCCGAGTGCACGGCGCTGTGTATTACACATACCGAGTACTCGGCCGAGAGCATTGTCTCGCCCGTTTACTCGGTACGTGTGATCTAGGCTTAAGTTTGACCATTAGTCAATCATCAGGTGGAGGTCTGATTTGCAGTCACTCCATGTAAAACATAGGTATTCTGCGACTTCCCGTTAGACAGGAAGTTGAAGCCAAACTAGTTGCAAAAAGGCCAGGGAGATGCATGACACTAATATTTATAATTCAACTAGATTTTAATTTCCTTATGTCATCCACTACTGTTGTGATTCTAACACCTAATACTTTACAGCTACAAAACTTAAAACGGAACATTTTAATCCCCGTTATGCTCTCTCTCTTTCTCACTTTATACATATCAATCTGCAAGAGTGAGACGAAGCATGAAGCAGACTTCCCCGAGTGTAATCACCGCGATAAGGCTTAAAATAGAAACTGTACAGTCGGCAAAAGAGATAAGTATATGGGCAACTAGCGACATCTTTAGTTGTTCAAAGCATATTTGATTTGTATAGAACAGATTGTAGAATAGACAAATAATATCTACAATAACATAATATAATAGGTAAAGTTTGTTTTTATGTTTTTTTGTTTATAGGAGGTAATCTTTGGGAGTACTAGTCCGATTGCCAAAATTTTTTCACCGACAAGAAGCTGCTTTATTCCTGGGTGACATAGACTATATTTTATGTACGCGGGCGAAGCCGCGGGCAAAAGCTAGTATTTAATAATATCCGAAATCAAATAAATATTTATTCAAAGCTTTTTCTTAAACAATTTAAGTACCAGTATTCTAGTTACAGATTTCCTTAATTTTACCCTT
Organism: Mythimna ferrago; assembly: GCA_910589285.2. Classification (NCBI taxonomy): domain Eukaryota; kingdom Metazoa; phylum Arthropoda; class Insecta; order Lepidoptera; family Noctuidae; genus Mythimna; species Mythimna ferrago. Next base: position 22,705,144 of record OU342689.1, read on the forward strand.
CGTCATCATCAAATATTATTAAAAGGAAAGGAAATAAAAGTAAAACAGGAAAACAAATATTTGCCCAAGACGAAGCCGGGCTAAGCCCCTGACTCGCTAGGTAAAGTTTGTTATAAGCAGAGAAATACGACGTTAATTTATAATTAAAACTTCCAAGGAGATTTGTTACTATGCAGTTTCACAAAGAACTGAATTTCAGCATCATTTGCATTGTTACTTTTTCACTGTTTTTCATAAAACCGCTCTTACGAGATTATGACGTTATTACACATTTTTCATTAGATATTTTGGAAACACAGTATTTTTTAAATATTATCTAGGCTTCTATGGAAATCAATTTATAAATTTGTGTAAAACTAATCCAGTTAAGACCTCTGAAAATCTGCTATTTTGCATGAACTTTGACACTTCATAATTTGCCAAAAAATTTAAAAAGTCAAAAAAGTACAACCATACAACCCTAGCAAATTTTATCAAGATTCTAAATAATGACAATGTTTTTCAAAAACTTTTAAGGGTTTAAAAAAAAACAAGTATTTCCTGGAACAAGTTTTGTAAAATATTCGAGTAAATCACGGAATTATCGAATACTAACAGAGTTTTCAGGCGTTATATCTCTTTTTTCGCGTTGCCTTTTCGTCAAACATCACGTTGGATTGCGTTAGATGAAGCAACAATCTTTTAAACCATGCTCGATGTTGACGATAGGCGAATGGTAAAGTAGCCTCTTAAGGCTATTTCATAAAGAATTAATTCAGCTGGGTTAGCTGAAGTGAGAGGGTTGTGTTCATGATTGTTGATTTTTACAGTCGCTAATTGTATTCTAATTTTTTTTTCCATTACACTAGCTTTTACACTCTTAGCTTAGGTGAAGCTGAAAATTTAGGAGGACCAAAGAAAAGGTTTCTTCATTGACCAAGGTTTCTATTCTGGTTGGTTCGTAATGGATGGTCACCCTTCTACGAAATGACTTCAGTAAGTGTTACTTAGCTTAAAAGATCGACTGGTGTATCCGTTGTTATTTAGCCACCAGCTCCTCACGGAAACCTCGCTGGTACTAGCCATGGACCGGAGCGAGGAGAAACGGGTGACGGGCGCCTCTACTTAGAAAGCAGTAATACATGTGGGGAAACAAATATCCTCACGCCTTCACACCCCAGCCAACGTAGGCGTGGGCTTAAGGAGGACGAGCAATGAGTAGCTCGCCGTCCGGCCGTCCGATAACCGTCTGGACCAAGCCCGAATTGTTAACATCGCGTAGTGTTCCTTACGTGCCTCAGAGAGCAGTAAAACCTTACAGGCTCAGTAGTGTCCAAGTCTACTGCGGCTATGAGTCGACTTTTGAAAAAGGTTACTCATGGCTCTTGAATGTAAAGGGCCACTGAAGGAACAAAGGTATGGTTTTAGTCTGTAAAAGTCTGACACGCGAGAAGTCATTAGATGATTTCACACCTTAAAAAAAACAGCTCCTCATAGAACTATTTATATTTTAACCTCCAAAATTATTAATATTTGTATTCACAAACGCCATTGTTTGTGAATACAACACTATAAATGCCACCAATAAAATACTGACACTCTGCTGATTCCCTTTTATTAAAACTGTCCTGTTTGCAATATTTGACCCATCCACTATTCGAGGTATACACTGGACAATTGTACGTTCAATGAATAAATAATTTCGTCAATCAGATGAAAACATTGAGTTCTAGATAGTTAAAATGACTAGACAGTGGTTACGTCATTAAAATCCTCAATTTATGAATAATCACAACTAAGAAAATCAAACACTTATACTATGAAACTGCAAATTTTCAAGCGCAAAATAAACACAGCGAGGAGGAGTGGCAGGCGGTCGCCTCCTTCTGCGATGCAGTAATGCTAGCAAAGGAGGAGGCCGCACGCGTGAGGCAATGGCGCTCACGCTTCAGCCGCCGCCGGGATTCCGATCCAGAATTTCCGGCCAACGTAGACGCGGGCTTGCGGACGGCGAGCAGTGGATAGCTCACCGTCCGGACCGAGCCCAAGACGTCGAAGGTGCGTATTATTCCACACGCACCTACTGGGGCCAAGGATCGGTTTCTGAAAGGAAGATTCGGCCCCGGTACGAAAGGCAACGAAAGAACAGGAGTGGGTTTTTAGTCCATTAAAAGTCTGACACTATCTCCCGCTCCGCCAAAGAGCGGGGGGTGTCATTGGATGATTTGCGCACCCAAAAAAAAGCGCAAAATAAATAGGACGTAATAAAATTCATCACGCTTTATATCGGTTAAACGACTTGAAAACGAGGCATAATGTTGCTTACCGAAAAATATTAAACCAACCTTCTCTACCGCAACCTATTTATAAAAAACAGGTACCTATAGTACCCAGATTGGGGTTACCTTCGCCCCAAACCGTACCTAAGTTCACACAGAAAAAAAAAAACAATTGAACACGCGATGAAATCTCGAACTGATAAAAAGTAGGAACAATTTTCTTCGGTTCAAAGTTTAAGTGTTCAACCCGTAGAGTAATAGGACTGGAAAATCTTGGCGAAACAGCTTAATATAAGCTGACTGTAGATAGAAAGAGACAGATATAGTGGTCCTGCTAATGGCTTGGGGCAGGCAAGCCAAAGGCACACTCGTAAATAAATGAGCGAATGTGTTTTCTTTTTTTTTCTATTTTTTCTTGGCGTGGGAGCACATTGCTCTGAAGTTAGGGTCGGACGGAATTGTTTTATGACTAGTTGTAATGCTAAAAGTAGGTTAGTCTTGTGTATTTAGCCTGTGATGAGCTTGTTTTAAATACGGCGCGGAAATATCTGGGTTGGTGTTGGTTTATGATTACGAGAATGTTGCTGGAGTTATTTTTGTATATTTTTCATGGAAATATTTTATTTTTCTGCGATGTTGCGCGCTGTGCGATGAAGCCTGATGGATTCTGTATTATTATAATGCAATGTTCCGTTATCTTATACATACTTGTATATAAAAGCGAAATACCACTCCATGATTAATCACGAAATCTCAGAAACTATTTCACTTACAAAACTTAAAATTTGGAATTTAGGTTCCTTATAGGGTGTAAAAATTGGCTAACAATGGGATTGGATTTTAAGAAACTCCACCCTCAAGGGGATAAAACGGGTAACAAAGTTTGTATGAAAAAACCACATATCACGCGGGCGAAACCGCTACCAGAAGCTAGTTTTAAATAATATTCAGGCTTACTTTGATCACATATAAGAACAGTAAGCCAAAAAAACCTTATGAAGAAAACACATGTACTAATTTTGACAGTTTTAAAAGAAACTGCTAAGGTACAAACCGTCGCTGCAAACTTCGCGCTTAAAAGTGTTCACGAAAACTGTGTAAGACAAAATTTATCCACTCCCCCCCCCCCATCAGTTTATTGTAGCCATTTTCTGGCGCCCATTGTTGTGTGGGAGGGGGCTGTAGTTCGTGACCGTACGCCGACAAGGTGGGTGGTGCAAGTTACAGAAGATGGAATGAGAAATATTTTCGATGATAAGATTTTAAGACTGGAGCTTAAAGCATCGCTAACTATTATGAGTCTTACTTACATCAAGTTATTATTGAATCAGCGTCTTCTAAACTATATTTGTTAATAAAATATCGTTTTCTAACTTCCTTCAGCGGCAGCACGCGCTTCGGTTTTTTTTAAATTGATTTAATCTAGTGCTTGACTGCGATCCCACCTGATGGTAAGCAGTGATGCAATCTCTAATGGTGAGTTTCTTTTTTGGTTTCTCCATACACACTTTTCACGCCGCTTTATTGCGCCCTTAGGGGACGAATTTGAGAAAATCATGTCTTATTCTTGTCATAAAAGAAACCTCCGTTCAAAATTCCAATGTTCTAGATTCAGAATTTGGACTGGGCGTTTATGAGTCAGTGAAAGCCAGAACTTTGCCTTTATACCGATCATCGTATGAAAAAACTTAACACTGGTTTTGGCAAGGCCAAAAAGTATTTTGAATCGTTATTCAGTTATTTTTGATCTTGACTTTTTCTTAGGTGGGCAATTTTGTCAAATAAATAACTCCACCACTAGAGTAAGAGACAGAATTTTACTGACTAAAACCCACCTGTGTTCTTGACGGTGTTTACGAACAATCCTTCGGGCTCAAATCGCATCATCCTCTCACTTGCACCCCACCCTTGTTACAGAAAGCGTTCGCCGGCTTCGTCCAAGCCCCGATGTATCAGATATAACCTTAAATTATTAATGTTTATTCGTGTATTTACTTCTCTGCGCTGAAAGTCGCTGCTCAGCGCAAACGCAACGTTGTCTATACATTTTTGTAAATTCATTCACATTGTACCATTTGTAGTGTGGTTGTGTTTAGACGCTAGATTTTGGAATAGCTTGGACAGGGCCTTGTAGAACCGATGTCTGATAGAGCTACGGGATTGTTAAAAAGAGTTACTGTGATCCCAGAACACAAAGGGCGACTGAAGGAACAGAGGTGAGTAAAACTCTAATACTCCTTTTTTTGTCAGTGGTCCCAAGATGTGGTCTTTCCACATCTTGCGACCACTGCTTTATGGAAGTAGCCTTTATTTATTCTTCAATGTTCTTGTATTCTAAAATTCTTTCTTAGCTATTATGTAATAGTGTATTGTGAAAAAATAGTACCTGTTTGAAGGTAGTTTAGAGAAACTCTTGTAACGTTACTGCAATTCTATCGATACTTTTCCTTTAAAACGGCAGTGCTTTCAATCGTAACTAAATCATGCCACGAATTGAAATTATAAGCACAACTTCACAATTTCACAACGCCCTATATTTACAATTTGGTGGTTGCGAGACGCCGGTCATTGTGGCGATGGCGACGCTTAGGGGAGACTTATGTTCAGCAGAGGAGACATCCTCGCGCCGAAAGACGTTTCAGCTGGAATGATAATGATGACAACGCGCTATGGCTTTTAATTATTTTTCACTCGTGTTATAGGGTTAACTTACTTGTTTACGTAATTGTTTTTAAGCTGTTTTTTAATACTTGTTGATGTTTGACATCGTGTTTTTTTTTTCAGGTGCTTAGTTTTACAATTCAATTGTGCACTTGTTTACCATATACTTATTTTTCTGTAAATATTTTCGAATATATGTTTTGTCTAACTATATATATTATTATATAGAGCTATAAGTTTATTTCTATGAAAGCTACTGAGAAAAACTATCGTATTATTAGAGATATACGTAATTTTAACTATTTTTAATACATAAAACATTTAATTATTTATATGTCACAAATAGTAATATAATTTTCTGTCAATAAACTTTTTATTAAAAAAGTATAACAACGTGCAAAGGAGTAATTCTCTGTTCGATTGTCAAAGATACTAGTGCGGTAACATGATGCGCGACGACATAGGATGCGCTCATTCACTGACTTTTTCATCTAAGGCCTTGCCCGCTTTACCGTGCGTTTTCTAACGCATAATCTGTGAAGTATAGAATGCCATAGAAGTGCGCGCACTGCGGTGAAATAAATACATGCGTTGAAGTCATCGTTGGCCTCTCGCTGCAAATTTGCGGTTAATCCACCGCACATTTTTTTGTATCGCCTAGAGATCTATGAAGTGCCGCGCACTGCGGTGAAAAAAACGCATTAGGCACTCAGTTGCTGTTGGGATGTGGCATAGATATGTCGTTACCTGGCGTGTCTCCGGTGACGACGGCACGAGCGTCGATCGCAGATTTAGACATTGAACTTATAATTAATGCAATAAATTGTATCGTGTACCAGAATATTCGGACAGAATATTGAAGACAAGGATGTGGGAGGAAGTTTATGATATTGTTATTAATAATTGGAGCGTCTATAATTAATAATGAAACCAAATGAAATGTTTGTGTTTGTCTATTATGTAAGCATGGGCGGTGACAGCTTTGCTTACTTTTGCTGACAAGGGGTGATAGTTACAAAAAAAAATCTGCTTTCGTAATATTTGAACGGCCCCATATTGCAAATGCTAAGTCGAAGCTATAAACAGTAGCATATGCTATGTCCCTCCGTAGGGTTCAAGCTGACTCCGTACCAAATTTCATCAAAATCTGTTCAGTATATTCACCATGAAAGCGTAACAGACTGACAGAGATTTAAATTATTAAGTGCAAATTATCATTTTATCTTTCTTTAACTTTACTAGTTTCTGCTATAGACTTCGCCTGCTTGTAAGTGGGAAATCATTCTAGGAGAACGTAGGTACTACCCGGGATAAAAAATATTCTACTTATATATCGGATTCCAGAATATGGTCTAGTCTTGTACCAAATTTCAACGAAGTTCATTCAGTCCTTGGAGCATGAATCAAAACATGATAAAATGACCCTGACACAGAAAAACTACTTATTTGAAGGTTATAAAAGAACCTAGATCGTTATATCTTACGAAAAAGAAGCCCTTCATAATCCTTAAGGCCGTCATGGGATGTACCCAATAACGTTTGGGTACTCTTTTTTAGGTAATAACAAATATATACAGAAAGTGACTCTTGTATGGTAGTCCATAACGATGACATGTAAGTACCACAGCCGGAGTTCGAATGACAAAGATTTCTATAAAAAAAAACCGACTTCACTGAAAAATTTAATTGAATTTAAGGGTAGGAAGGCTTAAAGGAACGGGATGGGTTTTTTAGTCGGTAAGAGTCTGACACTATCTCCCGCTCCGCCCAAGAGCGGGGGTTGTCATTGGATGACTTTTCCCATCAATAAAAAAAAGGAGTTCCCTCGATTTCGCCAAGATTCCATCATCTGATCCCAACTTGGTGACTATGGGACCATTTGGAAAATATATTTTATTTTTAAATCGGTTGGCAAACGACGAAGTTATGCGCGAACACACATAAAAAAAAATACAAACATCCGAATTGAGAACCTCCTCCTTTTTTAGAAGTCGGTTGAAACGTGCGTTTTTTCACCGCAGTGCGCGGCCCCGTGAATGCGTTTATTCTACCGCACGGTAGAAAAAACGCTCCGCATTCCACCGTAAGGCAGAGCGCGCTAGGCCTAACAATATATAACTAGGAAAGCTAATACGTACATTAATATCGTTATTTATGTATGTAGGTATACTTATTTATGTATTATTATTTTATTCATAATATTTCTAATTTTAAAATTGTACACTGGACCCTACCCTCTATTGTCATCTCTCTCTATCGCTCAATGGTTTGCTGGAAGAAAACTCAACTTTGAGTTAAGCTCGCCTATGTACATGAACTTTGTTATCCACTTATTTTGTGTTATTATAGTGTACAATAAAGAATTAAAAAATTAATAAAAAAGTATAATAACATTCATATAGTGATAATGCATGTGACTTACATGCAATTTACCTCGATTGTGTTGATCACACTAGGTACGAGTATCCAGCTTCTAAGGCCAAACCGTTATCAAATTTAAATAAACAAGCCGGTCCATTACTCCGCAGACAATAACCAACGACATTCACAAGATGACCCATCGGAGGCTGACTGTCTTAACCTCCACACACCCTGTAGGTATAGACTGATAGTAATTATGCTTACGCATCATCCTGTACCATAATCTTTCGAGTGGGCGCTGTGTTTATGCTAATTTTTAGGGGTCGAAACAGAATATTTGCAAGGGCTACAACCCATTTATTTTTACGATACGACCTCAAGCGTTAAAGTTTATTTTCGGTATTACCAGCCTCTGCACTTTGCGGTTACGTTTTTTAAATACCTATTTTATTTATTGTCAACGCTATGAAAATTATAGGATTTAAATTTTTAGGGCGCAAGTTTTATTTTTTCATGGATTTTTTGTTTTATTTATCGTTAACATAATCGATAATATGTAGTCAATTTTTTTTTTCTAACCATTATTTGGCAACCTTTACAGCGCTGTTCTTGGCCTCGTATAGATCCTGAAAAGTGAAGGTGGTAGTGCAAGATGGTCTGCATAGCAGGTGACGCATGTCCTGTGCAGCGGCTCCACACTGGCACTGTGTTAGAGATGGATAGAGGAAGCCCCATTTGGCCAGATTGTTTTTACAGCGGCCAACCTGGGTCCACAGTCGTTTATAAGAATCTAGAATGGTCAAGTAGCCACTGTAGTTTTTTATTTGAAAAAAAAAATCTACATAATCGATTATGTTAACTGTAGAATATAGAACAGTGTTCTGATAAATACGCATTCAATATGTTTTTAACTCTTGGAAACACATTAATTATAGGTAGAGTTAAATAGTGTAGTTCTCTACCGGAGTCTGTGTTTCTTGACAGCTATAACCTGGGGGTCTTTAACCTCTCGAATGCCGTAATTAGAGACACAATTAAAAAGCCATTGTGTCTCGCGTAGATCTGCGTTCCGGCAGTCAACGGGTTAAGTGAAGAAGAAGAGTGAATAGATTACTTCTAGGTAGGCGTTCCCCAACATCGACCATATCATCGCTTACTATCAGTTAAGATAGTGATCAAACGCAAGCATATACCACCTTGTCTGTGGCGCGGACCCGTGCCCACAAATATGTCTGTGTCTATCTGTCTGTGGGAGAACCGCTACGCGAGTTCCCGAGTCTTACGTCATTACGTTAAGAGAGAGACAGAGAGAAGGTCCTAGGACTCCATAATTGAGTCGATATTTTGTTGGTACAAAGCACAGAACAAAAATTGAAAACGAGCCGAATCACATGTAAATTACTTTCAATATACAAGTAACAACAACATAATAATATCAGCAATACGAACACGTTGATAAACAAAACTGTTTTAATAGAAAAACAGACAGGCATTTTAACAAAACAAAATCACGTATCCAAACCATACATACTCACTAAAGCAGACCTCCAAAAATTCCCCTGCACATATCATTTGACTTTGTTTGTAAAACATTTGTATAACTATGCCCTGTTTATCATATTTACTGTCGGTCAAGCCATAACCAATGCTGTTAACATAGTTACTGCTCCGTATATGGGGCGGGATATGGCTGGCGAACGACGAACGAGGTCAGATTGCCTTGCCAGTATTAGGCAAAAGAATTGTATGAGTAATACACTCCGATGCTGTGTCGACAAAAAAGGTATGTTTTATTTGTATTGTTTTCTAGTGTATGCTGATTCATGAAGTTTTTTGGTTTTATAGATTTCGTATAAGCAATTGGCCGCGGTTTTACTCGCGTGATTATTTCAAAGAGAAAAACATTTTAATTTCTCCCATACTGGGCGAAGCAACACCTGTGTTACTATTTTTTTGTTTTGGTGAAAATACATCAAAATTCACAATACAAAATTTTTATTTTACATAATAGTTAGTAGGCCTACATGTACACTTATAAAACGTCAGAAGCTAGTGCACGGTTCCAAATAGTCGTTTCCTAAAGAGCACGGGTGGGTCTGTAAAAATCTGTAACTCCACCTAGCAAGGTAGGAGTTATTTAATGATGTCTAACATAAAACGAGGTTATTTCTATATACATTATAATTCAAAGGTAATAGCTATCAATTAAAAGAACATTTACAAGTATCAAATTGGGTTGAAAGTACACCTATTTCACGAATACTTCCAAACATAATTCAAAATTATAACATTCATCTGCGGTAGTAATCTAATTATTTGGTCATAAACTCTGTAATGATATTACAGTTATAGCATAATGAGATTAAACACCTTGTGAAGCTGGATAATTACTTAATTGTCGGGATTATGACGTCATTATTTAAATTAGACATAAGATGGGCTTCATGTCAGTGATCGTAACAGGTGTATTGGGAACTGCTTTGACTATCTGCTGTGTAATTGAAATCGATATCTAACATGATTGTAATATTCTGTTGATTGAATGAAGCAATCAAATCAATCGAATCAATCAGAACATAAATGTTGTATAACTTATACGCACTAGATTAGGCGTGCTGAACACTCACTACAGTCGACTCACGTGTATTAATTGTAGTCCATACACCTTGAATATTACACTATGTTGAACGAAACGCGTAAGCGCCACGAAATTCATGGCGCTTAAGACATTTTGGACGCAAAATCAGTATCCTCTAAAAGTATCTTAGCGCTGTATATTTTAATAGTTCTGTTAGGTGACATAATGTCAATGTAGCGATGCAGCGAACTTTTGGTTTTAACATTTCAGTATTTTGACAAATTGTTTCCATGAACGTGCTTTTCTATCAATATAATATAAGTCGATGAATGAAGCAGAATATTAACTTTTAGTGTAGAACACTACAGTTCAGTGCATCGTACGTTGAAACACTTACTGAGTTACGTGTTATTTTTGTGTGCTTATTTCATCACCACTGCTCTCAAAATGGTGGAGAAAAACATTATACACCATTAATTTTTAAATAATACAAATACTTTAAATCTTTATTAGAAAAGGTCTTGATAATATTTTAGTAAAGTCTCAATAAATAATATTCCTAAACAGCAAGGTTATTAACGTCGAAATGTCTCTCAGTTTATAGAAATATTGTATAGGCTATTGATTAATTATCTACACTAATATTATAAAGAGATAAAGTTTGTTTTTTTTTGTTTGTAGGTGGTAATCTCTGAAAGTATCTATTGGTCCGATTGCTTAAATTTTTTCACCAATATAAAGCTGATATTCCTTAGTGACATAGCCTATATTTTATGTACGCAGGCGAAGCCGCGGGTAAAAACATAAATAACGATGAAAATGGAAAAACAATGCGCGTAGTATTTTCTAGTAGCAATTTTTATGAATGATTGATTCTACTATGAATTTACTAATTATGACAAATTTTTGATTTGTTGCGTTTTAAAACCACTCATCTAATACCACTGGTATTTGTTTGAACGCAATTTTATTACCAATTCTGAACGGAGACCACTCTTCAAATAATTTAATTTAATATACGAACACATAACAGTGATTTGAATTTAGTACAGTCAGCTCAAGTCAAACGTAATAAAATTTTGGTTTCCTAATATTTTTATACGATCGTAATAGACAAAATCTTTCACTAACTAATCACTTTTTTTAGATATGTCTTTTTTTATGGTGGGAAAAAATCATGCATTGACATCCCCCGCCCTTGGGCGGAGCGGCAGATAGAGTCAGACTCTTACTGACTAAAAGACCCACCCCGTTCCTTTTAGCCGTCATACCGGGGCTCGAGCTTTAGATATGTCTGAGGAAGCTATAATCAACCCTCAATATCTTGGGGGAAAACAAAAACCTTGACTTGCATAAAAAAATGGTGGCTTGTTGTTATTTAGATCAGGTTTGCAGTACACAATTTATTATTAAACTAGACATTTACTAAATAAATACTTTTTTTTTGGATTTTATTTCAATTAAAGATCCTATACAAAGCATTTTGGCTGACTGTGATTTAGATCCTTGAATTTCCATTCGGAATAGAAAATTAACACGGGTTCAAACAAATACCAGTGGTATTAGATGAGTGGTATTAAAACGGAACAAATCAAATTTTTAGGGACAGTTTTGGGATTTCGTTTTTTATACTTTTAGCTACAAAAATATGATCAATAATGGTTAGGGAGTCTCATTTTTTTTAGTACTAATTAAGAATAGGGGTGTATGGAAACTGTATTTTAAAATGTTCTATTGTAAACCATGCATGTTCTAGTCGGTAAAATGCCCTACTAACTACATACTTATTACTAACAGCAGCTTTCTATCGGTAAAAAAAATTTTGCAATCGGACCAGTATTTTCAGAGATTACCTAATACAAACAAAAAAATAACAAACTTTACCTCTTTACAATATTACTAGCTTTTGCCTGCAGCTTTGCCCGCATAGTATATAAAATATAACCTATGTTACTCAAGAATAAAGCAGCTTTCTATTGGTGAAAGAATTTTAGCAATCGGATCAGTACTTCCAGAGATTACCTCCTACAAACAAAAAAAAACAAACTTTACCTCTTCATAATATTAGTGTAGATGTACGAGTAGATAGTGTAGATTAAAATGTGGAACCTATCCCTCTAGTCACTAATGAGGGAACTATATTCTTCAGAGCTCAAACACATATCATTATTTAAACCTCTACTTCTGTCAAAGGAACACTTACATAAGAAGATTCCGTATGTCTAAATCACAAAACGCGCCTATTATATTGCTCATAAAAAAAACAACACCATTTTATTAGTCTTACTAGTAACAAGAACGACTCCCATTTTCAACACGCTGTGGAAATAATAAGGGTTTATCCCGTCTTGTGTTCAATGAAGATTCCGTACACTCGTATGGTTGATCGGGTGCCGGAATGAATGTCTTCAATGGTATCGCAGCGAACTATTATTGCATTTCCAAAACACCATCACAGGTTGTCAAGCCTGTTGGTTTGCCAATTAGAACCGTGCAATATCTTCACCATGACCAATCTCAACAAAAACTTTGTAGTTTTTCTTTTTTCGGTGGGAAAATCATCTAGTGACATCCCCAGCTCTTGGGCGGAGCGGGAGATAGTGTCAGATTCTTACTGACTAAAAACCCGCCCCGTTCCTTCGTGCCTTCATACCAGGGCTGAGCTAGCTTTTGGAGGTAACCCTGGCCCCAGTAGGCTTCGACCCAGCTGGGCCCCTGCTGTTACTGACAACTCCTTGAGGCGCGCGGGAACAGTGTGCGCCTTCGACGACTTGGGAACTTTGTAGTCCTCAAGCTTGTACGCAAATACTGGTGCTCAGTATGTTCGTTTACTCCATAGATTTATAATCTAGGAATAGACAAGCCCTTTCATAAAAACTGTTTGTCAAAATACTGAAAAGTGAAAACAAAAGTCCGCTGCAGCGCTACATTGGGATTATGTCGTCTAACAGAACTATTAAAACATACAGCAATAAGATAGCTTTTAGATGATACTTTTTCCGCTACCAAAATTGCTTAAGCGCCATGAATTTCATGGCACTTACGCGTTTCGTTCAACATAGTGTAATGTTCAAGGTGTACAGACGATATTACACCTGAGTCGACCGAAGTGAATGTTCGGTACGCCTAATCTAGTGCGTAGTACATTATATATCGATGGATTACTCACATACAGGTCGCGCGGTGAATCAAGATCGCTCGGTAAAAGTAGTGGGGGCAATCGGCGCATGTGTACAATTGCGCACAGAAATTCTTAGTATGTTAGGATTTTATTTTTAATTTCGTATGTTTGAACCTTAGTAACATAACTTATAATAACACTAGTTTTTGATTGTAATTTATCTTGTAAGTAGGTGAATTCAAAAAATTAAAAATTATAAAATAAAACATAAAATTAAAAAAAATAATTTCGTTAGTTTCTTTCTTTAACGTAATAATTCACGTCGTAAACCATTTTTCTGGCTAGCAGTTTTAAAACTTTATTTTTAACCATTTTTTTTACGACTACGTATTACTATTACGATAACACAAGCTGTACGCAACAGTACCCAAGTACAACAGTATCCAATGAGAGGCGAGAACGCAACGCGGGATTTGAAGAGCGACTCTATCTACCAATGACGTGTCGCCGACGGCGCACACCCGCCCGTACGTCGCCAAATAGACCGTAGAATTGAATACTGCGCATGCCCCTTCCACTTTTGCCGAGCGATCTTGATTCATCGCGCGACCCGTAGTTTAATGGCCAAGCCATATAACTTCTTATAAATAGTAGTGATTATGACGTTATTACACATCTTTCTCCAGTTATATAGGAAACACCGATCAGCTTTCCTGAGGATATGAATTAAGTTTCTATTGAAATCAAAACACAATTTTGTATAAAAATAATCCAGTAAATACCTCTAAAAATCTGCTTTTTTGCATAAACTTTGGCCTTGAATAATACACTCATAAATTAAAATGAAATCCTTACTATCCTTACTTAATATTATAAAAGCGCCTTCACGCCTAAATGGTAAAACCGATTTTGATGAATTTTGGTACAGAGATAGTTGGGACCCTGGAGACGGACATAGGCATTTTTTTGTAAAAAAAAGTAAGAAAAGGGGAGAAAGAGGGAAGGTCTTTTATGTACGCGGGCGAAGCCGTGGGCAAAAGCTAGTATAAATTATAAATATATTTATAAAATCCTTACGCACGGTACGGCTTTTAAAACAACACGTATTTCCTTTTTCAGATTTTTTGTGAAATATTTGAGTAAATAATGTAATTAACGAATGCCAACAGTGTTCAGGCGTTACCTCTCTTTTTTCGCGTTGCCTTTTTATCAATCATTGCTTTGGATTGCATTGAATGAAGCAACAAACTTTTAAACCATGCTTATATTGCCTCTGTACAGGGTCGAAACTTACTGGAGTCAAGGATCTGTTTCTGAAAGGAAGATTCGGCCCTGGTACGAAAGGCAACGAAGGAACAGGAGTGGGTTTTAGTCAGTAAAAGTCTGACACTATCTCCCGCTCCGCCCAAGAGCGGGGATTTACCAACCTAAAAAAAACATGCTTATGTTGATGATAGATGTGTGGGGAATAGGGTTCTCGGCAGCAGTAGTATTAAACAAACCTATAGATAAATATATAGTACGTAGCGTAAACGAGTATGTATTGCTACAACATAAACATTTAACAAAGATCCACGAACAAACAGACACAACTATTAACCGCCACCTGTTCGACGGCACCAAAAGGGTTTCGTTTACAAAACCGTGCGTGACAAATAGATGATTTGGGCTCGTTTGGGGCCGGGGGACTTTGCTATTGTCATCGAAGTGACGACAGAATGCGAAGGTAACTTGTCACAATTATTGTTGGCACGTGAACGGAAAACTTTTCACTTTTTGATAAAGATATGTGATAATGGAATTGATCGTATCGTCATCTTTTATTGTGAGGTTGTGGACATGCAGTCAACTCAATTTATTATAAGCACCTTCTATCAAATCAATCAATCAATCAATAAACCCTTTATACCGATCTTCAAGATTATTTTCTAGAATGTTGTAATGTTTAACAGGATGTCTCTTAGTTCAGAGTGGGTCTTTTTTTAATTTATTTAAACTTCATATACAATAGTGGTACAGAGAAAAACTTAATGCAACAAGGCTTCACTACCAATCAACCTTTGTGTTAACAAAGAAAACACTAGAGTAGGTACGCACAATAATTAAATAATAGATATAACAAATTGAAAATGGCTTATGGCAATAAAATGCTAAAATTAAAAACTAATAAATACTGTGATTAATATTACATCATTATAACTACTAGAACTTAAGATATAATAATGAAAACCAAACTAATATTGAAAGGACTATATTATATATATATCGACTTAATTATTAAGTAGTAGTTCCGAAGGTTAACAAATTTAGACACTTCCTCCTCGTTGTCATTAATATAAGAAGACATTTTTTCTGCAATTTCTCATAGTATCATAAAAAAATATGCTCTTTAAAATTAATCTCAAAATTTGAGGCACATAGTCAAATGTTCAAAGCATTTTATTTCAAATAAACTAATAACAGACTTTTGAAATGTCAAGAAGTCAGTCAGTCAGAAAAAATGATTATAATTGCATATTCCAAAGCGTAGATCTCTATGGAGAAGAATGTGCAAGAAATTCCGTGGACCCTCTTTTCAATCATGTTATGTAATTAAAAATATCTCTGTTACAAGTTTGTTTTCGCTGTCGTGTGAGAACAATGTTCAAAGAAAAAATAAACTAAATATAAATATTAAAATAGCAACTGGCAGCTAAGATGTGACCAGTCTCAATTGCTATCACCCGTTCATGGACATGACGTGAATATTAGTACCACTCAGCGCAACCATTTTGAAGGGAACCGAATGATCCAACACACGCTAGTACTTAAATAATCTCTGATCATGACAAACGCAACTAAAATTATAAAACTAAGTTACTTAAGTAGTTCAACAGTTGCATCGCCGTGCCAAGGGCAAGTTAAGGAGTTGTCAAGGTTAAGGAGTTGTCAGCAGCAGCAGGGGCCAGCCTGGTCGAAGCCTACTAGGGCCAGGGTTATCCGAAAGCGAAGCTCGGTCCCGGTTCGAAAGGCAAGAAGGAACAGAAATGGGTTTTTAGTCAGTAAAAGTCTGACACTATCTCCCGCTCCGCCCAAAAGCGGAGGATGTCATTAGATGATTTTCACACCGCGAAAAAAAAGTAGTTCAACAGTTTTTGAAGGAAGAAACTACGAATACTTTCCTCCAGTTAAGTTGATAAACTATACATTAATTTAAACTAACTAGGCACGTTAGTTCTCTCTACAAAACCTGGTACCACAAACCTACAACTTAAAGGTATATTCAGACTAAAACATTTTATTCCTCCTCCGGTTCTTTGTTTTATAGAAGTATTTTCAGAGTTTTCAGCACTTCGCTCGGGGCTTCCTGAAACCCCTTAATATAAGCTACGTCTAGATAACTGAAAAGTTAATGTACTTTTGTTTTAAGGCTCTTGGCGAAGTTTATCTTTTAGTTTGAAATATCACGTTAAAACTTTTCAAATCGCATTCTCTTCATTCATGATCACTTGGTAAGGATTATGTTAACTGTCTTTAATAGCCTTGCCTTTAATTAAGTAAAAATGATGCTTTTAAAACGTTTGAAAGAAAGAAAGAAAAAAAAAATATTTGCGGGAAATAACGCAAAGCTTCCACGGGCAGTGTGACAGTGAAACCCAGAGCCCTGGGACGAAGGCAAAGAAACAGGAGTCTGTTTTTAGTCAGTAAAAGTTTGACACGCCTTCTGGCTCCGCCCAAAAGCGGGGAATGTCATTGTATAATTTTCCCCCTTTTTTATGGTGGGAAAAAATCATGCATTGACATCCCTCGCTCTTGGGCGGAGCGGGAGATAGTGTCAGACTCTTACTGAATAAAAGACCCACCCCGTTCCTTCTAGCCTTCATACTGGAGCTCGAGCGCCCTTTCGGATAACCCTATAATTTTCCCCCTAAAAACAAACGTATCAGCTTATATATTATGGAAGAAATATGCACTAAACGCTCAGCATATTGCTGTGTCCACACGCACATTACGATGAGTCCACAGCGCTGGTTCTCAGCGTGGGCCAGTGTTTGTTTAAACAATACCTTTTAGCATTAATTACACCAGAATCTTCACATTGCAACAGTATCTAAACCATTTTCCGGTTAGATTTTTAGTAATAACAGTTTAACCAAAACAGCTGTTAGTTTTACAAAAAACCATACCCATGTATCTTAGGGTTGTCACTCACACAAAGCGCGACAAACCCGGCCACTATCGCGGTACCATCCATCACGATGGTTTACAGCGGCCATATTAGATTATTTTTCGTGGCGCAATTTGACCGCCACCAATCTATGCAATCCTGGTCCATGCCCGTCAGTAAAACTGTCTACTATCATAAACGTAAATGTTTTATACATGCAAGTTTAGCAAACCGTTTGAAGTTCTAATATTGTAAAATGGTTTAAAAGAGGTTTCAATTTATGTTCATACACAGCATTTTTTATAGTTATGATTTATGTTTATTGTTAGATCATATTAAACACCCAAACTAGAAAAGTTTGGGTATTTCAGGGAGCGGCCTTGTTAGTAAAGTTTGACATTGACTTTAAGAATACCTATTTAATTCTAATCATTTATATATTTTTTAATTATTATTTTTTTGTGATAAGTCGTTGGAGTACCTTAATATAAATAAATAAATAATGAGTATTTTTTTATTTATTTTAAACTCTCTTCAATTTTGTGATAACAGAAAGTTTTGTGATATCAGATTAACGTTTAAAAAGTTATTCATGATTGATGAATTAATCTTAATAAATTAATTCGTTGGCAAAATTTTTATTTGTTATTTGGAACAGTTTAAAAAAATTGGTTTAGCATATTTTTACCCGATTGCGCCAAAAGAAGGGTCATATATTATTGGAATATTATAAAAAATCTAAGCCATTTTAATTGGCTGAAATACGAATTTGTTAATTTTTAACTTTTATAAGATATTTTAAGTTTTTTAATTACTATTTTCGCAAATGAATTATCTTACATTTTGTGAAATCTAAATAAAAACACCATACATTATAGTAAAACATGCTTTCAAATGAGCCGTAAGAAAGCATGGGTTTTTTTTATTTTTTTTTATGGTGGAAAAAATCATGCATTGACATCCCCCGACCTAAGAAAGCATGGGTGTTCTTCTGCAACTAAATTTATTCAATTAAATTAATGACTAACGATTTTTTTTTTTTATTTCAAATACGATTAAACACATCACGATTAAAGTTAAGTTGATTGAAGTAATCTTTAATAATCGGTTAAAAAATAATTGAATAATGCCAACACGGGTATAAAGAATAATCTAACACTGTCTCTGACCCCGGTTTCTGAATTAA
Organism: Mythimna ferrago; assembly: GCA_910589285.2. Lineage (NCBI taxonomy): Eukaryota > Metazoa > Arthropoda > Insecta > Lepidoptera > Noctuidae > Mythimna > Mythimna ferrago. The sequence continues at coordinate 22,723,456 of OU342689.1, forward strand.
GAATTTGATGAACTTGTTTAACTTTTCTTCAACTGTGAAACTACTACTACATAAACTGCAATCCAGAGAGAGAATTTCAGCAATAATCTTAGCATTTCAGATTAATCTCGATGAACAAAGACGTCTTAATCGACTGGCAATCAGTTAAATTGTAGATTCACACTGCACATCGAACAATGGTATCTGTTTCACGGTTAATTGGTCATAAGTGCTGTGTCAGGAATATTGATATTTGTCAGAATATAAATAAGGTTGAGGGATTTTAAAAGATACAACTTTATTGTCAAGATAGGTTATTTTGTTTGTAGGAGGTAATCTCTGGAAGTACTAGTCCGATTGCTAAAATTTTTTCACCGATAGAAAGCTGCGTTGTTCCTAAGTGACATAGGCTATATTTTACGTTCGCGAGCGAAGTCGCGGGCAAAACCTTTTATTTTATATATTCAGTATACTTTTTATTAGTAACACCAGCACGATAGTAAGACATATAGCACATATTGGAATTAAGCAGAATAAATCTTGTATGTACATTCTTTACGCTTAATGCTCTTTTAGACTAGAACATAGGTTTTGATAAGTTTGTGGAAGAATGGAAGATGATACTGTCAAAATGTCTTACATTATGTCAGCTATTATTTATTGTTTCATTATTTTGTTTATTAGATCTATATTTGATTGTTCTGCATTGTATGTGTTTATAGTGTTTTAAAAGTGTAATTGGCTTCGGTAGTTCTATTTATATAAAATAAATAACAATAAATGTTAGTTTTTGAAACTCGACTCCTAACCTAAACCCTGCTAAACCTAAACCCTAACGTCGTCACGATACCTATTGTGCAAAGTTATAGTAACACCTCATACTCGAGGCTTCCAAGTGGACCAAGTCTGGTTAAATCTCCCCAAAACATGCTCATTTTATACTATGGTTTGTAACAAAAAATAAGACCATCTTCGGATATCCGTACAAAGTAAATATAATTAATAATAACCCACAAAGTCGTCACGAAAAATCTCTTTATCATTACATATAAAGTAAAACAAAATTATCGTTATTCAGAAACATGCCAACTTGTAACAATTTTTTATATAATGTCGTAAGCATTATACATTTTTTTACACAAAAACATTGTATGATGCTGTACATTCGTGTAATTTACTGGACACACAAGTGTGTATGTACATATATTACTGAGTCCCAAGTAACATCGTCTCTGCGTCCACTAATTTTCAAGCCACATGCTACACAACGCGTTATTTTCGTACTTAAAAATATTTTTAAGCAAAAAAACATGGTGCAGAAGTATAATTAGATGGTTTTCGTGATATTTGTGTGTAAAATAAGATTTAATTTACTTTTATGTTTACAGCGGTTGATCAAAAAATTGCCTTGTTGTTTAAACCATATACATCAAAAGACTGGGATAATTTGCCAACAATGGTCTTCAAGGCAAAAGTAAATAGGTTCTTAATAAACTAGTGTAAATCACCATCAACGATTGCATCACTGCTTACCATCAAGTAGGATCGCAGTCAAGCACTAGGTTATATCTTAAAAAAGGAAAACTGACAAAAAATTTTAAATTAGACCCAGAAGGTAGTGGCGTGATGTATTAGACTTCTACATGAAGCATTGGATACCTATTACAATAGGTTGATTAAAAAGCAAGAACGAGAGGATAGCCTCATCTGCCAAGTATATTATCTGTGCATATAATGAGCAAATAACATCATACGATTCTCACGAAATATAAGTTCAAATTTTATATTTATTAATCCTGTGTTTATCTTTCCGTTTTCGAAGCTTATTCGAATTATACTGTTTTACTGAAAATTTTCAGCCAATACCGAAGGCTTCGGATGTGGCGGAATTCAATTAAACTAATTAATTAAACACAAAATATTGACGATTTCTTTAACTGGTTGTTGTGAAGCGTTCAGTTTTATTTAAATATTTATTGCAATAACGTGTTGGGTTTTGAGTGGCGAATGTTGTATCGAATTTAATGAAATTTTGTGTCAATATTGCTTGACAGTTTTATTGTTTTATTTATTAGTGATTTACATATGCGATTCCGATTCTGAAAGTTCGGAACTTCCGATCAATTTAACACCCACGATTTCGATTTTGAACTCGATATTTTTTTTTAATTTTATTTTTTTTAGAAGTTTATATTTGTCGCTTGTTGAATCTCCCTCCCCCGAGGCATTAGTCGAATATGCTTTGACTTTTTTGTTTCGTATTTAGATCGTATCGTTTGTCTTGGTATGGTCATGTGAAAAGGAGGGACGAAACGCATGTTGCTAAAAAAGTTATGAGTTTACATGTGGATGGATGGAGGGGGGAGAGGGAAGCCAAAGAAAAGATGGATGGATTGTGTGAGAAGCGATATGAAAGAAAAAGGAGTGAGTGATAGGGTGGCGGGTGACAGAACAGAGTGGGTGAGAGCCGACCCCAAATAAAACGGGACAAGGGCAGGAAGATGATGATGATGTTGATTTAGAATGTTATGAGTTGGCTCTTTATATACCTAAACCATTAATTTTAGTAATCTCTAATTAGACTGCGTCCGCCTCTGACTTCGGTTTCGATTCCAAAAATCCAAATGGTGATCTGATTTGGAATATACATATTTTTACTGATATGAAACTACATGCTACTAAATGAGGAGAGTACTGATGGCTCAGTGGTAATTGTCCCGACTTAAGTGTTGTAAGTAGCGAGTTTAAATCTAGCCAGGTGCATTACTTTGTGTAATGTATTTCATAAGGAAAACATTGTGAGGACACCGATAAAACCTAGAACCAAAAATTTGATGACAGGTGACATCCACCAAGCCCATTTCCTCTCCTAGAGAAGAAATCTGAACCACACTTGAGGGAACATTATAAAGCCGATTATGCTGCTCCTACTATATATTTATTAAGACTATTTTTTATTCCACATGACCAAAAAAAGCTGACCATAAATACTATGCTAGGTGTGCTAACCAAACACACGAGTTCATAAAATAATAAATCCAATTTTGCGAAACACCTTCGTACCTCCAGACATAACAGGTGCAACACAGCTCCCATCTGCCTAATAAAATAATCGATATCCTATTTTATTTCCCGGTAAAAACTAGATGCCATTCCCAAGCGTGTCCCATATCCCTCGACCCATACATCATCCATAATCGAAATTCTGAATTCTTCCACGTAATCTATCCTTCACATATAAGTCGAGACACTTCTTATGGTGTTTCACGGTATATTTTATGGGCTTACTATGATATAACGTCACTAGTAACGAGTTACGGTGTCCGGTTAGGCCTACTAAAACTTATTGATATTGACTGTGTATGTGATATTACATACGAGTACATACATACAATATGTATAACATTCCATGATTTTTTTACGACCTTTGCTCTGACATTTATGACCGAAACACGCTATACACATAGTTTCGGTAAGGTATTCTTGGCTCATTACATAAAAAGGGTCTCGTATGGGTTACTTTGACTTTCATTAAGTTTAACTTATGTTTGTGTTTTTTTTAGGTGGAAAAACATCCAATGTCTTCTCCTGCTCTTTTGTGTCAGACATTTACTGACTAAAACCCACTCCTATATTCATTTTTTGCCTTATGTTCCATGGCCCTGAGTTTTAACCTCACGCGTGCGGCCGCTGCTTAATAGTTTTAATTTGTAAGTCAATGTTTCTAATATATCATTTCATTGTTTTTATGTTTTATTTTTTAAATTTAATTGTACATTTTAATATTTAAATTGTTGTTCTTTGTTATTTTTATCGTAATTACATTGAAGTTTTATTTTTTAAATATTAGAAATGTAAGTAAATAGTAGTCGTCTAAATCTGTGCGTGATGTGCACGCCTGTAATTGGTTTGTTTATAAGGGACGTTCTTCTAAAAGTTTCATGTAAAAATCCTGTAAACAAATTATTGTTTTTTCATTATTGGTAACATAAAATAAAGACCATTTATAGCAGATAGATGAGTGAGGTTTATACAACATTATTTAATTATATACGAAACCTGAACATAGTTTATTCAGAATCAGTAACTGAATCTATTCCAATAATTTTTACACCACGTAATATTTTTTTCCAAAAATATTTAAAAAAAAGGTCACAAATTGGACACCACCAACACTAAATACAAACAGGTCACGACAGGTTATAACGGACATTATACACAAGCACACAGCTGGATGCGGGAGTAAAACAACCCCAAGTCACCCGTGTCACAAAATAGATAGGTACAGAAGTCAATCTACATACAAAGCGCGCTCCCGCAACGCACACATAGACACCGCTCACGGACACGATGTCTCGGTCGCGTCTCGGACCACTCGTCGAACAGTTCCGGCTCAAACGCTCATTAGTGTGCGTCCACCGAGCGTAGGTATAAAAAGTGAAGTACATACATGAGATTGTCTTCTGAACCTATTTATTTTGTGCCCGTGTGGCCCGGTACCATAACTGGTTTATAACTTTGTGATTTTTCTTAATGCAGTTTTGGAATTTTGTACATAGATTTTTGACTTTACATAAAAATAGGTACTATTTCGGATTTCACATATACAAAAACTAATTTTGTATACACGTTGATATATAAGCGTCATTATCGGAATAGTGAATTTAGACTAAACAGTCCAATATTATTTTAGTGACTAACATAACAATTAAATTCAAATTAAAAGTGCCTATTTAATACAAACCGAATTATTATTGCGGTGAGTTTGGCTCATTTAAACACGTATAGTCCATTAATGGTCCTTTTTATGTTCGAGTATTTTGTTCGTAATAACACAGAGAGAGATAAACGATATTCAATGATGACACGGGTATTCAATTAATCGGCTGTGAACTTTGTCCTTATTATCCTGATATTGAGGGGACAGCGAAAATGGGGATCTAAGAAATAATTCGCAAGATGTTTTTGCTTGGTTTATTCATTATAATTGGTTAGAACAGTTATCGGACTTGATGTTTCATGGTGTGCTCCAATAAATATTAATATTCCACAAATTATCACACAACGCCGCGCCTAGTCCTAAGTTAAGCAGAGTTTTTGTTATGAGTAATAGATAACTAAGAAAAGTACTCATATGTTTCTAAATACATACATTAGATAAGTTACACGCAGACACAGTACAAATGATAGTGCTCGTCACATAAACATATGTCCTAAGTGGGAATCGAACCCATGACCTCAGGCATAGCAGTCAAGGCCTCTGACTATTAGACCAACGATGATGCGTAGTATTCCACGGCCGCCTCAAAAAGATGTCAGCAAAACAGTAGGGATCCAACAGGTCCAACACCTGCTGGGGTCATATGTAAAGAAGTAACAAAGGTGTGAGTTTACTCAGTAAATGTCTGACACGCCCTTCCACTCTGTCCTAGAGTGGAAAAAGTCATTGGATAATTTCTCACCTTAAAAAAAGTAGATAAAAAAATAATATAAAAAAATCACTTCAACTGGTGCTTTTGCCTTAGTGAAAGTTAAAAATTAGCTCAAGGAAACATACTTCAAGGAAAATAAATAGGTAACCTATGACCTGTTCAAGGATATTTTACCCATCTGCCAAGATTTGTAAAAAAGTAACAGACACTGAAGCAAAGACAGAGTTTCTTTCGCATTTATAACATTAGCGTGAATATCTAGTTATACAAATGGATGAGATAATATAGATATCCAAAAAAATATAAACCTGGCTGTTTCTCGCGACTTCGTCCGCGTCAAGTTAATTATGCCTACAGGGGCCTGGGTTATCCGAAAGGGAGCTCGAGTTCCGGTATGAAGGCTCGAAGGAACGGGGTGGGTCTTTTAGTCAGTAAGAGTCTGACACTATCTCCCGCTCCGCCCAAGAGCGGGGGATGTCATAGGATGATTTTTTGCCACCATAAAAAAAAATTATTATATAAATCTGCATAAATGTAACTGATAAAAATATTTGTTGTACTAAAAGATAGTGTCGCTAAAAAATAGTAAAAGAATTTTCAGAATCAGTTCAGCAGTTTCAGAGATGACGTCAGTATAAATAACCAAACAACATTTTGAGAATCAGACGAAATTACAAGCAAAAATTGTCACAATTATATGCATTATTAGCAATAGGAACGTAAGTAATAGTGACGATACACTCCACTATGTTTCAACATTATGCCATTATATACAAGCTTCAACCCAAAAGCCTTCAAAATAATCTGCAACACCAACGCCTCTCCATAAACGGAGCTAACAAACTTGTGAGCCAACCAAAAACCGCTATCAATACACGATTTACTAAGCCCCACAGAAGCCACACATAAATTCATAAGGCTATCGACACACTAGCCTTCGGGAAGCCGTTTCGTAACAGAATTTTGCATCTAAAGTGACTTCATAAGCTCATCAACGGAGCTAATGTACACACAGTGTGAGGTCCGTGAGATAATCTCGACGTGGTCGGGATTGGGGCTAAGTCTGCGTGAGTATCCTGAAATTAATAGGTTTTGGGGGTTTTCCAGGCTATTTACCTAATTGAAAGTGATTTTTTTTTAACGCAGTATCTACGTTGGAATTGAAGAGACTAAATGGTTTAAAAATTGTATAAATTTTCTGTAGTTGGGTACTTTTTGCACGAAAAAAAAAAACAATTTATAATGTTTTGAAAATCGTAGCAATTTTTGTTTTCTGCACGAAAAATGTCGCGAAATTTTACTGTGTATGATAAATGAAAGGTTGATAGGTTGATAGGATGATAGTTTGATAGTTTGATAGGTTGATAGGTGGATAGGTTGATAGGTTGATAGGTTGATAGGTTGATAGGTTGATAGGTTGATAGGTTGATAGGTTGATAGGTTGATAGGTTGATAGGTTGATAGGTTGATAGGTTGATAGGTTGATAGGTTGATAGGTTGATAGGTTGATAGGTTGATAGGTTGATAGGTTGATAGGTTGATAGGTTGATAGGTTGATAGGTTGATAGGTTGATAGGTTGATAGGTTGACAGGTTGACAGGTTGATAGGTTGATAGGTTGATAGGTTGATAGGTTGATAGGTTGATAGTTTGATAGGTTGATAGGTTGATAGGTTGATAGGTTAGGTTAGGTTAGGGTTAAGGGCTTAGGTTGGTAGGTTTAGTGATATCTCTGAAGTATGTTCCTTTGGGATAACGATACTTAAATGTTGTTTGTGTTCTGTGTTATGTGTAATTATGAGTCTTAGTTACTTGCATAAATAAATGATAGTATTATTATAACTTTTTACTATCAAAGAGCAGTGGTGGCCAAGTGGTAAAGGCCCCGACTTACAAATGGTAGATCGCGGGTTCAAAACCAGTCGGGCGCATTACTTTGTATAATTTATTTCATCACCACTGCTCTCAAAATGGTAAAGGAAAATATCGTGAAGAAACAATGTGTCATTCACCAACCCGCACTGGGCCCGCGTGGTGGATTACGGCCCATTCCCTCACCTAGACAGAAGGCTTGAGTACCAGCAGAAGTAACATTAAAACTGATTATGGTTATATTATGCTTCTATCACGCGGCAGAAGCAACTAGCATCAGATAATTGATAATTTTAAGAATTGTCAGCCATTTTGGAGCTTATAACTTATCTCTTTCACTCTACCCGTGAGAGAAGCAGATGATAGTATTATATCTCCAAAACCCTTTATCTTGTTACATTCTATAATCTTGTTTTCATTTTACAGAATCTTTGCTCAGATCGTTCGAAAGATAACTACTGTATTACAAAGACAGTCTTATACCGTGGTTATGTTTGCGTTAGGGGAGCAAGTAGGCAAAGTATATCGATTTAGTTTTGTTTAAAAGAAATTTTGTAAGATTTTCTATAGTTAGTTTACGTAGGATCTTGTCGTCATTGGAAAATAACTGGTTTCTTAGTTATATTCAGAGATATATTTAAAGAATGACATAAGTCATATAGATTCGACTCAGTACAGATGAGAATGTTAAGAGATGGATGGATACAATGATGAGAATGGATTAAGTGAAAAATGAGTACATTAAAAGAAGTAAGGCAGTGGCGCTGTGACTGAAAAATTGAAAGGGAATCATTTATCTTGATATGGTCCTGTACAGAAAAGGGGTGAAATGAATATTACTCAGAGAGTTATGATGGAGACGGAGAGGGAGGCCAAAGAAAAAGATGGATCGGGAATGTGTGGTGCGATATGAAAGAAAAGAGGGTGATAGCGTGACGGGTGAAAGGACAGAATGGAAGAAAAAAAACGAGTTGCGTCGACCACTAGTAACATGAGACAAAGGTAGGAAGATGATGATGATGATGATGACCAGAGTTATTGTGCTCCCTCACAATATATGTAATACTAGCTTTTGCCCGCAGCTTCGTCCGCGTATATAAAATATAGCCTATATCAGTCAGGAATAAAGCAGCTTTCTATCGATGAAAAAATTTTAGCAATCGGACCTGTACTTCCAGAGATTACCTTCTACAAACAAAATAAAAAAATCTTATCTCTCTCTTTATTATATTAGTGTAGATGTAGATTATTTTTCTACAAAGAATGATGTTAATATTTGGTTTATATTATATGACCACTGTCCCCAAAGAAGCCAAAACAATTCCAGTACACACCTCTATAAATTATGTCACTCCAAAAGAATAAACCATAAATTCGCTTGACAACTCATCCATTGCACGCACATATAAGAATAAAAACAAAAAAAGTAATAGTAAACGAAGCAATGGAACAGAAACAAAACTATGTAGGTGAAATCCGAACGCAACCACGAGTCACAGCGTAACAGAACCACATGTAAAGGATCCCCGACGCTTCAATGACGAGTTTGCGTCGGTACAAATTAATACCGGATAAGTCGTTACCATGATCAAACCAATCGGTGTGCAAGGAAATGACGCATCGCCTGTTCGTTGGAGAAGGGAAATCGTAAACCGTCGAACGGATGTTTCGTTCATTCGCGCCAATTAGGGGCGTTGAGCTACTGCGATTGTGGCGATAACATGGAGACTGTAGCTTTATAAGCAGAAAAAAATATCTAAAAAATTGGTAGAAAGATTTTTTCTTCTTTTCGAATGAATAGTAAACTGGATAAACTATTTGGGCCCAGGAAGCGGCTTCGTTAACTGCAGCATCGGTGGCACTCACTTATCCTCCATAGTGCAGGTGTATGGGCACTTAGGGCAGTCTAACATGTTGCTGAAGTTTAGAACAGGGGTGCCGTTCTCATGTTGAGCATCCGACGGGTCTAAAACCCACAGAAAGACTGTTAATTTAATTTTATTGAGATTAATATAAAGCAGTTAAGTCATGTACTAGAACCAAAAATTCGATGACGTGACATCCACTCGCGGGGATCATGCATTCTATGGCCCTTTACGAAGTGCCGGTGCGACCGACAGTAAAGTTGAACGCGTCCCAGAGAGTCAAAACCATCCGGATAGTGCTGGGATACCACACAATCGAGTCTTCTGGTGGCTGGGGCGTGAGGTGGGGGGTAATCTACATTCTCTTTCGCGTGCGGCTGCCACCTTCGCTAGCATTACTGATTCGCAGAAGGAGGCGGCCGCGTCCTATTCCGTCTTGCGCCAGGCTATGAATGGCCTGAACCAGGACCCAACCCAATAGATTGCCGACGATAGCTGCAACATTGAAAATGATAGGAAATTCCGAGTATAGCCCTTTTCATTGCCTTTTAGTTGACTTTAAGCCTTCTGATGAGATATTTTGTAAGCGACCACATTTCAGTGTCATATGTCATCACTGGCAATACTCACCGGACAATTTTTTTTTAATATCATACGGATTTCATCACGCATGCGGATATGGCTCCGCATGCATACTCCCGCAAATGTCCTTTTTATTACAAGTATTTATTGTAATGCGGGGCGGCGCAATCTCGCATGCGTAATGAAACCCGCATGATAATAAAAACAAACTTTTTGGTAGTTAAATTCACATCCTTACAGATATTATTATAATCTAATCGCTGATATCACAGAGTAGGTTATACACGATTGGTAATCAGAGGCTAATCACATTAACTTCGACATATGTCTGGCTTGTCAATTCACTACACTTAATATTGAATGTGTTACAGGTACACCGATTACAGGTATTGATCTGTTTTGGTGGTTCATTCTGGTTCTGTTCAGCACAAGTGGTGTTTGTTGGTTTAGAAATATGCAGAACGTAAGAGAGTGTAAAGTCCCGCAAATCTCCGTTGGAAAGGGAGGATACTCCAACCAGATGGATTGTGTCTGGTCCGGGCAAATGCCCGTAGTTAATTTTGGACGATTGTTTATATTCTAATCACGCGGAGGGCTATAACACCACGATGCATGATTTTGTACTTTAGTTCCTATGTGGCAATATAGATGTCACCAAGGCACAGAATAGAATAAAATAAACTTTATTACACACCAAAAAGTAACATAACTTGTACATAAACATCAACGATGCTATTGGTATAATATAACAGCGATACCAGACAATCTTTGGATGGATTGAAACGACTAAAATAGCACAGTTATTCTATCAACCAAAAGTAACCATTTTGTCCTTTCGTGGGTACGTTCACAAACAAATAAACTCAAAATATATAAGACAGAGCCGGTTCAACTATCTGTAGGCTTTGCAAATATTTGTTCAGCAAAACAGCCATTCGCTCAAACACTGTGCCAATTCATCATCATCATCATTTCAGTCGATACTCGTCCACTGTTGGACATAGGCCTCCCCCAAGCGTCGCCACATCGAACGTTCCTGTGCGTCCCGCATCCATCGGTTTCCCGCTACCTTCACCAGGTCGTCGGTCCACCTTGTAGGAGGCCTTCCAACACTGCGTCTTCCGGTACGCGGTCGCCACTCCAAAACCTTTCAACCTGTGCCAATTGTCATCAACTAATTTAAGTGACAGTTGACTCTAATAATCTAATATTGATAATCTTTAATGTCACTTAGGGGCCTTAGTACGGGGTTACAGGGTCTTTGACATGCAGAGCCTAGTCTAATACCCCCACGAAGGTAAAAGTGCACGTCCATATTTGTATTCTCCACCATTTTTTTTTTTTTCGAAATTTTTTTAGATAAGCTTCGCTCACACGCTTTCAGTCACGTAAAATTTGTATAACACAAACACTCGCATATCAAATAAACGTTATTGCTTCGAAATTTTTCACAAAATATTTGCATAATAATGTCTCTTGAAGACAGAATTATGTAGATGAGTTTTAACTGAACATTCCTAAGATGTAAACATGTGAATAATGTGAACAAAATATTTGTTCGCAAAATGTATATGTAATGTCACATAACGATGTTTATTTACGTATGATAAGTTACGTAAGATAATACACAAAAATATTTCTGAAACTCTCAGATTTTTTGATTCAAAAGTTGCAAATAAATCATTTACTAGCACTTTTTCTGGATAATCAAATATTGTGTTAGTCAGTCAAAAAACAGTTTTTGTTTGTAGGAGTTAATCTCTGAAAGTACTGGTCCGATTGTCAAAAGTTTTTGACCGATAGAAAGCTGCTTTATTCCTGAGTGACATAGGCTATATTTCATGTCCACGTACAAAGCCGTGGGCAAAAGCTAGTTAGTAATATTTACCATAAGATGATGACTATTTTTGTTTAACTTTAAATTTAAGAAAAGCGGAACAATACTGTTTCCGAATAAACCAAACAGCATACTCCATTAATTTGAATTCCTCATCGGAATATGCGCCGAAACCCCGGCCGTACAGAAATAATCAAGAACACTAGAGATTGGAACAGCGAGCTATTTTCGGTTCGCTCCGCACCCTTCATCTGAACGTCAGGTTCGCCGAACTTAGAGCACCGAGACGCAACTAGAGACCGAACTGTCGAAAATTGGCATATTAACCAGGTTGGTTAATATGGATCACTGGTAGCCCGTTAGCCCAAACAATGTACACATATATTAAAAATATAAAAAAGCACATTTATAGAAGCCTTGCGCATTTAATTGAGATTCCGAATGGCGACCATTTTTCTGAAAAGCTTTTATATATATTTTTTTATAGTTTTGTAAGGTTAGAGTGAATAGGCTCTTAATAAACTAGTGCGCCTCACCATCACCGATTGCATCACTGCTTACCATCAGGCGGGATCGCAGTCAAGCACTGGTTTATATGAGATAAAAAAAAATCGAGTAAGTCACGGAATTACCGAATGCTAACAGAGTTTTCAGGCGTTATCTGTCTTTTTTTTGCATTGACATAATTTATAAACAGTTCAAGTTTTTTTTTTTTTTTGTTTGTAGAAGATAATCTCCGAAAATACTGGTCCGATTGCTAAAGTTTTTTCACTGATAAAAAGCTGTTTTATTTTTGAGTGACATAGGCTATCATTTATGTACGCAAGCGAAGCCGTGGGCAAAAGCTAGTAATTTATTACTTTAAATCCAAAATGACTAAAAATCACATTTCGTTACTAAATAAATCCTAATCGAGGTGATTCCACGGTGTAGTCTGTTATCGTAGCGCGTAGCATTATGCGTAGCGCGTAGCAATTTCGTAGCACCGCTACGATACACGTAGCCACTCGTTGCCGTGGTTGCAACAAAAATTGTTTGACATTTTTATGCATGTTGTAAATAGCTCTTTGGGGTTACTTTGTAATATTAATGGGGAAATACCGTCGAAATATATGGCAATATTATAGGAAAATCCTGAAGGAACTGCCCTATAATAATGCCATAAATTCTCTCTTAAAATTGATACAGAATTGCAATTTGGTTTTGAAATTGTTAAGGAAGTTTCTCATGCATTTTCCAGTCAGTCATTTACAAGATAATATTGATAATGATGATTCACATTTCTTCTTTCAATTATTATTTATTGTTTTGAAAACTTTGGCTACGTTAATTGTAGTGATCTTCATCAAGAAATCTAAAATAAAGCTATAAAGGCATTTTGGGCACTCCAACGTATGAGTCATCTTTTGGACTATAACTCTCTCACGCTGCATATTCTAGACCAACTACTACTAAGATTTAATACTAGTTATATTTATTTTTAATTGCTATAAAGTATTGCTTGATTCAATATTAGAAATTTTATTTAGTAAATAAGAAATATGTTTTGTAAGATTGTTAAATAAAGGCTTTATTATTGCTTGATTGCGATCTCGCCTGATGGTAAATAGTGATGCAATTGTTGACGGCGAGGCGCACTAGTTTATTTACTCCTCGAGCTTCGATTGTACATACGTCTGTACAACTTGGATGTCCTTGAAAAATGCTTAATTTCCGTGTTTTTCCCAAGTTTGTAAGAAAGTTATTTGGTCCAAAATTTTGGTTTCTTTACATATTCTTCTATATATATTATATTATTTGTTTTTCTTAGAAAAATCCGAAAAAAGTTTATTTTTAATTTTTTGGTGATTTACGTAAACAGTGCAATTTTCCGGGTCAATGAACCCCTGGCGCTCGAGGGGTTAAGAGCCTATTCACTCCAGCCTTGAAGATTCTAAAATTATAATCAAACCGGAAGACAGCAGCAGGCAAATAAAACTGTTCCAGTCCTTCGATGTACGCGGTGAAGCACTTAGTCAAAATATTCAGCAGAATATTTTCAAAATATTAAATTTATAGGTGAAATGGATAGTGTGAATGTGTCGATAATTTGCGTGTTGGCAGCATCATAATTATGTGCTGCAATTATCGCTGAGAGCTGTAATTAGTCGTGATTATTCAATATGGGAGCTAAACATGTACAATATCAGTTATATATATGCATAATAGCTAAATCAATTAAGTGCATTCTTGTTTAAGGATTTTGATCTCAGATGAAACAGAACTCGTGTGAGATGTTGTGATGTTGTGTTGTTGTTATTGTGTCGTCAGTTAATTATTTTTTTTGCAAAATATTTTAATGTATGATACAGTAAGGAGTGTTTCCTGCAGAAGTCACTGTTTCCTTACAGGGGTTTTTACAACTTGGGAATCTTTAAGTCAAGAGTTTTTTTTTATACTATTGATTGGCTCACGCTTGACCAGTTTCTCACACGATGTAAAGCGACGATGCGGATGAAGATAGAACACGGTGCTTGCCTAGAAGTAGCCTCTTAACTCTTGACTTACAGGTCCCCAGGGTATAGCTATCAAGAAACACAGACTCCAGCACGAAATCTCATTCTTCTCAAAACGTTTTGTTCGTAAACATGATTAAAAGAGTGTCCATAGAGTTTCTTGCACATTCTTCTCCATAGAGATGCACTATTTGATATTTACCATTGGCCATCATTTTTAACGTCTATAAACGGTTTATTTGAGTCTGGGTGGAGCTATATAGAGTGTCAGTCTTAACTGACTATAATCCATACATGTTCTTTAATTCATTAAACCCTAAGCAAACGCCGGCGTTCACGCACCTATTGTCTTTCTATTGTGTCTGTAATTTCCGCGATTGAAAGGTTAAGTAGCCTTTTGCGTTCTAGAGTTGCGATGCTCAAAAGCCCAACTCAGACACTAATCTGCACGGTTTTCATATAATTTGACAATTTCATGTTTGCTGTCCGGACTTTAAAACATTGACCCCTGAGTTTGTTTCGGTGTTACTTCTTAGGGTAATCAGCTAAGAAACACCGGCCTGCTCTAGTTTAAACTGTCACGTAAAAGTGTTTTTAAAAAACCTTTTCTCAAAATAAATATCATTTATTATTGGTTTTAAAAATGTGGATGGATGGAGGGGAAGAGGGAAGCCAAAAAAAAGATAGATGGATTGTGTGAGAAGCGATATGAAAGAAAAGGGAGTCAGTGATAGCGTGACGAGTGACAGGACAGAATGGAAGAAAAAAACGTGTTGCGCCGACACCAAATAAAACTGGACTAGGGCAGGAAGAAGATGATGATTATTTGTTTCAAAAAACCTAACATATCAGGATTCATTAATCAAGTAGAACGTTCCTGCAGGTTAATTTTCGATTGAATCCATAGGTATCGATCCTAAACAATTTTACAGTCTAAAATTGCTTAGCCCAAAGTCTATATCCAGTAGAACCGATGTGACTCCGACTAAGTAGCTAAATGAAAATTGATTAGCAGTTGACGTTTAAACCAAAACTGTGAGAGTCTGGCTTATTTTACTTCAGAATTTACATGTCGGAATTCACATTGATTCTGTATGCCTTCTAGCGTTTGACTGCGATTTAGGTCGACTGTTTTTAGCTGCTAGATTTTGTAGGTAATCGTGGAAATATTGTATAATTGTTACCGTAGGTATTAGAATTGTATTTTTTTTATTATGGACGAACTTTTGCCTGTGGCTTCACTCGCGTACATAAAATATCGGTCAAAAAATTTTAGCGATCACACCAGAACTTCCTGAGATTACCTCCTACTAACTAATGTAGATAGTGTACATAGGCTCGCTTTTCACCACTATCTCAACTAATGGCAAGTGATGATGTAGCCGACGATGGAGCACGCGTGCCTAGAAGTAACCTATTTACTCTTTACTAAAAAACCTCCAGGTTGTAGCTATTAGAATACACAGACTAATAAGTGTGATTCCCAGCTGGAGATCAGCTTCTTTGGTAAATAATTGTTCTTATTTTTGCAAATAGATTTTATAAAACACTTTGACACATCACTCTTTTCGTGAAAAAACATCTAGCTCACGGATAAGAAGGTGGCTGTGGTACTAATTAGGTGGTGAAGCCGGGTTTTAAAGTAAGTGTTTTTTTAAATATATTGCTAATCCACCACACACATAACGCCACAAATACACAAACACAATCACAATTAATAAAAGCTATTGAAAAATTTAATGACATACATAACCAAGGTACTAGGAGTACAGTAAACGAAGAAGCCTAGCGTGTAGTCACGGTGGTCTCGGTCGATAAGCTGCTTAGTAGGTGTTACAGCCTACACATTACCGCTGCAGGTGACGATAATGCAGTGTATACATTGTGAACATTAGCTTCTATCTGCTTGCTTCGTAAACTTGTGGGTACCTAATAGGAATATTTAACTTGATTTTTAGGGTTACGATCGGTCGATTAAAAAATGAAACTGTTATAGGATCACTTGTATGTCTGTTTATTTGTCTATATCACATAGACTAAACACGAATGTATAAAGCAAACTTTGAAATACGGGAGCTACTTTTGGGGTCCAAACCGAAACATAAAAAAATAAATCTTTAGAAACTATACTGTGCGATATATCAAAAGTAAGCAATTTTTGCGAAGGTCTCAAACGCATGTTATTTTTTCTTTAAAAATAAAAAAGTAATCATTTTAAGATCCTCTAAGGAAAAATATGTGACAATTTACGATACTCCTTATATAATTAACTATATACTGAACCTAATTTAAAAAAATAGAAAATAAATATCTTTCCTTTAGATTACACAAAAAAAAAATCATATTTTTTTTTAAATTTTGGTATAACAATCAGTGAATTCTTTAATAACAAGTGGAGTTAATATTATATTGCTTTGATTATTTTGTGAACTATGACGATTTTCTTTTCTTTCCGACATAAAAATAAATAAATATTGCACACCGGCCCATGGATATGTTACTTGCCACTTTAATAATCACCTTTGTACTATTCTTCTGTTTCCTTCTTCTGTTCTTTTATTATTGTGTGTACATAAATTGTTAAATAAAAAAAAGACGTGTGGCACTCGGGGACTGCCGCGGTAAAGCTATTGCATAGCATTTTTATCAACTTATGCAATTATAATTATTTTTTTTTTTTATTTATGCAGTATTTTTTTTCCTTTGTTTTTTTTTTCTTTGATTGAAGTTACACTTTCACATATTGAATTGAATTTTGATTGATTGTTCACTCATTTGTTTTCTTATCGGTCACCACGCTCAAAAAACAAATGAGTGGGGGGTGTTAGGTTATTTTCGTTACGGAATTTCTGGATTCGGTCTCCACGCTCAAGGCCCGCGATAGAAGCTATGCAATAGCTTAAAAATTTACGAACTGAATTACCCGTGACTCAATAAATGGATCTAAATCTGAATTTGTAAATTTCATTTAGTTTTAAAAAATCTCCATCGGGAAACTGATGGATGTGGTCCACTGTTGGACACATCTTTCGGCTGAAAAGATAATGATAATGAAAGAAATCTAATTAGGCTTTTTGTGGATTTTTACAATTTTTTTTTTGTTAGTTCTACGCATGATTATTTTATTTAAAAAATATTTAGATAATATTTTACTGCGAAATATAAAAACACTGCTTATAAATTACTATGGACCAAACGGAGGACGTCTCAAGTCGAAAAACAACGTTTCATCACAAACATTTTCTCGATAAGCCAAATGAAACGCGAAGGAAAACCTCGTTGTCACAACACTAGGGGGGGATCCGATCGTTTGGGGTAAAGGGGGGATGATTTAATAAATATTCAAATAAAGGAAGAGGTCCATTGGGCTCCAACGACGGCCCAGTATTATGTGTCGATCTGCGGTGAACGACGCGCACCCGAAAATACAACGTAATTGAATAGTAATAAGGCTGGTTTTCAAACGGTTGGCGAAAGGTTTTGTAACTAAAAATCGGTCGTTCATTATTTTTTTACGTAACTTCAGCTTTCAAGTAAACAAAATAAAAATAAAGTATCTGTATTGATTGGCGTCTGTGGATTGTTGAGTGTCTTAAAAGGTTTTTGTTATGTTGGTAACACTGATTGGTAAGGCGAATATTATTTTTCTAATACGTACTTAATGAAAAGTTTATGGGTATTGTCTTTTATGAAAACTTTTTATCGTATACTTTTTTGGACATGATAGAAAATTGTGATAATCGCCTATATAATATTTTTAACTTACTATTTATCTATTAAACAGCCCAATGAATCATAGAAAGCTTCACTTTTTAAAGAAAAACATCTAACTAATATAAATTACTAGCTTTTGTCTGCGACTTCGTCTGCGTACATAAAATATAGCCTACGTCACTCAGGAATCAAGCAGCTTTCTATCAGTGAAATTTTAGCAATCGGAATAGTACTTCCAGAGATTACCTCCTACAAACAAAAAAGCATAAAAACAAACTTTACCTCTTTATTATATTAGTGTAGATCAAGATGAAAGTTTGTGAATGTGTCTATGTTTGTTACTTCTTCACGCTCCAACGGCAGAACTGATTTGGATAAAATTTGGCACACATATAGATCAGGTCCTGAATTAGCACTTTCAATACTTTTTTTTTCTACCTTTACACGCAAAAAGCCGCTGGCAGCAGCTAGAACAAAAATAAAACTCCAAAAAAAATACCCAGCAAAATTTCCCACCACTATGGATATTCCTCCATCAAGTCTTCACAAGTATGCATCCTGTAGCCGCCCGGACAATAAACGTTAACCGCTGACTAAACAATATCTCGGAGATAAAGACCCTTGAAAAAACTTCATATTTGATACTCCGGCGCGCCGACGCAATATCTGCCTCTTAACGATAACGTGATAAGCTTCGCCTTAACTGATTTTAAATTATGACGCAGGGTGGTTCAGTGGACTTCAGATTTAGTGATGGTTAGTTATTTTAAATCTAGGATTATCATCTGGTTTTTGTATGGAGTTAGATCTCTTAGCTGCCAGAGAATTATTTTAATTTATATTTTTTAATTACTTTCTTTTTTAATTATCTACACTAATATTATTAAGAAGTAAAGTTTGTTTTTTTTTGTAGGAGGAATTCACTTCAACTAGAAATATTTAAAATATATATTTTTTACTATAAAATCCACACTAAGATTATAAAAAGGTTAAGTTTGTTTTTTTTTGTTAGTAGGAGGTAATCTCTGAAAGTAATAGTCTGATTGCCGAGATTTCGGAGTCTGTGTTTCCTGATAGCTACAACCCGGGAATCTTTAAGTCGAGAGTGAATAGGTTTCTTTTAGGTAAGCGCGTTCCATCGTCGACCGCATCGTCGCTTTCCATCAGGTGAGATAGCGGTCAAGCGCGAACCTATCAACAATAAAAAAAAAAAAAAAGATTTTTTCACCGATAGACAGCTTGTTTATTCCTGAGTGACAATAGGCTATATTTTATGTACGTGGGCGAAACTGCGGGCAAAAGTTAGTTTATCAATATAGTGCTCACTTAATAGAAGCGACAAGAGATATGTAATCAAGATTAATGTAACTCATAATATAATTAAAAAAGGGTCCGTGGAGTTTCTTTCACATTCTTTTTATAGAGATCTACGCTTTGGGACGTGCAATTTAGCTTCATTTTTTTTGCTGACTGACATTTTGACAATTCAAAAGTAGGTACCTGTACATGTATTTGAAATAAATGTTTCTAATTTCTGACTTAAAAAGATGTAAATCATACTTTGACAGGTTACGGGTTTTTTTTATTAAAACCTAATGCAAAATATATTGACATTTTTCTGCGTAGCTTTAAGGGGCCGGCGATGGATGAATTTCCATACAAACGTAATACCACGCTAATTTGCAGTTGGAGCATATTTCCAACATATTATGATGACATTCGGTTATAGACAATATTTATCCAGGTTCCTACGTCTTTCTTTTTTAAAAAAAACAAAAAGAAATTTAAGCAAATTGTATTTCGCACTTTTTTACAGCGTAAATGGTAAAACATGCTATTTGGCTTTTCCTGTATTAAAAATAACAATATTTCTAATATTCTCGACGAAGGAACCTAGATAAATATTGTCTCTAACCGAATATCATCATAATATGTTGGAAATATGCTCCAACTGCAAATGAGCGTGGTATAGCGTTTGTTTGGAAATTCATCCGTCGCCGGCGCCTTAAGTAAAACATCATTGTATTGTATGAGAATGAAATCGAAAAAAAGTACAAAGATACGTCCACGAAACCCAATCAGCATATTTTCCAACAACTAGCAACTAATACTATTTCATTTACGATACTCGGAAAGCCGTATAATTTATATTCCTCACTCCGGGTCATAATAAGCCATTGACACCATCTTTCGCCTCAAGAATTATTTGGTTGAGAAGGTTTTCAACGCGACAGTCCTTAGGGATGATGGTCTTCAGCATTTTTAAGATAAGGTTACATCTCCCCGAAAATATTTATGAATAATGGAGGGTAATGGGATTTTACGCATTTTCGGATCTCGTTAACATTTTAGGTTTTTGAAGCGTTTTCTAAAAAAGAAAGTTAGTGAAGATGGTAATGTTATTTAAATTTTGATTAAAGTAAATTAACTAACATAGAATGATTTGGAGACTGTAACCCTAGTTGGCTAACCTTGGAAAAAGAATAAAGCTAGATCTACATTAGACCGACCAACACGTAGACCACTCTTCATTTGTACGTAAAACGACGTCGTGTGGCGTGGATCTAATGTAACTCTTCAAGTCTAGTTTCCATATAAAATGTATGAAGACCGATATGGCCAGATGCACGAGTGCACGTGTACGCAATGTAATGTAGTGTTCTACCTTAAGCATTGCCATATAGCGTGCTTATGCCGCCAATATTTTGGGCACCCAGTCGACAGCAATTTGAAGGAGATTTTTGACGTCATATTTTAGTTTGTTTTGATTTGTTTAGGGTTTTTTATTATTATTTATTAATTTTACTGAAATAAGAAGAAGCTCTAGATAATAATTTAAAAAAATAGGCGTTGATCACGTGACAATTCAATGGCGACTGTATACAATTTTGTTTCACGATAAAACTTCTCTAGAGTCTCATTATCTTTATCTTCTCTTCCACTTTGTATATCTATCTAAATATATATCAATAACTCGCTTTTCCTTCATATCACTCCTCACATAATCCATCCATCTTTTCTTTGGCTCCCTCTCCCTCTCAACCCATCCACATGTATAACGTACACTTCTTTAGAGTCTATGACCTAGAAGCTCATGAATGTACACAATTATCAATTATACTCATCCTCTACTACATTATATTTTATAGAATAATTAAATTATTAATAGCTCAACATATTGGGTGAAAGATTAATACTGAAAACCTTACCGGTTGTGTAAATTCGGAATGATCTTGATTTCCCTGAGGTAATGAAACGAAACGGTAGCTACTTTGACATTGATGCTATAATACTCTGACGCTGTTCATAAAATGATTTAAATAAATAACTGTGTAACCTATTATATGGTAACATGATTACTTACACGTGTACAAAAATAAATTAAGTACTTTCTCGTTATTAGCACATTTTTCTGTATATAAACAAGTTTTTAGTGAAAATCATTTAGCAAGCTTTCATAGCTCGGTATACTTATATAATTAATACTCGTCAAGATGAATCATACGAGCCCAAACTCGATGGAGTTGTGTCGTTGTAACTACTAAGTTCCTATGGCCACCTTCCGGTTCCATCATCAAATCAGCTCCATGTCATAATACTTTTGCATTGTCATCTGATTCACACATGCATGCAAAATTTCAGGTCAATCGGTAGCCGGGAAGTGGATCAAATTTAATTTGCAAGATTTGATGACAGACAAACATCGCGACAGGTGAAACTAAATAAAAGCTTGTAAAATCGATTAAATTAATTTTAATCTTTTGTTTTTAAGGTCAGAAATCATCTAATGACTTCTCCCGCTCTAGGGCTGGGCGAGAAGGTTTTTTGACTAACCACACCTGTGATTTTTTTATTGTTGACAGGTTTGCGTTTGACCGCTATCTCACCTGATGAAAAGCGACGATGCGGTCGACGATGGGTCCTCGGGTAACACTTTCAAAAGTAATAAGCTTTTCTTTAATTGGAAAATCATCCAATAACAACTCCAGTCCTTGGGTGGAGTGGAAAGGGTGACTTTTACTGACTAAAACCCACTCGTTTGTTCGTTCTTTTTCTTCGCTCTAGGGCCACCAGGTTTTCTTTCACACAACCTATGGCCCTAGTAGGCTTCGACCCTGCTGGGCCATGGCCCTAGTAGGGTGACATGTGATCTATCTTTTATTTCTTTATAATTATTATTCATATATTTATATTCTTTATTGTACACCAAATAAACAAAAATACAGGACAAATATTTAAAAGAATAATAAACATTCAATAAATTTCTTTGATATAAATAAACAAAAAAAAAACGATTTCATTATGAAGATTATGAATCATCAGCATTTCGAAATAGGGCTATACAGTTTACCTACATATATTAGAAATTTAAAAACATAAAATCACTTTTTGTTTTTCAAAAACTGTGAATCTTTCAATTACCAAAAAGAATGAAAGAAAATATTTTATTTAGACACACACCATAGAAGACACACACACAGTGTAGAAATAACATGTAGTAACTCAAGATTTAAAAAAAAACACAAACTTGGTGTGTCTCACGGTTGCACCAAATAAGAAGCCTTGAACACTGCACTCGAACATGATTTGTGGGGTTCTCTTTTTTTATTATATTTTTCCTCTCTTTTGTCTTTCTGCAGCTCTAGTTGGAGCGAGAGTTAATGTTAGATTTTTACTGACTAAGGGTGTTTTAATATCGTGCGGTTTTGATCATGCATGCGGAGTTGCCACGCGTCACCCCCGCAAATGTTCTTTTCGTACAAATATTTATTGTAATACGGGAAACATGCACTCATGACACGGTGTATGATCTCGGACAGCAGCCCTGCGCATTTTTCGTCCATTACACACAGCCACAACGCATAACAGTCCACTGAAAGCTAGATCGTAAGCTAGCGTGGCTCACATTGCGTGATATTTTTTGCACGCGGGGGCAACCCGCGTGAAGAACTCTGCACCATATTATAAACACCTTAAAAATCAGCCGTGTTCATTCAGTTACCATTTGCGTTACTAAATAATTAAGCGTATCTATCTCCCGAACCATAAAATCACTCCTTGTGTAACATAATTCGTGGAGGAAATGATCGTTTCCTATCTTGTCAAATATGTTTATCAATTTATTTAGTTGATATTGACTGTTTTTATTTACCTGTTAACCGATTTGTAATCAAACTAGTTTTGAATCTGGTACCTCTGTAATTTTATAGCCAAATAATTTCTATTTTTTGTTTAAATCAAACGTTTTTTAACGAGGTTTTATCAAAAATCTTAAAGGTTATCTAGATTTTCATGAAAATGTATCATTTTCATGAAAAGCTACTTCTAACTAACAAAAACATAACACAATATGTGGTCATACAGACAGTTCATGTACAAAGGCGAGCTTGGTTCAGCAATGAGTTTT
This sequence comes from Mythimna ferrago, assembly GCA_910589285.2. NCBI lineage: Eukaryota > Metazoa > Arthropoda > Insecta > Lepidoptera > Noctuidae > Mythimna > Mythimna ferrago. The sequence continues at coordinate 22,746,638 of OU342689.1, forward strand.
CTCTCAGTAAACCTTACTAGATATCCTTCCTTTTTCAATTTTTAATCGATTGTTCTTTTATCCGTTTCACGATTGAACAATATTAGAGTCTGTCTAATACGAGTAAGTCAACCGACTTGGGTAATTATTAGGGTAAAATTAAATCTTATGTAGTCAAAGTTGATTATTATTTACTAATAGTATACCTTATAAAAAGTATCGAATATAAGTATTTTTTAAATAATTAAATATTATAATAAATTCCCAAGTCTTTTTACTTTTTAGACAGACTATAGTAAAAAAATTGAGACACGGCTTGATCACAGATAACAAGCGCTACACTGGTAGCGCTTGGTATCTGTGATTAAGCGCTGATCAATCGGTGTTAGCGTCGATTCTTAGATTATTTACGTACTATTAGGACAACTAATTTCTTAAAAATAAACTGGGTAAGTGCATTTAAGTAAAATTTCAGTGCTTAAATTATGATTGTAACTTTATTTTCTAATTGGGATATACACCACAAATTTTTAATTAGTACACATACTTAAAGGGCTTATTAGAAAAACCCTTGTTATTTTTAAGTAAAATCTCATTAAATAATATTCATAAACAGCAAAGTTCTTAGCGTTGGTTTATGTCCCAAAATGTCATTCAATTTATGGATATATTGTGCAGGCTATTGATTAATGAATGAATAAGTGACAATAATTAAGGAAAAACACTGCTCGCAGTATTTTCTACTAGCTATTGTTATGTAAGATTGATTCTATGATGAATTTACCTTTTCGTGGTCAATTTTAGGATTTCGGTTTTTTCTACTTTTGACTATAAAAATATGATCAGTAACGAGTACAGATAGAGCCCCATTTTTTTGTGTGCTTAAAAAATAGGGGTGTATAGTACATGTATTATTTCAGTTGTATACATATTGTAGAAGCTTTACATTTACATAGTTTTCCAAGCCAGTCTTGATTTTTCTCATTAATAGATAGAGAGAAGAAAATAAATAAAGAATTAAAAGTACTTTATTTGGCACAACTATAGAGTTTTAATATTCTCAGTGACAGCGGAATTTCAATGTAAAAGTATCGGAAATTTATTATACCTACAGATGTTTCTCATATATATTCAGGGCCCACTTATCAGTATTTACTGTATTATAATTTCGCAAGTCAATATCTACGTATAGATGCTTATCAACAACATCTCAATAGCCAAATGGATTTGGACTAAAATTACTGACACGTGTAAAGCATAAATTGGATAATAAATAGGATATTTTCATCTAACAAAAAAAAAACTATCAGCAGGAAAAAAAAGTTAACCGACATAGCTCGGAAAATCGGTCCATTTCCACTCGCTTATCGACAACATCGAGCATGGTTTAAAAGCTTGTTACTTCATCTAACCAATCCAACGCGATGTTTGACGAAAAGGCAATGGGAAAACAGACGCCTGAAAACTATGTTAGCATTAGGTAATTCCGTGAAATACCCGAATATTTTGCAAAACTTGTTCCAGGAAATGTGTTTTTTTAAAACTCTTAAAAGTTTTTGAAAAAAAATGTGTCGTCATTTAGAAGCATGATAAAATTTGAAAGGCGTCAATAGTTATATTTTTTTTAACTTCTTTAATTTTTGAGTAAATTAAGTGTCAAAGATCATACAAAATAGCAGATTTTGTGATAAATTGATTTCAATAGAAGCCTAGATAATATCCACAAGTTACTGTGTATCCAAAATATGTAATGAAAAATGTGTAATAACGTAATCGCGTAAGAGCGGTTGTACGAAAAACAGTGAAAACGTATGTCAAATTGCATCCCTTTAAGTGGAAATGGGCAGGGCACATTGCACGCAGAACAGACAGATGAGAACAGATCGATGTGGACGAAAAGTTCTGGAGTAGCGACCACGTACTGGAAGATGCAGCATTGGAAGGCCTCCCACAAAGTGGGTCGATGACCTGGTGAGGATTGCAGGAATACAATGGATGCGAGACGTACAAGATTGGTATTGGTGGTGACGCTTGGTGGAGGCCTATATCCAACAGTAGTCATATTTGGGCTGAAATGAAGATGATAACGTAGAATATTGCCTCATCATTATTTTTAGACTCGTCACGAAGGTTCAGGCTTTTAAAAAAACTTGAAAGTTAAATGTTTTTTATTCAACTTACAATCAATTTACGCTTTGTTGTATGTACCTATACCAATTTCTAGCAAAAATTTCTGATTTATTTTGGTACTAATACATTATCATACTTTGTAATTGGGGTTCCATTTTGTAAAATGTAATTAACTTAGGATCAGTCGTTTCATAAGTAATTATAGAAGCATCGGCGTGTGGGAGTGTTTTTTTAATACATTAATTTGTACAGAAAGTGATCAAACGATCTTAATTTGGACCGGCGTATAATTTGGTACATTTATTCTATGAATATTGCTGGTTGGTATCAAAATATGAGCAAAAGAATTTTAATGTAATTCTGCTATTATTTGAACACGGTGGACCATTCCTGCGCGCCTCAAGGAGTTGTCAGCAACAGTAGCGGCCCAGCTGGGTCGAAGCCTACTGGGGCCAGGGTTAGTTTCGAAAGAGTAGCTCAGCCCCGGTATGAAGACACGAAGGAACGGGATAGGTTTTTAGCATAGAACAGAAGATTTGATTCCTGTGTTCTGTGGTTTTTAGTCAGTAAGAGTCACTATCAGTACATAAAAAAAAAAAACGGTGGACCAAAATATGTAGTCAGAATTTCTCTAGCACGTCAAATTTTAATGCAATTCCATGTATGAGATAGGCTAATTAAAGAAAAGTCATATTTTTTGTCCCTTAAAAAAGAAAGTCTGTGTTTCTAAATAGCTACAATCTAGAGTTCTTTAAGAAGAGTGAACCGGTCACTTCTAGGCAAGCATGCTCACTTGTTGACCATATCACTGCTTACTATCAGGTGAGATAGTGGTCAAACATGAGTGTAAAAATCTAATGATTTAAATACACTTTTTTAAAATTCAAATATATGTTTCGACATCACGACAACATGGCGTACCCCAGGCATTAATGACGGGACCAGTTTAGAGCCTATATACCGGACTGGTAAATGCTGACGCAAAAACAAAGATAAATGACATTCATTTTGCAAATAGCTTGTTAAAAACACTTTTGCGCGTCATTTAAACTAGATTAGCCGGTGTTTTCTTACTATCCCAAAAAGAAACAACGTAACAAATTCAGGGGTCAAAGTCTCTTTTAAAATCTATACAGTAAACAAGTAATTGACAAATTATTATGAGAACCATGCAGTTAGTGTCTGAGATGGTAAGGAAAGAACCACACAGATTTGAATGGACGTATCCAGTCAGTGTAAGTATTAGTCAGTATTAATTGTGTAGCTCAATTAAGGACTTCTAAGGAGCTCCATGATGATGAACTGAACGAGATGTTTGGAAGAAAGAAAGAGAGAAAATATTATACTACCTAAAATACACCCCTACTTTTTAATTAGTACACAAAAAAATGGGGCTCTATCTGTACCCGTCACTGATCATATTTTTGTATTCAAAAGTAGAAAAAACCGAAATCCTAAAATTGACCACGAAAAGGTAAATTCATCATAGATTCAATCACACATAACAATTGCTAGTAGAAAATACTGCGGGCAGTGTTTTTTCCATTTTAATCGTCATTTATTCATTCATAATCAATAGCCTGCACAATATTTCTATAAATTGAGAGACATTTTGGGATAAACACAAACGCTAATAACTTTGCTGTTAATGAATATTATTTATTGAGACTTTACTTAAATAATAACAAGGGCTTTTCTAATAAGCCCTTTAAGTATTTGTACTAATTAAAAATTAGTGGTGTATATTGCAGAAGAATATTGTAGAACACGTTATAAATGTTCTTTTTTTTTCAAACGATGTACAAATATCATATGTCAATACCGGTTACTTCAATAACGATATCCCAAAAATTGAACGTGACAGATACTGAACAAATTTGAATTCAGTGAGATACACATGGCAATCTCCTGGTTCCCATTTTTTTTTATGTTTGTCGATGTATTATATACATAAAAAATAGTAAGAGTAATTATCATTATGCCATGCTCTCCCATACATTAGTGGTCCAATGTATATTTGTTTATAAGATGTGTAAATAATGTTTTTATAGTTAATTGAAATTGATCAATTGTCTGAAATGCCATCAGTGTCTGGAGTGGTCATATTATACATATATATATATTATTGTGTACTGACTTATTATAATTTTTAAAATTGGTATTGTTTTGCTTAATTTTGTATTGTTATGTTTTTTTATTTCTTTTTAATCAATTTTTGATCTTCGAATTGTAATTTATCTAACAAGAATATAATTGGAGTCTCTTCGCACGTATTAGTTTTAACTGTTAGTGTAGAGGCTAATTGTACTAAATAAATAAATTTGTATTCTCAGTATTCACCTTTTTTCTAGTGATTTTTTCACATAATCAACTATTCGATTCAGTCTTCACCTTTCTTCTTTCTCTTTCATACCTAAAAGAACTTTCCTCACGCATTTTAATACTAAAAAATATAGGTACTGTATTGCTTATCACACTTAATATTACAAAGATAAATACTTGCGCTTACTGGACAGGTCCACTCAAATCCATGTGGTTCTTTCCTCAAAAGACGATTTCAGACACTGATGACATTTCAGACACATATGAAAACCATGTAGGTTACTACATGATTTTCATATGATTTGACCATTACATGTTAGCTGTATGGACTTTAAAAGAGACTTTGACCTCTAAGTTTGTTTCGGTGTTTCTTCTCAGGGTAGGCAGCTAAGAAGCATAGGCCTCATTTAATTTAACCTGACGTAAAAATTTACGTGTAAAAGTGTTTTAAAAACAACCTATTTGCAAAATATATATCATTTATCAAAGATTATATTTATTACTTTTACATACTCAAACGGCTAAACGGATTTTGATGGAATATATTACCAGGATAGTTTACATCCTGGTTTAACGCATAGGCTATAATTTTTAAAGGTGAAAAGTGTTTATTTGTTCTATTAATTTTAAACAGCTAAAATACAATAAGTTTGGACATATTTCAAGCACTTTATTGTACTTTGAGTCGTGAACCCTCGTAGCAAAAGAGAGCTAAATCCCTACGACGGAGGCTCTCGGTGACATAGAGTAAGTAAGTGCTCTCCAATTCGCAGAATTGAATTTCAATCACTACTCTGATTGGCTGAACTAAGTTCATGGGTACCTAGTGCTTTATTGAGTTTGTGAATTTCTTATTCGTTGTGTAAATAGGTGAAAAAAAATGTAACTGATTAGAAAATATGTTTTTAAGTTTAGACTATTATGATACTGAAAATAAAAAAATGTCGCAGTATATTTTACTTAATGAAATAGTACAAAACTTGAACGTTTTGCGTTACAAATGTATTTTCACGCAGAAATCTCATCACCATAACTTAAAGTCTAGAGCAATTTTAGAGAAATTCTCAATTTTTGACTTAACCCAGTTTCGGTCGGAGACGGCAAATTGCAACAGCCGTACGCACGAAATTTATGTAGACGTCTGTACGTTACGTCGCAACGTAACCGTAAATATACGGCAGGAGTGCGGCAATGGGAATAAAGTTATGGGTCATTTTCAGCGAATAGCTAGTGACACCAGCCACGTAAGTAGTCAGGGATTATTTTTAGTAGGCATTAAAGTTCTAAGTGTATGTAAGCACCACTTCGCGTGGTTTTTCCGACTATTATATTTTTTTTTTGCAGATTATTGAGATGTACCACTTTATCAATGACAGATCTTAGTGGAAATGATGTAGATATGGTTTATATTTTTATGTGGACTGACTTATCAGCGGTCGTGTGTACGTGACACTTTCAGAACGTTTTCGCGCATAACCCGTGCGCACTGGAATCACCAGGTCGCTGGTCAAATGCGGTGATTATAATAAAAATGTTTAAAAATCTGTTTTTGAGGTAGTGGAGTTATTTTTTTTTATGGGTGGTGAGTTGTACTTACAGTGTAGCGCAAGGGGGGCACATAGCCGAGAGCGTACGAGGGTTCGCCCGCCGCTCGGCCGCGCCGCCGCGCTATCGCATGGCGCCGGCCCGCCAGCACGCGCGATGAGCTGCCCGCGCGTCCAACACCCGCGCGACCACGACAACCAGTCCACGACTCCCCACCAACAGTCCGACTGCCGACAAGTCACAACATCGTCACGTCAGACAACCACTCCGCCACCAGCGCCGCGTCGACTGTACATCACACTCGCACGTTAATAATATATCAAAACTTTTTCATACAACATTGTCGCAATGCAGGAAAACCGCTCCAAAACGCTCCGAGACATTAACTACGCTTTGTCTTCTTGTACGACTTTACATGCTAGCTTATTTATTCACGGGGAAAATTGCGTGCTCTTGTGGACGCGGCGTGGTGTCTGCGGCCGGTAGAGCGGTAGGATTGATCGTCGTATACTCACATGAGCATGCCAGCGTCGGCCTCCCGGTTATCAACTATCGTTAACGTAAACAATTGAACACACGGTCATTTTGCGGAGCGGCGCGGCGCGGTCTCACATGCCGGGGACGCGGTCGAAGCGCCGGGTGAGGCCCCGGTAGAGCACGGGCCCCTCAGAGCATGGGCCCCGGGCCGCGCGCCGCAGGGCTGCCTCCGCCACCACACCGTATGCGGCGTTTGCTAGCTAAATGAGCGGATTAGGTGCGCGGGGCGGAAGTGTCGGAGGCGACACGCGCGTCGTTGCCACTGCAGGCCGCCACTGAGGCGGGGCGGCCCGGGAAAGCCTCCCCGCGCCCTCCGCCCGCCGCCCCCCTCGCCTCGCGCGCCCCCCGCCCCGCGCCATGTGCCTGGAGCGCGCTCAGCCTCTCGCCTCGCAAAGGGTTGTCGGCAAAGGGAAATTGCTACTATCGTCTTTTTGTCGTGACGACAATTGGCCGTGCTTTAGGGGGCGCTTTCTCTTTGACCGGTCCAGAGCGGGCCGCTTATCGTATAAGAGAAGCTATTTTATTTAGTTTTAGATCGGGTGAATAATATTAGAATTGTTTTGAGTCATGTATCGGGGTCGGCGCGTTATGTAACGCCGTGCGGGTGCCATGGCCGTCCCGCAGACGCAGCGCGCCTGTCGGAATACCCCTAACGCAGCCCTTAAATTTCTAGTGAAACGTTCCGAGCGGGCGCGAAGTTTGCCGAGCCCGTCCGAGCGGCAGCCGAGCGCGGCCGAGCGCGCGCGACCGGCGCCGCCCAGTCAATAAGGCCGTCTCCACTCGCCGAACAAAGACACTAACCTATAATAATTACATTTAATTAAGGATAACTGGACTATTTTGTATAATGAGCATATCGCGCTGCAACGTTAGCATCCAGATTTCACACTTGATAAGGGATAATTATTTTATACGTGTAGTCGTTTAGGTTATCACGCACGTGTGTTGTAGTACTATTAAAAAGGTTAGTGACAAACCGTGGGTAATAATAACCGCTACTACTCACAAAAACCCAAAATAGTGCTGTGCAAAAATATTTTTATGCTACGAAAGAATTCTTGTTCCAATGTTTTCAGGTTGTTTATTATTTATTTATGATTGTGGGTAGTCAGCGGTCGCCCCCACCTGTGCAGACTGTCCTTAGTTGCACATTCCACGATGACTCGTCTCCATAGATACGCGTGTGTTATGAAACCCGATGCTTTATTTACATCGAGTGCGTTCATTATTCCTTTCTTCTGCTTTTCAATACCCATTCAGGCGGTTTATTATTTGTTTTTGTAAGATCGGCGCTTTAATAGCTTTTAATTGATAAAGCTGTATTTTGTGGCTTTCCTTTCAGGTTGTGTTCGCGTTTATGGTTTTTATTTGTTGGAAAAAATGGTGTTGGAATTTTTATTTGTGTAATTTAAATTGTTTCGTGCTTTGTTGAATGGATGTATTGTCTGGATGGAAGATTTTCTAGTTAGAATAAAACCTATGTAGGTTTTTTTTGAGATGGGAACTCATTCAATGACTTCTCTCGCTCTGGGGTGGAGGGTGAGGGTGTGATAGCGTTCTAGGACTATTTATTACCCGACTACGGCAAAGCCAAAAGAGGGTTACGATGTTGACAGGCTATGTATGTACCTATGTATGTGAGTATGTTCATCTGTTCCCTCGTAGCTCCTAATCTACTTATCAGAACTCGACATATGAGGTATTGTTAGAACCGTCTTAATCGTCTGCTGAACATAGGCTACGTAATGTGTTACAAAACTCGTTATGGCGCCCTTTAATGGACAAAAAGAATTGTGTTAAAAATAAAAATGGAGATAAATACGCGTGTTTGGTATCATTTGAAAGGGCTTCCCTTGTACATTTCCAAAACATCACTCAAATTTAAAGTGACGCCCTCTAGCGGACAAAAAGTAATTTAAAAAAATTAAGATAAACATCACTCAAATTTAAAGTGACGCCCTCTAGCGTAAAAAAAGTAATTTAAAAAAATTAAGATAAATACACCGTGTTTGATATCATTTGAAAGGGTTATACTGGCTTTAAAAAAAATCATCAAAATTCTATGTGGCGCCCTCTAGTGAACAAAACGTTTTGTGTTAAAAAAATAAGATAAATACGTCGTGTTTGGTATCATTTATAAGGGCTTCAGAGTCTACGCAGCTGCTTCACTGCTTAACTAATGAAAAGAAATTTTATGTTAATTACCTAGTTCATAATTTGACAATTAAGCTTTTAAAAGTAAATAGTATAGAAGCACAGTGATCTAACACCAAAACTGTATAAATTAAAAAAAAAAAGTAAAAAACTAAAACCCGACTACGACAAAAAGAAACGACGCTGAAAAAGTATAAAACAAGATTTTCAGGATGCTAAACACTGACTGACCTGACTGGCCTGTTGGTCTAGAGGTTAGTGGCCCTGACTGCTATGCCAGAGGTCGTGGGTTCGATTCCCACCCAGGACTAATGTTTGTGTGATGAGCACGATGATTTGTTCTGTGTCTGGGTGTAATTTATCTATAATATGTATGTATTTAGAAATATATAAGTATGTATATCAATTGTCTAGTACTCGTAACACAAGCTCTGCTTACTTGAGACTAGATGACGTTGTGTGATAGTTGTGGAATATATTATATTATTATTATTAAACAAGGTAACTGGATAAACAAGAACAGAACAAAAAGAAAAGCTGTTTTCACATGTTATAGGTACCAAACGAAACACTTTAATAACGTGTGACTGTGGCTTTTCTTTTTTTTTGTTCTGTTCTTGTTTATCGAGTTATTTCCTTTTTAGAAACACCAATAGATATCGAAATGCAAACTAGAGAACAAAGTGACACATTCATAGTGCGTAAGTACAGCTTCTTCTTCTTCTTCTTCTTCTTCCTGCCCTTGTCCCATCTTATTTGAAGTCGGCGCAATACGTTTTTTTCTTCCATTCTACCCTGTCACTCGTCATGCTATTACTAACTTCCTTTTCTTTCATATCGTTCTAAGGAGTGGAATTCCTTTAACTTTTTTTATATTTTTTACTATTGATAGGAGATATAAAACCGGGCAAATGGTGCCATACAAGCATACTTATGAAAATAGTTCAATTCCAGAATTTAATTACGAAGATTTTTCTTAATCGCAAAAAAGTTTTTTTGTGACGTAAAAACTTTAATATTTTCTTCATGATTTTCATGATTCTGAGTCATGACATCTAAGTCAACGAGAAGTATGCTATGAATATTGGTTTCCTTGAGAGTGTCGAAATATACGTTTTTTTTGCGATTTAAACGGCTGTAATTTTTTTTTTTTTCGTTAAATGAAAAGTTTGATTTTTTTTCAGCTTCAAGGGACTACAAACTTGAGTATATGGATTAAATTTCAACTCGATACCTTTATGCGTTTGAGATAAAGGGTTTTGACAGACAGACAGACGAACGGACAACAAAGTGATCATATAAGGGTTTTTTTTATCAAGTTTTGTGAATGTGAAGGACCATGGAGCATTTTTATTAGGTTACAACTTGTTTGACATTACGAGCATTGCAGTTGAGAGTTAGTCATGCTCACTTAAATGTCTTGCTGATGGTGGCACGTGTTATTGGGTCATTCGGTTCCCTTCAAAATGGTTGAGCTGAGTGGGGCTGATGCACGCGTCATGCCCGTGAATTGGTGCCATCGGTTGAGACTGGTCATCTCTTTGCTGCCAGTGGCTTAATTCAGTTTCTATTTTCTAATTATTTTTTTTTATAATAAAACCCTACGCTAATTACAACTAACTAAAATCAAACTAAAATATGGCGTCAAAAAACTCTTCCACATCGCTGTCGACTGGTATTTATTTTTTGTGATTTACTGTAATTATAGTTTTTAGTTGTGTATGCAATAAGTAAAAGTAAAAATATTTAAAGTTTTTTTTTTTATTATTATAATATATATTATTATAACATAACTACATTGTGCTTACATAGAATAGAATAGAAAAACATTTAAACATTTTTATTTTTTGTATTAGAATGGACAAGAAATATATAACCAAGATCTATGTAACACATAATATAATTTAAAAAGAGTGTCCATGGAGTGTTCTTCTCCCTAAAGATACACTCTGCAACATGCAATTTAGCTGCACTTTTTTATTTTTTCAAAAACGTTTCCGATTTCTGAACCCTAAAAAGCACCAAAAATATTCAATCTCCATAACCAGTCCGCTATATTTCGAGTCGGTAAAGCTTTAGGCATACAACAGTAAGCCAACAACTCACCGATGATGGATCGGACCGGGTCGCAAAGTCAACTGTGCGACAGTCCCTATTAAGGGATGGAAACGATTGCATATGGCATGGATTTTTTTCGTGTGTTCCGATGCAATCTGGTATAGGTTTTTGTAAGTAATTCTGTATTTTTCGGAGATATCTCTGTAACTTTATTCTTGTTTTCAATTGGTGTAAGTTTAAGGACAATAACTTACATGTGGAAAAAGAATTCCTGGTAGGACATTTTTTTTTGGGTGTGTTTTTTTTTTTATTATTAATTGCTTGCGTTTGACCACTATCTCACCTGATGGTAAGCGATGATGTGGTCGACGATGAAGCACGCTTGCCTAGAAGAAACCTATTCACTCTCGACTTAAAGACTCCTAAGTTGTAGCTATCAGGAAACACAGACTCCGGCAGGGAATTCCATTCCTTGGCTGTACGCACAATAAATGTGTTCGCAAAACGTTTTGTGCGTATTGGTGGGATGTCCACCATGTACCGGTGGCGCAACGCTGTACGTCGTGTGGTCCGATGATGGAACGGACTTGGCGGAATTAGATTGTGCAATTCCAGTGCACACTCCCCGAAATGTAAACGATAGAAAACCGACAGACTAGCAACTCGGCGGCGATGCTCAAGGCTTTGGAGCTTCGACTCTACAAGTGCATCATTGCCGATGATTCTCTTGGCTCGCCTCTCAATCGACTCCAGCGCATCAAGTTGGTATTTGGCAGATCCATCCCAAAGATGAGAACAGTACTCCATACACGATCGAACTTGGGCTTGATAAAGATTGAGCAGCTGTTCCGGCGTGAAGTACCGACTCACCTTTGCTAAGATCCCCAATTTTTTGGCAGCCAGTTGAGCCTTTGCATCGATGTATGAGCCGAAATTGAGAGTAGATGATAACGTAACTCCAAGAAGCTCAAGGTGATCGGTTATCGACACGGTCACACCCCGGAAAGATGTGTGTTTTTGTTTTGAATAATAAATCATCAATTGACACCGACGAACGGCGAGTATTCATCTTTACGTTGTTGAAACCTCTACGGTCCCAACTAAGCGTTTCGCCTCGTCGTTTATACCACGTACATTGAAGGACTGGAACAACTTGCCTCCTGCAGTTTTCACGTCCGTTTATAATTTAAGAACCTTCAAGGCTAGAGTAATTAGGCTCTAAATAAACTAGTGCGCCTCACCTGCAACGATTACATCACTGCTTACGATCAGGTGGGATCGCAGTCAAGCACTAGTTTATATCAATTTAAAAAAAATACTTCTCTCGCTCTAGGGTGGTATGAGAGGAACTGGACTTTGGATGAATTGAATTGAATATCCTGCAATTATGGATCTAAAGACAGCTGCGGGAGCATTCGAAATATTTACCGTAATTGTAATTTCTACCTGATTTTTTTAAAACCATAGAATATTCCAGTAAAATTCAGAACTGTGCTTTTCAACACTTGTCTTCTTCTTCTTCCTGCCCTTATCCCATATTACTTGGGGTCGGCGCAACATTTTCCTTCCATTCTGTCCTGTCACCCGTCACACTATCACTAACTCCCTTTTCTTTAGACTCCCTCTCCCTCTCCATCCATCTACATGTATACTCAGAACAGCTGTTCAACACTTGTATTAAAGAATAAAACTTAACTTTTCAATTTTAATAATAACTTTACAAACTACGTTGTAGATATTTTTGAAAACGATAACTTCACTATAATTTTATTGAACTTCACAATTCTACGTTATTCTACGTAACTGCTATAAAGAGCGTTTTATCAGTCATATTGAATAAAATTGCACACGTGCACTGTTGGACATATGCCTTCCCCAAATGTCGTCATAACGACCGGTCCGTTGCGTATCGCATATATCTGACTCCCGCAACCCTCACCTGCCCCCCTAGCCAAGTTACAACCGTTTCGCTTGCGTCGAACGCTTCGAGTTGACCTTGCCGCCAATTCTTTTGTTCTGACCACGTGACTGAGCGTTGAGACGACGTCATTCCAATTTCAAGCATTAAGTATTGCAGATTAGCAACTTGACTAGGGGTACAGGTCATCGGTTCACCTTGTAACCTAGAGAGGCTTTCCAACGCTGCATCTTTCGGTACGTGGTCGTTACCCCTAAAATCTTTCGACTCCATAGACCATCTGTTCCGCGAGTATTTTGCCATGCCCACTGCACTTTAGTTTGGGGATTCTTTAGGCTAAGTCGGTAACCTTGGTTCTCCTGCGGATGTCTTCATTTCTGGTCTGATCACGCAAGGATGAATAGTAGTATTAGTAATATTTGATGATGATGAAATTATGATGATCTAAGTATGTATTATTCATTGTACTTATTTCTTTTGTGTTTGTCTATTTATTAGACAGTACCTGCCATGTTACGTTCCTGCACCACCCTAAGGTCGATAATTCCTAAGGCATTAAATCTGCCTTTAATAATAATAATAAATCATTTATTATCAGGCATCTTGGCCCATAGAAATATACCTTACAGACTAACATACATATAAAGTAAATACAACTTGTCGTTAGTAAATAAGACTTAAGATTATGTTAGTAACACTTCACATTGCACTAAGTTCACTTCGTGCCTTTCTACAGTGTTTCTTATTAGTGCGTAAAGTTTCATAATCATCATAATCATCATTATTTCAGCCGAAAGAAGCCCACTGTTGGACATAGACATCTCCCAAGTGTCGCCAAATTAATATAATAATAATAATATTCCATATTTAATTCGAAGACATGCGACATCCAACAACCCGCACTGGGCTCGCGTGGTGGATTGCGGCCCATTCCCTCTCCTAGAGAAGAGGCCTGAGTCCCAGCAGTGGGCAATTAAAAAAAAAAGGCTGATGATAATGATGATGAATATTCCACAACTTTCACACAACGTTGTCTAGTCTCAAGCTAAGCAGAGCTTGTGTTACGAGTACTAGACAACTGATAAACATACTTATATATTTCTAAATAAATACATATTACAAATAAATTACACCCACAAAACAAGACACAGAACAAATGATGGTGCTCATCACACAAACATTTGTCCTGGGTGAGAATCGAACCCACGACCTCCGGCATAGCAGTCAGGGCCACTAACCACTAGACCAACAGGTTAGTCAAATGAACGGCATGAAAGGTGCATCAAGTTGAAATAAATAAATAGGAACTACTACTACTACATTATAATATTACTGTGATTATGATGTCTATCTGCCAAAATATTACAAGCGTAACCAAAACTAAAACTAATTACACCGCTATTCCAAAGAAACTAACTTTGAAAGAACTAGAGTTTTCATGGAAAAGTTTCATAATCTTATTCTGATTCAGTAGTTTTTCTTAGGCTTTTTCCTAAGTCAGTCTCAGACAACGTTTATATAGGATACCTATAACAATTTCAACATACTTACTCGAAAACCCGCTCCTACATCTACCGTTTTTAGGCACGAAATTAACTTTTTTGTCGCATTTGTGTGGAAAAGTACACCTTGCTGGTGCTTGCTGGTTTTGGTGATTTTGTAAAATTGGTCGTATCAAGATGATTGCCTAGCAGGCTCCACTAGTTGATGGAAAGCCCGCGTTTTTTTATGTCTTCATAAGTGCAACTGTACTCGGCTCCATAGCACCCTTACCTACTGCTCGGGCGAATTACGCCTTGGTTGCAATGATAATCTCATTTCTAGCATCAGACAACACGACGCACGGCGAATATCCGCCCTTTAGTTGTTGAAACCTCTACGGTCCGGACTAAGCGTTTCGCCTCGTCGTTTATACCGCGTACATCGAAGGACTGGAACAATTTGCCTGCTGCGGACTTCCCGTCTGATTATAATTTGGGTATCTTCAAGGGTAGAGTGAATAGGCTCTTAATAAACTAGTGCGCCTCACCATCAACGATTGCATCACTGCTTACTATCAGGTGGGATCGCAGTCAAGCACTAGTATATATCAGATTAAAAAAAAAACTTTTTCTACTTGTACAAAAAGCGTTTTGGGAACTCATTTATTGTGCGTACAGCCAAGGAGTGGCTTTTCCTGCCGGAGTCTATGTTTCCTGATAGTTACAACTTAGGGGTCTTTAAGTCAAGAGTGAATACTTCTAGGCAAGCGTGCTCCATCGTCGGCCACATCATCGCTTACCATCAGGTGATACCTAGACGAGCCTATCAATAACAAAAAAAAATATTTAAAAACTAAATAGCGAAGATAAAACTGCTTCCAAAAAGCCTGACAGACGAGATTTTAGTACAATTCAGTGTAATCAGTTAGTATGGATTAGTACTTGAAGTTTCCATTCAATCTGAAATAATCTGGAGCTTTATAAAGACGTAAAAAATACTCGCCTAAGTACTGTTAATCGTTTTGTCTACCCTTCGAACTGAACTAATTTATTTGGCTTAGGTGGTTTTAAGCCCAAGTTAAAAAGTTATTTTTTTTTTTAATTTTTGTATAGGCGGTCTTATTTCTACAAGGTTAATACCTGTGGAAATAAGACCGCTTGACTGGTAGAGATTATTAAAATATTAAATTTTAATAAATATTGTTTATCCTCACTTCGGAACGCCTTAGAAATAATTATCTACTAGTCAAGGGGTCTATCTAATATATCATATGTTAATACTATACTCCCTGAAGAGACGATAGTACGAAAATAAAGTTTAAAAGAAGAGTGAAAGAGCACTATATTTCTATTTCGTCATGATTGCATATGCTACTCGTAATATGTATTATTTTATTTTAGGTATTAATTAGTATGTATTTGTGTGATATTTATTTTATATGTGTATGTTTATAATTATAGCAGTCTGTGTATCTTTAATTACTTTTTTTTGGACGATTTCATTGTTAACTATGTATTTTATGTGTACTAATTTTCCTTTTACTTTTACACACGGTGTCTACTTCTCTTTTTTCTTCAACTTTCCTGTCGCAGGTATGCTGGAAGAGATTTCATTAGAAATAAGCATCACCTTTGTACTATTTTTCTGTTTCCTTCCACTTTTTTTTGTATTTCCATGTGTGTACATAAATAGTTAAATAAATAAATAGTACATTTTGATACAAGTGCAGAAAGCTTTTCATTGTGACCGAGGCGGAATCCGCACGAGTGTATTATGGAGCTGAGAGCTGTAGTGACAAATTTGCACGTGTTCCAAACGACTTTTTTCAATACACTCACTGAAATGAATAAACGGGGATTGACCGGCGACTCGTGGGCTGGCTGCGAGATACAATAAATATAATAAAATTATGACGGGGCAGAGCACGCGCACATTCTTGCACTTGTGTGGGAAACAGCCTATTGCGTACCTGTAAGCGGAGGGATAAGAGCGAGTTTTTGAGTGAGTGTATTGAAACAGTGTATTTTTCTATTTAGTTTTTTTTTTTAAACTGTCCTCATAACGAAACGGTTTTCCAAAGTTTGTATAGAGAAATCTAATTTCACGCGAGTGAAGCCGGTGTCAGAGTTAATTTATCTAGATTTTTAAATTAAATGATATGTTAAATAATATAATACTAATTCATTTTTTTTTTTCTATAATTATAATTTGATAATGGTCACATATGGCTGAGCAATGTTGTATCTTAAGAACTATTGTATATTACCCATACTTAGCAAAATAAAAAAATATATTTTATTTTATTCAATTATAGCAGGCCTAGCGAAGTTACGACCGTTTCGTTCCGATTCTCTTTCGTTAATTGCCTCAAGTCTTCAATGCCTTCGATTCCTTTTTTCTGACCACGTGACTGAGCTTGAATGACGTCATTCCCATACATTTGAAGTTTTCTACTAGCGTTAACAATTGTAGATTATCAACTTGGCTACTAAGCCTTGGATTTGTTACTGACAAGTTGTGTGGAAATCGGTTGTCATGGTTGGGGCATGTGATGCGAAAGAATGAGGAAAATTTCGTGAGGAAAGTTTTGGGTACGAATATATACCTATTTATATCAGTAGGAGTAGGGGAGCTCCAAAAAAATATCGTGTGGATCGTGTTAAGTCAACCATTTTTATACACATCATCAAATGTCTTGAAAGAAAGTTAAAGTGAGCAACTGAAATGATGGCTGACTGACAAAGAAGTGTAGAAAAAAGATACGGTGTGGCGAACAAATTGCTTAGCTTATCTTAATAAGCTTTTTAATGTTCCCACTACTGGGATTCAGGCCTCTTCTCTAGAAGAGAAAATGGGCCGTAATCCACCACGCGAGCTCAGCGCGGGTTGGTGGATGTCATAATCTTCGAATTTTTAGTTCTAGGATATGCCGATTTTCTCACCTTGTTTTCCTGCACCGTTTTGAGAGCAGGGTGATGAAATAAATAACACAAAGTAATGCTCCTGGATAAAGGCCATGACAATTTTAATTTGACTATTTTATACGTAACTTCTATTCCTTAGTGTGGGAGTATATAATAGTCGAGCCGGATCTCACCTGGTCTCACTTTGAGAGACATGGGAGTCCTGGTACAAAGAAAACTAATAAGGTAAAGTTGAGATAATTTAACTAGCCTTTAATGAAGTAATTAAATATTGTATGTTTTTATTTTAAATCGCTGTAATGCAATCTACCATACATTTATGTTTCTACACAAAAAAAATGCATTTTGCATAAACTCTCATGAGGGAAGGGAGGTTGAGAAAGTCGAGTCAAATCTCACGACATCTCACTAGGCGTAACCAAGGGAAGAGATGTCAAAACGCATGTAAATATTGGGCTAAACTTTAAATATAATTTTTCGTACTTTAACTCAAATTAAACTTTCAAGATAAAGCATACTCTATATTATCTACTTCTAGGAAACCTAAGATGAGAAGACAAGTTCAAAAGACTACAAATAATCTTTCTTTAAAGCAAACTATTTACGATCTAAAGTGTAGAAAAGTTTAATTTACTTCAGCAAAGTGTACAAGAAACACGGCAAGGCTCACAATAGCATCAAATACTGAGTTTAATATAACATACGAGTACTAGGATTACAGAAGCGTGTGGGGTATATCGATCATGAATTATCTTTGAGAGCTATGTGTTTTCTTTCTTCTTCATACAAGGAATTTATGAGTTTACTCATTAATTCTTTATTGTCCACCACAACAAGGTAAACTCAAAGTTGAGTTTTTTCCCAGCAACATTGAGTGATTGAGAATTTTTTTTTTAAATTGTAAGAGCTATCAATTTTAGAAATTTCTCGTACTTTTTACCATTTTTTTTTTAATTTCAAGTAATTTCTTTGCTATTTTTCTCTTGAAATTACTAAGATTTCATTTTTTATCAACTAAATAAATAAAAGTAGGCGTCAGTTTGTGAGTATAAAAGTATAATATTTGTATGTTTGCAATTTGACGACACGGTAGGCGCAATACATGAACGATTAGCTGCTTGGCTGCGTGTTACGGGTTCAATTACAGTTCGGAACAATTATATTATTTATATGACCTACAGATAGTTGTGTTTCGGGTCTGGATGTCTTGTGTATGCGAGTTTACATGTTCGTGAACGCAACAATGACAGAGAAGTATTTATTTGGCAACGTTTTTCTTTTAATAAAAAAAAAACTTCGAGCTCGAATGGCTGAACGAACTTTGATAAAATTTTGTACACAAGTGAACTGTGTCTTGGAATTTATCTCTAGCAGCAGTTAGTTTAGTAATCTAAATCTACACTAATATAATACAGAGGTAAAGTTTGTTTTTTTGTTTGTAATCTCTGAAAGTACTAGTGCGATTGCGATAATTTTTTCACCGATAGAAAGCTGCTTTATTTCTGAGTGACATACGTTATATTTTAGGTAGGTGGGCGAAGCTGCTGGCATAAGCTAGTAAATAAATAATTTGAATGTCAATTGTTACTGTCATTCAAGACTTAGAATTAATTCTCTTTAAAAAATAATGTTAGTAAATGTGTATGATGTTTAAAAATATGTCACGTATATATATATATATATATTGCGTATGTTTGCAAAACAATAGTGAAGGATACAGGCAAAATGTAGGGTATGTCCACTGGAACTGATTTTGAGGAAAATGCATTTAAAGTTTAGAAGTGTAATTATTTTTAATGAGATCTAAGTTTATAAAATCGTAGTTTTAACATTTTTTTTTTAGTTTATGTACAAACTAATTTTTAGAATGAAATTACATTACACATATATGTGATGCCGGTAAAAAACACGGAATGTTCTTATTAAATGATTTTGAAAAAGAAAAACTAAAGTTCAGAAGAATAATTTATTTTTATTGAGTGTTTGTGAAAATCAATCCCAGTTCATTGCCCTGTGTATGTGTGTTGTAGCAACAACGAATCACTTTACTAATACAAAACAAATAAAAGCAAAAATTATTTGTATGGAGCAGAAACAAACACCCTCTTAAGAAAGATACGCCTACGATGTCAAAGAACCTCAAAAGGCTGTACACAACATAACGCAAAACGTATAGAACTTAAATTGCTATTTAATTCCATCACTAATCCCATGAATTTAATGGGTTATCGACTCGGTTGGAACCACTAGGTGGATACACTCGCGCTTGGATTAGGAAGGGTGATGAAAATTGCTGAAGCTTTTAGTTGTAATCGGAGGTTTTGCACGTGTATGTGTGGTTTTCAGATAATACTGTATGTGTTTTGCAGTATTTTCAAGGATAGAAAAATATATGGTTATACAAACAACTGGTATTGAGCACGTGTTGAAAATTCATAACATAGAGAAGTTATTTTAAACTTAAACCGTGTCTTAGACATTGACACAAACGTATATTTTAAGACTAGTACATAATTCTGGATCCCCAGTGGTAGAATTTTCTATCAGTCTATTTTATTTTTTAATCTATAAAACCATTTCATTTATTCCGCCCTTGAGCCGAAAAATTGGAGATGTTATATGACCTCCACTCACCTAGGCCCTCTCATAAAGAGGAAGCTTGAGTGACGGCAGTTGAGACAGGCTGATTTTGCTACTCAATCAATACCTATACGAAATTTATCATCATCATTATCATTTCTAGCTGAATGACGTCCACGACTTGTCAGAAGCCTTCCTTTAGTGCAGCTATAACCACCAGTTCTACGCGTCTCCCATCTGTCGGATTTCTAGAAACAACAGGTCATCGGTTCACCTTGTGGTTCGCCTTCAAACGGACGCTACTCCAGACCCATCGAACATCTGTTTTGCAAGCAATGTCCCCTGTCCACTGCCACTTAAGTTAGCTGATTCTTTAGGATGATTCAGTAACATAGATAAAGTTCTCAAAGCCAAGAAATGATCAGCAAAATGTTATTTAAAACTATTTACGGTAAACTTCCTAAAAGAACCTAGCTTGTCGTCCAATACGATCTGTTATTGATGCAGCATTACATTTAAAATAGTCTCTCACTGATGCATTTTTAATCCCAACGGCGAACGGCACATTGTGATCGTAGCGTCAGCTCCTTTTAAAAACGTTTTACAAGAATTAAATGTATGCATAGAAACTCAACTTGGAAACGGTATCGCTCCGGGAATCGAAGAATAATGTTTACATAGCAAAAACTTGACAACTTGGTTTACCTATTTCTATTTAAAAAGGCTAGTTTTTAGAGTTCCGTAACTCAAAAAGTCAAGACTCAGAAAAGCGCAGATGTATCTAGAGATATCGAATTAAAATTAAAACCATATACTAAGGTCTGCGGTCTCTTGAAGCTGTGAAAAAATCAATCTTCTATCTTAACGGGCCTCACACTTCAGCCGCCGGGATCCCGCCTCCGATTTTCAACCACCGTTGCGTAGGCTTGCGAATGGTGGGCAATGGGTAGTTCGCCATCCGACCGTCCGATAACCATCCAGACTAAGTCTGAATCGTCGATGACACGTGGTGTTCCACGCGCGCTTCAAAGAGATAAGAAGGAGAGTCAGCAAAACCGTAGGGACTCAGCAGGGTCGAAGCCTACTGGGGCCATAGGATCGCTTCTAATAGGAAAACCCTGAGCCCTGGAGCGTAAAGCAAAGAAGAAACAGGAGTGAGTTTTAGTTAATAAAGTCACTTGTCGATCATGATTCATAAAAAAAATTAAATCAGTTTCATAAAAAAAAGTCCTGAAACATAAAATAAAGCTGCTAACTAAAGTTTCTTGGAACATTCGAGTGGCTTGGTATGTGATTGGCCATACGTCTGCTTTTGGCAAACGGAACTAACTGTCCGGCTACAATAAATTGCTTGTGTAAGAGAGTTCACTTATTGCTAAACACAGAAAATCTTCATGTAGTAAGAACAGTAGAAATACATTTAATTCATTAATTGATGGACGATGTCGTCCGACCGCTGCCATAACAGAACACATAAATTATTGCAGCGGTAGGACGACATCGTATATCAATTGTTGTAACAATAATATTGTATAGGAGTTTTGAGGCTGTTCACTGTTCCTCAAAATACAGGTTATAACCTAGTTTGAGAGGCAGGGTTGTAGAAATTTTAGTACAGATTACAACATTAATTGAATTCAATCATTTCATTAATAATTTATTTGGTAAATTAAATACACAATGTCATAGATACAATTAAAATTTAATACAAAATGTCTTAAATAAACCGTCAAACATCATTAAATAACCCGCCCCTGATTGTTCCCGGTGCAAAAGTGCCCATGACACTCGCCGCATTACCCCGCTGAATAGCGATAGCCAACCTTTGAACCAAGAATCATTTCATTTAATTCAATCATTTATTTTAATTCAATCATTTAATTTAATTCAGTCATTTAATTTAATTCAGTCATTTAATTTAATTCAGTCATTTAATGTAATTCAATCATTTAATTAAACTCAATCATTTAATTTATTTCAATTATTTAATTTAATTCTAGAGTTTTGTAATGTGATGGAATTATCAATTCCTATTTTAATTTCTTGTTCATTGTTTTATTTTTATTGTTAGTGATAAATAACTAATTTAAAAACGATAATTACCTAATTTTATGTTTTTTAGAATCAAATGTTTTGTGTTAATGTTGTGATTGTCTATAGGTGTTGCATCACATGAAAAGTGTTTTATAGTGAATTTGTAAATTCCTAGTTCATGTAATGTTGGTGATCTTTATTTAAATAAATAAAACAAACATACCTACCTAAAGAGCTGTATAACTTCTCAACCTACTGTTTATTTGTACACTGTGTGCACTTTTTTTGGTAAATAAACATATCATTATTATTATAAAACCCCAAGCCAACGCCGGCGTTCGCTCTCTCATTGTCTTTCTGTTGTGTCTCTAATTATGTTATTCGAAAGGTTAATAAAGATACAGAACGACAAAATTGATGTGAATCTGACCGTCAGAAGGATGTGGAAAAATAGAATGGAATAATTATTTTTTGTACACCAAAATAGTGACGCAACTTTTCTCCATAAAACTAAACAGTACATTATCTTTGGTATATGCGAAACTTGAATATAGTTAGTTCATAGTCAGTAACTGAATCGGTTCCAATAATTTTTACACCAGGTTTTTTTTTGACGATGCGGTCGACCTCCTCTTTACTGCTTTGCAGAAGAAGGCGATCGCCTGCCACTCCTCCTCGCTCCGGACTATGGCCTGTATGGCCGCCAATTTTTACACCATGTTATATTTTTTCTCAAAAATATTTTGATGTCGCAAGTTGGACATTACTGACACTAAGTACAAAACAGGTTACGGCAGGTCAGTGGGCATTAGGCGCCAACGTACAGCTGGGTGTGGGAGCAAAACAACCCCTCTGTCACCCAGGTGACCCGGTGACCACGTATTTATGTCGCCAACCAGGTACCATAACTGGTTTATAACTTTGTGATTTTTAATAATAGATACAGTTTTGAAATTTTGTACATAGATTCTTTACATAAAAACACTAGACAGGTGTTTCAGGTTTCATATATACTTAAATTAAGGTTGTACTCATGTACAATGGTGGTCTTATCACTAATATCAATATCTTTCAGGCAACCTTTGGATGGGCTGTAGATCTTAAAATGAAAAGGTCTTGGCGTACTGGTAATAAATGAATTGAACAGACCAATTTTATATTAAAATACAATTCCTACATACGCATTGGAAAGAAAGAAATAAAGAAAGAAAAACAATAAACTGAGTAAGTTCTTAGGTTAGGAAATTGGGAAAAACGTGACTGTTTTTTTTTTATTTTAAAAGAATTTTAATTCAGTTTGCACAGAGTAACGTGTCGGTTGTCGGTTCAGCTAGTTAATAAATATAACCTCCTACTTACCTTTTTTTAAGTCGGTTAAACACGCCCAGAAATAAACACATTAGCGAAATGATATTTATAATTAAATCCTCAAAATCTTTACTACGAGTAACATCGAATCGGTAAGAAATATTAATTTGACTGAAGAATCTTCTTGTTCAATCATTCTCAATTTAAACTTAATTGTGAATCAAATTCTCATTGGAAAACAACCACTTCAGATAAAGCGTTTCTTCGGAGAAATAAGTAAATTGGTTTCAGGGAAGCGCGGCTACCTACCGGCTGTGGTTCCAAAAATAATTTAAAGGGCATTGCATGAAAGTGTCCCCACCCACCAACAGACTTGAGACAGGTGTCATTCGAAGCGTCTAGTTAAAAGAGTATTTTTTATCGTGGCGACACATCTCTAAAGTATGGAGTTTAGGTTTTATAAAGCATTATATTTCATCCTCCTTTAAAGGTATGTATGTATTTGTGTTCTAAAATTGATTCTGTTTGTGACAAGCCTTCCTGTTCAATATCATAATTAACCTACTATAAAGTTATAACCCTTTCAGGCGCATTACTTTGTGTAATTTATTTCATTACCACAGCTCTCAAACCGGTGAAGGAAAACATCGTGAGGAAACCGGCATGTCCTAGAACCAAAAATTGGATTACGGCCTATTCCCTCTCCTAGAGAGGAGGCCTGAGGCTCAGCAGTGGGAACATTAAAAAGGCTGATGATGATGATGATAATGAAAGCTATGTCGTATATTTAATTATTTATCAAACAATTGCTTACCACAATACTATTACCTCTATTTAGCTATCGCGAAACATACTACATACTCCGGCAGGAAATAGCACCAAGCCCGAGTCGTCGACGGCGCACAATGCTCCCCACGCGCCTCCAAGAAATGTCAGTAAAACCATAAGGGCACAGGAGGATCTAAGCCTGAAAGGGTCCCACCCGCGGTCCTAGAAAGCAAGAGTAGCTGAAGGAACACAGGTGTGTTTATAGTCAGTAAGATCCTGACATGCCATCTTGCTTTGCACTAGAGTGGGGGAAGCGATTAGACAACTTCCCACGTTAACAAAAAATATACCGGCAAAAAATTCCGTTACTTAACTGTAAGCAAAATGAATGTGTTACTAAAACATTAAGTACGTTTGGGTGGAATGTCCAGCATCCACCAGAGTCGCAACCCGTATATCTAGAGGTCCGATGATGGAACGGGCTTGGCGGATTTAAGTCATGGAGCCACTTGGTTAACCAAGCATACAAGATCCAAAGTTTGGTCCTAGTTTGATCATGTCTGCGTCCCCCTACGGGGTCTGCGTCTTATGCCTGAGCATTACTGGCACAGCCCTAGTTATACTGATTATACCTATAATATGAGCATAGAGCATAATTTAGTCAACCTTTTAATGTTCCCACTGCTGGAATTCAGGCCTCCTTTCTAGGAGAGAAAATGGGCCGTAATCCATCACACGGACCCAGTGCTGGTTGGTTGTCACATGTCTTCGAATTATTGGTTCTAAGGCTTACCGGTTACCTCACGATGTTTTTTGACTTCACCGTTTTGAGAGCAATGATGATAAAGTATTTTTTTAATCGTTCTTTTCGTGTGCTTACTTGGGGTCGGCGCAACACGTTTTTTTCTTCTTCCATTCTATTCTGTCCTCCGTCACACTATTACTAACTCCCTTTTCTTTCAAATCTCTCCTCAGACAACCCATCCATCTTTTCTTCGGCCTTCATCCATCTAGGTCATCATCATCATCATATCAGCCGAAAGACGTCCACTGTTGGACGTTGGCCTCCCTTAAGCGTCGCCACAACGACCGGTCCTGTGCGTCACGCATCCATCGGATTGCCGTGACCCTGACCAGGTCATCGGTCTACCTTGTCGGCCTTCCAACGCTGCGTCTTCCTGTACGTAGTCGCCATTCCAGAACCTTTTGTCCCCATCGACCGTGTGTTCTACGTGTAATGTGCCCTGCCCATTGCCTTGTTTGGCGATTCTTTGAGCTATGTCGGAAACCTTGGTCCATCTCCGTATATACTCAGAACTCTTTTAGTAACATGCATTTCATCCTTTCTCTTCACATGATCATACTTACCTCTATTGAAATACACAGGATATCGCATAACGACTGTTAAAAAATATTCTCTCTCAAGAGTTTTGGGTTTTCTTCGATGAGTAATTAAGGTTCGTCAAGGAGTTCGTCCAAAGAAATAAGTAGATAACTGCAAGGACTTTTCGTCAAGTAAGGTAATGGCTAAATTTAGATACAACCGTCTTGGATTACATCTGGAGAAAGTACTTTGGAAACATATTTTGAAATAAAGTTATAGTCAGTAAAAGTCTAAGGGTTATATTTCAGCGAGACACCATGGCGGCGTGAGCGTGACCAGTCGCCGCTACCAACAAAATGTATACAGCTCTATAGAGAGTTACTCACCTGGTGTCCGTTTGGTTGCGCTACCAAATTGGTGGCGCGACCAGCTCGGACGTGTGGCGACTCTTGTGTCTGTATGGTGACTAGTTTGGTAGCTTAGGACTATTTTTTCACCGGGACACCATTTTTTTTTTATGGTTGGAAAAAATCATCCAATGACATCCCCCGCTCTTGGGCGGAGCGGGAGATAGTGTCAGACTCTTACTGACTAAAAGACCCACCCCGTTCCTTCTAGCCTTCATACCGGGGCTCGAGTTGTCTTTCGAAACTAACCTTGGCCCCAGTAGGCTTCGACCCAGGTGGGCCACTGCTGTTGCTGACAACTCCTTGAGGCGCGCGGGAACAGTGCGCGCCGTCGACGACTTGGGCTTGGGCCGAACAGTTACCGAACGGCCGGACAGCGAGCTACCCATTGCTCAGTGTCCGCTAGTCCGCGCCTACGGTGACCGGAAATCGGGATCAGAATCCCGGCGGCGGCGGCGAGAACGAAGTTGCCTGATACGGTCGGCCTCCTCCTTTGCGAGCATTACTGCTTCGCAGAAGTCGGCGACTGCCTGCCACTCCTCCTCGCTCCGGACCATGGCCTCAAACAAGGCCCGGTGCGAGAGGTCTCCGACGCCGATCGCCTCCACGAAAGCACGGCGATTCCCCGCCTAAGCAAGGCACACCTCTAACCGGGGCACCATGGCGGCGCAAGTAGCTAGTATGACACTAATATTATGAAGGCAAAAGTTTATGAGTAAGTATGTGTATGTGTAGCACATACACACACTTACTCACAACCGCATACAGAACACGTATGTTGTGTCCTACGTGTGTTTGTTATTTCTTTATCAAACGGCTGAATGGATTTCGATAAATAGCATACAAAATACTTTTTAATCCGGTTACTTTCTATTATCTTACATAAGCGGGCGGATCTCTTGGCAGCACCTAGTTACCTATAAAGGCTAATGTTTGTGAGTTTGTATGTGTATAATTATGTATGTTTATAACAAATACACAAACATTCACACAATGTTGAAACTTAATTGTTTACTTGTTTGTGTTAATGTATCTTACTAGTATTATATCTGATGTTTGTACACTGACAACCCTAAATCTATCTCCTTTCTTTCAGTCCATCAAAAGGTTGTCTGTAAGAGATCGCCCTGTGCGATAAGACCGCCCATTGTGCACTTATTCTTTTAAATGTTTGTCCTGTATTTTTTGTTTATGTGGTGTCCAATGAAGATTATAATAAATAAATAAATAAATAGTAAACTTGTTAGACCATGTCCTTGAATTCAGCAAATATTATACTTTTTACTCTAGGTTTATGTAATCTTGGGTTAATTGCCTATTTTCACACGAGCGAATCAATGGCCAAGAACTAGTAAACATTATAAGGAGGAAAGGTGGTGTGCGGCGGACGTGATTTCTGCAAATACTGATCAGATTATTTCACTGTTAATGATACATTATCTACGTGTTATTATTATCTATGTTATTGTTTGGGGTGCTATAATTGTGTCTAGGTAAATGTATACGGACACCTTTTATTCGGAGATAATAAATGTTTTCCCATAGGTCGCAAGAGCGAAGGAAAAAAAATAAAGGTTATCAAAATGTTACACGAGGCAATGTTTTACAATAGATATATACAACTTTATTTATTTTAGTTTTTTACAACGTATAGCAACAAAATATATACATAATAAACTTGAATATTAAAAAATATATATATTTATGTTTATCCTAACTATATATACACACTAAAGGTGACTCTACTCTACTAAAATATGACGTCATAAAACTCCTCCGCGTCGCAGTCGACTGGAAGTGTGCTCAAAAGGCTGGCGGCATTGCCACGTTGAATGGCAATGCTTAATCTCTGACCGAGGTAAAAACCAGCCCTTGGGTCATGCGAAGTGGCAACTAAGCGTTTTGACAGTTTTTTAAACAGCGTATGAGCAGTCGGACCCCACGGCCCAAGAGTTTTAACCCCAAACGGCTCAAAAATATAACTGCCGACGAGGTTGTTATATTTCTGCCGCTTGAGATTCTCCGCAGCTGCAGCGGCAGTACCAGCACAGCACGATGAACTAGGAAGATGGGATGGCGCAAGAGTGTCGACATAGGTAGCGTTCCATATTAAAGGTCTACCCAACTTCCATGGAAATAAAGACATACCAATTGGTCTCTTACCATGACATCGTACTTTTCTCTTCTTCGGCAGCGGACTTGGGTAACATGCTCGCAGATTTGAACAAGGCAAGCCTCGAGATTGGGCTTTGGATGAACATGTCAAAGACCAAACTCATGACCAACAGTATTAAAAGGAGACTGTACATTGAGGGTGAGGAGATTGCATATGTCCAGGATTATTTGTATCTTGGCCAAATAGTCTCCTTTCAGGCGCGACAAGATAAAGAAGTTTCTCGACGCACTGAAAGTGCCTGGAGGAGCTTTTGGTCAATGAAAGACCTTCTCAAAGGAGATCTCCCGCTATGCCTAAAACGGAAAATTATGGATATGTGCATTCTCCCCATACTTACGTACGGAGCGCAAACCTGGTCTTTGACGCTTCAACAGAGGTCCAGGCTCGAGGTTTGTCAGCGAGCCATGGAGCGCAGTGTCCTGGGTGTTCGAATTTCCGACCGCATAAGAAACACAGAGCTGCGCGCCACAACTAACATTAAAGATGTTACCCGAAAAGCTGCCACTCTAAAGTGGGATTGGGCCGGACATGTTTGCCGCATGTCGGATGAGCTGTGGGCTAAAAGAGCCACTTATTGGGTCCCATTAAACGCAAGGCGACATCGCGGCAGACCAAGGCGAAGGTGGAGAGATGAGCTTGATAAATACCGGAGGGACTGGCCCGCAATGGCCGAAGACAGATGTGTGTGGAAAAGGGAGAGGGAGGCCTTCGCCCAGCAGTGGGACATAAATGGGCTAACTAACTAACTCTTACCATCGTCGCGTGCCATCAGACCAGCAGTTTCAGAGATTACCTCCTATAAACAAAAAAAAACAGACTTTATCACTTTATAATATTAATGTAGATGAATAAACTGAAAATTTACTGAATCACCATCGAAAAAACCCATTTCGAGTTTCATTCTTTTCACTTTTTTGGTCATATTACTATGATACCTATGTTTTATTTTCAAAATATATTCTCTTAAGATAATTCTTGCCCTTCACGTGCCCAAAGCCACAAGCAGAGTCTAGTTTTGCCTATAAAAACCGAGTATTACGCTATGTATGTCAATATCAGTATCTTGGTAAACAATCTCTCTCTTCTATTCAAAATTCTTCAACACACATGCGGTGATACATATTTTCCAGCCAAAGCCTATTACGTGTAAATGAGATTACTTCTTATTACGACTCCATAAAGCTTATATTCCATTACTTTGCAAACGTATTCAGAGCTTGTTAACGTCACCGATTGACTGTCAAACATTAGCTGGTTACTTTGTAGGGGTACCATGATTAGGGTGTATATAGTTCAGGATATGAAATTGTAATGTTTTGCAGTTAGGAAAGTATAGAATCGATTTTTAGTACTCAACATCAGTTTAAATTTCCAGCCATCTAGCTGGGTACTAATAAAAACTTATTTTAGGTAAAACATGTAACTACTATTGTCTAGGCTTAGACTGTGTGTGGTGTGTGTTAGGTCTAGATAGGAGCTGAAATAGATACTCGTGAAGATTTTTTACGTTTATTGGTCTTCCCAATTTTACTTTTACAATACTTTGAAATCTAATATTACGATGCGACTATACAGAGCAAGTGGGTAGCAGACGTAGACCCCGATGACCGCGGTACACACACTTTTATACGCACAATTGAAGGGAGAGGGGAGAGGGCGGCGGTGCGTCCCGCACCCCGCATTCCTGCGCGTTAACAACTATTTTGTCTTAAAATATATCTACTTACCATGGAATGGCAGGCGGTCACCTCCTTCTGCGAATCAGTAACGCTAGCAAAGGTGGCGGTCGCACGTGCGAGGAAATGACCCTCATGCCCCAGCCGCCGGGATCCTATTGCCGATTCCTAGCCAAACTAGGTGTAGCCTTGCCGACAGCGAGCAACGGGTAGCACGCCGTCAGGTCGTCCATTAATCGTCCGGACCGAGCCCAAATCGTCGACGGCACATAGTGTTCCACGCGCCCGTCTAGGATATGTCAGTAAATCGTAGGGGTCAGCAGGGTCGAAGTCTACTCGGGCTATGGATTATGTGAAAACGAACCCTTGAGGCCCTAGAACGCAATAGAGTAAGATCCCAGGACCGCCAGACATCACGTATTTTCTGACGAATGAAATGTGGACGATTGAGTACTGTTAGTATGTACTAAGAACGCATGCCTACCTGCTAGCTTGCTTAGACGTCCGCCGGTCAATTTTCAGGTATCAGGTAATCAAGGTACATAAAATTATTACTTACCTCACGCAAATTCTCAAAGCTGATTTTTACGTATTTTGTAGGCAACATCTTTAAAATCAAGTCGCCAATACTCCCAGACACATTCCGTCGGCCGTATTGTTTAACAGACGCTTTAAAGCTCCCAAAAAAGTGATGTAACTTCACATATTTTCTCAAGGCTGATTTTTACGTATTTTGTAGGCAATATCTTTAAAATCAAGTCGCCAATACTCCCAGACACATTTCGTCGGCCGTATTGCTTAACAGACGCTTTAAAGCTCCCAAAAAAATGACATAACTTCACGTAAATGTCCGCGCAAAACCGGGAGAAGTCACTCTTTCCCATCTTAAAAAAACTTACATAAACTATTTTAATTTTTAAACGGTATTATAAATACAATTAACATTCAGAAATTCAAATTAGGTATCATTTCGTAGCTTCTTCACAAAATTTCGAAAATTTCTACCTTCTAGAAGCGTGAAATTTTGCAAAACAAGTTCCTTTTAAATATAGAAGGTGAATATTTGGAATGGTAGAGCATTATTTTTATCGATAACAGATCCAATCTGCCACAGGACTTTCCTAGTGAATAATATTATTCAAACAACATACAATCTATTTTTACCTATACGTGGAAACCGTTCAGACGGATTAGAGTTCCATTATTTGTCGTTTGCAAGTTCAAGCATTCTTGATAGTGTTCGTTTTTTTACTAACTGTATTATTTCAGTTGCTGTTAGCACTTAACGGAACACTCATTGCCAGCATAAGCATAATCAGCTTTATAATGTTCCCACTGCTGGGACCCAGGCCTCCACCCTAGGAGGGTGAAAAGGCCGTAGAAGGTTGGTGGATGTCAGATGTCTTGGAATTTTTGGTTCTAGGACATGCCGGTTTCTTCACGATGTTTTCTTACTGTTTTGAAAGCGGTGGTGTTGAAATAAATTAAACAAAGTAGTGCGCGTGGCTGGGTTTGAACGACCCAACTCGTAAGTTGGAACCACTACTACTGCTGGTCTATCACTGCTCTACTCCTTCCCTATACAACTCCAAATATACAACTTCGAGTACACAACTTCAAAATCTAATACCTGTTTTCACCTGCTTAAGAACCCCAAAAACCAACCTTATTTTAATCCTATTACTGTCTTCCAAAATGCATCTCAAGAGTATGTCAGCCGTAAGGGCCCATCAGGGTCGAAGCCTACTGAGGACATGTGTTCACTTCTGAAATGAATGAAAGGCAAGCCATGGCAAAAAAGCAACATAGCAGTGTGTTTTAGTCAGTAAAAGTCTGACATCCCCTCAATCTCCGCCCAAGGGCCGGTGAAGTCTTTGAATAAGTTTCCACCTACAAAAATTGTCCTCCAACTTAATTAAACACATATCCACCATACTCTAACTGCCAAGCTCACAGATTGGATTCCGTCAACCAACGCTTTCATCTTAGCATCGCGTCTTGAAGCATTAAAACTACAAAATGTCTTCCAGGGTGATATTATTCAATAGTTTATTATTGATATTGACAATGACAGTCTCCGGGGAAGCCTCAACTCGAAGTGAGAAGACGCTCGTGGTTTAGAAGCACACAATATTGAAATATTGAATATGAAATACGATGTGATATTTCTGAAAAGAAAAATAGTAGAACTTAAGTGTTTTGTGAAAAAGAAATATTATAAGAAAAATGTATGTTGTAGATTTGTGTCAGGATTGATAATTTAAGTACAATCATGGAAATAATAATGCCCAGGCGTGGACTGGAACAGACTACAATATTTTCTACAAAATTATCGAGTTACAGCGGACTTGCAGATTGATTTAGGGATTTCTTTCTCGTTATTCAAAAAAGTAAATCATTTAAGATTTTTTTACTATTTTGGTGTACCTACAATAAAGTTTATTCTATTCTGCTCTTTTTTTTATGGTGGGAAAAATCATCCAATGACAACCCCCGCTCTTGGGCGGAGCGTGAGATAGTGTCAGACTCTTACTGACTAAAAGCCCACTCCGTTCCTTTTAGCCTTCATACCGGGGCTCGAGTTCCCTTTCGGATAACCCTGGCCCCAGTAGGCTTCGACCCGGCTGGGCCCCCGCTGTTGCTGACAACTCCTTGAGGCGTGCTGGAACAGTGCGCGCCGTCGACGACTTGAGCTTGGTCCGGACAGTTATCGGACGGCCGGACAGCGAGCTACCCATTGCTCACTGTCCGCAAGCGCGCGCCTACGGTGGCCGGAAATCGGGATCGGAATCCCGGCGGCGGCGGCGAGAGCGCCGTTGCCTGATGCGGTCGGCCTCCTCCTTTGCGAGCATTACTGCTTCGCAGAAGTCGGCGACCGCCTGCCACTCCTCCTCGCTCCGGACCATGATTCTATTCTGTTCTAATCTGATATTATATTAACAAGAGATATTTTGTATGTTTGTCAAATATAATTCATACCTACTTCGTACAGCAGAATTAGTAGCTTGCTTACAGGTAAGCTTGCTGGTGAAACATAAGTCTTAAATTTCGAAAAAAAATCTGGAATTAAAGATCTGATTTCGGAATTTCTCTCGTGGTGATAGTGTAGCTACATTATCACTGAATTTTACTGTCTCTTTTTAACTCCAACCAAAGCACAGTTTCTCTATGACAGGTTTGTATTATCAAGTTTTTCATTGCAAAATAGTTTTTTAAAAGGATCGACTCAAATTGTGCTTTAGTACTTAAAGGGGATTGCCCAGCCTCTATGGTGTTCCAGGCCAAAGACGGACAACAAATATTACTATCAATGATAAAACTATTGTTTTTTCCATAAAGTTACTTTTTATTTACCACTTATTGTTTATTATAGTGGCGCTCATTTGGAACTAAGGGAATACATATTTTTTTATGGCAAAATTAATGAACAAAGTATTTTTCTCTAGTTAATTGTCCGCTCATGGCCTCAAATGGACAATCCCCAACTCTTTCCCTCTTTTTATAATGTAAATGGAAAAACACTGTAGACTCCACGAATTCTTAGATTAATTCATATTTTGACTCACTTTTTTTAAATGATTATTTTTATTGTGCTTTTGAGTACAATATAGACCGGTTTACACTGTTCTTAAATAATACCTTTTAATACCGTTATATGGAAATATTGTAAGTACAATCGTTTTTTTAAAAGAGTAACCATGTAGTTTCTTACCGGTTCTTCTCCACAGGAAACGACCAATTTCGAACCGTGCACTAGCTTCTGACGTTTTATAAGTGCCCATGTAGGCCTATGTGAAATAAAAAACTTTTGACTTTGACTTTAACTCATTTTTTATTGATCTTTGCTACTGTAGGGTGTTCTCTGTCTGGCTGTTTTGAGTATGTGAGTTTACATTTGTAAACACACCCACAATACAGGAATAATTCGTAATGAAGGGTAAAGTATTCTCAAGATGTAATAAAATCACTATAGATCCACTTATCCCTACCCAGTTCTTGAGCAGAACTGTCGTGAAAATACAGTGGCTTACAACAGAGTTAGGTCGGAGGCTGCACGGGAGTTATTTGATTTGTGAAATCAATTCGTCTCCATTGCAAACGGTAACTTGATATTTCCATTACCGTTTTTATCGTATCCGGAGCTAGCGATGAAAAATTCCTTCGTTGTCGATTGGAATTTGTATCTAGCAGCGAGTTACTGTGTAACTGAATTTCTTTCTGTATTTTTTGTATTATGGATAGGCTCTCGTTTGACCACTATCTCACCTTAAAGAAATAAAGAAAGAAAAACGTTTATTCGTACCTTATACAATCGTCTTCTTCTTCCTCTTCCTGCTCTTATTCCATGTTACTTGGAGTCGACGTATCACGTTTTTTCTTCCATTCTGTCCTGTCACCCGTCACACTATCACGAACTCCCTTTTCTTTCATATCACTCCTCACACAATCCATCCATCTATATGTACTCAATTGTGCCTCACACAATCGTCATCATCATCATTTCAGCCGATATATGTCCGCTATTGGACATAGGCCTCCCCCAAGTGTCGCCACAATGAACAATCCGGTGCGTCTCGCATCCATCGATTTCCCGCAACCTTCACCAGATCATCGGTCCACCTTGTAGGAGGCCTTCTAATGCTGCGTCTTCCGGTACGCGAAGACACAATCGTATAAACTATAAATATACAATAAAAAAGAAAGTTATAATCAATGCAAGGCCAAAAAGGCGCCTTTCTTCTATTCCTATTCACTCTTGACTTAGACTCCTTGGTTTCAGCTATCAGGAAACACAGATTCCGAAAGGGAATTCCACTCCTTAGCTGTCCGCACTATGAATATGTTCCCCAAAAGGTTTGTACGTATTTTAAGGGTAACGTTAAGCGTCCCCGCACACGGGCCTCAAAAAAACACTGCCACAAAAAACGCTAGAAGCGGACACAGAAAAACCTAGAAAAGCTAGAAGCGGCCGCAAAGAACAGCTGAAGCGCGTGACACCTTGTGTCCGGACAAGCTTGAAACCGCTTCAAGCGTTTGTGGCAGCACCGCCGCACACGAGCCACAAAAAAGGCCGCCTCAAAAAGAAGCTTGAAGCGGCGTTTTTTTTGTAGACCGTGTGCGGGGACAGTTAAATACTTACATTGTTTTATAATCTTTCTATTTTCGTCAAAATTGTGTCACAAAATTTTCTATGGTCTCAGGAATTTTTCCGTCTTGTCAATGAGTTCGACGATTGCGCCCGGTTAATGCCGAATCGTTTAACGGGCGAGATTAACAGCTGACATTGAAACAACTGCAGATATAAACTAGATGAGGTAGACAGGGAAGAACCCATTCTCATTTAACCCTCAAGCTGGCATAAGAAAAGAGAGGCATATGCCATATCGACCTACGACAACGCAACGTGCCACGTTATGGAAAGATATGGATGGATCCAGTATTTTCTTTATATCCGTTTCTTCTTTATCCGTCTTCTTAATATTAGCAGGAGGAGAACATGTCTAGTGTGATCCATTTCTCGAAATTAACTGCAGCAATTCTTCAAATGCGCCACCGTCAATACGACGTCGTTCAACGTGGTACGTTGCGTTGTCGTGACGTGATTATTTACGTTGCTCGTTGCCGTGCCGTGGCACGTTGCGTCATCGTAACATGTTTATGTGTTTGAGCCCTAAGTTTTTCCATCATTCTGAGTGTCTAACACCCAACAATCGCTGTGAAGGCAACACTTAGAACGCACGGTGCAATCGTCTCCCTAATATTAAAAAGGCGAAAACTTATGAGCGTGTGTTTGTACGTTTGTTACTTCTGCATGCTCGAATGGCTTAACGGATTTCGATGAAATTTGACACATGGGTAGACCATATCCTTGCATAGCACATAAAATACTTTTTATCTCGGGAATAACCCGGGGGGTCCGGGGTCGGGGTCGGGGTCCTTTGGCACCATTTTCTACTTTTACGTGGGTGAAGTCGCTGGCAGAAGCAAGTATAGTCTAAAAATACAACTGCAATGATACATAGGTTGGTGGTAACAGTTACATAAACAGAAAATAGATATTTTAGCCGCATTTGGTAAGCCACACCGCTGTCTGTTGAGGTTAGTTTCCAATCTAAACTGGATGAAAGCTGGGCGGATGAAAAACAACACACGGTATTGTTATTGTCAGTTTGTGCCATTGTGTAAACTACCTCTCAAAGGTTCAGTTGAAAACCAGCGTCAGGCAACTGCCACGGTTGTCTGACAGAATGCTGAACTGAACCTATTTGGCACTACCGTGAGACACATTATTGCTGATTGTTTTTTATTTTATTTTTTATTTCTTTTTTTAAGTTTTATTTAAGTTATTAATTTATATCAATGTTTTAATACTTTTTATGTTCATTGGTGTGCCAAATAAACATGTTTTCTTTCTTTCTTTCTTACCTTAATAAATATATACAAGGTTATTTGTAAAACACTAACAACTTTGCAGGACTGTATTACTAACATCATAAACAACAACTTTTGTTCTATGACTTTTTACAAATCAAAATTCATTTATCAAAAACAAACCTTCAAGATTTCATTGTTCTATCTAACATTATTTCAACTCTCTATTTTGGTACCTACCTACGTCTCTATGACGTGACACAAGCGTATCAAGAACTCCCACCACCCGTTCCGCTCCCCTCCGCTATTGTACTATCGCTTGCTTCGCATAGACTTGGTAATATTTAGAACGAACGTTCTAAAATTACGAAATTTTTTTTTTTTGTATAAAAATCTGATGAATTAAAATATGATAAATTTTTAAAAGCTGTAGAACAAAAGCTGTTGTTTATGATGTTAGTAAGATATTCCTGAGAGGTTTTCAGTATTTTACAAATAAATCTGTATATTAGCTTTATTTAAGGTGAATGTTCCAAGATAGCTTTTAGAAAGAGATCCCCGTGGTCTTTGAACGCAAAACGCAGTAAGTTTAGGTGTGGTTTTAGTTAGTAAAACTGACACTGTCCGCTACACAGGCACGACAAAAAATCAGCCTCACCATACAAAATGATAAACTTGATTGGACAATTTGTATGGTGAGGCCGATTTTTTTTTCGTTTCCTGAAAAAAAATCTTGTAGAAGGTTGTTCAGTTTCGTCTACTGAGCAAGCCCTCAAAGTTTGCGGAGGGCTGTCCCTTACACACTGCATTTGTGGTAGTCCGTCTAAAAAGTCAAATGACTTATGTAATCTAATCAAATAATCAATCTTGAAATCTGATGTAGTCAACACTGGTTTAACAATCAAAGTTGCAAAGAGAGTATCATTGTTTACTAATAGAGTCTTATAAAAGCATTGTATGTAATATACACCGTTAAATTTTAATCGTTTTAATCCCGTGGAGGGTCGATCCGGTACATGAAACACTATCGATTTGTAAAGATAAAATTAAAAAATATAGTACCTTTTTTTCAAAACTCGTATTAATTTACGCATGTACGAAATTAATTTCTTTAAGAAAACGTCAGCTGAGCGAGTTCAATTACCTGTAGATAATAGTCGGCGTTGCGTACAAACTACCTACAGGTCATTGAACTCGCTCAGCTAACGTTTTCTTAAAGACATTAATTTCGTACATGCGTAAATTAATGCGAGTTTTGAAAAAAAGGTACTATATTTTTTAATTTTATCTTTACAAATCGATAGTGTTTCATGTACCGGATCGACCCTCCACGGGATTAAAACGACTAAAATTTAGCGGTGTATACAAGGTGTCGTTTTGAAGCTGCAAAATATTTCAGGAGGTAATTATGTTAGTGATTCTCGACCCGAATCAATAATAAAATAAGTAGGTAATTTTTTTTTTTTTTATAACCTTGCTTTTTTTCACACACACAAACACGGAACAATAAAGGGCGTTTTCACACACACTAACTCGCAACGATAGTTTCATAAATAATGTATCATCCAATCATCATCCCGCACGCCACACCCTAGCCACACCCCCGCGGCCATCGATCAATCGATTTAGTTTAGTGTAATTAAAAAATTAAATAACAAGTATTACTGATTATTGACCAGGTATCGTTTTCTTACATGATTATTTATGAGTTTTATTACAACCTCCTGAAATATTGTGCAGTTTTAAAACTGCACCTTGTATAACAGATTTTTTAATTCGTTTAAAAATTTCCAAGTTGTTTGACTTTTTAGACAGATTATAATGACAAATAAGTATATAAACAACTACGAGTATACTCATGAAAACCATCAACATAACTTTTTGACTTAAAGAAAAGGTAAAACGTCAAGTTTTTATTAAAATAACTCCTTTTAGCTCTCTAAGTTAAAGAGTTATATAAAAGGTTTTAATGAGTTAAAACTGACACTTTGAAATATAATTAATATAATTATAATGAAGAAACAAAAAGTTGGTGGAATCATCACGGAGTTGAATTGTTAGATTTATAATCATAATAAAATTTTATTTATGTAAGTAAATATTTTCTACCGTATTTCTTTTCTATGTAAAATAAATTGTAATAATATGTAATTTTCTATGTATGTATAGTTTATTTACTATACAATTGTACCTACTATGTTACGTTTATACACCACCCTAAGGTTGTTTTTTTCTATCTGTTATAAACTAGTGCTTGACGGCGATAACACCTGATGGTAAGCAATGATGCAATCGTTGATGGTGAGGCGCACTAGTTTATTAAGTGCCTATTCACTTTAGCCTGTCTGATAGAAAATGCTTAAGGTATTAAATCTGCCTTTGTACCTACGGTATTTCTCCCAAGTGCATAAAGTTTTACATCGTGAAGCATACGGTGGAGGTAAGCCTTGCTTGGGTGGAGCACAGCTGTGTCCTCTCGCGCCAGGACCTGGTACAGGCCATGGTCCGGAGCGAGGAGGAATAGTAGGTAGTCGCCTCCTTCTGCGAAGCAATAATGCTACAGCCACCGGTATCTCGACCCCGATTTCCAGCCACCGTGAGCGTGGGCTTGCAATCACCGACCAAAAGGGATAGCTCGCCGTACGGCAATCTGGTAACTGTTTGGACCGAGTTCGAGTCGTTGACGGCCCAATGTTCCACGCGCACCTTAAAAAGATGTCATCAAACCGTAAGGGCCCAGCAGGGTCGAAGCCTACTGGGGCCATTAGTTGTGCGAAAAAGAAAGCCGGGGCCCCGGAACGAAGGCAAAGAAACTTAAGGCTTATAGTCCCTTGAACCATCTGGCCGAAATTAAATGGTCACTATTATACGTTACTCACTACCCATCTAGGCGACAGTACGACTATCTGTGCATTTGTTTGCGGCCAGCTGCGCCCGGACAGAGCCCCGTTGATTTTAAATCTATTTTCTTTGCGAAATATTGATTGATTTACGTATGCAATGTTCACTTTTAAGAATATGTATCCAAGCCGTTTCGAATGAATAGGGAAAAGTTGCATAGTGATGTTGTTGTATGTAATATTTTTTTTTAGACAAAAGTATTAATCGCACGAAAAATCAAATGTTGATAATGTTGTTTATGAATCTATAATAAACATATATTTTTTTCTAACCTATTAACCTGGCCGTTACCGAGGAATAGGCTCCAGAAAGTCACTGTTTTAAAGCACTTTTCGGGCGCTTGGGCCTTAAGAGAAGGTTTTAGTCAATAAAGTCTGATACGCCCTCCCGCCCCAATCCAGAGCGGGAGAAGTCATTGAATGGAATACTACCTAAAAAAACTAGTGCAAAAGTTTTAATAAAAATATAATTTACTCCGCATCACAGTCGGCATTATCAAGCCTTCATATTTGTATAACTTACTATAGAGTCTTTTAAAAAACTGCCTGAGTATAAAATTGCCTGACTTCAAGACAACAAAGAAAGCTAATCAACTCACTTACTGACTAAATACAAAGTATGTTACACTTTGTATTTTCACTTTTACCTAAAGCTCCAGCTAATATCAGTAAAGTTGTAAGCTACAAAATTCTGAAAACAGGAATTTCAAGTTAGTATTACTAATTTTCCAGTCCGGCTGTGCAAGATTGTCAATAATTGAACGGAAAACTATACTTTGTATTTAGCTAAGTTACATTTTGCAGAACGCCTCACCGTTGTATGAAAATGTTTAAATATTTCAGTCTGTAATTTTCACGCTAAAGGTTTTTTTTTTTTTGATTGATTGAAACGCATACATACAACGAATTTAGGACATTAGATCGAGTCGCTAGCGGGGCCCACCAAGGCTGATTGTTCGAATAAATTACCACGTGCCTGAAACGCAAAAGGTCTGATAGAACACGGATGGGTTTCGTGTTCGGTTTCGCCTGACACCCCCTTTTGCTTTACCCAGAGCAGGACAATTTATTTGATGATTCTTTACAGAAAAAAAAATCGTCGACCTTCATCGGATGCCCGATATGTGAAATATCGATGTTAATAATAATTATTATTATAACTAGCTTTTGCCCGCGACTTTGCCTGAGTACACAAAATATAGCCCAACTAACTAACATACATATATAACTACATATTTATATATATATATGTATATATATAATATATATGTAGTTTTGTATATGTGGTGTACAATAAAGAATATATAATAATAATATAGCCTGTGTCATCTATACATATAAATAAATTGGAGGAGTAATTTAGACTACTTTTATTTTTGAAAAAATCTTTTGTTGTAGAAAAAAAATCAAAATCCTTTAATCCACGCGAATGAAGTCGCGGGTTCAGGAATAAAACAGTTTTCTATCGTTGAAAAAATGTTAGCAATTGGACCAGTACTTTCAGAAATTACGTACTACCAATAAAAAAAAAACTTTTCCTCTTTATGATACTAGTGTAGATGAGCCTGTTGTATCCCACAGCAAGAAAAATCCTCCCTTCCATTCAGCCACACTTCTCAGTCGCTACTTCTAGCCAATGCTTTAGGTAAGAGTCACCATCTCCTGCTGTTCGAGATCCAGCCCGTGAATGGATCACTGACTGTTAAAAATTTAATTTACATTAAAAAGTAACGAAATATAGAGCAATAATAAAGAAAAAAATAGAGTTTGACAAAGAATACGCGCGCACGCACTCAGAGAAGTCAAAAACACTAGTGTAGTGGAAACATCACGGCATGACAACATCATACCGTTTGCCGTCATGACATTTAAGTCAGTTTTACTGCCAAAGCGCACCAATAGATGTGTCACGTCACAAAACTCCCTTTCATATTTTCAGGAAATTCTCACAGAAATAACATTTTAAATTAAAAACCTAAAATTGACACATGACAGAATCGACTAGTTTGAAGTACACTCTAAAATATTTTCTCTTTCTGTGTCATCTTACAAGTTCAAAATAAAAGTAAAAAAGCAATAAGAACACCATTACCTCGACAAAAGTAGTTCAAACCTTGTCAAAAGCCTTTCAAGAAGTGTTATTTCCTCTTTGAAATATTCTTCAAAAATTTTAATCTGACACGTAAGTAGCCAGTAGAGGTCGCCACCTTCCATTACTAGTACCCTTCTACAAAGTAAAAGAAATGCATTAGTCTATGAAGGAACCGACGTAATAATCTCAGTGGCGTAGCAAGGTGACAAATGGCCCTGGGCCAAAAAAAAAATTGGCCCACTTTCTTTACTTAGGAAATCATCAAATTACTTCTCCTGCTCTGGTTGGAAGTAGTATCAGACTTTTACTGACTAAAATTAGTTGTAATAATAATATTCTGCAACTTTTACATAACGCCATCTAGTTCTAAAATAAACAGAGCTTGTGATATGAGAACTAGACAACTGATAAACATGTCTAAATACATACGTATTATAGATAAATTACACCGAGCTACAGAACAAATGATCTCATTCACACAAACATTTGTCTGGGGTGGGAATCGCACCCGCGACCACCGGCACAGTAGCCAGGGAAGTTGACCACTAGACCAATAGGCCTGTCCGAAGTTGCTAAGATTAGTTAGAGACAGACAGAGACAGTTAGATTAGTGTTGTAACCTATTTTATTTAAATTTCAAAGGTAGGAAAATTTCTCAGTAGATCAATAATAAGCTAATGAGGTTTTGGGGGCCCCCAAACTTCGAGGCCCCGGGGCGCTATCGCACCTAGTCCTTCGCTATCTACGCCAGTGAGTAATCCTACACTGGTCATACGCTTCGGCGATGTCATAACTTAATTTAGAAGCTTCTTGTTGTCTGTAACAGCCGAGAAATGTTTTAAGTTTTAAAAAGCCTGTCTCTTGGAATATTTGTTTATTTTCAATGGTCGGTTTTATACAGCTGGAGATGGTAGATACCGGCTGTTTTAATGTCGTGTTGAGTAACATCTGTCATCAAAGTCATTTTCATATCTTTATTTGCATACCATAATGTCATTAGAGTATACATACGTGTAGATGGATGGAGAGGGAGAGGAAGGCCGAACAAAAGATGGATGGATTGTGTGAGAAGTAATATGAAAGAATAGGGATTTAGTGATAGCATGACGGGTGACAGGACAGAATGGAAGAAGAAAACGTGTTGCGCCGACTCCAAGTAATATGGGATAAGGGCAGGAAGAAGAAGAAGAATGTCATTAGAGATGTTACATTAATTGCTTAAAGTTAAGTAACAATTAACAACATAAAATCAATAAAAATAATAATAATAACAATGTCATTTTACAAAATAGCTCTGTTAAATTAATCACGTTATCTATACATATAATAAAATCGTAA
Organism: Mythimna ferrago; assembly: GCA_910589285.2. Classification (NCBI taxonomy): domain Eukaryota; kingdom Metazoa; phylum Arthropoda; class Insecta; order Lepidoptera; family Noctuidae; genus Mythimna; species Mythimna ferrago. The sequence continues at coordinate 22,788,662 of OU342689.1, forward strand.
GAAAGTCAAAACTGTACATTGAATATTTTTAAAAAAGAATACTTGGGGCGTGATCTACAATCGATATCGAAGCCAAAAATATAGTTTTTAGAATTTTTGTCTGTTTGTCTGTTTATCTGTTTGTCTGTTTGTCTGTATGTATGTCCGGGATAAACTCAAAAAGTAGTGCATGGATTTACTTCAAATTTTGCATGAATATTACTAAGTCGGGTCAACATATAGGCTACATATTATCACGCTATCACCTACGGGGGAGGAGCTGTGAATCTTTAATTTTCTTAAGCATTCTGTGACAGCGTGTAATCTAACGATGTAAATAGTAAGCCATGCTATTATCTAGCCTTACACCATAAAAACTACGCCATTTAAGTAATTTGGGCAGAGAAACATAGTTTAATGAATGTTAGTAGTATAGAGACAATTTTGAAGCAGCGCCATCTATGAGAATTCATAAAAATCAAATCAAATTACATGTTAACACTTTTTGGAAATTAATAATTTAAATTTGATCATGTAGTTAGTTATTCTTAAAATTCATAGATGGTGATGTGATGTGATGTGCATTTTCTTTATAAAAGTTGTATCATATAGTTCGTTTTGACAAATTCAAGTTCCAACAAAACCCTGAAAAACTTGAGTAGAGTTGAGGAAGACAATTAAAAAAAAATTGCGGTGTTAAGTATTACATGGTGACATTTTTCCAGCTCTGTGAAGTCGACCAGTTTGCGAGATCCCTTACGTATGACAAGGTGCCTTCATATTACACGTACGACAAGCAAAGTGGTGTATTTAACCGACATCGACGAGGAGGTGCTTTGGAAGATTTTCCGGGAATTTTCAAGTTTATACCGTGCATCCGAATAATGGCGAATGCTATTTTCTGCGGTTGCTACTTCACACTGTCCGAGGCCCAACATCTTTCGCCTTTCTGAGGACATTTGATGGCGTGGAGTATCCCACTTACCACGCAGCCTGCGTAGCACGTCACCTTCTCGAAGGTGACCAAAATTGGGATCTTCGCGGAGGCTTTGTGGGAGAAGTATCGCCATCATCTGTCTGAAGATTTTCTACGAGCTTTGAGGCCTGCTACTAGAGACGAAGTCGAAGTAACTGATGAACGCGTGCTGATCACCTGTCTCAGTTCACTTCAAGATTTGGTCATTTCTATCAGCAGTAATCCACTGATCGAATATGGGTTACCAGCTCCCCAATCATCACCACATCAAGACCGTGGAAATCGGGAGTATAACGCTGAGACAAATTACGATCCGGGCGATTAGACCACCATACGAAATGACCATGTCGCTTTGTTCTCTTCAGAGCAAAAACAAATTTATGACACCGTCCTTAAAAGCGTTGGGCAAAACCAGGGTAAAATGTTTTTCATGGATGTTCTTGGTGCAATAGGAAAAACATTTGTTACCACTGGCATACTTGCAGAGGTCAGGAGGCAAGGCAAAATTGCTGCAGCACATGCCATGTTTAAAATTCCCATCGATTTAGAGAGCGCCGAAACGCCTGTTTGTGGTGTGTCACGTAACAGCGATAAGGGACACGTACTCAAGGATTGCTCTCTGATCGTATGGGATGAGTGTACGATGGCCAATAGGAAGGCAGTTCAGGTCGTAGACAGAACCCTGTAGGACATCCGCAGGGACGAACATTTGATGGGTGGTGTCACAGTTCTGTTCAGTGGCGATTTCCGGCAAACACTTCCCGTGGTGACGCGGGGATCGAGGGCTGATGAGGTAAATGCTTCGTTGAAACGATCTTCGTTGTGGTCACGAGTTCGTACGCTGCGCTTGACTATTAATATAAGAGCTCGGCTCGGCGGCAATGCACGTGCATTGCAAGAATTCTCCGATATCTTTCTAAGTCTTGGCTAAGGCACTCTGACAGGTGGTGCTTCCAGAGTCTCTCGGTAGAGTGGTATCCAGCTTAGAAGAACTCATTTGCTGTGTGTACGGGGACATCAGTCTTATATCGCACCAGCTTCTTGGGTGTGTGAGCGACAACGCCGACGCCCAAAAATGATCAGGCTGCAGCAAAGAACGAATGTATTCTTTCGGAAATTGAGGGGAATGAAGTAGTCTACACCTCGATAAACACTGTTGTCGAGCAAGATAACGACACACATTATCCCGTGGAATTTCTGAATTCCCTGTCAGCAAATGGACTTCCAGCGCATACCATCAAGCTGAAGGTCGGTCTCCCGATTATGCTTCTTCGGAACCTATCTCCTCCGAATTTGTGTAACGGGACCCGCCTTAAAGTCATCTCGCTCCACAGACACACGCGGAAATTCTTACGGGTTGTGGCGTCGGCGAGCCAGTATTTGTACCACGCATTCCCCTCATACCTCACAACTTCCCGTTCCAGTTCAAGCGCGTACAGTTCCCCGTGACTGTTTGCTTCGCGATGACCATCAATAAGTCATAGGGGCAGACACTGAGGGCAGTGGGTGTCGACCTCAGGACGAGTTGCTTCTCACACGGGCAACTGTACATCGCTTGCTCTCGCGTCACCAGTACTGACTCTTTTTACATTTTGGCTCCTGGCAGCATAACTACCAACGTATGTAACCTTTGTAAGGTATGATACCTTTGTACGTATTTTTACTCTTTTGTGTCCTGGAATGTATTCCTACATTATTTTCTCTATTTCCTTCAGTCTCATCTTATGACTGAACTCAGCAGGATTCCCATATAACTCTCTTCACTTGCTTCGTTTGCAAAAAAAAAATATTTTAATGCTATTTTAAAAGTTGTTTACTTATTATACTATAGCGACACTGGCATCTTAGGTATTTTTGGTGCTGTAGAGCCTTCACGCAGACGATGTCGCGGGCAGCAGCTAGTACATAATAAACTTGAATATTAAAATATATATATATATATTTATGTTTATCCTAACTAAGTATATATACACACTAAAGGCTACTCCCTACTAAAATATGACGTCATAAAACTCCTCCGCGTCGCAGTCGACTGGAAGTGTGCCCAAAAGGCTAGCGGCATTGCCACGTTGAATGGCAATGCTTAATCTCTGACAGAGGTAAAAACCAGCCCTTGGGTCATGCGAAGTAGCAACTAAGCGTTTTGACAGTTCTTTAAACAGCGTATGAGCACTCGGACCCCACGGCCCAAGAGTTTTAACCGCAAACGGCTCAAAAATATAACTGCCGACGAGGTCGTTATATTTCTGCCGCTTGAGGTTCTCCGCAGCTGCAGCGGCAGTACTAGCACAGCACGATGAACTAGGAAGATGGGATGGCGCAAGAGTGTCGACATAGGTAGCGTTCCATATTAAAGGTCTACCCAACTTCCATGGAAATAAAGACATACCGTTCGATTTCTTACCATCGTCGAGTGCCATCAGACCAGTAGTTTCAGAGATTACCTCCTATAAACAAAAAAAAAACAATCTTTATCACTTTATAATATTAATGTAGATGAATAAACTGAAAATTTACAGAATCACCATCGAAAAAACCCATTTCGAGTTTCATTCTTTTCACTTTTTTGGTCATATTACTATGATACCTATGTTTATAAGATAATTCTTGCCCTTCACGTGCCCAAAGCCACAAGCAGAGTCTAGTTTTGCCTATAAAAACCGAGTATTACGCTATGTATGTCAATATCAGTATCTTGGTAAACAATCTCTCTCTTCTATTCAAAATTCTTCAACACACATGCGGTGATACATATTTTCCAGCCAAAGCCTATTACGTGTAAATGAGATTACTTCTTATTACGACTCCATAAAGCTTATATTCCATTACTTTGCAAACGTATTCAGAGCTTGTTAACGTCACCGATAGACTGTCAAACATTAGCTGGTTACTTTGTAGGGGTACCATGATTAGGGTGTATATAGTTCAGGATATGAAATTGTAATTTTTTTGCAGTTAGGAAAGTATAGAATCGATTTTTAGGACTCAACATTAGTTTAAATTTCCAGCCATCTAGCTGGGTACTAATAAAAACTTATTTTAGGTAAAACATGTAACTGATATTTTGTCTTATAATATATCTACTTACCATGGAATGGCAGGCGGTCACCTCCTTCTGCGAAGTAGTAATGCTAGCAAAGGAGGCGGCCGCACGTGCGAGGAAATGACCCTCATGCCCCAGCCGCCGGGATCCTATTGCCGATTCCTAGCCAAACTAGGTGTAGCCTTGCCGACAGCGAACAACGGGTAGCACGCCGTCAGGTCGTCCAGTAATCGTCCGGACCGAGCCCAAATCGTCGACGGCACATAGTGTTCCACGCGCCCGTCTAGGATATGTCAGTAAATCGTAGGGGTCAGCAGGGTCGAAGTCTACTCGGGCTATGGATTATGTGAAAACGAACCCTTGAGGCCCTAGAACGCAATAGAGTAAGATCCCAGGACCGCCAAACATCACGTATTTTCTGACGAATGAAATGTGGACGATTGAGTACTGTTAGTATGTACTAAGAACGCATGCCTACCTGCTAGCTTGCTTAGACGTCCGCCGGTCAATTTTCAGGTATCAGGTAATCAAGGTACATAAAATTATTACTTACCTCACGCAAATTCTCAAAGCTGATTTTTACGTATTTTGTAGGCAATATCTTTAAAATCAAGTCGCCAATACTCCCAGACACATTCCGTCGGCCGTATTGCTTAACAGACGCTTTAAAGCTCCCAAAAAAATGACATAACTTCACGTAAATGTCCGCGCAAAACCGGGAGAAGTCACTCTTTCCCATCTTAAAAAAACTTACATAAACTATTTTAATTTTTAAACGGTATTATAAATACAATTAACATTCAGAAATTCAAATTAGGTATCATTTCGTAGCTTCTTCACAAAATTTCGAAAATTTCTACCTTCTAGAAGCGTGAAATTTTGCAAAACAAGTTCCTTTTAAATATAGAAGGTGAATATTTGGAATGGTAGAGCATTATTTTTATCGATAACAGATCCAATCTGCCACAGGACTTTCCTAGTGAATAATATTATTCAAACAACATACAATCTATTTTTACCTACACGTGGAAACCGTTCAGACGGATTAGAGTTCCATTATTTGTCGTTTGCAAGTTCAAGCATTCTTGATAGTGTTCGTTTTTTTACTAACTGTATTATTTCAGTTGCTGTTAGCACTTAACGGAACACTCATTGCCAGCATAAGCATAATCAGCTTTATAATGTTCCCACTGCTGGGACCCAGGCCTCCACCCTAGGAGGGTGAAAAGGCCGTAGAAGATTGGTGGATGTCAGATGTCTTGGAATTTTTGGTTCTAGGACATGCCGGTTTCTTCACGATGTTTTCTTACTGTTTTGAAAGTGGTGGTGTTGAAATAAATTAAACAAATGCGCCTGGCTGGGTTTGAATGACCCAACTCGTAAGTCGGAAACACTACTACTGCTGGTCTATCACTGCTCTACTCCTTCCCTATACTACTCCAAATATACAACTTCGAAAACACAACTTCAAAATCTAACACCTGATTTCACCTGCTTAAGAACCCCAAAAACCAACCTTATTTTAATCCTATTACTGTCTTCCAAAATGCATCTCAAGAGTATGTCAGCCGTAAGGGCCCATCAGGGTCGAAGCCTACTGAGGACATGTGCTCACTTCTGAAATGAATGTAAGGCAAGCCATGGCAAAAAAGGAACATAGCAGTGTGTTTTAGTCAGTAAAAGTCTGACATCCCCTCAATCTCCGCCCAAGGGCCGGAGAAGTCTTTGAATAAGTTTCCACCTACAAAAATTGTCCTCCAACTTAATTAAACTCATATTCACCATACTCTAACTGCCAAGCTCACAGATTGGATTCCGTCAACCAACGCTTTCATCTTAGCATCCCGTCTTGAAGCGTTAAAACTACAAAATGTCTTCCAGGGTGTTATTATTCAATAGTTTATTATTGATATTGACAATGACAGTCTCCGGGGAAGCCTCAACTCGAAGTGAGAAGACGCTCGTGGTTTAGAAGCACACAATATTGAAATATTGAATATGAAATACGATGTGATATTTCTGAAAAGAAAAATAGTAGAACTTAAGTGTTTTGTGAAAAAGAAATATTATAAGAAAAATGTATGTTGTAGATTTGTGTCAGGATTGATAATTTAAGTACAATCATGGAAATAATAATGCCCAGCCGTGGACTGGAACAGACTACAATATTTTCTACAAAATTATCGAGTTGCGGCGGACTTGCAGATTGATTTAGGAATTTCTTTCTCGTTATTCAAAAAAGTAAATAATTTAAGTGCTTTTAATATTTTGGTGTACCTACAATAAAGTTTATTCTATTCTGTTCTTTTTTTATGGTGGGAAAAATCATCCAATGACAACCCCCGCTCTTGGGCGGAGCGGGAGATAGTGTCAGACTCTTACTGACTAAAAGCCCACCCCGTTCCTTCTAGCCTTCATACCGGGGCTCGAGTTCCCTTTCGGATAACCCTGGCCTCAGTAGGCTTCGACCCGGCTGGGCCCCCGCTGTTGCTGACAACTCCTTGAGGCGTGCTGGAACAGTGCGCGCCGTCGACGACTTGAGCTTGGTCCGGACAGTTATCGGACGGCCGGACAGCGAGCTACCCATTGCTCACTGTCCGCAAGCGCGCGCCTACGGTGGCCGGAAATCGGGATCGGAATCCCGGCGGCGGCGGCGAGAGCGCCGTTGCCTGATGCGGTCGGCCTCCTCCTTTGCGAGCATTACTGCTTCACAGAAGTGGGCGACCGCCAGTCACTCCTCCTCGCTCCGGACCATGATTCTATTCTGTTCTAATCTGATATTATATTAACAAGAGATATTTTGTATGTTTGTCAAATATAATTCATACCTACTTCGTACAGCAGAATTAGTAGCTTGCTTACAGGTAAGCTTGCTGGTGAAACATAAGCCTTAAATTTCGAAAAAAAAATCTGGAATTAAAGATCTGATTACGGAATTTCTCTCGCAGCGATATTGAAGTTACACTATCACTGAATTTTACTGTCTCTTTTTAACTCCAACCAAAGCACAATTTCTCTAGGACAAGGTTGTATTATCAAGTTTTTCATTGTAAAATAGTTTTTTAAAAGGATCGACCCAAATTGTGCTTTAGTACTTAAAGAGGATTGCCCAGCCTCTATGGTGTTCCAGGCCAAAGACGGACATCAAATATTACTATCAATGATAAAACTATTGTTTTTTCCATAAAGTTACTTTTTATTTACCACTCATTGTTTATTATAGTGGCGCTCATTTGGAACTAAGGGAACAATATTTTTTTATGGCAAAATTAATGAACAAAGTATTTTTTCTCTAGTCAATTGTCCGCTCATGGCCTCAAATGGACAATCCCCTTTAACTCTCTCCCTCTTTTTATAATGTAAATGGAAGAACACTGTAGACTCCACGAATTCTTAGATTAATTCATATTTTGACTCACTTTTTTTAAATGATTATTTTTATTGTGCTTTTGAGTACAATATAGACCGGTTTACACTGTTCTTAAATAATACCTTTTAATACCGTTATATGGAAATATTGTAAGTACAACCATTTTTTTAAAAGAATAACCATGGAGTTTCTTACCGGTTTTTCTCCATAGGAAACGACCAATTTCGAACCGTGCACTAGCTTCTGACGTTTCATAAGTGCCCATGTAGGCCTATGTGAAATAAAAAACTTTTGACTTTGACTTTAACTCATTTTTTATTGATCTTTGCTGCTGTAGGGTGTTCTCTGTCTGGCTGTTTTGTGTATGTGAGCTTACATTTGTAAACACACTCACAATACAGGAATAAATCGTAATGAAGGGTAAAGTATTCTCAAGATGTAATAAAATCACTATAGATCCACTTATCCCTACCCAGTTCTTGAGCAGAACTGTCGTGAAAATACAGTGGCTTACAACAGAGTTAGGTCGGAGGCTGCACGGGAGTTATTTGATTTGTGAAATCAATTCGTCTCCATTGCAAACGGTAACTTGATATTTCCATTACCGTTTTTATCGTATCCGGAGCTAGCGATGAAAAATTCTTTCGTTGTCGATTGGAATTTGTATCTAGCAGCGAGTTACTGTGTAACTGAATTTCTTTCTGTATTTTTTGTATTATGGATAGGCTCTTGTTCGACCACTATCTCACCTTAAAGAAATAAAGAAAGAAAAACGTTTATTCGTACCTTATACAATCGTCTTCTTCTTCCTCTTCCTGCTCTTATTCCATGTTACTTGGAGTCGACGTATCACGTTTTTTCTTCCATTCTGTCCTGTCACCCGTCACACTATCACGAACTCCCTTTTCTTTCATATCACTCCTCACACAATCCATCCATCTATATGTGTACTCAATTATGCCTCACACAATCGTCATCATCATCATTTCAGCCGATAAACGTCCGCTATTGGACATAGGCCTCCCCCAAGTGTCGCCACAATGAACAATCCAGTGCATCTCGCATCCATCGGTTTCCCGCAACCTTCACCAGATCATCGGTCCACCTTGTAGGAGGCCTTCTAATGCTGCGTCTTCCGGTACGCGAAGACACAATCGTATAAACTATAAATATACAATAAAAAAGAAAGTTATAATCAATGCAAGGCCAAAAAGGCGCCTTTCTTCTATTCCTATTCACTCTTGACTTAGACTCCTTGGTTTCAGCTATCAGGAAACACAGATTCCGAAAGGGAATTCCACTCCTTAGCTGTCCGCACTATGAATATGTTCCCCAAAAGGTTTGTACGTATTTTAAGGGTAACGTTAAGCGTCCCCGCACACGGGCCTCAAAAAAACGCTGCCACAAAAAACGCTAGAAGCGGACACAGAAAAACCTAGAAAAGCTAGAAGCGGCCGCAAAGAACAGCTGAAGCGCGTGACACCTTGTGTCCGGACAAGCTTGAAACCGCTTCAAGCGTTTGTGGCAGCACCGCCGCACACGAGCCACAAAAAAGGCCGCCTCAAAAAGAAGCTTGAAGCGGCGTTTTTTTTGTAGACCGTGTGCGGGGACAGTTAAATACTTACATTGTTTTATAATCTTTCTATTTTCGTCAAAATTGTGTCACAAAATTTTCTATGGTCTCAGGAATTTTTCCGTCTTGTCAATGAGTTCGACGATTGCGCCCGGTTAATGCCGAATCGTTTAACGGGCGAGATTAACAGCTGACATTGAAACAACTGCAGATATAAACTAGATGAGGTAGACAGGGAAGAACCCATTCTCATTTAACCCTCAAGCTGGCATAAGAAAAGAGAGGCATAAGCCATATCGACATACGTTATGGAAAGATATGGATGGATCCAGTATTTTCTTTATATCCGTTTGTTCTTTTTTTTTTTTTTTTTTTTATTGTTGATATTTGTTCTTTATCCGTCTTCTTAATATTAGCAGGAGGAGAACATGTCTAGTGTGATCCATTTCTCGAAATTAACTGCAGCAATTCTTCAAATGCGCCACCGTCAATACGACGTCGTTCAACGTGGCACGTTGCGTTGTCGTGACGTGATTATTTACGTTGCTCGTTGCCGTGCCGTGGCACGTTGCGTCATCGTAACATGTTTATGTGTTTGAGGCCTAAGTTTTTCCATCATTCTGAGTGTCTAACAACCAACAATCGCTGTGAAGGCAGCACTTTGAACGCACGGTGCAATCGTCTCCCTAATATTAAAAAGGCGAAATTTGTGAGCGTGTGTTTGTACGTTTGTTACTTCTGCATGCTCGAATGGCTTAACGGATTTCGATGAAATTTGACACATTGGTAGACCGTATCCTTGCATAGCACATAAAATACTTTTTACCTCGGGAATAACCCGGGGGGTCCGGGGTCGGGGTCGGGGTCCTTTGGCACCATTTTCTACTTTTACGTGAGTGAAGTCGCTGGCAGAAGCAAGTATAGTCTAAAAATACAACTGCAATGATACATAGGTTGGTGGTAACAGTTACATAAACAGAAAATAGATATTTTAGCCGCATTTGGTAAGCCACACCACTGTCTGTTGAGGTTAGTTTCCAATCTAAACTGGATGAAAGCTGGGCGGATGAAAAACAACACACGGTATTGTTATAGTCAGTTTGTGCCATTGTGTAAACTACCTTAATAAATATATACAGGGTTATTGGAAAAACAATAACAACTTTGCAGGACTGTATTACTAACATCATAAACAACAACTTTTGTTCTATGACTTTTTACAAATCAAAATTCATTTATCAAAAACAAAACTTCGAGATTTCGTTGTTCTATCTAACATTATTTCAACTCTCTATTTTAGTACTTACCTTCATCTGTATGACGTGCAACAAGCGTATCAAGAACCCCTACCACCCGTTCCGCTCCCCTACGCTATTGTACTATCGCTTGCTTCGCATAGACTTGGTAATATTTTGAACGAACGTTCTAAAATTACGAATTTTTTTTTTTTTTGTATCAAAATCTGATGAATTAAAATATGATACATTTTTAAAAGCCGTAGAACAAAAGCTGTTGTTTATGATGTTAGTAAGATATTCCTGAGAGGTTTTCAGTATTTTACAAATAAATCTGTATATTAGCTTTATTTAAGGTGAATGTTCCAAGATAGCCTTTAGAAAGAGATCCCCGTGGTCTTTGAACACAAAACGCAGTAAGTTTAGGTGTGGTTTTAGGCGATTAACACACGGCACCGCGCACCGCCGCGGAGGGCGGTGGCGGTGAAGCGGATTTCTTAGCGGTGCTCCACGCGGTTAGGCGGTTTACGCGCCCAACCGCGCGGATGGATTTAACGCGATTTTGACCAGTTTTATCACAGCCACTGGCGAAAATGGACTCTGAAGTGGTGGCAGCATCTGGCTTTTATGGCGTAGAAAGAAAAAAATAAGAAGTTATTGGGTTCATCCATTTTTACGTAGCAGAACTCTAAATGGGACTTTCGTGTTATTCTACCAAAGTTTGAGAAAACACAAAGATATTTTTTTTAACTATACACGAATGTCCACTTCTTCATTTGATTATTTGTTAGCAAAGCTAAATGGTAACACGTCCTGCACCCACAATAATCCGCGCGGTTATGCGGCGCCCCGTGTGTAAGGCGCCGCTCCACCGCGCGGAAATCAGCGCGGAGGAGCGGTGGTTGCGAGAGCACCGCTCGACCGTGGCTCGACCGCGCGGTCGGGCGGTGTACGTGTGTAAGGTATCAACGAATTTCTAAATGACCAATGTAACATAAGATCCGCTTAACCGCCAACCGCACCGGTGCGCGGTGCCGTGTGTTAATCGCCTTAGTTAGTAAAACTGACACTGTCCGCTACACAGGCACGACAAAAAATCAGCCTCACCATACAAAATGATAAACTTGATTGGACAATTTGTATGGTGAGGCCGATTTTTTTTTCGTTTCCTGAAAAAAAATCTTGTGAAAGGTTGTTCAGTTTCGTCTACTGAGCAAGCCCTCAAAGTTTGCGGAGGGCTGTCCCTTACACACTGTATTTGTGGTAGTCTGTCTAAAAAGTCAAACGACTTGTGTAATCTTATCAAATAATCAATCTTGAAATCTGATGTAGTCAACACTGGTTGAACAATCAAAGTTGCAAAGAGAGTATCATTGTTTACTAATAGAGTCTTACAAAAGTATTGTATGTAATATATATAACAGATTTTTTAATTCGTTTAAATATTTCCAAGTCGTTTGACTTTTTAGACAGATTATAATGACAAATAAGTATATCAACAACTACGATTATACTCATGAAAACCATCAACATAACTTTTTGACTTAAAGAAAAGGTAAAACGTCAAGTTTTTATTAAAATTACTCCTTAAAAGGCTGAAGCTCTCTAAGTTAAAGAGTTATATTAAAGGTTTTAATGAGTTAAAACTGACACTTTGAAATGTAACTAATATAATTATAATGAAGAAACAAGAAGTTGGTGGAATCATCACAGATATTAATTGTTAGATTTATAATCATAATAAAATTGTTTTATCTCAGTAAATATTCTCTACCATATTTCTTTTCTATTTATTTACCATCCGATTGTACCTACAATGTTACGTTTAAACACCACCCTAAGGTTGTCTTTTTTTAACTGACTTCGAAAAGGAGGAGGTTTTATGTTCGGCTGAACGTACCTATGTTTTTTTCTCTCTATGTTCACCGAAAGCTCGGTCAATTGTGGAATGATTTTGAAAATAAATTTTTGATTGAAGTTGGTGTTAAATAACGAAGAGACAAAACTATCTATTTCAAGAAAACACCAACTTCCGAAGTTAAAATTATTTTGTACCTTTCAGTGTTTTTTAGATTGTTTGATATAAACTAGTACTTGAGTACGATCCCACCTGATGGTAAGCAGTGATGCAATCGTTGATGGTGAGGCGCACTAGTTTATTAAGTGCCTATTCACTCTAACCTGTCTGATATAAAATGCCTAAGTGTGCCTAAGTATAAAATGCTAATGAACAGTGTTTCTTCCAAATGCATAAAGTTTTATACGCCGAAGCATATGGTGGAGGTAAGCCCTGCTTGGGTGGAGCACAGCTGTATCCACTCGCGCCAGGCCCTGGTGCAGGCCAGGGTCCGGAGCGAGGAGGAATAGTAGGCAGTCGCCTCCTTCAGTGAAGCAATAATGCTCCAGCCAGCCGGTATCTCGACCTCGATTTCCAGCCACCGTAAGCGTGGGCTTGCAAACACCTACCAAAAGGGATAGCTCACCGTACGGCTGGTAACTGTTTGGACCGAGTTCGAGTCGTTGACGGCGCGCAATGTTCCACGCGCACCTTAAGAAGATGTCAGCAAACCGTAAGGGCCTAGCAGGGTCGAAACCTACTGGGGTCATAAGTTGTGCAAAAAAGAAAACCAGGGCCCCGGAACGAAGGCAATGAAAAAACTTAAGGCTTATAGTCCCTTGAACCATCTGGCCGAAATTAAATGGTCATTACGTTCGTACCCGTCTAGGCGTACTGTCGCCTAGACGGGTACGAACGTAGTATCTGTGCATTTTTTTGCGCCCGGACAGAGCCCCGCTGACTTTTAAATCCATTTTCTTTTGTTGCACTTTGCGAAATATTAATTGATTTACATATGCAATGTTCACTTTGAAGAATATTTAACTACCAATTTTTATGTGTAAAAACGTTACCAAAGATCCAAGCCGTTTCGAAGGAGTAGGAAAAAGTTGCATAGTGATGTTGTTGCATGTAATATTTTTTTAGACAAAAGTATTAATCGCACGAAAAATCAAATGTTGATAATGTTGTTCATGAATCTATACTTATAATAAAACTGTAGAGAGGTCAATTCTGTACATTGAATATATATTCAAAATTAATATTAGAGAATGACTGGTGATCGATACTGATGCCAAAAATGCAATCAGTAAAATTTTTGTCTGTCTGTCTGTCTGTCTGTCTGTCTGTCTGTCTGTATGTGCAGGCATGGGTCAAAAACTACTGAAGGGATTTTAACTAAACTTGGTACGATTGTGGTCCATACTCCTGGGCAGGTTATAGGCTATATAATATAACGCTTAGGTACATAGGAGCTGAGAAGGGACGATAAATTTGAAGCAAGTCGGATGAAAATGCGCTTTCGAGCTCTTATCCTCGCATACGTTGATCATACACCAAAAGTATGTATTACAAAGATGATGGTCTCTAATAGATCTACAAAAAATTCCTTAATAGTATATATCTATCTTTTATAAATTAGCCACAATAACGTGTTTAATCGTTATGCATTTCTTCAATAATAAAATCGTACATATAATAAAAACGTAGAAAAGTCAAAACTGTACATTGAATATTTTTTTAAAAGAATACTTGTGGCGTGATCTACAATCGATATCGAAGCCAAAAATATAGTTTTTAGAATTTTTGTTTGTTTGTCTGTATGTATGTTCGGGCTAAACTCAAAAAGTACTGCACGGATTTACTTCAAATTTTGCATGAATATTACTAAGAGGTCGGCACAACATATAGGCTAGGCATATTATCACGCTATCACCTACGGGAGAGGAGCTGTGTATCTTTATTTTTCTTACGTATTCTGTGACAGCGTGTAATCTAACGACGCATATTTAAATGTTGTTTTTGAGTAAGCCATACTATTATCTAGCTTTACACTGTAAAAACAACGCCATTTAAGTAATTTGGGAAGAGAAACATAGTTTAATGAATGTAGGTAGTATAAAGACAATTTTGAAGCAGCGCCATCTATGAGATTTCATAAAAATCAAATCAAGTTACATGTTAACAATTTTTGGAAATTAATAATTTAAATTTGATCATGTTGGCGAGGTTAGTAGTTAGTTATTCTTAAAATTTATAGATGGTAATGTGCATTTTCTTCATATTATAGTTCATTTTGACAAATTCAAGTTCCAACAAAACCCTCAAAATCTTGAGCAGAGTTTAGGAAGACAATTTAAAAAAATGCGGTGTTAAGTATTACATGGTGGCATTTTTCAGGCTCTGTGAAGTCGACCAGTTTGCAAGATCCCTTACGTATGACGAGGTGCCTTCAACCGACGTGTATTTAACCGACGTCGACGAGGAGGTGCTGTGGAAGGTTTTCCGGGAATTTTCAAGGACACCGCATTGGGTAGGGTTTATACCGTGCATCCGAATAATGGCGAATGCTATTTTCTGCGGTTGTTACTTCACACTGTCCGAGGCCAAACGTCTTTTGCCTTTCTGAGGACATTTGATGGCGTGGAGTATCCCACTTACCGCGCAGTCTTTTGCCTAATTGGGATGACACCCTTGCGGAGGCGAGCATCAGTGACAGTCCCAGCCACATGCGTCATCTGTTTGCCGTCATCTTGGTGTTTTGTGAAGTCACGAACCCGGTAGCTTTGTGGGAGAAGTATCCCCATCATCTGCCTGAAGATTTTCTACGAGCTTTGAGGCGTGCTACTGGAGATGAAGTCAAAGTACTGAACGTGTGCTGAACACCTGTCTCAGTTCACTTCAAGATGTGGTCATTTCTATCGGCGGCAATCCACTGATCGAATATATTTTACCAACTCCCCAATCATCACCCCATCAAGACCGTGGAAATCTGGAGTATAACGCTGAGACAATTTACGATCCGGGCGAAATGACCACCATACGAAATTACCATGTCGCTTTGTTCTCTTAAGAACAAAAACAAATTTATGACACCGTCTTTGAAAGCGTTGGGTAAAACCAGAGTAAAATGATTTTCTTGGATGCTCCTGGTGGAACAGGAAAAACATTTGTTACCACTGGCATACTTGCAGAGTTCAGGAGGCAAGGCAAAATTGTTATTGCTGTAGCGTCGTTGAGAATCGCTGCCACACTGCTTCCGGGTGGCAAGACAGCACATGCTATGTTTAAAATTCCCATCGATTTAGAGAGCGCCGAAACGCCTATTTGTGGTGTGTCACGTAACAGCGATAAGGGACACGTGCTCAAGGATTGCTCTCTGATCGTATGGGATGAGTGTACGATGGCCAATAGGAAGGCAGTTGAGGTCGTGGATAGAAACCTCCAGGACATCCGCAAGAACGAACATTTGATGGGTGGTGTCACAGTTCTGTTTAGTGGCGATTTCCGGCAAACACTTTCCGTAGTGACGCCGGGATCGAGGGCTGACGAGGTGAATGCTTCGTTGAAACGATCTTCGTTGTGGTCACGAGTTCGTACGCTGACCATTAATATGAGAGCTCGACTCGGCGGCAATGCACGTGCTCAAGAATTCTCCGATGTCCTTCTTAGTCTTGGCGAAGGCACTCTACGAGAAGAGAAAGGTGGACAGGTGGTGCTTCCAGAGTCTCTCGGTAGAGTGGTATCCAGCTTAGAAGAACTCATTCGCTGTGTGTACGGGAACATCAGTCGTATACCGCACCAGTAGAATTATTGGGTGTGCGAGCGGGCCATTTTGACGTCCAAAAATGATCAGGATGCAGCAATTAACAAATGCATTCTCTCGGAAATTCAGAAGAAGAATGAAGTGAATATAAACAGAAGAAGATAAACACTGTTTTCGAGCAAGATGACGCCACACATTATCCCGTGGAATTTCTGAACTCCCTGTCAGCAAGTGTACTTCCGGCGCATAACATCAAGCTAAAGGTTGGTGTCCCGATTATGCTTCTTCGGAACCTGTCTCCTCCGAAGTTGTGTAACGGGACCCGCCTTAAAGTCATCTCGCTTTACAGATACACCATTGAGGCAGAAATTCTTACGGGTTGTGGCGTCGGCGAGGCAGTATTTATACCACACATTCCCCTCATACCTCATAACTTCCCGTTCCAGTTCAAGCGCGTACAGTTCCCCGTGAGTGTTTGCTTCGCGATGACCATCAATAAGTCGCAAGGGCAGACACTGAGGGCAGCGGGTGTCGACCTCAGGACGAGTTGCTTCTCACACGGGCAACTGTACGTTGCTTGCTGTCGCGTCACCAGTCCTGACTCTCTTTACATTTTGGCTCCTGGCAGTATAACTACCAACGGAAGGGAAGTGTTGTAAGGCATGATGATACCTTTGTACGTATTTTTACTCTTTTGTGCCCTGGAATGTATTCCTGCATTATTTTTTCTAATTCCTTCAGTCACATCTTATGACTGAACTCAGCAGGATTTCCATAAAACTCTTTTCACTTGCTTCGCTTGCAAAAAAAAACTTATATTTTAATGCTATTTTAGAAGTTGTTTTCTCATAATGCTATAGCGGCACTGGCATCTTAAGTATTTTTGGTGCTGTAGAGCCTTTACGCAGACGAAGTCGCGGGCAGCAGCTAGTCTATAATAAACATATATTTTTTTTCAAACCTATTAACCCGGCCGTTACCGAGTAGTAGGCTCCAGAAAGTCACTGTTTTAAAGCAATTTTCGGGCGCTTGGGCCGTAAGAGAAGGTTTTAGTCAATAAAGTCTGATACGCCCTCCCGCTCCAATCCAGAGCGGGAGAAGTCATTGGATGGAATACTACCTAAAAAAACTAGTGCATAAAGTTAAAATAAAAATATAATTTACTCCGCATCACAGTCGGCATTGCTACATTGCAGTTGCAAGCCTTCATATTTGTAAAACTTCATACAGTCTTGTAAAAACTGCCTGAGTTCAAGACAATAAAGAAAGCTAATCAACTCACTTACTGACTAAATACAAAGTATGTAACACTTTGTATTTTCACTTTTACCTAAAGCTCCAGCTAATATCAGTAAAGTTTGTAAACTACAAAATTCTGGAAACAGGAATTTCAAGTTAGTATTACTAATTTTCCAGTCCGGCTGTGCAAGATTGTCAATAATTGAACGGAAAACTATACTTTGTATTTAGCTAAGTTACATTTTGCAGAACGCCTCACCGTCGTATGAAAATGTTTAAATATTTTAGTTTGTAATTTTCACACTGGAAGATTTTTTTTTTAAGCCATTGCATAGCTTCTATCGCTGGCCTTGAGCGTGGAGACCGAATCCAGAAATTCCGTAACGAAAATAACCTAACACCCCCCACTCATTTGTTTTTTTGAGCGTGGTGACCGATAAGAAAACAAATGAGTGAACAATCAATCAAAATTCAATTCAATGTGTGAAAGTGTAACTTCAATTAATATCAAAGAAAAAAAATACTGCATAAATAAAATAAATAAATAATTATAATTGCATAAGTTGATAAAAATGCTATGCAATAGCTTTATCGCGGCAGTCCCCGAGTGCCACACGTCTTTTTTTTTTTGATTGATTGAAACGTGAAATAAAACGAATTTAGGATATTAGATCGAGTCGCTAGCGGGGCCCACCAAAGCCGATTGTTCGAATAAATTACCACGTGCCTGAAACGCAAAAGTTAACTGATCGAACACGGATGGGTTTCGTGTTCGGTTTCGCCTGACACTCCCTTTTTCTTTACCCAGAGCAGGACAATTTATTTGATGATTCTTTACAGAAAAAAAAATCGTCGACCCTCATCGGATGCCCGATATATGTGAAATATCGATGTTAATAATAATTATTATTATTACTAGCTTTTGCCCGCGATTTTGCCTGAGTACACAAAATATAGCCCAACTAAATAACATACATATATGACTACACATATATATTATATGTAGTTTTGTATATGTGGTGTACAATAATGAATATATAATAATAATATAGCCTGAGTCATCTATACATCTATACATATAAATAAATTGGAGTATCTGTTTGTAAAATTGAAATAACCGGTTTTTACTACATGCATTTGAATATGCATGGTACATACACCAAAATATTTTTAAAGTTTTTTTCTGTCCGTCTGTCTGTCTGTCTGTTTGTTCCGGCTTATCTCTGAAATAGTTGGACCGATTTTGACGGACTTTTATTGGCACGTAACTGATGTAATAAGGAGTAATTTAGACTACTTTTATTTTTGAAAAAATCTTTTGTTTTAGAAAAAAAAATATCATAATCCTGTAGTCCACGCGAACGAAGTCACGGGTTCAGGAATAAAACAGTTTTCTATCGGTGAAAAAATGTTAGCAATTGGCCCAGTACTTTCAGAGATTACCTACTACTAATTAAAAAAAAAACTTTTTCTCTTTATGATACTAGTGTAGATGAGCCTGTTTTATCCCACAGCAAGAAAAATCCTCCCTTCCATTCAGCCACTCTTCTCAGTCGTTAACTACTTCTAGCCAATCCTTTAGGTAAGAGTCACCATCTCCTGCTGTTCGAGATCCAGCTCGTGAATGGATCACTGACTGTTAAAAATATAATTTTCATTAAAAAGTAACGAAATATGGAGCAATAATAAAGAAAAAATAGAGTTTGACAAAGAATAGGCGCGCACGCACACAGGAAAGTCAAAAACACTAGTGTAGTGGAAACATCACGGCATGACAACATTACACCGTTTGCCGTCACGGCATGACAGCATCATACCGTTTGCAGTCAAGGCATTTAAGTTAGTTTTACTGCCAAAGCGCACCAATAGATGTTGCACGTCACAAAACTCCCTTTCATTTTTTTCCTTGTTCAGGAAATTCTCGCAGAAATAACATTTTAAATTAAAAACCTAAAATTAGTACATGACAGAATCGACTAGTTTGAAGTACACTCTAAAATATTTTCTCTAAATGTGTCATCTTACAAGTTCAAATTAAAGTCAAAAAGCAATGAGAACACCATTACCTCGTACAAAAATAGTTCAAACCTTGTCAAAAGCCTTTCAAGAAGTATTATTTCCTCTTTGAAATATTCTTCAAAAATTTTAATCTGACACGTAAGTAGCCAGTAGAGGTCGCCACCTTCCATTGCTAGTACCCTTCTACAAAGTAAAAGAAATGCATTAGTCTATGAAGGAACCGACGTAATAATCTCAGTGGCGTAGCAAGGTGACAACTGGCCCTGGGCCAAAAAAAAACTTGGCCCACTTTCTTTACTTAGGAAATCATCAAATTACTTCTCCTGCTCTGGTTGGAAGTAGTATCAGACTTAACTGACTAAAATTAGTTGTAATAATAATATTCTGCAACTTTCACATAACGCCATCTAGTCCCCAAATAGACAGAGCTTGTGATATGAGAACTAGACAACTGATAAACATACTTATATATATCTAAATACATACGTATTATAGATAAATTACACCGAGCTACAGAACAAATGATCTCATTCACACAAACATTTGTCTGGGGTGGGAATGGCACCCGCGACCTCCGGCACAGTAGCCAGGGAAGTTGACCACTAGACCAATAGGCCTGTCCGAAGTTGCTAAGATTAGTTAGAGACAGACAGAGACAGTTAGATCAGTGTTGTAACCTATTTTATTTAAATTTCAAAGGTACGAAAATTTCTCAGTAGATAAATAATAAGCAAATGAGGTTTTGGGGCCCCCAAACTTCGAGGCCCCGGGGCGCTATCGCACCTAGTCCTTCGCTATCTACGCCAGTGAGTAATCCTACACTGGTCATACGCTTCGGCGATGCCATAACTTAATTTAGAAGCTTCTTGTTGTCTGTAACAGCCGAGAAATGTTTTAAGTTTTAAAAAGCCTGTCTCTTGGAGTATTTGTTTATTTTCAAAGTGGTCGGTTTTATACAGCTGGAGATGGTAGATACCAGCTATTTTAGTGTCGTGTTGAGTAAAATTTGTCATCAAAGTCATATTTATATGCTTTGATGAATATCTTTATTTGCATACCATAATATTATGTTATAGGTAATGGAGAAAGTCGTTAGCCAACAATTAAGTAAATTTTTGGAAGAAAATAACATTTTACCTGACTTACAATCTGGGTTCCGGAAACAACGCAGTACGTCTACCGCTTTATTAGACGTTACTGACAATATTTTGGCTGCCCAGGATCAGGGGATGTGTACAATGTCTTGCTTGATTTTTCCCGGGCATTTGACGCAATAAATATTCCGCTATTATTATCCAAGTTGAACTATTATGGTTTCGACCCTAGCGCCGTGCAGTGGTTCCGCAGCTACCTGACAGATAGAAAGCAGTTTGTCGACTTGCGTTTGGGTGACGGCACTACCCTAAGATCGGCACTCATTGCAGTAGAGAGAGGAGTGCCACAAGGCTCCATCTTAGGTCCGATTATTTTCATCTTGTACTGCGCAGATATTATCAAATGTCTCCATAAATGTAAATATCACATCTACGCCGATGATGTACAGATCTATATATCTTTCCGACCAGACGAGTACAATGATGCCATTAAAGATCTTAATGATGACCTCCAAAGAATTGCCAATTGGGCTGAGGAGAACTGCTTGTCATTGAACCCTACAAAAACCAAATATTTGGTGTTTGGCTCAAGACAGCAGCTTGCCAAGCTACCTTTATCATTTGACCTAAAACTAATGGGCGAGCAGATCGAACGGGTGTATGAGGCGAGGAATTTAGGATTAGTTATGGATAAAGACCTGCGTTTTGAGAAACACGTAGCAGACTCAGTTAGAAATTGTTTCTATCGCCTGAAAGTTTTATACAAAATGCGTCCGTACTTGTCAGAAGCATTACGAGAGCAGCTGGTAGAAACCCTAGTTCTTTCTAGGTTGAACTACGCAGACACGGTATATGGCCCGCGCCTGTTAGCTCGTACAGATCGGCTCATCCAAAGGGTACAGAATGCTTGCGCTCGGTTTTGTTACAATATTCCTCGCAGAACCCATGTAACGCCCTATCTAAACAAGCACTTTACGCTGAAAATGAAATCCAGGCGCAAACTGCACTTGGCTTGCCTTTTGTTTGGTGTAGTTAAATACCAGAAACCGGACTACTTATACAACAAGTTAAGTTGGCTTACGAGCAGAAGGGAATGCGGTAGAAGACAATGCTCACAGCAACTTGCGACCCACTCCTGTGGTACAGCTGTTTTTAGGGGCAGCTTTCGTTATTCTGCTTCTAAGGTGTGGAATAACATCCCGCCACCTATTAGAGCGACCAACACGATAGGCACGTTTAGAAGACACTTGCGGCAGTATCTGATCGATGCACAACGAAAGCTAGACATGGTGGCACAAAATACGTCAATTATATAATGTATCCGTGTACCTGCCCGGTTCTCAACATACCCACTGTTTATGGCCTACTTGCTTGTGACGGGCGCGGCGCTGTGTCTCGATGGTGCCTTCGCTCCCTTTCCACAAAGAACCTGGCTGTGTGGGAGCCTCAGCGAGGCTGGGGACGTGTATCTCCATATTGAAACATTCTGAAAAATCAAATGCAAAATTTGACAATTTACCACAAATTTCAATTTCAATGACATCGTTATTTTTGAATTATTATAATTATACCAATTTGCGCTTACCTTCTAATTGTCGTCCTTTTTTATCTACAAAATAGTGTATTCATTTCTTTATTCAACACAACTCTGCATTCAACTTTTATATTATGTATGTTTTTAGTGCACCTTCAATTCAACTCGCAACGATAATAAATCAACTAAAAACCTCGTTCACAATCGCTCCATCTCGCCCAGTTGCATACAATGCACTGGTGTGGGGGAGTGAATACACAGATTACATCTTCCTAACTCGTTCGAGATTTACCTACCCACTTTATTTTTATTTATTTTTTACACATTTTTCGCTAAAACCCTATTTTTTATGGCTTATGTGCCTATACCATATATGTATATGTATGTATATATATTATTTAAGTATCCATCCATCACTGATGAACTTTGTTTAGTTCTTTTAATCTAAAATGTATTTTTAATGAGGCAACAAGAATAACACCTACCTCAGCTTCATGCATAGATAATATATTTACTAATTGTGTTATAAAAGACTCATCCATAATTAGTGGCGTGAGGTCTGACCATAGTGGTCAACTTGTATCTTTCGAATTAGTCAAAAAGCTTCAATTAGATTCAACTGCAGAGCTTAGACCGCTTACTAAAAATAAATTAAATAATTTTAATAACAATGTCGTGAGTAGTCTCTCAACAGCCAATTTTGATTCGCAAGACCCCAATGTAAACTATGGAACATTATTTTCTACAGTATGCCAAGAATTTAATAAGGCGTGTCCAGTCAAAAAAGTTCAAATCGGTAATAAATCCAAATTTAATGAATGGGCTACTGCTGGAATAAGAAAAAGCAGAGACACTTTATATCAGCTATATCATGAAAAATCCTTGTCGTCTGATCTTAATTTACATAACCATGTTAGACTCTATTCAAAGATATTCAAAAGAGTCTGTGCCCAAGCTAAATCTAAATCAATAAGTAAGATAATTGGAAATTCTAATAATAAAATAAAAGCTGTCTGGAAGGTGATAAACAAGGAAACTGGAAAGACAAGCCAACGAGATCGGAATGAATTCTCACTAAAAATTGATAATAAAATCATCTCGGATAGGTCAAAAGTAGCTGAGACGTTCGAAAACTTTTTCACCAACATCCCAATAGAAGTTACGAAATCTCTCCCTTCTTCGTCTTTGTTAGCTGAATCTTTTTTAAAAGAACATTTCACTAAGGATATACCAAACTTTGAATTTAAGCGTATTTCTGTGGATACAATAATAAAAGCATTCAAAAGTCTTAACATAAAAAACACTGAAGACTTATGGGGTATATCCGTTAAGATTCTTGGAGAAATTATTGAAACAATTGCTCCTGTCCTAACAGGCATATTTAATCAGTGTTTAGACAGTGGTACATTCCCTGATTTAATGAAACACAGTAAAGTAGTACCAATTTTTAAATCAGGTAGTAAGAGTGATCCCTCTAATTATTGACCAATATCTGTGCTTCCAGCATTGAGTAAAATCTATGAAAAGATCATGCTCGACCAGATGTTGTCTCATTTTAATTCAAATAGGATTTTGCATAGTCATCAGTTTGGTTTCACGAAAGGAAGGTCAACAACAGATGCAGGAGTGAAACTCATCAGTCACATTTTGGAATCCTGGGAGAAGTCCCAGGATGCTATTGGCATATTCTGTGACCTCTCTAAAGCATTTGACTGTGTTGACCATAATACTCTGATCTGTAAATTACATCATTACGGAATTCGTGGACGAGCTGCTGATCTTGTTTTTTCCTATTTATCTTACAGGCAGCAAAAAGTATCCATTAATGGGGTGACGTCCTCGGGGTCTTTAGTAAAGATGGGCGTGCCTCAAGGTTCAATTCTAGGCCCTTTCCTTTTTTTAGTTTATATTAATGACCTTCCCTTTATGATGGCTAATTTATCCGATATAATTCTATTTGCTGATGACACCTCTCTTATTTTTAAAGTAGACAGAAAAGATGGGGATGTCTTGCATGTCAACGAGAGTCTGGCTGTCCTTTCGAAATGGTTTGCAGCTAATAATCTCTTATTAAATGCAAATAAAACTAAATGTATAAAGTTTTCATTGCCAAATGTCCCTCAAGTTGACGTCAATCTAATTCTTGACAGCAAAAAACTGGATGTTATTACAGAAACCGTGTTTTTGGGTATAACTATCGATTCTAAACTGCAGTGGGGTACTCATATTAGAACTCTCTCGGGAAGACTAAGCTCAGCTGCATATGCAGTAAGAAAAATAAGGCAATTGACAGATGTAGCCACAGCTAGGTTAGTTTACTATGCTTATTTCCACAGTATTATGTCTTATGGCATTCTACTGTGGGGACCTGCAGCTGACGTGGACTCAATTTTCATATTACAAAAGAGAGCAATCCGGGCTATTTATAAAATGGGCCCTCGCGAGTCCCTCAGAAATAAATTTAAAGAAATTGATATACTTACTCTGCCTTCTCTTTACATCTTGGAAAGCATTTTGTATGTTCGTAAAAACTTAGGACTCTTTAAAATTAGAAGCGATTTTCACAACAAAAATACACGTAGTAAACACGAAATTGTCTTACCCAAATGGAGACTAGCTAAGACTAGCAAGTCATTCTTAGTAAACAGCATTCGCTTTTATAATAAGCTGCCAAAGGCGGTAACAGAACTTAGTGAGGGAAAATTCAAATCTCATATCAAGCGTGTCCTAACCGAAAAAGCATATTACAAGGTTAAAGACTATGTCGAAGACACGCTTGTTTGGCAATGACTACCTCTGCACATGTGGCCCCCTGGTAAATCATCAATATTTTGTCTATAACTGCTCCACCTTTGTTTTAATAATTAGATATACATTTTTTTTTTTTTCTCTGACACATTGCTTTTGCAATATTTTTATTTTTTATTTATATTTCAACTGTCATAAATTCGTTAGTAATTTATTTTGTTAACATTTTATTGATAGTTGTAATCATTATATTATACCTGATTTTTTTTATATAGCCTCTTTTTGTATTGTGAATGTGAGAACACTGTATACTCCACGAACTCTTAGACTACTTCCTATTACGACTTACTTTGTTTTTTACTGAGAAATTTTTTATTGTGCTTTTGTGTACAATATTTGACTGGTCTACACTGTTCTTACATAATATAAAATCAATATTGTAAAAACACCCACTTTTTTAAAAGAGTAACCATGGAGTTTCTTGCCGGTTCTTCTCCATAGGAAACGACCAATTTGGAACCGTGCACTAGCTTCTGACGTTTTATAAGTGCCCATGTAGGCCTATGTGAAATAAAATATTTTTGATTGATTGATTGATTGATGATTATATTATATTGAACCCTAAAACCGGTCTGGCGTCCGTTGCGTCACAAGGTTCAGTTGAAAACCAGCGTCAGGCACTAGTTGTCTGGCATTCATGCTGAACTGGACCTATTTTGGTGCAGCTATGAGGCACACGACAACTGTATTTTTTAATTTTTTATTTTATTGTTTTTTTGATTCTTTTAATTTTTATACGTGTTTTTGTTTATCTTTGTGTTTGGGCCTTGTGCTGTACCAAATAAATTATTTTTCTTTCTTTCTTTCTTTCTTTCTATATCATTAGAGATGTTACATTAATTGCTTGAGAGCAGTGGTGACCGAGTGGTAACGGCCCCGACTTACGAGTTGTAGGTCACGGGTTCAAACCCAGCCAGGCGCATTACTTTGTGTAATTTATTTCATCACCACTGCACTCAAAACGGTGAAGGAAAACATCGCGAAGAAACCGGCATGTCCTAGAACCAAAAGTTCGAAGACATGTGACATCAACCAACCCGCACTGGGCCCGCGTGGCGGATTACGGCTCATTTCCTCTATTAGAGAGGAGGCCTGAGTCCCAACAGTGGGAACATTATAAAGCCGACTATGCTATGCTATTAATTGCTTAAAGTTAAGTCACAATTATAGACCCTGTAGGGCACAGCAAAAAACAAAATTAAAATGATAAAATTGAATTAAATTATAAAAAAAATAGAAATAATTAAATAATAATAATAACAATGTCATTTTACAAAATAGCTCTGTTAAATTAATCACGTTATTAAGTCTAAACCAATCACATATTACACTAATATAATAAAGACCAAAGTTCGTATATATGGGTGAATGTGTATGTTCGTCAAGTTAGTTCTTCGTGCTCAAATGTCTGAACAGATTTGGATGAAATTTGGCACATGGGTAAACCAAATCCTGAAATAGGACGAAAAATACTTTTTATTTCGAGAGTCGGTTGCCTCGGGTAAAGGACAACGGCGAGGACATTGTTGACAAAATTATTAAATATCTACATGTCACCATGTAGGTATATATCATGGTGACATATGTAGACATGGTTGAGCTGAGTGGGGCTGATGCACGCGTCATGCTCGTGAACGGGTGTCGTCAGTTGAGACTGGTCATCTCTTAGCTGCCAGTGGCTTGGTTAAATTTCTATTTTTGGTTTGGTTTTTTTTTTTAATAACAGAAGAAAAAAGAAATATGTAACCAAGATTTGTGTTATTTTCATAACATGATTTAAAAAAGTGTCGATGGAGATTTTTGCAATTTTTTCTCCATAGAGATCTACGCTTTGGAACGTGCAATTTAGCTTCATTTTTTTGACTGACAGACATTTTGACAATTCAAAAGTTCCTGTAATTGGCCTATTTGAAATAAACGTTTCTGATTTCTGAATCAATAATTCGTTCCCGTTCGGTCCCGTTTTACATTTTGGGACAGTATCCGAAAAAGATACCTAATACTAAGGCAGTAAATATAGACCTACTTATAAACTGCGTACTCACCATCACAAAACTAGGTGACCGAGGCGTACTGCCAAAAAGAAAGACAAATAAATAAATAATACGTCCTCACGCGTCTGTGCCCCGGAGACTAAGAGGCCGGTCATTGTGATGAAGGCATGGCAAGCGATATATCCACGTCGAGGTACCTACGTGAGCACTGGCGTAACCGTCCTAATGTACAGTTTCAAATTTTGGAGGACAAAAAGAACGGAATTTTGTACCTAAAACTGACATCTACCTTTATATGTTTTTCAAGTTTATTTTTTTACTTTTAAATTATAATTACTATCATAATTAGGGCGATGGAAAGGGCTATGCTTGGAGCTTCCTTGCGTGATCACATCAGAAATGAAGATATCCACAGGAGAACCAAGGTTACCGACGTAGCTCGAAGAATCGCCAAACTTAAGTGGCAATGGGCAGGGCACATTGCACGCAGAACAGATGGTCGATGGGGACGAAAGGTTCTGGAGTGGCGACCACGTACCGGAAGACACAGCGTTGGACGGCCTCCAACAAGGTGGACCGATGACTGGTCAGGGTCGCGGGAATCCGATGGATGCGTGATGCACAGGACCGGTCGTTGTGGCGACGCTTGAGGGAGGCCTATGTCCAACAGTCGACTGATATGATGATGATGATGACTATCATAATTATAATTAAGTATATAAGTATGTTTGAGAAAGTGTGGGCTTGGGAACTCCTTTAGGAATACTTTTTAAATTTTTTTTTTTCATTAAGTGATGACATTTATTTTGCCCTCTCCTAGGGAGGAGGCCTGAGTCCCTGTAGTAGAAATATTAAAAGGCTGATTATGTTTATGTTTTATGTCTATTTATTTAGCAAACAGGTTTAAAAAAACACTTTTAGACGTACTTTTTTTTCAGTTTGAACTAGATGACGCTGAAAATAAAAATAAAATTAATTACGGATATATGTTTTTTTTTTTTTAATTCGTTTGGTTTCTTTTTAAACCAATTATACAAAAATATACGTATAATATTAAAACCCATTTTATTTTTATTTCGCTTCAAAATTTAAACTCTGAACATTAAAGTAGAAAGCTTTTGTTAAAACAAGCTTTTATTACAATGCACTAAAATAATAAAATATTTTTTTACTGTTAACTCACAACGTCATTACACAATTTGTATGATATAAAAACTTGTCTTGAAAAAGTATTTGTAGTCGTCGTTTTAATAGTATTAACTTAGATTGAAAATTTTAAAAATTACTGTCAATCAGATCCAGTTGTTTAATTTACTCATTTATTTATTTATAATAAGCATACCAATACCACAGTGACTTTAACTCTTGACTTTTACTCTTGGCCTTTGTGGAAGAGACACCACAATTTTGCTAAAAACACGTGCGAACTGTTAATAAACCATCAAACTTTGAAGAGTATTTAGCGTGAATTAACAGTTAAAAATTAACAATTCAAATAAAGCTTACATCTAAAAAAGGTCATTTCAGTAACCATACAAATAACAAGTATGCATGACATTACCAAAATGAAAAATTTCAGAGAAATAATATTATCTACACAGGTACATTGCACGTTAAAAAAAACCTTGTTATAAGGAAATACTATTATTATATATTGACATTTTTGTAATTATGTTTGTAATAAACAAACTAAAAAAACTACTGAACTGATTTGCTACTTTACTACTAAGTGACTGGTTATATTTTTACTGACACGCAGGCGAAGCCACTGGTAGAAGCTAGTAGGTATAGGAATCCCTATTCCCCTTAGCCACGCCAAAACATGAGAACAATACTACCGATTTCATTCATCTTTTTTTTTTGAGATTTTTAATACTTTGCAGAAGTTTTGTAACGAAAAAAAAACTAAGGGATTCGTGCCGAAAATATGAAAATTTAATTTTCAGTTACACACAAATTTGTTTTTTTTTTGATAGGTTTGCGCTTCACCACTATCTCACGTGATGGAAAGCGAAGATGGAGCGCGCTTACCTAAAAGTAACCTAAACACTGGAACTATTATTACCTACACCTATTTACTAGTATGTTCTATGGTTTCAATTTTCAAATATTCAGATGTTGTTTTATGTTTGTTTTACTACACCTATCCACGTTTATTAGATGAATAACTTTAAAATAGAAAATTATCTCAACTAAATCTCTACAGCAGTTTCACGTTAAGGATTACCAAACATACACATAATCTCAAACATTCGCCTTCACAATATTAGTGTGATTTCCCAAAGTTTTTTATGCGCATAAGTTTTCACACAGAATGAAATGTTCCTTTTATTTCTTGCACTATCTTCGAACTATAATAATAAAAACTAAAACTAGTTAACTAACCCGAAACCGCTCGTCCAAAACCAAATCGGCCTCTGGTCTCAAATAAATCGAAGTTCGTCGCCAGAAAATTTAAGTCCAATACGAATTATTGGACGAAATGGAACTCAACCGATTGCTTTTTATTTCGTAGGATATCCGATTCTATTATATTTATTGGTTTTAGAAAAGTGGCCTCCGGGCGGTAATATCGCGGAGAGAATTAAGACTTACTGGTGGTTTGGTTGCTTTTCCGATATGAGACTGTGAAACTTACTTAACTTTATAGGTATAGTATGTTGGATCTTTTTATGATGATTAATCTTAACTTGTAGAAACGACTAGGTACTTTTTACATACTTTAATGAATGTGCATTTAATTGCAACCAGCAAAAAGAAGTTATATTGTCAATCAAGTTATATCATTTATCAAAAGGAAAAACCGAAACCCTTATAGGATTAGGTTGTAGTTCGTCCGTCCGTCCGTCTGTTTGTCTGTCTGTCTGTCTGTCCGTCAAGACTTATCTCGGGAACGCGTGGAGGTATCGAGTTGAAATTAACTATATACTCAGGTCTGAGGATTCTTGAAGCTGTAAAAAATCAAACTTTTAAGTTAACGACAAAAAAAGATACTTCGGTTTATGTAGCAAAAACAGTTTTATTTTATTTTTTTATTTAAATAATTCATTTCGCATAGGCCTACATTAGGACTTTTAAAACGTCAGACGTTAATGCACGGTTCCAATTGGCAACGGCTAATGAAGAGGAACCGGCAAGAAACTCCACAACTTTATCGTGTTATGTCTAGACGGATATATATGTACCTAGCATATTTAGATACAGTATCTTATCTATTTTTAGTCCAAAACATCAGCAAAATAAAAACACTAACGGTGAGTTGCACTATTTAACTATAACCATAACAAAGCCGTTAACAGTTGTCAAATCGTCGAATTGACCAATAGGCGGCCGTTTCACGGCTGGTTATGGTTTGGTTATCGTTATAGTTAAATGGTACAACTCACTCTAAATTGTAAGTAACCTACTTCAAACCATAACATACATATTTAAGTAATAAAATTTATTTTTAATATGTAAATGTATAAAAATGTACCAGGGTCGCATAGACCGCGAACAGATTTCACTGGCTAAGAGCCAATGGCAGGAGGTTACGTTGCCAAGCTTCCCCGGTAATGCGGGTAGTACTGTAGATACCGAGCAGAGGATAAAGTACTGAGTTTTTAAACAGTTTCGTTTGATTGGTTCGCGAGAAGGGTGTGGTTTTCAGGCTTTCAAATAATTAAAAAGGTTTGACGCACACACGTATCGTTTCTATTTGAAAAATGTGTCGAACAATATCTTAAAGCAGTCTGTTTCACAAGAAACATTCCAATGGTCAAAAATGGTCAAACGCGAGCCTATTCATAATAAAAAAGTTGCAGGACGATTTGCTGTCATAGATTTTTTTTTATGATATAAACTGATGCTTGACTGCGATGCCACCTGATGGTAAACAGTCATGCAATCGATGATGGTGAGTCGCACTAGTTTATTAAAAGCCTATTCACTCTAACCTCGAAGAATTCTAAATTATAATTGGATGGGAAGACCGCAGCAGGCAAATTGTTCGGTAGATTGATTGTTTGATGAGGTCTTGCAGACGACGATCAATGGGTAGGTTACTGTCCGGAAATCCGATTAGGACCAAGCACAATTTGACGATGCTTTGTGTTTTATGCTCGCCTCAAAGAATTGTCAGCAAAACTGTGAAGATGCTCAGGAGGGCCGATTCCTGCTAGAGAGTTGCCAGATTGTTTTAAACATTACCTGTGAACGCAAAAGACAAATGAAGAAACACAGAAGAGTTTTAGGCCGTAAAAGTCTGATACGCTTTCTCACTCTACCAAAAGCAGGAGAAGGTATTTATTTGGTTCCCACTTTTGATAACAAGAGTTTTGTGATCAATTGAAGGCAATGACGACATTTCTTTGCTCTACACCCAACAGTTTTGTTTTTTTTTTTTTGTCTGATATATACCAGTGCTTGACTGTGATCCCACCTGATGGTAAGCAGTGATGCAATCGATGATGGCTCTACAGTCTTAAACAAAACTTCCAAAATATGGATGCTCTCTAACTATATCGCTATCTTACCCACCAGGATTCAGGTGTGTTGTTGTGTTTTGATCACGTAAGTAAACTTTAAAGATAGAGGTTGCAAGGAAAAGGTTACTCAAAACCGCTGTAACGCATTTTGCCTCAACGATAAAAATGTCATCATCATCATCATCAGCCTTTTCAATGTTCCCACTGCTGGGACTCAGGCCTCCTCTATAGAAGAGGGAATGGGTCGTAATTCACCACGCGGGCCCAGTGCGGGTTGGTAAATGTCACATGTCTTCGAATTTTTGGTTCTAGGACATGCCGGTTTCCTCACGATGTTTTCCTTCACCGTTTTGAGAGCAGTGGTGATGAAATAAATTACACAAAGTAATACGCCTGGCTGGGTTCGAACTCGCGACCTACAACTCGTAAGTCGGGGCCGTTACCACTCGGCCACCACTATTCTCTCGCTACGCTCTATCGCTCTCACGATAAAAATGTAATGTTTGAATATATTACTTCTAGGCAAGCTTGCTTCGACGTCGACCATATCCTCGCTTACCATCAGGCAGATAGTGGGCAAGTGCAAGCCTATAAATAATGAAAAAAACATATTTTATTCTTCCCTTTTTTGTGGTTAGGAAATCGTTAATTTTGAGTGGATAGGTAGTGTCACTTTTAATGCCTAAAACCCAACCTTGTTTTTCCAGTTTCCAAAATTCCGAACAATCCTACAGCTTTCAATTGCTTATCCCCCAGTCTCATATTTTTAAGTGATCACAATTCAAAACGACTAGAAAGAGATCAGAAATGTCATTTTTAAACCCCGACTGAAAAGAAGGGTGGGTCTGGAGCATCGTAACTCCTAAAAGAATGGACCAATTTTGATTCCGTTTTTTTTGTTGTTTGAAAAATGACGTAATCGAAATGGAAACCACAATTTATGAAAATATGTTCAGGTGCTCAAGGTCATCAGCTCGCTTGTTAGCTGCGGTAGGGATATTACACACTTATTCTATCTTAGAATAATAAAGCCTCCAGAAAGTTGGTGCCTGAAGATGGACAACATCATCAAAACTGATCTGGAAAGAGGTAGCGAGATAACTAAGACGTTCGCGCCGGGCCTTGGTTGAGGCCATGGTCCGGAGCGAGGAGGAGTGGCAGGCGGACGCCGACAGTAATGCTCACTAAGGAGGAGGCCGACCGCATCAGGCAACGGCGCTCTCGCCGCCGCCGGGATTCCGATCCCGATTTCCAGCCACCGTAGGCGCGGGCTTGCGGACAGTGAGCAATGGGTAGCTCGCTGTCCGGCCGTCCGGTAACTGTCCGGACCAAGCCCAAGTCGTCGACGGCGCGCGCTGTTCCCGCGCGCCTCAAGAAGTGGTCAGCAACAGCAGGGGCCAGCCGGGTCGAAGTCTACTGGGGCCAGGGTTATCCGAAAGGGCGCTCGAGCCCCGATATGAAGGCTTAAAGGAACGGGATGGGTTTTTTAGTCAGTAAGAGTCTGACACTATCTCCCGCTCCGCCTAAGAGCGGGGGTTGTCATTGGATGATTGTTAACATCGAAAAAAAAAAAAAAAGATAACCAAGCCGTCTACTGCAAGGGCTGATTCAAGGTGGCTCGAGAAAAAAAACCTGGAGCAAGTTGAGGAAGGCCTTTGCCCAGCAGTGGGAAAGTACAAGCTTAATAAAAAATAATAAAGGCACAACCCTATCCTAGATTTGCAACTAGCAGATTCCAGTGTGAATACACCACAGTAACAGATAGGGTTGACCCAACTTATATTTTAACTTCGCCGATATACGAGTCGTGTTCATAATGTATGAGCTAGCATCGACCACCCCACCATTACTGAAATTTGGTGGGTCATTAAAATTGTAAAGCAGTAGCTTAGATACAGGAAATGCTGGGTTATGTTTGCTTAACTTGGGGAAGTGATATTTGGATTGATTTAAGTTTTTTTTTTTTTTTGTAAAGTACATGACTAGTACTTAAATTTAAAACTCCCTTGAAAATTACTCTTTTTAAAGCTAATGAAACTGTTTATAGAACCTTACCCGTTTCTGTAAATATATATTTTTTTTTATATATATTATTATTATATCATCATTTCAGCCGATACACGTCCACTGTTGGACATAGGCCTCCCCCAAGCGTCGCCACATCGAACGTTCCTGTACGTCCCCATTATTATTATATATTATTATTTAACTAGCCAGGACAAAAAAGATTAAGAAACGATTTTTTCAGCGACATCACCCACGTGAAAGTGGAAAATTATCTCAAAGGTCTACCAGTTTGCCAAATTTTATTCAAATCCGTTTAGCCGTTTAAGCGTAGAGAAGTAACTAACAAACAAACTCACTTATAAACTTTTGTCTTAATAGTATTAGTGTGAATGTGTAGTATTCGTGTTAATTTGGCAAACTTAGTTCAACAGAAAGTCAGTATATCTGCACTACATTAGATTTCATACTTAGATTTGTGAACAAGTTTTTAAAGGAAATTATGTAATGCGATAGCATTTCAATATCATTTTATTTTTTTTTTGGAACACCACAAAGCTCCTTAATAAAAATGTACACTAACAGTACCTAACTAGTTGTGTTTGTATGCCTTGTGTTGTGCCAAATGATTAAATATTTTTTTATTTCATACTAATATAGCAATGTTATAATACTAATAATCATTTTTATTTCAGGAAGCTACACCTGTTGCCATTTCCAGATTAAAAAAAATACAATTAATCAAATAAAACTAAATCAAAAACAAATAAATTAAAATAAAATTATACCTAATCAAGTTAAAGTAAAATTCAAATAAATTAAAATCAAATCAATTAAAATCATACAATACATTAAAATTAAAATCAAATACATTACAATTGAATAAACTAATATACTTAATGCAAGGCACATAGCCTTGCATGTTCGAGAATAAAACTGCACTAGCACAATATTGCAGGTTGACATTCTTACCCAAAGGAAACAAACCCAAAAAGACAGATAGCTTTAAGATCCCCAGGGAAAATAATGACCGATTACTTCTAAACATACGAGTAAAACGTTTCTCCCATCTCTTAAACTAACCACTTGAAAATTTCATCTTCAAACAGGTTTTGTCATCTAAGAAATATGGTTTCTTGTCTCCTAGGACATAGCTTATTCAAAGTACGGTACTACAAAAATGTTAGGTCGCGTACAGACATCGCGAGGCGTGCGTCGCGAATGGTTCGCTCGCATGCCTCGGGCTTTGTGGACTTGTGTCTCACACTGAGCATTCGCGTCATAC
The DNA here is from genome assembly GCA_910589285.2 of Mythimna ferrago. Taxonomy (NCBI): domain Eukaryota; kingdom Metazoa; phylum Arthropoda; class Insecta; order Lepidoptera; family Noctuidae; genus Mythimna; species Mythimna ferrago. Next base: position 22,822,884 of record OU342689.1, read on the forward strand.
CATCGTTGCGAACGCCGCCTAAGTACGAGCCGTGCGCTCCGTGTGGACGGAAAGGTGTGATTTGTGAGGCCGATACCGAATCAATGTGCGTGGTGGTTTGCGTGCTCAACTTGAGCATGTGTCGTTCGGGACGCACGAATAAATTTACCGTCGTATGCCTCAGGTTGAGGCATGCGTGACGAAACATTAGCGACACATGCCTCGCGATGTGTATGCGGCTTTAGGAAACAACTAGAGGAGGTATTTATTAGGTTCGGGAGAGCAAAGTTGCTTGCTTTCTTGCGGTGTGCCTAAAGTTGAGTCTAAACTGTTTAGCGACATAGCTGGAACGTTCTAGTAAATTGTGTTAGCGAAGCATCTTGCGCCAACAGCTCGGAAACGTCGAAAATTTTCACAAGCTACAGCTTGGTGACATAGGAAAGTGTAGTATGAGGGTTACGTAATTGGGAGACTGTTAAAAATGATGTAGAGAGTCTAAATTGCGGGTATTTTTGATGCTTTTACATGTATCTTAAAGCCTAAAGGGGATAATGCAGCCGATCTACTTAGTTCTAAGTTTTAATTCTCAGATTCTGTCGGAATGTTCGAAATAGTTACCGAGACACTGAAATGGTAAGGGTCGAATCATCGAATGAACACATAGCCGGATTTTAGTCAGTAGAAAGAAGAAGTAATTGGGTGATTTGCTACCCTAAAAAAGCGGTCAAGTGCGATTCAGACTCGTGTAGTGCGGGTTCCGATCAAACTTATATAAGTAAATAGTATGAGATTTTTTTGAATCGCAAAATGAAACTTTTTTGTGACTTAATTTAAAATGTGAGGTTTTTAAAAATGCTTGAGACCTTCTTTATTGATAAACAACATCATCTGCAAAAATTATAAAAAGTGCAAAATAACTACGGAATAATTATGGAAGTCGAATAAGCAGGTTTGTAATTATTAAACAATAGTAGTACATTTTAAATGTGGGTCGCCTTCGGACTGATTCTCCCTATCCTCTCGTACTAGTGAATAGTTTTGTCTCTTAGTTATTTAACCTTCAGTCAGTTCTAACTACACGTATTAAACAAAACAATTTTACTTCTTACGACCATTTTGCTATGTTCCTATGAGGAGTTCCGTTCCATATCTTCGAAGTTCATCATCAGATCATAACAATATTTCTATGGATTCAATACTTCAGACACTGATAAAGTTTTGACCACTCTATTTAGTTAAAATCCTGTGTCCCCAAAAGTACAGGGGTATTAAAACTCCCAACCTTCCACGCCTAAAGTGCAATCCTGCACAAAAATTGGACATATCAAAAAGAACTTTTTCAACCTCAAAATCTATTCTCTTCTGCCTCGCCACTGAAAAAATCACCGATAAAAGATCACTGTAAAAACTGTATCTTTAATAGCCGTCGCGTTGGTTAAAATACAATTTTGTTCAAAAAGCAGCCCTCAGACTTTTGACATCACATAGCACACGCCGTAAATGCATTTCAACACGGAGTGCCGGAAAATTTTCACTACAAAGTGCTTTTCAGAGTTTATTTTTTCAGTTTACTATGTAATCATCATCGTTGAAGCTACTTAAATTCCAGCGTTAAACATGGCCAGCGCTTGATGACAAATGGCTTCAAAACGTGGTCACTTATAATGGGCTGGGCAACATCAGAAGCCTTAAACATTTTCAGCCGGAGTCTCTGTTTCCTGATAGTTACAACCTTGGAGTCTTTCAGTCAAAAGTAAATAGGTTACTTCTATATAATATTTATACATAGAAACATATATATATTATTTCAAAGTTATCTAGTCTTGATTAATCTATTAGCAGTAGGTACACCGCAGACTACCCCCGTATTGTTTTATTGGTTTCAATCCATCCTAAGGTTGTCCGGTACAAATCTAGCTGTCAGCGATAAGACCGCCATTGTACCCATAGATTTATGTTACTTTTTGGTGTACAGTAAAGTTTATTTTAATCTCTTCTATTCTAGGCCAGTCTGCTCCATCGTCGGCCACATCATCGCTTACCATCAGATAAGATAGTGGTCAGCAGGGACCCAGCCGGGTCGAAGCCTACTGGGGCCAGGGTTATCCGAAAGGGCGCTCGAGCCCCGGTATGAAGGCTAGAAGGAACGGGGTGGGTCTTTTAGTCAGTAAGAGTCTGACACTATCTCCCACTCCGCCCAAGAGCGGGGGATGTCAATGCATGGTTTTTCCACACCATAAAAAAAAGGTAAGATAGTGGTCAACGCGAGCCTATCAAAAATAAAAAAAGAAGCCTTAAAGTCACGCAAAGGGCAATGGAAAGGGTTATGCTTGGAGTTTACTTACGTGATCACATCAGGAATGAAGGCATCCGCAGAAGAACCAAGGTTACCCTTATGGCCCGAAGAATCGCCAAATATACGTGGCAGCAGGCAGGGCACATTACTCACAGAAAAGATGACCGATGGGGATGAAAGGTTTTGAAGTAGCGACCGTGTACAGGAAGACGCAAAGTTGGAATGCTTCACACAAGGTGGATGAATGACCTGGTGAGAGTCGTAGGGATCCGGTGGATGCGAGACGCACAAGATCGGTCATTATGACGACGCTTGGGGGAGGTCTATGTCTAACAACATTTGAAACTTGACATACCAAAACTTAATGAAGTAATACAAACGAAATTACTAGGAGTAACAATTGATCAAGACATAAAGTGGAAAGCACAAGTAGATGATATATCTAAAAGAATAAATAAATTCGTATACGCGCTAAGAAAGATTAAAAATATAACAAACTTCAAAACTGCTATCATTGCCTATCATGCTTATGTTGAATCCATAATATGCTATGGGCTCGTAATATGGAGCAACAGCACCGATAAAAATAGGATATTTGTTGGCTTCAACCTGATGAATCTTGTAGGCCAACATTTAAAGAACTTGATTTGTTACCGCTACCGTCTCTCTATATACACCGCTAAATTTTAATCGTTTTAATCCCATGGAGGGTCGATTCGGTACATGAAACACTATCGATTTGTAAAGATAAAATAAAAAAATAAAGTACCTTTTTTTCAAAACTCGTATTAATTTACGCATGTACGAAATTAATTTCTTTAAAAAAACGTCAGCTGAGCGGGTTCAATGACCTGTAGTTAGTAGTTGGCGTTGCATACAAACTATCTGCAGGTCATTGAACTCGCTCAGCTGACGTTTTCTTGTATATGAAGTATGTATGTTTGTTAAAAAGTACAAAGACTTATTTAAAAAAGCAAAGGATGTTACCCCCGAAACAAACGGGACCCTCACTTGTATTGAACAATCTGCCAAGACTGGCGAAATACTGTTTACTTACAAAAGCTGTTTGACCATGTGTGTTCGGATATTTAATAAAATCCCAAATGACATTAAGATTTTAGATCTTAGATTGTTTAAAAAAAAAACTACATACATGGTTTAGCACTCGTATTTTTTACAGTTTAAAAGATTTTTTTGATATGTAATGATTTTTTTATATGTAATAATTTTTTGACGTGTATAAATTTTTTGATATGCAATTTTTTTTGACGTGTAATAATTTTTTGATATGTGATTTTTTTTATGTATTTTTTTTTTGACATGTAATAATTTATTGACACATAATATTTTTTGTCATAATAATTTGTAAAGTATTTGCGTGCTGTGATATAAGCAAAACATGTATGCTCTAATGATTTTTGACATAACATCACTGTACACTATGTTTTATACAAATAAAAAATTGATTGATTGAACAATGGATGCCGTTAAAAAATGCCAAGTTTAGTTTGACTCTTTGATTAGTGCATCAGAAATGATCAGCAAAGAATTAGCATTGCCATTCAATGTGGCAATGCTGTCAGTCACACGACACGTTTTCGGATGAGAGCCAAACGAGGAGTACATCGACGTCTGAATGTGTTTTGTTTTTGTGTATAAAACTCTTGTGCATAAAACACCCAACAACACGTGCAACGCTCAATTTACATGACGCTGCAACGTTGCCCAGTGTGCTGCAACTTGCCCGCAAACATTATACTACGCAATCACGCGACGCCAGACTTGTTTTTGGACTATTTGACAGCGTTGCGCATCAATTTGGGGGATATTTTGTCTCCTACTACACCTGAGGCTATAAACACCCTCTTAAGTATCAAATCCAAATCTCAAGTATAATTTATTTACAAATCTTTGTAACCGTTCATGTACATGCCAAACATTTAAGGAGGATCTCAGTTCTCTACTCATACTTTATTAAAATACATACGTCAGCCTTGTCGCTCTCTTGTTGACAAAATACAACTCCCTTGCCTGAATACAAAGATAACACCAACATTTATATGAACCTTAGGATTTAAATAATAAAGTATATTTTGCAATGACTTTATCGCAGAGATAAGTTAGCTAAGGCTTATTCGAATTACAACGCCCTACGTTCAAGAGATCAATATAATGCTTTCAAAAAGTTGATTTGATCCACAAGTAGTAGGTTTGGGTTAGATTACAAACAGACAAACGTAATACGTGGAGCCAATATATTAGTATTGGTGTTGGCTTAGTGGGTAAATAATATATATACCTATCTAACATATAACCTGCTTTTGTGCGCCTTCTTGGATAGAATAAAAGAAATCCGTATATAACCCCAATTATAAAATTAAGTTGGAATCATAATTGGACGTACTTACGCAACACAGAATCAACCCACACGATGACAGTTTTGAGTAAAAGCCATTTTTGTCTAAATTTTATATACAGTAAAAATGTTTGTAATTTTGAATAAAGTTTATTTACAATATTGTACCAAATAGTTTGTTCTGTGTATACAAAGCTAATACTGATGAAAATATTTAATATTTTTAATAATAATCGAAAAAAACTTCGATGGTTTTTTTTTTCAAAACTATCTATCTGTGTGTGTGTTGGTTCTTTGTAAATTTATTATCGTGCCAAAAATTTATAAGAAAAAAATGTAATACTCCATTTTTTAAACGTTTCTATTTATTATTGTAAAATAAAACCAATTTCAAATCTTTACAGTTATATGAAGTGTGAAAACTACATAAATGTTCAATTGAATATTAAACGAAACTTAATCTAAATCCAATTCAAGTTCAAAATAAGGTTGACCTGAAAAACCTTCAGATCGTCTTCTATATCATCTCGTCCAACAAGTTTCACATAAAAATCATGTGAGTCTTGTGGAATAAGGTGTAACATACTTTTAAAATCTTTTAATTTAGCGTCAGGGACAGGTTTCCCTGTTGGCCAAAGTGGCACCATTATCGCTTTTGTTAAAAGATGTTATGTCCCGCGAACATTTTTTTTTATATCCACTACCTTAAATTCTTCAATTAAATTAGGTTCTACTAGTTTCTAATTTCAATGATGACAAGAAATATTCATTTTTCATCCTATGCACATGCATTGGATTGTAAAAAATGTATTGGTAACACATTCATCGTGTATATTAATCGTTTATACCATGTTTAAGGCAAATAAAGACTTATCTTATCTCGTGTGTACAGCTAAGAAGTCTAAATTCCCTGCCGGAGTCTTAAGTCTAGAGTCAATAGGTTACTTCTAGGCAACCGTGATCCATCGTCCACCACATCTTCGCTTACCATCAGGTGAGGCAGTGGTCAAACGTGAGCTTAGACATAGTAAAAAAATCATCGACATCTGGCTAGCTTGAAACAGAATCAAAACTAGCAAAGAACGCGGTGTGCTAGCTGAATTAATACTAGTTTTTCTCAAAGTGGTCTATTTCAAAGAAACTATGAATTTTACTTGAATAAAAAGAGCTTCAAGCACTCGCTTCGAAGGAATGGTTGGCACAGTGTATGACTGATTTGCTGCTACGCTACTTGAAATGTAATCGAAAAAGTGAAACTTCTGTTCGGAAAAATTATTTTTATAGCTTACAGATCTGATACCTACTTGTTCCGAGTATGAATGTCTTGACTATGTACTAACTCATCCATGATACAAGAGTCATTCTTAGTATCTACATTTTTCATCCAACAATTTTTACAAGCATTTCCTTGCTTAAAAGGTGATCTCCAATAAATATGTATCAAAATGCCTATTGTAATATTGAAATAAACGTTTTTATTTTTATTTTTTTTATTTTTTAGATTTCACATTAGGATTTACTTCTGCATCGCTGGTGTGTAGATGTGAACGTCTTGAAAAAAAAAAATCAACTTAACCACATTTGTACCTAGTTGAAAGAATTTTTGATATTTTATTATTTTTACTTCCTGGAGACATAAGTTTAGCACAACAACATCAAGTCAAGAGTGATTAGATTATTTCTAGGCAAGGGTGTCCCAGTGTCGACCACAACGTCGTTTTCTAATAAGTAAAAAAGTGGTCAAGTGTGATCCTATCAAAAGCATAAAAATATCACGACCATATTCCTAAAAGAGTTACCTCAAAATTAAGTGGTAGCACAGCGTGTAGTTTAGATGTCTAGGTAATACACATGCCCCAAAGCGCTGTCAGTAACACTGACGGGGCTCGTTACGGTTGATGCCAGTGTTGTGGGGTTGATAGGAAAACTCACCGTGACCCTAACATGCAAAAGCAACGGAAAAACATAGGTGATTTTTAGTCAGTAACAATATAACACTACCTCTCACTTCTCTCAGAACGGTCATTTAATGATTTCCACAGGATAAAAATAAATTAAAAATACCGACCAAATGAGAGTCGGACTCACGTTTAAAGGATTCTGTACCGTCCGTAGCGAAAAACGGCAAAGAAAACATTTTTTTTGTGTATGTAAGCCACAGTTAATTATTTATTTTATTCTGTTTTTAGTATTTGCTCTTATAGCGCCAACAGAAATACACCATTAGCGAAAATTTCAACTGTCAAGCTATCTTAGCTAGACAGTTGAAATTTTGTGGTTCATGAAATACGGTCTGGTGACAGACAGACGGACAAGGTTTTAGCAATTTGACCTCTTTTTAACCCTTTGGGTACAAAACCCTAAAAAAGACACGTATCTGAAACTAGTCAAATAATAAAACCAGATTTCATTTTCATAGGAAATGTTTCATATCATATCTATTTTCCAATAAATACATTACTCAATACTAATAAGCATCTCTTCAAAAACAATAGCATCGTACGAGTATTTCAATTTTCTCTTACGTAACTTTGTTGTTATGTACTTGTCTAGAAACAGAAAATGGCGTCTCGATATACTCCGGAGGATTGCACTATGCATATGTAATAAGGTGAAACACCTTTAAAGAATCTTGTTTTGCTGGGTACCTAGACATTTGTTAGTTAAATGCTGGGTGTCTGTCTGTCTGTAGTTTTGCTGCATAATTTTCAAATGATGCACATCTGAAAATTAAGCTGAAACTATAAGAATCAAGTAGGTTATCAAATTTCAGTCACTCAATTCAAAAAATTAATTACATTTACATATAAACTTTTGAATTACAAAAGTCGATCAGTCACAATCAGCCAGTCAATCTAATGAAGCAATAACTAATAACAGTGATGAGTCCCGTACGGTATATCAAATTACCCTTGACCGATATAACTGTCTATAGAAAGCATGGTTCACCGACGAACGGTAATACCAAAAAACTATTAGTCGATACCATTATTTAACGACAGCACGTTTCGCCGAATAACGCTACATAGAATGAATGGTTGGCCGATACCAAGATTTGCCGATGTCATGGCTCGCCGCAACACGCTTGAACTAAATAATCCTTTACCGATAGCAATTTGCATCGAAAGCACCTTTTCTTACACCGCCGATCCAAAATAATTGTCTTTAGTTTCTCGCTCATACAATTTTGACAGACATCGATTAAATTGCATTAACTGCTATTTCTATGCGTTTATCTTAGTAATTCAATAAAAATAAATGTAAAGAAAATAATAAAACAGCAAATTTTATTATTTTTATAATTAAATGGTAAATAACAAAAATAAAGGTTGCAAATTGCGCAATCATAAGAAACATGTCAGAAAACAATTAATTTTGAAAATAAACACAGTACACAATGTGTGTGTGTGTTCGTTCGTCGCAGATTGAATATAAAAAGAGACTAGACTAATATAATATAAATATGTAGGTAGTATTCTGGCAAATAAACAATTTTCATGTCATTTTGTTTTTAAAACTCCAAGGATATTTTAAACGAATAAATAGTTTGAAAATTGTGTTACATAATAGATCATGTTGAAATTATTCGGTTAGTCTATTTATAGTGGTCAAATTTTTTGTTTATAAAAAAAATATATTAGTTCCACAAGACCGTACGTTGTGGACACTTGTAGATATTTGGGAGAGAACTATGTCCAACAGTTGACGTGTTTCGGCTGAAATTATGATGTTGATGAAATAATTCCGCTTTTTTTTTATCTTTTATAAACTAGTACTTGACTGCGATCCCGCCTGATGGTAAGCAATGATGCAATCGTTGATGGTGAGGCTCACTAGTTTATTAAGAGCCTATTCACTCTAGCCTTGAAGACACCCAAATTATAATCAGACGGGAAGACCGCAGCAGGCAAACTGTTCCAGTCCTTCGAAGTACGCGGTATAAATGACGAGGCGAAACGCTTAGTCCGGACCGTAGATGTTTCAACAACGTAAGGGTGGATACTCGCCGTGCGTCGGTTTGTCCGATGGTAGAAATGAGATGGCGAAATCAAGTCATGCAATTCCTGCGCACACTCTCCAAAATGCAATCTGTAAAACACCGAAAGGCTGGCTACCCTACGCCTGTGCTCAAGGCTTTGAAGATTGGACTTAACCAAATCTGGATCACCAATCAGCCTCTTCGCACGCCTTCGCTTTACCTATAAAGGCAATTTTTTTATTAAATTTTTCCTTAACAACGTCCTAGTACAAAAAAATACATATCAAACACTCAGTCCTTTGAGGAAAAAGCGTCAGCGCGTTTGCAACTCGTTAAATAAAAAAGACATCAGTAAATTGTTAGGTCTTTGTCAAGAGAAATTCCTGCTGGCTAGTTTGCTTTTGTAGTGAAAGAGTAAGCAGTTAGGGCACTCAGGCGAAAGAATGTACTGGTTCAGTACAAGTGTCTTTTGGGGGTCCTGGAAAATATCTGATACACCTTTTATGTTGAAGAATGGATGAACTACTGAGGTTTGGGTTTGCACATTAAACCTCTGGCAGATTACATCAAAAAAAAAAACGTCATGTCCAAGAACCAAAAATTTTAAGACATGTGAAATTCACCAACCCGCACTGGGTTTTTGTGGTGAATTACGACGCATTACCTTTCCTAAAGAGGAGGCCTGAGTCCCAGCAGTGGGAACATTAAAAATGATGATGGTGGAGATTACATCTACATTCTACCAGGGGATCGTAACCGTTGGTCCCGGTTCTCATCCATAGATCTTTGACAGTCATTACAGGTAGTCTGACTCCAGCAAGTCTGTCCGTCAGTCTATCCAAGAAGTACCCAGTTATTACCCAGTAATATAGTTACCCAGTAATTTGGTTGTGGAGGTCTGAAATCATTGAAATGGATCCAACTGCTTTGAAAAGTGAGAAACAGTTTCAGTCTTTTACTGGCTAATATGCACCTGTTTTCTTTAATCTTAAGTCTAGATGCATCAAATCCTTACTAATGTTACGTACGTGGGTAATTAAATGCCGATTTACTAAGAAACAACTTTATTCACCACAAACAATAACAAATTAGTCCAGTCAACAATAATCCAAATCGCAATTAACACTAGAGTACCGTTACACTATCGCTTAGGTCGTTGAGTAAAATCACTTCGAGTACTAGGGTAGTTCGCTCTTGATCGCAGTCGAAATCACAACTGACTCGCTTCCGGCCGGGGGCACGTATTTATATGCGGAGCCAAGAAAATTCTAGATACCGACGTCCCACGAACGATCCAGAATTCCAGAACAATTGAATCGCTTCTCGAAGTCATAAATCATTTTTATTGCTCGTGGTAATAAGAGTCACTTTCATGCGAATTTCGACTCTATTGTTAACGTCGGAGAGTATCATTTCCCTTATCCTAGATAAATGTCTACCCACTAGTTTGTAGGTACCTTGTGGATGTTTCGAGATTTTTCTAAGTCTGGCTTCGCACAATCATTCTAGATCTTTCGAACAGCAATGCGTTTTAATTATTAAGTGCTACTCTTTATTTTCTCGGAGATATGGCGTAACAGTGCCCCCCTCTTAGTCATGCTCGTCCCGAGCATTATTAGATCCGTGATACGGCGCCAATCTATCCACATGGACAACCTTGGGTTTGCCTCTTAGCCCTTTCTTGATGCGGTAGGTCACGTCATTAATCCTCTTTAACACGGTGTAAGGTCCCTCCCATCGAGCTTGGAGTTTCGGCGACTTCCCTTTCCGTCGAAGCGGGTTGTGGAGCCAGACCAGTGTACCTTCCTCAAATCCCTTGGCATTGGCATTACGGTCGTATCTAGTTTTCATTTTTACGCTGGTGTTCATGCTATTCTCACGAACTCGTTTATGCACTTCGTCCAATTGATCTTGAAGGTCACTTACGTAGTCCGTAACTGGCTTAGTCTTGTCAGGTGGCACGCCAGTTATGGCATCGACTGGAAGTCTCATCTCCCTGCCGAAATTCACTCTTGCTGGAGTATGTCCCGTGCTATTATGCACTGCCGAACGGTAAGACATCAGAAATAGTGGAATATACCGGTCCCAGTCCTTCTGATGGTCATCGACAACCTTAGCCAGGTGATTCTCCAGGGTTTGGTTAAACCTTTCCACCATTCCGTCCGACTGAGGGTGCGCAGTTGTGGTGCGTGTCTTATAAATTCCCAGAAGTGTACACATTTCCTGGAACAGCGCAGATTCGAAGTTACGGCCTTGATCGGAATGGATTTCCAAAGGTGCGCCATACCGACATACTACTTCTTCGACCACCTTCTTCGCCACTGTCGTCGCTTCCTGATTGGGTATGGCGAAGACTTCGGGCCACTTTGTGAAATAGTCCTGGATCACCACTATGTACTTGTTTCCGTCATTTGTAACTGGAAAAGGTCCAGCGACGTCGATAGCGATGCGTTCCCATGGGGCTCCCACATTGTACAGCTGAAGCCTGCCCCTACTCCTAGTCTGTGGTCCTTTCACAGATGCGCACGCTGTACATTTCCGACACCATTGCTCTATGTCATCTCTACAATTGAGCCAGTAATACCGCTGTCTCACTTTCAGTAGAGTTTTCTTGATGCCCAGGTGTCCTCCAGAAGCACCATCGTGTATTTCCTGTAGCAGGGGGACTACTTCACATCGTGGTACTATCACTTGTGTGGTCACCTCCTTGCCATCGTTCGATTCCCATTTCCTACAAAGCACATCATATTCTAGGACTAAACTGTCCCACTGTGCCCAGTAGCTCTTAGTTACGGGACTGTGTGACGACACTTCACTCCACTGGGGCCTAGTTCCGCTACGCTTCCAGTCCAGTATAGGTCGAATATCGTCATCTTCTTCCTGGGACTTCTTGAAGTCGCCTTCAGCCCTAATTAAATTAACGCGTTCTCGGGCTTCATTCTGCTGGCAGTGTCTGCAGTCATCATTACATGGACGTCGCGACAGGGCGTCAGCATTGTTATGCCCTTTTCCACTACGATGTTCCGTCACAAAGTTAAACTCCTGCAGCTGCTCGAGCCATCTTGCAACTTGGCCCTCAGGGTTTTTAAATTGTAGAAGCCATTTCAATGCAGCGTGATCCGTCCTCAAAGTAAATTGTCTTCCTATGAGGTACTTGTGGAAATGCTGCAAGGTTTTTACCACAGCCAACAGTTCTCGTCGAGTCACGCAGTAGTTCCTTTCTGGCTTTGAAAGTGCCTTACTGAAGTAAGCGATTACGACCTGTCTGTCGCCCTGCACTTGCGACAACACTCCACCAATTCCCGTGTTGCTGGCATCGGTATCAACGACAAATCTTCCGTCTCTGCTCGGATACCCCAGTATAGGCGCTTCACATAGCCGTTGCTTTAGCTCGTCGAATGCTGACTCACAGTTCTTGTCCCAAATAAAATCTCGTTTATCCTCAGTCAGCTGATGTAAAGGTTTTGCAATGTCCGAAAAATTCTTGACAAACCGCCTGTAGTATGTGCACAACCCTAGAAATGCACGTACTTCCGTTTTGTTCTTTGGAACCGGCCACTGTTGGACTGCCTTTATCTTCTCAGGGTCGGTTCTTATCCCGTCGGCGGAAATAACATGTCCTAGGTAGCTGACCTCCTTCTTGAACAGGGCACACTTCTTTGGGCTTAGTTTTAAGTTAGCCCCTCGTATCCTGGTGAACACTTTCTCCATATTCCTCAGGTTTTCCTTAAAAGTGCGACCCATTATAATGACGTCATCCAAATATACCAGACAGACGTCACCAAGAAGGCCCACCATGACTCTCTCCATGAGGCGTTCAAACGTCGCTGGGGCGTTGCATAACCCAAAAGGCATGACGTTAAATTGCCACAGGCCGCTGCCAATACCCGTACTGAACGCTGTCTTTTCTTTATCTTTCTCGCTGATTTCCACTTGCCAGTAGCCACTTTTCAAATCAATGGTCGAAAACCACTTCATGCCACTGAGCATATCCAGCGTATCGTCTATCCTTGGTAAGGGATAACTGTCCTTCTTTGTTACATTATTCAGCATTCTGTAGTCCACACAGAATCTTGTGCTGCCGTCCTTCTTCTTCACCAGAACGACTGGAGAAGACCATGGACTCGTAGAAGGCTCAATTATTCCGCTATCAGCCATGTCCTTTACCATTTCTGCTACCTCAGATTCCTTAGCCCAGGGTATGCGGCGCGGTCTCTGTTTAATTGGTCTCGCATCACCTGTATCTATCTCATGCTTGACGAGACCTGTTCTCCCGCAGTCTTTTCCCGTTGCAAAGATATCTCGAAACCGTAGCAGAAATTCCTTGGCTTGCTGTAGTTCCGAAGTCGATAAGTTGCTCTTAGAATTTTCCAGAAGTTGCTGGATGTGATCAGTTTCGACTTTGGTCGTTTCTTGCTTTGCTGGAGATTTATTGATTTGACGGAGATACTGAACTTCTTCACATCTCCCAACAACACTGTTTTTCTTCAGTTGGACCTCTTCTTTCCCAAGGTTCACAATCCTGACCTTGGATTTCCCTGTCGTCATAACTAATGTCCTCGCAGTGATGATCTCCGGGTGCCGGCCAGTATCCTCTACCAAAACACATCTTGTTTGCCTGATTTTCTTGGGAAACTTTACTTCGACTAAGGTTTCTGTTCTCGGAGCCAGTGTAGTATTCTTTAAACAGTAGAGGTTGCATGAGTTAATTCCTCGCAGGAAGACTTCTTGATCTGGGAATTTCAATACTCCCCTGTCGATATCTAAAATACATCGGTTATTCCGCAAGAAGTCGAGACCCAGTATGCAATCGTCGGTAATATTCGCAATTAACGCAGGATGGATATACACTTGATCACCGATTTTGATCTCAATTTCTGTATCACCGAGGACGGAGACTGACTGGCCGGTTGCTGTCTGAAGTCGGCAGGATGGAGACTCTCTTTGCCACAAGATGGTGCGTTTCAGCAACTCAGGTCTTATAACAGTCCGTGACGCCCCCGTGTCAACGGTAAAATTGCAAGCACGATGATTCAGCGTCCCTTCGATGATCAAACTATTTCCGTTGTGAACTTGATTGATGGTGATGGTTGGGGCCTTCAGTTGACCAGCCAGCACCCGCCCCGCGGCCCTGGCGACATTTAGTTTAACGACTCCTCGTTAACTTGAGTTCCGGAGTCCACACTCCCCCTCTTTCTCTTGGGGCAATCGGTACGAATGTGCCCTTTTTCTCCGCACCCGTAACACGTCGGAATATAGCGGGACTTTGCCGAAGAAGCAGCTACCACTTCTCGTTGACGTGGTTGCACTGACGGCGAGACCACCACTTCCCGAACTCTGTGCGTGCGTGAATCTTGTCGTACGGCTTCCACTTCCAGAGCGTGAGCCATCGCACTCTTTAGAGTTTGGTGGTGTCCGAGTCGCACCGTAGCCCTGACTTCAGGATCCCGTAGACCGTCGATGAAAGCTTGCACCAGATTTACTTCCACCATCTCTGGTGTCATCGACATGTAAGCACGCCGGACCAGCCGTTCGACCTCGACTCCCCATTGCTGGAGGCTCTCGTTCGACCTCTGCGTTCTCTCGCGAAGTTGCGCGCGGAAAACGTGCTCGAGGTGCTTGTCTCCATAGCGAGTGTCTAATCCCTCCATAAGACGCTCCAACGTCCTGCTGTTCGGAGGAAGGTTCTCTAGGACCAGCAGGGCATCCCCTCGTAGAGCCAAAGTTAATGCCGCAAAAGACTGCTTTTCATCCCAGCGGTTTGTTTCGACCAATGTCTCGAATTGGTACTTAAATGCCGTCCAGGAAGACGTGCCATCAAAACGCGGCACATCAAATTTTGCGGCGGATGCACAGGGAGCGTGCGATGGTGAGCCGACAACAACGGATTCGCGTGCTTCGAGCTTGACGATTTTTTTGTTGATGTCCAGCAGGCGATCTTCGTGGCCATCAATCCTTGTTTCGAGGCTATCAGCTCGGGCGGAAACCTCCTTGACCTCCAAGGTGAGATTCTTTACCTTCTCGCCCAACGTGACGAGGCCGTGGTCGATTTTATCGAGGATCAGGTTCTGCTTAGCCTCCTGATCGCGGCGAGCGGCTTCCTGTTCGCGGCGAGCTTCTTCCTGGTTCGCTGCGATTAGGTCCTGAAGCTTACGCTGGTTGGCCTCTTGTTCGCGGCGAGCGGCTTCCTGGTCGCGGCGGACAGCTTCCATACTAGCTTGCATGGCGGCCAACACCGCAGCGAGGTTCAATTCCGAGGATGGTCCTGTTGGCGCCTCAGCAGCTTCTGTTGCTACCATACCAGCCTGATCTTCCTCCTCCATACGATGACGCGCAGCATCCATCTCCATTTGCCTTCTTGTTCGTGGTCGCTGTTCGTCGTCCCTCTGTAGTAATGGCATTTCACTTCTGACACCAGTTGTTACGTACGTGGGTAATTAAATGCCGATTTACTAAGAAACAACTTTATTCACCACAAACAATAACAAATTAGTCCAGTCAACAATAATCCAAATCGCAATTAACACTAGAGTACCGTTACACTATCGCTTAGGTCGTTGAGTAAAATCACTTCGAGTACTAGGGTAGTTCGCTCTTGATCGCAGTCGAAATCACAACTGACTCGCTTCCGGCCGGGGGCACGTATTTATATGCGGAGCCAAGAAAATTCTAGATACCGACGTCCCACGAACGATCCAGAATTCCAGAACAATTGAATCGCTTCTCGAAGTCATAAATCATTTTTATTGCTCGTGGTAATAAGAGTCACTTTCATGCGAATTTCGACTCTATTGTTAACGTCGGAGAGTATCATTTCCCTTATCCTAGATAAATGCCTACCCACTAGTTTGTAGGTACCTTGTGGATGTTTCGAGATTTTTCTAAGTCTGGCTTCGCACAATCATTCTAGATCTTTCGAACAGCAATGCGTTTTAATTATTAAGTGCTACTCTTTATTTTCTCGGAGATATGGCGTAACACTAATATTATAAAAGCGAAAGTGAGTTTGTTTGTTTGTTACGTCTTCACGCCTAAATGGTAAAACCGATTTTAATTAATTTTGGTACAGAGATAGTTGGGATCCTGAAGACGGACATAGGCTAATTTTTTCATGCGGGCGAAGCCGCGGGTAAAAGCTAGTTTTTTATAAAACTTCCTTGTAAATATAAATGTAAATTACTTCTAAAGGCTTTAACTTGAATGAAAAATTTGCTATGTGCATTCAAAAGCATAAAACTGAGTGATTTTTGGCGATGAATAATTTTTCAGTCACACTTGACTGATAGTAAAATATCCATTATTAAATAATTATACCATAATCCGAAATTCTCATCCTTACTGCCCTTACAATCAGAATCGCTAAACACAAACATGCTTAAAATATTATGCACTCGATCTTAAAATAATATATCTTCACAAACCATCCATTCCTCAAAGTGCAATTCCTGCAACAAGGGGCCTACTATTCACCCCTGGTGTACACCGGACTCGTTAGCGTAAAGGCCTAGCTCAGGGATGGCAAATCAACGATACAAAGTAATTCGGGTACACACAGTTGACTGATGTCAGCTTGCATCTAGAAATTGATTGATTGATAAGCTTTGTTGTACACGTTAAAAAATTATAGAAAGAAAGAAAGAAAAACAGTTTATTCACGCGAAAAAAGTAGTAGTAGGAGCTTAAAATTAATAGGGTGTAACAATGAGCAGTCTTATCGCTAAAAGCTAATTTTTTTAGTTAATATCTTGGCAGGAATTTATATGAGTAACATAATAAGATAATATTATTGATCTATAAAATATTTAGCATGTCCATAACGACAGCATAAATCGCACTATTTCTTTAATTATAATATTTTAAGGAATCCGTCATTTAGCAAAAATTAAATTCTCATAACATAATTATGTTGAAATTAAAATTTAAAATTAATATCATTTCTTAAGTCAATGAAATCAAAAGATAGATACTTTAAAGCGCATATTTTGTCGCTCTCGGAATTAAAATATATAGGGGACTTTCCGTTAACCTAGAATTATAAAATATGGCAAAAAGCGCTGCCATGTAGCACAAATATAGAAAATAATCAGAAAACCAATTCACGGTTTTCTGATTATTTTCTGCAGTTACATCACAAAATCAATTACTTTATTTTGCGATTATAAACATTATTTGCAGTTGGTAAACAACTGCGACCTATGTCGATTTATGGGGACAATAGATTTCCAAAAGCAAAGTTACATTGGTTCCTCAACACAATTTATTTAATCTTCAAGACTCGATTCGGGAATTAAATTGTTGTAGGTAAACGATTTAATTCCCGAATCAAGTCGGTCGACAGGTAAGTTTGTACGTAACCCTCAGTGTGATAGTCCGAATTGCATTCGCCTGTTTTTAATACACTAGTTAATAACATTGTATAATTTATTTATAAAAAACTTTATACGCTAGGTAATAACAATAAAAGCGGACTTTAGGCATTTTCTACCACTCAACCGTCGGTTGCAGAAACCAAAAGAAATAAGAACAATAATAAACAAATACTTTCTTAGATCATCATCATTTCAGCCAAAAAATGTCCACCGTTGGACATAGGCCTCCCCCAAGTGTCATCACAATTGGACCAAGCCCAAGTCGTCAACGGCGCGCACTGTTCCCGCGCGCCTCAAGGAGTTGTCAGCAACAGCAGGGACCCAGCCGGGTCGAAGCCTACTGGGGCCAGGGTTATCCGAAAGGGCGCTCGAGCCCCGGTATGAAGGGTAGAAGGAACGGGGTGGGTCTTTTAGTCAGTAAGAGTCTGACACTATCTCGCGCTCCGCCCAAGGGCGGGGGATGTCAATGCATGATTTTTTCCCACCATAAAAAAAAAAGTGTCATCACAATGAACAGTCTAGTGTGTCTTGCATCCAATCGTATTTATATGTTTGTATATACTTACATACAAACATATAAATAAGCAATGTTATTGTGAAACGTAAAATCCAGCCAATCAATGCATGTCACAATAATTTTCGAATATGACACGGCACATCATTGTCGCATTTAAATGCTTTTTCATAAAAAAAATGGTAAGATCAGTATCAATCGTTTACCATCCCTAGTTTAGCCCTATTGATTGCGATGTAACTCATGGGTGGGGCCCATTCGTGTGTGAACTGAGCCTTATACACTGAGTAATGCGGAATGGTAAGGGTTATTGGAAAAATGAGGGGTGAATAGGGGTTAAGTGGGGAAGTAATGAATTATTTAAATTTAGAATGAGAGTTGCGGTGATAATATCAACTGTACCTAAGGATTATCAGAATGTTAGAAATATATAAATTAACTGCCCGATAGATGATTTCGGGCTGTTCTATATATTCATGTCACGCGGAGAACTTTAATTGCACGATTCAGGATTAATTCTTATGCGGCGTAATAAAACTTCTTATCATTATTCAAACTAAAATAAATAAATTATAATTAAGTATTTTAATAATAAAAAAAAAACAAAGTTGCAACTAATTGATAAACGTCATGTAAAAAAAAATTGGTTAATTATCAAAAACCAATTGGCTATCGACCTGTCATTCGTATATCACCTGTATGAAAAAACTGTATTTCATGCTGAGAGCGGCTCTCACAAAACAATCAACAGATTTGCCGCAGCTGGACCTCTGACAATGTTAAGCTAGCTGTCCACTGGGGCATAAAAATAGATAATTATTTTCATATCCTTTATACAGCTTATAAAAACACAGGATAAACATTCAGAGAGAGTCTGTGTTTCCTGATACCTCTTTAAGGCAAGAGGGAACTGGTTGTTTCTAGACAAGCTCTATCGTCGACCACATCAGCTTACCATCAGGTGAGATAGCAGTCAACGGTGAGCGTCATCAACATCATCATCATCATTTCAGCCGAAAGGCTTCAACTGTTGGACATAGGCACAGGACGGGCGTTGTGGTGACGCTTGAGGGAGCTCAAGCATCACCAGAACGTCCAGTCCTGTGCGTCTCGCATCCGGCGTATGTATAATCTACAGTCGTTAACGCTTGTACAAAACTTAAAATGTGAATGACGTCATCTTAACATTAGATTACGTGGTCACACTTAGATCTTTCCTTAGTGTCGCTACAACGAACGGTCCCTTACCCCTAGCCTAGTTGCTAATCTGCAATAGTTAACGCTAGTAAAAAGCTTCAAATGTACGGGAATGACGTCATCTCAACGCTCAGTCACGTGGTCAGAACAAAAGATTCGGCAACGCGGCCAACTCGAAGCGTTTGACACAAGCGAAACGGTTGTAACTTGGCTAGGGGGCCTTATTTTTGGTTAGTTGATCGATATCCTTTCACAAAATCAAAACCCTCAAAATCTTTCAATAGCCTCAAAAGGTTCACCGAATTCCTCCACAGTGTACAGCAAATACAAACTAGTCGTCTCGAACGATTTTTGAATGCATCGTGTACACGACTGTACCAATTACTCGTGCGGCCGGCCTCCGCAGAATATTCGAGACTGACCGAGCTCGGAGCGATTTTAAATTGAATTTTTGAGAATTACGACGACAATTTTCGGAGTGACGTAAACTGTAGGGCTGGGATTAATGAACGATACCGATGCGATTGAAAGTATTTTTTATAAATGATATGTAAATAAAATTTAGTTAAGCGAGCTCCCTTTGAGTGGAGCACCGCCATGTACTTGTGGAAACGATTACATGCGGCGGTTTTTCGCGTTCAGCCACTGATACGTAGACAGTTTTTATTTACATATAGGGTAAGGTTAAGTTTTCTTATTTTTTTTATTTTAAGCCTCTATCGTATTGGATTCAGCCTGTAAAGATAGTGTGTGTATGTTTTATAAATAAATAAATCATCCACCAACTGCAATCTTTGTTTATGTGTTTGTATTTTAGTAATTTCAGAGTAATGAAAAGTTTTCATTACTCTGAAATTACTAAAATACAAAAAGAACAAGATTACCCGACATAGCCTGAATTATCACCAAACTTAAGTGGCAATGGAAACAGCACATTGTAAGGCTCGCAGATCTGTGATAATCGTTGGGGCTGAAATGTTCTAAAGTGGCAACCGCGTACCGAAAGACGCCGCGTTGGAAGGCCTCGTACAAGGTAGACCGATGACCTGGTCAAGGTCGCAAGAAACCGATGGATACCAGACGCACAGCACCGGTCATTGTTGCGACACTTGGGAGAGGCCCATGTCCAACAGTGCACGTCTTTCATGAAATCATGTAATAAATAAAAGTTTTCAAGCTTGTCCTCTCAAACTTGACACCCGTATGTTTTACTTTATCCACCTCCAATTTTCAGAGTAAGGAATACATACAAGTACGTACATTTGAAATTACTGCCCAGCCGACTCTGTGTTTGGAAAAATGGTTTTCGAGATGCACTTTTCATGGCTATATTTACGTTTCTGCATTTTGGGGTATCATGGATTTCGTGATTTATAGCAAGATTGCCGACGTATACGGAAAAGATAAACAAACACGGTAGTGTCGATGAATTTTTTGCGCCACTACTCTTCTCTTTGTCACCTTGTGTTTTCACATCTGTATGAAGATAGAGAAGTGCAGTTTTTTTAATGGTCACATAACAATAATAATTTAAAAAACTTAGATAATATTAAAGATAATAGCAAGTACCACAGTTCTGTTCATAACAACAAGTTAGTACAAATACTAAAAAAAAACACAAAAATTAAATCTCTTTAACTCCAGCAAAGCCTAGCGCTGCGCAGAAATGTTCAAAAGCAGCTTACATCAAAACACGACCACGTTACATTGCAGTTTGAAGTGCACTATTTATGTAATATGTATTCCTGGTAGATTATCTACAGAGTGCAGCAACATACGCAGATTTTCTTTTGATAGATTTCATATTTTTCAAAAAAACACATTCATATTTTCATTAATTATTAAATAAAATATTTACTGAATTGCAAAAAATTATTAAATAAAATTGAAAAAAATATCTTTTTGTAAATGTAAATTTCTAAATAGAAAACCCGTGGTTCTATAATGTACCTTCACGCGTGCGGCCATATCATTCACTAGCAGTACTACTTCGCAAAAGGAGGGTACCATTTGCCATTATTTCTTGCTGCAAACCATGGCCTGAACCAACGTCAACGATCGCCTTCACGAGGACACGCCAGGACTACGTCCAAGTGGCGCACACCATGCACCACCGTGTCCTCTGGACGGTTCACATAATGATGACCCTGGCGTTTCACCCGCCTGAATCCAGTGCAGAAACTCTTCTCTACATATCACGTCCGGTGAGGTTCCGGGTTCTACAGGTAAAAGGAATATTGAGATTGTAAAATTGAACCTTAAAACAAATTCTACTACTAATATAGAAATGTTTATTGGGTAAAATTTACATATGTACAAAAACTAACTTAAACTATTTATACTAAAACCTAAATAAATACCTAACGTACATAAATAAAATACAAAAACACAAAGTGCACTGAGGCGTCGAAGTACTCCTCCACATCGCTGTCATCCGGGAATGTGCCCAGAAGACGGGCAGCATTACCACGTTGAATGGCAATGCTAATTCTTTGAGCGAAGAACGAGCCAGCCCTCTGGTTACGCAAGGTATCGATCAGTCGGCGAGAAATTTCCTTAAAAAGGAGACGCGCATTCGGACTCCATGACCCAAGTGTTTCGACCCCAAGCGGCTCAAAACTGTAATCTATTAAACATATTTCTGAGAATATACGTTCTTTTCAACATAATTCTTCACAAGTCCCATAAGCTTAAATCAACAGTATAAATATAAAAAATATTAACAGAAACAGTACCAAAGCTCCACCGCAAAGTAAAAGAGCATCGAATAAAATGGAATTCTTCATCATTAATTTTCTCTTTGTTTTTCTCAAACGGAACACGAAATAGTTGACCAACTTCCAGTTGATTGTAAATATATAAAAGTAAATTTCCAAGAGTATTTTGTTGAGAATTTATACAAAGCTTTCAGAGGTAACTTGGTGGTGGTACGGTTTCGTCTCCCGGGACCGCAAGCTATTATTATATTTTTGTATTTTAAGAGCCAATTTTTCTAGGCTACGGTTGCTTAACAATTTCTAGTTTTACTTGATTGGTTTCTCCTTAGATTAATCTGGAAGCCAGACGAGAAAAAACCTTTCAGTACTTACAATCAAAGGGGTTAGATTGTTCTGAGAAAACAATATGACGTGCTACGATATCGCTACGAGACTACGCGGGTGCTACGACGTAGCAAGTGCTACGAAAGGTTAAAGACTACGAGTTCAGTCGATTTTTATTAGAATGTCATTAGTTTTGTTCGCAAATGTCAATCATTTGTTACACAAAAATTTTGGCAGAAACCTTTTTAAACTAAGAGTATTTTGAAGACAAAACGGCTTGGGATTGACATTGATGATTTTTTTAGAATTTGATGATGTTTGTTTATTTTTATTTTACATATTGACAATGGTATTATTTTGCAATTTTTAATACAAGTGTTACTTTTTGTAAATTTTATTTTAATATTGTGAATGACTATGTGGATTATATTTTGCTTTCTGTAATTTTAACATAGTGTCTGGCAGATTTGAGTACTTTATGCGGCCTGATATGCAATAGTGCTGTATAGGCCTATATAAGTACCTCTACTATATATAAAGTTTAAATAAATAATTTTTCATCGCACTTACACTACTGTACAAAAAGTTTAAATAAATAACTTTTCATCACACTTACATGAAAACCTGCCCAAATTAATTTTATCCTCCGCTTAGAAAGGAAATACAATCGGGGGCCTACTAGCCTTTGTAACCATTCGTATCCCGCCGTCCCCATAATATATAAATTTATGGACATCCCCGGGCATTAAAACTCCTTTCTTCCAACGTTTTAAGGCATAAAATAGCCAAAATATTATTTTAAGGAGCTGTATTTTGACCTTTATGATGTTAATTCATTGGATGATTATTCTTATCAAGCTAGTAACTTGAGCAGAACGTTTGATTGGGCCTATGTAATTATGATTAACAAGTTTATCTATTACCGTTAAATGTTATGATCAATTTCGTATTTACCTGTGGATTAAGTGGTTAGTAGACCTTATTACTAAGGATTTAGCGTCGGTTTAAGATACTAGCTGACAATTACGGAATTAAGAATCAAAGCATTTATTTCAAACATAGCTCTTTGCTTACGGCTTCGCCAGCGTGAAAGTAGGTTTTATGCAAACTTTGGATCGTCTTAGGGGGTGTGTTTTTGAAATATCTTTTTTACTATTCGGTTTGTCATAAAAAGAAGTATTTCACACTCCTAGTGCCAGTAATTTCGGCGGGGCATTGGTTTGTCAGTCAGTCAGTTTGTCTTTTTACAAATACCGGCACGAATCTTGAGCGCTCATCGAAAGAGTCAGGATCAATTTGCGCATCGTACACATCGTCGAGCCAATCACTGTAACTACAAAGATGTACTCCCAGCTCCCGCGTCTTACTTCATACCACTAAAGATACCCAATACTTTACTTCTCATTCAAGTTTGCGCGATTTTAAGTTCAAGTCAGCGCTCAAGATCCGTGCCGATATTTGTATCTACAGTAATCCTAAACAATATTATAAATGTGAAAGTGTGGATGTTTGGATGTTTGTTACTTAATCACGCAAAAATGGTTGAATGGATTTGGATGAAATTTGGCATGCATATAACCTTTGACATGGAAAAGAACATAGGCTACCTTTTATCCCGATTCCTTAAGTACCTAATGCCACGCGGGCGAAGCCTCGGGCAAAGGCTAGTAGTATAATAAAGAGGTTAAGTTTGTTTTTATATTTTTTTGTTTGTAGGAGGTAATCTCAAGAAGTACTGATCCGATTGCTAAAATTTTTTCACCGATAGAAAGCTGCTTTATTCCTGAGTGTCATAAGCTATATTTTATGTACGCGGGCGAAGCTGCGGGCATAAGCTAGTATATGTATAAAAACTGTACTGAAGTCAGTCAGTCAGTATCTACAAATGATGCTAATTAAATTGAGAATGTGCAAGTGTGTGCGCAAGAAACTCCGCGGTTTCAAGAAAGCGGTCAACGTAAAAATAAGTTTTTGTTTGCAGCCAGGAACACACTACTGATCATTATTATTATTATTATACGCTTTATTGTACACCATTACACATACAAAAAGGAAACTGAAACTAAAACACATACATACAATGGGCGGCCTTATCGCATTCCGCGATCTCTCAAACCATCATCATCATTCATCTAATCAAAGTCCCTTTTTTCATAAAATCATAAAATAACATTTAGCGCTGCAGATGAAACAAGAAAGAGTGTCAAACTAAATAAGACCCATCGGTTGCAACCATCGGTTGCTGTCCTTTGTGTATCAGAGCGTCGGTAACTCTTTTTAAAAATCTTGTAGCCCTAGCAGGCATCAGCTTTAGCAGGCCTTGTCACTCGTACTAACATTTTTTTATGGCCCGAGTGGAACACAACGCGCCATCGACTTGGAACCTGTGTTGAAACCTTTACGGTCCGGGACATAGCGTTTCGTTCATACCGCGTACGTCTAAGGACTGGAACAATTTGCATGTTGCGGTTTTTCCGTACGATAATAATTCAGGAGTCTTCAAGGTTAGAGTGAATAGGCTCTAAATAAACTAGTGCACCTCAACATCGACGAATGCATCACTGCTTACCAGGCACTAGTTTATACCAATTAAAAAAAATCTGAATCTTATCGAACAGTGACCACATTTTGCTCACCAGTCCGTAAGTAGCCATAATCCCTTAAAGACTTTTTAAGCTATTGGCAAGCCTATTTTATCACCAATACCTGCATTATATTTTACGAGACAATAATGCAGCAAGTGCTCTTGATCTTTTACATTTTACTATACCCTCTCTGACGTCACCCCCGGGAAGCAGCAACCGTTCCTAAACTCAAAGCGACACGGTTTTACAACTCCTATAAAAATAATATAAACAATTTTTCTAACTTCGAACATTACCGTTTTAATACACTGCGGGCCAATACAGAGTGCTATAACTCAATTCTCACGCACTAACTTCTGAGGGTATTACCGAACGAGGGTACCTACTGATCGAGCGCTTAAACTTCTCACTCACAAGTTCGCATATATTTTCATGCAATAACAACCTTTGTCTGAGATCATTTCAATAATATCCCAAGTTTAATAGCAACGCTCCACAGGCTCGAGGCAGTAATAAAATTTAACGTGTCGTTGAGGAGTTTTGTGACTTTAGCTAAATTTATTGCTGAAACTTTTTCACGCGATCCATTTGTTAATCTGGAGCGTTGCGTATTCACATTTGAAAAATACGACAAGCGATATGTTTCGCTTTTTTTGGGCTAACGCGTGTCGTGTCACGAAAACTTGTGTGTAGTTTTTTCTGGCTCCAATTGTATCGTTGGACTCGCGATTCAATGGTTTTTTAAAGTGATTTATTGTGTCGTTAATTTTGACAAAATGGGACTATGATCCGGTGTTTTTAATATTTATTGGAGATAAAATAATAATGTTTTGCAGATAAATATGTAGGTGGTAAAATGGGAACTTTCGCGAGTCCAACCCAGCCCAAACCAGCATTAATTTGTGTAATTTATTTCATAACCACTGCTCTCAAAAAGGAGGAAACTAATAATGCGAAGACATGTGACGTCCACCAATCCGCACTGGGTTACGCGAGGTAAATTACGACCCATTCCCTCTTCTAGAGAGGAGGTCTGAGTCCTAGCAGTGAGAACATTACAAAGGCCGATTTTGTACAGAAAGTAACGATTAAAACACCATTTATAACAGCACCATTCTCTCTATAAAACCTTTTAACACCTCATTATGTAAGAATTCATGGTTAAATCTCACCTATTTACCTATTTACCATAAAATGCGAATGTAACTCCACGCATAAAGCTCAACTTTGATGAGTTGTGAAGTTTCAAGGATATATGTAAGTACTTATATGGAGTTAAAACAACGGCTGCGGTGGGGGCGACTGTTAATATATGGGCAAACGGTATTTATGGGTATTTATTTTAGCGCCTCGACTGTTCTGACGCCCTGGTAGTCTTAAGATGGTAATACCTTGATGATGTTCTGAAACCAAATTAGTTTTTAATTAATTGCTTTGTTTGTATGATGGTTAACAATGAATTTAAACCACAAATTAAGTTGAAATATTTTTATTTGAAAATATTCTTCATTTGTTCTTTTTTTTCAATTCAGTTCGAATTACCTATAACCTACCTACCTACCTATGCCTTTGTTTTGGCATAAATCTACATTTGTATTTAATATAACTTCAAAAGCTATGCACAATTCTAATTGAAAGTTTCCAATGGATACTTTTTTTTTAAATGATTGACTTTACAATATTTTCATGTTACAATATTAATAGATATGAAAAAATAATATAAACCAGTAAACATGAACCAAATGAGTAGATAAAATAATAGAGAAATGAATTGAAATAAACAACAATCTATGAAATTAAATTAAAACAGGGATGGAACAGTTAATAGACATTTACACGTCAAAGAACCTCATAATTAACAAAAACAGTAATTGCCAAACCAGCGTGTCTTCAACGTAGTCTTTAATGTCTAGCTTTAAACCTCGTTAAGTTTTGTAACCAACGTTGGCAACTTGTTATAAAATCGTATGCTGATTATGATTCCGAATTAGTTTTCCGAATTAGTTTATTAAATAATTTCAGGGAGTGTGTACTGGAATTGCACAATCTAATTCCGCCAAGTCCATTCCATCATCGGACCACACGACGTACGGCTTTGCGCCACCGGTACATGGTGGACATCCCATCCATACAAACTAAGCGTTTTGGGAACACATTTATTGTGCGTACAGCCAAGGAGTGGAATTCCCTGCCGGAGTCTGTGTTTCCTGATAGCTACAACTTAGAGGTCTTTAAGTCAAGAGTGAATAGGTTACTTCTAGGCAAGCGTGCTCCATCGTCGACATGATGTGGTCGCTTACCATCAGGTGAGATGGCGGTCAAACGCGAGCCTATCATTATAATAAAAAAAGTTGTCGTAACTAATCTCCATTTGGGCATTGGGCATGATAAGACCTAAATTTTTGCAAACATACAAAATACTTTTTAAGATATAAAGTGGAGGCTGAGTCCATATTTCTTAGAATATTTAAAGACTATCACGGACCTATTTTAAAAATAGCCCGAAATATGTTTTCTACATGCACAAACCTGCACTGGGTTTAAAGAAGAAAGAAAGAAAATAAATTTATTTGGCATAACACAAGACACAAAAAACCAGTGGTTTTTTTTTTATCTTATTAACTAGTACTTGATTGCGATCCCGCCTGATGGTAAGCAGTGATGCAATCGTTGATGGCGAGCCGCGCTAGTTTATTAAGAGCCTATTCACTCTAGCCTTGAAGGCACCCAAATTATAATCAGACGGGAAGACCGCAGCAGGTAAACTGTTCCAGTCCTTAATATATATAATAAGATTGATAAGCTCGCTTCTGGCCAATAGTAAGCGATGAAGTCATCGACAATGGAACATGCTTTCCTAGAAGAAACCTATTCATTCTTGACTTAAAAACCCCCAAGTTGTAGCTAGCAGGAAATATAAACTCCAAGAATTTCACTCCTTTACTGTAAACGAAAAATTAAGCAATAATAAAAACAGTGTGGCTCGTGACTGTGCCAAAATAAGGTGCAGTTCAGCATAAATGGCAGATAACTAATGTCTGACGCGTGTTCTGAACTGAACCTGAGATTGTGACATACGGGTGTAAATTAAAAACAGTTTTATAGTGTAATGTATA
The DNA here is from genome assembly GCA_910589285.2 of Mythimna ferrago. Classification (NCBI taxonomy): domain Eukaryota; kingdom Metazoa; phylum Arthropoda; class Insecta; order Lepidoptera; family Noctuidae; genus Mythimna; species Mythimna ferrago. Next base: position 22,850,316 of record OU342689.1, read on the forward strand.
GCGGTGATGCGTACTTAAATAATATAATAAACCAGCGTTTGCCCGCGGCTTCGCTACCGTCAGCTGACTATTCTATTCTACTCTACGCAACTCTACTCTACCCCACTCCACTCTACCCCACTCTACCCCGCTCTACCTTACCAAGTTATCTAAGCTACCCTACGTTACCAACCCTGCGCTACTTATCTACCCTACCTGCCTATCTATCTATCCTACAGCCTTCTCTGTATACTGGTGAATAAAACAAAAACAGAATTAAAATTAGTCCAGCCATTCTTAAGTTACACGTGACTACGAGACTAGGAGAAATGGGGGTTAATTTTTATATAATAATAAATGTGATGAGCAGTGGTAGCCCAATCATAACGGCCCCATATCTACTAGTTGTAGGTCGCTGGTTGAAAACTCAGACAGCCGCATATTTCATCACCACTGCTCTCAAAACGGTCAAGGAAAACATCGTGAGGAAACCAAATGACAACTGAGATTCCTCTCTCCAACCGAAACCTACAAGTATTTGGATATGTCGGAAGCGTTAGGCATCAATGTCACTGACATGAAACAATCGTTGAAGAAGCGCTTCCTTAGCCGCCTGAAGAAGATACTTAACAGCCTTTTGTCAGGTTGTTTCCACAAGGCGCGTGCCTTCGACGGTTGGATCATGCCGGTATTGATGTACGCTTTTGGTGTACTCAAATGGACTCAAACAGAACTTGACGCCCTGGATAGTACGGAACGTACTCTGCTGACTGCATATCGAATGAATCACCCTCGATCGTTGGTAATGAGACTGTATATCCCGCGGAAGTGTGGGGGTCGAAACTTTTTAAATGCTAAGATCCTGCACAATCGCGAGATATGGAGTCTCAGGGAATACTTCCTAGCCGCCGACATGGGTATGCATCGTGATGTCGTGTCAGTGGACAAGAGACTTACGCCGCTCTCCTTGGCTAACGAGAACTGGCGCAAACCTGTAGATCTTGACACTAACGTACCCAAGGAAGTATGGCAGATTAAGGAACTTCACGGACGCTTTTTCCGGGCCCTTCATGGGCCCGATGTAGACCAACTAGCGTCCGTAGCCTGGCTGCGAGTCGGTGACCTCTTTGGGGAAACTAAATTGCACAGACAAGTCTGTGCAAACATATGTGTGTGTGTGTGGTGTGTGTGTGTCTGTGCAAATGTGTGTGTTAAAATGGAACTGAAATGTATAGTTATATGTGTTTATGGAAAATAAAGGAAATGATTATGATTATGAGAATTATGTTTTTTTTTTATGTTATATTGTAATACAATAATGACTCTCTGCATGTATTGATTTCGACTGTTAGTGCAGAGAGTACCTGTAACAAAATAAATAAATAAATTACAACCCATCCACTCCCATCAAAATAAAACTGATAAATAGACGGAAGATAGTGTATGCGTTTGTCTGTACATACTTGTCTGCCTTTACCGCCTCCCAGAAGATTACAGTGCCAGTATTAAAATATTGTAAAAATAAAAAGGTGAACCAAGGCCTCACGATTTTGTTCCCGCAAAACTTGGGTTTTCCATTATCTCATGGGTACAATATATTTTCTACGATGGAAAGTTTCGTCGGAGCCTCGTCGTCGACTCAAAATACAGACGATTTGTGTCGTGTCGATTTTGTGAATTAAAAGTTTTTGGATAAATACGAAACGGAGTGCGTGTTAATGATGCCATTGTTTTTATACTGTGTTGATTATTATCTCAAAAAAAAATTACCGAAAAAGTGGTATTGATTTTAATGATTATAATTCCGGTAATAAATATGTGTTAGTATTTATTTTCGGAATTATAATCATTAAAATCACCAGGTCATCAGTCCACCTTGTAGGAGGCCTTCCAACGCTGCGTCTTCCAGTACGCGATCGCCCGGTGAAGGTTGCGGGAATGCGATGGATGCGGGACGCACAGGATCGTTAATTGTTATGACATTTGGGGGAGGCCTATGTCCAACAGCGGACGTGTCAGCCCCATACATTTTTTCCTGAAAATTACTCGATAGGGTTAGCTGGTGAACAATACAATTGTTTTGCAGAAAAAAATTCAAATAACTTCTCCTGCTCCGAGAGATAATTACAGATTTTTACTGACTAAAATCAACCTGTGTTTCTCCAGTTGCCTTTTGCGTTCTAGAGCAGCAGTGTTTCACACTAATAATCAACCATGGAATAGTACCAAGCTCGTCAATTTAGAAGATAAAGTCGAAATGTCTTTACCTCCTGTCTGGAGCGAGAGAGCATCCTCCTGCAAAGCAGTAATACTAACGAAGGAGACGGCCACAAGAGTGAGGGAACGTTCATCCTGCCCAAACCGCTGCGAGCGTCTGGAGTTGCAGAGTGATCTCAGGCCACCGAAGACGTTCCACGCGCGCTTCAAAGAGATGTAATTAAACTTGGTTTAGCCCGGGGATCTCTTTCGCATCAGCCATGGCCCCAGTAGACTTCGACCCTGCTGATAACTCCTTGAGGCGCGCGTGGAACACTACGCGCCGTCGATGACCTGAGCTCAGTCCGGACAGTTGCAGGACGGTCGGACGGAGAGCTACTCATTGTTCGCCGCCCGCAAGCCCGCGGCTATGGTGGTTGGTTCTGAAACACAATAGCCAACTGAAGGAACATAGATATGATTTTAAGTCCGAGACGCTCTCCCTCTCTACCCTAGACCGAAAAAAGTCGTAAGATGATTTCCCACCTCGACAAAAGGCCCCACTTTCTGACACCATGTAGTAGCATAGGTACTGTGACGCAGCTCAGCTCGTCGGTAGGCTCGTATAGGGATACTTCTGAAATTAAACACTTCGGGCGGCGCACTCTTATATTTTTCTAACTTATTTCACGAATACATGCTATTCTTATAAAAATCACTTCAGCACTGAAAAAACAACAGACATTCTTTTTTTCTACTAACTTTCAAAACTATTCTAGAACAGCATAATCCTTCGAATTATATTTATAAGCCAGTTCGTTGGTTATATAAAAAAAGCAACTCATGCGATCTCCTTTCGATATCACAGTACCATGCTTTTCATTTTCAAAAATATAGCCAAAATTTCAAATTTACCCCCTACCTTTTAAATTAATATACTCAAACAGTCAATAACAGGTGCTTTCACCCCTCTCACATGTTGTGTTGTGAATTAAATGAAACAATCCCAATCAATGGCGGCTTGATTTTAAATAATATTGATCGACAAAATGGCGCAGTACGTTATAAAAGATTGAAAAACATCTTTCGTTCATTATTTTTAGTATATGCGATACCTGAATGTAGTTGGTTCAAAATCAGTAACTGAATCGATTCCAATCATTTTTACACCCTGTTGTTAAGATATTGCATAGCTTCTATCGCGGGCCTTGAGCGTGGAGACCGAATCCAGAAATTCCGTAACGAAAATAACCAAACACCCCCCACTCATTTGTTTTTTGAGCGTGGTGACCGATAAGAAAACAAATGAGTGAACAATCAATCAAAATTCAATTCAATGTGTGAAAGTGTAACTTCAATTAATATCAAAGAAAAAAAAACAAAGAAAAAAAATACTGCATAAATAAAATAAATAAATAATTATAATTGCATAAGTTGATAAAAATGCTATGCAATAGCTTTACCGCGGCAGTCCCCGAGTGCCACACGTCTTTTTTTTTTGTTGTTGATAGGTTCGCGCTTGGCCGTTATCTCACCTAATTGAAAATGACGATGCGGTCGACGATGGAACGTGCTTACCTAGAAGAAACCTATTCACTCTTGACTTAAAGATTCCCGGCCATCAGGAAACACAGACTCCGGCAAAGAATTCTATTCTAAGAATTTTCCCAAAAATATAAAAAGTCACAAGTAGGACACCACCGACACTAAGTACAACTCAGGTCATGGCAGGTCATAGCGGGCATTAGGCGCCAACGCTCAGCTGGGTGCAGAAGCAAAATAACCCTTTAATCGTACAGACGGCCCGGTGACCATGTATTTGTGCGAGGTAACTTAACAAGCTTATAACTTTTTGTGTTGTCATGATACAGTTATAAAATTTTGTACATATATTCTTAACATAAAAAAAAAATACTAGGCACGTATAAGGTGAAGGAATTGCTAGTAACTTTCCTGATAAGGGTAAACACGTGTTGTTTTACTGTACGTGTGTCATCCATACTAACATTATAAATGTGAAAGTAACTCTGTCTATACACCCATACTTTTAAATTTGTACACAAAAAAACCGGCCAAGTGCGAGTCGGACTCGCCCATGGAGGGTTCCGTAGCAGCAAGTAACATAATAAAAAAGTTGTTGTAGTTCGTTGTAACTTTGATCGATGTTTTAATAATAGTGTATTTTTTAGATTTATGACGTATTAAAAAAAACTACTTACTAGATCTCGTTCAAACCAATTTTCGTTGGTAGTTTACATGGTAATGTAAATCATATTTTTTTTACGTTTTATCATTCTCTTATTTTAGAAGTTACAGGGGGAGGGGACACACATTTTACCACTTTGGAAGTGTCTCTCGCGTAAAATATTCAATTTAGAAAAAAATGATATTAGAAACCTCAATATCATTTTTGAAGACCTATCCATAGATACCCCACACGTATGGGTTTGATGAAAAAAAAAATTCTGAGTTTCAGTTCTAAGTATGGGAACTCCCAAAATTTATTGCTTTTTTCTATTTTTGTGTGAAAATCTTAAAGCGGTCCACAGAATACATCTACTTACTAAGTTTCAACAGTATAGCTCTTATAGTTTCGGAAAAAAGTGGCTGTGACATACGGACGGACAGACAGACAGACAGACATGACGAATCTATAAGGGTTCCGTTTTTTGCCATTTGGCTACGGAACCCTAAAAATGGGACTCTATCTGTACCCGTCACTGATCATATTTTTGTAGTCAAAAGTAGAAAAAACCGAAATCCTGAAATTGACCACGAAAAGGTAAATTCATCATAGAATCAATCTAACATAACAATTGCTAGTAGAAAATCCTGGGGCAGTGTTTTTCCTTAATAATTGTCACTTATTCATTCATTAATCAATAGCCTGCACAATATTTCCATAAATTGAGTAACATTTTGGGACATAAACCAACGCTAATAACTTTGCTGTTGTGACTGTTCATATAAGACCCTAGGCTGATAAAATTTTTATTTTTCCTGAATTTCCCTACATGAAGGTATGAAGGTCAGCTTCCCTCCAAGGGGAAGAGGACGAGCTCCACCTCCGCTCGTCCTTATAGCTTTCAACCAGAGTCTTGGGTAGCTCCCACCGTCATTAAGATGAATTCTATAAAGTACTAAGTAGTCCAGTACCTTATCACATTATTCGGACAAGGAAAGACTTGAAAGAATTGTCAAGTGAGACTTTGGAATTCATGATATGAAATACATTAGAAGTAGTTTTAGAAGGATAGAATATAACTAAGGGATGTAAAGTTATGATTAATTAACATTAGATCATGTGAGTAACCCACACGCAAGCGTATCAGGTCTTTGGTCGTCTCATTTTACTTGAAAAGGATACAAACCGTTTTTCTCTTCTATTCTTGCTACTTAGGTCGTTGGATTAATCCGAGCAATGTACTTTACATTGTGTAATTAATATCATCACCACTGCTCCCAAAACAGTAAAGGAAAACATCGCGAGGAAAAGAAAACAGACATCCACCAACATATACTGGGAGTGTGTGGTGGATTACGACCCGTTCCCTTTCCTAAAGAGGGGGCCTGAGTTTCAGAAGAGGTAAAATTAAAAGGCTGATTATCCTATGCTACATCATTTTCCTTGAGACAACCTTTAGATAATGGAGGGAGCAGTTGTAGTCTAGCGGTAACTGCCTCGACTTACAAGTTGTAGGTCGAGCGTTCAAACCCAGCCAGGCGCGTAACTTTGTGTAATTAAATTCATCACCACCTCTCAAAACCATGAAGGAAAACATTGTGAAGAAGAAAGCTTATCCTAGAAACCAAAAATTTGAAGAATACCAATACCGCACTTGGCTCGCGTGGTGGATTACGGCCCATCCCCTCTCCTAGAGAGGAGGCTTGAGTCCTGGTAGTGGGAATATTATAAGACTAGTTATACTTATATGCTTAGGCTATCTACAGTATCTATACACTCTTTTTGTTTGTGGGAGGTAATCTCTGGAAGTACTGTAGGTACCCCTAGCCAAGTTGCTAATCTGCAATAGTTAACGCTTGTAGAAAGCTTCAAATGACGTCGCCTCAACGCTCAGTCATGTGGTCAGAACAAAAGAATTGGCGGCACGGTCAACTCGAAGCGTTCGACGCAAGCGAAACGTTTGTAACTTGGCTAGGGGGGCTGGTTCGATTGCGTAACTTCTTTCACCGATAGAGAGCTGCTTAATTCCTGAGTGACATAGACTTTATTTTATGTACACGAGCGAACCCGCGGGCATAAGTTAGTAGATAATATATAGAGAAATCGTGGCCTATTAAGATCAAGCTCACAATTACAGCAAAATGGCTGAACATATGACGACCTAATTAAGAACATTTCCCAGAGCATCTATTTTAAGTCTTATACCGTATGTACCAAGCCTAGCTTTGACAAATGAAACCAAAGTACGCGTTCATCATTTTAAACTGTCATGAATGAGTTTAGATATAAAATATTATATTCTGCTGTATTTGTTCGTGATAATGTCCACAGGAGGAAATAGTTGACAGAGGTTCAACTGTAAGCGACTATGCTGCTATCGTATAATAATTTACAGTATTAATTTTTAATAAGTGCAAATACTTAAAGAACTTACTAGAAAAGGTCTCGTTATTATTTAAGTAAAGTCTCAAAAAATATTTTCATAAACAACAAAGTTATTAGAGTTTGTTTGTATCCCAAAATGTCACTCAATTTATGGAAATATTGTACAAGCTATTAACTAAGAACGAAAAACAATGGAAAAACACTGCACGTAGTATTTTCTGGTAACAATTGTTATGAATAATTAATTAAATTATAAATTTACCAATTATGACACGTGGAAAATTTTCGGATTTCGTATTTTTTACCTTTAATTACACAAATATGACTAACCCGCACTTGATCCACATGGTGGATTACGGCGCATTCCTTCTCCTAGAGAGGAGGCCTGAGTCCCAAAAGTGGGAACATAATAAGACTATGCTGTACACAAATATGATCAGTAACAAATATGGATAGAGCCCCATTTTTTTTTGTACAAATTAAACAATAGGAGTGATATTATAGTCTGTCTAAAAAGTCAACCGACTTAGGAATTTTGTATAATATTTAATTATTTAAGAAATACTTATATCGAATACTTTTTATAAGGTTCTTCTATTAGTAACCAATGATCATGATCTCTTAATCAACATTGATTATTGAACCAGCGTTGTCTACATAAGATTTTATTTTACCCTAATAATTACCCAAGTCGGTTGACTTATTAGACAGACTCTATTTGATATTATTACATTGGTGTCATAACAATTGGCGGCTGCAGTAAATAGTTGGTATTGTAATCACTTTTTGCTTTCAATGCCATCCTTATGTCTACGAAATAGAAGTTAAAATCGTTTGAACAGTCAGTAAAAAAGGTTTTTTCAAATGTCAAAAGTTTGACTTTTTCTGTTCCAAGAGTTTTTAAATAGCTCAAAAATACCTATCTAACGATGTAACACACATAGCTATTGGAAAACGGGCCCAGGATTTGCATCCTCCTTCATCCCTTGAGAATTTTCTACTTTCAAGAGACAAAGTCAGCAGCATACAGTTCGGTCTCTGTCACATATCTACTCCAGACCTAATAAGACACTTTACAAAAGGAATTACACGCTTTAGATATCAGAATTAATGAGCTAATACTCCTGGTTTAAAACTTGGAATAACTCAAAGAAATGTACATAATAATGAATTATATTTTGAATTTCTTGCGTGGATCAAATCTGTTGATTTGTAAATACGACTGCTACGAACCTTAATTTTGAAGCAATTTGTTTGAAGATGATGCGGTTCTTTTGTATGCTCTGTTCCTGAAAAAATGAATGAAATAAATTCAAAAAAAATTACCTTGGAATTCATCTGACACCTGCAGGCAACAGTGGACGTTTTTCGGCTGAAATGATGATGATGATTATTACTATAACGATTGTCATAGACCTACTAATGACAACTGGGACCAGCTACTTTACATGTTTTCCAAAGAACGGGAAATAAAGTATTTATCTTAAAAACTGCAGTGCCAAACTGAGATAGTATAATGCATAATGTAACGTCTCAAGTCAACTATAATTCACGGTTAAATATAAGCAAACTAACTTTATAATAACATGATATTTTCATATTTCCCCGTACTAACAGCGCGGAATGATGCCACGGGTACAAAGTATGAAGTCTCGGACTTGGATACACTTGGGATATGGTCTGACTGTTGAGCTTCAGCGATCTTGAAAGGTTATATAACTATATCTCTTTTAAAATAAGTTATTGATATAATGTGAATGTGAGCAAGCTAAGGTGTGCAATAAAGTTATAAATAAATAAACAGTGTACATTTTGCGGAATCAGACAATACTTTTCATTTCGGTCCATTTATTTACTATTATTTTAATTGTGTTTTTGTGTAGACCAGTCAACACTGTCTCCTAACATTGTAATATAGAAATAGGTATAGTAAAATCAATATTAAAAAAAGACTAATCATGTAGTTTCTTTCCGGTTATTTTCCAAAGAAAACAACCAATCGGAACCGTGCACTAGCTTCGGTCGTTTTGCAAGTGCCGATGTGAAACAAAATATTTTGAATTGAATTGTAATGTCCTATTTTTTAATTGATTGATCAATGCTTGACTGCGATCGTAGATGGTGAGCAGTGATACAATCGATAAAGGAGAATTTATTGCACTAGTTTATTCACTCTAGCTTTGACACTTCAATTATAATCGGATGGGAAGACCATCAAACTTAAATAGCAATGGGCAGGCCACATTGCACGAGGAACAGATAGTCGATTGAGACGAAAGGTTATGCAGTGGCGGTACCGGAAGACGCAGTGCTGGAATGCCTTCCACAAAGTGGACCGAAGACCTGGTGAGGGTTGCGGAAATCCAAAGGATGCGAGACGCCCAGGACCGGTCATTGGCGTGACGCTTGGGGAAGGTTTAAGTCCAACAGTGGACGTCTTTTGGCAATGGTGATGAACCACTACCAAAACCTGACTTCCCCGCTCCCTCTCCCACCCTGGACTACATTGTTAACAAAGTTACGCGGTGTATTCATACCAGTTTACTGGCAACTTTTAACTGGCCAGATGGGGCTGAGCCTCTCTCGGGTATGAATCTGATTTGCTTGCAGATTAATACGGGAGGCAAAACTTTTTTTTATTTAACTACAGATGAATGTTGCGAGTTCTTATAGCATGAAGAGCCTCGGATGGTCCCGAAGTTTTACATTTAGGGGAGATATTTTTGTTTTTAATTTAGTAATAAATCTAATTAAAATACTGTTACTTGTGCGCGTTACCTAATTCAAGATGGCGCTGCCTGAGAAAGTTTTGCCTGTGTTTCGTGTGGGATTACGAGGCTTTCTTGTCACATTTTGTGAGAAATAAGGTGACGTACTTATTTAAATATTGTTTGGTATCTTGTTTCTCGAGAATAAAAAGTAAGAACACTAGCTTTGAGGCTAGAGTGAATAGGCTCTTAATAAACTAGTGCGCCTCACTATTATCGATGGCATCACTGCTTACCATCAGGTAGGATCAAAGTCAAGCACCAGTTTATATTATTAAAAAAAAGCTAGCATGTATCGTTTTGTAGTTTTTGTCTACATCTATAAAAAGCTATGAGTTTATCTATTTATTTCTTGTCTAACATGACCTCGGCTACGCTCGTATAAAATCCCCTTTTTTACTCCTAATAAATTGATTTAAAAAAAAATCTATTCTACGATTTTTATAAGATTTCTTCATGTCTATATCCTATGAACGAAAAATAAAAAAGGTTCTACGTCCAAGTTTAGGTTTGGGATGAATGAGTCAGCGAAACAAGCTTTCTCTTTTTTATACATAAAATACTTGCACGACTATTTTTCATAAATAAATACTTTAATAAACTTTTCTTTGAGAGTAGTTTTGAAAGATATATATAATAAATGACTATCTTTGTAATTCATTTTCAGTTAGAATTTGTGCCAAGTCTACTCAAGCAATCCCAACCCTATAAACCCAAAAAATTAGAATCCTACATTTGGGGTTTTTTTTAAAACCACATTTTTTTTTTCTATTTTCAGTAGTTTCATAAAACAAATAATGACTAACTTGAGGTACTATGGGTATATGGGCTATGGGCATGCATCAGGCAACGGCGTTATCGCCGCCGCCGCCGCCGCCGGGATTCTGATCCCGATTTCCGGCCACCGTAGGCGCAGGCTTGCGGACAGTGAGCAATGTGTAGCTCGCTGTCCGACCGACCAGTAACTGTCCGGACCAATCCTAAGTCGTCGACGGCGCGCACTGTTCCCGCGCGCCTCAAGGAGTTGTCAGTAACAGCAGGGACCCAGCCGGGTCGAAGCCTACTGGGGCCAGGGTTATCTGAAAGGACGCTCGAGCCCCGGTATGAAGGCTAGAATAGGCTAGAAGGAACTGGGTGGGTCTTTTAGTCAGTAAGAGTCTGACACTATCTCCCGCTCCGCCCAAGAGCGGTGGGATTTTTCCCACCATAAAAAAAAAAGGTACTATGGGCATTATTGCTATTTTTCAAGTAAATATATTGACATTAAAATGAGATTTTGCATACACTTCCTTCTCCTTCTCAGCAATCACGTTATCAAAGGAAGCAAAATCTCACGTACTTAGCCTCAGTGGTTTCGTCGCTGTACATTTTTTTTTTGTTTTTGTCTTCTCCTGGCTTGATTACATATTTAATATTTATTAGTATATTTTTTGTAATGTATGTATGTATTTGTGTTGTTATTTCATATTAGTATTATTTCTGATGTACACTGACAGCCCTATATCTTTCTCCTCTCTTTCAGTCCACCCAAAGGTTGTCTGTAAGAGATCGCCCTGTGCGATAAGGCCGCCCATTGTACACTTATTTTGAATAATGTTTGTCCTGTATCTTTTTTGTTCATGCGGTGTACAATAAAGAATATAATAAATAATAATGTGTTTTTCTTTTTTTTTAGGTGGAAAATCATCTAATGACATCTCCCGCCCTTGGTCGGGGCGCAAGAGCGTGTCAGATTTTTACTGACTAAAACCCAGTCCTGTTACTTTTTTGCTTTGGTTCGTGTCAATATTTTTAACACATAACACTATATAGTATACATGTTTCTTTGAAAGAACAAATAGAGATGTAAAATATTTATTGTACCACTACATTTCGCCAATAGTGTTCAAATTTCTATATTATTTGTTGTTGTTTTCATGTTGTTGACTTTCCACCTAAATGAAGATAGAAGGTTAACCAATACGGTTACCGATAATGGATGACACGACGCTTGTGGCCGTCAATGAATGTCTATCCGATGTCCATTACTGAATAGGCTATTTTCAGACTGGTAAGTTTTCAACATGTAGTATTTACCTTTAGATGATGTACTCACAAATCTTTTTTTTTTTATTGATGTAAACTAGTGCTTGACTGCGATCCCACCTGATGGTAAGCAGTGATGCAATCTCTGGTGGTGAGGCGCACTAGTTTATGAGCCTATTCGCTCTTATTTTCTCGTTTCTTCTTCTGTTCTTTTCTTCTTCTCTTCTTTTCTTACAGAAACAATATTATATAAGATTCTTTTTTTTTAATCCATTACTAGGTTTAGACAGCAACTTGTTCCACGGGAAAGCAGGTTTTTTCATACAAACTTTGGACCCAAATCTCCTTAATTAATTTCTAACCGATTTTCAAAAAAAATTTGGAGGTTATCGATTCGGTCGGTCGTTTTAGTGGTTTTTTTTTAAGTGAAGTTGATTACTTTTTTTTGTAAAATCCTTTCTTATTCTTTGTGTACATCATAAAAAGAACCTTTGGTCGAAATTTCAACATTTTAGGTTCAAAATGACACGAGGGCAGGAATAGTGATTGTGATATTTTTTTTTTAACTAATTCGCACACTCCAACTCTAAAAACGGTGAAGGAAAACATCGTGAGGAAACCGCCATGTCCTAAAACAAAAAATTCGAAACATGTTACATTCACCAACCCGCCCTGGGCCCGCGTGGTTGATTACGGCCCATTCCTTCTCCTAGAGGAAAGGCCTAAGTCCCAACAGTGGGAACATTATAAGACCGACAATGCTATGCTACGCACATTCCTGTTTATGCTGTGCTAAACAAATTATTAAATATATATAGCGTAAAATATATTGAATGTAGTATATTGATATCGGAATATCTATTAAGGTTCCTTGAACCATCTGGCCAAAATTATGTGGACGCATATCTCGCACCCGCCTCGGCGGCAGTACGCAAATCTGTGTATTTATTTGCGGCTAACAGCGCCCGGAAAGCGCGCGGCTGACCTTTAAATCCATTTTCTTTGCGAAATATTGATTGATTTACATATGCAGCATGTTTTCTTTGAAGAATATTTAACCAAAAAAAACAAAAATGTTTGTTTCTAAAGATCCAAGCCGTTTCGAAGCAGTAGGGAAAAGTTGCGAAATTGCTAATTATTTTTTTTAGACAAAAGTATTAATAGCACGAAAAAAATCAAATGTTTATAATGTTGTTCATGAATAGAATAGAATAAAACTTTATTTATTTTTAACTTTTCTTTTTTTTTTAATTTCTTTTTTTTACTTTAATCTATAATAAACATTTTTTTTTTTTCAAACCTATTAGCCTGGCCGTTACCGAGGAGTAGGCTTCAGAAAGTTACTGTTTTATGGCACTTTTCGGGCGCTTGGGCCTTAAAACTCAATTATACGAACACAGAAAAACTACTGGAAGTTTTAGAATGATTGTAAGGTTTACTTCCTAAGTTGTTATTCTATAATTCTGTATACATGCACCCTAATGATTAGTCTTGTTAAGTAATGAACTGAAACACAGGTTTTATATATGAACCTAGCTCAGGACAGTCGCTAATTATACATAATTCTAGGTTTAAAAATATTTTTCTATATATATAGTCCTGAAATATCGATAATTTAGTTATACACTTAGTTATTTGTTGGGTACTAGCAGTATCATTTATTTAAGATTTACTTGTGGCTATTATATATAACTGTACTTTACTGTGTAAAAGATTTAATAAAGATTTATTATTATCATTTATTATTTTGTATATGCAATTTATAAAAGGTATTACAGAAGTTTTCTCTTCATACATTAATATTATAATTAAATATGTACGCTGTTCTCTGTACCAAGAAATAAATCTTGGCTTTACTTGGAAATCACAGCCACTTATTATCATAATTAAATTCAAATTACGAACGTGCGTAACTTCAAAATATTCGCATAAACAAATCCATAATTCTAAGAGCAGATAAACATGATATTCAACAACTTCTCCGGGATGATCCCGTTAAAACTCTCTGGGGCGGGATTTACGTGAGATCGCCAAGTTATACGGAGGCATCGATTCTATGAGCATACAACTTAGAGCCGTAACGAGAGGTGTAGGGGGTGACCATCGTTTTTGGATATGAATAGATTATGTTTTCCGATGAAAAACATTTTAGCACAAGAATGAAAAGTACCCGTTTGTGGTTAACTGTACAATGTGCAATAATCAAATTTGTGCTAACGCCCTCAAGATAGGAAAAATCCTCAAGGAGATGAAGCACAACCGTAGGATCTCAGCAGAGTCGAAGCCTACTGGGGCCATGGGTTTGCTTCTGAAAGGAAAACCTTGGGTCCTGGAACGCAAGACAAAGAAGGAACAAATGAGTGGGTTTTATTAATTAAAAGTCAGACGCGACCTCTTTCTCCATTCTAGAGAGGGAGAAGTCTTTCAATGCTAGGAAGAATGTTTAATGATCTTCGCAAGCGGTCTTACCAACCATTAGAATAATTTACAGTTACCGAAGATTCGCAACGTTGCGTTAGTTGGAAGGTCAAAGGTGGACCGATAACCCGATGAGATTTGCGGCAATCCGATGGATTCGAGACGCATAGAACCGTTCGTTTGGGCAACACTTGAGGGAGACTTACATATATCCAACAGTGGACATCTTTCAGCAGAAATGATGCCGATGTAGATTTAAAGTCTTTACTTTCCCCACTGTTCTGTGGATTCCAAAAGTTCCAGTGCTGGGCAAAGATCTTTCCAAAATTAACCTACCTTTAGTTGTTCTGGTAGATTTCTTTTCCTTGTTTCTTTTCTATAGATTTTTTTCTCATAATAGGTAATATTCTACAACTTCACACAACGCCAGACCTTTTCAAAAGTCGATCCATGTACCTAGTAGTCTTTAACCCTGCTCGGTTCCTATGATTTTACTGACATCTCTTCGAGGTGCGCGGAGATGGACGGTTATCAAACGGCCACAAGACCGCGCCTGCCATGGCTGGTGGTCTGAATCAGGGTCACGGTAGCTAGGAAGTGAGGATATCTGTTCCCTGACACATGCCGCTATCTACTTTCCTGTAGTCATGCAGTATGAACATAATGTAATATTATTTTTTAAATAGATCTGTTTTAATATTCGCCACGTTTTTCTTTTTTTTTTCGATGGGAAAAATCATCTTATGACAACCCTCGCTCTTGGGCGGAGCGGGAGATAGTGTCAGACTCTTTCTGACTAAAAAACCCATCCCGTTCCTTCAAGCCTTCATACCGGGGCTCGAGCGATATTCGCCACGTCAAAATTTTAAAGATAAAAAAATAACCACAAAATATAAAACGACTCGGTAAATACAGTTTCCGTCAGTTTGCTCTAATTAAACATAACCAGGGTCTTGTTACTCTTGCTAGACGTCTTTGACTAGTTTTAAGAGAAAACACTAATGAAGGAGCAGAATTTCGCTACATTTCAAATATCGTCTAAAAGCTGAAAAGTTGTTTTAAATAAACTCTTAAGATTTATCGAAACAATTTTGTTTATTTTAATAAAATTAAGTCAACAACAAAATTGTTTTATTTAATTTTGTGTTAACGATCAATATTATTTACAAGATAGACTGAACTGTAGGTTGGATTAATAATAATACCGGCATACAAGAGCAGTGGTAGCCGAATGGTAATGGACTTAGGAATTGTAGGTCGGTGGTTCGAACCCAGACGCACTACTTTGTGTAATTTATTTCATCACCACTGCTCTCAAAACTGTAAAGGAAAACATCGTGAGGAAATCGGCATATCCTAGAACCAAAAATTCGAAGACATGTTTTTTTTTTTTTTCGATGGGAAAAATTATCCAATGACAACCCACGCTCTTGGGCGGAGCGGGAGATAGTGTCAGACTCTTACTGACTAAAAAACCCATCCCGTTCCTTTCAAGCCTTCATACCGGAGCACGAGCGCCCTTTTGGATAACCCTGGCCCCAGTAGGCTTCGACCCGGCTGGTGTTGCTGACAACTCCTTGCGCGCGCGCCGTCGACGACTTGGGCTTGGTCCGAACAGTTACCGGACCGCCGGACAGCAAGCACTGTCCGCAAGCCCGCGCCTACGGTGGCTGGAACTTGATATTCACCAACCCGCCCTGGGCCCGCGTGGTGGATTACGGCCCATTCCCTCTCCAAAAGAGGAAGCCTGAGTCCCAGCAGTGGGAACATTAAAAAGGCTGATGATGATGATATTTTTTCTTTCTGTATGTTATCTAACATTTATTAGTCTTAGTTAAGCTCATCAATAAATGAACTGTGTTCTGTTTTAATGAGTAATAAATTCATGAAGAAAAAATAATAAATAGAAATATTGGATTCTTTACATTATATCGCTTATACGTAAGATATATTATTAGTAGCTTCAGCCAGCTTCTTTGCTTGGGTGAAAATTGGTTTTTCCATACAAACTTTACTCCCGCTTCATCCCCTTGGGATTTAAATTCAACATTCTAAGTCTAATGGTTTGTACGGGGCGTTGATGAGTAGGTAAGTTAGGACTTTTCTTTTTAAATGTAGATAAAGGTGCCTACGATATTTTAACGGTACAGTGGTCATCGGTAAGGTTCTCTGGTAGAGAAGCACAAACTCATATAAAATAGCGTGTACAATGTTTATTTTTTCAAAAATAAAGCATCAAATAACGCCACCAGCTCTAAGTGGAGCGAGAGGGACTATCAGACTTTTACTGACAAAAACCCATCTATGTTCCTTTAGCAGTCCTTTGCTTCTAGGCCCACAATAACTCTTTCAAACAATCCCAAAACAAGCTACATGCCATGTTTGGGCGCCTTCAGTCATTCGGCAATCTTCGGCTGCTGTCGTGAGATATCGGAAGCAGACCTCCGAACCCGTTCGCTACCGATCTCTGAAAACGACGCGCGCGCTCCCCAAACACTTATCAACATCTAACATTATTGTACCCATTCGAGAATTGTATTAATTTATATTGTCCTTAGATAGGTCCCTAACATGCCCAAAAACTCTAATTAAAAACTATTACTCTCTAACAATTCAAGTCAAAAAGCAATTTGTAAACACACTAGTAATCTCTGAAGTAATTCCTCGTGGCGTAGGTGGCTTGTAACCAGGTTCAAGATTTATGAAGTTAGCCAAAAGGCAAGCTAATGATTTGCCCGTTGCAGAGGCGTAACGTGCACTAGTTCAGACGTGGGTGAGGAATCTTTCATTAATTAAAAAACAACTACCACTGACGTAGTGTTCGACCGCATCGTCGCTTACCGCCCAAGAGGGGGGATGTCATTGCATGATTTTTTCCCACCATAAAAAAAAGGTTAAAAAGTGGCCAAAAGTCTTCTACAGTAATTTTATGTAGAGGCATAGTTTGTTCTTTTTATTTTTTTTGTTTGTAGGACGTAATCTCTGAAAGTATTGGTCCGATTGCTAAAATTTTTTCACCGATAGACAGCTGCATTATTCCTGAGTGACATAGGCTATATTTTATGCGCGAGAGCGAAGCTGCGGGCAAAAACTAGTCTATTATTTAAAAAAAAACCTCATTCTTAAAGATGCGATGGCTTGCGCAAGGCCCCTTTAGGTGTGAGGCCGTAGGTTAAAGCCAACATTGCCCACGTCTAACTACGCTACTAACCCGTAGCGAGTGCCAACAGCACCTAGTGCTATGACGTATATAACGTGTTCAGTTTGGCTTCAGTTCAGTATATAATTTTGAGTAAACTTACATCAGAATAGATCGTAATGGATAGTGAAGGTTTCTGACTACTTAATTCTCAGAAATAGCGTGACTGCAAAGGGAAATTAGCGGAACACAAGCGAGTTTTAGTGTAGGCACGCCATAATTATGGCAATAAGTCCCCTCTTTGAGGAGAAGCCTGGAAAGACGTCACAGCGTCCTCACTTTCCGCATGACGCAGGTCATCACCAGACACGATAAGTTCGGGAGGCTCCTGCACCGGTTTCATGCGGAAGAAACGCCCGGGTATCCAGGTCGAGAAACAAATTTACAAGTGGGCAAAGTTGCTGGCGGAAACTAGTCTAGTGCATAAAAATCTCATGTCACAATGTTTGTTATCGAACTCCTCCAAAACGACGTAACCGACTTTTATGATTTTTTTTTTTGTGTATATTAATGGTCGAAGTATAGTTCGTAGGTTACTTTTTACCCTTCTACCCCCACCCTCCATTTCTTTTTTTTGATAATTTGTATGACAGAACCACATTTGCCGGGCTAGATTGTCTTAAAACAAAAAACTCGCGTCATAGTGTTTGTTATCGAACTACTCTGAAATGGCTTGATCGATTTTTACTGGGGACAGTAAAAATCGATCAAGCCATTTCACAGTAGTTCGATAACGCCGCTTCAAGCTTCTTTTTGAGGCGGCCGATTTTTGTGGCTCGTGTGCGGCGGTGCCACAACAAAAAAACGCTTGAAGCGGCTTCAAACTTCTCTTCAGACACAAGGTGTCGCGCGCTTCAGCTGTTTTTTGTGGCCTCTTCTAGCTTTTTTTTAGTGGCCGCTTCTAGCGTTTTTTTGTAGCGGCGTTTTTTTGAGGCCTGTGTGCGAGGACGCTTATGCATTTTTTTGTATATATCAGGTATGTATGAGAATAGGTCGTAATTTTTATTTGATCCTTCTCCCCCCATTTTTGTTTTGATATATACACACTAATAATATAAAGCGGTAAAGTTTCGTTTCTATGAGGTAATTTCAGAAAGTAGTGGTCCGATTGTTAAATTTTTTTCAGGGATAGAAAGCTGCTTTATTCCTGAGTGACATAGGCTATATTTTATGTATGCGAGCGAAGCCACGGGCAAAAGTTAGTAATTTTAATGGCAGAGTAACGTTTGCCGGGTCAGCTAGTAATTTAATATTAATCAACAAGGGTTTAAAACTTTTAGAGTTTCATCGACAATCGCCTCAAATTTCAACATAATAAGATTGCTTAATACCGTAATACCCATAAAACTAATAAGTGTTCTCTATTGTACCCTCTTCAGAAAAGGGTACAGGGATATAGTTTCAGGGTTACAGGCTTCTTAGAGGAGTGAGGTATGCCTTAGTTCTGTAATTCAGACAGACGTCAAATTTTGACTTGATGTCTGAATGAATTCGTCAACGATTTGTCGTCGTTATGAAAATTAACTTTGGACCATCAGTGTTCAGTTGTTTCCGATGATACTTGCAAAGTAAAGGAATTTATGGAAGCCAATCTAGATTAATACGTATTCATAAAGAGGTTAATTTACTTTAATTTTAATAAAGTTTTTGATTCCCCAAACTTTGCGGTTTGATAGCGAGAAACGTTTGTTAAACATCTATAGAAATTAAAACTGTTTTATTATCTGATAATATCACGGAATCTATCTAGCAGGAAAGTTGAATTATAGCTACTTAAAATACAATTTATTTTTGCAGTTGATTGATGAATTTATTTCTCTGCAACGATAGACCTGGTGGATCTTTCTACAGTAATAATGACAGATGCAGGCTACGTATTATTATGTAGATCTTCACTAAAGAATAAGGTATGCAAATTGGATAAATATTAGTGGTGCCTATTAACGCAATATTAGGTATATATTACAGCATTCTTCTATTTTGTTGTCGTGGCTAGATCATAGAAATTGATCACTTCATCATATGGCCAAGTTAAACTGGCCAGATCATTTTAAACATTAAAGTTGGTTGATATTTCAATGAGGATTGAAATGGCCAGATGAGGATCTGGTATATTGTCTTAACACCTTTTATTATCATAGAAATCCTACATCAATGAAATGGCCAAACGAGGATTGACATATCATCAAATGTTAAAGTTTAAACGATCTGGCTAGTTTTAGTTGGCCATATCATGAAATGATCATGTCCCATGATCTGGCTACGATAGCCACATCATGAATATTGCAAAACATCAGGTCATTTATATGGTGGACCGGTGGCCACTGATTGTAGTTTGACGGTTAACTTCGAAATTCAATGGGTTAATTAGTTGTTTGATTTTTTTTTATTGTTGATACGTTCGCGCTTGACTGCTATCTCACCTAATGGAAAGCGACGATGCGGTCGATGATGGAGCGCGCTTACCTAGTAGAAACCTTATCACTCTTGACTTAAAGATTCCCGGGTTGTAGCCATCAGGAAATACAGATTCCGGCAAGGAATTCCACTCCTTAGCTGTACGCACAATGAATGTGTTTTGTGCATGTAGGTGGAATATTCACCATGTGCCGGTGATGGATGATGATGGAACGGGCTGAGGCACAAATGAACACTTTTTTGTTCTTTCTCCTCTTGATGTTTAAAAACCTGTCCCTCAAAATCCTTACATCATAGTCACAAGAATAGCTAGTGGAACATCCTCAGAAGTGCGTTCCGAATCTTCATACATAATACATGCGACGCTACGAACCCAATAATATCGTGTATTGTTTGACAGAAGCGCTGTTTTGCCAGAAATTATGATAAACAGTACCTTTTGAACGGACCCGCGGCATACATTAGAGGATTTAGTGTGACGTAGTATCGAAAGGTGGAGGTAAACAAAGTAGGTGATAAGGTACTTACTGAGCTATTTTGGAGAACTATTATCGGTTTGACAAACGCCACCCATATTCTTCAACACACTATTATGACTGTGGCTAAGTATCTGCAATGAAAATCAACATATTAATGTTATGAAAGCGAAAGTTTTTATTATTTATTTATTATTATTGATAGGCTTGCGTTTGACCACCATCTCACCTGATGGTAAGTGATGATGTGGTCCAAATGGAGCACGCTTGCCTAGAAGCAACCTATTCACTCTTGACTTAAAGACCCCTAAGTTGTAGCTATCAGGAAACACAGACTCAGTTTGGGTGTGTGTGGGGGTATGTTTGTTACTTCTTCAAGCTCAAACATAAGCATAAGCATAATCAGCTTTTTACCCTGTTCCCAATGGTGGGACTCAGGCCTTCTCTTTAAGAAAGGAAACAGATCATAAGTCACCACGCGGGATGGATATCACATGTCTTCGAATTTTTAGTTCTTAGCCAGTTTCCTCACGATGTTTTCCTTCACCGCTTTGTGAACAGTGTTGATGAAATAAATTACACAAAGTAATGCGCCTGGCTGGGTTTGAACTCGCGACTTACAAGTCGTAAGTCGGGGCCGTTACCGCTGGGTCACCACTGCTCGAATAGTGGAACCATGAATTTTGCTACAAGGGTGGATCATATCTTGGAATAGCACGTATAGTAGTTTTTATCCCAGGAGTAAATTCCGTTGGAATATTTTTTGCTATCAAGCAGGCGGAGCCGCTATCAGCAACTAGTTTCAAAATAAACGTTATTAAACTAGTGCTGACTTCCATATCTACTAGGTTGTGTACAATTTCTACATCCAAAGTCAATTGCATTCCTTGATTTTGTGGGATTGTTCAAAAGAATCACTGTAGCCCAAAAACGCAAAACGCAACTTAAAGAACTGAGGTGGGATTTTATTAGTGAAAATCGGGTACTCTTTCTCAATCCACCAAAATAAGAAATGAATGTTACTTAAAGAATGCTTGACCAAAAGATTACTTGTACTGTGGAATTCTGATACATCTAAGCGGTTGCAACGTGTAGGTAATTAATTTAATTAATTTCATTTCAAATAACAATAATCATTCCAAAGACGCGAGATAAATTACCAAATTCCAGAACAAAACCAGGGATCCAGACATGAAAAAAATTACAAAACATATCTTCATCGCCCAATTGTGCAGCTTTACAACGCGTATATAAAAACGCTAAAGAATTACGTGAATTACGCGAATTTCTCAAGATCCTAGATTATGTCGTCGGGAACCGAAAAGCATTGGGACCGAAGCCCCCAGGCTGTCTTAAGGACGATTTAACCTATTGCGAGTTAAAAAAAAATATTTATTGTATTTGGGAGAATTGGTAGGTTTTTTCCTGAGTCACCTTCCCTGACATTGTAGTAGTGCAAATTATACACACCAACCTTTTTCGTTTGTTACTCTTTTTATTAATTAGAACTTCATCAAAATCCGTTATGTAGTTTAGGAGGAGTCAGCAAATAAACAGACAGCCACGAAAAGTGTCTTTGTTTTTTTCATGCACTAATTTGCAGACCCAAAGTCGGTTTCTTATTTTCTTGCTCATCTTTTCGTCTATCTGTCTCTCTTTCTTATGAGTATACTGGCTACACTGTAGTTACTGTTGTAGTTGTTTGTTTGTTGTTGTTGTTGGCTTGTTGTTGTTGTATTGCGGCTTTACTGTCAACGTCTCTTCATATTTGCTGGCTTCAGTCAGCTTTATTTATTCCTTTTTTCCTCAAACACCTAGTTGATACTTCGGGTGACTCATGGGCGGGTTTTAACCTCGGCCAAAGATCTTAACAGAAAGAGAAATCGGGCAATGCCCTAAGCTCCTACCATTATTTGGGAACCTGGAGGTGGCAACACGCCACCTCCGAGGGCTGTGAAAGCACATGGTCTCGAACTTGTGCAGCGCCACCTCGTGTCCCAACTACTGGATCCTCTCCACGACTGTCCCCACCCCGCGTGACACTAGTTCGACGGTCGCCTGGCACGACTCTCCTTGCGCCAGGACCAGCGTGTCGTCTACATAAAATACCACGCTGACATCGTCAGGGAGGTCGCCACGCAGCACGCAGTCGATGATCCACAAGGGTGGTCCTAGTACCGATCCCTGCGGAACACCGCATGAAATCTCCCCGTCTCCGAGTGGAAACGGTGAGATTGCATGCGGTGTTCCCTAGTCACCAAGGAGAGTTCCTTGGTGACTAGGGAAGATGATGTAAAAAAAATATATCGGGCAATGCCGCCAGTCTCCTGAGCACACTGGCACTCGACATTGCGATACGAAGAAAAATTTGATGCCATATTTTAAGATGTTTAGTTATGATTTTTCAGTGCAGTTTGTTAAGTTTTTCCTGACTCCAGTACGTTGCCATGTCGAGCAGTTATAAGTAAAAGAAATACGATATATCGACTATCATTGTCTGTAACTCAATTCCGGTGTAATGTACTCGGGTCCAAAACATTATTACTTTCCTAAATAACCTGCCACAAGTTCAGTAAAGCCTACTTATTTTACATTTTACTTCCACTCCTAGATAAGCATGACTAGACTTGATTTAAAATTCCGAGTGTGTATCGAAGGCGGTTAGTATAAATCCTCATTTTGAAGACTTGGGCAAACCCCTAAGTACGGGATATTTTTATAGCAGCTTAGGTTCTGGGCACAAAATATATAGGTACAGAAGTCAATCTACATACAAAGCTCGCTCGAGCAACGCACACATAGACACCGCTCACGGACACGATATCTCGGAGCGCCTCGTCCCGCTTGTCGAACAGTTCCGGCTCAAACGCTCATTAGTGTGCGTCCACCGAGCGTAGGTATAAAAAGTGAAGTTTATACATATGAGATTGTCTTCTGTACCTATCTATTTTGTGTTCTGGGTGCCGACGATGACTAGAAAACTTAGTTGCGTCGTAAATAACAGTGTGTTACATAAATGTGTGGTTATATGATTTACTTGCTTTAGTCAACAGCTTCGGAAACATGGTCTGCCTTTGTACCAAAGAAAGAAATACTAGAATATTACATGTATGCCTTCAGATCAGATTTCGCTCAAGAAATTGCTTCATCATCATCTTCATATCAGCCGAAAGACGTCCACTGCTGGACATAGGCCTCCCCCAAGCGTCGCCACAACGACCGGTCCTGCGCGTCACGCACCCATCGGATTCCCACGACCCTGACCAGGTCATCGGTCCACCTTGTTGGAGGCCTTCCAACGTTACATCTTCCGGTACGTGGTCACTACTCCAGAACCAGTCGTTCCCATCAACCATCATGTTCTGCAAGAAATTGCTTATCTTTAGATATTAACTAGTAAATACAGTCAACTCTGTAAAGGGCAGAAAATTCAAACACAATCAATATCAATAACGCAAAATCAATCGTAATTACCAATTAAAGTGCAATTTGCAAGAAAACACACAAAGTCAACGGTTACTAATTGATTACGACCCCTCCGCTGCGCTGGCACTCGCAAATCAAACAGATAGCGCCAGATTAGCATAAAATTAAACTATAAAATGCCACAAGAAAAGTTACTACCGAGGGTAAAAAATGTACAAATTTTGAGAAGCAGGCAGTAAAACAAACATCATTGTATTTGTACTGCTTGTAGCGACAACCATAGCCTCATCGTTTCAGCCGAAAAAAATCCACTGTTAGACATAGGCCTTCCCCAAGCGTCGCCACAACGACCGGTCCTGTGCATCTCACATCCATGGGACTCCAGCAACCATGACCAGGTCATCGATCCACCTTGTGAGAGGTCTTCCAACGCTGCATCTGGCGTCACATAAGAACCAATCCTGCATAGCGCAATTAAAGTTTCTGCCGGGCTGTTGTATAACACCCGGGTTGGAGAATCCTCCCTTTTTAACGGAGGTATGAGGTATTTGAGTATTTTACGATTCATCAACACCACGACACTCATATATTCGCACCACAGAACTGCTTATGTCACTGGCACTTGACTCTACCATTACCAGCCAATATACTGCAATCGTCATCATCACCACAGTCCGATTCACCTCATCGCTGAGCATAGGCTTCTTTTTTTTTGGGCACGCCATAACCTTGGCGGAAAGACCACCATGATTTGATGATGACGGCATGACAAATTGCGGCATGGCGGACATATTTCCAGTAGGATCTCATGGTGATATGGCAACAGCGTCGGTCATAACCCAGTGCTAGGAATGCCATAACACCACGCAGTTAGACCCTTCTTTGAGGAGTGGCTGGAGAAGCATCACAGAATCCTCATCTCCCACATGACTCAGATCCTTACCAGACAAGGTAAGTTCAGGAAGCTCTTGCATTGAATTCAGGTGGAAAAAACGGCGGCATTCTGGAGCAAAAACGCGTGAAATACATACTACGCACTGTCGAAGACTTGGGCTTGGTCCAGACGATTCACAAACCCGCGCCTATCGAAGCTGGTAGTCGGGGTTGTGGCGGCTGGGGCGTGAGGATGTCTCCTCACGCGTGCTTGTTATTACTGAATCACAAGATTTCTTTGCTCTTTCTACTCTTCTTCTGCACCTCTCTGTTGCGGTCTCAGTCTCTCACTGGCGACCAAGCGAGAGTACCCGATGGCAATCTTTGGAGTGGTTTGGGCTTCCCGGCAGTCTCCAGATCAACCCTTCACTGGCGCGGCAACGCTGGTTGTGTTGTCGGGCTTAACATCGCATCACGTCGCTCAACTGCTATCTTCCACCTTTCCTATTCACTCCAATTTAAAATAATAAAAAAAATCTTGGAATAAAAAGCCTTCTGCTATGTTCTACTATGTGACGTCAGTGTTTAGCTGGTGTCTAATTGTTGCTGTTAAGTGTGATAAATGGGGATCAAGTTGATGTTTTAGCTGCTGTAGTTTTTGGTTAATCTGGTTTCCTAAACGTTGGGTTACACATACAGTACTTGCGGCTATATGAGCGGCTTTGTCTGTGAAAATAGAACGATACAGGTTTGTTTATATTGTGGTTCAGAATTAGTAGCTTCGTCTTTCAAGCTTTTGAACTGTAAGGAAAAGTTTTAACTGGAATAAATCGAATGTGTATTCCCAATAAAGGTTATGACCGTTCGCTAGATGTAAGAGGAGGTAGATGTGTCTCTTAAAAATGATAGAAAATTGCATGTTTATTTTTGTGAGATGTCAAAAAAATATTTTGTTGTAATAATATTTTTTTTTTGTAAGTTTTATTAAGAAATATTTAAAAACTACATAGTTTTTGCCCTTGGCTTCGCCCGCGTACATAATACATAGCCTATGTCACTCAGGAATAAAGCAACTTTCTATCAGTGAAAAAAATTTCGCAATTGACCAGTACTATCAGAGATTACCTCCTACAAACAAAAAAACAAAAAACAAACTTTGCCTTTTTGTAATATTGGTGTAAATTATAATCTAACTATATATTATGTCGGTACATACAAAAACAAAACCACTTTCAAGTCAAAACAAAAATTCGATAGAGAAATAAGAAAAATTTATAAAGTTCAAGTTTTGTAAGCATTTCAGTTATTTCTCGTAACTGCGGGCAGGTTGCAGGTGCGCGCTGCTCCTCGCCTGCCTCGGAAGTGTCATTACGCGAGCCAGCGACTCCTATCCTCAACCAATTGCATTACTTTCAATCCTAGATGTCTGTCGATATTTGTTGCTATGATTTTTCTGTTTGACTAATAACATTTTATTTTTTATGGTAATAAGTACGATGATGTTTTCTTTATTTTTCGTAGATTCATTGTGAGAGCTACGACGAATAAGTACCGTAGGTATATTAGTAGTAGTATAGTAGGTATATAATAATAATAATAAATCGTTTATTTCAGGCATCTTGGCCCATAGATAAATACCTTACAGACTAACATACTATATTAAGTAAATTAAACACAATTTATTGTTAGTAAATAAAACTTATGACTATGTTAGTAACACTTTACACTGCACTTATTCACTTTGTGCTGTTCTGTGGCACGTGTCCGCGGAAGCGACGGAACATCACGCCCTGCGGCCAAAAGTCTTCCTTCAACATGATGGGCAGAAAAGTGTTCGGGACTCGCACCACGTACGCCTTGAAATTGACGTTACGGTGCGACTCCAACAGCTGTACCCGCAGTGCATACTTCGTCTTTTGGCGCATGTACTCCACAATGTCTTCCACCCTTGTGGTTTGATGCAGGCGGGAGATGTATGTACACGGGAGTGTTCGGCTGGGCGCCACGCAGACTCACGCTAGGAGTAGCAGGTGCTAATAAAAAGTACCTATCATTTAGATTGAAAAAAAAAAAGAAAAACAATTTTTTTGCGGAAAACCGACCAGCTTACATTGTAATCAATATATAGGGAAAAGAGGCACCATAACCGCCCAGAAACACAAAACGCTAATACTATAGATTGTGAATAAGATCAATCGACAAACAAAGACTTTTTAGTGTAGAAAGACTCACGGTTGACCACTCTCGCCCCTGATGATAAGCGATGACGTAGCCGACGGTAGAGCATACTTGCATAGAAGTAATCTATTCATTCTTAATTTAAAGACTCATACTGTAGCTATCAGGAAAAACAGACTCCGGCAAAAAAATCCACTCCTTTGCTATTCGTTTATCGATAAAAATCCACCTAAGTCAGTCTTTAGTTGCAATTTGCATTTAATTGCCGCGGTAACTCTTTCAAATCTCTCAACCATTGCAGAACCCTGAAGAACCCCGTCAATTATGCCAACAGTTCTTGGACAAGATCTGACGGGCCAATTGTAAAACAAAAATACGATGATGTTCTTACTTCTCAGCCTTTTTAATGTTCCCTCCGCTGGAACTCAGGCCTCCTCTGTAGGAGAGGGAATGGGTCACATTTCTTCGAAGTTTTGGTTCTAGGACATGCCGGTTTCCTCACGATGTTTTCCTTCACCGTTTTGAGAGCAGTGGTGATGTAATAAATTACATAAAGTAATGCGCCTAGCTGGGTTCGAGCCCGCGACCTACAACTCGTAAGTCGGAGCCATTACCACTCGGCCACCACTGCCCTTTACTTCTCACGAATACATAATTTACTAGAAAAAAAATAGCCGAAAAGATATAAATGACGTCACAACAAACCAATCAACAGAATGAAGAAAAAAATAATTTAAGGAAAAGACTCGTTGACTTTCCCAAGGTTCATAAATATTATCTTACCCCTCCTACTACTTCCATGTATCATTTGGTTGAGGAAACTGTACGTAAATTGTGGATTGGTAAAAGGAAATCTGTATTTTAGGGTAGGTAGGGTAAATATGCGAAAGTAGATCAAGAATAATATAAATGACAATGATTAAAAAAATATATGCTAAAATATGTTTACCAGTCATTTTTAGTGTTCTGTACCTTAAAAGAAAAAAACGGAACCCTTATTGGATCACTTTCTTGTCCGTCTGTCTGTTTGTTTGTCAAGACCCTTTATCTCGGGAACGCGTAAAGGTATCGAGAAAAATTAAAACCATATACTCAAGTCTGCGGGTTCTTGAAGCTGTAAAAAATAAAACTTTTAAGTTAACGAGAAAAAAAGATGCTTTAGTTTAGGTAGCAAAAAAACGTACATTTCGACGCTCTCAAGGAAATCAGAATTAATTTGGCATAAAGCAAGGTTTTATAACACAAATTTATAGGAATAGATGTGAAAACTGTTTGTAGTTACGTCATATTTTTTTTTTGCCATTTGAAAAAATACTATTTACATAGGTAAGTGTGTACGGAACCCTCAGGGAGCAATTCCAACTCGCACTTGCCCAGTTTTTTTTTAGTTTATTCCCTACAGTCATGATGAAGGACTTTGTTTAATATATGTAAAGATAAAAAATAGTATAGAAAACAGAACATTCTACATCAAATTAGCACCTACCCTCCCGTTTTACAGTCTCAACGTTTATGTAACATAAGTTTTACCCCCGAACATAGTTCAGATCCCTTTCTTCACCAAGTTCCTTCGGATAAGCAGCTGACAATGTTTATCGACTGTTCAGGAAGTTTCAAACTTGCCGGCATAATTATATCGCATCAATTTCAAAATCAGAGTATACAACATTTTAGCATAATAAAGTTTGTTCTTGTAAATAAGGTTAAAAAAAATAATGTCTTGGAAGGGGCTTAAATAACGATACAATCTTAAGGTTGGTTATCTT
Organism: Mythimna ferrago; assembly: GCA_910589285.2. Classification (NCBI taxonomy): domain Eukaryota; kingdom Metazoa; phylum Arthropoda; class Insecta; order Lepidoptera; family Noctuidae; genus Mythimna; species Mythimna ferrago. Next base: position 22,878,608 of record OU342689.1, read on the forward strand.
CAGACGCGTTTTAATATGCATGTTTATTTATTTTATATATACAAGGTGTAAGGGACAGCCCTCCACAAACTTTAAGGGCTTGCTCAGTAGACGAAACTGAACAACGTTCCACAAAAAATTTCTTCAGGAAACGAAAAAAAAAATCGGCCTCGCCATACAAATTGTCCAATCAAGTTTATCATTTTGTATGGTGAGGCTGATTTTTTTTTTCGTTTCCTGAAAAAAATTTTTGTGGAAGGTTGTTCAGTTTCGTCTACTGAGCAAGCCCTTAAAGTTTGTGGAGGGCTGTCCCTTACACCTTGTATATTATATACTAGCTTTTGCCCGCAGCTTCGCCCGCATACATTAAATATAGCCTATGTCACTCAGGAATAAAGCAGCTTTCTATAGGTGAAAAAATTTTAGCAATCGGACCAGTGCTTCAAGAGATTACCTCCTACAAACAAAACAAAATAAAAAACAAAAAAGCAAATTCATCTTTATTATAATTATTATTGTAGATATCGTTCTCACATTCTTAAATATTATTAAACAAAGTCACCCAAGTCTGTCTGTCAGTATAAACGCGATAAACTCAAAACCTACTGAACAGACTTTCATGCAGTTTTGGAAGGTTTAGCTGTACAATACTTGCAAATATTTCTAAAGAGTCAAACTAACATTACACAGTATATTTAAAAAACTTTTAATATTATGCAAACCAGATTCAGCTTGGGTCGTTTTTTTTTACGTGGGAAAATCGACGACGATTTGGGCTTGGTCCGGACATTTACTGGACGGTTTAGGGAGGGTTTAGGGACAGCCCTCCACAAACTTTAGGGCATGCTCAGTAGACAAAACTGAACAACCTTCCACAAGACTTTTTTTCAGGAAAAGAAAAAAAAATCAGCCTCATTATACAAAATTAAAAAGTTGACTGGAGAATTTGTATGAAAAGGCCGACTATTTTTTTCGTTTCCTGAAAAAATATCTTATGGAAGGTTGTTCAGTTTGTCTACTGAGCAAGCCCTTAAAGTTTGTGGAGGGCTGTCCCTTACACCCTGTATATTATATTAAATATATAGGTGTGTCTATTTTATTTATATATATACATTTGAACCCTTATTTTTCTCAATAATCTATTTTTTCTGTTTTTTTGTGCACCTGCCATTTTTTCTCTACACCACCCTTGGTTGACCGGTAAAAAATACCTAAGGCATTGAGTCCGCCTTTGTACCTTTATGTTGCATGAAGTTTTAATAAATAAATAAATATAGAAGGAACTTAGGAGTGGGTTTAATTTCCCTAAAAAGAAACCCAGGTCTCCGCAACACAATCACTACGAAAACAAAGCAGCCAGCTACTATAAATAATCAAAAATCCGTGTACCAAACATAAATCAGCGAAAACATCTCACAACGTGAGTTTTAAGTACGGCAGACCCGCATTGCGGTCTCACGGCTTAAATTGCAAACATTATGTGTCAGTAGTACCACTGCATATATATTATCATCAAGAGAATGCAACTAACTGCTAGGACATACACCTGGGAAGGATGGGCAGCATAGACGTATAACTAGATCAACATTTTTAATTTTGAACTAGTTTCTACTTGTGGTTTTGTCCGCGTGATAGTAAACATTGGATAGCCTATGTCACTCAGTGTTTTTTTAATCTTTCAATCGTGGGAATTAGAGACACAATAGAAAGACAAAGGGTGCGTGAAAGCCGGCGTTTGCTTGGGGTTTAATGAATCAAATCGGTCGAATTTTACAAATCTATAAGGATTACTGGGCCACAAGTCTGCTATTACAATAGTGTCAGAATAGTCTATCATTGATGTCATAATTGTCGATTTTGACAAGTTTGGTAATGTACTAATATAATGGCGTCATTATGACTTTCAAATGGTCAACCACTGACACTCCATTGAAAAAAGTGACTTAAAATGGTAATCTCGTACATATTAACAAATGAATATTTGATATTTGCGGTAATCTGCAAAAACTTTGACAGTTTATTTGATCAGTGTGCCATTAGAACGTTATTGTGCAGTTATTGGTTTT